>JAQPPZ010016915.1:1352500-2705000 GCA_028583015.1 Wollemia nobilis | reverse complement strand
ATAGTGAATCTAACATTATTCATAGTTTGAGAGCCATGCCCAAAGAGCACGAGCATGACCAAATCAGCAATAAAGGAGGATGTAGAATTGCTTTTTAGAGAAGTCAACATTAAGGGGGAATGTTACCTAATGTTGACTTGTTTTTTTCTTTAGTTAGGATAATGCACTTTAAGGGGGAATGCTAGAATTAAAGTGCACTATGCCTCTATTTTGACACTTGTCAGTTTATATTGACACTTGTCAGTTTATATTGACACTTGTCAGTTTATCATATAGGCCTTCTGCCTATATATGTAACTCATTTGTATCAATAACAAATCCCATAAGTTTTACTCCCATCAGGGCAGTCCTGCAAAAAATGTCTCATCTATCTTTTCTCAAAAGCCTACACCCCATTAAATTCCTTTATTCAAAATAACTATTTGTAATTATCCCCATAAAACTAATTTATTGTGGAAAACACCCCTTTCGAGGTGCCACTTTCAATAGGTTAGGCATAGGAGGAATGGAGCCTTGTTAGCCTCTACCAACACATAGGAAATTCCTAACTATACCATATATCTGTAGTATGAATACCAATGGAATGGAACTTGGGTCGGCCTCTACCAGCACCCAAGGCATTTACCCCTGCACCCAGGGCATATACATTGTAATAGAGAAGGATTACCAAGAGATTTGTTACGAATATTTTAGTGAAATATTTTCTTCGTGGAGTAGCCCACATTAGGTGAACCACGCTAAATTGGTGTCTCTATTGTGTGTGATGGTTTATACATTACTTTTATTACTACTTTTAACATTGCCATTGATATATTGGATAATATTGTTTGAGAAAGAAGAGTAAAAGTTGGTCTTATACTATTCACCTCCCATCTTAGTATAATTCTTCAACTTCGACATCGATGATCAAAAATTAGGCATATTCCATCATTAAAAAATTGATTTCATCATTTATGCATGGATATAAGGGTTGCTTTTAGATATAGGCATCACTTCTACTCTGGGTATGGGTGCTTTCCTTCATATAGAAGGTAGGTGCTTCTACATTTTTTGGATATAGGCATCTTCACTATTTTGTTTTTGAAGATAGGCTCACCTACTACTCTGAATATAGGTACTTGTGTTTTGGATATAGGCACCTTCTCTATTCTAGATATAGGTGTGTATGTTATACCTTTGAATATAGGAATCGCTCCCCCTGGTGGAAGATATGCACCCTTATGGTGGCCTGAATATAGGCATCAGCCTCCTGATGGGAAGTAGGTGCCCTTTTGTGTTAGCCTAGATACACACATCATCCTCATAGTGGAAAATAGGTGTGTGTTGCTTGGCTTGGATATAGGTGCCTACTATCACTAGGATATAGTTGCAGTTTTTGCATTGCTACACTCCTATAAAGTGGGAAAATATAGGGTGGTGTAGATTCATACCTGATAGGCCTAGTAACCATATTCCTACACCTCTACAATTAATTCCATGTAGCACTAAAAAAAAAATAATAAAATAAAAAATTGTATTCTAAAATCCTTAGTATATATATATATATTCTTTTATTTTATTTTATTCCTATTTTTTTCTTTTATAAATTTTATAGTGAACGTGTAAGAATTCATCGAACTATTGATTTATTTAGAGAACAGGGGTCTCCCCCATGCTTGTGTTAGAGTCGAATGTGTTAATTAGAGGTGCATGGTAATATCGTAAGTGGTGGCTATTGATCATCAAAACTATGTTGCTACTGTCAATGGTTCTAAAATTAAGAACTCCATTTTTGATGACTTCAATCACTTCATACGCATCCATCCACCTCTACATGAGCTTTCTATTTTGCTCTTGGAATCAAGAATCATATTAAAATACCTAATATCCTTCTTCAAATAATTTTGGACTTATGTGGGAATCATGCCACATTACTTTCTACTTCTACATTATTTTTGTGCACTGCAAAACACATCTTGCCTATATTCATCCAATTGATTAAATTTGTGAATACACTCTTTTTTATGCAATGTCTAAATCCATATTGATCTCCACAACAATACGTAGAGTTTTAATCTTAAATTTAATTGGCATCATTGCATTTTATTGTACACCAACTAAAATGGTGTAAATCTGATTGTTTTTTTCCACATGATCCTATATATCCATACTTCTTTTGGAAAGCATTTCTCCCAATCCTTCTTGTGTTGCTGCATTGTATTAGTTGCAATGTTCTCTAACTCTTATTTTGTAACCTCCATGTAGCCATTTTCTTGCAGATGGTATGGGGTGGTTTTGTTGTGTTAGATATGAAATTGCTACATCATTTTTTGCATCATCTCCAAAGTGAACTAACTCTCTAGGTCAGTGGTTATCTCCCTAGGAATACCAAACCTGGTGAAAATGAATTCATAAAAGAACTGCACTACATTGACTTCTTTTGCATTTTTTAGTGTCTGCACTTCAACCTACTTAGTGACATAATTAGTACATACTGAGATATACCTCTTACATTTAGATTGTGGATTGGTAGGCCCAAAAAAATCCATCTCCTATTTATCAAATGGTTCAATATGCACATGTGGTTGAAGGGGCATTTCATCTCATGGAGTTGGTCAACCCATTAATTAACATTGATCTCAATGGTTGACATAGTTTATTACATATTTAAATAATGAGGGTCAATAATACCCTATTTGTAAAACTTTTACTATAGTTATTTTTCCAGTAAAATGACCACCACATGGTTCATCATGACAAAAATTTAAAAATTTCTATGGTTTCATTTTCCACAACACATAGTCTCATGAGTTGATGAGGGCTAGTTTTAAATATGCAACCATCAATCCATGAAATGGTTGAACTATTTATTATTAATGTTTTAACTTCTCTAGGAGTGAGTGTAGGGGATATTTTATCGATGTCTAAGTAATTGGCCATATCAACTTACCATGGTATGTTATTAGCCATCCACCATGTTTTAATATCAGCCATCTATCCATATCAATCCATACCACTTACCAAAACTTAAATCTCCACCTTTCCTCATGTTTTAATCTCAGCCACTCATTTTGTGTCGTCAAAACCCTAACATGTTCAAGGATAGATTATAAAAGAGGAGTCATTTTGATAAATCAAACCCTTAGTATTTGAATCTCTCATTAAAAATCCTTAAGCTCTCCTATAAACCCTTAATTATTTTAAAATGTATTAGCATCTTGATACAAGGATTATCTTTCTGGAAGCTATTGAATCTAGAGTGGCCCTCTAAATATACACAAGCCCACTCACAACTCTTGTTTGGATTGAATATGAGCGAGAAGACACTAGTTATTCTTTGAAACTAGGGTTTTTAAACCCTAGATATTGTAATAATTGTATCAATACCACAAATGATATTGTAAAAATTGGAGATCATGACTACATTTTATATAAATAAAAAATTATCTCCATTCATTATGCAATATATTATGTATTTATGTACTTTGGTGTTGTTTGTTATTTTTTTAGGGATGATGTGGATATTACTCTTGATTATCGTTGTTTGGATCCATTGGATACTATTAATATTAATGTACAAAATAATATCTTAAAGGTGTAGTATATGAAAAATAAAGTAAAATTGTAGGATATTTATTAGCTTAAATCTTAAGGATCCAACAAGAATCCAGAATAGTCTATGAAGGGAACAAATTAAATAATAATTTGAAGAATCAAAAGTAGACTCTAAGGAAGAGAAATAAACGGAGTGAAAGAAAAAGTAAAAGAAATGTCCAAGTAATCATAGTAAGCAAAAATATGGTCAAAAGAGATAAGAGCATAAGGAAGAATAAAAAATAGAGGAACAAAAAATTGAAGAGACAAGAAAGTAGGACATTAGGATAAGGGAGCAATATATTGCCATTAACACCATCATGAGCATCAATAATCATGGAGGCATAAGTCATTAGTACTACTATGGACCTCAATGGAATAAAAAGGTTATCAAGCATAGTAATTGCAAAACAAGAGCAATAATTATGGATGTTAGAGTAGTGTTATGACAAATTAAAATTAATAGAGCAATGGTTAGGGATATTAAAGTGACATAGTGAATTTATAGAACCAAGGGAGAAATAATACATATCAATGTGGTACAACAAAAACATGGAATTCATAAGGGAGGAATATGTCCAAGGTTCAAATCTTGGGCCTCATTGAAGTGAATTCTTTTACCTTTCCTGGTGCTTTTAGTGGTATAAAAAGTTTAAAATGATTGTGGCATGGTGGTTTAGGGGTAGACTACAAGAAGATCTATGTGGTGACTTTCGGGGTGGACAGTGTAGAATATTGTGGTAACCATAAAAATCTGGACAACCTACCTGGATTCATGGTGGTTACCTTGGATTGTCTATCTCAACAACATTCTTGAGTGGGAATACTCACTTAGTGGTGAGACAAAAATTGTGTTCTATAAAACAATTATTTTACTTCCATTTAATTATCAATCTCATATTTTGTAAACTTATGAGTACCTATGCATAGTATATGCTTGTAGTAGTTGGATTATGATTCATATATATCAATTGGTTTGGTGTAAAGTGCATTTGTTATTGTAGTTTAGTTTTTTCTAAACCAATAAAAACTAAATGTAAAAAATTAAAACATTCAACTGAAAGAAACTACATGAAGTAAATTATTAAAATTAAAATGCAAAAATCAAACACAGGACTGAAAGTGAAATTGTTTAAATCAAACATAACTTGAAATGAAATTATAAAAAATACACACACAACCAAATTAAATAAAATAGGAAACAAACACACTATAGAAATAAAGAAAGCAAAAAATAAAATAAACAACGAAGGATTACTACCTAGAGTGGGCCCAATCTCCTATAAATGGTTTGTCTAACTAGTTACTTAAAAATCACCCTTGCAAATACATGCGAGTGAAGAACACTTGAATCCTTATTAATATTTATGCAATACATAATAATAAAACTTCACAAAATTTATTTATCTTTATTTTCAGTTATGCTCTACATTTTTATATAGAACACGGTAAACCCTATTACAAATATAACTTGTGCTAATTTTAATCTTGATGTGACTTGCTACGATTAGTTCATTGATAGTTAAAATCATTGTTTATTAAAAGAGTGACCATGTTTAAAATTAATTGTGAAAGATAAGAATGGTGCTCTCTAACTTTAGATAATAATTTCTTTCTAAAATTTGCATAGTCCCCCCATAAACCTGTCAATGCATAGGACAAAGGTGATTTATTCTCATCATATATAGATACCTTTTTGCCTATCACTAGGATATAAGCACTAGGATATAGATACCTTTCAACTATTTATAGGTATTCACCAGGAGATACACACTGTTAGATAGTCACTTTCCTACCATTAAGAGATAGTTGCTAGGATATAAGTGCCTATCAGTCATCGAGATATAAACACTAGATTGTACCTAGGATATATGTGTTGATTTATGATTGGGATATAGGTGCTAATCCTTAGCAAAATAAAGACATCCATTCCAGGAACCACAACCTCCTTCATTCCTTAAACACATTATAAATGTTGTACAATTCCAGGTCCATGCAGGACATCGACTAAAAGATGTGCAAAAAGTAACAAAAATTTGCATCTACACACATTTCCCACTAAAAAATTGGTTAAGCATATTATGTCAATTTTCGTTAAATATATGCAATAATTACATAAACAAACACTTCTAGTTTTAGATATGCCATACAAACACTTTTTAAACATGTATAAAAATAAGCATTTTTAGTGCTCATCATACCCCCATGCCTAAGGATTTGATATGTCCTCATGGCACCTTATGTTGATAATTCCCTATTTCATTGACAACCTTCCAATATGCTATGTTTTGATGCCATCGCTTCTAATCCATGACCTTGTATTGTTGTTTGTTTCATTTGCATCAACCATGAATCTTAGGTTGGCTTGGACCTATTTCTGTAGATTGATTCTTTCCACATCGACTACATTGGTTGAATTGATTGGGAGACCTATTTTCTAGCTTGATTCTTCCCACATCAACCATACTAGTTCATTCAACTAGGACTTGTGTCCTCTTCTGGTAGTCCAACAATTGTAATTGCTTTTTCCTTCAAGGGTTGCAATGGTCTACTATTAAATAAAATGATTTGTAGGTAATCGTTATTTTATTTCAATAATAGGAGTATCTTATGGCAAAAACTATGACATCAACGAATCAAGCTTTCAATAGAATTGCTACCTATGGTTACCTTGTTGGTGCTCAACTACCTGCAACATCATATTCAATTTTGACTTCTAAATTCAAAGGATTTAGTGTCCAAGGATGGGTTGTTCTGTCTGGTGGTGGAATTAGAGGGTCATTTTGAGCATCCCCATATGATTAAAGTTTTCCATAATTTATGACGGACATCAACTAATAGAATTATACATAGCCTTAAATTATACCAAGTGCATTGGATTTATGCTAATGCCCAACTCCCTGGTTATCCACTTGTGAGATCATTGTGTTTCCTAGTTCTTCTATAGGCTCTCCTTGAGAATTGCAAACTCCTATTGATGGATGACAAAAACTTCAAGTGATGCAACCCTTTATTCATCATAATTGGGATCAGATTGCAATTTTTTCATCCCTATAGTCATCTTGCCATAGCCTTCTCATTTTGCTTCCTTGTTGGTTGCAGTGCTTCTACATTTGTTGGTTCTACGAGAGAAAGCACCACTTCTCTTCTTGGAGGTGATTTTTCCTAAACACTTTATGGTTCTATATTTAGCATGCATTGGCTCACAAGTATAATCATAAGATGTTCAGCATTTGGTTGATCATCAAACTAGCCATCCATGGTATGGTTAACCTCTAGCTAACTAGATTACTAGGTAGCAATAGAATGTTATATAGAATCCTTTATAGATTGTGTAGCCTTATTATGCTCATATGACTAAGCATTATCATCATGTACAACTAACTCTTTAGTTGACTGGGTAGTGTCATCACATGTGGGTGGCTCTTCAACTAACTAGGAGGTATCTGTACTGTCAACTCATTGTGTATCAATATAGTGTTATGTTGATTCACTTGCCAATTTAGCATACTCACTGTCATCACTATTTCAAAATTCCATAAACATAGGCCCACTTGTCAAAATAGATCTCCCCTATTCATGGGAAACATCTACTACATTTGCACTTGATTTCTCACTTGTGTTAGAAAACTAGGCATCTTATGCCCTCTTGAAATCAAAATTGTATGCCCTCATGCATGTCACATTCTATTCTAATTTAGTGGAGGAAATGGCTGGGTTCATGGCCCAGTCCATCTTCATAGTAACATAAATACTATCCTCCTTTATGGTGAGCAATTTTTTCAATTACTGCACTGCATTCTCCATTTTTCATTAACTATCATATAGTGTAGCTTGATTATTGATGCTTAGCTATGTTAACCTATCAAAACTCTTTTAATTTAGCTTGTACTACATGAATTTTTCCTCCCAACTAGAAGGTAAGGCTTTAACTTCTTGTAATTGATCTTGAAGGTATTCCTTTAAAGATTTTTTATAGGGCACTTCAATAGAGGCCAAGCCCTACAACACTTGGATGACTTGTATATCATTCATGATGTGGTCCTCATTGCCCTTCGATGAACTATAATCAATCGATTTTTCTATTATCACCCCACCTATGGATGTAGGTGGTGATATTGTTCAAAATGGGTTGAATTTAGGCTACTGTGCCTCCCCTTATAAATGACTATATTGGGAAGTAGACACATCTAATTTCTCATCTGATTATCCTTCTATCACTCAATAGATAATTCAAAAGCAAATTTCTTTGATGCAATTATTGGTGATGGTAGCACAATCCATTGTGCTTTAGCATGCTAAATTAGGGCTCAAATTAGTCCATAATGTCCCAGTACCACTATTGTGCCCGCCTGGTATCTAGCCTCATCATGTAGGGAACTCCTCAAATAATATGGGACATTGATATGGTCCCCATGCAAAAAATGATTTAAGAATCGAAGGTGGTTGGCATTGAGCCAAGAATATTTTTTGGTGTAGGTGAATAACCTTACCAATTTTTCAAACATCTACTATCATGCTTCTAGGACATACTATTTTGGTAACCCCAATCATGTCAACCATATCGTGGGTTGCCCAAAACATTATTGAGCGTAACACTCAATATTATCCCCCTTGTATGTTTGGTTCCTTGTTTGTGGAATGTCGGTGGTTTCTGTTACATATTCCTCCATCAGTGGTATTACCAAGCCTCACATCTAGATGACCCCATTATCCATTGAAGCCATAAATTATTATGCTACCATGATATTATAGCCTTGGTTGACTAGGAAACAATAATCCATCCATATTGTAGATTCAAATTGATCCCAAACAAATCCTATGATTCCCATGAGATCCATGGGCTCATAAGTTTTCTATGCATGATTTTGCAAAGATCATCCCATGGCATATACTCTATTTTATAGCTTTTTTTTTTTGTAAAATAGGCACCTATATCCATTTGTATCATTCAAAGAATGTGATTATATCCATGCATATAGTGGGCATCTATCTCCCCGTAATTAGAAATAATTATGAAATCTAAATGATTAATTTTGTAGCATGCACCTGAATATAGTTAAATATATTTTCAATCTCCCCCATGCCTGATTGGTACCACATGGTGAATTACTAACATGGGATTGCATGATTGAACAATACAAATGTAGGATATGTTCTAGTACATAACATAATTTTTTTTTTCATGATAAATATGCACATAAAAAATAGAAAAATAAATATATAACTAGGTGATGTTTTACAAAACATGATATATAAACACTTGGTGGTCTAGCTTGATTGATAAAAACAATGATTACAGTGTACCGGGGTGAATCAAGGACTTGCATTTTTCTATGCAGAGCAATCTTGTTAAAGTAATATTATTAGATATTGCATTTTATTAGTTTCAATATCTCATAATGAAAATAAAAACTATTATTATTCATTGCATGATAACAAACTTCGACATTAGAATTAAAAAATAGTGTACCCCATTGTCAACATCTTGAGAGTAAGCATACTCCTATTGGAAATTTTGAGTAGTTGTGTTGTCATTGATGTCAAAAGTTAGTTTCAGTGATCAGTGCAAGGATTTGGCAAAAGGAGGGTTAAAATATTTATATTTTAAGCCCAAGAGATTTGGTTTAAAAGCTTCATATGATTGGTCAAAAGACTGGCTAAATACCCTGAAGGAAGGGGATACCTAGGCCTAAAGGAAATAATATTATAGTATTTATTATTATAATATTAAGGTTTAAAAATAATGCCTAAGGTTAGATATAAATTATTTCTAATATTTATATTACAAATTAATTTTTATAATAAATTAATTAAACCCTAAGTAAGGGTTGGGCGCAAAATATTTTTAATAAATTTTCCCCTCGCCGACCTTAGAAGAAAATGGTATATGGTATTTATACCATAAGACTTGCAACACTAATTTAAGTCTATGAATTAAATTTCGTGTGCGAATATTGGCTAAAGTATTTGATGTGAATTCATGAGCGCATAAGGCAAGAGGCTTTTAATTTTTAAAAGCGTAAAAAATTGTGGTGGTTAAATCGATTAATGCTTAAAAGCCTTATCACCAACCACATGGTTGGGCTAGTGGCAAGGCGTGGCTATGTAGGTTGTTGAGAGAGCGCGAGTCTCGCGTTCGAGTCCCGACGGTAGAAGAAGGGACACTCATTTTTATTTTTGGTTTAGGTGCCAAGCGGAGGAATAAAGTGCATGAGTCAATTTTTTACCTCAAGTGAGCACCTAGGTCACACGATAGCTAGGCCATGAATAGGATGTTTGAGGCAGCATGAGAGGGGATCGAATCCCACCGAGGCAACACGTGCAAAGTTATTTAAATTTTTATTTTTATTATTTGTACTTGGTTTAAGGTTGTTTGGTATGTGCCTTGGGGAGATATAAGGTGATTGAAATATATATTTTTTTCCATGGTTGAAAGTATTGAATGATTTAAATTTTGGTTTAAAAAGTGCATTGGAATATTTTTGGATTGTGGTGTTAATTATTTTTGAAAATGCATTTTTGAGTAGGGAGATATAAGTAAGTTTGATTATCCTATGCATTAATTTTTTTGAAGGAAGTTATAGTGAAAGTGAGTAATTGGAATCTTTGCTAATTATATTTTGAGAAATTTGGAGATTATAAGGTGTACTTGAGACTTGATATTGTGTATGGTGAAATAACTATTGATGAGAATATTTGCATGGAAATTTTGAGATAGGCTATTAGTATCTAACCTTGAAATTGGCAAAGAGGATTTGATTGTGATTAAGACAGGTTTTAAAGACATATCTCTATCAAATAAAAGGTATGGGTACTTCATCCTTGTGAGTGAAATATTATTTGATTGAATGTTGTGAAATGCAAAGTTGGAGTGAAAAGGATTGATGAGTATTGTTGGAAATTTGTGAGTGAGTTTTCATGTGAATGATTTGTGGGTTTGTGAAATAACATGAGTATCATTGTTATGTGAGATTGAGAACTATCTTGAATTAGGGTTTGTGAAAGAACATGAGTATCATTGTTATGTGAGATTGAGAACTATCTTGAACTAGGGTTTGTGAAAGAACATGAGTACTATTTTTATGTGAAATTTGAATTTTATTGAGTCAATGTTTGAGTTCTATAGTGTGAGTTGTTGGAAGTATAGTGAAACATTTGGTTAGGGTTTGTAAGCAACTTTCCATTGAGTGTATGTTTGAGTAAAGTTGAATGAGCATTATTGATTGAAATAATTAGAGTGATAGTTCTATTCTTGTGAAACAATTATTCTCTATTTTTGAATTTATTTGAAAGAGAGTTTGAAAGTGATAAAGTGTTTTTTTGGGTACAAAACATAGTGAGTTTGAAACATATTGAGTCTTTAATAATTATCTATATGTTTCTATGGTTAAAAAAGCTTCTGAGTGAAACTTGTTTGTGTGATTGAAGTTATTTTTTGAAAGAGAATAATTTGAGTTTTGTATGCAAGTTTTGCAGTTGTTTGATTAAGCTTTTATGAAAGCTTAATGATAGAGTTAATCAAGCTTTTGTGAAAGCTTATGGGAATATTTGAGTAAGTCCTAGAGGGAACTTAAGGACATAGTTGAGTAATATTTTGTAAAATATTAAGGATAAATTTGTGTGAGCTTTTGTGAAAGTGTGCAAGCATATTTGAGACAAGTCTTGGTGAAGACATGAGAGCATATTAATCAAGTTATTAAGAGGACATGTTGATAATATTTGAGGTAATTCTTAGTGAAGACTTGTTGAGTAGATTGAAAAATATCTTGAAAGGACTTATGGATAGATATGAGGCAAGTCTTGGTGAAGACTTGTTGAGTAGATTGGACAAGTTCTAGGGAGGACTTGTTGAGCAGATTGGACAATTTATAGGGAGGACTTGTTGAGCAGATTTGAGGTAAGTTTTAGTGAAGACTTGAGATCATATTGAGCATGTTCTTGAGAGTACTTGTGGATAGATTTGAGAAAATTATTTGAGAAGTCTTGAGAGCAGAGTTGATTGATTGATTTGTTCAAGATTTGAGTTAAGGCTTGGGGAAGATCTAGTAGATTTGATCTATGATTGGATTAATATTTGTGTTAAGTCTTGAGGATATATTTGAGAATAGATTTTAGTTCATATTTGAGGTTAAATTTATGCTAGACCAGAGATAAAATTGTGAGTATATTTATGCTATACCGAGGATAGTGTTTAGTGTATATTTGATACAGATATTGAGTATAGCTGAGAGTAAGCTTTGGAGGTGATAAAGCAGAAGATAGTAGTAGCTAGTGGATAGAGATCAATTATCCATGGTAATGAGGACAAAGGTATTCTAAGTGAGAATGGAGGTATTCTGTGGAGATATATCCAAAGGCAAGTGCAGTGGAGGTATTAGTCTTCTAGAAGATCACCAATTAGAGTAGAGGAGGATTTCTCCTGTGGATAGAGATCCATGAACCAGAAAAGAGAAAATATTTCTCCTATGGATTGGTGTCCACAAACTTGATTAGGGGATTGGTGTCTCATTTGGATAGAGGTCCATAAACATTGTAATATGTAAGGATTTCCAAGATATTTGTTGAGAAATTTTTAGTGAAATATTTTCTCTGTGGAGTAGCCCACATTGGGTGAACCATGTTAAATTGGTGTCTTTATTATGTGTGATGGTTTGTACATTACTTTTATTACTATTTTTGACATTTCCATTGATATATTGGATAATATTATTTGAGAAAGAAAAGTAAAATTTTGTCTTATATTGTTCACCCCCCTCTCAATATAAGCTTGTGTTCTTCAACTCTGACATCGACAATAAAAAAGTAGGCATATTCCATCATCAAAAAATTGACTTCATTGTTTATGCATGGATATAAGTGTCACTTTTATATATAAGCATCACTTCTACTCTAGATATAGGTGATTTCATTCATATAGAAGGTATGTGCTTCTATTTTTTGGATATAGGCACCTTCACTATTTTGGTTTTGAAGATAAGCTCCCCTGCTACTCTAAATATAGGCACTTGTATTCTGGATATAGTCACCTTCTCTATTCTAGATATATGTGCCTATGCTATGCCTTTAAATATAGGCATCGAATATACATTCTCTTTTCTTGGTCCATATATAGGCATCACTCCCCCTGGTGGAAGATAGGCACATTTATGGTGGCTTGAATATAGGTATCACCCTCTTGATGGGAAGTAGGTGCCCTTTTGTGTTAGCCTAGATACACACATCCTCCTCCTAGTGGTTAATAAGTGTGTGTTGCTTATCTCGGATATAGGCACCTTCTATCCTATGATATAGTTGCAATTTTTGCATTGTTACACTCCCATAATGTGGGAAAATATAGGGTGGTGTAACTTCATACCTGTTAGACCTAGTAACCAGATGCCTACACCTCTACAACTAATTCCACGTAGCCCTTAAAAAAAATAAAAAAATAAAAAACTCTATTCTAAAATCATTAGAATATATATATATATATATATATATATATATATATATTTCTTTTATTTTATTTTGTTCCTATTTTTTTCTTTTATAAATTTTATAGTTAACGTATAAGCATTCATCAAACTATTGATTTTTTTAGAGAATGGGGGTCTCTCCCATGCTTGTGTTAAATTCAAATTCATTAATTAGAGGTGCATGGTAAGATCATAAGTGGTGGTTGTTAATCATCAAAACTATGTTGCTACTATCAATGGTTCTAACATGAACAACTCCATTGTTGATGACTTCAATCACTTCATACGGATCCATCCAACTCTACATGAGCTTTCTCTTTTGCTCTTGTAATCAAGAATTATATTACAGTGCTTAATATCCTTATTCAAATAATTTTGGCCTTATGTTGCAATTATGCAACATTACCCTCTACTTCTACATTACTTTTGTGCACTGCAACACATCTTGCCTATATTCATCCAACTAATTCAATTTTTTAATACACTATTTTTTGTGCAATGTCTAAATCCATATTGAGCTCCATAATAATATGTAGAGTTTTCATCTTAAATTTGACTGGCATCATTATATTTTCTTGTACACCAACTAAAATGGTGTAAATATGATTGTTGGTTTCCACATGATCCTATATGTCCATACTAATTTTGGGAAGCATTTCTCCCAATACTTCTTGTGTTTTTGCACTATATTAGTTAGAATATTCTCTAACTCTTAGTTTGTAATATCCACATGGCTATTTTATTGCAGATGGTATGGGGTGGTTTTTTTGTGTTAGATATGGAATTGCTACATCAGTTTTTGTATCATCTTAAAAGTGAATTGAGTCTCTAGGTCAGTGGTTATCTCCCTAGGAATACCAAACATGGTGAAAATAAATTCATACAAGAATTGTGCTACATTGACTTATTTTTCTTTTTGTAATTCTTGCAATTCAACCCACTTAGTTATATAATTAGTACATACTAAGATATACCTCTTACATTTATATTATGGATTAGGCCCGATAAAATCCATCTCCCATTAATCAAATGGTTCAATATGCACATGTGGTTGAAGGGGTATTTCATATCATGGAGTTGGTCAACCCATTCATTGACATTGATCTCAATGGTTGATATAATTTATTACATATTTAAATAATGAGGGACAATAATACCCTATTTGTAAATCTTTGAATGTAGTTATTTTTCTTGCAAAATGACCACCACACGGTTCATCATGAAAAATTTTAAAAATTTCTATAGTTTCATTTTCCACAACACATAGTCTCATGAGTTGATCAAGGCTAGTTTTAAATAGGCAACCATCAATCCATGAAAAGGTTGAACTCTTCTCGCTTAATATTTTAGCTTCTCTAGGAGTGAGTGCAAGGGATATTTTATCGAGTCTAAATAATCGGCAATATCAACGTACCATGGTATGTGATTATCGAGATCAAAGAGATGCTCATACAATAACCTATCCTTAGTGGTAGTGTTATTGTGAGAGATTAACCTAGATAGAAAATATACCACAATGTTATCCTTACCAGGTTTATTTACGATAGTTACATCGAATTCCTATAGGAGTATTAACCATATAATAATTCTACCACTTACCATTAGCTTGTTCATCATATACATGATGACTGTATGGTCAGTGTATACAAAGATTTTATAGCTCGTGATATAATGGTAAAATTTATTAATGACATATAGAACTACTAGGAATTAGTTTTCTATAATAGTTTAATTGAGTTTAGTGCCCGTAATATTTTTATTGACATAATACATAGCATATACCTTATTTTTTTATTTATGTCCTAGTGCTTCTCCTATGGCATTTTTGGATGCATCCACATAAATTTGAAAGGGGAGGTTCTAATTTAGACCTATAAGAATAGGAAATGTTGTTAGTTTTATTTTAAGGTTTGGAAAACTTACTCACATCCACTTGTCCAAACAAACTCATCATATTTTGTTAACAATGTGTGTAGTAGTTTGGTGATTTTCCTATGATCTTGAATAAGTTACCGATAGTATCCATTAGATCCCAAGAAACATTGAATATATCATTGTGTTTTAGGGGTAGGTAATTCTTAGATAACATCTATCTTTATCTTATATGCCTTTATCCCTTTAATAGATATGTGGTGTCCTAAAACTATCCCTTTCATCATTAAAATAAAGCTTTTTTATTAATAAGGGATATGTTTCTTTCTTGACATAATTTGAGCACTATCTCCAAAATAGCTATAGCTTCTTAAAAACTTTCACTGTACATGGTGAAATCATTCATATAGAATTCTATAGCCATATCCAAAAACATTATAAGGACTATCAGTTCCAAATTTTTAGGTGTGTTACACAACCCAAAATGTAAGACACGATAGACAAATGTACCCCAAGGGCAAGTAAATGTTCTCTTTCTTGGTCGTCTTCCCCTATTCGGATATGATTGTAGCCACTATACCTATTAAAGAATAAAAAATATTTCCATCCTACTAGGGTATCTAGGACTTGCTCTATAAATGATATGGGGAAATAATATTTTCTATTAGCTTTATTTAGCATCCTATAATCCACATAGATTATCTATTTGCCATTTTTTTGGTACTACCACCAAATGTGAAACCCACTAACTATTATAAATGGGATAGATGAATCTAGTAGATAATTTTTTTTGCAATTCAGTCTTTATGATTTCTTTCATGGTTGGATTCATCCATCTCTATGGTTGTCTTACCGATATTGCACCATCCTTTAAGTAAATCCTATGAGTGCATACATCATGTGAAATACCCTTCATATCTATTTAATACCAAGTGAAAGTGGTCTTATATTTTTTAATATTCTATTCAACATCTCTTCTTGGGCATTTGTTAATGAATTATCAATGTTCAGTGTTCGTCTAGGATCTATTTCAATTTTTTTAACATGATTTTCCCTGCTACCAATGAGTGGGAAATCCATAGGAAGGTGTAAATATTCTAAAGAACGCATGCTTATAATGAGAGGGGGGGTGAACAGTATAAGATCAACATTTAATTTTATTTCCAAAATAATATTATCCAATATTATTAATGGCAATATCAACAACAATAATCAAAGCAATGCACAAATCATCACACACAATAGATATGCCAATTTAATGTGGTTCACCCAATGTGGGCTACTCCATGGAGAAAATATTTTCACTAAAATTTTCTCAATAAATCTCTTAGGAAACACTTTCCTATTATAATGTTTATGGACCTCTATCCAAAGGAGACACCAATCCTCTAATACTCTAATTTATGGATCTCTCTCTATAGGAGAACTCTTTCCCCTTTTCTCTAGTTTGTGGAACTTGATCCAGGAGAACTCTATCTCCTCAACTGGTTTGTGGATATATTTCCATAGAATAACTCTATCTCCCCAGCTAGTTCATAGATCACACTCCATAGTAGAACTCTTTCCCCTTGCTTTGGTTCATTGATCTCTACATATAGGATAACTCTTTCTCCTTTATCTGGTTCATGGATCTCTATCCATAGGAAAACTCTTTCTCCTATGCTCTATCTAGTGATCTTCTAGATGATGTATAAACTGTTTCACAAAACTTGATCTACAACTCCCATACATTCAATCAATATTTCTTAGATCAATACTCAACCAACTTCACTCAATAATTCAACCAATGAAACACAATCCACTCACAAAACCTAGTATATGTGTTTCATCTCATTTCAACAAATATGCTTAAATGTAGATATCAAACCCTAACTCAACAAATAGATCTCAATCTCAAAACTTTCCAACAGTGTTCTACTAAAATGGTATTTTTCACTCCACCTTATATTTTAGAAAAACTTGCTCAATAACACACATAAAATAAAGACTAAAATACCCATACCTCTTGTTTGTTCTTCAATTTTTTTTTCACAATCAATCCTCCTTGTTCCACTCAAGGGTTAGATAGCAATAATCTATTTCAAAACCTCCACATAGTATTCCTTCCAAAATGTTCTCAATAAAATTCCAAACCACTCTATTGGTTTCTCAAATAATCAAACCCTTCAAAATATTTTAACAAAACATACAAATAATTAAAATATCTCATACACCTTTTAAATTCCTCTTAACACATTCAAAACGAAATCAACAAGGATTCTTATTACTCCAAAAAATCATTTTCTAAATAATTCACTATAACTTCCTTCAAAAATTAAATGCATGGAATAATAAAAAATGATTCCTTATATCTGCAAGTTAACATAAATGCATTTCCAAAAGAAATATAACCACCATTCAAAATGATATTCAAAGCCACTTGACAACTTCACTATGTCAAAATCAAACTAATTCAAACCCTTTCTTATGGAAAAAATAAAAATTATTTTTAACACCTTCTACCTTCCAAGTTAGGTGCATACCTTGCAACTTAAAACCTTGTGCACAACCTTCCATGGGAATCAAACCCTCTACCGCTTGCACCTTAGCCATGGCCTAATCGTCGCATCAGGTAAGAACTCACTTGAAACCAATATTGCACCCAATATTCTTTATACCTTTCATTGGCACAAAACCTTGTTAAAACAAACACACTTCTCTCTTTGTTGTTGCCGAGAATCGAACATGAGACCTATAACTCACCAAAGCCCTAACACTGCCAATCCTGCAACTAGGCCAACCACATGGTTGGTGATAGGGGTATGCACTCTTGCCTCTTTATTTTTCATGTTTTACTCTAGCTTTTAAAAATAAAAGCCTTCATCCTTATTTGCTCACGAAATTCACACCAAACAATTTAATCAACAATTCACACATACATTCGAAGACTTACCTTTTAGCTCCAAAATTTATGATATAAATATAATTTTTCCTCCTTCCTTGGAAGTCAACGAAAATTAGTAATTTAACGTTTATGCTTGGCACCAAACCCACTTAGGGTTATAAAATTATTATAATATAAATATTATAATTATTTTATAAATAAACTTTGGCTTTCTCTTAACACTTTAATATTATAATAATAAATATTATAATATTATTTCTGTTGGGCCTAGGTGTTTCCTTCCTTAACCTTAGGCTTTCTCTTGCCAAATTTAATATTTTAATAATAAATATCATAATATTATTTCCTTAGGCCTCGGTATTTCCTTCCTTAGGGATATTTAGACAATATTTTGACCAACCATGTGGAGTTCTAAAACAAATATTTTGGGCTTAAAATATAAATATTTTAACCCTCCTTTTGTCAATTTTCTTGCACTAAGATGAGTTGAATTTTGACATCAATGACAACATAACTACTCAAAATTTCCAATAGATTCTCCTTGGAGAAAATTTGTTATGATTTGATCTTCATCTAGAACCATAACTTGTTGCAACATAAAAAATGAATCATCATGAACAAAGTTATAATTAGGCACTCCCAATTCAAAAATATATTGTGTAGGAGGGTAAATGACTAAATTTTTAATATTTTGTCCATTCGATATCGTAATTTGTACAATCTTACAACTTATGTAGGCATCAACCATTGCCAGCAAAGGATGTCCTAATATGAGTGGATAGCCACCTAGTATTGATTTTGAATTCAAAACTATGAAATCTACTGGATATTCTCATGCATCCACAATTACAATCATGTCCTCCAACATTCCCTTCGAGAGTACTATAGACCAATATACCAATTATAAAACTATTTTAGTTGACCTCGTGTCTATTAGCTATAGTTTTTGCATGGTTTCCTTAGGCATGATATTTATAGTTGCTCCTAATTCTACTAAAGTATTTCGTAGTCTCAAGCCTTCAATTTGAACTTTTAAAATTGGGCTTCCTAGATCAAAATATTTTTGTGATAGGTGTTCCTTAACATTAAGTTAGCTAACTAACCTACCACATGAACTGCTTTTGAAGTTTGTCATCATCCTAGTTTCTTAAGACACAATTATCTAATACATTTTGTATAGATAAGCATATCTTGAATAGCCTAATAGAGGGGAATTGTGATAGTTATATTTTTCAACACTTCCATTATGTCAAATTTTGGTTGCATCATTTTTTTTAAATTCTTGTAATCTTTTGGGAAAGGGTGGAACCCAATCATTTTTGGACTATTCAATATTTAAATTTTCTTCCACCTCCTTTTCTAGAGGTTTTGGTTCTTATAATTCTATTTCTATGTCCTCTTCCTCCATAATTTGAGGTTTTGGATATACTCCTACTTCTCTACCTGATCTAAGTCTAATTGGACTATAATTTACACTTACATGGTACATAGGATACATCCCTATGTTTACCTGATAAGTTGGTTTATTTATCTTATGATTATTTTGATTTGGGGTTGGTTATTTCGGTAGCTATTATGGCCTAGAAGTAGGTGGTACTGACAAACTAGGTTGTAGCGGAGTTTGTGTTGTTACTTGTCAATGTGAAGTCAACATATTATAATTTTGCCACTACGTTCTAGCTTGCTATTATGACATCCATGGATAAGGTGTATAATGAGTTTTCCCTTCGATGGCGTTCATCCAAGGATGTTGACCTCACCACCCCATATTAGGTGTTTGAGTCTATATTTGGTGCATGAAATGGAATCCCCCATAGGGTGGTACTCCTCTTGGCATTCTATTGGTACTCATAAATTGAGTTTCAACTACTTCTACTTCCTCTTTCATATTTTTTAATTGTGGGTACAACTTCGTATTGTGATCCATTTGAAAAATGCTACACGCTCAGACCTTGTTTTTTGGATATTCATTATTCGAGTTTTTCCTCCTACATGTTGGGAAGAAAAAGGCCAATGATGACTTGGTTTCCTACTTTTTTTTTTGAAGCTAGAATGTATCTAATTGGATTGCAAGATATGATAAAATTTCACTCTTGATGTCTTCTAGCAATGTACCTATTTCTACTTTTGTGATGGAGGCTATTATTTTTGCTCCATAGGTGAAGGGTTTACTTTTTCTCCTACCGAAATTTTGATAATATTTTCAAATTTTTATCATTTGAATTTGGTAAATATCACCTTCCACTAAAAATTTTAAGGCTTCTAATGACTCATTCAAGATACCCCTTAATAATATACTTCTCAAGTATTTCTCATCCAATTTTGCATGGGGTTAACATTGAAGATTAAAATTAAATCTAAACTAGTAATCCTCCAATGACTCTTCCTCCTTCTATGACATGTCTAAGACTTCCTCTCTAGAATCCTGTGCCCTACCAAAATCTTGGTATTATTCTAAAAATATTTTCTTTATGTCCTCCTAGGTGGTAATTTGTTTGTTCCCTAAGCTGATAAACCAACATAATACTAAATCATCCAATGTAGAGGGAAAAAGCTGTAATTTTTGGACATAAATTTTATAATCTATTGATCTACAAATAACATCAAATTTAAAATAAAAATATCATGATATTTGGTTGGTAGTCCCCTAAAGAGGGGAAGATGTGCATGAGAGATATGTTTTATTTAATGTCTCCTCTAGTTCCTTCAATTGGAAAATCAAAACTGGTGGAAGACTTATCATTTGTAGTCATGGAATTAGATTATGTAGGTGTTAAACTAGATGCTTCTACAACAACTAATAGTATTTCACGCTCATTTCTTATGTCTTCAAATAGTAAATTTAAATTAAATCCTAAGGTAAACCTGCTTTATAGTTCTATGGTAAACCTTGAGTTTCTAAATAATATTTTTCTAAATAATGGATTAATATGACAAGATGTGTCAGGTGGAGCAGATGGTCTAGCAACAGGAAGTGTTTTAAATGTTTCAATTTTAGGTGGTTCCTTGGTGAATTATACTCTCTTAATAAAACATATACTTGATCCTCTTGGTCTTGGTGGACTCATACATTCTTAGGTAAGGGATCTATGGGTGAGATAGTTTGAACAATTATTTTCAAGATGATTAACCTATAGATCCTAAAATACTACAGTTGGCACTCCATTAAAATGGTGCCAAAATGGTGAGCATAATATGGTGTTTTGCAAAATAATTATTTTTCTTTCTTTTAATTATGAATCTAGGAGTTCGTAAACTTGCGATTACCTATGCATATTATATGCTTGTAGTAGTTGGAATATGAGTCCTATATATCAATTGCTTTGGTGGGGGTGTGTTTGTTCATGTAGTTAATTTTTCTTTGAATCAATAAAAACTAAATACAAAAAATTAAAACACACGATTGAAATAAACTGTAGGAAGTACTAAAATTAAAATACTAAAATTAAACACATGAGTGAAAGGAAAATTGCTAAAATCAAACACAAATTGAAATGAAATTTTAGAAAATAAACACACAACTGAATTAAATAAAATAGGAAATGAATGCACTGTAGAAATAAAGAAACTAGGAAATCAAATAAACAAGTGAGGTTTACTACCTGGAGTGGGTCCAAGATCCTGTAGACAATATGCCTAGTTGGTTACTAAAAATTAGTCTTATAAATACAAGTGAATGGAGAACACTTAAAACTTTATTAATATTTATGCAGTATAGAATAATAAAACATCACAAAATTTATTGATCTCTATTTTTAGGTATGACATGCATTTTATACAAAATACAGTCAACCCCTATTTCAAAAATAGCTTGTTCTAATTTTAATCATGATGTGATTCACCATGGTTGATTCATGCACGGTTACAATCATCATCTATTAAAATAGCAACCATATCTAAAATTAATTGTAAAATATAAGAATGGTGCTCCCTAATTTTACATAATAATTACTTTCTAAAATTCATGTGGTCTCTTAATCAACCAATCAACATTTAGGACAATGATGTTTTATTCCCACTAGATATAGGTGTCTTTTGGCCTATTTTTGGGATATAGGCATTGGGATATAGGCTCCTTATAGCCACTGAGAGATATTCACTGGGACATAGTCATTGGTAGATAGTATCTTTCCTATCGTTGGAAGATAGTTGTTGAGATATAGGTGTCTATCTACCATTGGGATATAGACACTGAGATATAGGCACTGGCCTACACCTAGGATATACGTACCAGCCTATGCTCAAGATATAGGTTCTAATCCTTAGTAGAATTTAGATATCCATTCTTGGCATTGCAACCTCCATTCCTCAAACATTATATTTTTTGTACAATTCTAGGTCCATGTCGGACCGCGACTAAAATATGTGCAAAAATTAATGAAAATCTGCATCTAAACACATTTTACACAAAAAACATTGGTCAAGCATAATACATCAATTTACATTAAATATATGCAATAATTACACAAAAATACACTTGTAGTGTTAGACATTCCATACAAAACCCCTTTTAAACATTCATACAAATCAACATTTTTGGTGCTCATCACTCGACATTGGCAATTTCTTATAGCATGTTTCTTGCAACTAGTTTATCCAATAATTGGTTTCATCTTCTCCATTTGATGTGATCACACTTCATATAGTCTCCTTTAAATATTATGGGATAGTATCAACTTCAAGATTTATTAGGTATTACCCTAACCTCCATTAATAGGGTCTATTGTTTAGGGGGGCAACTACTTTTGGATGTCTCTTTGGCCACTGTGCAACAAACTACAAATTTAGGATTTCAATTGGTAAAACCATTAGAGAATGCAGTATGTGAACCAGTATCAAGTAATTTTTTTCTATGATATCTTAAAATGCAATAGGACTATGAGGTATATCAAGAGTTATGAGTTTATAGTGAGTTGCAAAAGAATACTACTTAAAGGGGTATCTTTCCTTAAATTATGGAGCCAACAATTAAACTTATCCCAAGTAATGATAAATAAATAACAAATGTGGATGGAAATAGATCTAGTTAGTTCTAAAAGGATGTTAATTTGAGATTTTATAACTCTTACATTGTAAAATAGTTAGTTGAATGCGAGTAAGTAACCTTTAGTAATTATATTTTTTGGAGGAGAAAGGGTAAATTGAATAATGGAGTTGCGTAAGCTCAACTAGGATATTTTTCTAACCTACCAAATGGAGATGTCAACATTCACTGTTATTGTAGGTGCTTGGAGCAAAGTTCTAATAGTTGTAATACACTTGGTTATTGAAGTCATTACAAACATTAAAGTTTGATAAAAATAAATTGTGAATTTTTTCTTCCATAGAGGTGTTCTACTAGAATGCAAGTTTTATAAATAGGTTGACATAAACTAGGGGAGTATGAGTTTGGCAATAGAGAAAATGTGAGGTCTTATAAAGGGGTAAGTTTCTTTTATGTTTAACTTGGAGGAGGCAACATAGGCAATATTAAAGCTTAGAAATTAGACCAAATGTGGTTTGGTCTATGTAGGTCTAGTCATTTTTTTCATCTAGAGGGACCTTCTAGGGCCAAATTCTCCCTCTTGATGGAGTTTTTTTCAAAACTTGGGATTGAAGTCCTTTCTAAAGGAGATTGCCTCTAGACATAACAGAGTAATTCGATGTAAAAATAACCTCAATAATTTATCAAGGTTTCAAGTGCACCCACATGAACATGTAAATATGGACTTGGATGGCATGCTTCTAAAGGTCATTAAATTAGTTGATCTATGGGTTGGAATTGATTGAAAGGTTGTTTATTTTATCCTACCTAGTCCATATTTTTGTATTGAGTGGTGGGTCATATAGATAGAATTTAAAAAAAAAAATCTAATGGAGTTGAGTTATATTATGGATTTTTAGAGGTGATCCAACAAAGTAGGATCAAGAAATACCTATAATCATACCTATAACTAATATACATTTGCTTCTCATTTCTTAACGCTCCATTAACTAAGTGAATGATTCCTTAAGTCAATTAATATACTACCAATAAGGATTAGTTGTACCTTCTATTTAGTCATTGGGTGTATAACCTAGTTAGGAAAATAATTGTAAGAGTTCTTTAGTTGTTGCAACTTAATGGAGTTAAAGGTTTGGCCAAGATATTGAGATGTATCAACATAAAATAGGCTTGCTTCATTTAGTTTTGTAGGAAAGGGTTAATATTATATGTACCCATAATATAATCTCAAACTCCTTGTCATACAAGGATGTGGTAAGGGAGAGTGGATGGAGGGAAGTGCAATGTAATAGAAAAGTATTTTCTACATTATTAGTTTTATCCCTTAATGATAGGGATAAAGACAAAGAGGAGTAGGATAACAAGGAAGAACCAAAGTACCCATAGGAAAATGTTTATCTATATCATATTTTATATCACAGGGATGATCTATATCATTATATAATGTTCCAAATGTTACATATTTATTTTGTCATATTTTATATCATAGCAATGCCTTATGGCCTTATCTAAATCCCCATAGGCACCTATTTATCTATATGATAGCTTGTATCATTGCAATGACATATCACATTATCTAATGCCCTATTAAGTACATTGGTTTGTTACATACATGTGTTATATTTATATTATACTTATCACATATATATTATATCGTCTGTCTATATTAAAATTCAAAGATACCCTCTAAAATCAAAATATAATATCACTTCATTCATTAATCTAATATATCATCACCTTGTACCATAATCAAACAAAAAAATAATAATTTAAATTAAATCATCATACCATAATCCATTTAACATCATCAACCATTCATCATTCCCATAATCAAAGCTATAAAAATAGAAAATAATTAAAATATGCATTTATAAATAACATTTCATACCACATCATCTCAATAATGATTGACATACACACATACACATATATCAAAATTATTTTATATAAAAAGGTCATGATACATCAAAATGCTACAATATAAGATATAAAAAACTAGCCCTCATAGGGGAAACCTAACTACTATCTTTTTGGGTCAACATCTAGGGTTCCTTCTCCTCCTCCAAACAATCACAAAATTCAAAATGGTCATTATGATCAATATGTCAAGGACTATGAGTGGGTTTGTATTATTTGAATACCACTTAACAATGGCAGGTAATGGTCAGTTAGCACTACTATATGGTAGACCATATGGTATTAGGTTAATTTACTTGACTTTTTTTTCAACTCCATCTATATGCATTGCAAATTCATCAAATTTTATGTGATAACCATATGATCTTGTAGTGTTTGGACTAACTAGCTATCACTAGCATCTACTATCACTATAGCCTTTGCCTTAGTTCCATTTGTATCTATAATAATACTAAAGCATTTCAACTTATTTTTAGATATCTAATGCACCAGCCTAATCCATTTCTATGTTTTGGTTGCTTACTTGACATACATCATGTCTCACTTTGCTAAAATTATTATTACTATAGCCTATAAACAAGCCAACTATTTTGCTAATCTCTTTTTCTCTATCTCTCTCTTTAAATTTATGATAGAATGAGGGTACCAACTAGGTCCTAACTTCCTTCTTGTGATCATCAACATGACTATTATTGGATTATCTACCCTCTATTATCTTTGTTGGTATTCTTTCTTGTCATGACCCTCCATGGTAATATTTCTAGCATAGAAATCTATATGTTGATCAAGGATGCTTCAACACCTAGTTCTGCTATAATAAATGGCTATATGAGGTTTTATTAGGACTAAGATGTCATGTCCTAGTAAGAAGCTCTTATATATTATAATAAAATAATAATATATATTAAATTAAAAAAAAGATTTTTATTAATAGAAAAGGATATTGTAATTATAATTAATAGACTATAATAAATAAGGAGATATTTATAATAGGAGAGCATATATATTTATAATAAAAGGATACTGTAATTATAATTAGTGGACTAGTATAAATAAAAGACATTTATAACAGGTGAACACATATATTTTCTAATAAAATGATATTGTAATTATAATTAGTGGACTAAAATAAATAAAGGATATTTATAATATATGAGCATATATATTTTATAATAAAAGGATATTATAATTATAATTAGTAGACTATTATAAATATAGGGATATTTATAATAGGTGAGCATATATCTTTTGTAATAAAAGGATATTGTAAGTAGGGGACTACTATAAATGCAGGGATTTTTATAATAGAAGAAATATTATATTTATTATAAATAAGGAATTGTTTATAAAAAGAAAATATAATATAAAAGAAAGTCTATAAAAAATTATTATAATAGGTTGTATAACAATAAATATTATTATAATAGGAAGTTCTTATAATAATGAGTTATTTATAATCAAAAGGGTTATTATAAATGAAAAATTTGTTATTATTATAATAAAATATTATTATATATTCATAAGAATGGATGAGGACATATTATTAAAAAAAAATCAAATTTAATATTATTTGGTAGATATTTTGAAAAGTGTCTACTTGTTGTCAACTTGGTGATAAGGGTGGATAGAATTACATTTATGAAGTAAGACCTTTCTAACAAGAGGGATGACAAGCCTTCAAGATAGATAGATTCATATTTATGAAGGGCAGGTAAGATCTGGCAAAGCAAAAATGGATTTTAGGCATGAAGGGATGAGCCTCCATAAATATAATTGTGGACTACGGACAAAGAGGATGAGGGGGCAATTGGTATTTCTTTGGAGAGTATAAAAGGAGGATGTGCTCAATTATAAAAATAGATTATGATTTGGGATCACAAAGGAAGAAGGGATACTTGCATAATACAAGCCAATCAAAGAAAAATGTTGGAATTATCTTACTTGGTTTTACGTGTATATTTAATGAGTTTGCTGATGTTCAATTCAAATTGCAAGTTTAGAAATCTACTATCCTTTAAAATTTAACTAAATGCTTCCACTTAGCACTTTGTTTGACTATCCTTATCTTGAGAAGGTACACATTCTTAGGCCTATGTAACTATGAAGAAAAACCAAATTTTGGCCTCTATGAAACCATGTCTGAACCCTCCCTTAGACCTTGTTTTAAACTTTGTTAGTAGTGATCTCAGGCTTAATCTGGTGTGAGCTTAGCTAATATCCTAGCAATTAAGTTTGATACACATCCTAAAATCCCACTAATGCTTAATTGGAGACCTCCCTAGAAGTATGCATAATGAGATAAATAAATATGGCTTCGGCCTTGAGTTGTGTATCCCTATGAATAATTAGCCATGTTTGAACAAACATCTAAGCCTGCTTCTATGTTGAACAATATCTCAAAGTTTTAACCTATGAATGCTACTAAACCTAAGCTTTCTTATGCTTGATTTTGGCTTCGGAGATGGTGTAAACCCCTTGATGACCTTATAAAGCCACCGAAGGAGTTTTAGTGATATTGGAGGTGGTATAATGTGCATCTAGTTATTTCATAATGTTGTGTTATCAGTGGTTGTCCCTATGATTTGGGGGATGGAATATGGTGATGAAAATAGCAATTAAAGATTAGGTTAATCTTTATATTATGTTTAAATGGATATAACATAATATAATATGTTAGGTAGAAATAACAATTAAATATTAGGTTAATATTTATATTATGTTTAATTGGATATAACATGATAGAATATGTTAGACAGAAATAACAATTAAATATTAGGTTAATCATTATATTATGTTTAATAGATATTTTTTCTTTTTAAAGAGAAAAACCCCTTGTGGAGCCACCTTGGTCTAAGAGACCACGAATAGGGGGTTCTACACCGTCAAAGTCACCCGGGGGTCGCACCCAACCCTGCCCGCACCAACATTATCAATTGGATTTTGGATACCCAATTCAGCTTTTTGGTAGGGTGGAGATTTGAACCTGGGACCTCCCTTGGAGGATTACCCTCTCCTCTCCAACTCACTTACAACACCTGGGTAAAAATTAATTTATAGTGGAAAACACCCCTTTTGAGGTGCCACTTTCAACAGGTTGGGCATAGGAGGAATGGAGCCTTGTCGGCCTCTACCAGCACATAGGACATTTCTAACTATACCATATATATGCAGGATGGAGACAAGGGGAATGGAACCTGGGTCGGCCTCTACCAGCACCTAGGGAATTTACCACTACACCACAACAAGCATATTATGTTTAATAGATATAATATAATAGATTAGTTAATATTTACATGTGTGGTTATGTTTAATAAATAGAACATAACAATTTAGATATATTTAACATATATATTCTATATTCATGAATTATGCTAAGTATGTTAGCATAGTTTGAAATGGAAAATCTTTGGATTATGTTAAAGAAAGGTTTACATAGTTTATGCTAAATTATAGATTATATTCAATTGACAGAAGCATAGTTTATATGGAAAAGATTCAGATTATGTTAAAGAAATGTTAACATAGTTTATGATAAATTATAGGATATGTTCAATTGATAGAGGCATAGTTTATATGGAAAAGCTTTGGATTATGTTAAAGAAAGGTTAACATAGTTTATGCTAAATTATAAAAAAAATTTCAATTGATAGAAGCATAGTTTATATCGAAAATCTTAATATTATGTTAAAGAAATATTAACATAGTTTATGCTAAATTATAAATTATGTTCAATTGATAGAAGCATACTTTACATAGAAAAAATTTATATTATGTTAAAGAAAGGTTAACATACTTTATGCTAAATTATAGATTATGTTCAATTGATAGAAGGACAGTTTATATGAGAAACTATGAATTATGTTAAAGAAAGGTTAACATAGTTTAAGATAAATTGTAGATTATGTTCAATTGATAGAAGCATAGTTTATATGGAAGAGCTTTGGATTATGTTAAATAAAGGCTAGCATAGTTTATGCTAAATTATAGATTATGCTCAACTAATAGAAGCATAGTTATATAGAAAAGATTTAGATTATGTTAAAGGGAAGATTAACATAGTTTGTAGTGAATTGTAAATCATATTCAATTGATAGAAGCATAGTTTATATGGAAAAGCTTTGAGTTATGTTACAAAATGGATAACATAGTTTGCATATGAAATAATGAGTTATGCTTTCATATGAAAGAATAGATTATGTTATAAGATGGTATAACATAGTTTTTATTGCAAAGATGGATTATGTTAGAATGTGATTAACATAGTTTATATTGCAAATTTATTGATTATGCTAAGTATGTTAGTATAGTTTGTAATGAAAGGAAAGTTATTGATTATGCTAAGTATGTTAGTATAGTTTGTAATGAAATGTGGATTATTGAATTAGCTAAAGGTATGGGACTTTAGCTAGTTTGGTAAATGAAATGTGGATTATTGAATTAGCTAAACATATGGATCTTTAGCTAGATGGTAAATAAAATGTGGATTTTTGAAAGGAATGGGTCTTTATCTAGTTTGGTAAATAAAATGTGGATTATTGAATTAGCTAAAGGTATGGGTCTTTAGCTAGTTTGGTAAATGAAATGTGGATTATTGAATTAGCTAAAGGTATGGGTCTTTAGCTAGTTTGGTAAGTAAAATATGGATTATTGAATTAGCTAAAGGTATGGGGCTTTAGCTATTTTGGTGAATGAAATGTGGATTATTGAATTAGCTAAAGGTATAAATATTTTTCTAGTTTGGTGAATGAAATATGGATTATTGAATTAGTAAAGGTATGGGACTTTAGCCAGTTTGGTAAGTGAAATGTGGATTATTAAATTAACTAAAGGTATGGGTCTTTAGCTAGTTTTATAAGTGAATTTTGGATTATTGAATTAACTAAAGGTATGGATATTTATATATTTTTGTAAATAAAATGTGGATTGTTGAATTAGCTAAAGGTATGAGAATTTATCTAGTTTGGTGAATTAAATGTGGATTATTGAATTAGCTAAAGTTATGGATCTTTAACTAGTTTTGTGAATGAAATATATATTATTGAATTAGCTAAAGGTATGGGGATTTATCTAATCAAGGAATGATGTGAATTAAAAGAGCAATTCATAGTAAAGTCATGGGAACTGTGAGTTCCTACACATTGTATTGGCATACATTTGGGAGAAAGGGATTATGGATCCTTGTATTTATAAAAGACCAAACTTATGCAATATATGAAACATATTTGAGGTTGGATTTTTCTTTAAGGGTTTTCCCCAGGATATATAATTGTGTTATGGGTATTGAGTCTCTCTTTTTATTTGCTTTAATGTATCTCTTTATTGTAGTTTCCATATTCACTTTTAATGTATATTTTGATGGTTGATTCTTATGTTTGATTTGAATGGATGTTTTAGTAAATATTGTTCTTTGATTGTTCTAAATTAGATAAAATTTATTGTTGTTAGTATGTGATTGTTTTTGATGTTGTTAATTAATTTAGAAAAAAAATTATAATAGTAAATAGTGATATCCCTTAAACTGGTTGGGTTTTGGGGGTGTTACATTTCCACTATTTGACTAGTAGTAGGACTACTCTCTATGCACCCCTAAGTCATCTACATTGAAACATACTCTTATCTATTATTAGTCCAACTATTATGATTCTCCTTGATCAATGGTATAATACCATACTTAGTAACTATCACTAAATTTGAAATCAATACCTCTAAGTTCTAGAATTATGGGATCATCAACATAAAGCTTTCGATGTGAGCTTAGGTTTGATAAAGGATTGAACCCTTGCTTCGACATCTATCAATTGTGCCAAATAAAACTTGGTTTGATGTACTACTACAACCTAAACTATAAGACCAAATGATCAAAGTGGGATATTTATCACTCTTTTTATGGCCTATCTAGCCATATCATTTACCTCATTAATGTTAACTATTAGGTGTTCTCCACCAAACTAGGATGACCCTTGTAAGTCTACCATATAATTTACTCCTTATACAAGTCATTTATTAATTGAGGTATCTGTAATTTACCTCTATGAATCATTTACTTAGCTAATGTGCCCACCTATAGGCTATTGGTGCCTCTATATCTACCACATGTTTTTGTAGCTTCAATGGATGTACAATCATTATATGTTTTTAGGACTAACTTAGAGTAGGGTGTATCACGATAGCATCTCCCTCTATTGAACAACACTCAATGTATTAAATGATACAACCAAATCAAGATGATTGGTCCCTATATAAAATTTTATTGTGACTCTAATATCTTCACAATGATCTCTCCCATCCCTAATGTATCACTCATTTTCCAATGTTATTGATCATTGTGTAACACCATTGTTGATAGCAAAAACTATTTTTCCATATACAAACTAGCATATACAACATTGTCATCAATGCTAGACTAATAACTAAAAAATGAGCATCTCCTATGAGAAACTCTAGGCTATGCTATTGAATTTCTCATATATATTGGATATTCTATGATATTAAATTTAACTATCAAAATAAAAATATTAAGGTTATTATTAGGTATTATTCCTTCTAAAAAAATCTTCTTCATAGGGCTATACGTCTTCCAAGGTCACAATCACTTTTTCATATAGAAGTTGAAAGTTATTTGTATTACTAATCAACTAGGTTTTTCAAAAAATCCCAATCAAAATCAACCTTTGGCATTAGGTTTGCATGGTATAGCCCACTACCACCAAAAGTGTATGATCTACATAATCCAAAAATATAAAAAATATGTCTAAGGAATAGGAGTAATAGTCTTGGAAATCCAACCTATAAATTCTCTCCTATATCCATAACCCAATCACCTAGTTAGTCTCATCAAATATCAAACCTAGTCTCAAATTTGTCCCCAATTTCTAGCATATAAAAATTGCCATAATATGGTGAAAACATTATCATGTAGTTAAAACATTGTCAATATGGAAAAAGCTTCAATCAACACAACATAATTTTTGCTATACAAAAACATTATCAATTAGTATAGGTGACTATGTAGAAGTTTCATTAACATGTGAAAGTGTTTCTCTTTGCCTTGGGTATACTTTTAAAAGCAAAAAATAAGCTCAATTTTGAAGATCCTACCTAAATTTGACCTCCTCCTATTATTGTTGTTAGTTTTACTCTATCTACTTGATGTTGTGGTCTTTCCTACTATGACATCAAAATGTTTTTTTAATTAGGGTTCAAGTGCTCTTGATCGTTGTTGTCTATGGTTAAAATTATATTGTTTTTATATTTTTCCATTTTTATCATATCCTACCCTAACCTAATTTTGCTTTTTTATCATACTATATCATAATTGCACTAATATGTATCATGATAAAGCAAATATTTCATTATCAAACCTAATTTTATCTCTAAATCTTGAGGGAAAACATTGAGGGATGATAGCTTTTAATATTTTTAAAAAGGTCAAATTCATCATCATTACTAATCAACGAATCAAAATTATTAACCATATTAAATCATGAATCTTAAGAACCATTAAACTTGTCTATCTCAAAGTTGAAGCATCAATGTTTGTTTTTAACGCATTCATCATTTGATAAATACATAAAAATGGATAATATAGAAACTAAATTTTGAGCACATTATCAAGTACTAAGAAAGATAATAATATTTAAATCATATAGATAGTCAAACACCTTATCAAGATTCTTAAGATTAAATTTAGGGGTAATATTGCTCCCAAAGTAGAAGTGGAATACCAAAGATAATAGCACCAAAAACACTACTAATTGAGTAATAATGTTTTTTCCAAAATACTAAAGTTTATATTTTCTTACCTATTTTGTTTGACAATGCTTATTTAAAAAATAATGTTTGTATATTAACCATCAATAATGCTATTGATTATCAAAATTTAAAATATAAAGGTAGGTAACTAGTAAGTGCCAACTAAATCATGCATAGCTCCTCAATTGTATCTTGATTTGCAATCAGGTATTGGAACATACCTTATTTTCCTCTCATATTATCCTCCACCCCATTTGCATGTTAGCTTTTTTTAATCATACCTTCAATAAAGTTATTTTGATCCATACAAATAACCACCTCTTCAACTTACCAATCCTTGTAGATGTTTTAGATGATGTTCTAATGGGGGCATGGATTCTATAAATGCAAACCTTAATAATTTATAATTATGTTATCGTTGAATTGGCAAGGATCTTTGAAACTAAGGAATTATATCTCGTAATAGCAAATCCCTACAAAATTTTATACAAGAATCATATTTCATAGTAGAAAATGCCTTCTCTAGTTGGTGATTTCTATTCAACATAGTAAGGTCTCACTATGCTAAAAGCATTTCTCAAAGTTGCACATGGAAATATTATTGGGATTACAACAATATTTCTCATCCATACTAATTGAGTTATTCTCCTAGTCCGCATATCTCATTTTTTATATATTTTTGTATATTATTTATGAATGTTTAATCCATTTAACTCATTTTGCATGAAAGACGTATTTCTAGTATTCAAATAGTAAATTTTCTATCTCTATTAAACCATTGTATCTTTTGGGTTAGGTTTTTATATTAAATTATCAAATCATTATGGATTTCATATCAAAAAATTGATTCTATTATCCTTGTAGGAGCAAGCATATAAAAACTATAGTATAAATGGTGCTACCATATTCTATTTTTTCACAATAGAGAAAATAATTTTATAGTCAACAATATGTCATAGATAGCAAAAGTACCATATATTGGAAGAAGAACCAATGATACTATTGTTCAAATGTGGTGTTCTTATCTATGTAGATAGTTGGCATGTGATTCTATATTCTTTTACTTATCTCATTTTGTTAAATAGGGATTTAATACCATTTAAAGTAGTTACAAGTTTCCATTATTATAGGTAAATCCCTCTACTTTTGATTCCATATTTTTGTTGTCTATATTTGTAGTTTTTTAAATTGTGAAACATAAGGAAAAGTTCCACCCATAAATGAAAATATCAATGGTGCTTTTGTATCAACCAATGCTATTGCCACAAATAAAAAGTTATGTTAGAGGTTTTTATTTAGCATGTTCATCAATTTGGGTTTGAATTATCACTTTATGTTCTCTATTTGTTTTTCTACATGCTTTTATTATTATTATTTAATTAATTAATGAAAAAAGTGATAAGAAAAAACTATCCCAGTCTTAGGATCATTCAGGGACCAACTATATAATTGCATTATCAATAAAGAAGAATTACATGTATAAATTAAGGTCTACTTGTTTGTATTTTCCTCTTTTACCCTTGCTTATAATAAACAATTCTCCTTTAGTTTATCATTAAAAATAAAAATATCATAGTTATTATACATATTTGATATATTGTTTTTGTTCACTTGTATCTATAATAATTCCAAATTAAAGTTAGTTTGTAAAGTAAGTTTTTTAAAAAAATATAGGTATTTTCAAATTGAATTCACAAATTGTAGACTAGGCTCACAACTATACCTCTGCTCAAAGTGTGAGTTTACAAACTTGATACCCATTAGGAGTAAGGGAGCTAGTGCAACCCATCATATAGGCCAATCAAAGGTTGTCCATGATTTCCTTTTTTACACAATTATTTAGAATGAGATGGTCCCTAAAGGTGAAACACAAAGCTCTATGCTTGCAGATAATAGATTTAGCTATGAATAATACACATGGCATATTTGAACTTAATTTATGATAAACTAAAACAAAATAATTGATATACCACAATATATTTTCTATATCTATGATAGATTCGAAGGTTTCAATCATTATTTTACCAAATTATTTTAATCCAATTCAAAAGCTTATGTTTTAATTATTCACCTTAAAAAGATAGTAAATCATCTTTAATAACCAATAATGTTCAATATACAATTAGGCAAGAGATGCAATATATCTACATATGTCATGGATTCCTAATTTGGAAAATTTACCATTTGTCAACAATTTAAGTTTAGAATGTTCATCTTTATTTATGTTCAATAACAATGAACATATTATGTGCTAGAGGTCTTTTTGTTTGATAATAGTTAAATGACCATCACTTTTAGTGATATTATTTGTGAGAAAGGATAAAGTATTTTAGAATAAAGGGGTAAAAAAACAAAAACAAAAAAAAACACAAGAAAAAGTAACCAAAATAATATAAATTAAGAGATCTTCCTTGTAGCCTCCACTAGGACTATAAATCCAAGTGTTCACATTGTTATCCAAGTGCTTATTATTAATGATCACATCTCCTCCTTGAGAGTCATTAAGAAAAATGAGTACATAAAAGTACTAGTAATTGGTATAGTCAAATATCAAGAAAGAGAAAGAGCATAAGATCTCATATACATACTTTTTGCTATGTGAATATCCAAAAATGACAAATCCTAAGGCAAAAAAACACACAAGAGGACTTTGTCGAATAGATATGAAGAATAAAATGAATAGTAAAATACTCCAAAAAACATAGAATCCTTAACAACTAGAATTAGTATATAGATTTAATTTCACAATAACCTCTTAATACTCTTGCCATTTTTATTTTAAATAAAGTTATAAATTTTATATTTATGATGGTTCTTATTTGTAATAGGCATGAGGATAAAACAATTACAAATAAATATCTGTAAATTATTTGATAATGGATGAAACAAAATAATAAATTAAATTAGAGAGAGATTTTAAGGATGATCTATTGGAATATGGTTTGAAGGTATATTTGGTTATTTTTGCACCATTTTTCTTGTCCATCATATTTTTAAAGAGGGAATAGTATAGAAAATCATATAAATACAAATAAAATTTATCTAGATATAAGACTCAATCTATAAATAAATGGTGGGACTCTATTAAAAGGATAAAATATTAATTTTAGTTATTATGATCACATTTTCTACCTTACTTGTCATGGGTATTACTTAAATAAAATTAGAAACCATTGAATAATGTTAAAAAATATATGAATTAACATGAACTCAACTAGTGGGTTTTGAGTTGGCCAACGAGGGGAGATTCTTGAATTGGCTCTGGTGATTTGGCAGGAAAAACCTCTGAGCTGGTGTCGGGCGTTGCTCTAGGGTTCCTGGTGTGCAGGTTCTACCAGGGACTGTGGTGGGTTGACAGTGTGTTTCGCTGAAGGTTCTTCCATTGCCCCGAGAGGGCCCAATGGGGTCTCCTCCTGTTCCTCTCACTGGGAGAAAGAGCTCTTATGCTGAGATGTTAAAAGAAAACCCTTCGTCTTCCTCTGATGAAGCCCAACGAAGTGCTTTTCAAACGTTACTCAAGAATGTTGGCAAGGGTGCATCTGCACACCGAGTTAATGGCTGCCTCCCGCAATCCGCTACCAGACCAAATATTGTTATAGAACCGAAGCTGGTTGAAGACACAATCTCCTACCGTGCTCACCATGACCTGATTTGCAAATTCATGGGTATTCGTCCTACTCTAAACTTCCTACACACCTGGGTTAGACAAAACTGGGAGCCACTAGGTGAGTGCTCCTTATGGCCTATAAGTAATGGTTATTTAATTATTAGTTTCTCTTCTTTAGCAGATAGAAACAAAGCATTTGAATCAGAGAAGAGGAACCATGGCCTGACAGGGTTATTTGTTCAATCGTGGAGAGTGGGTTTTGACCCTCGTATTGAACCTATGGCTGTCCCGGTCTGGATCCGGCTGTATGCCCTCCCGATGGAGTTTTGGGGTGAGCAGGTCCTAGAGATGATTGGTAATTCATTAGGCAGATTTCTAGGAGTCTCCAAAGATACTATAGAGGGAAACACAGCTGTCTTTGCTAGGATCTGTGTATAATGGATATTAGCCAGCCTCTACCAGCCGAGGTGGAACTTGAGTTAACAGGGCTATCCTAGATACAACAGTTATATTATGAGGCCCTACCTTTTAGATGCAGAGTCTGCCATAAGCACGGCCATTTTGCGAGGTTCTGCCCAAATATTCTGAGCACAAAAGTGGAGGCTCCACTTGGAAATCCAAATCACCCCAGAGAGGGTAAGTTTACCCCTGTCCAAGAACCATCTAGTATTCCTCAGGGTTCTGATCTCTAGAAAGATGGTTTTGAACAACCGAAGCGAAGGAGAAATAAAAAGAAAAATTCCAAGGAGCAGGCACAACTTAAGCCAACCAATCGGTATGAAATCTTTAAATCCCTAGTGGATCAAGAGGACCAAGTTATGGAAGGAGTGGATGGGAATGTTGAGGATATTAACGTCCACTCTCAGGATTCCCCTTCATTTACTCCTATCTTATAACAGGTAATTGAACCTCTGGGACAATGCAGCCAGAGAACTCAGGGGCATTGGTAATTCACTCCCCAGCACAGCCGGTTATTAAGGATGACAATATGGGAAGTACAAAAAATAACAGAGAAAGGCCTGCTCTTGGGATTACCCAGGTGGAAAAGAGGTCTAAAAACAGTAATTCCCGAGCAGGCAGAAAATCCAATAAGGATCTACTAGCAGTACAAGGAGATAAGCTGATCAATGGAGGATCGGTGAGGCCAATTGATTCTTATTGCTCTCAAGGTTCTCAATGATTATTCAATCCTGGAATGTTAGGGGTTTAAACAACAGAACCCATCAATCTGCTATTCAAATACTTTTAGGAAAATGTAAAATAGACTTTTTGCTCATCCAAGAGACAAAAATGTTTGTAGATCTTATGGGCAAGATTATTAATAGAATATGGCGGGGTGCTGGGTATATGGATGTGGCTGCTCAAGGTGCCTTGGGGGGGATTGCTACTCTCTGGAACCCTCAGGAATGGACAGCTCTAGAACATATAGCCTGGAGGGGTGTTCTCACTTCTCTGTTTAGAAACAATGTCACAACTGAACATGTTCTTATTACAAACTTCTATGGGGATCAATGCTTTGATGGCCAGCGGCTCCAATGGAAAGCTGTACACAACATGAGGTCCTCCCGGGAAGTTTTTGACTAGATCATAGCTAGGGATTTTAATGCCAAATTATCTGTTAGGGATCAGGAAGGTGGTGCCCCAGTTTTGGATCCAGGGGACCGGTTCTTGATTGCCCAAATCCAGGCCTTTAACCTGGTTGATATCAAAGGCCCCGGAACCTACTTTACTTGGACAAATAAGAGGAGAGAGCCACATAGCAGGAAGGTTAAGTTAGACCAGTTTTTGGTCTCTGAAGAGGCATTTATTAAATGGAATATTAAATTTTAGATTTTGGAAGGCCCAGTCTCAGACCACTTTCCCATTTTGTTGGAGGGAGGGACGATGACAGGGCAACACCACAAACCATTTAAATTTGAAAATTTTTGGCTACAAAAGGAGGATCTCCGATGGAAAATTCCACAGTGGTGGGAAGAAGGCCGCCTACCCTTTGGGACAGCAATGTTCAAATTCCACAAACAACTTCATTTTGTCAAGTGTAAATTGAAACAGTGGAGACAAACTAATAAGTCGGACTTCCAGATCCAAAGGGTCCCCTTGATGGCTAGATGGGAAGAGGTGCAAAAACACTTCAGGGAAGGTACCATTACTGAGCACCTTAAAGCTGAGGATGATGCTCTGCGCAAAGCGGTTGAGGACATTGATAATCAAGAAGAAATTTACTGGAAACAGAGAGCAAGAATCACTTGGTTATTAGAAGGTGATAGAAATACAAAATTTTTCCACCGCTCAGCCTGTGCTAGGAGACAAATGCACAACATGGAAGTCCTTCAAGATGAGAATGGATACTCTTTTGATACTCTTCCTGGAATGCATTCCCACTCAATGGATTATTTCTCAAACCTTTTTAAGGAAAGTATGGAACAAGATGTGGAAGCTCAAAATGAAGTTATTAATGTCATACCTTCTATTATCTCTCACGAAGAGAATCAGACTCTTCTTAGACCCATTGACAGTGATGAACTAAAGAATGTGGTATTTGGGATGAGCACTAGCAAATCGCCAGGTCCAGATGGCTTTCCTATTGAGTTTTTTCAGGCCTTCTGGGATACTCTGGAGAAGGATGTTTTGGCTATCGCAGAGGAGTCCAAAACTAATAAAAGAATGCTTAAGGCTCTCAACCACACCTTCATCTCTTTAATTCCAAAAGGGGAGGGGGGGTTCATATCTCTGATTTCAGACCTATTGCCTTATGCAATGTAATATATAAAATAATCACGAATATTATGGCTGAACAGCTAAAACCTCTTCTCCATAAAATAATTTCCTCTGAGCAAGGGGGTTTTGTTGAAGGAAGACAGATCTTGGATGAAGTGGTCCTTGCTCAGGAGGCAATCCATACAATGCAAACATCAGGCAACAAAGGAATGTTCATAAAGTTGGATATGTCTAAGGCTTATGATAGGGTGGAGTGGGGTTTCCTAGCAAAGATGCTGGCAGCCTTTGGCTTCTCTCAGGACTGGATTGATTGGGTCATGACCTGTATCTCTACACCTTCTTTCTCTGTTCTAATCAAAGGGCTCCCCTTGACTCCTTTTGGAGCCTCTCGGGGTCTTTGTCAAGGATACCCTTGCTATCCTTACCTCTTCCTCATCTTAGCAGAAGGATTAGGCAGACTCTTTTTGAGAAGACGACATCTAGGTCTGATAATAGGTATTAAAGTGGGGGCGGAAGTTTTGACCCACTTATAGTTTATGGATGACACAGGATTGGTTGGAGTGGCCAGCCTCAGGGAAGCACGTGGAATCAGAGATACTCTAAACATCTACCTTCGGGCCTCAAATCAAGTCATTAATGATAAAAAATCCAAAGTGGTTTTCTTCAATATTGACCAAAGGTTACAGGAAAGAGTTACTGAGACCCTAGGATTTACTAGGACCTCTCTACCTGTTGTTTACTTGGGGGTTCTTCTGCATTTTAAAAAACTAAAAATTGATATCTGGAAGGATATTTTGGATGGCATAAAAGATAAAATGAATCATTGGTCTCATAAGTGGTTAAGCTATGGAGGCCGACTAACTTACTTACAGTCAGTTATTCAGGCTATGCCAATATATAAATTCTCCATCCTGGCTGCCCCACATTCTATTTGGAATGAGCTTGACAAAATGGCTAGAATTTTTTTATGGGAGGGTGCAAAAGGGGAGAAGAAATGGGCCTTGTTTGGCTGGGATAAGGTTACCCAGCCCAAGGATAAAGGAGGTCTGGGACTGAGAAGCTCCAAGCTTAACAATAAAGCTTTGGCTGGTAAACTGTACTGGAGGTGGATTTCCCAACCAACATCCCTCTTTAGCAGAATTATTTCTAGTAAATACCTGGGTCATGCTCATCCCAATGATCTGGGTCCCTTCCCTTTGGAGGGTAGTGGATCCTTAGTGTGGCAGGCTCTCAAGCTTGGAGCTCAAGTTATCAAAGATCAATTATTTTGGAAAGTGGGGAGAGGGGAGAAGGCCCATTTTTGGACTGACTCCTGGGATCAACATCCTCCCATCATTGCTGTGTTTCCAAAATTGCAACCCATTAAATCATCCATAGAAGACAAGGACTAGATTCAAATTGAGAGTTATTTCAATACCAGCCAAATTGGGGAGTACAAGTTCAAAAAATTCAAGCGGTTGGAAGAGTGGCCAATTCCAATCCCACCGGAGCTGGCACCCATCTTGGAAAAAATTTTGACAGCTAGGTTTCTTACAGGGAGAGATGAGGATGATGAACTTGCCTGGGGCTATGGGAACCTTGGGGTTTACACTGTAAAGGTAGGATTTGAACAGATTCTCCCAGAGCCCCCCCCACACTCTTTTTTGGTCCATGTTTGGAAGAAGATATGGCACCCCAAGGGATGGTCGAAGGTGAACTTCTTTGCCTGGAAACTTATGCACAATGGAATTCTCACCTTTGACAATCTCAGACATAGAGGCATCATCGGTCCTTCTCAGTGTGTTTTATGCCACAAGCATGAGGAAACTGCTGATCATTTGATGTTTGAATGCCCCTTCACCTGACAGATTTGGATGCGCTGGTTCTCCCACTTCAAAAGCCAGGCCAATAGTGATGTGACTAGGACCAATATTTGGGACAGATGGAAGAGAGGAAGATTTAAATCCAAAGCTCTTCGAATTGGTTGGGAGCTTGGATTTCTTTTTATCTGGTGGCAGGTGTGGTTGGAGAGAAATGCCTGCTTTTTTTGTGAAACATTCTCTTCACTTGATGGAATATGGCAAGTCATATGGAGCAAAGTTGTGGAAATGGTTGCCATCTACGCTGAGGAGGAAAATCAGTCTGTTTTTGTGCCTTTGGTTGAGGGAGCTGTTGTTCCTGAAAGACAGGCTCATGATAGATGGCACCCTCCCCCAGCAGGCTGGATCAAAATTAATACTGATGGAGCTGCAAAAGGCAATCCGGGTAGTGCTGGAATTGGATTTGTGTGCCGTGATACTGCTGGGTATGTGCTTTACTAGGAACTGCAAGGTCTGGGTCATGCTATAAACAATGAAGCATAAGCCTTGGCTATTAAATTTGCTTCTATTTGGGCTGTCAAGCAGGGCCACAGGAAGATAATTCTTGAGTCTGACTCCCAAATTCTGGTGGGCACTCTCAATTGCATGAGGAACTTTGATTTGAAATCCTGGAGGTTGCGGAGTCTAGTCTCTCAAATAAAGGAACTCTGGAAGGAATTAGATGATGTGGTTCCCATCTATGTGAGTAGATATTTTAACAAGGCGGTCGATTTCCTTGCTAAGATGGGTGCTGAGAAGGAAGTTGGGATGCAGCTGCATAGTGATATGCCTGTGGAGGATGTTGTGATTAGGCAAGGCCTTGAATGCTACCTGTGATAATGTGTAAAGTTTTTGTTGCTAAGGAAGGTTTTTGTCATGATTTCGTGACCTATAGCGGCGTCATGGTCTCTTGCTGGAAGTTGTCACGATATCGTGACAGGTTTCGCCTTTACGGCTTTCGATGGGAACTTGTCGCGATATCGTGACATGTCGTGATATAATGACTTGGTGCACTTTCGCTGCCCATGATACGAAGTTGTCATGATTTCATGACCTTTTTTGCTTATGAGGCCTTCTATGGGAATTTGTCACGATTTCGCGACCTGCTGTGCCATCATGGCTTGTGGATGGAAGCCGTCGTGATTTCACGACGTTTTTGGTGAAGGGGTGACAAGGAAGAAAAATGTCACGATTTTTAGCATACTTAACTTATTATTTTGTTTTCATTACATCTTTTGGAGTGCTGTTACAACTTCTGTAACAGAGTTCGTTCCGGTGACTATTCCCGGATGTTCGTTTGTAACGCAGTGTTATTTAAACTGCACAGCTTCAATAAACAAAATTGGTTCGTCATTTCACATGGCATCAGAGCCAGTGGTGTGAAGAGGGAGGCGAACAACGCTGTTTGTAGGGAAGCATGAGAAGGTGGAGGGCGTGCAGCTATTTTCATTAAAAAAAAGGAAAAAAAAAAAAAAAATTCACGCAGCAGCAGCCAGCACGCGAGGAAGAAGCAGCAAGCAGCCAGTCGGTGCACTACGTCATGGACTGCCTAGACTTCGCAGATGTCGAACATGTCCTACGCCAGCCTACGCATTGCAGACCACGCAGACGTCCGATGCATTCTGCGCCAGCCTGCGCGCACGGCAGACTGCGCAGAAGTCTGACGCGATCTGCATCAGCCTGCGGTAGACTGCTGATGCGATCTGCATCAGTTTGCGTAGGGGTAACCCCCCCCAAAACCAGAGGAGGAGGGTCTACGCTACAGGCGCGACCGCAACCGTGCACAGACGAAAGGTGGGGAACGAAGCGCTCCCCCCCCCGCAACGGTCGACGCGTCGAGAATTTAAAATTCCCCGGTGCCCCCCCCGGTCGACGGTGCACGGGAATTCAAAATTCTCGCCCGGTGCGCCACAGCAGGGGTATAAACCCCCCCCCAAACCATTCATTTTGCGCAGCGCGAATCGCGCGCTACGCACGCCCTTCCCCCCCCCGGTTCAAAATTTTTGAAATATTTTTTTTGAAAAAAAAAAAAAAAAATTCGGAAATAAACAAGATCCGATGGAAGGCGTTCTGCGAAAGAACATCTGCGTCGAAGGCAGACGCAGCGTGGGAGGACAAAAAATATCAGGTCGGGCCGACGAAGCTGCAGAGCGTTGCAGAGGAGGAAGCCGCGAAGCAGCGGAGGCTGCTGCAGAGGGTGTTGAAAAGGGAGGTGGCTTACTGATCATTTCGGATCAGCCCGCTGGCTCACGTGGTCGTGAGCCGTGCGGTAAGGCTCAGGGAGCCTACAGGTCGGGGGTTCAAATCCCGCCGACTTCCCCCCTAAGGTATAATTTTTTTTTTTTGCATAGTGTTTTTTTAATTATTATTTTTTAATTAAAATTTTTAATTTTAATTTTTTTTTATATAGTTTTTAAACTTTATAAATTAAAATTTAATTTTAATTTATTTTTTCTTAAAGTTTTAAAACTATATAAAATTAAAATTATTTATTTTAATAAATAATAATTATTAAAATGCTTTGTTAAAGAAAGCCTTTTTAAGGGGGGATATTTTTTCAAAAAATCAAAGGGGGATAGTGAGTAATTTTTTGAAAAATAGCAATTTGGCATTGTAAAAGGTGCATTTTTGGCTGTGACCGACACCTTGTGGGTTATTCTTGTGGGCAATTTTTTTTGTTGTATGTTGCATATTTCATTTTTGCACTATAACATTAAAAATTAAAATCAAACACTCCCTAAGTCCCTGGAATATAAAACCCATCTGTGCAATTTATTGCACCGCAGCGTTCGATAAAAACGGTACCTCTGGCCCACACTTACAGGTAAAGTTTTCTTTCTTTGGGCTACTATATTTATCGCCTAATATAGCTACAACAACGAATTCTGAGATTGTTCTCTATAAATCGTCGGGGAGGAATAAGTACGCCATTTTTGCATTTTTTTACTCCATCCACTACCCTTTATCGCACTTGTGTTTAGGCATAAATCCTGACGAAGTATTCTTCATAGTGTTTAGGGGAAGTTACACCCCACGCATGAGAAGAATATTCTATGGTAGGTGCCATCAACAAGGCAATTCCCTTTCAGTACCGCTTATGTTCCACGTATCGTATGATCTCTAAAACTCACCTATAGTCTCCCTCACGTAAGGGCGGGTTATTTTTGTTGATCTTTCTAAATACCTATAGTTTCCCTCATGTAAGGGTGGGTATTTTTTACGGTATATTGGCCTAGCAAAAGGTATATCGAAAGGGGGACCAATTGGTGATATAAGGAACCTTCACTATGGCCGTTGTTGCAAAGTTGATGACTGATCCGCATCAGTTATTGAAAGGTCCAAATTATACACCATGGAAACATAAGATGAAGGCTATTCTCCAAATGGAAGATTTATGGGATATTGTTACTGGAGTAGCAACCAGGACTTCACCAACAGTAGGATCCACAAGTCCTTCAGCAGATCAGATAGCTTTTGACAAGAAAGACAGTCGAGCAAAGGTGCTCATTTTGTTTGCTGTTTCAGATGAAGTGCAACCTCATATAGCTGACGAAGCAAGTGGTAAAGAGGCATGGGATGCCCTTAGAACCATCTATGAGGGGAAGAATGAATCCACCATTCTTCATCTTCAATAACAACTTCATAACCTAAGTTTGAGATAGGGTGAAACAGTTGAACTCTTTCTGTGCAGAGTGTCTGATTTGAAAGAGAAATTGAGTTATCTGGGAGATAATGTGGATGAAAAGCTTCTCATTTCACTTGTGATGAGAGCTTTACCTTCTTAATTTGATATGTTGATAACCTCCATCCATGTGTCTCGACGATAAATTACCTACATATAGTTGGTCAATCTGCTTCAACAACAGGAGGCACACCAACTTCACAAGGATGATTCTTCCAATACATCCCTATACACCAACAGGCAGGGTTCTAGGAAGAAAGGTAATGGGCAAAAAGGAGGCAACTTTTAGAAAGGAGGAAATTCTCAACAGGATACGAAAGGAAAAGGCGTGCAAGATCTGTGAGAAAGACAACCATGACACCAACAGGTGTTGGCATAAGAACAAGTAGAAAGGCCAAAACAAACCACAAAATAAAAACAAGCAACCCCAGGTGAATGTTGTTTTTGAAGAATCTGACTCAGATTCTGAATGGGCACACAAGGTGCTCATGACTACCACAGATTCCACACAAAGGGATCCCATTTGGTATGTCGATTCTGGAGCTAGCAAACATATGACTGACGATAGATCGTGGTTTGAAACATTTGTGGCCAAGGAGGGCAAACCTGTCACCATTGCTGATGATAAAACCTACAGGGTTCAGGGAGAGGGTACAATTTTAGTTACTCTTCCTGATGGCAAGTGTCAGATTGACAAAGTCCTCTATGTTCCGGGATTGGCTAACAATTTGTCGTCGATGACACAAATCCTGGACAGAAATATGGTTGTCAACTTTCGTGTTGAGAATGGAAAGAAGTGTTGTACCATTACCAGGAAGGGTAAGCAGATTGCAACAGCTTCATATAAGCACGGCTTATTTGCACTAGATGCTATCTCTACTCCACATGTTGCCATGACTGTCTCTACCAAGGAGGCAACTTCCCTATGGCACAAGAGATATGGGCATCTTAGTTTTGGCTACTTACTTGAGCTCAGCAAGTATGAGATGGTAAAGGGTCTTCCTTCCCTTTCTGCCACATTGCCAATGTGCTCTGACTGCTTGGCAGGAAAGCAGCATAGAGTACCATTTGAGAAGAGCTCTACAAGAGGACGAAAACCTCTGGAGTTAATTCATACTGATCTGTGCGGTCCTTTCACACCCAACAGTTGTGGAGGGAAGAGGTACTTTCAGTTATTCGTAGATGACTACTCATGAAAGATGTGGGTTTTCTTTCTCCAACTGAAATCTGAAGCTTTCGCATTCTTCTAGAAGTTCAAGAAATACATTGAGAAGGAGTCAAGGGCTTCTATCAAAACCCTCCGCTCAGATCGAGGGGGAAAGTTTACCTCTAATGAATTTTCTGCATTCCTAGATAAGCATGGAATCAAGATACAGTTAACAACTTCCTATACTCCTCACAAAATGGAGTTGCTGAGAGAAGGAACCGTTCTATCATGGAAATGGTTCATTGTATGCTCACAGGAGCTACTCTTGGGCAACAATATTGGGCAGAAGCTGTCACCACTGCAGTGTATCTATTGAATAGGGCACCCACAAAGGCCCTAAAAGGAATGACTCCATAAGAAGCATGGAGTGGTCGAAAACCCTCCATATCTCATCTACGTATTTTTGGGTGTCAAGCTTTCATGCACATACCGAAAGAGAAAATGAAGAAGTTAGATGAGAAAACACTGAGATGTATTTTTCTTGGTTATTCTAAGCACTCTAAAGGATATCGTTTGATAGATCCTTTGACCAAGAAAATTCATATCAGCAGAGATGTTGTCTTTGATGAAGCTTTCACATCACAGAGCACATCTAAAGTACACCAAGATATTGTGGAACCTAAGGAAGAGAAGATTCCTTCGTCAAGACAGACAGGAGGTCCTTCTACATCTTCTTCACCACCACCGAAGAAGAATCCTAAATGGTGTACAAATACAATCAGAGATGCAAATTTATCCACTCCTCCCAATTTGAATTTGGATAGACCTCGTAAACGCAGTATGGCTCAAAAGGAGAAAGAAGCCAGAGAAACTGGTGAGGTTGATGATCTTTGTCAATCTTTTGAGGAACTTTCTATGACCCCAAGTACAAAAATTTAGGATATGGATATTGATGATGACAGGGCATTCATGTCTATCATAGATAGTCTTGAACCTGCATCAGTGCAAGATGCTCTCAGTGAGCCTCAGTGGAAGGCCGCTATGGATACAGAGTATGAGTCTCTGATGAAAAATAAAACTTGGAAGCTTGTTGATCTGCCACGTGGAAAGAAACCCATTGGCTAAAAATGGGTATATAAATTCAAGTACAAGGCAGATGGAACAATTGATAAGCATAAGGTCCGTCTTGTTGCAAAGGGCTATGCTCAGAAGGAAGGCATTGACTACGAGGAAACTTTTGCACCTACTGCTCGGATGACCACAATTCGGGTTATGTGTGCTATGGCAGCACAATATGGATGGAAAGTTCACCAGATGGATGTCAAAAGTGCCTTTCTAAATGGTGATCTCCAAGAAGAAGTCTATATGACTCAGCCTGAAGGATTTGAAGTGGAAGGCCAACAGCAGAAAGTTTGCAAACTAGTCAAATCCTTGTATGGTCCGAAAGAAGCTCCTCAATCTTGGTATATAAAAATGGATAATCACCTTATGCAACATGGATTTAAGAGATTTCCGTCAGATGCAAACCTCTATTTCAAGAAACAGGGTTCTGAGATAGTGTTGCTTGTACTCTATGTGGATGATCTGCTCATTACAGGGAGTTAAAAAACTATGATCTCTACTGTCAAAAGAAACTTGTGCAAATCTTTTGAAATGACAGATCTTGAACTTCTCCATTACTGTCTTGGTCTGGAATTCAGCCAGAATGAGCACTCCATCAAAGTGTCTCAAAAAAAGTATGCCAAGACATTGCTGGATAAATATCGCATGACTGACTGCAAGCCAATGGCAACTCCAATGGAGAATGGACTTCAGTTATCGCAATATGATGACTCACCTCAGGTAGATGGTACTCTCTATCGACAGTTGATTGGGAGTCTCATATATCTGACCAATACTAGGCCAGATATCGTATTTGTTGTCAACTATCTTTCGAGGTTCATGCAGGAGCCTAAGACCACTCATTGGAAAGTAGCAAAACATGTTCTTCACTATGTCCGTGGTACTATGGAATATGGCCTAGAATACAAGAGGAACAACAAATTCTTCTTGCAAGGATACACGGACTCCGACTATGTCGGATCATTTGATGATCGCAAGTCAACTTCTGGATACATTTTTCATCTAGGATACGGTCCTGTCTCTTGGCACAACAAGAAACAACAGGTGGTTGCTATTTCATCAATAGAGGCAGAATATTGTGCCGCACGTGAAGCTGTGTGCGAAGTGATATGGTTACGTCGCATTCTGACAAGTATGGGCCATCCATCAAAATCTCCAATACACTTGTTTTGCGATAATCAGGGTGTTCTGAACCTCGTCAAGAATCCAGTCCATCATGAAAGAACAAAGCACATTGACACACAATGTCATTTCATTCGAGATGAAGTTCCAAAGCACCGAATTTAGCTTCAAGACATTCCCATCGATGCTCAAGTTGCAAACATTTTCACTAAGGCACTTGGACGTGTCAAATTTGAATTGTTTCGCAGCTCACTTTGTATTGCAAAATGATGTAGAGGGATGTTAGTAGTTTAGTATAGCTATTAGTTATTACATTACCCAAATATTGTTTCACGATAGTTTTTGACGATTGGGAGCTGAAAGGAAAATTCGTCATGATTTCGTGACACTTTTGGCACATTGATGGCTTTGGTAAAAACTATCGCGATATCGTGACACTTTTGCGGATTGGGAGTCAAGCTGAAAACTCATCGCAATATCGCGACACTTTTACTGGCTGGGTGCCTCGGAGAAATTACGTCACGATTTCGTGACCTTTTTGGAGATTTGATGCTTCTTGGAATTCTCGTCGCGATATCGCGATGCCTGTGATGATAGGGCAACGAAGGGAGTTGCTGTCGTGATTTCACGACATGTCACGTTTTCATGGCTGATGGCGCTGTTACAGTCGCGACGGGGTTGATTGCCGTGATTTCACGACATGTCACGATTTTGCGACATGTCACGTTTTCGTGCCTTGTTGTCTTCTGTGCTCTGTGGTGGTTAGCATTGCCTTTGTGCTCTCCACCTGTTGTCTTGTTCTCTGCTGTTGGTTGGGATGATTTTTCTCCCTTTTGTATCTGCCTTTTGTATTAATACAAGTTTTTCATTTTTTCAAAAAAAAAAAAAACATGAACTCAACTAGTTGAGATGGATTTTTATATGGTATATGAATGGCATGGGTCACATATAATTGTAGAGGAGGAAAATTGCCCTACTACGTATGATTTTTGGTTGGATCCACAAGGAAGTCAAGGTGACCATAGGGGTATGTTGTTCTCTACACCTAAGTGTAAAAGAGGAGGAAATGTTCTCTATTAATCACTCCAAGTCTTGGATGGAATATCTTGATGTGTTCAGCAATCACCTATGTTTGGAATTTCTAGAATTACCCTATGAAATATAAAGTGCAATGCATAAATATAAAATGCAAGGAAACAAGATCTAAATATAGAATGATTATTTATTTTGAATAATTCCTAATCATAGGGTTTTAAAAAAAATCATTCAAGAAAAGGTTCAATAGAATATGCACAAACAATGCTAGCCCTAAATACACACTAAATGATTTTATCTTTTAAATACCTAAAAACATAATTAGATATTTCACTTTTATTTATGATCTAGGGTTTTAATAGAAATAACAAACACTCAAAAAAAAACTTGAATATTAATTAGGGTACTTATCTTATTTGGTATTTGATCCAATATTTTATCTTTTATTAAGTGATATCCAACAATTCATGTTCCTGTAAAATAACTTGGTAAACACTTGAAAATATGATGAGCATTAGGGGGCTACTTAGGCCATTGTACAATAATGCTTGGAGGTGTAGTATTCAAGACCCCTAGGTACTTTTAGTTGACCTTTAAAAACAAAAATGAAGTTTGACCTTTGGAAGATGAATAAGCACATTGAAATGCAACATAACATAATTATAAAATATAACACAAAAGATACAAATATGATCAACAATAGCAAAAAATATAGATCTAGGGTTTGAATGTATCAGATTATCCCCAACCTAGGTTTACGTGAAATCACACTCCTCATGGAGTGACTGTGAGTTCATAGACAAATGAAATTTTACCCCAAAATAAATAGGTGTGATTTTACAACAAATGAAATAGACACACTAAGACATGTAAATTCATAATGTGAACTTAAAAATCGAATTAATATGTAAATGCAGATAAGCAAAAATAACCTGTATGTAGAAAAAAAGTAGACCAAGTGATGGAGACCTCCAAGTAGCATATTCCTCCTTAGAGCTTCAACAATAATCCACCAAGGATATCAACACACAACCAAATGTAGTAGAAAATAGAGCTTCAAAAAACTATATTTCATGCTTGTAGATTAGCTTTTTTGTAGAAGAGAAAACAAATCACTTGAAAAAATAACTTGCATAGAATCACTTGGAAAATTAATTATGGAAGAATGAACTTGCTTGGTGAAAACCAAGACTCGAAACCCTCCTTTTATAGTGGATTTGACATACGAAACGAGCAAGAAAAATAAGAAAAGCAAATCCCATAAGATGCCAAATTTGAAAATTAGGATTTTCTAAGAGAAAACCCTATAGATGCAAAATTATGCCTCACAAGGTCCGATCGAGATATTGCATATGCAAAATGGTGCCCCTCAAAATTGGACCACAATTTCACAATAGCTAGACCTCTATGCAATTTTTTTGCAGCTTGGAGGACCAACTAGAGTTAGAATGAGATAAATCATATACTGTTAGAAATATCTTTCCAAGACCAATATGATTATATAATATTTTATGGGAAATAATAATATTATTGTAGGGTAATATTTTACTCAAATATGAACCTTATTTTCCAAGAAGAAAATAAATAATCTAGAAAAAATTTGTCACCTTAGTGGGGAATTTTTTTGTATCTACATTTTTCCCCCTATTTGATGCATTTATATCCAAGTAAATGCATCAAAGAAATATGTAGACTCCTATTGAAAATAAATAAATAAACACATAAAAACAATAGACATAGAAAAGGGGTGGCTAGGTTTGGACAATGGGGTGGTGCAAAAGGGATACTTTAGACCTTTCCACACAAGGTGAGACATTCCTACCATTAATATATTTATGGCTAGGATATCCCCTAAATTCTTGAAAAGAATTAAAAGTCCTTAATAACCTCAAAAAATGCAAAGAAAGAAAGAAAAATATAGAAACATAAGAAAACACCAACAAACAACAACATGACAAGGATTACTAGGTACAAAATGAATATGATGCAGCTAGCATGAAATGTAGTCTATCTAACATAAAATACAAGAACGAATAGAAGAAGAGAAAATAAATAAGGTAATAGGAGAGAAGAAGAAGAAGAAGAATAAGAAGCACAAGAACATCTCCAAAGAAGGTCAACGATACAAAAAGCAAGAGAAATTGGTCAAAACCCCTAGAGAAAAGGGTGTTATACTCAAAAGGATGGCCAAATATGGAGTGAAAACCCACTATAGATGTAGCAATCACTAATATGGATAAAGGATAAAATGATAGAGTGTGACCCACTATGGGTAGTTGCTCGCTAAAATGATCGAATTATGGTGTGTAACCTGCTATGGGTGGTTGCTCTGTAGTGACTACTAGGATGTATGTTGTGACCTACTAAAATAGCCATGGAGCTTATCTCGTAATGAGGTGTAGTGCCTGCTAAGTCAAGATGAGTGTAACTCGATAGGGATGTGCATCTGATGAATAAAATATACTCACTAGGATGTATGATATTCCTTGTGGGGCTTAATATGTGTATATGAATAAGTCAAGGAATGCTACCCTTGATACGAGTGTGTAAGAATATGTATGAACCAAGAAATTTGAGCATAACACCATGTGAGTGTGTGCATGTGGTAGAAGAAATAAGAGGAAGAAAAGAGGAGCAAATAACTGTACATGTATAACTCCAACTTGAAGTTTCAATTATTGAAAATTCAAGAGTAAGTAAGTGTGCAAATAAATAAGAGAATGGAGGTAGACCAAAAACAAGAATAATGCAAAGGATAAGGAGATACTAGAAGAGGATTTTATTCCTTGAATTTGGGGATAATTGATGGTCATTTGAAAGAAACTTTCAAAGCTAAGGAATACAAAAGTAAGGATGAACAAAAGATAAGAGCAAATGAAGAAAATAAGATAATAAGGGATAAAAATGCAGGGGCCCTAGGTTGGGGACTTCGCTAGGCATCAGAGCCTTAGTGGGAGTGCAATGAACCTGAGCTATGAATTAACTAGGTATCATCACATACCATTATCAAAAAAATTCCCATAAGTCTATATGATCAAACAATCATGAACAAGGAGCAATGAATTTATGACATGCAAAATGCAAGAGGAACAAAATGCTAGACAACCATGCAAAATATGATAGACAATCATGTAGTATGAATAAGAAAACCAAATGTAATATGATCTTATGCTAAATGCAATATGTAATATAGATGATGAATAATGCATAGTAATTTTTTTAGGATGCATTATACAAGAGATGAAGAACCATATCCCTTGACTTGGAGAAATTTTATGATTATGATCGATACTTGCAAGGTCAAGGAATATATAATATGGAAGAGAAGTATGATTTGTGCTAGTGTGTGCAAAATATTCAAAGTGAAATACCCCTTTGGTGAGAGTACATGAAAAACCTTGATAGCTTGTGATGGAAATATGGTGGACTCATTTAAGAGTGCCAAAAAAAGAGATGAGCAAATATGTGGGATCATTTAAGAGCACCAAATAGATTGATGAGAGAAATTGAAAACTATGCAGAGCTCTATATGATCATGTTTTGATGAGAACACACATGGAGAATGCATAGATGAATTTGTTAATGGTATTTTTAAATTTTTTCATATCCCCTTTAAGAAAAAATGCTTAAAGGGGTTCCATATTTTTGTTAATTGGATTTGGACTACCGATAATGGGTATTGATGAAGAATTTGGAGATAGAAGATAATTTTGCAATGTATGAGACAAGGGTGCATCTTAGAAATATTGATGATTAAGAACAAGTTGACCCTTTTGCATAAGATCATGGATATGCTTTTGAAGCATTTTGCATTGATTAGTTGAGTGACCATGACCTTTATGAAAAGCACAATATTTATGTGAAGATTTATTTTGATATATAGTGGGTTTAGAGGAGATTAATAATATTGAATTCCATTAACTTGGTTAAAATGAGATCTAGGGGTAGGTCTAATTGTGCAAAAGAATGCCTAGTTGAGGATAAGTTATGGTTGACTTGTTGAAGAGGAGAAGAATTTATGTCTTTCCCTACCCCTAATTTCCCTCTCTTATTAAGGGTAGCTTCCACACATATGGTTAAATCAATTGCACTTGGGAGGGTACACACTCCAAATTTTTCTAAGGGGTAGGATAATTGGTCATTAAGGCTTTTTATGAAGATATTAAGAAATTCAGATTGGGGGGGACATGATTGAGTTTTACTACAATGGTATTCTATCTAGTAAGAAAATATTTAAAGATTTCTTGTTCAAATTGTTTTAGTTTTAATAGATCAACATGACGAAGTTTTATTTCAAAAAAGATAGAAAAATATTGTATAAATGGATCAACAAGGTCACTAAAATTTTTAAGGGAGTGCTTTGATAGTTGATAATACCATTCTAGTGCACTACCCATAAGGCTTTTAGGGATTTTTTTGAATAATAAAATATCATCATTTACAATGTCATCACAAGACAAAAGAAAAACATTAAGGCATTTAATAGGATCTTGATCATTTTCATATGTTTGGAGGTTAGATGTTTTATACTTAAGAGGAAATGAATATTTGAGCACAAAGAGATATAAGGTTGATTGCATAATTGTTTATAAGATAGATTATGATGGAGAGAAGGATTATAGATAGAATTTATTCTTTCTTCTAATTATTTTATTTGAGTGGTGAGATTTTAAATTTGAGAAGGTTCTTGATTGGATGATTCAAGATGTGGATGTGAAAGAGGAAGAATATTTTGATGATAATTATGATTAGAGAACTTATTTGAAGTGGAGGGATAAATGAATGAAAATAAAATAGGATTATTATTGTTGGCACTTTGAGTTATTTTATGTTTTCATTGATGTCAAATGGATCATATTTAAGTTTTGGTGGTAACAACAATTCATAAATAATCATTTATGATATTTTTGAGAGCATGGATATATACAATTGTTTTGTGAAAACCAAGGCAAGTAAAATAAAAGGTTTTATTTAAAACCATGGATGGCAAATTTGAAATGGATTTTTCTTAAAACCCAGGTTGGATTTTTGTTTCATCGAAAAAAGTGCCCCGATGATGGAGATATTTAATTTTAAATATTTATTTTAAATTTTAAAATTAAAAATAAAATTATAGTGCCGACATCTAAAGAAAGGAGGAAAGGCATATATTAAAAATAATAGCACCGATGTCTAAATAAAAGAGGAAAGAAATATATATATATATATATATATATATATATATATATATATATATATATATATATATATATAATATATATATATATATATATATGTTTTGATAAATTTGTGTCTTCGATTTTCGAATGCATTCGAATTGATAATGTAATGCGAAAAGAGCCTGTGTGTTGAAGCATGTGTAAAGAGGCATGTGAATGGTTTACAAAATTTAGGTTCATTGAAGAATCATTTACGGAGGATAACCAAACACATAGGCACCTTTGGCCTAGTTGTTCATGCACTGTGAAATAAGTAGGAGGTCCTACGATCGAGTCATGCCGGGGATGCTTGTTGTGTTGAAATGCTCAAAGCATTTTTGAGTTTTCGAAGGGCACATAATATTGAGGTATTTGTTTTGGTTCGTGCCCCTTTGAACACGTGAGGGCATGTAGCCCAATGGTGGCTTCTCCACGATTAAAGTACTGAGTGAGGATGCATCAATGGATAGAATCCCGTTAGGGATAGAGGCAAGTTAATATATTTTTAATATTTTTATTTTTCTAAAGTTGCCCTAGGAGAAATAAGGGTTATGATGCACCTTAAGAAAAGGAAATATTTCTGGTGATTTTCTTTTTGGAAGTATATCATATTATATATCGTTGGAAAGCTTATTTCAAGGGCTATTTGATTAAATTTCTTAGAGGGAGAAATAAGGTATGTGTAAAGAGATATTTCTGATTTTGTAAAGAGGTTCAAAAGTGAAGGTTGCTTTGTTCTTTTTCAAAGAGGATTAATTCTTTCATGAGGGAACATGATGTATTTTATTGAGTAGGAGTAATAAGGTGTTATTAGGATATTATTGTTGTGTTATAAATCATGATACCTAACCCTTATTGAAATTTGAAAAAGAAAGTTTGTTGACTGTGGCAGATTTAGTGGACAACTTATAAGGTATCAAAAAGGTATGAGCAATATTCTCCATGGAATTTTTTTATGGTGGTTGATTTCTGAAATATCATTGGAGAGAAAAGGATTGATTGTGGTTTCATTTTCGAAAGTGGTTGGTTGAATGCTTCAAGGTTTTTTGGTTTGAGATTTGTGCTTGTTTTATAAGCATTGTTGTTGAAGCAATTAGTTGTGTGAAAACCCTGAGATAGGGTTTGAGAAGAACATGAGTATCATTGTTATGTGAAAATTTTTCTATAAGCATTGTTGTTGAAGCCCATTTATTGTGAAAAGAACTTGAACTTGAGTTAGAGAAGAAAATAAGTATCATTGTTATGTGATATTTGTGGTTGAGCATTGTTGGAAATATTTTGAGTTGGTTGATACATGCTTGGACTAGGGTTTGTGAGAAAGAGTTATTCCTTGTGGTGATTGGTTGAGTAGAGTTGTTTGAGCCTATTCAAGTGATTGTGTGAAGTGGTTGTTCAAGTTCCATGAAACAAACTATTCTATATTATGATTTGAGTTGAGATCATTGTGGATCATTGTTGTCATCCATTATAGAGTGCATTGCCATTCATTGATGAGTTCATCATTGAGCTTTGCCTTCATATATTTATGGGTGAGATTTAAGTGCTACTTGAGCATGATTGATTGAGCCTTTGAGAAGGCCTGTGGGATAGATTTTTGGATAGATTTGTGGCAGATTTTGTGCATGATTGATTGAGCATTTTAGAAGGATTTTGGGATATATTTATGGAAATATTTGTGGCATTTTTTTTGCATGATTTATTGAGCCTTTGAGAAGGATTTATGATAGATTTATGGACATATTTGTGGACAGTGTTTGAGAAAGTTCTTGGTGAGCTTGCTGAGTAGATTTGAGCAAGTTCTTAGTGAGCTTGCTGCAGCATATTTGAGCAGGTTTTTTGTGAGCTTTCTAGAGCATATTTGAGCAAGTTCTTGGTGAGCTTGCTAGAGCATATTTTGAGTAAGTTCTTGGTGAGCTTCCTGGAATAGATTTGAGCAGGTTCTTGGTGAGCTTGCTAGAGCATATTTGAGCATGTTCTTGGTGAGCTTTCTAGAACATATTTTGAGTAAATTATTTGTGAGCTTGCTAGAGAAGATTTAAGAAAGTTCTTGGTGAGCTTTCTAAAGAATATTTTGAGTAGGTTCTTTGTGATCTTGCTGAAGCAGATCAGTGAATTGACTTGCTAAAAAATCAAGATTGCCTACCTGAGTAGATTAGTGGATTGCCTACCTGAGAAGATTAGTGAATTTCCTCGATGAGTAGATTAGTATATTACCTACCTGAGCAGGTTAGGATTTCCTACCTAAGTAGATCAGTGGATTGCCTACTTAAGCATATTAATGGATTTCCTAGTTGAGCAGATCAATGAATTGCCTTGTTGAGCAGATCAGTGGATAGCCTAGCTTTAAGCAGATCAAAGTAATCATTTGTATTGGGATAAGGATCCATATTTATTTATGAAATATTATAAGGAGACTATATTTTGGAGTACCCCACATTGGGGGAAGCATGTTAAATATTGTGTCTCAATTGTGTGTGGTGATTTGTGCTCTTGATTATGAAGAACACAAGCTTATACTGAGAGGGGGGGTGAATAGTATAAGACCTCTTTTTACTTTTTCCTTCAAATCAACTTTCAATTCAATATTATGCAGTGTATAGAAAGCAGTATTAATAGCAGTAATCAAAATAATGCACAAAACACCATCCATAATAAAGACACATCAATTTACGTGGTTCACCCAAAGCGGCTACTCCATGGATAAAATCTCTCACTAAATTTTAACAACTCAAAATTTGGGAATACCTTTCCCGATTACAATATTTATGGGCATCAACCCAAAGGAGACACCAATCCCCTAGCTCTGTTCTGGCTAGTGATCCTCTAGAAGACCTATGCCTCCTCTACCCTTAGCAAATGGAACTCTATCCACAGAAGACACATGTCTTCCCTACTTTGGTTGGAGACCTCTGTCCTCAAATCTATCACCTCCAAAGATGGTCCTCAAAATTGCACTAAAACACAGTCCTTCGGTCTTAGCACAAATGTCCTCGATCTCTTTCTATGATCTGCACCAAACACAGTCATTCGATCTGGCACAAATGTCTTTGTCCTCTCTTTCTGGTCTTCTCAAAAACACAGTCCTTCACTCTTTTTGTGTAATCACAGCTGCACTTGATCAAACTTTGACCTTTGCACCTCTGCGTAATTACAGCTGCATATACTTCGTGCACTCTGCTTCCTTGCAATCTCTCTCACTTGGAAGATTTGACAGAATGCACTCTGCTCTCAACGATCGAACTTCTTCACTTCGCACCGTCTGTGAACGCTGCTCTCCGAACGCACACTCGATCGATATCATTTTCTCTCCAAGAAGCCTTGCTTTTATACTAAAAATTTGAAGATCAAACCCTTGATCTTAGTTGGCTGCTACCCTTAACTTCGTCGGCTGTAAAACCCTAAACTGCATCGGCTCAAATTCAACTCTGTCAGCTTCAATCGCCTTTATGGTTCTGTAGCTTTTCTCGCAAAACTACAACATGTCATGATATCATGACACCTTTGCAACCAAACACTATCTTATGGCTTTTGTCGTGATACCATGACACTTTCTGCTTCTGCTGACGTCATCTTCTCTTCTATCACGAAATCGTGACCCTTATGACTTCATGGCCTTCTTCTCTACTTTTGTCATGAAATCGTGACACTACTTCCTTTGTTGACGTCATCTTCACTCTTGTCATGAAATAATGACCCTTCTCGCTTTCTCAACCTTTTCTCGGCTTGAACTAGTGAAAATAGAACATGTCACAAAATCATGACACTTTCGCTGCCTTGAGCTTCTCTCTACCTTACTCCCATAAAACTGGAACATGTCACAAAATTGCGACGCTTTTGTCTTCATAGCCTTCCTTTTTGCTTCTGTCATGAAATCGTGACACTTCTCCTATAGAAGACTTGCTTCCAGTTTTTGTCATGAAATCATGACACTTTCTCCATTTGAATGCTTTTCTTTCATCTTGTCATGAAATCGCTACATCTTCATCCGCTGGCTTCTTCACTTCTGCCTGTCATGAAATCATGACACTTTTTGCATCCATACGCTTTTCTTTCATCCTGTCATGAAATCATGACTCTTTCAGCTTTCGTACGCTTTCTTTGTAGCCCGTCACGAAATCATGACGCTTCTCATTTCAGACTCTTCCCTTTGCTGCATGTCACAAAATCGTGACAGTTCTCATTTCGAGCTTTTCAGCATGTCGCAAAATTGTGACAGTCCTCACTTCATCTTTTGTAGCATGTCAAGAAATTGTTACTGTTCTCACTTTGAACTCTTTAGCATGTCACAAAATTGTGACACCTTTCGAGTAACTTTCTCTCTCTTTGAACTTGTCGTGAAATCGCGACAGTTCACACTGTGGACTCTCTTTTTAGCATTATGTCACGAAATCGCAACATTTTTCCTTTTAGACTCCCTCTCCTGCAAAATGTCATGAAATCATGACACTTTTCGGTCCATACATTCTTCTTTGCAATATGTAGCGAAATCGCGACACTTTTCCTTTTCTGCCTTCCTACACTTTTCGAGTCACGAAAATGCGACATGTCACGAAATCATGACACTTTCCACCTTGCTCTCCTTCTCTGCAAACATGTCACGAAATCATGACAATTTTACCAGCTTCTTCTCTCTCTTCCAACATGTCATGAAATCACGACAGTTTTGCCAGCTTCTTCTCTCTCTTCCAACATGTCACGAAATCATGACAGTTTTTCCAGCCTGCTGCAAACTTTTTCTAACTTGTCTTTTTTTCTTTGATATTTTACAAATGGGTTGCTATGATCTTTTTGGAAACCCACTGTCCATGCTCTGAATAATCTGACATTAAATCAAATTCCTTCAAGAGCTTCTTGACATCAATGAAAACTTCTACACTTGAGCAAAGGCAATGTACCCAAGGTACCCAAAATTGCCAACAATCTCCCCCTTTGTCATTGATGGCAAACCTTTATTGAAAACACAACTCAAGAGACAAAACTGAAACTAGCTATGCTAACAACTGAGAATCTACCTTTGAAGTTTTTCTCCCCCTAACTTGAAGCTCTTCTCTTCACTTGATGCTCTCCCCCTTACTCATATCTCTCCCCCTTAGTCATCAATGGCAAAGGGTCACCTTTGGGGCTTAGGACTAAGAATGAGCCTCTTATCTTAGTTCCTCCCCCACATCCTGATGAGGTGATTAAAAAAGGGGTGGGAGTAAAACTCCCATTAGGCACTAATCATCATCAGCATCTACAATTTCCTTGCCGGGCCTTCTTTTGAATTTTTTGTCAATATTCATGTTCTTGTTCCTGTCACTATTCTGATCCTTGGACCTATTCATACCACTATTCCTATTCCTGTACCTTGGAATATCAGCTCTACATTATCTAGCTGTGTGACTGTCATTGTTGCACTTATAACAGGTAATAATGTTATTTCTTTTAGGCATACCTGTTCTTTGAATTCGCCTGTTCTGACTAACCGAGTTCCTGTTATTAGCCTTGCAAAAAAATGCCTTATGCCCAAACTGATTACAAGAGTAGCAATATCCTTGAAGGAAATTGCTACCTCTAAAACTATCATTTACCTTCCTTACTTGAGTCATGCAATGCACAGCCATGTGACCAAACCTGTGACACACAAAACATCTACCGTGAAATTTTCTTTTATTCGACCTCTTGGGTCCCAAAAAATTCTTCTTCGTAATCTGAATTTTGTTTTCTATTTCTGTGCATCTATCACTCACGGACTCATGATCTGAAGTACTTTCTTCATCAGAACTCTCTTCCTTTTGAAATATCTTGCTAGATTCCCCAACCTGTTCCTTATGCGGCTCAACAAAATCGAGACCTATTTTATCTGTTGGTTTTCTTTGACCTTTGATGAGAGACTTAACCCTTTTGGAGCTATCTTGAAACCTGTACAGTTTATCCTTGTACTCTTTAGTTTCCACTTCCAAAGAAGCCATTTTTTGTTCCAACTCATTATACTAAAGAATCTTAGACTCTAACTCATCCTTGAGTTCTTGTCTCTTAGCCATAGAGAAGTCAAGACTTTCTGTAAGATAATCTCTCTCCATACAACATTCATCTAACTTATCCTCGAGTCTGGTATTCTTCTTTCTTTCCTTTTTCAAAGAACTAAGAGCATTGGTAAGTTCACTTTCAAGATCCTTTATTTGTTTTCTTTCTGAATCATCAGAGTCTTTTATAGATTTCTTATCACTAGAGGTGCTACCCTTTTCAAAAACCGTACAATCATCTTCCTTATAGTTTTCTAAAGCATCCTCATACATACTAGTAACCAATTCATTATTTGTGCAATCATCCTCAAGGTGACCAAAATTTCCACATCTAAAACATTTCATGATAATGAATCTATATTTCGGTTCTTCCTCTTTTTCTGATATGAACAACATCTCATTTTCACTATCACTTGAAGAACTTTCACTATCACTACTAGAAAACTTACTTGCTTTGTCTAGGTAGAAACTCTTATTGTGCTTGTGAGAATACCTCTTCCTGTGATTGTTGTGCTCATCTTTGTTTTTCCTGTGATCCTTGTACTTTTCAGAATCCTTGCTCTTAGAAACCTGTTTCTATTTATCACTTTCATTCTTGGAAATAGTATAGTCAGTAGCATAATGACCAAACTTTCCACAATTGAAACATCTTATATTTTTCATGCTTTTGTGCTTTCTAGAGAACTTGTCTTTCTTGTTGTAATATGCCTCTTCATCACTAGAAGACTCATCACTCTCTTGAAGTCGTTTACCCTTGGATTTCTTGGTAGCCTTGAAAGCTGCCTCTTTCTTGACATAAACCTTCACTTGAGTTCTCAACTCAAATGCTGCAAGTATACTATGGAGCTCATCCTTTTTCAACTTTTCCAAATCTTTAGCTTCCTCAATAGAAAAAATATTTTCACTAAATCTATTAGGAAGAGATCTTAAAATCTTATCACAAACATCATTTTCAGCAAGCTCAAGACCTAAGTCTTTCATAGAGTTAACAAACTCATCCATACGAAGCATGTAGTCACTAATATTTTCATCATAATTCATATTGAGTTGTTCAAACATACCTTTGAAGTGTCTCAACTTGGCCTTTCAGACATTTACATCACCTGTGTGAACCACCTGCAGTTGTTTCCACATTTCACTAGCTATCTTGCAGTGAATTACTTTGGTGAGATCTGCTTTCTGTAAACCTTTCAGGATTGCATTCATTGCTTTTGAATTGTTGTGATGTAGGAGCCTATATTCTTTAGTATATGGACCATTTACAAGAATAGTGTACCCATATTCAATCACTTCCCAAACCTCATTCCCAAGAGCCATTAGATGAACCTTCATCCTTGCACTCCAAAGACCAAAATCTGATCCATCAAGAATAGGTGTTGCATTGCCACTTGAATAATCCATTGTGTTCTTTGCTAGCTTTTCCTTCAAGCTGTTAAAATTTTTGAAGGCACTGGATCTGATACCAATTGAAGAACACAAGCTTATAATGAGAAGGGGGTGAACAGTATAAGACCACTTTTTACTTTTTTCTTCAAATCAACTTTCAATTCAATAGTATGCAATGGATAGAAAGCAGTATTAATAGCAGTAATCAAAACAATGCACAAAACACCATCCAAAATAGAGACACAACAATTTACGTGGTTCACCCAAAGCGGGCTACTCCATGGATAAAATATCTCACTAAATTTTATCAACTCAAAATCTGAGAATACCTTTCTCAATTACAATATTTATGGGCATCAACCCAAAGGAGACACCAATCCCCTAGCTCTGTTCTGGTTGGTGATCCTCTAGAAGACCTCTGCATCCTCTACCCTTAGCAAATGGAACTCTATCCACAAAAGACACCTGTCTTCCCTGCTCTAGCTGGAGACCTCTGTCCTCAACTCTATCACCTCCAAAGATGGTCCTCGAAATTGCACTAAAACATAGTCCTTCGGTCTTAGCACAAATGTCCTCGATATCTTTCTCTGATCTGCACCAAACACAGTCCTTTGGTCTGGCATAAATGTCTTTGTCCTCTTTTTTTGGTCTACTCAAAAACACAGTCCTTCGCTCTTTTTATGCAATCACAGCTGCACTTGATCAAACTTTGACCTTTGCACCTCTGCGCAATTACAACCGCATATACTTCATGCACTCTACTTCCTTGCGATCTCTCTCACTTGGAAGATTCGACAGAATGCACTCTGCTCTCGACGATCGAACTTCTTCACTTCACACCATTTGTGAATGCCGCTCTTCGAATGCACACTTCGATCGATATAATTTTCTCTCCAAGCAGCCCTACTTTTATACTAAAACTTTCAAGATCAAAACCTTGATCTTAGTCGATTGCTACCCTTAACTTCGTCGGTTGCAAAACCCTAAACTGCGTCGGCTCAAATTCAACTCTGTCGGCTTCAACCGCCTCTGTGGTTCTATAGATTTTCTTGTGAAACTACAACATGTCATGATATCGTGACACCTTTGCAACTGAACACTATCTTATGGCTTTTGTCACGATATCACAACACTTTCTGCTTCTGCTGACGTCATCTTCTCTTCTGTCATGAAATCATGACCCTTCTAACTTCATGGCCTTCTTCTCTGCTTTTGTCGTGAAATCATGACACTACTACCTTTGTTGATGTCATCTTCACTCCTGTTGTGAAATCGTGACCCTTCTCGCTTTCTCAACCTTTTCTCGGCTTGAACTAGTGAAAACGAAACATGTCACGAAATCGTGACACTTTCACTTTCTTGAGCTTCTCTCTCCTTTACTCCCACGAAACTTGAACATGTCATGAAATCATGACGATTTTGTCTTAATAGCCTTCCTTTCTGCTTCTTTCATGAAATCGTGACACTTCTCCTATATAAGACCTGCTTCCAATTTTTGTCATGAAATCGTGACACTTTCTCCATCCGTACACTTTTCTTTCATCCTGTCATGAAATCACTACATCTTCATCCGCTGGCTTCTTCACTTCTACCTATCGTGAAATCATGACACTTTCTGCATCCGTACGCTTTTCTTTCATCCTATCATGAAATCGTGTCTCTTTCAGCTTCCGTAAGCTTTCTTTGTAGCCCATCGTGAAATCACGATGCTTCTCATTTCAGACTCTTCCCTTTGTTGCATGTCGTGAAATCGTGACAGTTCTCACTTCGAGATTTTTAGCATGTCACAAAATCGTGACAGTCCTCACTTCGTATTTTGTAGCATGTCGAGAAATCATGACTATTCTCACTTTGAACTCTTTAGCATGTCGCGAAATCGTGACACCTTTCGAGTAACTTTCTCTCTCTTCGAACTTGTCGCCAAATTACGACAGTTCACAATGTGGACTCTCTTTTCAGAATTATGTCATGAAATCGTGACATTTTTCCTTTCAGATTCCATCTCCTGCAACATGTCACAAAATCATGACACTTTTTGATTCGTACAATCTTCTTTGTAATATGTCACGAAATCATGACACTTTTCCTTTTCTGCCTTCCTACACTTTTCGAGTCGCAAAAATGCGACATGTCGCAAAATCATGACACTTTCCACCTTGCTCTCCTTCTCTGCCAACATGTCAAGAAATCGTGACAGTTTTGCCAGCTTATTCTCTCTCTTCCAAAATGTTGCAAAATCATGATAGTTTTTCCAGCTTCTTCTCTCTCTTCCAACATGTCGTGAAATAATGACAGTTTTTCCAGCCTGCTGCAAACTTTTTCTAACTTGTCTTTTTTTCTTTGATCTTTTGCAAATGAGCTACTATGATATTTTTGTAAACCCACTGTCCATGCTCTGAATAATCTGACATTAAATCAAATTCCTTCAAGAGCTTCTTGACATCAATGAAAACTTCTACACTTGAGCAAAGGCAATGTACCCAAGGTACCCAAAATTACCAACAACTTACTATTGCCATCTATGTCATTAATGCACATTGCTATATTTTTATATTGTAATTAAGGACACTAATTTATATTGGTTTGGAAAGAAAGTAAAAATTTGGTACTATACTGTTCACCCCCCTCTAAGTATAAGCTTGTGTTATTTAATTGGTATCACAGCGGGTTCCTTTAGAAAGGCTAACAACTTGAGAGAAGATTCTACAAGAACACATATGTCTTCACAGAATGGATCATCTACAAATAAGGCTCCACTATTTGATGGTAACAATTATGATTTTTGGAGCATGATAATTAAGAACTACTTGATATCACAAGGATATGAGGTATGGTAGATGGTTGAAAAAGAGTATAAGGTTGAAGGTGATCCCGAGGTAGATAAGACTATCAAAAAATTGGTTGAGATCAATGCAAGGGCAATTAATTATATTTTGAGTGGGCTACGTGAGACATATTTTGCAAAGGTAATGGTATGTAATTCAGCTAATGAAATATGGACAAAGTTACGGAATACCTATGAAGGAGATTCCAAGGTAAATTTGGTAAAACTACAAACTCATAGAAAAATATTTGAGGAATTGAAAATGGAATATTTTGAAGATATAGCAAAGTTTTTACTTCGAGTTGATGAGATTACTAACACCATGAGATGTCTAGGATTTGATATTAAAGAATCATAAGTTACTCGAAAGGTTTTGACATTACTTCCCATGAACTATGATGCAAAGGTTTCAACAATATAAGAAACAATGGATATCAACAAGCTAACAATGGAATAACTACAAGGACTCTCACAACTTATGAGATGAGGATAAGTAAGCATTAGGTTCCAATAAAATAAATTGCATTCAAGTCTTCAAAGAAAAATAAATGGAAAATTTTAGAGACAGATAGATATTCAGATAATGATGAGGAAACTAACTTCATCAAAAGGAAAAAGGACTCAAGTAATTACAAAGATATGAAGAAAGTCAAATGCTACAAGTTTGGTGATTTTGGTCACTATGCAAACAAGTGTCCACATGAAGAAAATAGTGATGATGAAAAATAGGGTCATAGAAGAAAATAATATGGAAAGCATAAACATGACAAAGATGACAGATACAAGCAAAGCAAGTATGATAAGAAGAAAAGTTTTTGTAGGACAAAGAAAACTTTCTACATTAAAGAAGCAAGTGATAGCTCAGATCACAGTGATAAATACAATTCAAATGATGAAAATGAAGAAAATATATTCCTAGGAATAGAAGGTGAAAGAGAACGGTGCTTTGTGTGTGGTCAAAGAGATCATAGATCAGGATATTGCAATGGATTCGGTGATAGTGAAGATGAGATGACACATCAAGGAAATAGACATGGTCAAATAAATCATGAAAGTTTGTTTGCTATAGAAGATTATAATAATCTCAGTTACAATGAAGATGAAGAAGTCTCACTTTTGGTAATATAAAAATAAGAGGATGAGCCAATAAAAAAAAATCAGAAGTCAAAAGGCTAAAATAAGAATACAGGAATCTTGAAAATAAGATTTAAACAGATGTCAAAATTAGAGAAGAACTACTTTAGACAATCAGTAATCTAAGATATGAGCTTCAAAATACAAAAAGAATAGAGGATAGGATGAACGAATAACTAAGGGTAATAACGACAACACATGACACATTAGATGAAAATGTTCAAAAAGGAGTGGAAACATATTATAAGGCTATATCTTATGTCCAAGAAAAATCACACTCAAAAGTAAAGGAAGTTCTAATAGATGAAAGCAAGGAAGCACCTAAGTTTTATGAAGAAAGTTCCAAAGTTCCTATGACTCCAAACATTAAGTTTGTATCTTGTTTTGAGATAGGTGAATCGAGTTCAAAAGGAAAAGAAATTTTTGAAAATGAAATCAAGGAAGAAATTAAGAAAGAGTATTTAGATACTACAAAGAAGGTTCAAGGATACAATGCACAAGTAAAAAATTATCACAAGTATAATGGTAAAGAAAGGTATGAGGAACCAAGGCATGAAAAAGGGCTTTTCAAGGACATTGTTTGTCTTGTAATGGATTTGGACATAGGGCTATACACTATAGGGTTTATGGATCAAAGAAGTTTGATTTTGCTAGAAGGAACTTCAAAGGAAGAAGATATGGTTTTTAGGGACATTGCTTCTCATGCAACAGGATTGGTCATAGAGCTTCTCATTGCAAAGAAAATGAGCAACATGGTTTTGGATTTATAGCTACACAATTTAAAAGTCATGGTCATAATGATTATGAAAAAAAAACTTCACAATACAGGGTTTAGGAAAGGAATGGATATGAAAATTATTTTAAGAAAGAATTCAGGATATGGGCACCATCCAAAGCCTACAATATCAAGTGTTTTAATTGCAATAGCTTTGAACATATTGAAAAATGGTGTAGGACTCAATTCCAAGCAAGTTTAAGACAAGAAGGTCAAGAAGTTTCAAAGCAAGAAGGTCAAACAGGTTCAAGACAAGAAGATCAAGTAATTTATCAGGAGAAGGATATCAAAAAATTATGGAAGGAAATTGAAAGAGGAAAGAATTGTTCACGGAGGATAACGAAATTCAGGTTTACAAAATTTGAGTCTGTTGAAGAATTATTAGTGGAGGATAACCAAACACATAGGTACCTGTGGCCTAGTGGTTCATGTTTTGTGTAAGAAGTAGGTCCTGCAATTGAGTCATGTCGGGGATGCTTGTTGTGTTGAAACGCTCAAAGCATTTTTGAGTTTTCGAAGGGCACAAAATATTGAGGTATTTGTTTTGGTTCATTATCCTTTGAAAATGTGAGGGCATGTGGCCCAACGATGGCTTGGATGCAGTTAAGGTCCTAAGTGATGAGGTGTCAATGGATCGAATCCCATCAGGGACAGAGGTAAGTTAATATTTTTTTAATATTTTATTTTTCTAAAGTTGCCCTAGGAGAAATAAGGGTTATGATGCACCTTAAGAAAAAGAGATATTTTTGGTAATTTTCTTTTTGGAAGTATATCATATTATATATTTTTGGAAATCTTATTTAGAGGGCTATTTAATTAACTTTCTTAGAGGAAGAAATATGGTGTGCGTAAAGATATATTTTTTATTTTTTAAAGAGGTTCAAAAGTGAAGGTTGCTTTGTTATTTTTCAAAGAGGATTAATTATTTCATGATGGAACATGATGTATTTTAATGAATAGGAGTAATAAGATGTTATTTGGATATTATTGTTGTGTTATTAATCATGATCCCTAACCCTTATTGAAATTTGAAAAAGAAAGTTTGTTGAGTGTGGCAGATTTAGTGGACAACTAATAAGGCATCAAAAAGGTATGAGCAATATTATCCATTGACTTTGTTTATGGTGGTTGATTTCTAAAATATCATTGGAGAGAAAAATATTGATTGTGGTTTCCTTTTAGAAAGTGGTTGGTTGAATGCTTCAATGTTTTTAGGTTATATATTTGTGTTTAAACCTTGTTTTATAAGAATTGTTGTTGAATCCATTAGTTGTGTGAAAAAATTAAGATAGGGTTTGAGAAGAACATGAGTATCATTGTTATGTGAACAATGTTTTATAAGATTTGTTGTTGAAGCCCATTAATTTTACAAAGAACTTGAACTTGAGTTAGATAAGAACATGATTATCATTTTTATGTGAGATTTGTGGTTGAGCATTATTGGAAATATTTTAAATTGGTTGATACATGCTTGGACTAGGGTTTTTGAGAAAGAGTTGTTCCTTGTGGTGATTGGTTGAGTAGAGTTGTTTGAGCCTAGTCAAGGGATTGTGCGAAGTGGTTGGTCAATTTCCATCAAACAAACTATTCTATATTTTGTTTTGAGTTGAGATCATTATGGATCATTGTTGTCATCCATTGTAGAGTGCATTACCATTCATTTTTGAGTTCATCATTGAGCCTTTCCTTCATAGATTTGCGGATGAGATTTGAGTGCTACTTGATAAGGTATTTGGGATAGATTTTTGGACATATTTGTGGTAGATTTTATGCATGATTGATTGAGCCTTTGAGAAGTCTTTTGGGATAGATTTCTGGATAGATTTGTGGCAGCTTTTATGCATGATTGATTGAGCCTTTGAGAAGGCTTTTAATAGATTTGTGGACATATTTGTGTATAGAGTTTGAGCAAGTTCTTGGTGAGCTTGTTGAGCAGATTTGAGCAAGTTCTTGGTGAGCTTGCTGGAGAATATTTGAGTAGGTTCTTGGTGAGATTGCTAGAGAATATTTGAGCAAGTTCTTGGTGATCTTGCTAGAGAAAATTTTGAGTAAGTTCTTGGTGAGTTTGCTAGAGAATATTTGAGCAGGTTCTTGGTGAGCTTGTTAGAGCATATTTGAGCAAGTTCTTGGTGATCTTGCTAGAGAAGATTCTGAGTAAGTTCTTGGTGAGATTGCTAGAGTAGATTTAAGCAAGTTCTTAGTGAGCTTGCTAAAGTAGATTTTAAGCAGGTTATTGGTGAGGTTGCTGAAGTAGATCAATGAATTGCCTTGTTGAGCAGATCATGATTGCCTACCTGAGCATATCAATGGATTGCCTACTTGAGCATATCAGTGAATTGCCGTGTTAAGTAGATTAGTGGATTGCCTACTTGAGCATATCAGGATTGCCTTGTTGAGTAGATCAGTCAATTTCCTACTTGAGTAGATCAGGATTGACTACCTAAGTAGATTAGAGGATTGCCTAGCTGAGTAGATCAATGAAATGCCTTGCTGAGCAGATCAATGGATTGCCTACCTAAGTAGATCAAGATTGCCTACCTAAGAAGATTAGTGGATTGCCTACCTGAGAAAATCAGTGGATTGCCTAGTTGAGTAGATTAGTGAATTGCATTGCTGAGTAGACCAGTGTATAGCCTATATTTGAGTAGATCAAAGTAATAATTTGTATTGGGATAAGGATCCCTATTTATTTGTGAAATATTATAAGGAGATTATCTTGTGGAGTACCCCACATTGGGCGAACCACGTTAAATCTTGTGTCTCAATTGTGTGTGGTGATTTGTGGTCTTTATTACTATTGCTATCTATGTCATTAATGCACATTACTATATTTGGATATTGCAATTAAGGACACTAATTGATATTTGTTTGGAAAGAAAGTAAAAAGTGGGTGCTATATTGTTCACCCCCCCTCTCAGTATAAGCTTGTGTTCTTCAATTATTAGGGATGTCCAAATTATGATTGGCTTGAGAGGGTAAATAATACCTTATATTTTTCTTAATTAACTTATTTTGAGGAATGTTTTCATTATTGTTGATGAGAGAAGTGGTTTGTTCCTTAATGTTTTTAGGAATATCACAAGGAGAAGGAAGAGGATTAGAATTAATGTTCACTTGAGAGTTAATGATGATGGAGGGTAAAGGAATATCATATTATTTATTTTTAGGATTATGCATGATAGGATTATATTTTATGAGATCTTGTTGTGAAGTGTAATTAGGCTCATTACTAATATGATTAAGGAATTCTTGAATATTATCTTTATGTGAAAGAGATGATTTGAAAGAATTATTATCAATATTATTGAGGAACTCTTGAATAATTTCATCTTGTTCATTAGTGTATCCTAAGGTTGAGGAAAATTGAGAAAGATGAAGAAATTCATTAATAATTTCCTCATGCTCTTTATCATTAAAAATTTCTTCATATTCTTTATTTTCTTTTGAATTTAGCACAAAAAACCCCTTGTGGGGCTGCCTTGGTCTAATAAATCATGACCAGGGTTTTCTACAACGTTAAAATCACCTAGAAGTCATGACCAACCCTGACCGCATCAACATTATCATATAGATTTTGGGTACCCAATGTGCATTTGTTAGGGTGGATATTCGAACCAAGGAACTCCCTTGGAGGATTTTCCTACCCTTTCCAACTCACCTACAACACGTGGGTTCTTCATGTTTTTTATTAGAATAAATATGTGATGGAATTCATTTTTTTATATTTTATTTATATTTTTATGAGTTTTAGAGCATATTTTAGATACTAAAAAGATTTTAAAAGGGAAAAGAATGAATTTTGAAATAACAAGAAGGTTTAGAAATATGTTCATTGAATAAGTGTGGAGAAATAGAGATTAATTCATTGACTAACTCTTGATTTGATGACAAACAAAACGTGAATAGAAAAATAGAAAATAGAAATTTAACAGAAAGCAGAACCAAAATTTGAACAACAAACAAGAAACAAAATTTTGATAGAAAACACAAAATAGAATTTAAGAAAATAATAATAATTTTAAAGAAAACAAAATCCTAACAAAGTATAGAATAAAATAACTTAGCAAAATACTAAACTATTAAATATTTAATTAATGGTATGATTTGTACAAACAAAGTTAAATTGTCTTATTTTAAGTTTAAAAACAAAAACTTAAAAAAAAAAAAAAAATTCTAATAGAATACAAAAAAAATAAAACTAAATTGTTAAATCTACACAAGCAAATTTAAATTGTTTTATTTTAATTTTAAAATAAAAACTTAAAAATAGAAATAAAAATTCTAAGAAAATATAAAAAACAAAACTAAATTGTTAAATTTGCACAAACAAATTTAAATTATTTTATATTAAAAATAAAAACTTTTGGAAACATTTTCCTAATGGCGACTAAGGAGGTTTTCACATTGGTTTCACCAAAGAAAATAGAGGGGGAAAACTGCCCTACCATGTACGATTCTTGGTTGGATCCACAAAGAAGCTAAGGTGACCATGTGGTTATGTTGTTCTCTAAACCTTGATGTAAAATAGGGGGAAGGTTTCACCAGGAACAGTTTAAGGACTTGCTCCAAGTCTGGGATGGAATGTGTTGATGTGTTCAGTTCAAAATAATCACCTATGTTTAGCCTTTCTATAATTATGCTATGAATATAAAGGACAATGTAGAAATACAAAATACAAGGACATAAGGTCTAATCCTAGAATGATTCTTTATTTTGATTGCTTTCTAACCCTAGGGTTGTGAAACAAAATCCTTAAAGCAAAGGTTCAATAGAAGATGCACAAATAATGCTAACCCTAAATGCACACTAAATGATTTTATATTTTAAATACCTAAAAATTTACTTAAATATTTCACTTTTATCTATATCTAGGGTTTTAAAAGAAATAAAAAACATTCAAAAACAACCTAAATATTAAATAAGCCACTTATCTTATATGATAGTTGATCCAAGCTTTTATCTTTTATCCAATGATATCCAAAAATTCCTATTCCTACAAAATAACTTGGAAAACACTTGAAAAATATGATTAGTATTAAGGGACCTACATAGGATGTTTTACAATAATTTATGGAGGCATAGCAGTCAATCCCCCTAGGTAATTTTAGCTAACCTTTAGAAATAGAAATGAAAGTTGACCTTCGGAAGATGAACAAGCACAATGAAATGCAACACAAAAAAAATGATAAAACAGAGTACAAAATACACATATATGATCAACAGTAGCATAAAACTTAGATCTAGGGTTTGGGGGTAGTATATTACCCCTAAAGTTGGCCTATACAAAATCATGCTCCTCCTGGAGTAACCGTGATTTCATAGACTAGTGAAATCATGCCTCAAATTTAACTGGGTGTGATTTCATAGCAGAGCAAATAGACACCAAAAAAAGTGAACTAATAATGTAAAATTAAAAACATAATTAATATTTAAATGTAGATGAGCAAAAATAACTTGGTGATAGTGGAAAAGTAGACCAAGGGATGGAGACCTTCAAGTAGCAGATTCCTCCTTAGGTATTCAACACTATTCCACCAAGGGTAGCAACACATCAAATGCAATAGAAAATAGAGCTTCAAAAGACTATATTCATCTTTGTAGATTAGCTTTCTTGCAGTAGATAAAACATATCACTTAGAAAGCATTGAAATATTACTTGAAGAAAAAACTTACATAGAATCACTTGGAAACTTAATTATGGAAGAATAGACTTGGTTGATGAAAAAGAAGACTCCAAATCCTCATTTTATAGTGGACTTGAAAGACAAAATGGATGGTAAAACTAAGAAAAGTCAATGAAAGAAGACATCAACTTTGAAAATTATGTTTTTTTTTAGAGAAAACCCTAGAGATACAAAATCATGCCCTACAAGGGCCAATTGTGATATAGCATATGCGAACTTGTGCCTCTCAAAAGTGGATTGTGATTTCGCCTAGAGCTCTATACAAGTTTTTCTATAGTTTGGAGTACCAAATAGAATCAGAATAGGACAAATCATATAATGTTAGAAAGATATTTTTGATCTTGATCCAATGATATAATATTTGAGGGAAAAGGAGAATATTGGTAGGATAAAATTTGTCTCAAATATAACCCTTCTTTTCCAAGGAGAAAATAAGGGATAAAGAAAAAATTACTCACCTTAGTGGGTCAATTTTTTATGTCTATAATAATCAAATATTTATTGCATTGGAACAATATATTTTAATAATGAGTTTGATAATCGTTTAGGATTCAAATAGGCTTATATTTATAGTATCTCTAAAGTAGCATTAGAATAGGTGTATAAATAAGTGATACTATCATTATAAGGATTTATTTTTTATTTTTTAATAAGCTATGTGTGGCTTCTATTGGGGGACACTCCTGTTACGAAGACAAAATATTACATTGCTATCATTATATTTCTAAAAATTTAATTAAAGCATATCCAAATTTATCTTTCTATAAGATATATTCTTCATTTTCCCTTCTATAAAAATATTCTTCATCTTAATCAAAATGCTAAGTTTTCACAATCAACTCCTTTTATATCAAATGCCTTCAAAAATTTAAATATTGTCAATATGAAATTCAACACTACGAATCACTAAAATATTTGCTACACAACTTCTATATCCAAAAATATCTTATCTATAACAACCTCACAATTTCTTAATACTTTTTTTTAGGATTTTTATTCATTCCCCTAATATTCTAAGATATTATTTTTATTATTCGTTTTTATTTTATTTGTGGGTTTAGTCCCACTTCTTGTTAACACTTGCGATATTTGATTTTGTTTTTCAATATAAATATCCCTTTGTGTTTATTTTTCTCTTTGTTTTTTCCTTTTGGGTCTTCCTCTTTTTTTTCATTGTCAACAATACCTTCATCTTCATCAATATCTTCAATCTTCTCACACTTCTCATAGTAATACTTATCATATTTAGGTTTGCCTTGTTATGAAGGATTTGAAGTGCAAGGAATAACCTCAAAAGCACACTCTTCTTTATATTTATATGGATATCCTAAAGTGCAAGGATGCTCTTCCATAGCAATTACCTTATTATTATTCCCTAAAAACCCTAAATTATTACTAGTTTCCTCCAATTTCATTTCTATATTATTCTACTCTTGAAACCTTAAAGTGCAAGGGACATTATAAGGATTTATTGATCATATAAAGTAGTGCTTATAAGTATTTTTGCCCACTGACTAGCCCTTTCTTCTTGGAATATATTATAAATTTGTTCCTTCCATAAGGATTATTATTAGTCTTACCCTACTATAAGGATATTATCTATTTATATCTCATTGTGTAGATTATTAAATTACAAATAGTTATTTATGGTTGATTATTCATGTTATGACAATATATTTTTGTAATAAGTGGTATTACAACCATGGGTCTTGCAAAGTAATTTTTTTTAATAAAAAAACTATACAATTATTTTTCCAATATAACTTATTTTCCAAGAGGTATATATTTGCAGTGACTTATCCAATTCAAATGATTATTGTGCCATCTAGTTTAAAATCTAGAAAAGCTCAGAATAACTTGTCTCATGAAGGAATCTAAATAGGATTGAGACAGATGTGACCCTATGAATTTAGCCATCTTAGACAATGACAATGACATTATTTTAAATTACATGTTTTCAAAAGAGTGTAATATTAGTCATATTTTAGTCTAAGTTAGAAAATCAGCTATCATTTGTTATATTTTAAGAAAACATTTGGGTCTAGTTATTTGGATATAAATTTAGCTTCCAAATATTGATATGTATAAATTTATAAAATCCTATTTGTTATTACCTTTTTTTGTGGGGTATAGGAATTATGTTCTCATACCATCACCAATTTTCACTATAAGGGATGATATTGATGCTAAATAATGGTACAACAATATTAGATTCTTACATGCTACTAATTTTGGTTAGAAATATAAGCTCATTTTTCTTTAAGAGGGTAATCCTTGTGTTGGTTTGTTAGCTTTTCTAGTGTCCTTAAATATAAATTAACTTCAAAGAAATATAGAAAGAATGTTGGAACAAATGAAAACTTGAGAGAATTCAAAACAAGATATAGTATGAAGGATACCCTCAAAGGCCATCAAGAAGAAATCAGAAGGTATAAGGAGCTAACTAAATAAACCAAACTTTTAGAATTAGCCAAACAAAATAATGGTTAGAAGGATTTGTTTGGATTAAAATTTCTATTTGAGATGTTCATGAATGTCATTGAAACAAAAATATATATATTTCCATAAACCCTAACATTAGGTATAATTTCATCCACGTTGATTTGGCTAGAATGATATATATTCAAGCAAAGAATATCAGGGATACATACCTTAATGATAATAATATTTAGATGATTAAATATTTGAATATATTTATTGATAAATATATTGTTCATTTATACTATTATGGAATGCTTAGGAATGATGTGGATATCATTTTTTATTATTCTTGTCTAGATTAATTAGATACTATTAATATTAATGTGCAAAAGAAGGTCATGAAGGTGTGGTATATGAAAAATAAATTAACATTATAGGATATTTATTAGCTTCAAGAGCAAGGATCCAACGAGAATCAAGAATAGTCTCTTGAAGGGAACACTTTAAAGAATTATTTCAGGAAATAAAATTATATTATAAGGAAGAGAAAGCAACAAAGTGAAAGAAAGAAGTAAAAGTAAATTCTAAGGAATCATAGTTAGAAGAGTATATGGAAAAGCAAAAATATGGGTACGAGAGACAAGAGCATAAGGAAGAATTAAAAAAAGAGGAACAAAAGGTTGAAGAGTAAAATAAAATATGATGTTATGATAAGGTAACAACATATTATCAATTGCAAGATGTTAGAACAAGAACCTCCAATCACATAAAACTATGACATAAAGAAACAAAACAGAAAAAAATTCCCAATCACATAAATGCTATAATAGATGGAAATAAACCGATAAATGCTTTATTTTCACATTGTTGGATTTCACACCATTTTTACAATGTGATACCAATGGAATATATATCCCCAAAAAAACTCTAAAACAAAACCTAAATCTTAAAGTCCTAAAGATAAGAAATCACAAATATTTATTTATTTATTTATTCTATTTTTCAGGTAACTTTATCTTTTAGTGCAAACCAAAAAAAGCTCAGATAGCCCCCTAGATTAACACACACCATTGTATCATCCATATTCAACCTCCTCAAAAATATAAACACCTACCCATTGCCTAAATAAGAAGTTATTTCAATTTTTTTTTCTTTTAGAGTTTTAAAAAAACATTAAATCCTATTTTTGAGGCACTAGATGAAGGAATTAGGGCCCAATAACACACTAATAAATCTTCAAGGCTTCTAAATAAATATTTCCATGATATTTTATACTTTGTTATCAAGCTTCTCATAAAATTTCAAGCCAATCCAAGAGTCGAAATAAAAGTTTGTCCTCTAAAATATGGGCTCATGCATCATTATCCTCTAGTTGAAAAGAACTATGTTCCTATGAGTTCATTTTATCAAAATCCTACAAATTTTTGCTATCAATTTATTCATTTTTCACTCTGAAATCCAAGTATCATCTTCCTATTGTAAACTATTCCATTGTACCAAGTATTTATTGTAGCTACCTTGTCTGGTACTGATTGTCTTCTTATCAAGCACTTGCATAATTTTTTCTTTCTTATTCTTAGGTGTTTGTTACTCCCAATTTATATCCTCTTCTATTTCAACTTCATCTTCATCCCCATGAAATTCATATAAATATGTAACATTAAAAATTTGTTAAATATCAAAATCAGCAGGCAACTCCACTTTATAGGCATTATCATTCATCTTCTTCAAAATTCTACATGGTATGATCTTCGTATACTTCAATTTGTTATATGTGCCCTTAAGAAACCTTTCCTTACAAATGTGAACCATCACCATGTCTCCTACCACAAATACTTTCAGTCCTCTACTTGCATCTCTTGCTACCTTATACCTTTCATTACTATCTTGTAACTTATTTATAACACCTTCCTACAATTCCTGTATGTTCTCTGCAAATGCTTCTACATCATCAATAATTTTACCTTGAATTGGTAAGTCAATTAAATATAACACATCATTAGAATTCTTACTGTAAATAATCTAAAAGTGATATTTTCTTATTGACCTATTTAATAAACTATTATATTCAAACTCAGTTTATGGTAAGTCTAAGTCCCACTCTTTTGCTTTTTTATCCAACAATACATATTAGAATATTTCCCAAACTTTGGTTTACTAATTTTATCTGCCCATTAGTTTGGGGGTGATATGGACTACTAAAGTGTATGTTTATCCATATATTCCCCTATAGAGTCCTCCAAAAGTGACTCAAAAACCTTGTGTCATGATATGAAGTGATCATTTTTGGAATACCATGGAGACTAACAACTTCTCTGAAAATAAATCTACAACTCTAGTAGAATCATTGGTTTTCTATCACGTAATGAAATGTTCCATCTTAGAAAACCTATCTACTACAACAAAAATTGAATCCTTACTCCATTGTGTGTTAAGCAACCCCAACATAAAATCTATGCTCAAAGAAGTCCATGGTCCTATAGGAACTGGAAAAGGCATATAAAACCCTATATTATGTGCATGACCTTAAGCCATTTTGCACACTCTGCATTTTAACACAAACCCGATTATGTTCCTCTTTACCTTTGGCCAATAATACTTCTCCTCTATAACAATAATCATCTTACTCACTCCAAAGTTCCAAACCAAACCTTCGCTCTACAGTTCTATAATAATGTTCTCCCTTATTGAACCAATAGAAATGCACAACTATTTTTCTTTAAATAAATAACCATTTTGCATCAAATAATCACAAACATCACTACCAAATTCTCCCATCACTGGATTCTTACACTAATTCACATTTTTACTAAAATATGGATCATATTTATACATTTTATTGATTACCTCAAATCCGACTACTTCATGCTCCATAGTAGTCAATACTACACACCTACTCAAAGCATCAACAAATTGATTTTATTTACCTGACTCATTCTTTAAAATAAATATATACTCTTGTAAGAATGATATCCACTTTGCATAACTACTGTTTAATTTATTCTTGGTATTTACATACCTCAATGCTTCATGATTAGTAAATAACACAAACTCTTTAGGCATTAAATAATATCTCTAATGTCTCAATACCTGTTCAATAACATAGAATTCCACATCATAAGTAGAATACTTCCTCCTTACCTTATTAAAATTTTCACTAAATAATTCTACAGGCTACCCTTCTTGACTCAATACAAGTCTAATGGAGGCATCACAATCAACCTCAAATAACTTGCTAAAATATAGCAATATCAAAATAGGTGATTCTATCACCTTCTTCTTCAATAATTCAAACTCTTTGTTGCTACCTTTGTCCATATAAATTTTCTTCCTTTTGTACACTCTATTATAGGTGCAACAATGCTACTACAATTCCTAATGAACTTCCTATATAATTTTTCCAAGCCGTGTAAACTCCTAAACTCTATCACATTCCTTGGAATGGGAAATTACAAAATTACCTTCACCTTCTCTTTATTCATCCTCACTCCATACTTTGAGAGTAAAAATCCCAATAACACTAGACTCTTCTATAGGAATCTACACTTTTTCATATTGACACACAAATTCTCCTTCATTAAAAACTCTAACACTAATTTCAAATGCAACAAGTGTTCTTATTCATCCCTACTAAATATCAGAATAAATAAAAATACACAACTACAAAATTATCAATATATTCTCACAATACTCTATTCATCCTCCTCATAAATGTACTATGTGCATTGAATAATATGAATAGTATCACCATCCATTTGTACATCCCATATTTTATCTTGAAAGTAGTCTTCCATTCATCTCCTTCTCAGATTCAAATCTGATAGTATACATTACGTAGGTCAATTTTTAAAAAGCAACGTGCTCCAACTAGAACATCGAGCATATCATCTAGTCTTGGAATTGGGAACTAATACTTGATTGTAATTTTATTTATTGCCCTACTATCCACACACATCCACCATGTATCATATTTCTTTGGCATCAATAGTGCAGGAGCCGCACATGGACTCATACTTTCTCTAACAACTCCCTTCTTTATAAAAATTTTCACTTGTTTATTTAACTCCTCATTCTACATGGGACTCATCCTATAGGTTACATAATTTTAAATATTCGATCTTGGAATTATATCAATGTTATGTTGAATATTTATTTTTGGGGGTAATACATATGGTAACTCCTTTGGTATGACATTTGCATACTCTTTTAGCAACTTTGTTACTTTAGGTGGTATAGCAACATCCTCAATATCCACCTTCTTTACTATTATCACATAACAAACCATAGCTTCATTCATCCCTGTGACAAATTTCTTATCTTTCAATAGGATTTCACTTTGTCCTTCTTACTTATGTGGTAATAATACCACTTTTACTCCATTCTTCTAGAATGTGTAAGTACTTCTTCCCCCATCATGGGTAGCCTTGCTATCATATTTCCAAGGCCTCTCCAATAATAAGTTACATGCATCTATTGGAATTATATCATATCACACTTCATCCTTGTAGGTATTCCGAATTTAAAACTTAACCAAACACCTATTATATACAGTTACCTTGTTCCCTTTCTTGAACCACGATATACGATAGGGATATCACAGTTTAAGTTAAGCTTCTCAACCGTTTTAATGGAAACCATATTTCTACAACTACTATCAATAATCATCTTACATACCTTTTATCTAAATGTGCATCTTGTTTGAAATATTCTCGTATGTAGCCATGAATCACCACCATCATTATCACATGCTTTCTCCCTCCTTGGGATGATCACTATCTTTCTTATCATGAGGTTTTCCCCCACATCTACCATAATGTCTACCTCAGATTGCTCTTTGACCTCAACTATATTAACTCTATCTTGTTATCCCTATGTTCTTTCTTGTTTTGGATAGTACAAACACTCAAAATATCAATGCCCTTCTTCACTACATATATAATAGGTATATTACCTTCGTGGGCCATCCTAATTTCATCATTTGCCATAACCTCTTTCTCTCTAAGATCCTTCATCTCTCTAGTGGTTATCTTGATCCTTCCTAGACTCTTCTTGTTTCTTTGTATTTGAGGATTATCCCTTTGAGAGATACCCTCTAACTGAAGGTGATGATGTTCCTTTCTTCACTCCTTTTCTAAAATTACTCCTCTTATGTTTCTCTTCTACTTTTAATGTTATCTGATATGCATCCTCTACACCATAGGTTTGAAGTATACTTAATTCATATTGTATGGCATATCTTAATCCATTCACATACTTTGCATCCTTCTATTCTTCTAACTCCTTAATATCCGGCTAAATTGATAACTTATAGAATTATTTGGTGTATTCCTCAATGATTTGATCCTTTTGTTTGAGGTTCTAAAGTCTACAAAACAATGTTTAGGTATAATATTTGGGTAAGAATTTTTTCTTAAATTTATTTTTCCATTTTACACAAGACCCTAATATTTTCCATTCCTTTTCTTTGTATCTTCTTCTAAATATTATCTCATCATATCAATGCATACCTTTTCAACTTTGTGCATGCAAGATTCACTTTCTTTTTATCTAAAAGGCTTTTCCACTCAAAGAACTTCTCCATGCTATTCAATCGGTCTATCAAATTCTTTGGCTTCAACCATCTTGCATACTCAAGAACATCAATATTGATCTAATATTTATTTTCTTCCAATGCCTTAATTATTCTATTCTTAAAATATTGCTTCCTCTCTAGTTCTTCCTCGATATGAACCTTTATCTTATTATCTTCTTTCAGAGTCTCATAATCAGAATGTATATTTACAAATTTTGTGGGATTTATTTCCGTCATACGAGCTATAATTCTAGTTAATTGAGAAACTTGTGTTTGCAACTTTTACATATTCTTGTTGATTTGGAAATAACCTCCTCCTTTCCTCATGCTAAATTGATTTTTGTTATTCAAAAAAAAAATAATAATATCAAAATCACTATAATAGATAAAATTACCTTTTCTCCCCCAATAATATCAAACTTACTTTGTTACTTAATAGTGTAAATATTGCTTCAAGAGATTAGAAAAATAACCTCCAATCACATTAAATTCTGATAAAATGAAATAAAGTGAAAAAAATTCCCAATCACATAAATACTACAATAGATGAAAATAAACTGATAAATGCTTTAATTTCTCATTCTTAGATTTCACACCCTTATTACAATGTGATACCAAGGGAATATATATATTCCAAAATAAATCCTAAAACAAACCCTAAATATTAAAGCCCTAAAAAAAAGAAATTACAATATTATTTATTTATTTATTTTTAGGTAAATTCATCTTTTAGTGCCAACCAAAAATAGCTCAGATAACCTCCGAAATTAACACACACCATAGTATCATCTAAATTAAACCTCCTAGAAAATATCAACACCAGGCTATGCCTAAATAAGAAGTTATTCCAAATTTGTTTTATTCCAGATTTTAAAAAAATACTAAATCTTATTTTCAAGGCATTAGATGAAAAAATTAAGGCCTGATAAAACACTAAAAAATATTCAAGGCTTCTATATAAACCTTTACATGGCATTTTACAAATCATTAACTAGCTTTCCATAAAATTTCAAACTAATCCAATGGTTGGATCAAAAGTTATGCCCTCCAAAATATAGGCTCCTGCATCATAAGAGTATAAGGACAAACAAAAATATGGGTAGGAGAGACAATATCATAAGGAATAATTAAAAATAGAGGAACAAAATGTTGAAGAGTCAAAGAAAATATGAAATTATGATAAGGTAACAACATATTGTCATTGACACCACTATGAGTAACAAGAATCATGGATGCATGAGGCATTAGTATTATTAGGGATCTCTATGGAATCAAAAGGTTATCAAGAATAGTAATGCATGCAAAACAAGAGCAATAATTATGGATGTTAGAGTATTTCTGTGATAAAATAAAATTAATAGAGCAATTATTAGAGATATTAAATTGGCATAATGAATATATAGAACCAAAGGAGAAATAAAGAAATAATTGATCTCAATGTGGAACAATAAAAACATGGAATCATAGAAGGCCATCACCAATTAAGATTTTATTTTAATAGATTGGTAATCAAGACTGGTATCAATTGTAAATAGTTCTTAGAATATCATATCATTCAATTTCATCTATTGTTTTGAGAATAAAATATTTTTAAGGATGGTACATGGGAACAACACATAGGGATATAATATGATATTCTATTATATGGGTCTTATGGATGGTTGACATGGACCATAGATAACACTAGATTTATTGTATTATAATAATGTTTTGGATAAGGTTTTAAGAGTTAATTAAGGATATGGTTATGTTTGTATATATCTTTACTCATACTATCAAGTACTACTTATAATCTTATTTACTCATAATTGTCCCTCTCATCATAGAATATGTTGTGGATTTTATTCTTCTTTAAGGAGTACTAATGGTGTTGTCGTACTCTTTAGGATAATGTCTATCTATTTTATTGTATGGATAATTGTATTGTGGATTATTTTCTATTTAAGTATATTTAGTGGATGATCTATTTTATAAGAATACAATTTTGTAATAAATTATTTTCTAAAGAGAACTCAAGTTAGGCTTAAATATCAATCAATATGGAAGCCAATTTCCAAGTGAATAGAAGATATTTCATCCCTAATTAGAATTAAATCCTCTTATTTTAGCATGTACCCAAATCCAATTATGTGTGAATAGTAGGTGTTTCATCCCTAATTATAATTAAACCCTCCTACCATGGTATATACAAAAATAACTATGATAAATCAAAATGCAAGTGAATAATGTTAAGATCACAATAAATCAAATTAATTTACTCATTTCAAAAACTAAAACCATAAACACTTTGTGAAAAAAATAAAACTCCAAAAAATATTCTGATTTAATAAACCTAAAACCCTTTATACATTATTATATACTTATTTATATAAAATAATAAAATCTTTATTACAATAAGCAATGACAACTCCAATAGCATGTGTACGGCTACTCATAAAATATCACGCAAATTCATTACAATAACTAGTATTTTGGCATAATTAAATAATGAGACAAATATATATACTCTATGTAGAGTCCTTAAAAGTAAAATCACTATCTAGTTTCACTTTCAATATTGCTTCTTATATCCTAAGTCATTCATTCTTTTAAATAAATTTATCTTGTTTGTATTTCTGATCGATCATTTTTATGTGTTATAGGTATGATAATAAAACAACTGGAATTTAAAATTTCATAGAACACTTTATGAAGGATGAGACAACATGCAATTGAAGAACACAAGCTTATACTGAGATAGGGGGTGAATAGTATAAGACCACTTTTTAATTTTCTTTCCCAAACAATATTAATCAATATAATTAATGGTAATATCAATAGCAATAAATAAATCAATGCACAAATCATCAAACACAATAGAGACACCAATTTAACATGGTTCACCCAATGTGGGTTACATCCATAGAAAAAATATTTCTTCTAAATATTTATCAACTAATCTCTTGGGAATCCTTACCATTTACAATATTTATGGACCTCTATCCAAAGGAGATATTTATCCCCTAAATTTGGTTTATGAATATCTATCCATAAGAGAACTCCTTATCCTATGCTCTTGCTGGAGATCCTCTAGAATACTACTACCTACACTGCATTGGCTTATGGATATCTCTCCACTAAAAACTCTTATCTCCACTTAGAAGACCTGTCCTCACTGCCCTGGCTTATGGATATCTATCCACTGGATACTACTATCCTCTCTACTCTGTCACCTCCAAATCTCTATCTCAAATATATATTAAACATATTCCAGTCAGTCTAGCACAAATATGCTCAACAAGTCCACTCGAATCTACACTCAACATAGTCTAGTTGGTCTAGCACAAATATGCACAACAAGTCTACTCAAATCTGCACTAAACACAATATAGTTAGTATAGCACAAATCTACTCAACAAGTCCACTCAAATATTCACTAAAAACAATCCATTAGGTCTAGCACAAATATGCTCAAAAAGTCCACACAAAACTTGCTCAAATATGCTCAATAAGATTACTTAGAACTTGCTCAAATCTACTCAAAATGTCCACTCAGAACCTGATCAAATCTGTTGAATAGGTCCACTCAAAATTTACTCAAATCTACTCAATAGGTCCACTCAAAACCTGCCCAAATCTGGTCAACCTGCCCACTAAGAACCTGCTCAAATCTACTCAATAGGTTCACTAAAAAATTGCTCAAATCTGTTCAATATGTCCACTTAGAACCTGTTCAAATATGCTCAACAGGTCCACTCAAAACATGTCCAAATATTCTCAACAAGATCACACATAACTTGTCCAAATTTGCTCAATAAGTCCTCTCTAGAACTTAACCAAATATGTATTGTAATTTTCTACAAAAGCTCACACAATATCAGTCCATAAGTCTTCTTAAAGACTTACCTCAAATTTGCTTAACAATTCCACACATAGAACTTGTCCAATATCATAGAAGCATAAAGAGAATTGTGAGAGACTCAATATTTTCTACTCTCAATGCACAATCACTTTCATTATTTTCTCGATCTCATAGAAGCATAAAGAGAATTGTTAGGGACTCAATATGTTCTATACTTAATGCACAATCACTTTCAAAATTTTCTCAATTTCATAGAAGCATAAAGAGAATTGTTAGAGACTCAATATTTTCTATACTTAATGCACAATCACTTTCAAATTTTTCTCAATATCATAGAAGCATAAAGAGAATTGTTAGAGACTCAATATGTTCTATACTCAATGCTCAATCACTTTCACAACTCAAATCAAAATGTAGAATAGTTTATTTTATGGAAATTGAACAATCACTTCATACAACCACTTGCCTAGGCTCAACCAAATCAACTCAACCAATTTATTAATGAAACACTCCTTTATCACAAACCCTAGTCTGAGCATATATCAACCAACTCAATATGTTTCAAATAATGCTCAAAAAAAAATCTCACATAAAAATGATACTCATGTTCTTTACAAAGACACTATTTCAAGTTCTTTGCACAATAACTCACTTCAACAACAATGATTATAAAATAATCTTCATATAAAAGTTATACTCATGATATTTGCGAAACCCTAACTCAAGTTCTTCACACAACCAATGGCTTCAACAACTATGCTTATCAAACAAGGTTTTAATCACAACTCTTAATTCCATAAAACCTTGAAGCATTAACTCAAACACTTTCAAAAATTAAACCCTAATAAAATCCTTTTCACTCCAAACTTTATTTTCTAGTAATCCAATCAATCAACTCAACCAAAGAAGAATTTACCCATACCTTTTTGCTTGGCAAGGAATTGATCTCACAAATTTGCCACACTCACAATTGCTTCTTTGCCAATCTCAATAAGGATTAGAAGATAATAATTTCCTCAATAAAACACAATACAAAATGATATCAAAATTACACCTTATCACTCCAACATAAATAATATTCAATACCTTCACAATAATCTTCTTTAACACAAAAACCCCTTATTAAAATTAAACAATACTAAAAAAGTCTTAATCCTTCAATATACCAATATAGTAATTTAAGACTTTATAAAAAATAATTAAAACCAAAAACCTCCTTATTACTCCAAGTGATAATTTTCAACTACCACCACTATCCAACAAACACCCTTTCTAAACAATTCCACTAACAACCCTTATACCTCCAAACTTTGGCAAATAATAAAAATTTAATGCAAAATATTTACCTTACCTTCGGAGGGATTTTTGACCCTCAATAATTCCCATGATGTACGCCTTGTTGTGGCTCCAATAGTAGCATGAGCTACAAGATCATTTGATATAGAGGAAGCACCACATGCTTCAAAACATATCACTCTTTTGCCCCTTTACAAAAATGTGCACCTTTGGTGCCTTCAACCAACATGACTGCCAATGAACACCATCACATTTCGAACATTGGCTCCCTTTGTTGGAATATGTAATGCAACATTGTGTAAATTATTCTTAGACTAAAATATAAAGTCTAAATAATAATATTTTAATTAGAATATAATTCTATCTTATGTAAAATATTTCCACCCAATTAGTAAATAAATTAAGGGTGCTAGGAATATTTAATTTCTTAAGAAAAAGTTATTTCCATTTTCTAGCAAATATTAGAAAGTAACTAATCATTTTCTAATATTTGATAGATGGCACTTATCATATATCTCAAATATTAGATTATGATAAAATTAGAAAGTAACTAAAGCACTTTCTAATATTTGATAGATTGTGATAAGATTTAGGGTTGTAGTAGAAAAGCTTTATTTTATATAGGGGTGTTTTCTACTACATATGAATATATCTTGTCATATTGACTTGTGTTGTAATATCATGTTGATGCATATTATTGTATAACATTGAAGCATTCTTGTATTTTTGAATCAAATGAGTAAAATAGTGAGCTTCATAGTGGGTGTTTTCCTTCTTCATTTGAAGTAGGGTTTTACCACTTAATATTGGTGTTGTGGGTTTTTCTCTTTTGTGTGTGATTGATCTTGTGGAGCATTCTTCAATCTTGGGGAGAATTTGCTTGTCTCACATTTGGTATCAGAGTGGTTGGGATCTCCATCAAGTGTCTTCAATCATTTGAGGTGAAAAACCCATTAAGGTATATATATTTTTTTTTTCATGCATTTGATATTTGGGTAAACTTATTTTGCAAATCTACCATTAGGGTTTATAGATTTATTATGTTTTTTTTATCTAGTTGTTAGATATTTTGAAAATGGTGTTTTCATTTTAAATCTATAAATTTTTGGCATTGAGCTTTTACTCAAAGGGTTTTGGAGCCAAACGGACCCCATGGTTACGTCCGAATGGCCCAAAAACCCTATTTCCATATATTATTTGCCCTATTTTGGTGAAAAATAAATCTGAGGCAATTTTTTTTTTATTTGGGGGCCAAATGGCCCCCACCCATTTTGTTGTACAGTCTGATTTTTTTTTATTATTCTTTTTTTTAATAAAAAAAAAGTCATTTAATAAAAAAAATAGTCATTTTTTATTATTTTGTTTTTTAATAAAAAAACAGTCATTTAATAAAAAAACAGTCATTTATTATTTTTTTTTTTAATAAAAAATAGTCATTTATTTTATTATAAGACCTAATAGTCATTTTTTTTTGCATAAATTGGAATTCATTGTTTATTATTGTATAATGCAACTAGAATCCTTTTATGCAATTTTTGTCAATTTTTTAGTCAAATTGTCAAATAATTTAGACCTTAGAGTAATTTTTTCTCACATTAACAATGATTTTTTGTGATTTTGCTTATTTTGCAAGGTTATCCATGTATGCAATTTTGGATCAACTTTTTCACTCTATTCCCCTATTTTTATTAATTTATTCTAATATCTCTCTAGTATTTTCTTGAAGCATACTGTAAATTAATGTTACATGTATCTCTCATTATGAAAGTAAAAGAGAATGAAAGTGAGAGTGAGAGAGAGAGAGAGAAAGAGAGAGAGAGAGAGAGAGAGAGAGTGTGGGTATTTGTGTTTTGCTTTGTGTCTCCACTATCACTTGTTCATCTTTCTTATATTTTGCATCTCAACTAATCTAACTACTAACTTGATACTAAATAATATACTAACCAAATAACTTGCAATTTCCTAATTTTCATATTAATCAAGAAGGTTAAAAATGAATTAACTTACTAACCACAACTTTAGTATTTGATTAAAATTTACTTAATCTTGCAACATAGTTTATATTTGCTAAACACCTATTGAATCTAAAAGAATTCGCTCTATCGGTAGTAAGTCCTTTTCGGGTCCTCATACCTGTACCCTTTTGGGTAGCTTGGCTGACCTTGGGTGAGATGATTTGGTAATTCATTAGGCTATAGAAAAACCTTAAAATGAACACCAACTTACTAACTTATCGACTATCTAACATTTAACAAATGTTTTATGGTTCAATTCAAGTTAGTTTATTTTGTTGCGAGATGGTTGTTATGATTAGTTACCTTCTCATTGCAAGTTAATATATTGCAAGTTGATATTGGTTTATTTCCTTTATTCAATTACATTATGGTTATAGTTGTTTATTGCAATATGGTTATAGTAGTTCATGATAATGTTGATTATCTTTCATGATGATGCTTATCTCTCTTGATGATGATAAATTTTAATTATATTTCATGATGTTTATCTTTCATGATGATTATATTTGATGATTGAAAAGTAGATTACTTGAAAGTTATGCTTTTTTATTTATGCAAGTATGTTTATCTACTTTCTTATTGCATCATTTATTTCCTTTGTCAATGCATCTTATGTTTTGATTATGTTCACTTTCTAGAATGGATGATAATGGAATCTCCTTCACACCTAAGCACATCCTTGATAGATCAAATTTTGGAATATGGGAACCGAGGATGAGGGTTGAATTTCAAGAAAGAAAGTTATGGTCCATTGTGAATGGATGTGAAGCAATCCCAACCCAGGCAAGGGCACTTGAGACATACAACAACAAGAGTCACCTTGCACTTTCCATGATTATCAATAGTGTGAGTGATGAGATATTGCTCACTATAAGCCATTGCGAGAAAGCTAAAAATGCATGGGATTTTCTAAAACAAGTCCATATAGGGTCCAACACATCAAGGAAATTCACTTTCTTGTCCAAAATTCTTAGCACTATGCAAGGTGAATAAGAAAGTGCCTTGATCTTCCTCTAAAAGATGAAAGACATGAGAACTCAACTATTGGCTTGTAATTGTGATTGGATAAGTGAGAAGCTCTTAAGATTTATCATTTTTAGAAACTTGTCAAGCAAGTTCAAGAATTTTTTCACCATTATTGAGACTAAGCTAGAGCAAGAAGAGGATGGCATTCCTCTCAACACTCTTTCACAATAATTGATTCAAAATGAAGAGTCTCTTAATCAAGACAAATTGAATGGTCAAGTTGTCAAGGAGAAGAATGTTGTCTTGAGTGCCACTAAAACTTCCTTCAGGAAGAAATATAAGGGAAGGAAAAATCAAAATTTCCAACCCAACAAGCCTAGAGTTGATTTCACTAGAAACTTTTATGGAAAGAAAGGCCACAAAGAAAAAATTTGTTTCAAGAAGAAGAAGATTGCAGAAAATGAAGAGCAATAAAAGGCTAAGGGACAAGGACCTCAGAAATGGTTTTCCAAGGGAAAGAAAAAGAACAAAAATGTAAAGCAAAAGTCTAATAAAAATGCCTTTGTTTGTGCCCTCTACTCCATTGACTCATCTACTTATAATGAATGGGTGTTAGATTCTGGATGCACTAACCATATGTATTTTGAAAAGGATAAGTTTGTGGGATTTCATAAGCACTCTTTAGATTCAGTTGTCATCGATGATAATACTAGACTTCAAGTAGAAGGTGTTGGCAATGTTGTAATTGAAGAGAAATTACTTGATAATGTCCTATATGTACCTAACTTTAGGAGAAATTTAATTTTAGTTTTGTAAGTTGCTAGAAGTCGTCATACTATTGAGTTAAATGCAAATTCATGGAGCATTAGGAAAGGCATGCTACCAATCATTACAGGTTATGTGAAGAATAATATTTATGTGTTAGGTGATGCTCCTCCTAAAGTGTGTTTAGAAACTAATGTTTCTCCTAGTAGCAAGCTTTGGCACTTAATGTTAGGCCATACAAACTATCAAAATATTCAAATGATGAAGTCCAAAAATTTGGTTGAAGGCTTGCCTAACATTTCACCTATTCATGGTTTGTGTGAAACATGCATCTTAGGCAAGATGAGCAAAAAAAAGTTTGCAAAGGACAAGTCAACAAGGGCCACACAAATTCTTCAACTCATTCATATAGATATTATGGGTCCATTACATGTTATATCACTTGGTGGTGCATCCTATATTATCACATTTATAGATGATTATTCAAGAATGATATTTGGGTATCTACTTAATAATAAATCATATTCTTTTGAGACATTAAAGGAGTTTATAGCTTTGGTAGAAAATAAAAAGGGAGAAAATATCAAAATGATTAGAAGTGACAATGGAGGGGAGTACAATAGCAATTATTTCAATGAGTTTTGTTCTTCTCATGGGATCAAAAGGTAGTTTACTTGTCCATACACTCCTCAAAAAAATGGTGTTGCAAAGAGGAAAAATAGGACAATCATGGAGATGGTAATATGCATGCTTGGTGACCACTTACCTCAATTTCTTTGGGGTGAAGCAGCCAATATAGCAATCTACATTCTTAATAGGTTTCCTTCAAAATTAGTTGAGGGGAAGACTTATTATGAGGTTTGGAATGGTAAGAAGACAAATTTGTCACAATAAAGAGTGTTTGTATGTGATGTATTTTCATATATTCCTTTAGAAACGAGGAAGAAATTGGACAAAAAATCTCAAAAATACATCTTTGTTGGCTATGATGCAGAACATAGGGGCTACAAGTTATACTCACCTTCTTCACGCATTGTATTTGTTTCAAGAGATATCAAATTCAATGAAGATCTTCTTAAGTTAGAAAAGGGTGGGCCTTGTGTCAAAAGGACCAAGTGGTTGGATCATTCTAGGGGTCCTAAAGAGCAGAATTTAGTTAGCCAAAGGATAACTAGAAGTATGACCCTTAACATATCTCTTACATCTAAGATAGAGAATGATCATGAGCCGAATTATTACCAAGAATATTCATAACACTCTTGTTGGGTTGATGCCATGAAGGTTGAGATGGATTATCTTCTAAAGAATAAAACTTGGGATCGAGTGTATTATCCTAATAAGATAAATGTTATTGGGAACAAGTGGGTCTATAGAATTAAGTACAATTCTAATGGAGAGATAGAAAAGTATAAGGCTAGATTGGTTGCTAAGGGTTATGCTCAAAAACATGGCATTGACTATGATGAAACCTTTGCACCATGATGTAGGAGCATCTGGTGGCAGCAGAGCAATATTGCATCAACAAAAAAATTTATAAGTGTTTGCCTTGATGACGCGATATTGTGATAGAGAAAAGTGTTGTGATATCGCGATATGTCATGTTTTTGCAACTCGGGGAGGAGAGAGAGAGACGCAGAGAAAAAATGTCGTGATTTTGTGACATGTCATGATTTCACGACCAGAAGACAAGAGGAGGTGGAGAGGAGAAAAAATGTCATGATATCATGACATATCACATTTTCAAAACCAAAAGACAAGAGGAGGCGTAGAGGAGAAAAATTTCGCGATAGCGCGACATGTCACATTTTCACGACTAGAAGACAAGAGGAGGAGTAGAGGACAAAAGTGTCGCGATATCGTGACATGTCATATTTTTTGTGACCAAAAGACAAGAGAAGGCACAGAGGAGAAAAATGTCGCGATACCGCGACATGTCGCATTTTTGTGACCAGAAGACAAGAGGAGGCGTAGAGGAGAAAAATGTCACGATTTCACGACATGTCACATTTTTGTGACCAAAAGACAAGAGGAGGCACAAAGGAGAAAAATGTTGCAATATCACAACATGTCGTATTTTCATGACCAGAAGACAAGAGGAGGCGCAGAGGAGAAAAGTGTCATGATATCACGACATGTCACATTTTCGTGATCAGAAGACAAGAAGAGGCACAGAGGAGAAAAATGTCACGATATCACGACATGTCACATTTTCGTGACCAGAAGCCAAGAGAAAGTGCCAGAGAGAAAAGTGTCGCGATATCTCGACATGTCACATTTTCACGACTCAGGAAGGAGGGAGAAGGTGTCCAAGAAAAATTTCACGATATCGTGACATGTCATGAAATCGTGACCGAAACAGGGGAGAGAGGGCGTCCGAAGAAAATGTCGTGAAATCATGACATGTCACAAAATCACAATCGAAAGAAGACAGGAGATGGCCAGAGGAGAAAATGTCATGATTTCATGACATGTCATGAAATCATGACCGAAAGAAGACAGGAGACGACCAGAGGAGAAAATGTCATGATTTCGTGACATGTCACGAAATCACGATCGAAGGAGCAAGAAGAAAGCAAGGAAGTAAACTGTCATGAAATCATGACATATCATGATTTCATGACCTGAAGCAGAGAGCAAAGGAAGAATGCAAAGTTGTTGTGATTTCGTGACCCAAAAATAGAGAGAGAGAGCAGATAGCAAAGATGTTGCGATATCACATGTCATGATTTTATGACCCAAAGAGGTGAGAAGGAAGTAGAGAGCAAAGATGTCGTGATATCATGACATGTCATGATTTCACAACCTAAGAGGCGAGGAGGAGGCATAAAGGAAAGATGTCATGATATCACGACATGTCACAATTTCATGATCAAAAAGGAGAAAGGAGAGCCAAAAACGAAAGATGTCACGATATCGTGACCCAAATAAGAGAAAGTCAGTGAGGAAGAAAAGACACACGTTCCTAGATGATGTTTCTTGAGGTGGTCAAAGGCCTCATTAAAGCATGATTTATTTCTCTGTAATCTTGCTAAACATGGTGGCCACTCGATTGCTATGTCTAGAGGTCAGAGACAATCAGACGACTCATCAATGCATGTTTTCATGGCTACCCCAATGGCAGTTTCCAGATAGGGTAAAAGATGTGAAGGTTTAGTCATCGAAGGTGAGGAGGAGCTAAGTTTTGAGATTGGGAGAATGTATTCTACCTGAGAATGTAAGCAGATTATCGAAAGTGAGGCAGCTTGCACTAGGAAAAGAAAACTATGCCTACGGGCTAGTGTTGTAATTGGTTCTTCCAGTTGTTTAATGAGAAAAAAAAAATTATGGTATTGAGAAGAGTGAAAACTTGCACCCCGCCATCAGTGGTATCAGATTGGGAGTTCTTGAGTGTGTAAACAGATCATCGAAAGTGAGGTAGTTTACACCAAGATCTATGGAAGAGCAAGAGTTCCTGAGTGTGTAAACAGATCGCTGAAAGTGAGGTAGTTTGCACCAGGATCTGTGGAAGAGCGGGAGTTCTTGAGTGTGTAAATAGATCACCGAAAGTGAGGTAGTTTGCACCAGGATCTATGGAAGAGTGGGATTTCTTGAGTGTGTGAGAAGATCACCGAAAGTGAGGCAACTTACACCAGGATCTATGGAAGGGTTGTAAGAGAAACAAGCTGAATGCCTCCATGAAGAAACTGTGGTGGTGGAAGAAATATGGTGCCAACAGAAGATTTTAGAGCTTTGCATAGGCAAGTTTAGGCTATGCAAGAGGAGCTACACAGAGGGCTTGAACCCAAAGGAGAAGGAGGAAGTGAAGGTCACTTATCAATGCACCATGGTTGTCTGATGCAGGAGCATCCGGTGGTAGCAGAGCAATCTTGCATCAACAAAAAAATTTCTAAGTGTTTGCCTTGATGTCATGATATCGCGATAGAGAAAAGTGTCGTGATATCATGACATGTCACGTTTTCATGACTCAGGGAGGAGAGAGAGAGACACGAAGCAGAAATGTCATGATTTCATGACATGTCACAATTTTGTGACCATAATACAAGAGGAGGCACACAGGAAAAAAAATGTCGTGATTTCGTGACGACACATTTTCGCGACCAGAAGACAAGAGGAGGAACAGAGGAGAAAAATGTCGTGATATCGCGACATGTCGCATTTTTGTGACCAGAAGACAAGAGGAGGCGCAGAGGAGAAAAGTATCACAATATCATGACATGTCGCATTTTTGTGACCAGAAGACAAGAGGAGGCGCAGAGGAGAAAAATGTCGCGATATCGTGACATGTAAAATTTTTGTGACTAGAAGACAAGAGGAGGCGCAGAGGAGAAAAATGTCGCGATATCGCGACATGTCACATTTTCATGACCAGAAGACAAGAGGAGGTACAAAGGAGAAAAGTGTCACGATATCATGACATGTCGAATTTTCATGACCAGAAGACAAGAGGAGGCGCAAAGGAGAAAAATGTTGCGATATCGCGACATGTTGCATTTTCGCGTCTAGAAGCCGAGAGAAAGTGCTAGAGAGAAAAGTGTCATGCTATCACAACATGTCATGTTTTTGCGATTCACGGAGGGAGAAGGCATCCAAGAAAAATGTCGCGATATCGTGACATGTCGCAAAATCATGACCGAAATAAGGGAGAGAGGGCATTCAAAGAAAATGTTGCAAAATCATGACCGAAAGAAGACAGGAGAAAGCCAGAGGAGAAAATGTTGTGATTTCATGACATGTCATGAAATCACGACCGAAAGAAGACAGGAGACGGCCAGAGGAGAAAATGTCACGATTTCATGACATGTCACGAAATCGCGACCAAAGGAGTAGGAAGAAAGCGAGGAAGGAAAATGTCATGAAATCACGACATATCGTGATTTTGCGACCCAAAAATAGAGAGAGAGCAGAGAGCAAAGATGTCGAGTTATCGCGATATGTCATGATTTTGTGACCCAAAGAGGTGAGAAGGAAGCAGAGATCAAAGATGTCGCGATATCATGACATGTCACGTTTTATTGACCCGAGAGGTGAGGAGGAGGCAGAAAGGAAAGATGTCGCGATATCGTGACATGTCACAATTTTGCGACCGAAAAGGAGAAAGAAGAGTCGAAAGGGAAATATGTCATGATATCATGACATGTTGCAATATCGTGACCCGAAGAAGAGAAAAGTAGCGAGGAAGAAAAGACATGTGTTCCCAGACGATGTTTCCTGAGGTGGTCAAAGGCCTCATTAAAGCATAATTTCTTTCCCAGTAAGCTTGCTGAGCATGGCAACCACTCGACTACTACGTCCAGAGGTCAGAGATGATCAGACGGCTCATAAATGCATGTTTTCATGGCTATCCCAGTGGCAGTTTCCAGATAGGGTAAAATATGTGAAGGTTCAGTCATCGAAGGTGAGGAGGAGCCGAGTTTTGAGATTGGGAGAATGTATTCTTCTTGAGAATGTAAGAAGATCATCGAAAGTGAGGCAGCTTGCACCAGGAAAAGAAAACTATGCCTGCGGGCTAGTGTTGTAATTGGTTCTTCCAGTTGTTTAATGAGAAAAAAAAAATTGTGGTATTGAGAAGAGTGAAAATTTGGCTCCTACATCACACCAGTTGCCAAAATGCCCACCACTCGACTTCTCATTGCTATTGCTGCTGCTCAAGGTTGGCAAATTTTTTAGCTTGATGTGAAAAGTGCCTTTCTAAATGGTGATTTGGATGTGGATATCTACATGAGTCAACCACAAGGATTTTTTGTACAATATAAGGAAACACTTATGTTTAAACTAAAGAAAACATTGTATAGTATGAAGCAAGCACCTAGAGCATGGCACATTAAGATTTTAGGTTACTTCTTTTCTGTTGGTTTTAATAAATGCTATTCAGATACATATATCTATGTGCTTAGGAAGGATAACTTGGTCATTTTAATTACTGTATTTTTTGATGACTTTGTTATGACTGGAAATGAGAATGAGGTCATTTTTTATTTCATCTCCAAATTAAATTCAGAGTATGAAATGACTGACCTTGGTCTTCTACACTACTATCTTGGCATGCAAGTTTATCAGCATGAGGATTGTGCCTTTTTGAGTCAATCCAATTATATTGCAGATCTTGTTAAGAGGTTTGATTTGGAGGATGGCAATCCTACTTCCATTCCTATATCTATAGGGGTTAAGTTGGAAGTAAGTACATAATATCAGTTGGTTGATGGTACATTGTATAGGTAGCTCATTGGTAGTCTTCTTTATGTTACCATAACAAGGCCATCTATTGCTTTTGTAGTTGGTATGATGGCTAGGTTCATGCAAAAACCTTATATTAAGCACTTACAAGCTACCAAGAAGATTTTGAAGTACCTTTCAGGTACTAGATATTTGGCACTAAAGTATTCTAGGCTTCCTTCCTTTGCTCTTTCTGCCTATGTTGATTCTAATTTTGGAGGGGATAGAATAGATAGAAAGTCTACCACAACATATGTTTTTAGTATTGGGTCTGCAACTATCTCTTGGTCTTCCAATAAGAAAGATACAATTGCTCTTTCTACAATGGAAGAAGAGTATAATGCTACAACAGTAGCTGCACAGGAAGCAATTTGGCTTCATATCCTCATGAAGGAAATTGACGTTGAGCAATTTTGTCCTTCATGTTTGCTCTTCGATAATAAATCAGCTATTGCCTTGGCTAAAAATCCTGTAATGCATCAAAGGACAAAGTATTTTTAAATCCAAGCCTATTTTATTAGATAGAAGGTATTGGATGGGACTATTCAGTTGGAGTATTGCCCATCATCTTCTAATTTTGCTGATTTGTTTACCAAACCTCTTCCTAAGGAGCATTTTTGTAAATTGAGGGACTCACTTGGTTTGGTGAAGTTGTCCTCAAGGGGGAATGAAGTGTAGTTAGACATGTGTGATGATAGATTCATCCTTATGAGGTGTTTTGTGCTATATATATGAGTTTATATTTGGTGGTATAATTGCTTTTTGCATCTCTTTTGAACATGGTACTTTCTTGTTGCCTTGTTCAACTTTGTAATGTTTTTTTTATGTAGTTGGCATTATGCAACTAGTTTATCATGGTACTTTATTGTTTAGCATTTATGCTACTTTTTCACATGATATTTTATGGTTGGATTTATGCAATAGATGTGCACACTTTATTATTTTCATATACCTTATGCAACTCTTGTACATGGTAATTTTTTGTTAGCCTTGTGCTACTTTTGTACATGGTACTTTAGAGTTTGCATTATCATGGTACTCCTTGTTTGTTTTATGCAAATTTGTACATGATATTTTTTGATCAACTATATAGCACGTGACTATAAGTATGGCTTGGCATGTTTTTGTGATGACTTATAGTTCACTATTTGTTAGATCAGTTTTGTTATCATGTTTGTATATTCATATATGATGTGGTGAATATATTTATGATGACGTATCTAACTTATCTTATGTTGAGCTTCTTGTAGCTTGTAGGTACTTCCATTTGGGATTTTGCAAGCTTATTGAAGACACCCTTGTGATGTTTTCTTCTTGTCATTTGCAACCACTTGTGGTTTATGGATGGCTTTGTAAGCTACTTGTATTTGAAGCTACTCCGTTGGGGGCTTGTAGTCTCATTTTGGCCCATTTTGTATTGGTGCCTTATTGTAGACCATTCTTGGTCATAGAAGCTCATTGTAACTATATTAATCATTTGATTCTCATCCCCATTTTTATATTTAGGGGGAGAATTTTTCTTTGTCTCATAATTTCTTTCCCCAATATTGCATTAAGGGGGAGTGTTGGAATATGTAATGCAACATTGTGTAAATTATTCTTAGACTAAAATATAACGTTTAAATAATAATATTTGAATTAGAATATAATTCTATATTATGTAAAATATTCCCATCCAATTAATAAATAAATTAAGGGTGCTAGGAATATTTAATTTCTTGAGAAAAAGTTATTTCCCTTTTCTAGCAAATATTAAAAAGTAACTAACCACTTTCTAATATTTGATGGATGCGGCTTATCATATATCTCAAAGATTAGATTGTGATAAAATTAGAAAGCAACTAAAGAACTTTCTAATATTTGATAGATTATGATAATATTAGATTGTGATAATATTTAGGGTTGTAGTAGAAAAGCTTCTCTTTAAATAGGGGTGTTTTCTACTACATATGAATATATCTTGTCATATTGACTTGTTTTGTAATATCATGTTGATGCATATTGTTGCATAACATTGAAGAATTCTTGTATTGTTGAATCAAATGAGTAATATAGTAAGCTTCATAGTGGATGTTTCCCTTCTTCATTTGAAGTAGGGTTTTACCACTTAATATTGGTGTTGTGGGTTTTCCTCTTTTGTGTGTGATTGATCTTGTGGAGCATTATTCGATCTTAGGGAGACTTTGCTTGTCTCACACCCTTGCCAATGAATATTTTACCACATACCCCTTGCCATTAGGCCAAGCTTCCCGATTGGCCTTTGACCATTTTATGCCTTCCATTTTGTTTTTGTTTGCTGGCAAATCAAACACAAAATTCGCAGTCCCTTTTCATGATCTCTTCTATTTAACAATTTGTATGCAATTAATCGATTGACCAAGGATAAAGTTTAATGCCCTTTTGGCATAGGTATTTATATTAAATTCCTCCATGCTTTGTAAAACGTCGATGCCATTTGAAGCTTTCATTACCATGAGACATTGACGAATATTAGAACCTTGATAAAGCACTTTGAATATTTTAAAATACAAACCCATCTTTGGGTATTGTAAAATATTAAATATTTTACTTTGGGATTTTAACCAAATCACTTAATATTATAATATCAAATATTATAATATTATATCCTTTTACCAATTATAATAGTAGTGCTTCCTTCTCATTGCATACCATGGTGTAAATAATATTTATTTATAAAATTTAAATTCTCATTGAATTTAAATAATTTATAAAAAATATTATATCTCCTTTTTAACTTTGCACTGAATCTCTTGATGCAGGAGCATCCGGTGGCAGCAGTGCAATCTTACATCAATTTTTTTTTCTAAGTTTTCGCAACTCAAGAAGGGGAGAGAGAAAGTGCAGAGCAAAAAGAAATGCCATTGAAAAAGGTCATGATTTCGTGACGTGTCACGAAATCACGACCATCGTAAAATCGCGACGGAGAGCAGCTAAGGGAAGACGCTTATGGAAATGTCACAATTTCATGACATGTAACAAAATCACGACTGTCGTGAAATCACGACAAGAGAGTAGCTAAGGGAAGACGCTTATGGAAATGTCACAATTTTGTGACATGTCATGAAATCGTGACTGTCACGAAATCACGACAAGGGGGGCAGCCAAGGGAAGATGCTTATGGTAATGTCGCAATTTTGCGACATGTCATGAAATCGCGACTATCGCGAAATCGTGACAAGGAGGCAACCAAAGGAAGACTCTTATGGGAATTTCATGATTTCATGACATGTCACAAAATCGTGACTATCACAAAATTGCGACAAGGAGGTAGTCGAAGGAAGACGCTTATGGGAATGTCACGATTTCATGACATGTCATGAAATCGTGACCAGAGCAAGAAAGTAGGGGGCATTCGAAGGCAAATGTCGCGATATCGTGACATGTCACGATATCGTGACATGTCGTGATATTGCGACTTGAAGATAAGAAAGGCAAAGGTGGAGGAAAATGTCATGATATCGCGACATGTCATGATATCATGAAAAATGGTTGGTTCATGGTTCAAAAAGGCACATGTTCCAAGGTGATGTTTCTGAGGTAGTCAAGGGTCTCATTAATGCATGTTTTTGTATCTGGTAAGTATTATGAACACGATGGACTCTTGAATGTTGCGCCCAGAGGTTAGAAATGTCAGATGGTTATTTAATGCATGCTTTCATGGCAGATCGAGGCAGTTGCCAATTATGGAAGGAGAATTGAAAACTCGGCCAAGGAAGCTGAATTTGTAGGTTTTTGTAATGTATTCTTCCAGGTGGGTCATTAATGGCCTAGAGGGTCGAGACCTCGATAAAAAATCAAATATTGTAAGGGAAAAGGATGGTGAGTTTAAGATTAGAGGAAGGAAGAAAGGAAAATCATGTCTGCAGATTGTATTGTAACACTGTGGTAAACAAATTACAAAGGAATAAAATTTGGTTTTTCTGTGTGAATCTCGGCTCTCCATCAAGTGGTATCAGAGCGGGAGTTCCTGAGCATGTAACAGATCACTGAAAAAGAGGCAGTTACACCAGGATCTATGGAAGGGTCTGTAAGAGAAGAAAGAAGAATGCCTCCACGAAGAAACCATGGTGGAGTAAGAAATATGGTGCTAGCAGAAGATTTTAGAGCTTTGCAGAGGCAAGTTCAGGCCCTGCAAGAGGAACTGTGTAGAGGGCACGAGCCTAGGAGGGAATAGGGAAGTGAAGACAAAGTTGATGAAGAAGAAGACCAGTTTGAGGAAGAAGAAGAGGTTGTAGATCCTGCACAGGCCAGGTTGTACAAAGCTATCTCCCAGATTGGAAAGAAACCAAATATGGAGGTTTCTACATATTATGGAAACCTAGATCCAAAAGAGGTGATTGACTGGATAAATGATCTAGAGGAGTATTTTGAATATGAGGAGGTTGAAGACCCTAATCGGGTCAGATTTTCTAAGACCAAGCTGAAGGGTCATGCCAGCATCTGGTGGAAGGGAATACAGTTGGAAAGGAATAGAAGAGGGAAGGAAAGAATAACAAGATGGGATAGAATGGTAGAAAAGTTGAAAAGACAGTTTATTCCTACAGATTATGAATTAGATCTGCTAAGGAAAATGTAGAGTTTGAGACAGTCGAGCAAAACTATCCAAGAATACACAGAGGAGTTTTATAAGATCTCCATCATAACTGGCCATTTAGAGGCAAACAAGGAGAATGTGGCTCGTTATATCAATGGGTTGAGACCCAGTTTCCAGGAGGAGTTGAGCCTAGTTCGGATGAGCACCATTGAGGATGCTTACTAGTTTGCCCTAAAGGTAGAAGAAAAGCTAAATAAACAGTTTGAGGGCAAGCAAAGAGGAAGAGGTTGGGGTGGAAGAACTGGTGGAAGGGCTAGTCGAGAGAAATACAAAGACCTAAATAAGAATACTGGTGAAACAAGTAGTAACCAGGATCAAAAAGAGGAGAACGCTTATTAGTCCCGTAGTCAAGACAACTACCCAAGAGGATGGGGTAGATTTGGACGAGGGTTTGGAAGAGGATTATTTTGTGGAAGCTATTTCCATTGTGGTGAAGAAGGACATCAAGCATTCGAGTGTCCACAACACTGAGAAAGGACGAGCAAGAGACCTGAGGGTCCTGCTAGAGTTGTTGTAGCAGATGAAGATGTTGAATCAAAACATTCTGAGAAGGTAGAGAGAGGGGAAGTTATGGTCACTAGGAGGACCTTGTTAAATGAGGAGAAAGGATCAGACTAGAGGAGGAGCCTATTCCACACAAGGTGCAAAAGTTTGGGTAAGATTTGCAATATTATCATAGATAATGGTAGTACTGATAACTTGGTTTTAAAAGAAATGGTTGCCAAGTTACAGCTACAAAGAAGGAGACACCCGCATCCTTATCGGATCGCGTGGTTACAGAAGGACCATAGATTTTTGGTCAGTGAACAATGTTCAATGAAGTTCAATATTGGGAATTACTGTGATGAGGTACTGTGTGATATCCTGCCCATGGATGCTTGCCATTTGCTATTGGGAAGGCCATGGTAGTTTGATCGGTGTGCAGTGCATGATGGTCGTGCCAACACCTACTCAGTAATGAAGAATGGAAGGTGCCATAAGCTGAAGCCCTTGAAAGAGGCAAAAGAAAAGGTATGCAACAGCGCTAGAATTTGTTTAGTTGAAGGAGAAATTTTTTTGAATAGTTTAAAGCATGAGCATATGTGCTATGCATTGGTTCCTAGAGTTAGGAAGGAAAAATGTAGGGATACCCCTATAGAAGTCTTAGGGCTATTGAAATAATTTCCAGACATTATATTTGATAATGTGCTTGAGGGTTTACCACAAGTGAGGAAAATTAGTCACCACATAGATTTGGTACCAGGATCTAGTTTACCCAATAAGGCAGCACATAGAATGACTCCTACAGAAACTGAAGAGCTAAACAGACAAGTCCAAGAAATACTGGAGAAGGGGCTAATTCGGGAGAGTTTGAGTCCATGTGTAGTACCTGTAGTACTAGCACCAAAGAAATATGGGGAGTGGAGAATGTGTACAGACTCTCGAGCCATTAACAAGATCACCATTAAGTACAGATTTCCATTACCAAGGATGGATGACATTATGGACTGTTTGAGTGGAGCCAAGTACTTCACCAAGATTGACCTGAAGAGTGGTTATCACCAGATTCGTGTCAGGGAAGGAGATGAGTGGAAGACAACCTTCAAGACCAGAGAAGGTTTGTATGAGTGGTTGGTCATGCCATTTGGGCTGACCAATGCACCAAGCACATTCATGCGGTTGATGAATGAGGTATTGAAAGAGTTCTTAGGAAAATTTGTTATTGTCTATTTAGATGATATCCTAATATTTAGCAGAAACCTGGAATAGCATCTGATGCATATTAGAAGGGTTTTTGAAAATCTGCAATAGGAGCAGTTGTTGATTAATATGAAGAAATGCAATTTTGTGAAGAAGCAGTTAGTGTACCTGAGATTTGTCATCTCAGCCAGGGGTCTAAAGATGGACCCAAAAAAAGTAAGAGCTATCATTGAATGGCCTACCCCGAGAAGCACAACTGAGGTAAGATCATTTCATGGTCTAGCAAGTTTTTACAAGAAATTCATTATGAATTTCAGCAGAATTTGTGCACCCATTAAAAAAACAATGAAGGGGAATACGAAAGAATTTAAGTGGACTTTAGAAGCAGACAAGAGCTTCGATATGTTGAAAAGGAAGGTTAAAAAACAACCTGTTTTGGCACTTCCAAATTTTAATAAGGTATTTCAGGTCGACTATGATGCTAGTGGTAGTGCCATAGGAGTTGTTTTGAGCCAAGAAGGTAGACCTGTGGCTTACTTTAGTGAGAAGCTCAATGATGCCAAAAAGAAGTATTCAACTTATGATCAAGAGTTTTATGTTATAGTGCAGGCTCTAAATAAGTGGCGACATTACTTGTTGCCAAAATATTTTGTTCTGTTTACTGATCATCAGGCCTTACAGTATATAAATAGCCAAGGGAAGCTAAATTAGAGGCACCTTAAGTGGGTAGAGTTCCTACAAAGTTATACCTTTGTGTTGAAGCACCAGAGCAGAAAGTCCAAAAGAGTTGTAGATGCCTTAAGTATAAGGTAGTGTTTATTGACTGAGATGAGGGTGGAAGTGGTAGTATTTTATGAACTGAAGGGTTTGTACCCTGAAGACCCTGATTTTGTAGAAGCCTGGAAGGCCTGCTTGGTACCTGTTACTTTGGACAGGACCAAGTGGCTGGATTTTCTAATCCAAGATGGAATGTTGTTCAAGGGAGGTCAATTATGCATCCCATAGAGTTCAATGAGGGAGAACCTGATAAAGGAAAAGCATAGCGGAGGACTAGCTGGGCATTTTGGTCGAGATAATACCATTGCCCTTGTTGGTGAAAACTACCATTGGCCACAGTTGCAGCAAGATGTGAATAAATTTGTGCAGGGATGTAGAATTTGTCATATGGCTAATGGAGTGAGGCAGAATACAGGATTGTATCAGCCATTACCTGTGCTAGAGAGGCCATGGGAGGACATCAGTATGGACTTTTTTCTTGGCCTACCAAGGACACAACGAGGGAGTGACTCCATTTTTGTTGTGGTGGACAGGTTTTCGAAGATGGCTCGTTTTATTCCATGTCAAAAAATAAGTGATGTAGTTCATGTTGTAGGGTTGTTTTTCAAGGAGGTGGTACACCTTCATGGTCTATCGAGAAGTATAGTATCTGACAGAGATACCAAATTTGTGGGTTATTTCTGGAAGACCTTGTGGAAATAGCTAAAAATGGATTTAAAGTTCAATTTTGCATACCATCCACAGACTGATGGGCAGACAGAGGTGGTAAACAGAAGTCTGGGTAATATTTTGATATTCCTAGTAGGAGATAAGCCCAAGGGATGGGATTTAATTTTTCCATAGGCAGAATTTGCTTACAACAATTCCATCAACAGAAGCACTGGTAAATCCCCATTCTAGATTGTGTATGGGAACAACCCAAGGTGTGCTTCTAAATTGAGAACGATGGGTAAAGGAGAAAAGAGTAGTGTTGAGGCTGAAGATTTTGTAGAGCATATGAAGAGTTTGCATGAAGAGGTGAAGAAGCAGATTAGCAAGATGAATGACCAATATAAGACAACGACAGATCAGAGGAGACGACATAAAGAATTTGCAGTGGGAGATGAAGTCATGGTCCACCTGAGGAAGGAAATATTTCCTACTAAAACCTATAACAAGCTGAAGATGAAGAATTTTGGGCCATGCCGAGTTATAGGAAAACAAGATTCAGGCAATGCCTATGAAGTAGAATTTCCCAGCGGCCTTAATATATCACCTATTTTTAACGTTGTAGATTGGGTAGAATATCATGAAGGAGGCAGTAGCAAGACACCAAGTACAAAGTTATGGAGTACTCCAACGTCCACTCTAGCCATAGACGATATCAAGGAAATACTCGACACTCGAGCAGGTAGAAGCCCCAGGAATAGGCAATACTCTAAATATTTGGTCAAGTGGAAGGGCAGGCCTATTGAAGATGCAACTTGGTTGTCAAAAAAAGAGGTCAACCGCCTGGGTATTCCTCTAGCAGTACAGAAGTGAGGGTCACTTCTCAAATCAACCCCCGGTGTCTGATGTAGGAGCATCCGATGGCAGTAGCGCAATATTATATCAACAAATTTTTTTCTAAATTTTCACAACTCAAGAAGGGGAGAGAGAAAGTGCAGAGCAAAAACTGTCACAATTTCATGACATGTCATGAAATCGTGATAGTCAACAAGAGAGAGAAAATGTCTTTGAAAAGGTCACGATTTTGTGACGTCGTGAAATCATGACAGTAAGCAGAGAAAGAAATGCCATTAAAAAAGGTCATGATTTCATGACATGTCACAAAATCACGACTGTCACGAAATCATGATGTGTCACGAAATCGCGACCGTCGCCAAATCGTGACGTGTCATGAAATCGCGATCGTCGCAAAATCACGACATGTCATGAAATTGTGACCATCACAAAATCATGACAGAGAGCAGCTAAGGGAAGATGCTTATGGGAATGTCACGATTTCATGACATGTCACAAAATTGTGATTGTCATGAAATCACGACAAGAGAGCAGCTAAGGGAAGACGCTTATGGGAATGTCAAGATTTCATGACATGTCACGAAATCGTGATTGTCATGAAATCATGACAAGGGGGGAAGCCAAGGGAAGACGCTTATGGGAATTTCATGATTTTGCAACATGTCACAAAATTGTGACTGTCATGAAATCACGACAAGGAGGCAGCCGAAGGAAGACGCTTATGGGAATGTCGTAATTTCGTGACATGTCACAAAATTGTGACTATCGTGAAATCATGACAAGGAGGCAGTAAAAGGAAGATACTTATGGGAATGTTGTGATTTCATGACATGTCATGAAATCGTGACTGTCGTGAAATCGCTACCAGAGTAGGAAAGCAGGGGGCATTCGAAGGCAAATGTCACAATATCACGACATGTCGCGATATCGCAACTTGAAGATAAGAAAGGCAGAGGTGGAGGAAAATGTTGTGATATCATGACATGTCACGATATCATGACAAACGACTGGTTCGTGGTTCAAAAAGGCATGCATTCCAAGGTGATGTTTCCAAGGTGGTCAAGGGTCTCATTAATGCATGTTTTCATATCCGATAAGTTTGCTAAACATGACGACCTCTCGAATGTTGCACCCAGAGGTCAAAAATGTCAGATGGTTCTTTAATGCATGCTTTCATGGCAGATCGGGGCAGTTGCCAATTATGGAAGGAGAATTGAAAACTCAACCGAGGAAGCCAAATTTGCAGGTTTTTGTAATGTATTCTTCCAGGTGGGTCATTAATGGCCTAGAGGGTCAAGACCTCGATAAAAACTCAGAGATTGTAAGGGAAAAGGATGGTGAGTTTGATATTAGAGGAAGGAAGAAAGGAAAATCATGCCTGTAGGCTGTATTTTAACACTGTGGTAAACGAATTACAAAGGAATAAAATTTGGTTTTTCTGTGTGAATCTCGGCTCTCCATCATCTCTTGACCTTTGGCATTCTTCATGGATATCAAATAACAACTTTGAAAACTTTGTTCCTTGATGAAACCTTGATATTAATGTTGACTTCATTTATTGACATCAATGACAATTTTAAATTTTAGAACTCAAAATGTCCAAAAATATCACCCTTTGTCATTGATGGTAACCCAAATTTTTTTTACCAAAAACTTGACTTCTTCTTTTGTGCTGCTCCCCCTAGGACACTGCTCCCCCTAGCTCAATGCTCTCTCAAATATCAAATCTCTCCCCCTATACTAAAATCTCTCTCCTCCTTTGAAATCAATGGCAAAGGGTCACCTTTGGGGCTCGGGGCTAAGAATGAGTCTCTTAGCTTAGCCTCTCCCCCATTTTTTGTTAAGGTGGTTAATTATGAGGTGGGAGTATTTCTACTCTAGAAGGCACTATTATTTACATTTATCCCCTTCCCTTATTTTCTGATTTTTTTGAATCCTTTGACTATTTCTATCTGTGTCTATGTTCCTATCCATGTCATCATTCTTGTTCCTGTTCTTGTTCCTTTTCACATCAATGTTCATGTTCCTATTCATGTCCATGTTCACATCCATGTTCCTATTCTTTTTCTTGCCCATGTTCCTATTCCTATTCTTGTTCATACTAGTCTCTAGAATATCTACTCTACATCACTTTGTTGTATGACCATCATTATTGCACTTATAACACTTAATGTTATTATTCCTTGGAGGTGCAAATGTCTTAGGATTTCTCCTAGTGAAGCCATATCTTCTTTTGTCATGAACCTTGCAATTCATTGCCTTGTGACCAAAATGATTACATGAGTAACAATACCCATGGAAAAGTTGTGCATTCCCATATTCCTGTCTTTCATGTGTCCTGCACTGTGAAGCCATGTGCTCAAAATTATGACATGAGAAGCATCATCCATTAAAGAAACCTTGTCTAGACCCCATTGGTCTCTTAGTATATTCTACATGTTTCCTGTTCCATATGTTCCTTGTGCATTGTTCCTTTCCTTTGTCCAACTTATCCTTAGAAGTCTCACTCTTTCTTTTACTTACTTCTTTTGATGCTTCTTATTTTTTGGTATTTGAGCTTGACTCTCCTTTTTTTGCTTCCTATTTCCTTTGTTCTTTAGAACTAAGTCATGTTTTTGTGACTAATGACTTTTGTGCATTGATAATCCTATATAAACTCTTTGGTGTCTCCTCAAACTTGTGCAACTTGTCCTTAGAATATTTTACTTCCATCCTTAGTGAAACTATCTCATGCTCTAATCTTTCACACTCTAGATATTTTATCTTTAATTTTTTGAACATACATTTTTTTAAAATTTCCTTGTCTCTTCATCTTTCATTTTGAAGTTGGTGAGTTCTTGTAGAAACTCTGATTTTGCTTTGTCATCTTCTTGAGCTTGAACCCTTAATCCAAAGTTATCCTTGTAGACACCAAAACAGCACCAATCCGATTATGTGACAACAAGCATCGATCGCATTGACACACACAGCCCCCAGGGCAGCCCCTAGAGGTTAAACAATGGTCCTAACCACTCCCAACAGTAGTTTGGAAGGTCAAGGGTCAATTTGGCACCTTTTGGCACTTTGCTCTCTACTCGTCCCACCCTGGGATGATTACAAACTGGGATTCGTCCCACCCAGGGATGAATAGCAGCATTCACCCCAGGGTGAGGCGAATAGCAGGTTTGACTGGCAAAAAGTCAAACCTCGACAAGTCCGCCAGTTAACTGCAACTCCAGGACATGCAATTGCGAGGAACGACTTCAAATCAAGGAGAGAGACTTCAGTCATGCATGTCTTTGATTTTGGAGGCCTCATGCAAGGAGACTCTAAATCAGGGAATAATATTTTCTCTCAAAATAGGACATGCAACTCAAGTGGCGCTCTCGCATGCGCATTCAAACAGAGAGACCCTAGGTCTATAAATTGGTGAGACTTCTCACCCAATAAAAAGAGAAGAGAGGGAGCATTTTGAGCAATGAAGTGCTGCCATTTTACATCCATACACACACCTTTTTGATTTGTGCCTTTCACATCCTTGATATCTCTTTTGGAGGGAGGTTATTGGGTGATTATTGGAAGCGCAAATCCGGAGCCCAAACCCGAACATTTGGCCACAATATCCCACAAAATTTTCCGAAAACACCCCATAAGAGGTTTTGGACCCATCCCAAGTGGATTGGTGCCAAAACAAAGTCCCAAACGGTGGGCGTCCTGCCCCCGGGCGCCCCCCAAGCTATCGCAGTTCTAAACGCCCCACCCCGGAGTGATTAGAAATATATGGAATATTTCCTTTATTTTATTTTTTCATCTTATTCTAGGTTATTTAAATAGGTTGTAGTTTAAATTTCACTTCATTCTGAGCATTTTTGACCATGTTTTTATCATTTCCCGCCTTTACTAACTTGCAGATGGCACCATCAAAATCTGGGTGATAGAGGCCAAATTGGAGAAATATGACCTTCTGGGTCTTCCCAAAATACCCCCTTTTACCTAATCCCAACTTTGTAGGTCATTTGGAGCTTCCTGGATAGGACATTGAAGAGGGTGCTTTCTAACAATTTATTGCAGGTTTATTCGTCCCACCCCGGAGCGAATACAAATCTGTGAGGAATTTCTTGACTGTTCCACTTGCAATGCCCTCCTGGTAACATATTCATGCTTATGTTAAATTTTTAGGTCGTTCTGATGTTATTTGGTTATCATTTTAATATTTTCATGCATACACTAACAGTAGGCCTTGGGAAACACATGTTCTATTCTATCTGCAGGTGCTACTGATCTTTTCTATTTCCTTGAATGTAGGTCTTCGACATCAGAGGAGCAGTAAGGAGTCAAAACTCATATACACAAGTGGCGATGACATTTTGGTCCGCCCATATTACATGTGGGCACGCGGAAGAAGGATTGCTATCCATGGATGTGACAAGAAACATATTTAACGCTCCTATCCCCTAAAAGGGAAGGAGACATATTGTAACATGACTTTAAAAGCATATCAATAAATAGGGCCATATTCCATATTGCTTTTATCTTGTGTCGATTCGTTTATGTTCTTTCCTTTCATGCATTTTTCAATATATAGGCTTTTAGCGTTAAGTTTGGTTTTACACGCATCGTACTTGGCATTTTCCTTTTTGTTTTCGTATCCTCATGCTTTCAGTGGTGATCATGGTGGGACCTCTGTCCCTTGATTTTAAGATTAAATTTCTGATCAAAATTTGCTTGTTTTTTCTTACAGGTACCAAGTTTTCAAGCACTGGACTGCTGCTCGTTCCATCCTATAACGAATACAGAGCTGGAATTCGTGCCACCCTGAGATGAATAGGAATTCATCTCACCCTGGAATGAATACAGATCTGTTATTCATCTCACCCCGGGATGAATAGCTCTCTATGCAATTTTAGGGCAAAAATTCAGAGGCATCCGATTTGGGCAGAGAAGAGGTAGGGGTCCTAAACACCTTCTGTCAATTTTTGCTTTCTGTTTTCTATTTTCTGGTTATTTGCTTGCATAGGAGAGTTTGAATGCTTGTTTTCTTCATTTATGCAAATTAAAAATAACCTCACACACCACGTGGTAACATAAACAACAAGGAGTTGGTCGTAAAACCCCAACCCTTGATCAAGACCAACGGTGGATTTCATCACCACCTTGGCTTGAGATATTGCATACATAACCCCGATCGTGACTGTTGCTAGACGTAAATCCTGATGAAAGCTGACCAAGTGTAGCGGGGTGATTCCCAGTGCATGAGGATAAGTCTTCTATGGTAGGTGTCATAAATAGAGTGATTCCCCTTCTGTACCGCCTATGTTCCATGTACCATCTGCTCTCACGTACCAATAGTTTCCCTCACGTAAGGGCGGGTATATAGAGAGGTTGGTATATCGGCCTGGCAATGGTATATCGAAGGGGCGACCATTTTTGGGAGTCATAAGAGCCATCATATTGCATTTAAACGTTCTTTACAAAATCTTTCAAAACAAACATCAAAACACACTGAACCAGATTTAGGGCACACTTTTAATCTTTAAACGAGATAATCATTGCTTTGTGTGTGTGATATTTCCTATTTAGTGTAGCATAAAAATCATAAAAAGAAATAAAAATCTATGCATCTTGTAGGAAAACATCACCATGGTGTACACTCGTAGCCAAGCCCAATCACGGGCAGGAGCTGCAGAGAGTGCACAAAGGGGGACAAGTCACCTCCGATATAGTCCTGAGGACTTGGTCATCCCACCTTGGCGGCTTGACATAAGATAGTCCACATCATGCCATTACAGAATAGGACTATAGAGGCACCTCTTTGGGGGCACCCCCACTCAACATAGATCCTTTCAAGAGGAGGACCTACACGTGGCACTCAACATAGATAGGAGGCCTCCCTTAGATGCTCGTTATGAGTGGCCTAGTGATGAAGTGCTAGAGCAACATAGGGTCCATAAGGAGGGGCCACATGATTTCGTCATCCCTCCTTTACCCCTTATTACTGTTAGAAACACTAGACAAAATCCAGAGCACAAGGCTCTCCAGACAGGGCAAGCCAATTCTGCCCGCCCCTTTCACACATATGAAAGGGAGTATGAGGAAGACCACTACATTCCTCAAGAGCAACACATAACATGGGGGCAATGCACCTCCACACCTGCTATGTATCAGGATCACCCAATGAGGCCAGAGCCTCGGGTGAATTTCGCTAACCTCGATAGAGGAAAGCAACCCATAGGGATCTCGGATCACCATGATCGAGATAGACATGTAGGAGAGGCATCTAGGCTTCCTAAACACAAGACGACGGAACAAATTGACTTGGAATTTGCCAAACATGCCACTCACCAAGCACAAATCATGCAGCTCAAGCAAGATCAACAATAGTTAGAGCATCTGTATCACCTTAACAAAGAGCGCATTCAGTGTCAAACAATTGAATTGCTTCAGAACACTATGCCTGAGAAGGTCCCAACCCTCTCATATAAGTGTATGAGAGGCGCAACCCCTTGGTGCAAGATAGGTCTCCACGACCTTACCAAGTGCTGCCTCCATGACCCCCTAGACCTGAGCAAGAGGCCACTCCCAGAAACAATGATGGGCACCCTCCATGGGCACCCACCCATGGTTATAGGTCTCACCTAGGCACTCCTCAAGAAGCCTATGAGGAGTATGAGCAAGAAGAAGAGTGGGTTGAAATGCCCTACCAAAAGGTAGGGGGTGCTATCCGGCCACCCCTCCATAGGCCTCAAGTTTCCCACAACCCACAATGGGAGCAAACTAGGGAGGAAGAGATCAAATCCTTCGATGCATATAAAGCGTTGCTAGAGCGCTTAGAGTCTATGGAGACCAAAACTTTTGGGCCCCAAAAGCCCACTTTATCCCAACTCTACAGTCACCCTATGCATCCATCATTGTCGACACCCCCATACCCTGAACACTTTAAACTACCCCAGTTGGCACTCTTTAGAGGGGAGGAGGATGCCCAAGAGCACGTGACTAGATTCCTGAGCCAATGCTTTGGCATTCAGGACAATGATGCTTTGTTACTAAGAACATTTATAACCACCTTCGTAGGCCCTACCTCGAATTGGTTCACTCAATTACCAAAGCATAACATCAGTAACTTAGATCAGCTAGTGGACGCGTTCCTCGAATGCTTCACCTTCAACACCAAGAAGAAGGCATCACTAAGTGACCTAGCTAGCCTCAGGTAGTATGAGGAAGAAACCATGGTGGCATATGGGAACCGATGGAGGACGTTGCTTTCAAAGCTGCCCTACCTCCCTCCCATGTCCGACCTGACCCAAATGTTCTCAAAGAGTTGTTTGAGATCGATCTCCATGCTATTGCAGCTACAGCAATATGCCACTTTAGAGGAAGCTCTAGCACAAGCCAGAATCATTGAGGAGATCAAGATACAGGATGGCGAGATTGCCAAGCCAAAGAAGAAAGAATGGTCTAAGAACACCAAAATAGGGACCATGCAATAGAAACCCACTGTGGTCAATCAGGTTGCTATAAACGTCCCTAAGCCTGCACAAGCAACACAGCCCCAAAAGGCTAACTATCAGGTGGTGCCTCTTAACAATTATGATAGAGAAAATCAGAGGCAAGAACAAAATCAATAGCATCACCCTAGGCGATAATTCACACCTTACATAGAGTCCAGGGACTCCCTGTTTGACCGCTTGTCAGCGGCAAACTTGATCAACCTGCCCGAGATTCAAACCATAGACCCCAATGCGCCAAAGCCTAAGGGGTACAGGGAGGACTTGTATTGTAGGTTCCACAGATGGAAGGGACATGACCTTAATGCATGTTGGAAGTTTAAAGGCTTGGTGCAAGACCTAATTGACAACAAGACATTGGTAGTGGACAACCCCATAGCGCCAAACAACCAACAGATGGGAGTCTTCAGAGACCCCCTGCCTACCCATGATGCATAGGAAAAACCCCTTCAAGTCAATGAGGTGACATAGAATTTCCCCATGCAGGGGTATGTAGGGATGATAAGCATAGTGACTAGGAACAAGAGGTATCCAGGAGCTGCCCCCACGGCGGCCACAAGAGAGGTTCCATCGATGTCACAACCTCAACAGCACCCTATGCAACCTCCCCTGCCTAGACCAGTGGCCATGATTCGGACTAGACTTACCCAAAGTCTAAGGACCACGTCGGCTAGGCTCTCCATATACGAGCTCATTCAACAATCAGTGCCCCATCGGGAGGCTCTAATGGAGATATTAAAAGCCATCGAGCTACAGCCCCACGAAGCAAACTCTTTCAACAACTTTGTGGGACATGTAAAACAATGTACAGAACCAGTCATCACCTTTAGAGAAGATGAATTGAAATCGGTGATTGGTGATGTGGCGGATCCACCCCTGCACGTCATTGCATGGGTCAACGGGATTCCGTATAAGAGGGTGTTGGTGGACACTGGCTCATCTAGTAATATCATTACAACAGCAGCATTGAAACATCTAAAGTTGTCGGCATCTCACATCGTGGCCTCCACCTATACTCTTCGAGCATTCAATGATGCGATATGCTCGACGGTTGGCACAATTGTCCTACCCATCCAAGTGGGACAAAAGACTATTCATACATTGTGCCACATCTTGGAAGGTGAGATGGCCTATAATATCTTGTTGGGGCAGCCTTGGATTAGGGACATGAAGTGTGTCCCTTCGATAGCTCATCAGTGCCTAAAATACACATTTGAAGGATAGGTGCATGTAGTCCCAGCAGACTTAGAGCCCTTCAAGTACTGCAATACGGTGCAATTCATGCCGCAATCGACCCTTCCATCAACACATTTGGATTTTTAGTTGAATCCATCTAAACAGGGTCCGATTCCATAGGCATCCCCATTGACAAGTCCATCAAGTCCCTAGCCGGGTCCATCTTCCTCATCTGGTCCTTCAACAATGATGCCACCTATGGTGGCCACACCAAAGGACAAGGGAAAGAAACCCCTAGAAGAGGAACCACCCCTAGTCTCAACCATCTCTATCGAAGAGATGCCTAGCCGAATGGAAGTCGAGATGCCTAGTTCACCCTACATGGAGTGGACTCTAGAAGAACTCCCATTCGCTCCCCCTCAACCACCAACGATCACCATTGAGATGGCCAACACGGGCCTGGGGGAGTATTTAGTGCGGAACATTGTAGCAACACCCACACTTGAGTCCATGCAAGACATGGGGAGACCTCGCCTCCCCATCGGCTCTATGGTTCCTCTAGGCTACCCACCCAATCAGACAAACTTTGTTTATGGGGGCCTGGATAATGGCATTGAACCTTACATGCAAGAAGATGAAGATGAAGAGCCTTTTACTGAGGATGTCAACTATTTTTCCAACCCAGAATTTGCTCTGAGATATCTTGGCCAATGCAATTGGCATGGATATGGGTTGGGCATGTATGAGCAAGGAGTGCGTGTCCTTTGCCAACCAAGATACCAAATGTCGTATGACAAGTCAGGCATAGGGTTCAACCACCCCTTGCCCCTGGACATCTTGGTAGAGAACATGCAAGGCCTAGGGATAGGCAACAAGGATGGGTTGGCATTAGATCCATATGCCAATCCTAACACAACATATACATTGGGGGATTATCTCCCATTGCTAACAACCAACCTTGTTGACCTTAACAACCCTTTCCCTTCGATCAAAAAGGGAGAAATTTCGAGGACTCACCTACAAGAGGGATATAGACAAGACCAAGAAGGGTCTTTAGAAGATGATTCGGAGTACGAGGTAGCACCTTGGGATCCTTTCGAGTCTGATAGCAATCATTCACAAGTGACTCCTATGGATGATTATCAGGAGAGCTTCCTGACAATGTTCCCTTTGGATGCTCCAATTGAGCATATGCCACCTCAAGAGAATCAGGTCCCCCGCAAAGAGCAGAACAACCTCGATGGGACCACATTAATTTTCTCGAGCAAGATGAGCCTCATATGTCACAAACAGTTGTTGGAGCCAACGAAGGCCTTTGGATCTCTGACAATGATTATGAAGATGAAACTAAGATGGCTTATCTCAATCATATGCGATAGTAGCAATATCCCTTGGACATAGATGACATGTTTGAACAACTACACATAGGGCCAAGGCATAGGTGGCACTTAAACCAGGTACAGTTATAGCAATTACTGCACCCGCCACTCTAGGTATACAGGGAACATCTTCCGCCTGGAGACCCTATAGCACCATCAGTGCCTAGGGTAGATCCTGTCCTCTTATCCACACATAGGGCCGATCCATTCATGCCAATACCTCCAGAGCCTGATCCGGAGCACAAAGATCATCTAGGATGTCCGAGTAACCACACCCATGGTAATGGAGACCAAAATCATTTCATCAACATGATCTCCATTGATTTAACCGCCCCCATCCATAATCCAGCCGACCCCACATGGTCATTGCATCTAGACCTAGATGCTATAGACTGGGATCACGTTGACACACCACCATCCCCATCAAAGTACTGGCCTTGTGATGGGATGTTCCATTTCACCCCAGGATAGACTCAGGATGTCTTCCATGCTGAAGAGGAACCCGACATTTCGAACGATGATCTAAATTCAGCAAATGATATCCACTTGATCCCAACTCCACACCAGTTGGAGGATGGGTCCCACATGTCGGTCGAGGAGATGACTGACGTAGACATCGACTCAGATCCAATGAATTTGCAAATCATCAAGCTAGGGGTAAGTCTATCCCCCGAAGAGCAAGCCGACTACATTGCCCTTCTCAAAGAGAAGAAGGAGGTTTTTGCATGGTCATACAAAGACATGTCGGGACTAGACCCATAGCTAGTCACGCATAATCTAACGCTTGATCCGAAAGTCAAGCCAGTAAAGCAAAAACTATGTAAGATGCATCCAACAGTAGCCTTAATGGTCAAAGATGAGCTACAAAAGTTGTTGGATGCATAGTTTGTCATCTACGTGGATTACCCACCATGGTTGTCTAACATGGTGCCCATCAAAAAGCTCGACGGGAGGATTCGCATATGCACCGATTTTTGAGATCTAAACAAAGCGAGTCCTAAGGATGATTTCCCCTTGCCAAGCATTGACACATTGGTAGATGCTACAGCGGGCCATGAAATGCTTTCCCTTATGGATGGTTTCTTGGGATACAATCAAATTCGTATCAATCTCGAGGACCAACTAAAAATGGCGTTCACAATGCCTTGGGGGACATTTTGTTATAAGGTCATGCCCTTTGGCCTTAAAAATGTTGGCGCCACCTACCAACGTGCCATGACGTACATCTTCCATGATCACATGCACAAAACTTTGGAAGATTACATGGATGATTTGTTGGCCAAATCTCTTTTGTGCCCAGATCATCTCGATGACTTGAGCAAGATCCTCGATCGCCTCATTGAACATAAAGTCAGACTAAACCCCAAGAAGTGCATATTTGGCATCACATCTGGAAAGCTCTTGGGTTTCATAGTCTCAAAGAGAGGAATCGAGGTAGACCCACACAAAGTCAAGGCAATCCTTGAAATGCTTCCCCCAACTACCATCAAGCAGCTCAAAAGTCTACAGGGAAAGGTCACGTCGATCAAGCGCTTCATAGCACAGCTATCTGACAAGTGCCGACCCATGAATAAATTATTGCACAAGGGGGTAGCATTTCACTGGGATGACGAGTGCCGATCAACCTTTGATGATATTAAACAATACTTGGCTTCACTACCGGTATTGGCACCACCTAGACCAGGAGTGTCATTCTACTTATACATCTCAGCTACTGAGGTGGCACTGGGCGCCATGCTGTCCCAAAAAATGAACTACACAAAGAACAGGCTACTTACTATCTTAGCCGCACCCTGGTCAGTTATGAACTTAACTATGCATACGTTGAGAAGCTCTGCTTGGCAGTGGTGTTTGCTACCAAAAAGCTATGCCACTACATGCTCAGCAATATGACGTATGTTGTGTCTAAGGAGAATCCATTGCGATACATGATGAGTCATACTTATCATAGTAGCCGCATGATAAAATGGATCATGTTGTTGACGGAGTTTGACATAGAATTCATTGGACAGAAATCCATAAAAGGTCAAGTCATCATCGATCAACTGGCAGAGGCTCCTCTTGAAGACAATCAGCCTCTGACCATAGAATTACCGGATGATGGGGTCTTCCATGTTTTAGAATCACCAGATTCTAATGAGCCTGAGTCACAAGCCGACATGACCCTATTCTTCGATGGTTCAAAATGTGAGCAAGGAGGTGGCACGAGAATTGTATTCTTCACACCACAAGGGGCTCCAATGCCTCTATCATTTAAATTAGACTTCCCGTGCACCAAAAACAATGCAGAATATGAAGCCTTGCTCATAGGTCTTCAAACAATAATCACCATGAACATCAAACGTTTAAACATCTTTGGTGATTCGTTGTTAATTGTCAATCAAGTCAAAGGGGTATTCCAATGTAAATGCCTAGTTCTATAGGCCTATAAAGCCCTTGTGGACAAATTCCTGGCACAACTTGAATGGTATGACATCGAGGCACTCCCTCGATCATCGAATCATTTTGTGGATACTATGGCCTCCTTGGGGTCACTAATCTCACAAGACCCTTCTGGTGAAATGACAACCATTCAGGTCAAAACATTATCGTAATCTATGATGGAGCGTGCAAGCTCTGACCTGACGCTAGGGATCCACTTGATCCAGATTGAACCATCTCAAGATAGGTTCTCTCGAATCCATGATTGTCTGACTCAGGCCAACTAGGGGTCCTTGTTCTCCTCGACCCCTCTTAATAGCAACACAATGCTATTTTTACAAGTTCTTTCCCGTTCAACTTTTGCTAGGGATGAACTTCAAGAGGGATTGGCCGTTCATACCATCGAGGTTTCTGATCAGCAGGATTGGTACACACCCATTAGGGATTACCTCAAGCTAGGTAACCTCCCACTTGGATTGACACAAGCCATGAAAAGATCATTCAAATAGAAAGCGGCAAAACATGTCTTGTTAGGAGACATTTTGTATCGTCGGAGCTATGAAGGAATCCTCCTCCATTGCTTGGACCAGCAAGAGTCCGCTTGGGCGATCACCCAAGCCCATGATGGTACATGCGGTGGCCATTTCAGCGGTATGGCCATCGCAAAGCGCATTCTCCGCATGGGTTATTATTGGCCATATTTAGAGCGAGATTGTTGCGCGTATGTAAAGAAGTGCGTGAAGTGTCAACACCATGCCAATTTGACACACGTACCTTCTCAGGCCTTGCAACCGATCCAATCGGCTTGGCATTTTTTGTAGTGGGGCTTCGATCTAATCAAAAAGATCTCCCCTACGTCGTCGGGTCATCACACGTTCATCATAATGGCCACAGAGTACTTCACCAAGTGGGTGGAAGCAATTCCTCTAACCTCTACGATGGGACCTCGCATTGCGGAGTTTATTTTGCATAACATCATATGTCATTTTGGTATTCCATCCAAGATCATCTCGGATAATGGGACGTCATTCAAGAATAAATATGTGCGTGCTTTGACAACAAAGTACAAGATTCAGCACAGTTTTTCAACACCCTATTATCCATAGGAAAATGGGCAAGCAGAGGCGTCAAACAAAATGCTAGTCACCATCCTCAAAAAGACCATCGTAGATAGTCATAAGGATTGGCACATTCAAATCCCGCTTGCCCTATGGGCTTATCACACTAGCATTCGGATGCCCACTAGGGCAACTCCATTTTCGTTGGTGTATGGCTCCGAGGCAGTCATGCCTCTCGAGTTGGAAATCCCTTCACTGCGCATTTCAATGCAAGAGTTCATCGATGATGACACTACACGGTAGGCCCGATTAGACCAACTGACGTTGCTCGATGAACGACATGTCAATGCTCTCGAGCATTTGCATATCTATCAAGAGCGACTTAAGAAAGCATACAACATGAAGGTTCACCTAAGGGACTTTCAGGTTGGTGACTTGGTCTTAAAAGAGAACCAACAGAATTCTAATTTGTCGTCCCATCTAAGGGACAAGTTCACAGAAAACTGGTTAGGTCCTTATGTGATTGACAGTAAAATAGGACTTGGAACATACCGACTCGCCTCTCTTGAAGGAATCAAGGAACTAGAACCCTTGAACATCAGTCATTTGAGGCCATTCCACATCTAGAGAGCCATAGTCCAACCAAAAGCTCCAAGGATTCCTATAATCGCTTGGTCAACCCAAAATGCCCCAAAGGTTTCCATAAACCCTTTGGTCAACCCAAAAGCTCCAAGGATTTCCAAAATCGCTTGGTCAACCCAAAATGCCCCAAAGGTGTCCATAAACCCTTTGGTCAAACCAAAAGCTCCAAGGATTCCCATAATCTCTTGGTCAACCCAAAATGCCCCAAAGGTGTCCATAAACCCTTTGGTCAAACCAAAAGCTCCAAGGATTCCCACAATCGCTTGGTCAACCCAAAATGCCCCAAAGGTGTCCATAAACCCTTTGGTCAAACCAAAAGCTCCAAGGATTCCCACAATCGCTTGGTCAACCCCAAAAATGCTCCAAAGGTATCCATAAACCCTTTGGTCAAAACAAAAGCTCCAAGGGTACCCATAACCGCTTGGTCAAAATAAATATTCAAAAACAAACAAAAACAATAAAATCATCAAAAATAACAAAAAAATTGCATTTCCATTCCATGCATACTCGTAAAAATCAAAAATACAAAAATATAGGTTGCATTAGGCATCGCATCCATACATTGCATATTTGCTAGGTCATACAAGTCAAAAGCACCATAGACTGTAATTACTCGGCAATTCCATCATTTTCCACATCAAATCCATTTTATAAATGCATACATCTAGAATAACACCATCCCCATTTTTAGCATAGGCAGTTGTCTCCTAATGAATGTAGGGTTTTCGTCATTCAGCTGTCTTTAAATTTCTAGCCAAAAATTGTACAAAGTTAAACAGATTTTACAAGGGAAAGTTTTACTTGGATCACGCCTCGTTATGTAACATCCCTACACAAGTTAAAACACATAAAATAATTCCCAAGTTGTGTGAATGTAAGAGGAAAACTACAAAGCAGTCTAGGGTACCATAGGTGAAAGATTAGCCTGTTCATCCCCCTGTGCGAATGGTTCAAGAGTGCTGAGAATTGACAAAAGGACAAGCTCTTCCCCATCCATTCCCCCTAATCAACAGTGGTTTTCACCACTAGCAAAAATCCCAATCACCATTGGTCCCTAAGGTTGTAAGGATTCGTACTACACGTCCCTGCCAAGGATGGGTAGTCATCCCCAAGGCCTAAAAGGATCAATGACCATTCAAAAACAAAATCCCCACAAGCCATCATCATGACCATTTCCAATCACCTTTGGTCTCCAAAGTCATAAGGATTCATACTACACGCCCCTAACAAGGATGGGTAGTCATCCCCAAGGCCTAAGAGATCAATGCCCATACTTCATAGTCTCCATAATCCCTTTTGGTTCCCAAAGTCGTAAGGATTCATACTACATGTCCCTAAATAGGATGGGTAGTCATCCCCAAGGCCAAGAGGATCAAGGTCATTCATAAACCAAAAACCTACAAGCTCAACCTTACGAAGCTCACAATGCAAAATGAATAATAGTGGTTATCACCACTATTCAAAATCCTTGCTCAAAAAGAAAAACAAAAAAAGAAAAATAAATAGTGATTTTTATCACTATGTAAACGAGCAAGTATCCTAAACCGTTGAGCAAATAAAAATCCTGAACTTGAATCCCTAGAATTCTCAGCATTCGAACAACCATCTAGGTAATCCTCATTACGGGTTTGGTGGATAGCCTACCTGGCAATGGCGGTATCCTAAATGCATGACGATATGTCTATCACATTCGCTTTGCGTGTGAGCAGACCAATGTTTGCATGTGGATGAGCTAGCTTATGGTACCTTAGATTGTCCCATGGATTAATCTTACTAAATACAACAACGGAGTTAGTGGAGCTAGTTAGGTGATCCTCAGTACAGGTTTGGTTGATAGCCTATCTGGCACTGGCGGTATCCTGACAAATACCACATAAACGAACTCAATTGCACACACAGGGATGTGAAATAACTTGGTCAAACTCAAGTCTGATTTATACCTTGTTCAAAAGTCTTGCAAGCTAAATGTATAGTCTTGGCTAGTTAGTTAAAATATCTGAATCTCAGAAAAGCTTAACTACATTTTCAAACAACTGGTACATTTCATTACATCCATCCCCATCAAAAAATACAAACAAATACAAAAACAAAGTTCTCACATGCAAAGTCATTCCACAAAGTCATCACATACGTACAGAAAGCCAGTAAATCTTGTACAGTCTATGGTGCCATCGACAAGTTATCAACAACTCATTTCATTCATTCCATATGCATACATCATATAATTAGAAACATCGCATTCATAATACCACATGCATACATCATCATAAATAACTGTGCATAAACAGAAAAAACAAACCATGACAAGTGTATAAACACAAAGAACGTCATCTGTATATATATCATCAAAAAAATGCCCATAGGCTACAATGAACCGGTCCTCTGACCTCGCAACAAAATCCAAAAGCTCAAAAACCCCCAAGCCTAGGGCGTCGGCCACCATGATCATGCAGGATCGGTGCGATGGGAACTACCCCCCATGGTGTGGGTCCTATGGGACCTCTCAGGGTGACTGCTGCTCGCCCCCGCATCATGCCCACTAGCCCCCCCTCATCCAATCACCTATGACGAGATGATGCTGACTTCTCAGTATCACTGCCCCTCATCCGATGCGAAGACCCACCTCTAGAGGGCTCAGGTACCCGCCCCTCGAGGTGGATGATCTCTCCCTCTAGATCCATCCAGTGTCGACACCACTCCACCTCCCACCGATGGTACATCACTACTACATCATCATGCTATGCCAACACCTTCTCCCTCTTTGCCAGCTGCATCCGTAGAAGATCCCTCTCCCGTGCAGCATCGGTATCCCCCTCCTGCCGATGGTACGTAGCCCATGCATTCTCCCGCTCAACTAGCTGAGTCTGTAAGAGATCCCTCTCCTGTAGAGCCTCCCCTAGCTCCTCATCTCACCTCCAAAGTAGCCCCACCAATCATGCATTCTCAGCATGCAACCCTACCTCCATGTCCTCTAAAACTTCTTGAGGCATAGGCAAATCCGGGACAGCAGCCTGCTCTGGCTCCCACTGCTCCGGGACGTCCTACACCTTCGACTGGTCTGGAACCCCAAAACCCCCCCCAAAATCATCCACCTCTACCATGTCTGCATCCTCGAGTGGAACCCCCCAGCCCTCGCCTAATGCCTCTGCATCATCCCCCTACTACTACCGCCTCTGTGCCCCCTAGAGGCCCCTCACCTCGCCATCACCGCAAAGTCCACCATTGGTCATACTCAACGGTAACCCCGATGTCATCCACGTCTGGGATGTCAATCATTGTATCTGAATCCTCACCCAATGATGCAATGACTGGCCAAGCTAGAGTCCTCTCATCCCCCCGATGTCGATAGACCACGGGCTCACCAGGAAACCCCTGGCGCACCCCAAACTATCGTGTAACCCGACCATATGGGAAAAACTCCTGCTCAGTCCCATGATGCCCAATCAGCCACCACCCCCTACGTACCCATCGGAGCCACTCTCCAGCCTCAGGCCAGACTGGACAGTCCCGATAGGGGTGCCGAAACACCTCCCCTAGAGTAAGCCGAGCGAAGGCATCGACATAGTGCCCTACGACACCTACCCACCACCGACTCTGACCCTGCTCCTCAGATCTCTACCATAATGCCCCGTATCCGATCTCTCGGTCTACCATCTCCACTCGAGTCATCCATGGCAACCCCATCGGCCTCTCCACCGCTATGTGCTGCCAAGCCCAACACTACAACAGATAGCTACATCCAATCCCCTTCCACCTCTGATAATGGACCTCGTACAACTCATCATAGAGTTGTGCCAACAAAGTCTGTCCCCATCTCATGATCATAGGTGCCTCCGTCGGGCACTCCACCAACCGAAACACCACCTCTAGCAGGTTCCATGGGAACCTCATGCCCGAAGAGTAAGGAAGCAACATGTTGGAAATGAGGCCCATCAGTAATGCGTGCCTCACTCCCAACACACCCCTCTCTAGCCACCATCGAACCAATATGCCACCAATCTGGCAGTCACCCTCTACCCTCTCCACTGGGCTGTCCACACCCATCTCCTCTCCATGTCCAAAGCAACGTGTCAGCACTGCTATCCACTGATCCCGCGACATCGTCCTGATCGACAGTCCATCTATCGAAATCCATAGAATCCGATAGACATCCTCCAAAGTAACTGTCATCTCCCTTGTTGGGAGATGGAAGGTATTAGTCCGAGGATCCCACAAGTTGATCAGGGCCATCAGATAGGCCCGATCCCCGACCACCGGCTCCAACCGAGTCACCTGCTTGAGCCCAAGGGCATCAAGCCACTCCTAGTCAGTCAAAGTCAGTGCCTCCCACGCTTTCATAAAAATCGTGGGCACACGGTACCGACTCTTCACAACCTGCAAAAGAAAAAAAAACAAAAACATTAAACACATGAAAAATTGTACAGCGATAACATGAATATCCAACAATGCATAATACAAAATGTACAGCTCAAAAAAAAAAAAAAAAAAATTTCTATTAGGTTTTTAACTCTAAACGATAAATTAAAAATAAAAAAATTTTTTTTTGTTTCTAGTTAAAATAAAATTTTAATTTTTTGTTTTTTTTCTAGGGTTTTTAACTCTAAACGATGATATTAAAAAAAAATAAAAAATTAAAAAAATTTGGTGGCGTTAGGGTTTTTAACTCTAAGTCTAAAGATAAATTAAAAAAAAAAAAAAAAAAAAATTTTAGGGTTTTTGAATTAAAAATTTATGAATTAAAAAAAATAAAAAAATTAAAAATAATTTGTCGGTTTCTAGGGTTTTTAACTCTAAATCTACAAATTAAAAAATTAAAAAAAAAAACTAATTTGTCGGTTCTAGGGTTTTTAACTCTAAATCTATAAATTAAAAACAAACAAAAAATAAAAATTTAAATTAAAAACAAACAAAAACAAAAAAAAATCATTTGTCAGTCCTAGGGTTTTTAACTCTAAAGGTCAACTGATCAATTACAAACACAAAAACACAAACCACAACAAATAACTAGGGTTAAAGCTATGTTTTTACGCTCAGTTTTACCCTACGTTTCTAACCTAAGTTTTGATTTTTGTTAAACTAGGGTTAAGCAAAGTTTTTTTAAGTTACGTTTTAAACTAAGTTTTTAAGCTAAGTTTTAAACTACCTTTTGATCTTTGTTTAACTAGGGTTAACCTAAGTTTTAAGTTAAGTTTTGATTTTTGTTAGACTAGGGTTTCTTTTAGTTTATCACAAATGTCAAATCCACATGGTTTTAAATTGAACACAAAACACAAAGACAAAAACAACTAACTTGCGGTTTTACAAACTGTAACAAACAAACAATAAAGAGGAAGAACACTCACTGGTCTCGCTTCGGCTCCACCGCTTGATGATCCGGTCCATGAACTCATGGTGGCAGGAAAAATTTGGTAGCGCTTCGCTTCGCAGGATTGACCTCCTCCTCCTCAGAGCTCCAAATCGCCAGGAAAAACAAATGCAAATGAGCCCAAAACCTAGTTTTGGCCCTTAAATAGGCTTTTTGAGCTTGTAATCGTTCCTCCCTGGGATGAGCACTCTGGTTAGCACTCGTCCCACCCTGGGACGATTACTAAATAGGTATTCATCCCACCCAGGGATGATTACAGAGCAAAAATTTCAAAAACATCAAAAACTGCACAAAATGCACCAAAAACAAGCAATAAAATTGTCCAATGAGAGTGCTTTTGCACTTGACATTTCGGACATGCAAAATAGACGTCGGGGTCACAAATCCTCACTATCCTATTCCCTAAGAAGGCTACCATAGCCGGACCACTCCACGGGAGGATGAATTTTTGAGAATTTCATCCCCAAACGGCATCACAAAAAGGGTCAAAACCCAACCAAAAATAGCAATAACATTGTCGAAAGAAGGTGCTTTTGTGCCTATCCTTCTTGGCATACAAAATAGATGTCGGGGTTACAAATCCTCACTATCCTATTCCCTAAGAAGGCTACCATAGCTGGACCGCTCCACGGGAGGATGTATTTTTGAGAATTTCATCCCCAAATGACGTCACAAAAAGGGTCAAAACCCAACCAAAAATAGCAATAACATTGCCGAACGAAGGCGCCTTTGTGCCTGACATTCTTGGCATCCAAAATAGACATTGGAGTCACAAATTTTCACTATCCTACTCCCTAAGAAGGCTACCATATCCGGACCGCTCCATGAGAGGACGAATTTTTGACAATTTCAGCTCCAAGAAGCATCACCAAAAGGGTTAAAACCCACCAAAAATAGGTCATAATGTTCAAAACTGCTTAAGCATTCAATGGTAAACAACTGAAGGCACCCTTACCTAAGTCATCTTGGGTCAAGCGACTCGTCGCTTTTCTCATGTCGGTCATTCCCTCATCGATTCGTCGCTTGAGGGGGTAGTCACACTTAGTCACCAATCAACAAAAACACACCCAATCAAGGAAATGGCATGCATTCAAAGGATCATTGACAAAGACAATCACGCTCCTGCTTGGGGCAGCAAACAAGCAACAATCACAAGCTGATCAAACACTTGGCATTCATGAATCATGAACTCAAGGTTCCCATAGACAAAAGGTTGCACCCTTTGCCTATTCATGATTGATCAATGTCCAAGGTCAAGTAACACCTCACCTAAAAAGGTTAACACTTGAATTAAGTTCCTTAGCTCGTCAAAAGCAAGGATTCAAGAATGCATGCCCTTTCCATACTTGGGGCATCAAGAGTTGGTTAGGTTATTGAGAAACCCTAATCATTAGTGCTTTAGTTATCTATTTTTGCTCAGCGTTGCGCCTTGCACAATGCTTCCCAAAAAGGGGCATCTATAGACACCAAAATAGCACCAATCCGATTATGTGACAACAAGCATCGATCGCATTGACACACACAGCCCCTAGAGGTTAAACAATGGTCCTAACCACTCCCAACAGTAGTTTGGAAGGTCAAGGGTCAATTTGGCACCTTTTGGCACTTTGCTCTCTACTCGTCCCACCCTGGGATGATTACAAACTGGGATTCATCCCACCCAGGGACGAATAGAAGCATTCGCCCCAGGGTGAGGTGAATAGCAGGTTTGACTAGAAAAAATTCAAACCTCGACAAGTCCGCCAGTTAACTGCAACTCCAGGACATGCAATTGCGAGGAACGACTTCAAATCAAGGAGAGAGACTTCAGTCATGCATGTCTTTGATTTTGGAGGCCTCATGCAAGGAGACTCTAAATCAGGGAATAATATATTCTCTCGAAATAGGACATGCAACTCAAGTGGCACTCTCGCATGCACATTCAAACAGAGAGACCCTAGGTCTATAAATTGGTGAGACTTCTCACCCAAAAAAAAAAGAGAAGAGAGGGAGCATTTTGAGCAATGAAGTGCTACCATTTTACATCCATACACACACCTTTTGATTTGTGCCTTTCACATCCTTGATCTCTCTTTTGGAGGGAGGTTATTGGGTGATTATTGGAAGCACAAATCCGGAGCCCAAACCCGAACATTTGGCCACAATATCCCACAAAATTTTTCGACAACACCCCATAAGAGGTTTTGGACCCATCCCAAGTGGATTGGTGCCAAAAAAAGTCCCAAACGGTGGGCGTCCTGCCCCCGGGTGCCCCCAAGTTTTCGTAGTTCTAAACGCCCCACCCTAGAGTGATTAGAAATATGTGGTATATTTCCTTTATTTTATTTTTGCATCTTATTCTAGGTTATTTAAATAGGTTGTAGTTTAAATTTCACTTCATTCTGAGCATTTTTGACCATGTTTTTATCATTTCCTGCCTTTACTAACCTGTAGATGGCACCATCAAAATCTGGGTGATAGAGGCCAAATTGGAGAAATCTGACCTTCTGGGTCTTCCCAAAATACCCCCTTTTACCTAACCCCAACTTTGCAGGTCATTTGGAGCTTCCTGGATAGGACATTGAAGAGGGTGCTTTCTAACAATTTATTGCAGGTTTATTCGTCCCACCCCGGAGCGAATACAAATCTGTGAGGAATTTCCTGACTGTTCCACTTGCAATGCCCTCCTGGTAACATATTCATGCTTATGTTAATTTTTTAGGTCGTTCTGATGTTATTTGGTTATCGTTTTAATATTTTCATGCATACACTAACAGTAGGCCTTGGGAAACACATGTTCTATTCTATCTGCAGGTGCTACTGATCTTTTCTATTTCCTTGAATGCAGGTCTTCGACATCAGAGGAGCAGTAAGGAGTCAACACTCATATACACAAGCGGCGGCGACGTTTTGGTCCGCCCATCTTACATGTGGGCACGCGGAAGAAGGATTGCTATCCATGGATGTGACAAGAAACATATTTAACGCTCCTATCCCCTAAAAGGGAAGGAGACGTATTGTAACATGACTTTAAAAGCATATCAATAAAGAGGGCCGTATTCCATATTGCTTTTATCTTGTGTCGATTCGTTTATGTTCTTTCCTTTCATGCATTTTTCAATATATAGGCTTTTAGCGTTAAGTTTGGTTTTACACGCATCGTACTTGGCATTTTCCTTTTTGTTTCCGTATCCTCGTGCTTTCAATCCCTTTCTAATTCTTCAAGATTAATCATAAGTCTTTCACATTCTACCCTTTTTATATTTGACTTTTCAATCATACCTTCTTCAACTCTTCTTGCCTTTTCAACCTTGTCTATCAAGTCAGAGATATCCTATAGAATATTTGTCTTACATTTTTCATATTCTTGTATTTGAGCCTTAAATTCTAAATTCTCTCTTTTCAATTCAAAAATTTCCTTAAGAGTGGATTTCTCTTTTTCTTTTTCTGAATATTCTATAGGAGCATTTTATTCTAATACTACAAGTAGAGTTTTTTCTTCATATCTATTTTGATTGTCCTCGTTATCCTTTCTTGAATCAACCTATAGGATTTCATTTTCAAAAATATCATCTTCATCTTTACCACTACTAAACCCATTGCAATAACCTACATCATGACCGAGTTGACCATAAAAAAAATATTCTTGTGGACAATAATCTGTATGGTGACCTATGTTCCCACATATGGTGCACAAATTTATCAATCTGATATTTTCTCCACTTCTTGATTCATATCTTGAATATATTTCCATTCTTCCTCCAAAAACAACAATATCAGGTTCATCTTCCTTTTATTTCATGATCATGTGTGATATTTTCGTCTTATGTCTCATGGTTCTGCCTTTGCCTTTCTTTGTCATTTGTATTCTTGTAATATCTTCCTTCAAGATGTTAAACCTTTTCTGAAGGAACCATCTCTGATACAAATTGAAGAACACAATATTATACTAAGAGGGGGGTGAATAGTATAAGACCATCTTTTACTTTTCTTTCCCAAATAGTATTAATCAATATAATCAATGGCAATATCAATAGTAATAACAAAAGTAATGCATAAATAATCACACACAATAAAGACACTAATTTAACGTGGTTCACATAATGTGGGTTACATCCACAGAGAAAATATTTCTTCCAAATATTTCTCAAATAATCTCTTGGGAATCCTTCCCATTTATAATTTTTATGGAACTTTATCCAAAGGAGATGTTGATCCCCTAAATATGGTTTGTGGATCTCTATCCATAGGATAACTCCTTCTCCTCTACTCTAGCTAGTGATCCTCTATAAGACTACTGCCTCCACTACATTAGCTTGTGGATCTCTCTTCACTAAAGACTCTTGTCCCCACTCAAAAGACCTATCCTCACTACCCTGGCTGATGTATCTTTATCCACTGGAGACTACTATCCTCTCTGCTCTATCACCTTCAAAGATTTGTCTAAAATATGTACTAAACATAGTCTAGTCGGTCTAGTATAAATATGCTCAACAAGTCCACTCAAATCTACACTAAACACAGTCCAATCGATCTAGCACAAATATGATCAATAATTCCACTCAAATATACACTAAACATAGTCCAGTCGATCTAGCATGAATTTGCTCAATAGGTCCACTCAAATATGCACTAAACACAGTCTAGTCGATCTAGGACAAATTTGCTCAAAAATTCCACACAAAACTTGCTCAAATATACTCAATAAGTTCACTCAGAACTTGCTCAAATTTACTCAATAGGTCCACTTAGAACCTACTCAAATATGCTCAATAGGTCCACTAAGAACCTAGTCAAATCTTCTCAACAAGTCCACTCAGAACCTGCTCAAATATGCTCAACCTGTCCACTCAAAAATTGCTTAAATATGCTCAATGGGTCCACTCAAAACCTACTCAAATCTGCTCAATAGGTCCACTTAAAACCTATCCAAATATTCTCAATAAGTCCATTTAGAACATGTCCAAATTTACTCATCAAGATCACAAAAAACTAGTTCAAATCTGCTCAATAAGTCCTCTCTAGAAATTAACCAAATATATATTGTAAGCTTCTACAAAATCTCACACAAAATTAGTCCACAAGTATTCTCAAAGACTTACTTCAAATTTGCTTAACAAGTCCACACATAGAAATTGTCCAATCTCATAGAAGCATAAAGAGAATTGTTAGAGACTCAATATGTTCTACTCTCAATGCACAATCACTTTTATAATTTTCTCAATCTCATAGAAGCATAAAGAGAATTGTTAGAGACTCAATATATTTTATACTCAATGCACAATCACTTTCAAAATTTTCTCAATCTCATAGAAGCATAAAGAGAATTGTTAGAGACTCAATATGTTATATACTCAATGCATAATCACTTTCAAAAATTTCTCAATATCATAGAATCATAAAGAGAATTGTTAGAGACTCAATATGTTCTATACTCAATGCTCAATCACTTTCACAACTCAAATTAGAATGTAGAATAGTTTATTTTATGGAACTTGAACAATCACTTCATACAACCACTTGACTAGGCTTAACCAACTCAACTCAACCAATTTTTTAATGAAACACTTCTTTCTCACAAACCCTAGTCCAAGCATATATCAACCAACTCAAGATATTTCCAATAATGCTCAACAACAAATATCACATAACAATGATACTCATGTTCTTTTCAAAAACCCTAGTTCAAGTTATTTGCACAATAACTCACTACAAAAATAATGCTTAAAAAACAATCTTCATTTAACAATGATACTCATGATCTTTGCAAAACCCTAACTCAAGTTCTTCACACAACCAATGGCTTCAACAACTATGCTTATCAAACAATGTTTTAATCACAAATATTAATTCCAGAAAACCTTGAAGCATTAACTCAAGCACTTTCAAAAAGGAAATCCTAATCAAATCCTTTTCAATCTAAACTATATTTTCTAGTAATCCAATCAATCAACTCAAACAAGGATTAATTTCCCCATACCTTTTTTCTTGAAAAGGAGTTGATCTCACAAATCTTCCACACTCACAATTACTTCTTTGCCAATCTCAATAGGGATTAGAAGATAATAATTTCCTCAACAAAACACAATACAAAATGATATCAAAATTACACCTTATCACTCCAACTTAAATAATATTCAATATCTTCACAATAATCTTTTTTAACACAAAAATCCTTTATTAAAATTAAACAATACTCAAAAAGTCTTAATCCTTCAATATGTTTATATAGTAATTTAAGACTTTATCAAAAATGATTAAAACCAAAAACCTCCTAATTACTCCAAGGGATAATTTTAAACTACCACCACTATCCAACAAACACCCTTTCTAAACAATTCCACTAACAACCCTTATACCTCCAAACTTAGGCAAATAATAAAAATTTAATGTAAAATATTTACCTTACCTTCAAAGGGATTCAAACCCTCAATAATGCCCGTGACATATGCCTTGTCGTGGCTCCAATAGCCTAACGAGCTACGTGCTCATTTGAGATAGAGGAAGCACCACATGCTTCAGAACATATCACTCTTTTACCCCTTTGCAAAAATGTGCACCTTTGGTACCTTCAACCAACATGACTGCCAATGCACATTGTCGCATTTCAAACACTAGCTCCCTTGCCAAAAGACGTTTTACCATCTGCCCACTTGCCACTAGGCTACTCGGTTTACATTTGACCATTTCACACCTTCCACTTTGTTTTTGTTCACTGGTAAATCAAACATGAAATTCGCAGTCCCTTTTCACGAGCTCTTCTCTTTAACAATTTGTATGCAATTAATCGATCGAGCAAGGATAAAGTTTAATGCCCTTTGGGCATAGGTATTTATATTAAATTCCTCCATTCTTTGTAAAACGTCGGTGCCTTTTGAATCTTTCATTACCATGAGACATCGGCGAAGATTAGAACCTTGATAAAGCGCTTTGAATATTTTAAACTCCAAACCCATCTTTGGATATTGTAAAATATTAAATATTTTACTTTGGGATTTTAACCAAATCACTTAATATTATAATATCAAACATTATAATATTATATCCTTTTAACCATTATAATATTATTGCTTCCTTCTCATTGCATACCATGGTGTAAATAATATTTATTTATAAAATTTAAATTCTCATTGAATTTAAAGAATTTATAAAAAATATTATATCTCCATTTTAACTTTGTAGTGAATCTCTTCACCTTTGGCCTTTTTCCTGGATATCAAATAACAACTTTGACAACTTTATTACTTGATGAAAATCTTGATATTATGTTTACTTCATTTCTTGACATCAATGACAATTTTAACTTTTAGGAATCAAAATGTCCAACAACAATTTACATGAGAGAGGGATGTTTGATTTTCCAACGACTTACTATAATGAAGTTTATAAATAAGTATGATTTTTTGTTTCCTATTCTATTTTGCCATTATTTTCTTTGTCCATTTTTATAGGAAGAAACAAGTTATGAATACAAACTAAATTATTTTTTTATTAATTGCATGGTGAGAGTTTTGAGAGGATCTCACAACTTTAACATCAAGCTCCAATCAGAGACTTACAAGCATTAAATCTAAATACACCACCCTTCAACAAAAAGAAGGGGTCAACAACTCTTCACAAAGACAAAAAACAATTTCTCCACTAAGAATGCTATCGATATAAATGATATACATGTATATATATATATTAATTAATTGTAAATTGAGGGTTTTGAGAGGATCCCAGAAACTTAAAATCAAGCTCCAATCAGAGACTTACAACCATTAAGCCCAAAGACAACTCCTCACAAAGGTAAAAAAATGTTCTCTCCTTAGAATACCACTCAAACATGAGCACAGAAGAAGGATTTGAACTTTGAATCACCCGCTCAAACAATAAAATTTTAACCAATTGCCTATTATAACAAATTTATAACCCCAAGCAATGACAACTTCAACAACAAGATAAAACATGAGTGGTAAAAATGCTAAAAATACAGCTCCTGCTCAATGGACCAACAAACCAAGAAACCTAGCATGTGGTCCTGCAAACTAGCCATCTGACTTAACTATTTTAAAATTCCATGCAACGACAACTCCAACACCATAAAGAAATAAGAGCGTTAAATATTGAAAATGAAATTTAAAAATACAACTCTTGTTTAAATAACATGGACCAAGAAAATTTGGCCCCATAAGACATCCGATAAATGGGGATAAACCCACCCAATAGGAATTCAAGCACAAGATCCAAAAATATTTCATAGGAGTGCAAACACACAGATCTTGAAGATCTCACGAATCACCTGGGACTCCAAGATAAAGGAGCAATAACTGAGAATAGAGGACACCCTAAAGCTATGTGAAAAGCCATAAAACGTCCCAAGGGATAAGCATAAAGTCATTCCAAATCAAATATCTTGCCACATCTAGTGATATAACAAGATTCCCAACACGAACACCCAACTAACTAAGAATGGAAAGTTCACCAATAAAAACCCATCAGTTGGGTCTGACAAATTAAAACCATGGCTTAAACTATTTTATCACCACAACTAGAAGCCTTGTAAAAAATAATACATCCCACTAGATCTGAGCAAACATAGCACAACTTGATAGGAACAACAATCCACAAGTGGGAGAACTACCAAGCTAGATCCTAAGCACCCAACCATGAACTAGCCTATCCATCTATCTATCAACAACAACGCTAGTTACTACGATTGCTTTAGATGGCCCAACCTTCCACCTAGCTCCCCAACTATGGTTCCATCAGTTGACCCCAACCTTCCACCTAGCAAAACCATTTGCGTCTCTAGTACCAATGACCAAACAAAAAACCCAACACCCAAAACACTAGGATGCAAGGGATTTCCTAAAAATCTTGGCTCACGATAGAAGCGCTCATGGAAGAAACCCTTGCAAATGCCTTTGTAGAAAAAGTCCTTATAAAAAAACCCTCATGACGGAAACCCTCACACAAAAAGCCCTAAAAAAAAAAAAACCCTACAAAGGAAACCCTCATGGACTTTCTTTTCCATGGTGAGGCTCAAGCGCTCATGAAAGAAACCCTTAAAAAAGGATCCCTCACCAGCCCTCTATGCCATGGTGACAAACTAAATTAATTTGAATAAAGTAAAATAAAAACAAAGATTTAACATTCCAAAAGCGTTCGTACAAGCACATGCATATAATTAAAAGAATAGCATGTGTATGTATGAAATAAAATAAATGGAGAACGAATTTATTATAACCACTAATATTAGCCCTAGTGCTTGTGGTTATACAATAAATAAATAAATTCAACAATTATTGCTTTTAGTGAAATAATGAGACCCTCGTATACATAACAACATGATGGGCCTTTAAACAATCGTATTCAGAACCCCTTCCAAATCAAGTTAACCCCTAAAAAATTAACCTGCCTTAAATCCAATTTTATAACAAAATATATGCATGTATTTTTTTATTTTTAAAAAATTATTAAGAGTTTTGACGGGTTTCACTTTCATTAAAAAAATTAACATACCTTAAATCAAATTTTATAAGAAAATATATGCCGTAGACTTTTTTAATTTCTGATAAATTATTAGACTTGCTATAAATATCACTTTTATTAAAAATAAAATATTATAGTGTTTTGTTTTTTTATTTTTTAATTTGGTTAGTGTGAGAAACTGTTAGTATTGCCAAGCATATTTATTTTATTGGGGACAAAAAAATTGTTATAGTGTTATTAAAATAATTAAATTTTAGTTTTCACAATCAACTTCTTAATGTCATTTTTATTAAGAAATAAAATGACACTTTAGTTGTCTTCTAAAATTTGAATTTTGTCAAGATGAAAATCAACACCACTAATGGTTAAAGTATTTAATTTTTAATTTTTATATCTAAAAATATTTTTTTTATTAAAGTAAAAGAAGGGGTTTGAAAGGGACCACAAACCTTTTACAATAAACATCAAATAATAAGGTATACATTTCAAATATAGTTCTAGAAATAAGGATTCAGACCTTAAACAAGAAGATCAAACAACCTAAATAATATCTAAGTTTTTGATTTTAGGATTATTTAACATTACAAAATATGTAATAGACAATGAAAAATCAACAAAGCCATACAAAGCTTAAACTTTCTGGGTCTTGAGCATGAAGATCCTCCTTTTTAGGTTATCCAGGTGATTTTTTGCTTCTTTTATTTTTCCAAGAATAATTGGAGCAAACATTTTGATGAGTCAAAAAGGTCTTTCAAGAAGTAGTTTAGTATGTAGGTCTTTTAATATGCAGTTCTAGTTCCTTATTCATGGATCTAGTCAATGAGACACTCATGAAAACATATTACTCAGTAGGATCAATCATGTCATATTTCCTTCTGATGCTCCAATTGCTAGTACAAATAATGACTGATGTTTTTTAGGTGGACTCAAAAACATGAGTATTGGGACTTAGATAAGCCGCTCATACCAACTCTAGTCCAATTGAGAAACATGATGCAACATGTAGCTCACAAAATAATGATTAGTGAAAAAACCAAGATTAGAGTAGACAAAACTCGAAAGTGGAGTTCACCATTGGTAGAAACTTGTTCACTGAATAATACACGATCCAACTACAAAAAAAGGATCCACTACTATTGGAGACTCACTATAAAGTCATATTTTCTTTCCTTCATCCCTAATACCTATCTATCCATCTATCTATCTATCTATCTAATCTTATTCTTGTAGCAGTTATGAATGTTCAAAATTCTCCCTCCAGATGAACAATAAAGCTTTACACATAAAATCTTTAAAATTTCGCTAGCAAATTTAATATATGATCTCACTTTGTTCATCATCCTTGGCCTCGCTATTAATAATTTCTTGAACACTATGAGGGAATATTAACTCCCAACACTGCAATTCATAAGGTGCACCCATGTTTACCATACAATCAACTACCCCATTAGCCTCTCTCTAGACATGGACAATATGCACTTCTTCAAGAAGCTCTAGTTTAGTGTTAATATAATTTATCATATCTATTATATTCCATCCTAGAGGGTGTTTTCCATTTAAAATATTAATGATATTTTATGAATCTCCTATTATTAATTTTCTTATATTTAGTTTACCATGAAGTGACACACCCGTAAAGGTTACTCTAGCTTTAGCAACATGGATTATTTTATCTCCTAGAGGCTTTGCATAGGCTAAGAGTGGTATACTCCAATGATCTCAAAAGATACCTCCTGCTCCAGCACTCCCAGGATTTCCTTTTTCCGCTCCATAAAAGTTCAATTTTATCCATCCACTTGGAGGCCTTTTCTATTTTTGAATTGGTTCATGGATGAACTGAGGATGAGCAGGAATTTTGATAATTGGAAGATAACTCCCAAACTCTAGCAATTTATTTCTCTAGATCTGGTTCAAAGTCATTGTTAAACTTCATGATACCTAAATTTTTCAACACTATTCTTAAAATTCTATTTTCCAGTGATGTGTAGTTTCTCTTCTTGTCTTTGAAGATCTAATGGTTCCTTTCTTTCCAAACCCTCCATAGAACATGCGGAAGACTTAACCTCCATAATATTTGTAGCCTTTTAATTTTAAGGGGGAACTCCCATTGAAGATAAACATCAAAGAGAGACTTGGAGAGGACCCACTCTGCCTGGAAGTTCTTCAAAATCTTATTTAGTAGCTCAACTATAAAAGGGAAGGTATCTACAAATATATTTTGTATTAAAATATGAAAAAAAAAATTAATACCATTTCTCAAGGTCATATTCATGTCTATAACATTCCAAGATATCAATTTCATCATTACATTTTGTTTTTATTTGTAGGTTTATTTCATTTTCTTTTTAACAATTGTGGTATTTGTTTTTGTTTTTTCATATCAATATTCTTTTGAGTTTGTTTTTTCTCTTTACTTTTTTTATTATTGGGACTTCCTCTCATTTATTTATTCTCATCAAAACTTTCATTTTCATCAATGTCTTCAATTTTCTTGCTATAAAGATCCAAAGTACAAGGAATAAGCTCAAAGGCACCATATTTTTTATGTTGTCCTAGAAAACTTAATGTACAATGATATTATTCCATACCAATTACCTTCTTATGTTTACCTAAACCCCTAAATTATTATGAATTGCTTTCATTCTTATTTCTTTATTATGCTACTCTTGAAACCTTAAAGTGCAAGCATAACTTCTACACTACTATTTTTATTATGAAGAGGTAATTTTATACTTCTTGAGGAGAATGAAGACTTTTTACTTGGAATAAAATTGACCTCTTTTATTGTCTTTGTTATAGAATTTTCCTCCACATCTTCCTTTGCACTTTAAATTCTTCTAATTTGAACTTACCTATCATGTTTTCTCATCCTTTATATTCCTCTTTATTTCTTTTGATAGTTTATTCAAGTGAGCTAAGATGGCCTTTGTCATACCATATTGTAGATATGATTTCTTTACACCTCCTTTTCGAGTGGAATATCCTTGTTCTAATTCAAATTCTATTATAGTATGAATTCCTTGCTTTCTCTTGAAGTTTATCTCATGACCAAAAAACCTTGTCTTCATAGTTTTCACTTTGCAATTTGTTACCATATGTCCATTCTCATAATAATTGTAGTATATAAATACAATATTTTAGTAATGCACTTGTTGATAGCATTCCCTTGATTCATATTTAATCTTAATGGATTTTGGTAAAGGTTGTAAAATCTCCATAACAACACATATTCAGGTAAATATAACATGTTTTTTTTACTCCTTACTAGCTAGTCCCTCCTTTATTATTTTTCTTAAAACATCTTCAATATCCTTCGAAACATCCTTATTGATGAGTTGATATGAAAGTCCAAAAAACCTAACCCATACTAAAAGCTTCTTAGAAACGGTATCTCTCCCCTTAAACCATGGATCACCATTAATTATTTTATTCTTGATTTTTGAACTCTAATAAATCATGAGAAAAAATGTCATGGAATAATTTGAATTGAATCCTTACATTCACTTGATCTAATTTTGAATCTCTAAAAACCCTAGCCAATTATCAAATAATCCACTAAAATTATATATTAGCTCTTACTTTTAAGAACCATTATATCATGCTTAATCATCTCATCATTGATAATCAATTTTGGTATAACATCCCTCTACTTTTTAAAACCATTAACATATTCTTTATATTTATATATATTAAATTTTATTTCATAATATTTATTATAGTACCACTTTATAATTCAATTTTGAAAAATATTTTTAACTCAATTTTTTAAATAAATATATATTTTCACTCAAATAAAGAAAAAGTTAAAGAGACCTTTGGGAATTGAGTTGGGACAACACTTTTCCACTACAAAATGATTTATATTTTTTGGTTAAATTTTAAAGTTAAAATGACTTATGAAAAAAAACACTACAATATCCATCACAAACAAATAATTTATAAATTTATTATAATAATATGTTTTTCAAATGACATTATCTCAATCAATTAAATTCCTCAACATTCAAAAAGGAGACCAAGGTTTAAATCTTGTAAAATTATACATAGATAATATCTAAAATTTGTTAAAATACCATTATTTAGTAATATATAGTGATGATGTAATACCGATAAACCTATTCAATCCTATATAACCAATTAAGAAAAATAATACATTTTTGGCTTAATAAAATATTTGTTTCTCTAAAATAAAATAAAATATAATATTAAATAAATGATCTGCCTCATGTTTGTTTTGTGTGTACTTAAGATTAAATTTAATTAAGGTCAAAATAATTTCTATTTTATTTTCAATATCACATCCAATGGGGTAATGTTAGACACATGCGAGTGGAATGTTGGCTACAGCAGATTCCGAAGAATGGCGTGTGATTTCGTTTTCAAAAGTGGACACTACATTCATTCACTAACCAAACAGTTTAAAAATGACTAAACATATAATCAAAGTTATTTATAGGGCATGTTTCGGTACTCATTACAATCTATACAAATTATAGTAATTAATTATAATAGTTTATATTTTGTTGTATATATTTTAAATTTAAATTGATTTTTCATTTTTAAAATACAGGTTTAGTGGTAGATTTTAGATGGCTTAGATGGTGGAAGAGTAGTTTGAACTTGGATCTTTAAATAAAAAATCCAACAAAAACATTAAATATAACTTAAATAATAATAATTTTGAAGCTTATTCTTTTACAAAAAAAAATATACATTACATTTTAAAAACTTTAATATTTTTTAATTGTAAATATAGGTAATAGTTGAAGCATTCAACAACCCCATAACATACAACTGTAAACATTCCAAAAAAAACTTTAAATATAATTTTAATAATTATAATTAAAATAAAAACCCACTAAAAACACTTCAATTGAAAACATACTAATACAATATTCAAAAAAAATATCTCCTAATTTTACATTAAAAAATTTCAAACCATTTTTTTATTGAAAACCTAATAACAATCAAAACATATAACTAACACCCCAACTCAAATCTTCACTAGGAAAACTCTACCTTTTACAAACACAGCTGCCTAAGAACCTATAAATGAGATATTATTTGCTTTAAAAACGAGTTCAAGGTTCAAATATTGTAAAATTATACATAAATAATATCTAAACTTTGTTATAATATCATTATATAGTGATATATATAATGATGATGTAATACCAGTAAACCTATTCAATCCTATATAATCAATTAAAAACAATAATACATTTTTAACTGAATAAAATATTTGTTGCTCTAAAATAAAATAAAATATAATATTAAATAAATGATCTGCCTCATGTTTGTTTTGTGTGTACTTAAGATTAAATTTAATTAATGTCAAAATAATTATTATTTTATTTTCAATATCACATCCAATGGGGTAATTTAGACACATGCGAGTGGAATGTTGGCTACAGCAGTGATTTCGTTTTCAAAAGTGGACACTACATTCATTCACTAACCAAACAGTTTAAAAATGACTAAACATATAATCAAAGTTATTTATAGAGCATGTTTCGGTACTCATTAAAATCTATACAAATTATAATAATTAATTATAATAGTTTATATTTTGTTGTTTATATTTGAATTTTAAATTGATTTTTCATTTTTAAAATATAAGTTTAATGGTAGAGTTTAGATATTTTGGATGGTGGAAGAGTAATTTAAATTTGGATATTTAAATAAAAATCCAACAAAATCATTAAATATAACTTAAATAATAATAATTTTAAAGCTTATTCTTTTACAGAAAAAATATACATTACATTTTAAAAGTTTTAAATTTTTTAATTGTAAACATCTTAATAACTGAAGCATTCAACAACCCCATAACATACAACTGCAGCATTCCAACAAAAACTTTAAATATAATTTAAATAATTATAATTAAAATAAAAACCTACTTAAAACATTTCAGTTAAAAATATACTAATACAATATTCAAAAAATATATCTTAATTTTACATTAAAAATTTTCAAACCATTTTTTATTCAAAACTTAATAACAATCCAAACATATAACTAATACCCAACTCAAATCTTCACTCGAAAAACTCTATCTTTTACAAACACAGCTGCCTAAGAACCTATAAATGAGATACTATTTGCTTTAAAATATACTACTCTATTAACCTTACCTATTTGCTGCATACTTGAAAAACTCAAGAAACGATAATAACAGGGACAACAACTTCATCTGCTAGTCCAAACAGAAAGCCCGTGCAAAGGAGTTCCCTTCCACCCAAGTGTCATTGCCAATCCGTTGCGCTCAACCGTAAAATATTCTGCATAAGGAAACTGGGCCAACAACAATCTCGCCTGATACCACGCCTGATAACTAAAACCGATCTCTTTAAATCCCACCTCCTGGAAAAAACACCTCCATATATCCGTTCTAACATGCCTCACAGTCCTCTCTTTCCCTTCACAAGCTATCATATTCCTTATCTGTTCTCCACAGAACACTTCCTCGAGCTTCATCCTTTTAGGATCATTACTCTGCAGGTGCGCCTCTAACATATCAAAATACGAACTATAATAGAAAATAACTTCAATGAATCTCTTCACAAAACAAGGAGAATTGTGCTGCCCTTCTATTTCGGAATTCACTATAATCAAAGGCCTCAGTTTCTTGATTACAGCCATCAGATTATCCAGTAGAAGAGGCTCGTATAACAGACTTCGCAGCACAATCGGCGCGTACACTGCCACAGCCTCGCCTGATTTAACGTTGAGTAGGCCTTCGTTAATCTCCTTCATGTTTGAGATCTCCACTATCTTGAACGAAAACGGCACCCCCAGCGATTCGGCGAAGGCGTGAAGTCTCCTTCCGCTGTTCTTGAGCTCCTCGGCGTTCATGCCCACTGCCGTGATCTTCAGCAGCTCAATCTTTGACGCCCTCTGCGCAAGAGACTGAATAAGCACCGTCCACTGCGACCCGGTTCGAATCCCTAGATCGATCACATTAATCCTTTTAGAATTCCTCACTGCATCTAGGATCGCCTGGATCGACGTCAACTGCTGGACTTTGCTGAAGGGAAACAGTTTTGTGCAGGAAGCCACGAGCGCATAGAATTCGTTTTTCTGAAACTCGCCGTCGATATTGTAGGCGAAATCCGGTTCTCGACCCTGTGGCTTCTTCAAACCCCCTGTCTCGCGTCCAATTCGCTCCGCCATGGCCTCTGTGAAATAGTAAGACAGCCTCTCAGTGGGACTGCCGAATTGGGAGGAGAGTTTCCTGGACTGTGTGAGCAGCCGCGTCGCTTGGTCGTATTGCTTGTTGCCCACCATTTCTGCGGCGGAGAAGAGAAGATAGCCGAGTTCAAGGCTTTTTTGTTCTTCCGTGGGCAGCGCCGGAACTGCCCAGTTTGCGGCCTGATCTCCGACTCGCATGTAGTGAGATCCGGCCAATTTCATGATTTCTTCCGTGGACATGGAGGCCTTTCTTGCAGACGTTCCGTTGCCGGATTGAGGCTGCGGCTGCGGCTGCCGGTAAAAATCGTTCATGTAGGGAAGATTCTGGTCAAAATTCTCTGCCACCGAAAAGTCCATAACGTCATCAACAGGGACTTCATAAACATCTTCATTGATATTTGAAAAAGAAATGACCTGACGATCTGGAAACGCAAATCCCTCATCCATGGTGAGGACTTGCTGGAGGCTAGACCCACTTGCATCAAAGAACTGGTGGAGATTGTCTGACAGAGTATGGTGGTTATAGCCAGGTTGCCCCATTTTATATCAATCGATTTTTCCTTTTTCCAATGAAACACTATTACACAAGCTATAAGCGTGACTGCGGAGAAATTGACAGGAAGAGCCGAGTTCTGTATAGTAGGATTATTCCTAAATACACTAAGAACAAAACCAAATCAGCGAACAATAATAGAAGCTCAATAATCTCACCTATATATGTACTTATTCACATGAATGACTCGCTAAGAATCGCCTCAGGTCTGTTGAAAAGCCTCTCTCTATGACTGTCAATCACAAAACGAATCACACCAGCTCTGCAACAGATTGAAAGCCCAAAAATCTTACTTCCGCAGTACATAATCCCAACAAGGGTCACATTAGGCCGGCCATAGGCTAAAGCCCTACGCTAACACTACCCTGCAAATTTTGGTGTCAGCGATGAACTTACATAGAAAACAATAGTTATATTAAATGTGAGCCGGACGTAATGAAAGGACTCAGGGTGCACATACAACGAATCAATGTTAGCTCTTCAACATCAACATGAAGATATCCTGTTTTGTCGTCTTGGAATTGTCGACAAATAATTCTATACCATTTTTAATGCAGAAACATACTTCCATCTGGAAAAGAGGGAAAAGCATCTTTAGTGTGACATAAGTGGTGACATATGCTGTGCTCGGAGATTCCGTATCTTCCCAGATTTACCGAATGTGAAAAATAAAAAATAATATTATTTTATTTTGGTGACTTTCAGTTTACTTTATAAGAAGGAAGAAAAGTCTTATAAAAGCCTATTCTGAAAAATGTAGTCCTAATTATAGGACCATTATATTTTGAGTTACTTTAAAAAAATCATATTCAGATTGAAAATAACGAGCATATTTTATATTGAATATAGGTTACAAATATCAGTGCTCCAGTAAACATAAAAATAATTGACCTCACAACCATATGAATGATAATAACTAGGCAACTGCCAAATACAAAAATATAACAGCATATTTTCAATTTTTCTTTTTACCGCCGCATAAGTTTAGCGAGAAGCCGGTGACATTTCTATAGTGTTATAGCCCTGTTTGGCATGGTTAGATACTTAAATTACCTAGGAAAATTGCGTTTTCCCTTTATTTGATTTTACCTAGGAAAATTGCGTACTTCAATTTTTTTAGTTTTATTTATTATTTATTAGAAATTTTACTTATAGGATATTAACTTTATGTCGAAATAAAAGGTTTAGGATTATATCAATGATCATTTTATATTTTATATGATCATTTTATATTTTATACGATGAATTTTTAAGGATTGAAATTAGTGAAGAAGAAGATTTGTATAATATTTGAAAGAGTATTGTTCAATTAGTTAAAGGGTATTATTTTTTACATTAGAAATAACTTTTATTATTTTTATTAGAAATAATTTTAGTTAATTAGAGATTGAGCTAAGCAAACCTAACGGTTCTAGATCTCATAATACTTTTAACTTTGATTTGTTTTTTTATAATGTTTAGTATAATTATAGTTGGGGTTGAGTCAAACCTTATTTTCAAGAAAGTATGTAACGATGATTTACCCATTGTTTCAATGCTTTTGTGTTAGAACTGTCTAAGTTATGAGCTACTTTTTTTTCAAGCATGTGTTTTTCCTTAATCTTGTTTTATCCATCTCAACAACATTCTTGAGTGGGAATACTTGTTGGGTATTGCCAATTTCTCATAGCATCTCTCTTGTAAATAGTTTATCCAATAATTGGTCCCATCTTCTCCATTTGATGTGATCACACTTCATCTAGTCTCCTTCAGACATTATGGGATAGTACCAACTTCAAGACTCATTAGGGATTACCATAACCTCCATTCCTAGGGTCTATTGATCACAGGGACAACCACTTTTATATTGGGGTGTCTCTTTGTCCAATGTGCCACAAACTACAAATTTAGGATTTCAATTGCTAAAACTATAAGAGAATGGAGTATGTGAACCAATAACAATTCAAGGTCTTTTCCATAATCTCTAAAAATTCAATAGGACTAAGGGGTCTATCAAGATCTAGTGAATGATAGAAGAACACTACTCAAAGGGATCTCTTTGCTTGAATTATGGAGCCAACAATTAAACTTATCACAAGGAATGATAAAAATATAGCAAATGTGAAGAGAAATAGAGCTAGTCAGTTCTACAAGGATATTAATTTGAGATTGTATTACTTCTACATTGTAAACAAGTTAGTTGAATGTGAGCAAGCAACCTTTAGTAATAGCATTATTTTTAAGAGAAAAGGGGTAAGGTGGACAATGGAGTTGCTTAAGCTCAACTGGGATCTTCTATAACTTGCCAAATGGAGATGTCCAAATCCACTCTTGTTGTAGGTGCTCAAATCCAAGGTCTAATAGTTGTAGTACACTTGGTTATCAAACTCTTTAAAAGCATTAAAATTTGATAAAAGAAAATTGTGAATCTTATCCTCCTTAGATGTGTATTAGTAGAATGTAAATTTTATAAATGGGATCACATTAACTAGGAGAGTATAGATTTGGTAATAGAGGAAATATCAGGTCTTAGAAAGCAGTATGTTTCTTTTATGTTTAACTTGGAGGAGACAACATAGGCAATGCTGAAGTTTAGAAATTAGACCATATATGGTCAAGTTTGCTATATGCAGGCCTAGTCATTTGGTTCTCACCTAGAAGGGTCTAAATGGAGTTTTCTTTTCTAAACTTGGGATTCAAGTTCTTTCTAACCTCTAGACTTAACAAAGTAATTTCGTGTAAAAATAAAGATGATAAGTTCTCAAGCTTCCAAGTGTAGCCACATGCACATGTAGAGATGGACTTGGATGACATGCTTCTAGAGGTCATTAAATTAGTTGATATAGGGATTGAATGTGACTAGAAGTTTTTTTATCGAATCCTACCTTGTGCATATTTTCTATATTGAGTGGTGGTCATATAGCTAGAAATTGTTTATTGAAAAAATCTAATGGAGTTGAGCTATAATGAGGATTTTTAAAGGTGAGCCGAAAATGTAGGATTAAGATATACCTCGAATTAGACCAATATCTAATCTATTATTTCTTCTAATTTTTGAAGGCTCCATTAACTAAGTAAATAATTCCTTAAGTGAATTAATATGTTGCCAATAGGGACTAGTTCCACCTTATATTTAGTCATTGATTGTATAACCTAGTTATGCAAAGAATTGTATGAGTCCTATGGTTGTTGCTAGTTAGTGGAGTTAAAGGTTTGGTAATGATATTTAAATTTATCGACCTATAAGAAGCTTGCTTAATTTAGTGTTTTAGGGAGGATATTAATATTCAATATATCCATAATAGAATCTCAAATTCCTTCATACAAGGATGTGGTAAGGGAGAGTGGATGGAGGGAAGTGCAATGTAAGAGGAGGGTTTTTCTTGTATTCTTTCTTTGATCCCTTAAATATATGGATAAATCCTAAGAACAATAGGCTATAAAGGAAGAATCAATAGATAGTTCCATGTAGGATTTGGTGGAAGATTATTTTTTAGGCTAATAGAGGTCTACGTCCTCTCATATGGATAATTTTTTTTTTTGCAAACTCTAATCCCTTTAGGATCCTACCTAGGAATCCCTCTAAAGAGTAGATATGAAGCTTAAATGTTTATCTCAGAATATCAAAGAAATTGCATTGAATTATAGGAAGTTTAGGCTAAAAAATATTGTATAAATTCATGAGTTGAACATTTTATTGTCATGGGAAAGTAAGTGTGTTGGATGGAAGTTGGATGTTGCACTTTAGATTATATGTAAGATTGGACTTTGTCTACCTTTTGACAATAATGAACGTAGTGATGGGATGGCTATTTTTTTAAGCTTAAAAGCATTATACTTTTGAATAAGTATGATGATCTTTGTCATATGTGTTTTTAGGATACATTTTCATTCTAAGGTTAAATAATACAATTTTATTCTATATAAATACCATATTATTATTTAGGTAGCATGATTATATATAAATAGAAGGATGATAACCTATTATTTTTTGTACTATTAGAGAAAATAGGGTTTTGAAATACCTCCCACAACCTCATACAACTCTAAGGAGGAGCACATCACACAACTTACGAAGGAAGGTATTTAAAGGAGTCCTATAACCTTATACAATAGCTACAAGGAGCACAATGCCATATTACAATAATAAACAACTCCCAAAAGAGTACAACCTACAATCGCCAAACAAAAATGAAAGAAATACACATACCAATCAGATGGACCACACAACACCAACAACTCCTATCAGATTTAGAACAATGCTATAAGACACAAATACACATTGGAGTGTCCCATCAATAGATAACATCACAAAATCGACTAAACCACCACAAAAAAATATCAACACTAGCCACTAGCAGATTCAAACAATAGAGAACCAAGAGTGGTAAAAAAATTTAAAATCCTTCATGTTTGAGATCTCCACTATCTTGAACGAAAACGGCACCCCCAGCGATTCGGCGAAGGCGTGAAGTCTCCTTCCGCTGTTCTTGAGCTCCTCGGCGTTCATGCCCACTGCCGTGATCTTCAGCAGCTCAATCTTTGACGCCCTCTGCGCAAGAGACTGAATGAGCACCGTCCACTGCGACCCGGTCGAATCCCGAGATCGATCACATTAATCCTTTTAGAATTCCTCACTGCATCTAGGATCGCCTGGATCGTCGTCAACTGCTGGACTTTGCTCAAGGGAAACAGTTTTGTGCAGGAAGCCACCAGCGCATAGAATTCGTTTTTCTGAAACTCGCCGTCGATATTGTAGGCGAAATCCGGCTCTCGACCCTTTGACTTCTTCAAACCCCCTGTCTCGCGTCCAATTCGTTCCGCCATGGCCTCTGTGAAATAGTAAGACAGCCTCTCAGTGGGATTGCCGAATTGGGAGGAGAGTTTCCTGGACTGTGTGAGCAGCCGCGTCGCTTGGTCGTATTGCTTGTTGCCCACCATTTCTGCGGCGGAGAAGAGAAGATAGCCGAGTTCAAGGCTTTTTTGTTCTTCCGTGGGCAGCGCCGGAACTGCCCAGTTTGCGGCCTGATCTCCGACTCGCATGTAGTGAGATCCGGCCAATTTCATGATTTCTTCCGTGGACATGGAGGCCTTTCTTGCAGACGTTCCGTTGCCGGATTGAGGCTGCGGCTGCGGCTGCCGGTAAAAATCGTTTATGTAGAGAAGATTCTGGTCAAAATTCTCTGCCACCGAAAAGTCCAGCATAACGTCATCAACAGGGACTTCATAAACATCTTCATTGATATTTGAAAAAGAAATGACCTGACGATCTGGAAACGCAAATCCCCCATCCATGGTGAGGACTTGCTGGAGGCTAGACCCACTTGCATCACAGAACTGGTGGAGATTGTCTGACAGAGTATGGTGGTCATAGCCAGGTTGCCCCATTTTATATCAATTGATTTTTCCTTTTTTCAATGAAACACTATTACACAAGCTATAAGCGTGACTGCAGAGAAATTGACAGGAAGAGCCGAGTTCTGTATAGTAGGATTATTCCTAAATACACTGAGAACAAAACCAAATCAGCGAACAATAATAGAAGCTCAATAATCTCACCTATATATGTACTTATTCACATGAATGACTCGCTAAGAATCGCCTCAGGTCTGTTGAATAGCCTCTCTCTATGACTCTCAATCACAAAAAGAATCACACCAGCTCTGCAACAGATTGAAAGCCAAAAAATCTTACTTCCGCAGTACATAATCCCAACAAGGGTCACATTAGGCCGGCCATAGGCTAAAGCCCTACGCTAACACTACCCTGCAAATTTTGGTGTCAGCGATGAACTTATATAGAAAACAATAGTTATATTAAATAAGAGGGTGCACATATAACGAATCAATGTTAGCTCTTCAACATCAACACGAAGATATCCTGTTTTGTCGTCTTGGAATTGTCGACAAATAATTCTATACCATTTTTAATGCAGAAACATACTTCCATTTGGAAAAGAGGGGAAAAGCATCTTTAGTGTGACATAAGTGGTGACATATGCTGTGCTCGGAGATTCCGTATCTTCCCAGATTTACCGAATGTGAAAAATAAAAAATAATATTATTTTATTTTGGTGACTTTCAGTTTACTTTATAAGAAGCAGAAAGCCTATTCTGAAAAATGTAGTCCTAATTATAGGACCATTATATTTTGAGTTACTTTAAAAAACAAACATATTCAGATTGAAAATAACGAGTATATTTTATATTAAATATTGTTTATAAATATTAGTACTCGAGCAAACACAAAAAGAATTAACCTCACAACTATATAAACGCAACTGCCAAATAAAAAAAGAACGAGCATATTTTCAATTTTTCTTTTTACCGCCGCATAGTTTTAGCGAGAAGCCGGTGACATTTCTATAGTGTTATAGCCCTGTTTGGCATGGTTAGATACTTAAATTACCTAGGAAAATTGCGTACTTCAATTTTTTTTAGTTTTATTTATTATTTATTAGAAATTTTACTTATAGGATATTAACTTTATGTTGAAATAAAAGGTTTAGGATTATATCAATGATCAATTTATATTTTATATGCTCATTTTATATTTTATACGATGAATTTTTAAGGATTGAAATTAGTGAAGAAGATTTTTACAAGATTTGAAAGAGTATTGTTCAATTAGTTAGAGGGTATTATTTTTTACATTACATTTAACTTTTATCATTTTTATTAGAAATAATTTTAGTTAATTAGAGATTGAGTTAAGTAACTTTATTATGGTTCTAGATTTCATGATACATTTAACTTTGATTTGTTTTTTATAATGTTTAGTATAATTATAGTTGGGGTTGAGTCAAACCTTATTTCCAAGAAAGTATGCAACGATGATTTACCCATTGTTTCAATGCTTTTGTGTTAGAACTGTCTAAGTTAGGAGTTACTTTTTTTTCAAGTATGTGTTTTTTTTAATCTTGTTTTATCCATCTCAACAACATTCTTGAGTCGGAATACTTGTTGGGTATTTCCAATTTCTCATAGCATCTCTCTTGCAAATAGTTTATCCAATAATTGGTCCCATCTTCTCCATTTTATGTGATCACACTTCATATAGTCTCCTTCAAACATTATGGGATAGTACCAACTTCAAGACTCATTAGGTATTACCCTAACTTCCATTCCTAGGGTCTACTGATCATAAGGACAACCACTTTTAGATTGGGATGTCTCTTTGGCCAATGTGCCACAAACTACAAATTTAGGATTTCAACTGCTAAAACTATAAGAGAATGGAGTATGTGAACCAATAACAATTCAAGGTTTTTTACATCATCTCTAAAAATGCAATAGGACTAAGGGGTCTATCAATATCCAGTGAATTGTAGAAGAACACTACTCAAAGGGATCTCTTTCCTTTAATTATGGAGCCAATAATTAAAATTATCACAAGGAATGATAAAAATATAGCAAATATGAAGAGAAATAGAGCTAGTCAGTTCTACAAGGATGTTAATTTGAGATTGTATAACTTCTACATTGTAAACAAGTTAGTTGAATGTGAGCAAGAAACCTGTTGAGTGGTGTTTTCACCCGATTGTGAAAGCACACTCTCCGGTAGGATCCGAGTCCCAAATCCTCTGCTTGCAAAGAAATTACACAGATAATTTCTCCAAGGTTCCTTTTTCGTTAGCCCTTTTTATACCAATGATGCTATTCAATTTAAATGCTGGGAATACCTTAGTGGTTGCAAGTGAATGTTAACAAGGGGCACTATGGTTTATTTTAATTTGAAATTGCAATGGACTCAAAGTGAATTAATCTAAGAGATGAATCTATTTCGATCTCGAGCTTTGATGGATTTTTAGTTATTTATTTAAATGACGGTAATTAAAATGCAAAAAATAAAATAAAGAATTGAGAATAAAAAAAATGCAAAGAAGATGAACTAAACTACGTCCAGAGTGCTACCATCTCGATTTGACAAAACCAAAGATAATGAGGTTTTTTGCATGCAACCTAACCTATTGAACCTGCAAATTCGCACAATCCAGATAAGCTAGGTGCGGGTTTCTAGGGTTTTTACTGTGATTTCAGATTTAGACATTCGCATGAAGCAACCAAGAACACTTGCATTAAACTTCACCTAGAAGCCTAGAAATCTGAAAGGGGAAGATAAAACATTAAATCTTGCATGCAAAAATGACTCCTTCTTTCTTATCAATGAGATGCCAACTCTCTATATTTCTGTATTAAAAGAATATATCAGTTACAATGATAGAATGTTCCAGGTTTAACAAATCCAGAACAAGTGGAGGAAAATGCTCCAAATGCAGGCCCAGAATGGCTTGTTGCCCTTGTCTCTACAACTCTGCTAGCAGCAATTTCCAACCCCTGTATCAATCTATGCCTCTCATTTTATACTTTCTGATGCGGCTCTCTGTTTTGCTCTGCGGCGCTTCGTTTCACCTCCCAGAATGCATCGTTTCGTATTCCTCGCCTTTTCGTTGCTTTTGACTTTATGTGCGATGCCGAAACGTTCGATATTCTCTGTTAACATGTAACGCTTCTGTAACCCTGACACCTATATGCCACGTGTTTCGTGTTTCCTTTGCATGCTTCGTAACTGCCCCCTTGTAAATCATGACAAAAATAGCATGTCGCGATATCGCGACATTTTTCTGTATGCAACCCCGCTCTTCTACCTGCACCGCAAAAACAAGACGTGTCACGAAATCATGACACTTTTCTGCCAACTGCCTTGTCCTCCACCATGCACAGCAAAAATGATACATGTCACGAAATCATGAAATTTTATGCTATCGGGCCCTATGGGTGCAATCTGTCACGAAATTGTGACGCTTTTCATTTTCGTACGCCTTCGGCTACAACCTGTCGTGAAATCGTGACGCTTTTTTGTTTCTTCCACTCTAGCAGCTTTTTGTCGTGAAATCATGACATTTTTATTTTTGGCACCACCTTCTTGCTTTCTGTCGTTAAATCGCAATGATTTTCATTTTTGTATGCCTTGGCTGCAACCCATCGTGAAATCACGACACTTTTCATTTTCGTATGCCTTCGGCTGCAACCTGTGGCAAAATCATGATGCTTTTTCATTTCTTTCACCCTGGCAGCTTTCTATCGTGAAATCATGACATTTTCTTTCTGGCACCACCTTCCTGTTTTCTGTCGCGAAATCGCGACAATTTTATTTTCATACGCCTTGGCTGTAACCTGTCACGAAATCGTGATGCTTTTCATTTCTTTCACTCTGGAAGCTTTCTGTCATGAAATCGTGACATTTTTCTTTCTGGCACCACCTTCCTGCTTTCTGTCATGAAATCGTGACAATTTTCATTTCCGTACAACTTCTGCTGCTCTTAATCGTGAAAACGTGACATGTCATGAAATCGTGACACTTTCTCTTCATGATGCATTCTGTTTCTCCTAGCCGCAAAAATGTGACATGTCACAAAATCGTGACACTTTTTATCCTTCGCTGCATTTTGCTTGTCTAAGCCGCGAAAACGTGACCTATCATGAAATCGCGACAACTTTCATTTTTGGCAACGATAGCGCAACACGTCGTGAAATCGTGACAAATTTTATTTTTTGGTAGTGATGACGCAACATGTCGCAAAATCGTGACAACTTTCATTTTTGGCAGCGATAGCGCAACACGTCGTGAAATCGTGACAACTTTTCATTTTTAGCCGCGATGGAGCAACATGTCGCGATATCATGACAACTTTCATTTTTGGCTGCAACGGAGCAACATGTCGCGATATCGCGACAACTTTTCATTTTCGGCTGCGACGGAGCGACATGTCACGATATCGCGACAACTTTTCATTTTGTGCAATTTTGCCCCTTTTTCTTGATTTTTAGCATCTGGGTCATTGAGATCTTCTTTGAAAGCATGCAAAAAGGTGGGTCCCCAATTTTGGGGTGTGTTGTGGATCAGCCACAACAAATGGTGACTCTGTTGTCAAATGCTCTTGAGCATTTTAGTGAGAACCCTACCTGGAAGTATACAAACTCGAAAACATGTGTTAGCACATAAGAAATATAAACAAATGCCCAAAGATCAGAAATACATGAATCATCAGAATCATCAAGTATTAGCTCGGTGTGTGCAATGTATTTCATTCCCTATCGTTTGAAATTGATCAACATTCCATTGTCAAGTTTTACATGAATGCATATGTGAGATTGTGAATGATTTGTGTGACCTGATAACTATGCTTAGAGATTTTGCTCTTGTAAAGGCCTAAACTTTCTAGTATCATGCACAAACATTCAAGATTACCAAACCCTCTTAGGATCCACTAATGAATTGCTTTATTATATCCCAAAGTTGGTTATGAGTCCCTACTATCTTGAACCCATGTGCAAGTGAACGTGAAATCAGAACTTTGGGGAATCAGACTCCCAACCTAACCGAGATGGGAGTTTAACCCTATCCTTACTATTCTGATTTGGAATTCATTACCTCACTTTGAGCAAAATAATTTAACCAATTATGGAAGAAATGGTCATGCTAGTCTAACCCTTTGAACAATCAGTGGTCTTGTTTTTTAGACAAGACATGCTGCCATGCATGGGCATACTTAACCCCATAATCCAAGACTTACCTTCATTTCTTTGGACCTTGGGGATGACTACCCATCCTTTGCGAGAGGACAAGTAGTACGATCCTTCCAATCCAATATAAAGATGAGATGGGAAAAATTAATTTTTTTACTTCTTGGACCTTGGGGATGACTACCCATCCTTGCTAGGGACATGTAGTACGATCCTTCCAATCCAAGCTTTGGATGAAAAATGGAGAATATTAATTTTATTGCTTGGACCTTGGGGATGACTACCCATCCTTTGCGAGAGGACAAGTAGTACGATCCTTCCAATCCAAGATTTATCATGAAATGAGACATAGGAGCTTTGGGGAATCAGATTCTCAACCTAGGCGAGATGAGAATTATGCCCTATCCTTACTACTCCATGTAGGTCAAATCAAAGCTTTGGGGAGTTGGATCCTCAACCTAAGTCCGATGAGGATTTAACCCTATCCTTACTACTCTGATTTTAGGCTTTAAGTTTTATGGAAGTGGTCAAAACCACTGTTTAAGGATCATGTTGCATAATAGGATAGACATGAAATACTTCTTTCGCCTGACCTTTTCTTCCAAGTTAGGTTTTGATCATTTTGCTCAAGATCCTTTTTAATGTATAAGATGTGCTTAGTTCTAGATATCATGAGGCTCAATTTCCAACCTTAGGATTTTTTTCACATTTATAGCATAACCCTAAGAGGATTTGACACACTTTAATGATTTGTACCTGAGATGCATATGCAACTAAGATGGAATGTATATGTAAAGTGAGATGTAATATGAATGCATTGTCTTTTGAATTGCAGATGAAATATTTGCCATACAAAACTGACTACTTCATGCATCACAAGTTTCAAACGATATAACTTAAAATGTTTGTGTTACTTGTGGAGCTTTTACAAGACAATTCCAATGTTTCATATTCTCCTAGTCTTAGGCATAAGTTGACATCTCAATTTTCTTTTTTCTTTTTTCTCTTTTTTTTTCTTTTTTTTTTTTATAAAAACAAACAAAGCATGTCAACTGAAATCAAACCCACAACTTAAATCCTAACTAGACTAACAATCCTAAACAAGGAAAACAAAATCTGAAAATCCCTACCAAAACCGAAAAGAATAACATCAATCTCTTATGACCTAAGGGCTAAAATAATGCTTTAAAACATGCCCATTAACCGGTAACATCAAATCCTTCCCTTCTAAAGTTTTTAGCCTGAAGGTATTTTTCTCGAGAATTTTTGAAATCTGATAAGGGCCTAACCAAAGACAATCAAATTTTTGATGATTCCCTTTTTCTTCATGTCTTTTATCCCACAGTAACACCAAATCTGAAATTCTGAAGGACTTAATTTTAGCCCTTCTATCAAACCATATTTTGATAACTTCTTGGTGTTTATTCATGTGACTCATGGCTTCCTCCCTTTTTTCATCAAGGTGCAGCAAATGACTTAACCTGGCTTCAACTTGATTATCTGTCCCCAAGTACTCTTGTATGAAATGCAAGGTTTGCAACTTCAAGTTTGCAGGAAATATCGGGTCTTGTCCATAGACCAAATGATAGGGAGTGTTCCCTATGGATTCTTTTACTCTGGTCCTATCTGCCCAAAGGGCAAACTTTAATTGGTTGTGCCAATCCCGAGGGTTCTTTTCCAATAATTTTTTAATGATATTCAACAAATTTTTATTTGAAGATTCGGCCAAACCATTTCCTTGAGGATAATAATTAGATGCAAATTTTAAACTCACTTTATTGTCATATGCCCAATCTGCAAATTGCGTAGAAATAAAAGCTTTACCATTGTCACTGACAATAGAATCGGGCATTCCGAATCTTGTTATAATGTGGTCCTCAAGGAATCTTATTACAACGTCTGTGGTGGCATGTTTTTTAGGAACCGCTTATGTCCACCTTGTACAGTAATATGTAGCTGTTAGTATGAATTTATGGGAATCAAAAGAATTTGGGTTAATAACCCCAATGAAATCTAGTCCCCATTGTGCAAATGGTCTCATCTCAACTACAGGTTGTAATGGCATGGCTGCATTTCTTTCTCTATTGGCAGCTACTTGACAAATGTGACAAGATCGTACATGGGCATGTGCATCTTTGAAAATGTGGGGCCAGTAGTATCCTGCTCTCAGGATTTGATGCGCTGTAGCATTTTCCGCACCATGACCAGTTCCATATTTCCCATGAAATTCCTGCAGCACCTTGGCAGCTTCTTCTTTGTTCAGGCATCTCAAGTAGATCCCTTCATGATTTTTCCTATAAAGAACACCAGATTTCATCAGATAATTGACAGACTTAAGTCTTAAAGCTCTTCTTTGAGTTGAATTCAGATTAGAAGGACACTTACCATTCAATAGAAATTGCACAATGTCAACATACCAGTCATCCTTAGAAATGTATTCTGCATTTGAATATTGGCATGTCATTTGCGGATTATTCTCAGCGATCGCCTTCACCAGTCCCTGTCCTCGAACTAGTTTCATAGGTTGGATTTCAAGATCAAACTCTTGGATGGTGGAAATCCATTTCCCTCTTTTCTCACCTAGCTCGTTCTGTAAAAACATGGTCTTGACAGCAGGGTCAGGCACGATGGCAATAACTCTGCTGTGCACAATGTAATGTCTAATTTTTTTTACCGTTTTAAAAAGTGCGTACATCTGCTTATCAAGGATGGAATACCTTAATTGAGCATCTTTTAAAGGAGCACTCAAAAATGCTATGGGATTTTCTGCACTATCCTCACCTTTCTGGGTCAAGACACTCGCAAAAGAGTGTTCTGATGCGAAAGCATAAATATAGAAAGGTTTAGAATAGTCTGGACTTATGAGGACAGGGGCTCTGGAAATGGCATCCTTGATGTTCTGAAAGGCCACCCTACTTTCCTCGTTCCATCTTACATCTACATCCTTCTTGAGCATCTTGTTCAGAGGTTTGGCTATCTCAGCAAAGCTTGAGATAAACTTCCTCACAAAATTAACCTGCCCAAAGAAAGATCTCAATTCTTTTTTACTACCCGGGAGAGGCAAGTTTTGGATAGCTTGTATCCTTTCTGGGTCAATGGATATGCCCTCTTTTGAAATGATGTGACCAAGCAATTTTCCTTCTGTTACTCCAAAAATGCACTTTTTGGGATTTAAGGAAATCCCATGTTCCCTGCATCTTTGAAGAACTTTCTTCAAATCCTTGACATGGTCTTCTCTTTTCTTTGAAAATACTGGAATATCATCCACATACACGATGATACATTTGCCTATAAGCCCTTTGAATGCATAGTCCATGGCGCGTTGAAATGTTGCACCAGCATTTAACAGTCCAAACGACATTCTCTTGTATGCAAATGTCCCCCACTTGGTGGTGAAGGCTGTTTTCATCCTGTCATTTGGATGTATAAGAATTTGGTTGTATCCAGAATACCCATCAAGAAAAGACATCATTTCAGATCCATTTACCGTTTGTAAAATTTCATCAATGGATGGCAATGGATAATTATCCTTTTGAGAGGCTTTATTAAGATTTCAAAAATCTATGCACAACCTAATCTCTCCACTCTTCTTTCTTACTGGAATGAGGTTAGCAACCCAGGTTGAGTGCCTAACAGGAAAAATGATCTTCGCTTCCAATAATATTTTGACCTCCTTTTCTATTAAGGGCTCCAATAGCGGGTTAACAACTCGTTGTCTTTGTCTAAAAGGCTTGGAGTCCGGCTTTAGAGGGATGGTATGTGTGATGATGTCTTGGTTGTATGTTTTCAGCTCATTGTAATTCCAAGCAATGCAATCCATGTAATGCTTTAATGCATGTATTATGTTGTTCCTTTCTTCAGCTGTACATGCCTTTGCAATGTACACTTCCCGTGGATTGTCTGCACTCCCTAGATTAATTAGATCACATGCATCTTTGGGGAGTGGGACCTTTTTTCCTTTCTTGGTCTTGTATCCCATATCGAACATTTTCTCCAATGAAACCACGTCTTTAGGTATTTTGTTGGATTGACATGCAGTTTCACTCTCGTTTTCTATTTCTTCTTGCCACCTTTGCTCCTCATCAATCACCTGATTTTCAAAAATACCCGAGTTCGTGACAAATTTGAAGATGTGTCTGTCATTTTCAAAAACCTAGAAATTCTTGACATTATCGGGTATTGATGGACAAGGAACTAATTCAATGGAGAACTTTTTACACCTTTTTATGTCCACTGGATTTAACATGCCCGCGACGACTGCAAGAGAGTCTGCTATTCGGTTTCCTTTTCTAGAAATAAGGGCTATATTGAACGCGTCGAATTCCTCAATGAGGTCCATAACCCTAGTTCTATAAAGGCTCAGTCTCCTATCACGACATGTATACTGTCCTTTAATCTGCTTGACTACTAGTTCAGAATCTCCCAATACTTTCAAGCATTTAACTTGTTTGCTCAATGCTAGACGTAAACCAAAGATCAGTGCTTCGTATTCTGCCACATTGTTCGTGCAAGGAAATTGCAATCTATAAGCAGCCAATAATGGTTTACCTCCTGGACCAGTGAGCTCGACTCCAGCTCCTGCTCCTTGTCTAGATTTGGATCCATCAAACCTGAGCAACCATGTGAAATCATTTTCCTCAAAAGAGCCACCATGACATGTTTCCTTTTTAGGCTCTTCAGTAGCTTCCTCAACATCAAGTGCATAGACCCCTAGTTCTGGCTCAAAAAACTGAACTTCATTCGGCTTGTTAAATTTTGTTATGATTTCTTTAAGCCTCGGTTCATTTTCCACTCTAATTTGATTTGCAATTCCTTTCCAGGGTAGCCACATATGTGAGCAATCTGTTGAAAAATAACCATTCAGAGTTTTCATCCAATCCCTTGCAAGTAGCATTCCATATCTACTTGGGATGTTAACAACCAGGATGTCGACAACCTGCTGGACCCTGGGTTCAAAATTTAATTGAATTTTGACATCATATAGGGTCCCTACCACATTTACCTCTGATCGGTCCAATTGCAAAACCTTGCATTTGGATGAAACAGGTTGTAGACCTAGCATTTGACATATCTCCGAAGGCATGAGGTTGCTCGTGGCACCCGTGTCCACCAAACAATTATGCAAATTCTTACCCGCAATTCTCAAAGTCAATAAGAATGGCGGGACATCCCGTCTCTCCTTTCGTAAAATCAGATGGGACTCAACTTCTTTTCCCTTCCACACTTGATCAGGTGAGTTCAGAGCCTTTATCAATGCCTCCTTTTGGCCAGGCAATCTAGCCGCGTCTAAGAACGAAAGGCTAGATTTGGACTTCTTTAGATCCTCCACTATGTCATAGTTTGGTTTTTCGAATTTGACTGTCTTTTGCACGTCATTAGACATTTCTCTTCTAAGTGGAGGAGGAGGATTATTATCTGCCTTAGTGTCTGGAGGGAGGATAGAGTTATTTGGTGGTGTTGATGAGGTTTTAGGGGCTTTAGATTTACTTCTCAAATGATATCCGTGATTCCCCTTTCTAAACTCTCGAAAATCTTGCACCTCCTGTTCCAAAATTTCATCTTCTTCTTCCTCACTCTCACCTTCTTGACGATATAAAGTTTCCACCACCATAATGTTATCATCCTGATGTTGAGATGGACCCTCATTTGACACCAATTCCAAGTCATCAACTTGGGCTTGGAGACAATGAGTGTATCTAGCAATTTCAGGACAATTCCTCTCATTGTGCTCTTTTGTGTTGTGCAACCTACACCCCTTTTCCCACGCCAAATCGGACAGATTCAAAAGGGAACTGGATTGACTAGGTCCTGCTGAAGTATCTAGTTGATTGGCAATAGGGGCAGGTACTCCCCCATTGTTTGGCTTTGTGTTCCAATGTCTCCCTCTATTGTTAAAATTTTGATTTGAGTGAGGGGCATGGGATTCATACTTCTATTTTTGAACCATGTCATTGCTCAGTTTATGAACTATCTTCTTGAGCTCTTCGACCTCCGAATAAATCTCCTTCGATGGAACTACATTGTTGTTAACTCCCGTTGGGTTTGCATAATTGGTGGGGTCTTGATTCAACATTTGGGTCGGGTTTTGAGGAATTTGATTCACGTATGGATTGACACTTTGAATCGGAGTTGGATTTGGGAAAGGAACTATAGCCTGAGAATTAACTTGGTTGGTTCCTTGCATAGTCGATTGACTATTTTGCAAAAATGCAGGAACAGGTGGAATGGATGTGATTGGTTGGATTGGAATGGGTGCATACGCAAGTGTTGGTGGATACGGTTGTTGATATGGGAAGGCATTCATGCTTGGCATTTGTGGTGCCATGATCTGATTTGCCAAGGGAGCTTGACCATATGGAGCATATTGTCCCATCATAGGCATCTGGGGAAATCCATAGCCCTGTGGTGTCATTTGCTGCTCGATGGTCATGGCTTCATTGTAGGCTAGAGCGAGCGTGGTGACTTGAGGATTTCATCTTGCAAACATGGCTATCATGGGATCCAATGCCCCAAAATATATTTGCAAGGCCACTGCGGGATCTATGGCAAAATGTCGAACTACTCTATTATAGCACTTTTGGAATTTCTGATTAAAGGTTCTGATTGGTTCACCCTGGCCCCTTTTGCATGTAATGAATTGATTGTAAATGGTTGCGGGATCCAAAGGTGACCTAAACTGATTGACAAAGGCGTTCTCCATTTGTGTCCATGAAGTGATTGAACCAGTCGGCAAGCATATATACCATTCATATGCTATTGGATCTAAGCTCATGGGGAAAAGTCTGCAAGCCACATCCTCATGTTGGACTTGCAGCCTTATTAAAACATCCCTATAGGCTTGGATATGCTCTTCTGTAGTTCTTGGGCCATCTGGTTTGTATTTGGGCAAAAATATTTCTATGTTCTTAGGGATTTCATGGATATCCCCTACAATGTTCAAAGGGATATTATTAGCTCCATACCAAGGAGCTGCTGGAGGTTGAGCCATTTGACTCAAAATTGATGAGGACAACCCTACAAGAGCAGTGGAAATATTACTGACAATAGGTACACTAGTGGCAACTGATATCACTGGTGTAGGTCCACTCGATGTTCCTGGAGAAAAAAGATCTTTTGTGACTGGTAAGCTTACAACTTGCTTGGTTTTATTCTTGGGAGTACCAGTGAGTGTAAGGTCATGGAATATGGTTTCCCCGGTTGTTTGGGACCTAGTCGCAATACGACACGGTGGGTCCAGCCTGCCTGATGAAACTCTCGATTATCTCCAAGAAAACCTGCAACAAAAAAACAAATGCTACAGTTTAGCCGTTTGTGAGATTTAAGAGATAATTTCAAAATCAAATCAAAAGATATTACTTCTGTATGAAAATCAAAATAAAGTAAACCAATCAAGCCCTCCTTCTAGCGCCAATCTGTTGAGTGGTGTTTTCACCCAGTTGTGAAAGCACACTCTCCGGTAGGATCTGAGTCCCAAAATCCTCTACTTGCAAAGAAATTACACAGATAATTTCTCCAAGGTTCCTATTATGCTAGCTCTTTTTATACCAATGATGCTGTTCAATTTAAATGCTGGGAATACCTTAGTGGTTGCAAGTGAATGTTAACAAGGGGCACTATGGTTTATTTTAATTTGAAATTGCAATGGACTCAAAGTGAATAAATCTAAGAGATGAATCTATTTCGATCTCGGGCTTTGATGGATTTTTAGTTATTTATTTAAATGATGGTAATTAAAATGCAAAAAAAAAAATAAAGAATTGAGAATAAATAAAAGAAATGCAAAGAAGATGAACTAAACTACGTCCAGAGTGCTACCATCTCGATTTGACAAAACCGAAGATAATGAGGTTTTCTGCATGCAACCTAACCTATTGAACCTACAAATTCGCACAATCCAGATAAGCTAGGTGCGGGTTTCTAGGGTTTTTACTGTGATTTCAGATTTAGACATTCGCATGAAGCAACCAAGAACACTTGCATTAAACTTCACCTAGAAGCCTAGAAATCTAAAAGGGGAAGATAAAACATTAAATCTTGCATGCAAAAATGACTCCTTCTTTCTTATCAATGAGATGCCAACTCTCTGTATTTCTGTATTAAAGGATATATCAATTACAATGACAGAATGTTCCAGGTTTAACAAATCCAGAACAAGTGGAGGAAAATGCTCCAAATGCAGGCCCAGAATGGCTTGTTGCCCTTGTCTCTACAACTCTGCTAGCAACAATTTCCAACCCCTGTATCAATCTGTGCCTCTAATTTTATACTTTCTGATGCGGCTCTCTGTTTTGCTCTGCGGCGCTTCGTTTCACCTCCCAGAATGCATCGTTTTGTATTCCTCGCCTTTTTGTTGCTTTTGACTTTATGTGCGATGCCGAAACGTTCGATATTCTCTGTTAACATGTAACACTTCTATAACCCTGACACCTGTATGCCACGTGTTTCACGTTTCCTCTGCATGCTTCATAACTGCCCCCTTGTAAATCATGACAAAAATAGCATGTCACGATATCACGACGTTTTTCTGTATGCAACCCCGCTCTTCTACCTACACCGCGAAAACAAGACGTGTCACGAAATCGTGACATTTTTTGACCAACTGCCTTGTCCTCCACCATGCATAGCGAAAATGATACATGTCATGAAATCGTGACATTTTATGCTATCAAGCCCTATGGGTGCAACCTGTCATGAAATCGTGATGCTTTTCATCTCCATACGCCTTCGGCTGCAACCTGTCGTGAAATCGTGACGCTTTTTCGTTTCTTTCACTCTGGCAGCTTTCTATCATGAAATCGTGACATTTTTCTTTCTGGCACCACCTTCCTGCTTTCTGTCATGAAATCGCAACAATTTTCATTTCCATACAACTTCTACTGCTCTTAACCGCGAAAATGTGACATGTCACGAAATCGCGACACTTTCTCTTCATGATGCATTCTACTGCTCCTAGCCGCAAAAATGCGACATGTCATGAAATCGTGACACTTTTTATCCTTTGCTGCATTTTGCTTGTTTGAGCCGTGAAAACGTGACCTATCACGAAATCGCGACAACTTTCATTTTCGGTAGCAACAATGCAACATGTCGCGAAATCATGACAATTTTTATTTTTTGGAAACGACGGCGCAACACGTCATGAAATCGTGACAACTTTCATTTTTGGCAACGACAACGCAACACATCGCGAAATCGTGACAACTTTTATTTTTTGGCCGCGATGGAGCAACATGTCACGAAATTGCAACAACTTTTCATTTCTGGTCGCGACGGAGCAACATATCGCGATATCGTGACAACTTTTCATTTCTGGCTACAATGGAGCAACATGTCACGATATCGCGACAACTTTTCATTTATGGTCGCGACGGAGCAACATGTCGCGATATCGCGACACCTTTTCATTTCTGGTCCCGATGGAGCAACATGTCGCGATATCGCGACAACTTTTCTTTTTGTGCAATTTTGCCCCTTTTTCTTGATTTTTAGCATCTGGGTCACTGAGATCTTCTTTGAAAGCATGCAAAAAAGGTGGGTCCCCAATTTTGGGGTGTGTTGTGGATCAGCCACAACACAACCTTTAGTAATAGTATTTTTTTAAGAGAAAAGGGGTAAGGTGGACAATGGAGTTGCTTAAGCTCAACTGGGATCTTCTATAACTTGCCAAATGGAGATGTCCAAATCCACTCTTGTTTTAGGTGCTCAAATCCAAGGTCTAATAGTTGTAATACACTTGGTTATCAAAGTATTTAAAAACATTAAAATTTGATAAAAGAAAATTGTGAATATTATCCTCCTTAGATGTGTATTAGTAGAATGTAAATTTTATAAATGGGATCACATTAACTAGGAGAGTATAGATTTGGTAATAGAGAAAATATCAGGTCTTAGAAACTTTTATATTTAACTTGGAGGAGACAACATAGGCAATGCTGAAGTTTAGAAATTAGACCATATATGGTCAAGTTTGCTATATGCAGGCCTAGTCATTTGGTTTCACCTAGAAGGGTCTTCTAGGACCAAATTCTCCTTCTCGATGGAGTTTTCTTTTTTAAACTTGGGATTCAAGTTCTTTCTAACCTCTAGACTTAACAAAGTAATTTCTTGTAAAAATAAAGATGATAAGTTCTCAAGCTTCCAAGTGTAGCCACATGCACATTTAGAGATGGACTTGGATGACATGCTTGTAAAGGTCATGAAATTAGTTGATATAGGGATTGAATGTGACTAAAAGGTTTTTTATCAAATCCTACCTTGTGCATATTTTCTATATTGAGTGGTGGTCATATAGCTAGAAATCGTTTATTGAAATAGTCTAATGGAGTTAAGCTATAATGAGGAGTTTTAAAGGTGTGTGGAAAAGGTAGGATTAAGATATACCTAGAATCAGACCAATATCTAATCTATTGTTTCTTCTAATTTTTGAAGGCTCCATTAACTAAGTAAATAATTCCTTAAGTGAATTAATATGTTGCCAATAGAGACTAGTTCTACCTTCTATTTAGTCATTGATTGTATAACCTAGTTATGCAAAGAATTGTATGAGTCCTATGGTTGTTGCTAGTTAGTGGAGTTAAAGGTTTGGTAATGATATTGAAATTTATCGACCTATAATAAGCATGCTTAATTTAGTGTTGTAGGGAGGCTATTAATATTCAATATATCCATAATAGAATCTCAAATTCCTTCATACAAGGATGTGGTAAGGGAGAGTGGATGGAGGGAAGTACAATGTAAGAGGAGAATTTTTCTTGTATCCTTTCTTTGATCCCTTAAAGATATGGATAAATACAAATAACAATAGGCTAGAAAGGAAGAATCAATTGATAGTTCTATGTAGGATTTGGTGGAAGATTATTTTTTAGGCTAATAGTGGTCTAAGTCCTCTCATATGGATAAAAGTTTTTTTGCAAACTCTAATCCCTTTAGGATCCTACCTAGGAATCCATCTAAAGAGTCGAGATGAAGTTTAAATGTTTATCTCATAATATCAAAGAAATTGCATTGAAATATAGAAAGTCTAGGCTAAAAAATATTGTATAAATTCATGAATTAAACATTTTATTGTCATAGGAAAGTAAGTGTGTTGGATGGAAGTTGGATGTTGCACTTTAGACTATATGTAAGATTGGATTTTGTCTACCTTTTGATCATAATGAAGGTAGTGATGGGATGGCTATTTTTTTAAGCCTAAAAACATTATATTTTTGAATAAGTATGGTGATATTTGTCATATGTGTTTTTAGGATCATTTTCATTCTAAGGTTAAATAATATAATTTTATTCTATATAAATACCATATTATTATTTAGGTAGCATGATTATATATAAATAGAAGGATGATAACCTATTCAAGGTAGAGTGGGCTATTATTTTTTGTACTATTAGAGAAAATAGGGTTTTGAAAGACCTCCCACAACCTCATACAACTCTAAGGAGGAGCACATCACACAACTTATAAAGGAGGGTATTGAAAGGAGTCCCATAACCTTAAACAATAGCTCCAAGGAGCACAATGCCATATTATAATAATCAACAACTCCCAAAGGAGTACAACCGACAACCACCAAACAAAAATGAAAGAAATACACATACCAATCGGATGGACCATACAACACCAACAACTCTTATCGGATTTAGAACAATGCTATAAGACACAACTACACATTGGAGTGTCCCATCAATAGATAACATCACAAACTTGACTAAACCACCACAAAAAATATCAACACCATCCACTAGCAGATTCAAACAATAGAGAACCAAGAGTGGTAAGAAAATTTAAAATTTGAAATTTGAATAGCCAAACCGCTCAAGCTGAAAATTGGATACCAGACTCCTGCATAGAATATCACCAAATACACTGGTATCCCCTACAACTCCATTAATAAAACCAACAGTGCACATAAGCTCCTGTAGAAGCAAACCCTCTGCCAGAGTTACTTATCAAACGAACCCACACACCAACGGTGCCAATAAGAAAGGAAAAGAGAGTAGCATAGAAAAAAGAGGAAAATAAATAAACAACCTGCTCTAATGGGAAATTATAACACCTGTAGAGGAAGTCATCTAGTGATACCACTCAATACCACTCAACTTCTATAAAACTAAGAGAGTAGTAATGGATGAAACATAACCTCAAAACTGAGGATCAAAGCTCCTCCTCTAAATACCACTCAACTTCTATAAAACTAAGAAACTAGAACTCTAGAGGGCAAAAAATCCCATAGTTAAATTTGAAATCCAAGACCCTACAATAGAAACCACTTCAAGGCACATATGGTCATTGAAACACTTTTGGGACCACCCAATAAAACAAACTATAAGCACACACACCAGTAGTTCCACCTAGGAAGACTTGGAGAAGGAAACTATGCAGTAAAACCTTTCGAGCACCCAAAAACCTGACTTAGCTCTAGCCAAGGAGAGCAACCAACAACTACTACAACAAAAATACCTCGAAATAACTCCCATGGGTTTGGGATGACATTTGGCCCTATCCCCCTTAGGTACCTTGACTAAGTAAATAGTGGCAAAAATGAAACCTGAAGAGACGCAAATCCAACTCACCAAGATCTCAATTGACAACCAATCCAAGCAAATCCAACGCTCACCGAACTAGAACGTGTGTCCAAGATAAACATGGAACCACCATCGAGAACATTATGCACCACAAAAATAGTTCCAAATCACCCCCACAAGTTAGGCTGACAAATAGCTCTACCCCATCAAGGACCTTATCTAGATCTACATTGACTTATCGAGCACACAATATATCTAGAATGAACTAGAGATACCCCCCATCCATAAAAATACACCATCGACCGTTGGAACAGAGAATTTATACCAAAAACTAGGTCAAATAGGGAGAGACCTTAATATGACAGAATTAGGGATTGACAAAAATTTACCTCCTAGTTCTCCTCCTTTAGCCTTAGCTAAATTTAATTCTTGGATATCTTGTCATAATAAATTGGGGGTATTTGATGTAGGACACCTTAATATGACATAATTAGGGATTGACAAAATTTTACCTCATAGTTCTCCTCCTTTAGCCTTAGCTAAATTTAATGCTTGGCTATCTTGTCATAATAAATTGGTGGTATTTGATGTGCTTAGGGAATTATTGTATATATATAAGCAATGATGGTTCACTTGCTATAATATAGGGACTAGGAAGAAAGCTAAGATATATAGAACCTATAGGTTTTATTATTCTAATGGATTTTAAACATACAACATAGATTTGATGCAAAAATAATTTGTGATTATAATACTATTATATTATACTAGATTCATATCATGATAGGTTTTACCTATATCATAAGTATCACAAGGTAGAAGTAATTCCTTACAAATTGAATTGTTCTATATTTAATGAGAAATACTAAATTATAGGTACTAAATATAATGGTTAACGAAAGATAATCCTAAAGCGCAGTATGGTTAGAGTGGTGGGAACAAGATCTATCTAGGGTAATTTAATTTTTTAGGCCTATAATATACATATATGTAGGGATTAGAGGTATCTTAAGAAGGCATCCCAATACTCTTTTGAAGTAAAATGATTGTTAAAGAACATAAACTTATACTGAGAGGGGGGTGAAAAGTATAAGACCACTTTTTACTTTCCATTCCAAAATAGTATTATCCAATATAATCAATGGTGATATCAATAGCAATAACCAAATTAGTGCACAAATCATCATACACAATAGAGACACCAATTTAACGTGGTTCATCGAATGTGGTCTACTCCACAAAGGAAATATTTTACTAAAATTTTCTCAACAAATATCTTTGGGAATCCTACCCTATTACATTGTTTATGGAACTCTATCCAAAGGAGACACCAATACCCTAATAAAGTTCATGGATATCTATCCATAGGAGATACCAATATCCTCAGCTCATTCATGGATCTTTATCCATAAGATAACTCCTTTATCCTATGCTCTATATGGTGTTATTATAGAATAATGGTTGCCTCCACTACATAGGCTAATGGATCTCTATCCCTTGAAGACTCGTATCATCACTCAGAATATCTATCCTCACTGCCCTAGATAATTGAACTCTATCCACTAGAGACTATCATCCTCTATACTCTATCACCTCTAAATATTGCTCTCAACTTTGTCTCAAATCTGCACTAAACACAATCCTTCAGTATAGCACAAATTTCTCAATATATGTTCTCTAATATGTATTAAACATAGTCCTTTGGTCTAACACAAATATTATTAATCTATATCCTTCGATATATACTAAACATAGTCCTTTTGTCTAGCACAAATCTACTCAATCTCTATCTCTGGTCTGGCATAAACCTGTCCTCAAATATACACCAAACTCTATCCTCAAATCTATCCTCATGACTTAACACAAATATTGACTCAATCACAAATAAAATATTCTAGATCTGCTCCAAACCTTAACTCAAGATTTGAACAAATCAATAAATCAACTCTGCTCACAAGTCTTCTAAAATACTTGCCTCAACTCTATCCACAAGTCCTTTCAAGGACTTATCCAATATTCTCTCAATATTTATCTTCAAATTTTTATTTTAAGCTTCCACAAATTCTCACACCAATCTGTCCACAAGTCTTCTCCAAGACTTACCTCAAATCTGTTCAACAAGTCCTCACTATAACTTATCCAATCCACTCAACAAGCCTTCACCAAGACTTACCTGAAATCTACTCAACAAGTTCTCACTAGAACTTGTCCAATATGCTCAACAATCCTTCACCAACACTTACCTCAAATCTGTATTATAAGCTTCCACAAAATATTATTCGACTCAATCTATCACAAAAAACCTCTTCAATCACACTAATAATCTTCACACAAAATCTTGTTCAATCTCACAAAAACATATAGAGAATTGTTAAAAAATCTACATGCTTCTTACTCATAATAATGCTCAATCACTTTCAATCTCTTTTCAAAGCAAATTAGAATATAGAAAAATTGGCTTCATAGAACTTGAACTATCACTTCAACACTTCCACTTGACTAGGTCCAATCAACTCAACTCAATAAATCAATCAATAAAATACTTCTTTATCACAAACCTTAGTCCAATCATATGAACACTCACTCACTTATTTCCAACAATGCTTATCAAACATTCTCACATAACAATGATACTCATAATATTGCAAACCCTAATTCAAGATACTTCACAACTTCACATAATAGTGATACTCGTGTTCTTTCACAAACCTTAGTTCAAGATAGTTCACAACTTCACATAAAAATGATACTCATGTTCTTGCACAAACCCTAATAATGCATATAAAGGTTCAACCAATATTTCCAACAATGTTTATCAAATAAGCTTTCTATATTCAACCTTTGTTTCAAAAAAACCTTGAACCATTAATACAAAATCAAACTCAACAATGCTTACCACACAGTAATTTTCACTCCAACTTAGCATTCACAACATCCAAAAATCACTCACAAGAAAGATGTGGTCATACCTTTTTGTTTGATGAAGAAGTGCCCTCAAAAACCTGTTTTAACAAGATCAAACACTTTGCCAATCTCAAGGGTTAGGTTACCACAACCTCTTCACAAAGTAATATTTACACAAAACATCAAGTCTTTTTGTACACCTTCTAATCTCCAAAATCAATATTTTAACTCAAATAATTTCATCAAAAACAACATACATAGCAATTTCCCTTATACACCTTATAATATCTAAATTCAATATAATAAAATCATTCACCACATACACAAATGTCACAATAAAATATTTTAATATTTTCACCTTAAAACTCCCCTAACACTTAACATCCATAAAAATTAAAATATTAAACTTGCATACCTTTTTTAATGCTATCCAAAAGGTCTTGGTGGGATTCGAGTCATCGATGGCTCTCTCCCAAACGCTTCCATATTACTCATGCCCACCAACTAGGCTATGTGTCTCCACAAAGACCAAAAGGTACAAATGTACCTTTGATTTCCTCCTCCTCAAATGATGCAAACATAGCATGATCTTCCTTTCGGTAAAAATAGAGTGCGTAAGGTTTGAACCCACACCTGGTATTTTTGAATGCTTCTAACATAGCCTTTGGCTTCTAACTCAGCTACGAGGGGATTTGAGTGAATTTCGGATGCCACAAACTGTTGTCCTCTTCTACGCTCAACATACATACGAAAATGCACAAGCCTTTCATTCCTTTGCACAAGCCAAACAATTGTTTGCATGGGATAATTTTTAAATCCCAAACCTTGGCATAAGTTATATGCAAACCATAGCATATTACAAAATTGATGAGCATATTAAATTTCTAAATTAGATTTAATATATCCTTTAACTTTGGTTCCAAAAGGATTATTTAAATTTAAATTTTAACTTGGTTAAAATATTTAAATTTAAATTTTAACTTGGTTAAAATATTTAAATTTAAATAATTAAACCTTATCGTTTCAAATCTGCCACCGAGGTTTTTTAGAGAACTTGGAGAATGATCACTTCATGGTCTGCAATTTTCTTAAAATCAACCTTTAACTAGAATATTATAATTTTTTTTTTTTTGGCCTTCATACAATCTTCCTCTTGCACTGCTCACTAAAACCGACTCTTGACATCAATGACAACTCAACTACTAAAAATGTCCAACAATATCCCCCTTTGTCATTGATGGAAACCTACTTTCTTTTATCATTCCTTTTACCTTTTCCTGTTCTACTCCCCCTGAGAAACTACTCCCCCTGACTGAATGCTTTCCTCCTAACTCAAATATCTCCCCCTTACTCAAATCTCTCCCTCTTTGACATCAATGGCAAAGGGTCACATTTGGGGCTCAAGGCTAAGAATGAAACTCTTTGTTTAGTCCATCTCCCACCTCCTCTTGAGGTGGTTAATTTTGGGGTGGGAGTATTTCTACTCATAGAATGCACTTATCTTTACCTTTATCCACTTTATTCCTCATTTTATCCTTCTAATTCCTATGACTATTCTTGTTCCTACTTATCTCTGGAATCTCTGCTCTACATCATCTTGTTATATGTCCATCATTATTGCACTTATAACACTTAATGTTATTATTTCTTGGAGGTGCAAATGTCTTGATATTTCTTCTAATGGAGCCATATCTATTCTTGTTATGAACCCTGTAGTTAATTGCCTTATGATCAAACTGATTACAAGAGTTGCAATACCCTTAAAATAGTTGCATGTTTATGAAGTTCCCATATTCTTTTCTTTCATGTGTCCTACACTATGAAGCCCTGTACCCAAATATGTGACATGAAAAACATTATCCATTGAAATTACCTTGCCTTGACCTCATTGGTCTCTTAGTATCTTTTACCTTGTGTTGGTTCCTGTTCCATATGTTCCTATTTTGTGCATTGTTCCTTTCCTTGTTGAACTTTCTGTTGTCCAACTCATCCTTAGAAATATCACTTTCTCTTACACTCTCTCCTTCTAAAGTTTCTTCTTCTTCAGAACTTGAGGTTGATTCCTCTTCTTATTTTTTTTGTACCTATTCAAAGCTAATACTTGTTTTATTTATTGGTCATCTTTGTACCTTGATCATCTTATTTGTGATATTTGAGATCTTTCAAAACTTGTATAGTCTGTTCTTAGACTCTTTTACTTCTTCACTTAGTAGAACCACTTCATGTTCTAACCTTTCACATTCTAAGACCTTTACTTCTAACTTATCTTTGACCTTCCTTGTCTTAGCCATTGACTTATTTAGATCCTCTATAAGCTTTCCTTTCTCTTCATCATATTCTTGAAACTAAAGCTTAAGTTGGGAGTTTTTCTTTCTTACCTTATTTAATGCATCAGGAGCATGGATTGTTGGACATTTTGAGTAGATGAGTTGTCATTTATGTCAAGAGTGAGTGGTCATTAATGTTAATATTTTAGCACTAGTCAGTGGTAATTTCAGTGGGCAACATCAGTTTTAGGTTCTCCAATCAGTGCAAAAGGATAGTCCATTTTCAATTGATGAAGACTCGGTTCTAGGAAGTTAGATGTGGTATAAAGTGCAAAGAAGAAGCCCAAGTGAATAATATTATAATAATTCTTTATAATATTATACAAGGAAGATAAAATTAATTATAAATTAATTAATATAATTTTATTAAAATTAATTTATTAATTAATTTACTTAACTTTAAGTTATTTAAATTAATTATTAATTAATTTAAATATTAATTATATATTAATTTATGTTAATTTTAAATAACCCTAAGGTGGGTTATTAATTCGAATTTCAAATTTGAATTCTAGCACCGACGTGGGGAGAAAATTAACCAAGTGTGTATATAAGGGGGACTTCCCCACCTTACCAAAGTCTCCAATGCTTTCAAATTAATTCTAATGCTATACGAGCTTATGTGAATCATGTTGTGCGACAAAGAGGATTTTGTTTTGTTTAAAGTGCTTAGAGGAGGTAAAAAAATTTCACCCACCAAGGAGGGAGCCTTGGTCACCAAGCATTGGTAGTGCAGTTGGCAACCGCAACGGAAGCAAGATGTGAGGGCAACGATTGACGTAGGTTCAAATCCACAGGAGGATTATCTTTTATTTTGTGTGAAGTCAATGGCGGATGAAGGAATATTAGGAAGGAAGCATTTCTTCCTTTATGTGGGTGCATTTAGCCCACGATGTGGGCACCAAAGTGCTAAGGCGCTTGATGATTGGGGAGATGGCAGGTTGAATCACGCCAAAACCCTTTTGTGAAGAAGGCAAAGGTATGCATTTGTTGAGCACCAAAATTTTCAAAGGATTTAGTTGAGCTATTAAAAATTTATTTTTTGCATAAATTATTTGGTTTGTAAGGTTTTAAGGGGAGTTATAAGGTTGATGAAAACTAATATTTTTTGTGATATTTTCTTGAGTGTTTGAAAAAGATAATAAAGTGTTTAAGGAAAATTGTTTGAGGTTTTGTGGTGTTGGATATTATTTTAAGTTGGCGATTATAAGGTGTATTCAAATAATTATTTTCCTGTATGATTTGATGGATGTTAATTCCAATAAAGATCAATAAGGTGTGTTTGAGATTTTATTATATTTGTGTCTAAGGAATATTTGAGAAAGTGTTAAGAGTGATAATTTTTCATCTAACCATTAAAATTGGAAATAAGAAAATTGTGATTGAGACAGGTTTTCTAAGGCCACTTCTACATTAAAAAAAAGAAGGTATGGGCATATTCTTCCTAGTGAGTGATTGTTGAATGTTGTGAATGCTAAGTTGGAGTGAAAAGGATTTGGTTAAGTTTTTCCTTGTTGAATGTGTTTTGAATTAATGCTTCAAGGTTTTCTGGAATAAAGAGTTGTTGATAAAACTTTTTTTGATAAGCATTGTTGTTGAAGAGATTAGTTGAGTGAACTTGAACTAGGGTTTACAAATATCATGAGAATAATTGTTATATGAAGATTATTTGATAAGCATTATTGTTGAAGTGATTGGTTGAGTGAAGAACTTGGACTATGGGTTGCAAATATTACGAGTATCATTATTATGTGAGATTGATTGATGAGCATTATTGGAAATATTTGAGTGAATGTTAATGAGTTGGCACTAGGGATTGTGAGCAAGGATTATTTTATTGAGTGATTAGTTGAGTAGATTTGGTTGAGCCTAGTCAACTGAATGTGTTGATGTGATAGTTCAAGTTTTGTGAAACAAAATTTTCAATATTATGAATTGATTTGAGAAAGAGGTTGAGTGTTAATTAATGTGAAACATATTGAGCCTCTAACAATTCTCTATATGTTTCTATGATAAAAGAAAAATTGAAAGTGATTGAGAGTTTGTGAGTGAAGCATATTGAGTCCCTAACAATTATCTATATGTTTCTATGGTAAAAAGAGAATTTGAAAGTGAGTGAAAATTGTGGTGAATGTGAAGCATATTGAGTCTCTAAAAATTCTCTTTATGTTTATATGATATTGGAATAGTTCTAGTGAGGACTTATTGAGAAGATTTGAGGTAAGTCTTAGAGAAGACTTGTGCACAAATTTGTGTGAGATTTTGTAGAATCTTACAATACAAATTTGAGGACAAATATTGAGAGCTGATTTGGACAAGTTCTAGTGAGGACATGTTGAGCATATTTGGACAATTTCTAGAGAGGACTTGTGGACAAATTAGTGTGAGCTTTTATGGAAGCTTACAAGGCATATTTGAGACAAGTATTTGAGAAGACTTAAGAGAATATTTGATTGATTGATTTTTTCAAACCTTGAGTTAAGGTTTGGAGAAAATCTAGTAGAATTCATTTGTGATTGAGTAAAGCTTTGTGTTAAGGCTTGAGGATAGAGATTGAGGATAGATTTCTACTAGACCGAAGGACTATATTTAGTGCAGATCAAAGTATAAATATTGAGGATAAATTTATGATATATTGAAGGACTATGTTTAGTACATATTTAAGGACAAAGTTTGGTGCATATTTGAGGATAGGTTTGTGCTAGACCAAAGACAAATATTGAGCATATTTTTGCTAGATTGAAGGACTGTGTTTAGTGCATAATTGAGAAAGAGCTTTGGAGGTGACAAAGTATAGAGAATGATAGTATCTAATGGATATAGATCCATTAGCTAGGGCAATGAAGATAGGTGTCTTTAGTGGATAGATATCCATTAGCCAGAGTAGTTGGGGTAGCAATTCTTCTAGAATATCATTAGTCAGAGTTAAGGAGAAAGAGTTCTCCTGTGGATAGAGATCCATGAAATTGATTAGGAGATTAGTGTTTCCTTTGGATAGAGGTCTATAAACATTGTAATAGGGAAAGGATTCCTAAGAGATTGATTGAGAAAATTTTAGTAAAATATTTTCTTCGTGGAGTAGCCCACATTGGGTGAACCACGTTAAATTGGTGTCTCTATTATGTGTGGTGATTTGTGCATTGCTTTGACTACTTATATTGACATTGCTATCTATATATTGCATAATATTGATTAAGAAAGAAAAGTAAAAAGTGGTCTTATACTATTCACCTCGCTCTTAATATAAGCTTGTATTCTTCAATTGGTATCAGAGTTGGTTCCTTCAAAAGAGTTTAACAGCTTGAAAGAAAATCTTACAAGAACACAATGGATTCTAAGAATGGGCCCTCATATGATTCAACACCAATATTTTATGGAAGTTATTATGTATTTTAGAGTATGATAATGAAGATTCACCTCATAGCACTTGGCAATGAAACTTGGAAAGCAGTTGAAAATGGATACATACCACTAGTTGATCCATCTATATATAAGGAAGGTAAGCTTCTACATCATTACAATTAAAAAGCAATACATAAAATTTTGAGAGGTTTGCATAGAACAAAATTAATAAAATTTATGCATTGTAAATATGCAAAAGGAATTTGGGATAAGTTGCAAAGCATATATGAAGGAGATAAAAGTGTCATAAAGGCAAAGATATGAAATGTCAAAGGAAAATTTCAAGAATTAAGAATGAAGGATGAGGAAAACATTAGTGTTTATATACTTCGTGTGGATGAGGTTCTAATGCCATGCAAGGACTTGGAATTAATATTGAATAATAATATTCTTCTGATAAGGTCTTAAGATCTCTTCCAAAAAGATTTAGTAAAAAAATTTCTTCTATAGAAGAATCAAAATATGATAATTCATTGACAAGAGATATGTTAATTGGTATTCTTACATATTTTGAGATAAGAACAAAAGAGGAACCTAATATTGGAAAGGAAGCAGTCTCCAAAGATACTAAGAAGACAAAGGACAATAAGTTAGATTCAAGAAATGAGTCATCTAGTGATGGAGAAGCAAATTATGGCAAATTAGAATAAGGATTCAAGAAAATTTAAAGATGAAAAATCTGTTAGATGTTTCAATTTTGGAAAGTATGGTCACTATGGAACTGATTGTCAAGAATCTAGAAATGACAATGGTGAAGAAAAATAGGATCATAAGAATAGGGAATAAAAAAAATACAGGTACCAAAATAAAGTTAAGGATGGACAAAGCAAACAAGGAAAGAAGTACTCAAGTGATAGTGATAATAGTTTCTCAGATAATGATAAAGATGAAGTTATATTTTTGATAGAAGAAAAAGAGAAATTTACGAAAAGGTCACCAATAATTCTCAAGTGTTTTAGATGTGGTAATTTTAAACATATTGAAGATAGTTTTACAAGGAATAGTTTTAGTTTTAGTGATGATGAATATGAAGATACACTTGAAGGACCAAAAGAGAATATTCTAATGGCTCTAAAATAAGAAGGAGGTGATCCTATAGAAGACAAGTCAAAAAATAATGAAGATGTTCTCACAGGAAAACAAATAGACGAAGAATAAAAAAAAGGAGAATTTTATCTTGAGGCAGAACTTGTTTATACTCTTAAAACTTTAAATAAGGTAAAAAAACAAAACTCCCAACTTGAATTTCAGTTTCAAGAATGTGATGAAGAGAGGAAATATTATAGAGGATTTAAACAAGTCAATTTCTAAGAGAAAGAAGTTCAAGTATAATTTAGAAGCAAAGGTATTAGAATGTGAAAATTTAGAACAAGAAGTAGCTCTACTAAGGGAAGAAGTAGATAATTCTAAGTATAAGTTACGTAAGTTTAGAAGAAGCTCAAATAGTTTGGACAAGATCATCAAGGCACAAAAACCTACATCAAGCAAGATAGGTCTTGGTTTTGAACAGGATCAAAAGAAACAAGAAGAGGATTCAACCTCAAGTTTTGAAGAATAAGAAACTTTAGAAGAAGACAGTATGAGAGAAAGTGATAATTTTAAGGAAGAGTTGGACAACCAATGCACAAAGAAGAAACATATGGAACATGAACCAACACAAAGAGACTAAGAGACCAATGAGGTTTAGACAAGTAAATTTCAATGGACAATGTTTCTCATATCACAAATTTGGGCACATGGCTTCACAGTGTAGGACACATGAAAGATAATAAGATGGGAATTTCATAAACAAGTAGCTCTTCCATGGGTATTGCTACTCATGTAATCAGTTTGGTCACAAGGCAATGAAATGTAGGGTTCATGACAGGAATAAATATGGCTTCACTAGGAGAAATCCCAAGACATTTGCACCTCTAAGGAATAATAACATTAAGTGTTATAAGTGCAATAATGATGGATATACAACAAAGTGGTGTAGATCAGACATTCTAGAACCAAAATAGGAATAGGAATACGAATAAGAATATGGACATGGATAGGAACAAAAACATGAACAAGAATAGAAATATGGATATGAACAGGAATAGGAACATGGATATGAACAAAAACAACCAAAGGAATCAAAAGGATCATATGAGAAGGAAAGAGGAAAAATATAAAGACCAGTGCTTTCTAGGAGTAGAAATATTCCTACCCCAAAATTAACCACCTCAAGATGAGGTGGGGGAGGGGCTAAGCTAAGAGACTCATTATTAGCATCCAACCCCAAAGGTGACCCTTTGCCATTGATTTCAAAGGGGAGAAATTTGAGTAAGAGGGAGATATTTGGTTTAAGGAGAGAGCATTGAGTTAGGGGGAGCATTTTCCCAGGGGGAGAAAAATAGGAAAAAGGTCAAGTTTTGGTAAAAATAGTTTGGGTTACCATCAATGGTGAAGGGGGAGATTGTTGGACATTTTGATTAGATGAGTTGTCATTGATTTCAAGAGTGAGTGGTCATTGATGTGAAGCTTTCAACACTAGTCAATGGTAGTTTCAGTGGGCAACATCAATTTCAGGTTTTCCAATCAGTGCAAAAGGATAGTCCATTTTTCAATTGATGAAGACCTAGTTCCAAGAAGTCAGATGTGGTCTAAAGTGCAAAGAAGCCCAAGTGAATAATATTGTAATAATTTTTTATAATATTATACAAGGAATATTAAATTAATTGTAAATTAATTAATATAATTTTATTAAATTTATTTATTAACTAATTTACTTAATTTTATGTTATTTAAATTAATTATTAATTTTTAATATATATATTTTTTTTGGTGGTGGCCACAAGGGGTAAACAGACTGTGACCACAAGGGAACCATTACATAACATATCCGCAACATGTGAAGCGAGAGATTTGAACCTGGGCCTCTCGACAACTAGAGAGGTTTAACTACCTACTTGCTCTCCAACTCCTCTACATGGGCGGATATTAATTTTTGTTAATTTTAAATAACCCTAAGGTGTGTTATTAATTTGAATTTTGAATTCAAATTCTAGCATCGACGTGGGGAGAAAATTAACCAAGTGTGTATATAATGGGAACTTACCCACCTTATCAAAGTTCCCAATGCTTTTGAATTAATTCTAAAGCTATGCAAGATTATGCGAATCATGTTGTGCAACAAAGAGGATTTAGTTTTGTTTAAAGTGCTTAGAGGAGGCAAAAATATTTCACCCAACAAGGAGGGAGCCTTGGTCACCAAGAACTGGTAGCGCAATTGGCAACCACAACGAAAACAATATGTGAGGGTAGCAATTGGCATAGGTTCAAATCCGTAGGAGGATTATCTTTTATTTTGAGCCTTTTATTTATGCTAGACCGAAGGAATATTTTTAGTACATATTTGAGGATAGATTTTGGTGTATATTTGAGGATAGGTTTGTGCCAGACCAAATATAGAGATTGAGTAGATTTATGCTAAAACAAAGGACTATGTTTAGTGTATATTTGAGATAGATATTTGGAGGTGATAGAGTATAGATGATGATAGTCTCCAGTGGATAGATCCATTATCTAGGGTAGTGAGGATAGGTGTCTTCAATGGATAGAGATCCATTAGCTACAATGGGGGCAACAATTCTTCTAGAAGATCAGTAGCCAAAGCTAAGGAGAAAGAGTTCTCCTATGGATAGAGATCCATAAAATTTATTAGGGCATTGGTATATCCTTTGGACAGAGGTCCATAAACATTGTAATAGGGAAAGGATTACCAATATATTGATTGAGAAAAATTTAGTGAAATATTTTCTCTGTGGAGTAGCCCACATTAGGTGAACCATGTTAGCTTGGTGTCTCTATTATGTGTGGTGATTTGTGCATTGCTTTGATTACTATTATTGATATTTCTATCTATATATTGCATAATATTGATTGAGAAATAAAAGTAAAAAGTGGTCTGATACTGTTCACCCCCATTCTCAATATAAGCTTGTGTTCTTCATGAATAATTTCACCTTCAAGATCAAATCCTCCTATTTTTGACTCTTCCTCTATTTGTTTGCCTTTGAAAATAATTTTATTTTTTTCTAACTTGTCTTCTTTAGGATCACCTCCTTCTTCTTCTAATGCTATTAAAATATTATCTTATGGTCCTTGTAGTGTATCTTCATATTCATCATCATTGAAACTGAAACCATTATTTATACAACTATATTCAATATGACCAAATTTACCACATATAAAATATTTGAGAATTATTGGTGATATTTTCTTAACCATTTCCTTTTATTTTATTAGAAATAGAACTTCATATTTATCATTACCTGAGGAACTATTATCACTATCACTTGAGTACTTACTTGCCTTGTCTACAAAGTAACTCCTCTTCTATATTTGAAATAACTTCTTTCCTTGTTTGCATTATTGATCCTTGCATTTCATTTAGTACCTATATTATTCTGATTCCATTTTCTTATGATCCTATTTTTCTTCATCATTGTTATTTCTAGAGTCTTGACAATCAGTTGCATAGTGACCATATTTTCCATAATTGAAATATCTCATAGATTTTACATCTTCAAATCTTCTTGGATCCATGTTCCTTCTACCATAACTTGCTTCTTCATCATTGGATGACTCATTTCTCAAATATGACTTCTTACACTTTATCTTGTTAATATATTTGAAGGCTACTTCTTTCTAAATATTAGGTTCCTCTTTTGTTCTCATCTCAAAAGCTATAAGAATGCCAAGTAATTCAGCCCTTGTCAAGAGATCGCCCTATTTTGAATCCTCTATAGAAGAAATATTTTCACTAAAAATTTTTGGGAGAGATCTTAAGATCTTATCATAAACATCATATTCTTGAAACTCAAGTCCAAGTCCTTCAATGGAGTTAAAAACCTCATATACATGAAGTAGATAAGCACTAATGTTTTCCTCATCCTTCATTGTTAATTCTTCAAACTGTCCCTTGATATTTTGTAACTTTGCCCTTTTTATATTTTTATCTCCATCATATATGCTTTGCAACCGATCCCGAATTCCTTTTGCTAATTTACAATGCATAACCTTTATGAACTTTGTTCTATGCAAACCTTTTAAAATTGTATTCACTATTTTTGAATTGTAAAGATGTAGAATATTACCATATTTATCTATAGGTGGAGTAGCTTGTGGTGTGTATCCATTTTCAATTTCTTCCCATATGTCATTGCCAAGTGCCATTAGGTGAATCTTCATTATCATACTCCAAAATACATAATCGCTTCCATCAAATACTGGTGCTGAATTATATGAGGATCCACTCTTTGAATCCATTGTGTTCTTGTAATATTTTTATTCAAGTTGTTAAACTCTTCTTAAGGAACCTGCTCTAATACCAATTAATTAACACAAGCTTATACTAAGAGGGGGGTGAATAGTATAAGACCACTTTTTACTTTTCTTTACAAAAAAATATTATCCAATATAATCAATGGAAATATCAATATCAATAACCAAAGAAATGCACAAATTATCACACACAATAGATACACCAATTTAACATGGTTCACCCAATGTGGGCTACTCCATAGAGAAAATATTTCACTAAATTTTTCTCAACAAATATGTTTGGGAATCCTTCCCTATTACAATGTTTATGGAACTCTATCCAAAGGAGACACCAATCGCCTAATCAATTTTATGGATCTCTATCCATAGGAGACACTAATATCCTCAATTAATTCATGGATCTCTTCATACAAGAGAATTCCTTTCTCCTCTACTCTAGCTGGTGATATTCTAAAAGAACTATTGCCTCCACTACAGTAGCTAATGGATCTCTATCCACTGAAGAATCTTGTCCTCACTCAAAAGACCTATTCTCACTACCCTCACTAATGGACCTCTATCCACTAGAGATTGTTATCCTCTATAATCTATCACCTCTAAATCTTGCTCTTAGCTCTATCTCAAATTTGCACTAAACACAGTCATTCAATCTAGCACAATTTGTTCAATATCTATTCTCTAATATATATTAAACATAGTCCTTCAGTCTAACACAAATATGCTCAATATATCTCCTCTGATATATACTAAACATAGTCCTTTAGTCTAGCACAAATCTACTAAATTTATGTCTCTGGTATGGCACAAACCTATCCTCAAATTTGCACCAAAATCTGTCCTCAAATCTATCCTCAAGCCTTAACACAAATCTTGACTCAATCACAAATCAACTCTGCTAGATCTGCTCCAAACCTTAAATCAATGTTTGAACAAATCAATCAATCAAATATACTCACAAGTCTTCTCAAAGACTTCCATCAACTCTATCCACAAGTTCTATCATGGACTTATCCAATATGCTCTCAATATTTGTCTTAAAATTTGTATTGTAAGCTTCCACATAAGCTCACACCAATCTGTCCATAAATCTTCTCCAAGACTTACCTCAAATATGCTCAACAAGTCCTCACTAGAACTTATCCAATCTACTCAACAAGCCTTCACCAAGACTTTCCTCAAATATGCTCAACAAGTTCTCACTAGAACTTTTCCAATCTAATCAAAAAGCCTTCACCAAGACTTACCTCAAATCTACATTGTAAGCTTCCACAAAAGCTTTCTCAACTCAATAAATAATAGAAAACCTCTTCAATTACACTAACAAGCTTCACACAAAATTTTGTTCAATCTCACAGAAATATATAGAGAATTGTTAAAAACTCAATATGCTTCTTACTCAAAATAATGCTCAATCACTTTCAATATCTTTCTCAAATCAAATTATAATATAGAACAATTTGTTTCATAGAACTTGAACTATCACTTCAAGACTTCCACTTGACTAGGCCCAATCAACTGAACTCAATCAATAACTCAGTGAAATACTTCTTACTCACAAACCTTAGTCCAAGCATCTGAGCACACAATCACTTATTTCCAATAATGCTTATCAAACACTCTCACATAACAACGATACTCATGATATTGCAAACCCTAATTAAAGATAGTTCACAAATTCACATAACAATGATGCTCATGTTCTTTCACAAACCTCAGTTCAATATAGTTCACAAATTCACATAACAATGATACTCATGTTCTTGCACAAACCCTAATAATGCATATAAAGGTTAAACCAATGTTTCCAAAAATGCTTATCAAACAAGGTTTCTATCTTCAACCTTTATTCTAGAAAAACCTTGAAGCATTAATACAAAACCAAACTCAAAAATGCTTACCAAACAATAAATTTCACTCCAACCTAGCAGTCACAAAATCCAAAAATCACTCACAATAAATATGTGCCCATACATTTTTGTTTGATGAAGAAGTGCCCTCAAAAACCTATTTTAACAAGATCAAACTCTTTTCCAATCTCAAGGGTTAGATTACCACAACCTCTTCATAAAGTAATTTTTACACAAAATATCAAATCCTTTTGTACATCTTCCAATATCCAAACTCATTATTTTATCTCAAACAATTTCATCATAAATAACATACATAACAATTTCCCTTGTACACCTTATAATCTCCAAGCTCAATATTTCACTTCAACAATTTCATCAAAAACAACATACATAGCAATTTCCCTTGTACACCTTATAATATCCAAACTCAATATAACAAAATCATTCACCACATACATAAATGTCACAATACAATATTTTAATATTTTTACCTTATAACTCCCCTAACACTTAGCATCCATAAAAATTAAAATATTAAACTTGCATACCTTTGTTAATGCTGTCCAAAAGACCTTGGTGGGAGTCAAGCCATCGATGGCTCTTCCCCAAGTGCTTCTACAGTGCTCACGCCCACCAACTAGGCTGCATGGATCCACAATAACCAAAAGGTATGAATGTGCCTTTTATTTCCTCCTCCTCGAATGACGCAAACATAGAATGATCTTCCCTTCAGTAAAAATAGAGTGCGTGAGGTTTAAACCCACACCTTGCATTCTCGAATGCTTCTAACAAAGCCTTTGGCTTCCAACTCAACTACAAGGGGCTTTGAGTTAATTTTGGAGGCCAAAAACTATTGTCCTCTTTTGTGCTCAACACACATGCAAAAATGCACAAGCCTTTCTTTCCTTTGCATCAGCCAAAAAATCATTTGCATGGGATAATTTTCAAATGCCAAACCCTGGCATTATTTATATGCAAACCATAGCATATTCCAACATCGGTGAGCATATTAAATTTTTAAATTTTATTTAATAGATCCTTTAAATTTGGCACCAAAAGGATTATTTAAATTTAAATTTTAACCTTAGTTAAAATATTTAAATTTGGTTCAAATCTCGCGCCTCATCGGACTGAACACTTGTCCCTTTCTTGGTGCTTTCAGCGGCATAAAAGGTTTAAAATGATTGTGGCATGGTGGTTATAGGGGTGAACTACAAAAATATTTATGTGGTGGCTTTCATTGCAGATAACGCAAAATACTGTAGAGGCCATAAAAGCCGAACAACCTGCCTAGATTCGTTGTGGCTACTGATTCCACCATGTAAATACAAAAAAAAATATTTAAATTTAAATAATTAAACCTTATCCTTTGAAATCTGCCACCTGGATTTTTTAGATAACTTGGAGAATGATCACTTCATGGTCTTCAATTTTCTTCAAATCAACCTTTAACTGGAATATTATAATAAAATATTATAATATTTTTTTTGGCTTTGATACAATCTTCCTCTTGCACTGCTTACTAAAACTCCTTCTTCTTGCACTGCTCACTGAAACTGAATCTTGACATCAATGACAAATCAACTACTAAAATTTCCAGCAATTGTTGCATGATCTCTATTCTAAGTACTAGCAAAATTGAGTAGCCTTAGCTTAGAGTAATATCTACTAGGAATCAAATTAAACATGTAATCCAACAAATGAATGGAGGTGGCAAGGGCTCAATGTTTTTTTAAAATATCCTTAATAATATAATAAAAAATAACTTAAAATAGACATTAGAGATTAGGGTGATAATTTTTTAATGAAGGAAAAAAAATTTAAACTAATTCTATGTCACTTTTAAACCCTTTTTAGGGAAAATTTTATCTTGATTGATAAGAAATTTGTTTTATTTTTTGACTATATCCTTTGTAAAATTTTAGAGAAGAAAAAAATATTCTTTTATATTCCTCTATGTTTTATGTAGTTAATCAATGGATATTTTATTATGGTCAATGGTAAAGGTCCTAGAATTTATGGTTACTCAAAATAATTTTAACAAAAATGTGGCACTTCATATGTTTTATTTTTTCCATGATGTACAAGGAGGTTGTAAAAATGGGGTCATTATAAAATAGGTTTTGGTTACACTTATACCAAAATGGTACAATAGATATAATATTCCTAACTAGAGACGAATTACCTTTGTTAATATGGCATATAACATAATTGTCAAAGCATTGACAAGATGAATTGATCATATACATTATAAAATAGTCTATCCTAAACAAACATGTTTCCATAGGAGTATCTACATACTTTATAACATCATTTTATAATTTGAGGCTCTTGAATGTATAGTAAATATAAGATAATATGTAGTCTTTGTTAAATTGGACTGGAATAAAGCTTATTATAGGGTTATATGGTTAGTCATTTTATAAATAATAAAATAGTTGGATTTTGGAGCTAATTTTAGACATAGATATCTATGTTTTTTGTTGATGCTTTGGCAAAGATAGACGTTAATGAGAAACTCCTAGATCCTATGGATTTTTATAGATAAGTATATAGGGTTTCCTATTGGATTTCTTCTTAGCTTTCATTGTCGATACCTGAGGGTATGCTTTCATTATAGATAAGTATATAGGGTTTCCATTGGATATTTTCTAAATTACATATGTAGTTGAATAGGATGTTAGGTTTTGAGGATATATGTAGTGGAAGAGATCTAAAAAATCCTAATAAGATGAAATAAATAGGAAATCTAGAGAGTTTGCAATATGATTGAAATATAATTAAATAGAAATAACGAAAACACAATGGAGTCTGGAGGAAATGGTCTCTCCATTAATATGAGCTAAAGAGCTACATTGTACTCCATATAGGGGCACTACTACTATCTACTACAATGAGCTTTATAGGAACTTGATATGTTATTGAAATACAGTTGATATGAACTTGATGTATGATCTACCACTATGAGTCCCTTTATATAGGAAGATAGATTCCTTGGCCAACACTCTACCTAGTTGTACAAGGAGACACCTTGCACATCATAACTTATACATTTCCACTTGTGCATTTATTACATTGTTTGAAGTAACTAGCTAACTTCCCCCTAAAGTAATTTCCTACTCTAACTATGTACCTAAGGTGTTACATTTACACGACCCAAATGATGTAATGCTCTCTAACTCTAACACCTCTCTATATTGTATTATTTGGGTATTGAATATTTCAATCTTCAATATGAATATTCTTCATGAAAAATTTCTTTGGCTTGCTCTTTGCGTTGATCTGGTTCTTTCAATTCTTATTGCATTGTATGCTTCCTTGAACTGGTTCTTCTTCTTCTTCTTGAATTCAAAAATTAAACTTGCATTCTCCTTGATTGCTTACTATAATTTTATCAAGAAAGTAGTTAGTGTCTTCATATGATGCAAGGAGAGTTGTAGCTGAGGGTTCTTTAGTCTATGATTTTTTTCTCTTCATGTCTTATTTGTTAAGATCTATTTTATTATGTCTTTTATTCCTTTTCCTCCTTCTCCTGTGATTATGCATTGATACTAGTGGAATTTCTACTTCATAAGGAGCTCATCTATCATCACAATAATATTGATTTGTATTTCTAGCTTGCTTCATGTGATGAGTGAGTACAAATATAATTAATGATAGGTAAATCATAAAATATTCCTCAAATGTGAATATAACTATCTTTTGTGAATTCCACCATGCCTTGAAGATATTTTCATGAAGATACCAATTAATGCTAAAATTTATCCTCTTTGGCTTCCTTAAGAAATAAGGAGAATCTCTCCTTGTCACTAACTAATAGATTCTCCTATCATTCGAGGATATCTATCAAGTTTCGAGAATATAATTCCATTTTGTTAAATAATTCTTCGTTAATAAAGGTATTTATTACTATTTCATCCACATTTCTTCTTGATAGATTTGAGATAGTGTTACTCTCTATTCCTTAGGATTGATAGAACCTTTGTAGTAGTCTACCTTATAACTCCTTACATTAGAGTGTAAGTTTGATTTGATAAAACCTTTTAGAGCTTAGGTTTTTAAAGGCTTCCATATGACTCCCTAGTTAAGATACGTGATTTAAGAAAATCTTTGTAATATTTGTAGACACCTTAAAATTCCAAAATGGATTAAGCACTTGATAAATTTTGAATGAATGCTATTATTATCAAGTTTTGTAAAATGCCTTGTCTCTCTAGTAATTTTTGATATGATGAATTATAGATAAACTACTTTTGACAATAGTAATTCAATTTTGGGTTGATTTTGTATAGTTTTGTGAATAGCAAATTTCAACTTACTTTAAATCTTATTTCTCCTATTGAACTTAAGCATTTTCTAATTTTTATGAGGTTCTATTTGTTGGATTTATTTTATCCCTTTAATGTAGATTTGAGACAAGTATATCAATTAGTTTCCAACTCTTCATTTTCCTTAATTAACCTCCTTTTATAGCCTTTAATAATTAATATTTAATGTTTCTAAATTCCAATTACCTACTTTGGTGTAGTATTCCTTATAACTCCCTAATATGGAATATTATAAAATGATTATATTTGCAATAGTAGAAGTTTAATTTATCCAGGTAGAAATCCTTATTTCTCCTATATTTTAAATTGCAAATATTAGGCTATTAATATATTTTTTTCTTTTTAATATTGCTTTCAAATATGGTTGATTTCTCTTAATATTTCAACCTTATATCTCCCTATTAATGAAAGTAAATTGGAATTAGGTATAATATTAACTTTGTAATGATCTAAAACTCTACGTATTTGGAGTTGATTTTTAGATGTAGATGACAACACTCTTTAGTGCTATTTTGACTATTATTTCCAACATATGGGCATTAGCTTTAGTGCTTCTCTTGAATTCAAATGGTGACTGGTTTCTTGATACCTTTGATGATAATACTTTGATAGTGTATGTCTCACATTTGATTGCTTTGACTATGATATTTAAATGCTTTATTTCTTCTATTACTATGAACGTTGAGGCTATTACGTAAATCTATCATGAACTTAGCTTTTAGTGCTACTGTGAATTTGGTCTTGAATGTTATTTTTCCTTGGTCTTTGGCACATCAAATAAGAGTTGAATCTTGAAGTGAGTGATAGTTTTCATGGTGGTTATATTTGAGTACTTGAGGAATGATAAGATGCTTATTGCCACTTGTAAATTTCTACCATAATGAGCATTATAGTCTTGGATGAGCACTCACACCAACCTTCTTCTCTATAATGTTTTCCTAGTCAAGCTTGGAATGGAGGGGTGCTCATGTGGGAAACGTTAGGGTTTTCTTTTAGATGAAAACTATCACCTTATATTTGTAGATTATATTTTTACGTAACGCCTCTTCAATGTATCTTTGCAATACCCTACAACATGACTAGATCCACCTTTATTGTATGCATTCAATGGTGTTTGGAGTGAGTTGTTTCTAGCTGGAATGGTGAGCAACACCTTGGGAACTTGGAGAAAGGATTTGAAAAATGATTTTGAAGGCTTCAATCAATGATATGGTGGATTTTGAAATAATCCAATGATTCTCCTTGATTAATGTCTAGTGTAATATTTTCAATATTATTTTTGAACTTGTTATGAAAATCCCTTTTAAAGATAATATTCCCCTTGAATATAATTTTTTTTTTTTTTTGTATTGTTTTCTTGTAGTTTAGGCTATCCAAATCACAAAATATATGAGCCTTTTGAAATATCCTTTTACCTTTCTTGGAGAATGCTTTTACACAGTTTCCCTGGACTATTTTTCTCCTTGTGAAGAGTGTGCCTTTTTGGCACCTAAAACCTGTCCCTCCTATGTAGGGTAGATTAGAGTAGTGCAATATAATGTAAATACTTTTGAAAATATAATACCTCTTTTCACCTCTTCTACAATATATGGTTTTATGGTAGCTTTTGAAGTAGGTAATGACTTATTTGACACTATCTCTGTTGCTAGACAACTCTCTCCTTTGCTTTGGTACTTTGGTAATAAATATGAGCTAATAACCATTAAGATAGAAGCTTTTTTTGTAGGGGTAATTTTTGCACTAGTTTTCTTGTAGATATCATTTAGTGCACTTTGAAAATGAGATTCACCAAGCCTCAATTTGAAGCTTCTATTGCTTATTTTGATGGTTGTTTTCTTATCTACTCCTTGGAGGAATATGATATAATTTTTGTGGCTTATTTGGGCCACAAAATATTGCAGGTTCTGTTCACTAAATAGTGTCTCTAGACACTTTTATTTTCTATTGGTTTTTTGTGTCCTTGATTTTTAAAAATCAACAAACACAAACTAACCCTTTTGAGAGTAACTAGTTAGTTATCAACTAGTATAGTGTCAATGGATTAATAATACACTTTTAATGGTAACAATAATATCACCTTATTTGTCATGTAAATGAACTCTCAAAATAGTTTCATATGAACTTAATAATCTCTACAATTTTTAAAAGTAATCTATAATTTACCCTTAATGAATATTCTACAATTTTTTTACTACAATGAATATTGTAGGATATAGTATTCTTGCTTTCTAGATAGAAAATAGGTAGATGATAATTTTATTTCTTTAAAAAATATACGACTCCTATTTAATGTGAAAATAATATTTAAAATGAATTTTCCTTTTTTACACTTAAATATTATAATGTAATCTTCCCTTCTGCAACTTTTAATCTAAATATGGTGCCTTAATGAAGTTTGATAATAATCCAATCTTAGGTTTAATAAATGAACCTAATTGCATCCAAGTTGCTTACCTATTTAATGGCTTATTAAGTAGATGTATATATGGATGTTTTTGATTCACCAAGTTGTTGCCTTGTAATGGTTGAATTTGCAACATCTTGTTGGCTATCTATGGTTGAATTTGCAGCATCTTGTTGGCTATCTATGGTTGAATTTGCAGCATCTTGTTGGCTATCTAGAATAGCTTCTTGCTTCACCAAGCTATAGCCTTGAACTTTCTATATTGAGCCTTCGATTTGGTGGCTCTATCCTTCTAGTGATATTTGATTTTTTTTTGTAGATTCAGAAAAATCCTTTCTATGAATTATGCCTTTTTGTTGTAAGAGGCAATCTCCATATTTTCTAGATTTGGTAGGATTATTCTATATGAATATTACTTAAAACTTCTTGTAAAATTCTAACTTCAAACATGGTATTCTTCTCAAGATTCTAAATTTCTTGAGGTATTCACTAGATTCTTATTTTGGAATTTCGAACTTCTTGTCAAATTATTCTTCTCTTCGGCTTGTTATCATATGGTGATAATTGTCCCAAGTCCTTCACTATAAGGTACTTTCTCCTTGGTAGCGGATTTATCCAATGAGTTATCCTTTGAACATTTTTTATTATGCTTCTACGAGCTCTACAACAAGGCTCTCCAAGCCTTCATAGTTTTTTGCTTGAGACCTCTCCAAGGTCTTCTATCTTGTAGCTTCTACTGTATTCCAAATGAGACCTTTTCTTCAAAATTTTACTTCTGGAAGTGTTGGTGATGAGATATAGGGTTATGCATAAGGGGTGGTACCAAAAATGTAATTATAAAATTAGGATGAATATAAGCAAATCGTGTATAAAATTTGGGGTAAAATTTTCAAAATTTTGTAGATAATTTATCAAAATATGGTAAAATTTTAAAAACTTTACACAAAAATTAGTAATCATGGAGGCATAAGGCATTAGTGCTATTAGGTACCTCTATGGAATCAAAATTTTATCAATAATAGTAATGCATGCAAAACAAGAGCAATAATTATGGATGTTAGAGTGTTGTTGTGACAAACTGAAATTAATAGAGCAATGATTAGGGATATTAAAGTGGCATAGTGAATATATAGAACCAAATGAGAAATAATGGATATGAGTGTGGCACAACAAAAACATGGAATCATAGAAGGCCATCACCAATTAATATTTCATTTTAATAGATAGATGATCATGATTGGTATCAATTGTCAATAGTTCTTAGAAGATCATATAATTCAATATCATTTCTTGTTTTGAGAAGAAATTATTTTTAAGGATGGTACAAAGGAACAACGCATAGTGATATAATATAATATTTTACTATATTGGTTTTATGGATAGTTGACATGGGCCACACATAATCCAAGGTTTATTGTATTATAATAATGAGTTGGATAAGGTTTTAAGAGTTAAGTAAGGTTAGGGTTATGCTTGTATATGTATTTATTTATAATATAAAGTATTTTTTATAATATTATTTACTCATGAATGTACCCCTAATCCTATAATATGTGGATTTGATTATTTTTTCCTTAAAAAAGAATCGTAATTTTATATTAAGTAAATATAAAATTACATTCTTCATATGCCTAATTGGAATTTCTTCAAAATTTCAATAGTGACCTAAAAATTAGGTCATTTATACATCATAATTAGCTATCTATATCATTCTAAGTTCTAACCTTAGAAAAAACAAATAAAAAAATTTAGAGAGTAATTTGAATTTAATATTTACTTTCACTTGATCCAATTTCAAATCTTGAAAAACCGTAGCCAATTATCCACTAAACTTATATATTAGCCCTTCACTTTTAAGAACCATTATATCATGCTTGATTATTCAATCTTGGTAATCACTTCTATGTAACATCTACTTTATATATATACATATATATAAACTTTTCTTTTATAATATTTTTTTTTGGTTACGTAGGAGAGTTGGTCACAACCACTCTATTTTAGTAACTTTCTTTGAGGTCCAAGGTTCAAATCGCGATGTACGCAAGTGTGTGAGTGGGCGAGTGGGCGTGGGTGAGTGAGTGGGTGTGGGAGTGTGTGAGGTGGTATATGTGTGTTAAATTCCCTATTGATAAGCATAGCTCTTAGATTTACGAGGGGTCATGGTTGGGAGTAGACTACTAAGTATGTAAGTCATACGGGTTTCTCACACTAACCAAATAAAAAAGACGAAACATTCTCTCATAATATTTATTATAATAAGACTATAATATTTTAATTTTTAAAATAAATATTATTTTTTCTCTTAGATAAAGATAAAGTTAACCTTATGGAATTGAGCTAGCACAACCTACCAACAAGCACTCCTATCTTACCAATTTACCATTGAACTATCATTTTAGATTAAATTTTAGGTTTTGAAAGGACCGAAGATTTAAAATAGGATGTGCTAGATAAAAAAAAACACTACCATATCCATAAAAAACAAATAATTTATAAATTTATTATAATATTATATTTGCAAATCAAATTATATTGGTTCAATGGTTTAAATTCCTCAACATTCAAAAAAAAAAACCAAGCTAATGAAAAAGTTAATGACAAATCTAATGATATTAGAGGATCTTGCTAAGGCTTTTTATCACATGGCTAATGATAAAGCGCCAGGTCTAGATAATTTTACTTGTGAATTTTATAAATATTTGTGGGATATGGTTGACCCAGACCTTCTACGAGTTTATCAGGAAGCCATGTCCATTAGTTCATTAGGATCGCTTATCAACAGAAGCAATATAAAATTCATTCCTAGGCCTGGCGATCCTGAGGTGATCAATTGTAGGCCAACCACTCTACTGAATGTCAGCTATAAATTTATTTCTAAAGACCTCGCTCTTAGACTTCAGCCTCTACTTCCTCTTATTATGAGGCATGAGCAAATATGTTTCATTCGTAATAGATATATTCTAGATAATGTCCTCATATTTTGGGAAGGTATGAAATTGGCACGATAGTATCAACAAGAGGTGTTGTTTATTAAACTTGAATTTGAAAAAGCATATGATAGAATTGAATGGAACTTTATTCTATCCATGCTTACAGTGCTTGGATTTGGCCCTAGATTTGTTCAATCAGTGAAGATGTTATTTACATATGCTTCAACGGTTCTCATGCTGAATGGTTTTCAAACATAGTGCATTGGTATATTTAAATTTGTTTGCTAGGGGTGTCATCTTGCTGCCTCCCTCTATGTGCTTGTGGCTGAAGCTTTTGGATGCCTTCTCACCCACAAAGCATCACAAGGGATGGTTAAGGGTATTTTCCTAACAGGAGGGCAAGGGCAACTCATTAACGACCACTTTGCAGATGATTCTTTTTTAACTCTCAATGAATATGAAGGATTTATCACATAGGCTCTTTCTAGCCTGAATTTTTTTTGCAAAGCCTCAAGTTCTAGCATTTAGTGGATGAATACTACATGATACAAGCAGTACTCCAATCCCTTACCACCCTATCTTGAGCAATACCAATGGATGTGGATTCAATCAGGGGAGATGTTCAAATTTTTTGGCATCCCATTTTATTTTCATAGTGCCCTATCTCAATTGTGGGAGTATGTGGTGCAAAGAGTGGAGGAAAAACTCACTTTTTGGGTCACCAAGAAGTTATCCCTTGTAGGTAAATTCCAAATCTACTCTAAAATTCTTGTCAATACTCACGTTTATTACTCCTTATACCGGATTGCTTCTTGAGCTTGCTATAAGAAGCTGTAAAAGCTTCTATAGGATTTTTTATGGGCTAGTTCCTCTTAGAAACATGGCTTCCATAGAGTAGCTTGGGAATTTTGTTGCCTTCATAATAAGTTAGGGAGTTTCATGCTATTTAACTGCTATCATCAAGGTCTGGCTCTTAGTGCTAAATGGATTATCCAAGCTCTTAAAAGGGATGAAGCATGGAAAGCTCTGATTAGGAACTATGTGGCAATAGGCCTACCCACTGGCAAGAAATGTTGGAAGGGGTTAGATTTACCTTTCATTCTTGTAGCACCTATTTTTATTTTTTTGGGTCCTTTGCGACTCAAAGTATTTGGAAGGCTTAGGAGTGAATCAAGCCTTGGATCCATTGGAATGGAGTTGGTCACCACTAGGGGGAATCTGTTGTAGCATTTAATGTTCGATGGTCCCCTGTGGTTTAGTATCAGGGACAATCACTCACTCAAGTTCAATGGATTAATGCTAAATTTGTTTTAAAAATGGCATTGTGTCTATTTCTAATTTTTGTTGTAGGTAGACTAGGGATTGGATCCCTTGGGAGATTTTTCAACAATAGTATGCTTTAAAGCCCACATATAAAGTCACGTATGATGTGGTTATAAATTATACCCCATTTTCCTTTTAGCCTAAGCTTGGTTATGTTGTTCAATAATATTGGTCGAAAGAGTGGGAATGGTATAAACGTGTCCCTTTTCTTAGCTACCTAACTAAGTAGGGATACTGTTGGATTTCACCCAATCTCCCAATGGTGCCAAAGCTTAATAAGTATTGGTATTTGTTCTCTTCCAAATACATATGGAGTGCATGCTTTTAGATCACTTGGGAACCTTATATTGAACTTAAATATGATTTTTTTGCCTAGAGTATGTTGTATCAAGGGTTGCCACTTGGCCATAGGCTTAGGCACTTGGGAATTTACACTCCCACTTACCCTTTATGTGGGGATGCAAAATCAAACTTGCATATTTTTTAGAATTGTAGTAGATCCAGGATGGCCTGGGAGTATATGGAGTCCTTTTGTTGGCTATTTTTGCATGCTCCTTTAACTTGGCTTTACAATCTGTTGGGGGATACACCAGAATTTTCTCAGTCTCTGTTAGAATTCTGGAACATATTTAGAATTAGCATTCTATTTCATACATGGAAATCCAAAAATGAGATAGTTTTTTAGATAAAACTCCCTCTATTATTTTCTCTCTTTTAGATAAGCTAATGGTATTTCATGATGTCTAGTTACAAATTCAGGTGTAAGCTAATAAGGTTGCAATGGAACTCAATCATATTTAGGAGTTGATTGACTATTGGGGAAATCCACCATGTAATGTGAGTAGATTCCCCCCCAAGAGAATGAGAAACATACCCATTCCAAATCTAGATAGCATCGTCGCCCACCATCGAATAGGTGGGATAGGTCAGTCTCTAGGACTCGCACTCAACCATCTAGAGAAAACGTGTAGAGAGTGCCACACACAAAATCTGCTCAACAATTTTTTGATTAGGGAGATCATCCATAGTTTTATCCTTTGCGCCATATGGAACTCACCAAGGCTAGGTAATTATCTCGTATTCTTTCGATCAGGTTGGTTCTCCGAAGGAAGGTGATGGTGGTGCCAATACTAGATGGAGCACAGGTACTGTTGGTGATGTAATTGTGCACATAGACTGGAAAACTCCCATTGAGGCTCCCTTGAGTCCTACTCAATAGCTTGCTCCTAAGATGCATGCCATAATGCCAAGATTGGGTTGGAAAAATTAATGGTTGTTGTGATCTATTTTAATTATTATAGTTAATCTCACCATTTTATAATCTTCTTACGGTGACATTTTAATATAATATTCCCCTTGAATATAATCCTTCTTGATTTATGTCTAGTGTAATATTTTTTGTATTATTTTTGAACCTGTTATGAAAATCCCTTTTAAAGATAATATTCCCCTTGAATATAATTCTTTTCTTTTTTTTTGTATTGTTTTCTTGTAGTTTCGGCTATCCAAATCACAAAATATATGAGCCTTTTGAAATATCCTTAGGGGTGCTCATGTGGGAAACATTAGGGTTTCCTTTTATATGAAAACTATCACCTTATCTTTGTAGATTATATTTTTACGTAACGCCTCTTCAATGTATCTTTGCAATACCCTACAACATGACTAGATCCACCTTTATGGTATGCATTCAATGGTGTTTGGAGTGAGTTGTTTCTAGCTGGAATGGTGAGCAACACCTTGGGAACTTGGAGAAAGGATTTGAAAAATTATTTTGAAGGCTTCAATCAATGCTATGGTGGATTTTGAAATAATCCAATGATTCTCCTTGATTTATGTCTAGTGTAATATTTTCTGTATTATTTTTGAACTTGTTATGAAAATCCCTTTTAAAGATAATATTCCCCTTGAATATAATTCTTTTTTTTTTTTGTATTGTTTTCTTGTAGTTTCGGCTATCCAAATCACAAAATATATGAGCCTTTTGAAATATCCTTTTACCTTTCTTGGAGAATGCTTTTACATAGTTTCCCTGGACTATTTTTCTCCTTGTGAAGAGTGTGCTTTTTTCGCACCTAAAACCTGTCCCTCCTATTTAGGGTAGATTAGAGTAGTGCAATATAATGTAAATACTTTTGATAATATAATACCTCTTTTCACATCTTCTACAATCTATGGTTTTATGGTAGCTTTTGAAGTAGGTAATGACTTATTTGACGCTATATCTGTTGCTAGACAACTCTCTCCTTTGCTTTGGTACTTTGGTAATAAATATGAGCTAATAACCACTAAGATAGAAGCTTTTTTTGTAGGGGTAATTTTTGCACTAGTTTTCCTATAGATATCATTTAGTGCACTTTGAATATGACATTCACCAAGCCTCAATTTGAAGCTTCTATTGCTTATTTCGATGGTTGTTTTCTTCTCTACTCCTTGGAGGAATATGATATAATTTTTGTGGCTTATTTGGGCCACAAAATATTGCAGGTTCTGTTCACCAAATAGTGTCTCTAGACACTTTTATTGTCTATTGGTTTTTTGTGTCCTTGATTTTTAAAAATCAACAAACACAAACTAACCCTTTTGAGAGTAACTAGTTAATTATCAACTAGTATAGTGTCAATGGATTAATAATACACTTTTAATGGTAACAATAATATCACCTTATTTCTCATGTAAATGAACTCTCAAAATAGTTTCATATGAACTTAATAATCTCTACAATTTTTAAAATTAATCTATAATTTACCCTTAATGAATATTCTACAATTTTTTTACTACAATGAATATTGTAGGATATAGTATTCTTGATTTCTAGATAGCAAATAGGTAGATGATGATTTTATTTCTTTAAAAAATATACGATTCCTATTTAATGTGAAAATAATATTTAAAATGAATTTTCCTTTTTTACACTTGAATATTATAATGTAATCTTCCCTTCTGCAACTTTTAATCTAAATATGGTGCCTTAATGAAGTTTGATAATAATCCAATCTTAGGTTTAATAAATGAACCTAATTGCATCCAAGTTGCTTACCTCTTTAATGGCTTCTTAAGTAGATGTATATATGGATGTTTTTGATTCACCAAGTTGTTGCATTGTAATGGTTGAATTTGCAACATCTTGTTGGCTATCTATGGTTGAATTTGCAGCATCTTGTTGGCTATCTATGGTTGAATTTGCAGCATCTTGTTGGCTATCTAGAATAGCTTCTTGCTTCACCAAGATTTAGCCTTGAACTTTCTATATTGAGCCTTCGATTTGGTGGCTCTATCCTTCTAGTGATATTTGATATTTTGTTGTAGATTCAGAAAAATCCTTTCTATGAATTATGCCTTTTTGTTGTAAGAGGCAATCTCCATATTTTTTAGATTTGGTAGGATTATTCTATATGAATATTCCTTCAAACTTCTTGTAAAATTCTAACTTCAAACATGGTATTCTTCTCAAGATTCTAAATTTCTTGAGGTATTCACTAGATTCTTATTTTGGAATTTGGAACTTCTTGTCAAATTATTCTTCTCTTCGGCTTGTTATCATATGGTGATAATTTTCCCAAGTCCTTCACTATAGGGTACTTTCTCCTTGGTAGTAGATTTATCCAATGAGTTCTCCTTTGAACATTTTTTATTATGCTTCTACGAGCTCTACAACAAGGCTCTCCAAGCCTTCATAGTTTTTTGCTTGAGACCTCTCCAAGGTCTTCTATCTTGTAGCTTCTACGGTATTCCAAATGAGACATTTTCTTCAAAATTTTACTTCTGGAAGTGTTGGTGATGAGATATAGGGTTGTGCATAAGGGGTGGTACCAAAAATGTAATTATAAAATTAGGATGAATATAATCAAATCGTGTATAAAATTTGGGGTAAAATTTTCAAAATTTTGCAGATAATTTATCAAAATATGGTAAAATTTTAAAAACTTTACACAAAAATTAGTAATCATGGAGGCATAAGGCATTAGTACTATTAGGTACCTCTATGGAATCAAAATTTTATCAATAATAGTAATGCATGCAAAACAAGAGCAATAATTATGGATGTTAGAGTGTTGTTGTGACAAACTGAAATTAATAGAGCAATGATTAGGGATATTAAAGTGGCATAGTGAATATATAGAACCAAATGAGAAATAATGGATATGAGTGTGGCACAACAAAAACATGGAATCATAGAAGGCCATCACCAATTAAGATTTCATTTTAATATATAGATGATCATGATTGGTATCAATTGTCAATAGTTCTTAGAAGATCATATAATTCAATATCATTTCTTGTTTTGAGAAGAAATTGATTTTAAGGATGGTACAAGGGAACAATGCATAGGGATATAATATAATATTTTACTATATTGGTTTTATGGATAGTTGACATGGGCCACACATAATCCAACGTTTATTGTATTATAATAATGAGTTGGATAAGGTTTTAAGAGTTAAGTAAGGTTAGGGTTATGCTTGTATATGTATTTATTTATAATATAAAGTATTTTTTATAATCTTATTTACTCATGAATGTACCCCTAATCCTAGAATATGTGGATTTGATTATTTTTTCCTCAAAAAAGAATCGTAATTTTATATTAAGTAAATATAAAATTACATTCTTCATATGCCTAATTGGAATTTCTTCAAAATTTCAATAGTGACCTAAAAATTAGGTCATTTATACATCATAATTAGCTATCTATATCATTCTAAGTTCTAACCTTAGAAAAAACAAATAAAAAAATTTAGAGAGTAATTTGAATTTAATATTTACTTTCACTTGATCCAATTTCAAATCTTGAAAAACCGTAGCCAATTATCCACTAAACTTATATATTAGCTCTATACTTTTAAGAACCATTATATCATGCTTGATTATTGAACCTTGGTAATCACTTCTATGTAACATCTACTTTATATATATACATATATATAAACTTTTCTTTTATAATATTTTTTTTTGGTTACGTAGGAGAGTTGGTCACAACCACTCTATTTTAGTAACTTTCTTTGAGGTCCAAGGTTCAAATCGCGGTGTATGCAAGTGTGTGAGGGGGTGAGTGGGCAACTGGGCGTGGGTGAGTGAGTGGGTGTGGGAGTGTGTGAGGTGGTGGATGTGTGTTAAATTCCATATTGATAAGCATAGCTCTTAGATTTACGAGGGGTCATGGTTGGGAGTAGACTACTAAGTGTGTAAGTCATATAGGTTTCTCACACTAACCAAATAAAAAATATGAAACTTTCTCTCATAATATTTATTATAATAAGACTAATATTTTAATTTTTAAAATAAATATTATTTTTTCTCTTAGATAAAGATAAAGTTAACCTTATGGAATTGAGCTAGCACAACCTACCAACAAGCACTCCTATCCTACCAATTTACCATTGGAATATCATTTTAGATTAAATTTTAGGTTTTGAAAGGACCGAAGATTTAAAATAGGATGTGCTAGATGAAAAAAAACACTACCATATCCGTAAAAAACAAATAATTTATAAATTTATTATAATATTATATTTTCAAATCAAATTATATTGGTTCAATGGTTTAAATTCCTCAACATTCAAAAAAAAAACCAAGCTAATGAAAAAGTTAATGACAAATCTAATGATATTAGAGGATCTTGCTAAGGCTTTTTATCACATGGCTAATGACAAAGCTCCAGGTCTAGATCATTTTCCTTGTGAATTTTATAAATATTTGTGGGATATGGTTGACCCAGACCTTCTACGAGTTTATCAGGAAGCCATGTCCATTGGTTCATTAGGATCGCTTATCAATAGAAGCAATATAAAATTCATTCCTAAGCCTGGCGATCCTGAGGTGATCAACTGTAGGCCAACCACTCTGCTGAATGTCAGCTATAAAATTATTTCTAAAGACCTCGCTCTTAGACTTCGGCCTCTACTTCCTCTTATTATGAGGCATGAGAAAATATGTTTCATTCGTAATAGATATATTCTAGATAATGTCCTCATATTTTGGGAAGGTATGAAATTGGCACGATAGTCTCAGCAAGAGGTGTTGTTTATTAAACTTGAATTTGAAAAAGCATATGATAGAACTAAATGGAACTTTATTCTATCTGTGCTTAAGTGCTTGGATTTGGCCCTAGATTTGTTCAATCAGTGAAGATGTTATTTACATATGCTTCAACGGTTCTCATGCTGAATGGTTTGCAAACATAGTGCATTGGTCTATTTAAATTTTTTTGCTAGGGGTGTCATCTTGCTGCCTCCCTCTATGTGCTTGTGGCTAAAGCTTTTGGATGCCTTCTCACCCACAAAGCATCACAAGGGATGGTTAAGGGTATTTTCCTAACAGGAGGGCAAGGGCAACTCATTAATGACCACTTTGCAGATGATTCTTTTTTAACTCTCAATGAATATGAAGGATTTATCACATAGGCTCTTTCTAGCCTGAACATTTTTTGCAAAGCCTCAGGTTCTAGCATTCAGTGGAGGAATACTGCATGATACAAGAAGTACTCCAATCCCTTACCACCCTATCTTGAGCAATACCAATGGATGTGGATTCAATCAGGGGAGATGTTCAAATTTTTTGGCATCCCATTTTATTTTCAGAGCACCCTATCTCAATTGTGGGAGTATGTGGTGCAAAGAGTGGAGGAAAAACTCACTTTTTGGGTCACCAAGAAGTTATCCCTTGTAGGTAAATTCCAAATCTACTCTAAAATTCTTGTCAATACTCACATTTATTACTCCTTATACCGAATTCCTTCTTGAGCTTGCTATAAGAAGTTGGAAAAGCTTCTATAGGATTTTTTATGGGCTAGTTCCTCTTAGAAACATGGCTTCCATAGAGTAGCTTGGGAATTTTGTTGCCTTCATAATAAATTAGGGAGTTTCGTGCTATTTAACTGCTATCATCAAGGTCTGGCTCTTAGTGCTAAATGAATTATCCAAGCTCTTAAATGGGATGAAGCATGGAAAGCTCTGATTAGGAACTATGTGGCAATAGGCCTACCCATTGGCAAGAAATGTTGGAAGGGGTTAGATTTACCATTCATTATTGTAGCCCCTATTTTTATTTTTTTGGGTCCTTTGGGACTCAAAGTATTTGGAAGGCTTAGGAGTGAATCAAGCCCTGGATCCATTGGAATGGAGTTGGTCACCACTGGGCGGAATCTGTTGTAGCATTTAATGTTCGATGGTCCCCTGTGGTTTAGTATCACGGACAACCACTCACTCAAGTTCAATGGATTAATGCTAAATTTGTTTTAAAAATGGCATTGTGTCTATTTCTAATTTTTGTTGTAGGTAGACTAGGGATTGGATCCCTTGGGAGATTTTTCAACAATAGTATGCTTTAAAGCCCACATATAAAGTCACGTATGATGTGGTTATAAATTATACCCCATTTTCCTTTTAGCCTAAGCTAGGTTAGGTTGTTCAATAATATTGGTGGAAAGAGTGGGAATGGTATAAACGTGTCCCTTTGCTTGGTTACCTAACTAAGCAGGGATACTGTTGGATTTCACCCAATCTCCCAATGGTGCCAAAGCTTAATAAGTATTGGTATTTGTTCTCTTCCAAATCCATATGGAGTGCATGCTTTCAGATCACTTGGGAACCTTATATTGAACTTAAATATGATTTTTTTGCCTAGAGTATGTTGTATCAAGGGTTGCCACTTGGCCATAGGCTTAGGCATTTGGGAATTTACACTCCCACTTGCCCTTTATGTGGGGATGCAGAATCAACCTTGCATATTTTTTAGAATTGTAGTAGATCCAGGATGGCCTGGGAGTAGATGGAGTCATTTTTTTGGCTATTTTTGCATGCTCCTTTAACTTGGATTCACAATCTGTTGGGGGATACACCAGAATTTTCTCAGTCTCTGTTAGAATTCTAGAACATATTTAGAATTACCATTCTATTTCATACATGGAAAGCCAAAAATGAGATAGTTTTTTAGATAAAACTACCTCTATTATTTTCTCTCTTTTAGATAAGCTAATGGTATTTCATGATGTCTAGTTACAAATTCAGGTGTAAGCTAATAAGGTTGCAATGGAACTCAATCATATTTAGGAGTTGATTGACTATTGGGGAAATCCACCATGTAATGTGAGTAGAGTCCCCCCCAAGAGAATGAGCAACATACCCATTCCAAATCTGGATAGCATCGTCGCCCACCATCGAATAGGTGGGATAGGTCAGTCTCTAGGACTCGCACTCAACCATCTAGAGAAAACATGTAGAGAGTGCCACACACAAAATCTGCTCAACAATTTTTTGATTAGGGAGATCATCCACAGTTTTATCCTTTGCGCCATATGGAACTCACCAAGGCTGGGTAAATATCTCGTATTCTTTCGATCAGGTTGGTTCTCCGAAGGAAGGTGATGGTGGTGCCAATATTAGATGGAGCACAGGTACTATTGGTGATGTAATTGTGCACATAGACTGGAACACTCCCATTGAGGCTCCCTTGAGTCCTACTCAATAGCTTGCTCCTAAGATGCATGCCATAATGCCAAGATCGGGTTGGAACAATTAATGGTTGTTGTGATCTATTTTAATTATTATAGTTAATCTCACCATTTTATAATCTTCTTACGGTGACATTTTGAGCTTTGTCCTTATTGTCTTCTCAATCAGTTTGTCATGTGCTTGGGGTGTGATGTGTTAGTTGAACTCTGTCCTAGTTGTCTTCTCAACCATTTTGGCTTGTACTTGGGGTGTGATGTATTAGTCCACCTACTTTTGTATGTTTAGACTTTGCATTTAATATATTGATTTTTCATTAAAAAAACTAAAATTTAACTCTTATCAAATGATACATAAATAAATAATACATTTTTCACTTAATTAAATATTTGTTTCTCTCAAAAATAAAATAAAATATAACACTGAACAAACGAATAATTAATCTACTTTGTAACATCGGGATTAATTTGTAATGTTAAAATTAATTAACATCAAAATAATTAATTTTTTTTTTAAATATCACATCTTATAAGGTAATGTTGGACACACATTAGTAGAAGAATTATTAAAGAGGAACAAAATTTTAATATATTACTAAAAATAAATAGTTTGTATGAGAAAAATATCATGTGAATTGGTTAGAAAGCAAAGGATAAAGCCAACTAACCCATTGACAAAATTTTTGACAAATGTTAAAGCTCATAAACCACTTAAATTCCACAAATAATAAAATTTTAACTACATTCACAAGATTAACATGTGCTTTTGTTTTCAAAAGTGAACACTACATTAATTCACTAAAAAATAACCAACGGCATGTTTTCATACTAAATTATAATAATTAATTATAATAATTTATATTTTATTATTTATATATTTAAATTTTAAATATATATTTTTAAAATACTTAAACTTTTTTGTTAGGTTGATTTTTCTTTGTTAAAAGGGATAGGCGGTTGGGATTAATTTGAATTTGGATCTATGAATAAGAACCAACAAAAACTTTAAATATAATTTAAATAATAATAATTTTAAAAATTTAAACTTTTATCAAAGAATACATTACACTTTAAAAACTTCAAATTTTTAATTATTAAAACAAAAACATTAAAAAATTTAATTATTTTGTTGTGAATATAGTAATAACTAAAATATTCAACGAGGTAACATATCACTATAATATTTCAAAAAAATATTAATATAATTATAATTACAAATTTTAAACTTGAACATTTTCTTATGAGTCATTAACTTGATGAGAGCGGGTTGGGAGTGGGTTGGGATGGTGACAACTATGGTTTTGGTGATAAATGGTTTAGGTTTTAATCATATACAGGACAAAGAGAGAGTGCAAATGGAAGAAGTACTTTGAAACTCCCTCGACGACCACACTCTAACGTAGGCGAGGACAGGTCAAGTCAGGAATTTTTTTGTCATCCACCATGGAAATATCCACAGCGATGTTGAGCAGGGGAAATAATCGCCTGATAAATTAGGGGAAAGCCATAAAAACCCCTTATCGTATGTAGACTGACTACAGAATAATCGAAGAACCCCCCCGAGTGGATCATTAGAGTTCGTTGTGCAAGGGTGTGACGTTTTATTCTCACAAACCCTTATGGAAGGGTATGCTTCACGCGACTCATTCTCCCTTGTGGGGAAATTCGTAGGGGATGCCCTGACATGGACGCAATTCATTGGTGGGCATTTGCAAAATGGAAAATCTTGGGAACCATGAGTCTCTCTACAATTATCAGGGGCTTCTTCATGATTCAAATGAATACTTCAGAAGATGCAAAGTGAATTTTATCCAATGGCCCGTATTTCTTTGGAAGACATAGTTTACATTGAAAAAAATGGGAGCCAAAATTCAATCCTAAATCGCAAAACATAAATTTTTCTCCCATATGGGTGTGGCTCCCCAACCTTCCTGCTCATTTATTCTATGAAGATGCTCTTAGAGGGATGGATAGGGCCTTTGGGAATTTGGTGGCCATTGTCCCAGCCACACACGCCAGAAATCGACTCACCCAAGCCCATAAATGTGTTATCATGAGTTTGGAATCGTAACTCCTGGATCATCTAAACCTCATCTACAGGGACTTCAGGTGGGAGCAACCGTTAATTTTTATAACAAACATGCCTTCTATTCAGATTTCCAATCCTAGGGGTATCTTCCATCCCAATGCCCAGATCATAGAAACCCGAAGGGTGACCAACAACCATTGGAACATAAGGAGATTATTGAAAATAGAAGGACCACCATTAGCTAAAGGTAAATCTTAAATATCAAGCAATAGATTTGGTTGCCTCCACCTCATTATCTCCAAAATGCAAGTACCTCAATAACCACTATCAATAAATTTGATTTACTTAAATATTATGGAATCATAGAGGAAATTGATGAAATAGAAATACCTATGATACCTTACCAAGCCCCTATCACTCCCTCTCAGTAAAGCCAATCTCACATTTCTATCTAGGAAAATTCCTCTACCCCTCACCAAGGATAAAACCCCATTTTTGGTCAAAGCCCTCAAAGCCGCTCCTAAAACCCCTTCGGATGCCATCCTACCCAAGGTCGACATCTCCCCGAGATGGACCTGTTCCCCCTACATCGCAAAAATTCTATAATGATTCTATTTTTGATAGCGAAGAGGTTGCCATGGAATATCCCGACCATTAGAGACCCGAATAGACTAGAAGCTTCAAAAATCCCAAGTAGATGCGAGAATAGATAGAAAAAAAGGTAGATATAGATAATGGAATGTAGAAAAACATGTTTCAAGAAATCAGTAATGCCATTAAGGAAGAAAATCAAAGACCCAAACCCCCCATGCAAGAAGGCAAGGGAGGCAAAAATCCTTCAAAAATTTCCAAATGAAAGTCCTCTCCTGAAATGCAAGAGGAATAAATGGTGCAGCCAAACAATGATTGGCTGAAACTATGCAAAAGGACTACAATTCCATAATTTTCTTCATTCAAGAAACCAAATTAGATGACCAGTGGGCTCCCAAGGTAGCCAAGATCATTTGGAAAAACTATGACTTCACCTACTCCCCAGCTTTGGGGACTACAAGTGGGCTTCTATGCCTTTGGAACCCAACCAAAATTAAAGGTAGGTTTATCTCAGGGTAAGACAGACTGTCCAACATTTTGTTCCATGATCTTATCTCTTAGATTTCTTGTATTATGTCAAATATATATGCTCCCAACTCGGCCTAGGGAAGATTGTTCTTGTAGAAAACCCTCACTCAGATGAGACATGCTTTCACCAACAATCTGTGGATGCTGGTGGGGGACTTCAATTCCACCTTGTAATTTTTTGAGAAAAAATGGGGGAACTCAATTACTCATAGGAATACAAATGATCTGAGAAATTTTGTTAACTCCAATGCTCTCATGGATGTGTCGCTTCAGGGATCCAAGTACACCTGGAGTAATATACAACTAGGGAACAACCTCATTCAAGAACATCTTGACCGGTTTCTGTTGTCCCAAGAAGCCCTTCCCCTCTTCGGTGATGCCACTCTATAGGCTCTCCCAAAGATTGGATTGGACCATAGCCCACTTTTGTTCAAAATAGTTAGCAAACCACAATTCAAGACTCCCTTTCAATTCGAGTCAATGTGGATTCATCACTCGAATCTTAGAAATTGGATAACAAAATGGTGGGGAAGTGCTTTACTGGGATAGCCCCAAACCAATTCATGCAAAAACTCATATGGTCAAGGAAAATCTCAAAGTTTATAACAGGGAAATCTTCAAAAATATCTTTAAAGCTAAAAAAAACATTAAAACCCGACTAAAGCAAATTGAGGACAGTTTTTAGGGAGGTCATGAAAATAATAATCTAAGAGCTAAAGAGAGAACCCTACTCTCTGAGTACCATAATATTCTAGGAAAAGAGGAAATATTTTGGCACTAGAAGTCTATTCAACTTTGTCTCAGGGAATGCGAGTCCAATACTAAGTACTTTCATATCTCCACCATTAGGAACAACGAATCCAACAAAATTAAAGGCCTCATCAAACATAATGGGAACTTTACTATGGATATCCATCAGATCAAGGATGATGTACTGAGTCATTTTAGCATCCTTCTTGCCTCCCCCCCCTCCTCCACACATTTGTCCATGGATTCCCTCTTGGAAAACATCTCGTTGTCTATCTATGATGACACCAATAACTACCTCCTCAGCCCCTTGACCCACAAGAAAATTCATCAGGACATTTTTCCATGAAGCCGGATAAAACCCCTGGGCTGGATGACTTCCCTCCCAAATTATTTCAATTCTTCTGTGATATAGTAGGCCTTGACCTGTGTTGTGCCATCACTGAAATGCAAAATTCCAAATGCATTCCTAGAGATGTTAATTCCACTTTTCTGGCCCTGATCCCCAAAGGTAATAATTCTCAGTCCCTCTTTAATTTTCATCATATTAGTTTGTGCAATATCATCTACAAGGTTCTGACCAAATCTCTAGCTAATAGACTCACTGGAATTCTACCCTATATCATTGATCACTATCAAGGAAGCATAGTTAAAGGTCGTAACATCCTCGATGGAGTCATCACCATCCATGAAATGATCCACTCAACTCATTTGTCCAACTCTGTAGCCTTCTTTTTGAAGCTTGACATGAACAAAGCCTTTGATAGAGTAAACCGAGAATTCCTATCCAAAATCCTCCTCAAATATGGTTTCCATGAATCTTGGATGAATCTAATTTCAAATTGTGTCTCTTCTTCCTAGTTTTTGGTTCTTGTGAATGGATCTATTGTTGGCTACTTTCCCAGTACCAAAGGTTTGAGGTAGGGGGACCCTTTGTCCCCCATTATTTTCATCATTCTAGCTGAGAGCTTGGGCCGAGCCATCAAGAATTCCTACTACAAGAATCTGATCTCTAGCATCAAGGAAGATTATGGGCTAATTTCCTCCACTTATTAATAATTTGTGGATGACACCTTGTTGGCCACTAAAGCTTAAGTTGCTAAAGCCAAATCCATTAAGGTCATCCTCAATCTGTATGAGGAAGTAGTTGATCAAAATATCAATTACACAAAAAATAAGCTCTATTTCATCAACACTCCCATGAGAAGGTAGGCCAAGATTGCAGACATTTTGGGATGCACCATTCCGGACTTCCCAGCCACCTACTTGGGCCTTCCAATGTTCAAAGGGATACCCCTAAAAGAAACATGGAATAATGTCACAAAAAAGAAACACAATAAGTTGGAAGGATGGAAAAGGGTCCTCCTATCCAGTTTTGGCAAAATCACATTGGTAAAGGCAGTCCTCCAAAGTATACCCACCTATTTCTTGTCGGTCTACAAAATCCCTACTGTAGTGGGAGAGGCTATCAAAAGGTTACAAACCAATCCCTCCTAGACAAGCAATTGGTAAAGGTAGAGTATACCCCTAAATAAAAGGTAGTCCTCCAAAGTATACCCCTAAAGAAAAGGGGCGTTTGGGCCTTCGTCGCATCAATATCACAAAGCAAGCCCTCTTGGACAAGCAATATTGGAAGGTAGTTACAGATTCCAAATTGGAGCGGGTATTGATTTTCAAAAGAAAATATCTACAACATTCTCATTTTTGGACTCAAAGACTCTTCAAAATGGTCCCCACTTCTAGAAATCCATTAGCTAGACTAAGTAGCTCCTACAACAGGGATCTTGGTGGCAGCTTAGGTATGGTAAGTCTATCGACTTCTGGGAAGACTCATGGGCTAGGAAAAACCCCCTAATCAATGATCCTAACCTGATGCCTATCAAGCATATCACTGATAGCAATTATGGAGGTCAGGTTGCTGACTTCATCACTTCTGACCAGGGCACCCGCAATTGGAAGCAAGTCTAGTTTAGAATAAAAAATGACACCATCAACAAAGGTCTAGCTAATATTCAAGATATTTTTAAATCAAACTCCATCTTGTAGACCCTGAAGAAGGACATTCACTTTTGGAAAGAATCCAGTTATGGCACCTTCACTATCAAAGTGGATTCTCAGATGTTGGAAACTCCTATAAGCGGCCACAAGTGTGATAATAGTAAAACCCTTTCCAAATGCATTTGGCTCATGTCCATGATCCCCAAAGTGGCCCACTTATATTGGATGGCTGCTCACAATAAAATTCTGACAACTGATAATTTAATTTGCAAAGGAGTAACGGTTCCCAACATATGCTACCTTTGAAATCAAGCTTGGGAATCCACCCAACACCTTCTGTTGGACTGCCTCTTCATTGAAAGTGTCTTCTCCATTCTGATCAGCATTTTCTAGGTTTTTTCGACTCACCCCAAGGTAGTTATGGACACATTCATCCAATGGCTAGATAGTTTAAAAAATCCCAGAATCAGTTTCCTATGGCGTTCCCTTTTCACCATGTTGCTTGGTAGATCTGGTTGGAATGGAATAGTCACATTTTCACTGAGACCAACAGAAGCCCCGAAGTTGTGGCCAATAGAGCTCTATCCTTAGCTATAGAAAATAGTAGCCTCATCCCTTGTGGTGAAATCCCTAGTTACAGGCTGGAAGCTTCCCTGTTTGCCTCCCTTAGAATCCCCTTAGATTACAATAAAACCCAAAATTTTGGTAGCACCCAAACCTTGACCAAATGGTCACCCCTCCACAGGGTTGGCTTAAGGTCAAATTCAATGGTGCCTCCAAAGAAAAACCAAACCAATAATTACGTAGAAGTAGGGGGTATCATCAGGGATCACTCTGGTAGCATCATCAAGGATTTCTTTGAAAACCTCAGGACCCAAACCAATAATTACGTAGAAGTTAGAGCTTTATGGAGAAGCATTGAGATATCTAAAGCCCTCAAAAAATTAGTCATCTATGAAGAAGATGCTTTAGTTATCATTGGCCACATCACCAATAAAATCACAGGAGGTAAGAATATTCAGAACATTATTCAATATTGTCATCTCTCTCTTAATGACAACTCTCAAAATCATCTCATCCATGTGTTTAGGGAGCTAATAAGGTGGTCGATATTCTTACAAAAAAAGTAGTTGATATGCCCACCCTGTTCATTTGGGAAGAAGAATTCCTACTAGACATAATCACCCAGGCCAACCATGATGTGGGATCGTGACTTGCTAGGTAGTCTATGCTACCACCATCACAATATTTTTTCAATACCCAAGGTGGACGACCGTTACTTCTTTCCTTCAAGCAAAACTACCATCAAAGGTGGCTTTCCCATGGTGTTTCTAAATACCAAGCACATTGAAGTCTATTGTATAGAAACTTGTATGGTGTTTTTGGCCCGTGCCCCCCTCCCATGCTTTCCCACCTGGACTTAGGCCTCGCAGCCAGTTTGTTCATGCCGCATATTTTTTCCCTTTCCCTCTTCTATCATTGCCATTCATGCTGGTCTCTCCATTCCCTTCCATTGTGGCCCTGTCATATCGACCCATGCATGCACCCTTATCCCCGTTATTAATAACCTATTTCGAGGGCTTTTTTTTGATGCCCTTGCCCACCACTCTTTTATCTTGGACTAGTCTATTCTCCTTTATCCTGTGTTCACCAAGATTTATCTTTCCCTTTCATTTGCTTATTCTGGAAGTTCTCTCGTACCGAGATTTTTCAACTTTGTTTTGAATTGGCCCATGGCCATCCTCGAGCCTTCCAACATGCAAATTGATGGTGGGACTGCAAATTTTCTTGACACCAAACACTTCATCAATTTCTTCAAGTTTTTTATGGGTTACAATGAGGTGACCAGAGCCTTCATAAAATCCTGGAACGAATGGGAAGTGTAGGTTCATGTCATCCATTTTGAGGTAATATTCCATTCTATTTCTCATATTTCTAGCATTCTGATTGAAGGTAGAGTGGTTCACCATGACATACATAACTTTAAAGAGGAAATCAAATAGTTCCCTGACAGGGGGAATAATATTATCTAGGAAAATAAGGGAGTAGTCTGTACTTACCTACCTTGGCATTGGACCATGGCCATTGTCCCCATCCTCTAGTACGTCTCTATTGACAACCCTAACAATCCCCTATAGGATTATAATCTCACCCTATTTAATAACCTATGTGATTTCCATCTGATCAATGTTCCAAACTTACTCTTCATGTCCATCACCTTGGCCATCACCAATTTTAGAGAGAATAAGTCCCTGAAACCTCCCTACCACTAGGGGCTTTTTTTGGTCCTATACAAGTATGCTCTAGCCCACCAGGTGTCTGGGTCTATGTCCTTGAAATCTCAATGTCCTACCCATTCCTCCAGTTTTGCCCATGTCAAAGCCACCAATAACCCTAAGTCCCCCTCAGTCTCCCATCCCCCGGAGTGCTCCCATCCCCCTAATTAGGGCAAGGAACTCTCGATCCCTACCACTTCTCCCAAAGAGGAAGGACGTTATGTTAAATGCCCTAGGCTCAAACAAAAGTCATTTTGCCCCCCCCAAAAGTGTAGGAAGTCCAAAATACTAAAATCCCCCAAGGTGAATGTCCAGAAGTTAGACACTCAGTTCATCAATGATGATGAAGAACGTCTTGACATCGCCAATGATTTGTTGCGCGACATACCCATCAAGAAAGCCAGCGACACTATTAGTCATTTGCAACTAGCCACCAATATTTACAAGGAAGGATGCATCATGTTGTCCAACGCCATGGAAGAGCTCAAAGAATTCTCGAACTTTATTAAGACCCTCCTCACCTTCGACGACAATGCTTAGTAGGGAAAGGACAAAAAATCCTAGTAGCCTGGGAAGGTCATGTGTGGGCAGTCAGGCAGCTGTTTTTGCTTGTGTAAAGTCTTATTTTTTTTGTTTCTCTTCTTCTTGGAAAGATTATGACCTGGTCTGGTTCTTGCTGTGTGAGGTTAAGCATCAGTTAGTTTTTGTTTGTAACCATGGGAAGGGAGAATGGGTGTTAAAAATATACTTCTAATGAATGGGTGTTAGATTATGGATGCACTAACCATATGTGTTTTGAAAAGGATAAGTTTGTGGACTTTCATAAGCACTCTTCAGATTCGGTTGTCATCAGTGATAATACTAGACTTCAAGTAGAAGGTGTTGGCAATGTTGTAATTGAAGGAAAATTACTTGATAATGTCTTATATGTGCCTAACCTTAGGAGAAATTTAATTTTAGTTTTGCAAGTTGCTAGAAGTGGTCACACTATTGAGTTAAATGCAACTTCATGGAGCATTAGGAAAGGCATGCTACCAATCATTATAGGTTATGTGAAGAATAATATTTATGTGTTAGGTGATGCTCCTCCTAAAGTGTGTTTAGCAACTAATGTTTCTCCTAGTAGCAAACTTTGGAACTTAAGGTTAGGACATACAAAATATCAAAATATTCAAATGATGAAGTCCAAAAATTCGGTTGAAGGCTAGCCTAACATTTCACCTATTAATGGTTTGTGTGAAATATGCATCTTAGGCAATATGATCAAACAAAATTTTGCAAAGGACAAGTCAACAAGGGCCACAAAAATTCTTCAACTCATTCATACAAATATTATGGGTCCATTACATATTGTATCACTTGGTGGTGCATCCTATATTCTCACCTTTATAGATGATTATTCAAGAATGATCTTTGGGTATCTACTTAAGAATAAATCATATTGTTTTAAGACATTCAAGGAGTTCAAAGCTTTGGTAGAAAATAAAAAGGGAGCAAAGATCAAAATTATTAGAAGTGACAATGGAGGGGAGTACAATAGCAATGATTTCAATGAGTTTTGTTCTTCTCATGGGATAAAAATGTAGTTTACTTGTCCATAAACTCCTCAAAAAAATGGTGTTGCAGAGAGGAAAAATAGGATAATCATAGATATGGTAAGATGCTTGTTTTGTGACCACTTACCTCAATTTCTTTGGGGTGAAGTAGCCAATACAAAAATCTACATTCTTAACAGGTGTCCTTCAAAATCAGTTGAGGGGAAGACTTCTTATGAGGTTTGGAATGGTAAGAAGCCAAATTTGTCACACTTAAGAGTGTTTGGATGTGATGCATTTTCATATATTCCTTAAAAAATGAGGAAGAAATTGGACAAAAAGTCTCAAAAATACATCTTTGTTGGCTATGATGCAGAGCATAGGGGCTACAGGTTATATTCACCTTCTTCACGCATTGTATTTGTTTCAAGAGATGTCAATTCAATGAAGATATTTCTTGAGTTAGAAAAGTGTGGGTCTTGTGTCAAAAGGACCAAGTGGTTTGGATCATTCTAGGGGTCCTAAAGAGCAGAATTTAGTTAGCCAAAGGATAACTAGAAGTATAACCCTTAACATATCTTTTATAGCTAAGATAGAGAATAATCATGAGTGGAATTCTTACCAAGAATCTTCACAACACTCTTGTTGGGTTGATGACATGAAGGTTGAGATGGATTATATTCTAAAGAATAAAACTTGGGATCTAGTGCCTTATCCTAATAAGAGAAATTTTATTGGGAACAAATGGATCTATAGAATAAAGTACAATTCTAATGGAGAGATAGAAAATTATAAGGCTAGATTGGTTGCTAAGGGTTATTCTCAAAAATATGGCATTGACTATGATGAAACCTTTGCACCAGTTTCCAAAATGCCCACCATTCGGCTTCTCATTGATATTGCTGCTACTCAAGGTTGGCAAATTTTTTAGCTTGATGTGAAAAGTACCTTTCTAAATGGTGATTTGGATGTGGATATCTACATGAGTCAACCACAAGGATTTGTTGTACAATATAAGGAAACACTTGTGTGTAAACTAAAGAAAACGTTGTACGGTCTGAAGCAAGCACTTAGAGCATGGTACATGAAGATTTTAGGTTACTTCTTGTCTCTTGGTTTTGATAAATGTTATTCAGATATAGATCTCTATGTTCTTAGGAAGGATAACTTGGTCATTTTAATTGCTCTATTTTTTGATGACCTTGTTATGACTAGAAATAAGAATGAGTTCATTTTTGATTTCATATCCAAATTAAAGTCAAAGTATGAAATGAATGACCTTGGTCTTCTAAACTACTATCTTGGCATGCAAGTTTATCAGCATGAGGATTGTACCTTTTTGAGTCAATCCAATTATATTGCAGATCTTGTTAAGAGGTTTGATTTGGAGGATGGGAATCCTACTTCCATTCATATTTTTACATGGGTTAAGTTGGAATTAAGTACATAATCTCAGTTGGTTGATGCTACACTGTATAGGTAGCTCATTGGTAGTCTTCTTTATGTTACCATCACAAGACCAAATATTGCTTTTGTAGTTGGTATGATGGCTAGGTTCATGTAGAAACCTTATATTGAGCACTTACAAGCTACCAAGAAGATTTTGAAGTACCTTTTAGGTACTAGAGATTTGGCACTCAAGTATTCTAGGCTTCCTTCCTTTGCTCTTTTTGGCTATGTTGATTCTGATTTTGGAGGGGATAGAATAGATAGAAAGTCTTCCAAAGCATATGTTTTTAGTATTGGATCTGCAACTATCTCTTGGTATTCCAATAAGCAAGATACAATTGCTCTTTCTACAATGGAAGCAGAGTATAAGGCTACAACAACAACTGCATAGGAAGAGGTTTGGCTTCGTACCCTCATGAAGGAAATTAGCTTTGAGCAATTTTTTCCATCACGTTTGCTCTTAGATAATAAATTAGCTATTGCCTTGGCTAAAAATCCTGTAATGTATCAAAGGAAAAATCATTTTTAAATCCAAACCCATTTTATCATATAGAAGGTATTGGATGGGACTATTCAGTTGGAATATTGCCCATCATCTTCTAATTCTACTGATTTGTTCACCAAACCTCTTCCCAAGGAGTAGTTTTGTAAACTAAGGGACCCACTTGGTTTGGTGAATTTTTCCTCAAGGGGGAATGAATTGTAGTTACACTTGTGTGATGACAACTTCATCCTTATGAGGTGTTTTATGCTATATATATGAGTTGATAGTTTTTGGTATAATTGCTTTTTGCATCTCTTTTGAACATGGTACATTCTTGTTGCCTTGTGCAACTTTGTACATGTTTTTTTTATGTAGTTGGCATTATGCAATTGGTTTATCATGGTACTTTATTGTTTAACATTTATGCTACTTTTGTACACAATATTTTATGGTTGGCTTTATGCAATCTATGTGCGCACTTTATTATTTTCATATACCTTATGCAAATCTTGTACATGGTAATTTTTTGTTAGTCGTGTGCTACTTTTGTACATGGTACTTTAGAGTTTGCATTATCATGGTACTCCTTGTTTTCTTTATGCAACTTTGTACATGATATTTTTTGATCAACTATATAGGAAGTGACTATAAGTATGGCTTGGCATATTTTTGTGATGACTTATAGTTCACTTTTTGTTAGATCAATTTTGTTATCATCTTTGGATATTCATATATGTTGTGGTGAATATATTTATGATGATGTATCTAACTGATATTATGTTGAGCTGCTTGTAACTTGCAGTTACTTTCGTTTAGGATTTTGCAATCTTACTGAAGACACCCTTGTGATATTTTCTTCTTGTCATTTGCAACCACTTGTGGTTGATGGATGGCTTTGAAAGCTACTTGTATCTGAATCTACTCCTTTGGGGGCTTTCAGTCTCATTTTGACCCATTTTTTATTGGTGCCTTATTGTAGACCATTCTTGGTCATAGAAGCTCATTGTAAATATATTACTCATTTGATTATCATACCCATTTGTATCTTTAGGGGGAGAATGTTTATTTTATTCATAATTTCTTTCCCCAATATTGCATTAAGTGGGAGTGTTGGAATATGTAATGCAACATCATGTAAATTATTCTTAGACTAAAATATAACGTCTAAAGAATAATATTTGAATTAGAATATAATTCTATCTTATGTAAAATATTCCCACCCAATTAATAAATAAATTAAGGGTGCTAGGAATATTTAATATCTTGGGAAAAATTTATTTTCCTTTTCTACCAAATATTAAAAAGTAACTAATCACTTTCTAATATTTGATAGATGCCACTTATCATATATCTCAAAGATTAGATTGTGATAAAATTAGAAAGTAACTAAAGAAGTTTATAATATTTGATAGATTATTATAATATTAGATTGTGATAAGATTTAGGGTTGTAGTAGAAAAGCTTCTCTTTAAATAGAGGTGTTTTCTACTACATATTAATATATCTTGTCATATTGACTTGTGTTGTAATATCACGTTGATGCATATTGTTGCATAACATTGAAGAATTCTTGTATTGTTGAATCAAATGAGTAATATATTGAGCTTCATAGTGGATGTTTCCCTTCTTCATTTGAAGTAGGATTTTACCACTTGATATTGGTGTTGTGGATTTTCCTCTTTTGTGTGTGATTGATATTGTGGAGCATTATTCGATCTTAGGGAGACTTTGCTTGTCTCACACCCTTGACAACGAATATTTTACCACATTTCCACTTGCCATTAGGCCAAGCTTCTCGATTGGCCTTCGACCATTTGATGCCTTCCACTTTGTGTCTATTTGTTGGCAAATCAAACATGAAATTTGTAGTCCCTTTTCATGAGCTCTGCTATTTAATAATTTGTATGCAATTAATCGATCGAGCAAGGATAAATTTTAATGCCCTTTGGGCATAGGTATTTATATTAAATTCCTCCATGCTTTGTAAAACGTCAACGTTGTTTGAAGCTTTCATTACCATGTGACGTTGGCAAATATTAGAACCTTGATAAGGCACTTTGATTATTTTAAAATCCAAACCCATCTTTGGGTATTGTAAAATATTAAATATTTTACTTTGGGATTTTAACCAAATCACTTAATATTATAATATCAAATATTATAATATTATATCCTTTTACCCATTATAATAGTATTGCTTCCTTCTCATTGCATACCATGGTGTAAATAATATTTATTTATAAAATTTAAATTCTCATTGAATTTAAATAATTTATAAAAAATATTATATCTCCTTTTTAACTTTGCACTAAATCTCTTGACCTTTGGCCTTCTTCCTGGATATCAAATAACAAATTTGACAACTTTGTTCCTTGATGAAAACCTTGATATTAATGTTGACTTCATTTATTGACATCAATGACAATTTTAACTTTTGGAACTCAAAATGTCCAAAAATATCCCCCTTTGTTATTGATGGTAACCCATTTTTTTTTTACCAAAAACTTGACTTCTTCTTCTATGTTGCTCCCCTTGGGACACTACTCCCCCTGGCTCAATGCTCTCTCAAATATCAAATCTCTCCCCCTATACTAAAATATCTCTCGCCCTTTGAAATCAATGGCAAAAGGTCACCTTTGGGGCTTGGGGCTAAGAATGAGCCTCTTAGCTTAGCCCCTCCCCCACTTTTTGTTAAGGTGGTTAATTATGAGGTGGGATTATTTCTACTCCTAGAAAGCATTGTTATTTACCTTTATCCTTCTCTTATTTTCTAAATTTTTTGAATCCTATGACTATTTCTATCTGTGTCTATGTTCCCATCCATGTCATAATTCTTGTTCCTTTTCACATCAATGTTCCTATTCATATTCCTATCTATGTTCACATCCATGTTCATATTCTTGTTCTTGTCCATGTTCCTATTCCTGTTCTTGTTCAAACAAGTCTCTAGAATGTCTTATCTACACCACTTTGTTGTATGACCATCATTATTGCACTTATAACACTTAATGTTATTATTCCTTGGTGGTGCAAATGTCTTAGGATTTCTCCTAGTGAAGCCATATCTTCTTCTGTCATCAAACTTGCAATTCATTGCCTTGTGACCAAACTGATTACATGAGTAACAATACCCATGGAAAAGTTGTCCATTCCCATATTCCTTTCTTTCATGTGTCCTACACTATGAAGCCATGTGCCCAAACTTATGACATGAGAAGCATCATCCATTAAAGAAACCTTGCCTAGACCCCATTTATCTCTTAGTATATTCTACCTATTTCCTGTTCCATATGTTCCTTACTTATGCATTGTTCCTTTCCTTGTTGAAATTTCTATTGTCCAACTTATCCTTAGAAGTCTCACTCTCTCTTTTACTTAATTCTTTTGATGCTTCTTCTTTTCTAGTATTTGAGCTTGACTCTCCATTTTTTGCTTCATATTTCCTTTGTTTTTCTTTAGAACTTTGTTTTTATTTAGAACTAAGTCCTATTTTGGTGACTAATGAATTTTGTGCATTGATAATCTTGTATAAACTCTTTGGAGTCTCCTCAAACTTGTGCAAATTGTCCTTATAGCCTTTTACTTCCATACTTAGTGAAACTATCTCATGCTCTAATCTTTCACACTCTAGATATTTTATCTTTAATTTTTTGACCACACATTTTTTTAATTTTTCTTGTCTCTTCAACCTTTATTTTGAATTTGGTGAGTTCTTGTAGAAAATTTGCTTTTTCTTTCTCATCTTCTTGAGCTTGAACCCTTAATATTGAGTTATCCCTTTTTAATTATTCAAGAGTAACCATAAGTATTTCACATTGTACCCTTTTTATCTTTGACTTTTCAATCATACCTTCTTCAAATCTTCTTGCCTTTTCAACCTTGTCTCTCAAGTCAGAGATATCCTATAGAATATTTGTCTTATATTTCTCATATTCTTGTATTTGAGCCTTAAATTCTAAATTCTCTCTTTTCAATTCAACAAGTTCCTTAAGAATGACTTTCTCTTTTTCTTTTTCTGAATCTTCTATAGGAGCATTTTATTCTAATACTAAAAGTAGAGTTTTTTCTTCATATCTATTTTGATTGTCCTCATTATACTTTATTTAATAAACCTATAGGATTTAATTTTTGAAAATATCATCTTCATATTTACCACTACTAAACCCATTGCAATAACCTGCATCATGGTCGAGTTGACCATAAAAAAAATATTATTGTGGACAATAATCTATATGGTGACCTATGTTCCTACATATGGTGCAAATATTTATCAATTTGACCTTTTCTCCATTGCTTGATTCATATCTTGAATATATTTCCATTCTTCCTCCCAAAACAACAATATCAGGTTCATCTTCCTTTTATTTCATGACCATGTGTGATATTTTCTTTTTATGTCTCATGGTTCTACCTTTGCCTTTCTTTGCCATTTGTATTCTTGTAAGATCTTCCTTCAAGATGTTAAATCTTTTTCAAAGGAACCAACTCTGATTCCAATTGAAGAACATAATATTATACTAAGAGTGGGGGTGAATAGTATAAGACCACTTTTTATTTTTCTTTCCCAAATAGTATTAATAAATATAATCAATGGCAATATAAATATCAATAACCAAAGCAATGCACAAATAATCACACATAATAGAGACACCAATTTAACATGGTTCACATAATATGGGTTACGTCCATAGAGAAAATATTTCTCCTAAATATTTCTCAAATAATATCTTGGGGATCCTTCCCATTTATAATTTTTATGGAAATTTATCCAAAGGATATGTTGATCCCCTAAATATGGTTTGTGGATCTCTATCCATAGGAGAACTCCTTCTCCTCTGCTTTAGATGGTGATCCTTTAGAAGACTACTACCTCCACTGCATTGCCTTGTGGATCTCTCTTCACTAAAGAATATTATCCCCACTCAAAAGACCTATCTTCACTACCCTGGTGGATGGATCTCTATCCACTAGAGACTACTATCCTCTTTGATCTATCACCTTCAAAGTTGTATCTCAATTATGTACTAAACATAGTCTATTTGGTCTAGCATAAATCTGGTCAACAAGTCCACTCAAATCTATACTAAACATAGTCCAATCGGTCTAGCACAAATATGATCAAAAATTCCACTCAAATCTGCACTAAACATAGTCCAGTCGATCTAGCACAAATTTGCTCAACAATTCCACTCAAATATGCACTAAACATAGTCCAATAGATCTAGCACAAATCTGATCAAAAATTCCACACAAAACTTGCTCAAATTTTCTTAATAAGTTCACTCAAAACTTGCTCAAATTTACTCAATAGGTCCACTCATAACCTACTCAAATATGCTCAATAGATCCACTAAGAACCTGCTCAAATATGCTCAATAGGTCCACTCAGAACCTGTTCAAATCTGCTCAACTTGTCCACTCAAAAATTGCTCAAATATGCTCAATAGGTCCACTCAAAACCTACTCAAATATGCTCAACAGGTCCACTATAAACCTATCCAAATATTCTCAACAAGTCCATTTATAACCTATCCAAATTTGCTCAACAAGCTCACATAGAACTTATTCAAATATGCTCAATAAGTCCTCTATAGAACTTAACCAAATATGTATTGTAAGCTTCTACAAAATATCACACAAAATCAGTCCACAAGTCTTCTCAAAGACTTGTTTCAAATCTGCTTAACAAGTCCACACATAGAAATTGTCCAATCTCATAGAAGCATAAAGAGAATTTTTAGAGACTCAATATGTTCTACTCTCAATGCACAATCACTTTTATAATTTTCTCAATCTCATAGAAGCATAAAGAGAATTTTTAGAGACTCAATATGTTCTATACTCAATGCATAATCACTTTAAGAATTTTATCAATCTCATAGAAGCATAAAGATAATTGTTAGAGACTCAATATGTTCTATACTCAATTATCAATCACTTTCATAACTAAAATTAGAATGTAGAATAGTTTGTTTTATGGAACTTGAACAATCACTTCATACAACCACTTTACTAGGCCTAACCAACTCAAGGTAAACCAATTTCTTAATGAAACACTCTTTTATCACAAACCCTAGTCCAAAAATATATCAACCATCTCAAGATGTTTCCAACAATGCTCAACAACAAATATCACATAACAATGATACTCATGTTATTTTCAAAAGCCCTAGTTCAAGTTCTTTACATAATAACTCAGTACAACAACAATGCTTAAAAAACAATCTTCATTTAATAATGATACTTGTGATATTTGCAAAACCCTAACTCAAGTTCTTCACACAACCAATGGCTTCAACAACTATGCTTATCAAACAAGGTTTTAATCACAACTCTTAATTCTAGAAAACCTTGATGCATTAACTCAAGCACTTTCAAAAAGGAAACCCTAATCAAATCCTTTTCACTTCAAACTGTATTTTCTAGTAAGCCAATCAATCAACTCAAACAAGGATTAATTTGCCCATACCTTTTTGCTTGAAAAGGATTTGATCTCACAAATCTGCCACACTCACAATTACTTCTTTGCTAATCTCAATAAGGGTTAGAAGATAATAATTTCCTCGACAAAACACAATACAAAATGATATCAAAATTAGACCTTATCACTCCAACTTAAATAATATTCAATATCTTCACAATAATAACACAAAAACCCTTAATTAAAATTAAACAATACTCAAAAAGTCTTAATCCTTCAATATGTTAATATAGTAATTTAAGACTTTATCAAAAATTATTAAAACCAAAAACCTCCTAATTACTCCAAGTGATAATTTTCAACTACCACCATTATCCAAAAAACACCCTTTCTAAAAAATTCCACTAACAAACCTTATACCTCCAAACTTCGGCAAATAATAAAATTTCAATGCAAAACATTTACCTTACCTTCGAAGGGATTTGAACCCTAATAATGCCCATGACATACACATTTTCATGGCTCCAATAGCCTAATGAGCTACATGCTCATTTGAGATAGAGGAAGCACCACGTGTTTCAGAACATATCACTCTTTTGCCCCTTTGTAAAAATGTGCACCTTTGGTACCTTCAACCAACACAACTGCCAATGCATATTGTCACATTTAAAACGGTAGATCCCTTGTGAACAAATATTTTACCACCTGACCACTTGCCACTAGGCCAACCTTCTCGGTTGGCCTTTGACCATTTGACACCTTCTACTTTTTTTTTGTTCACTGGTAAATCAAACATGAAATTCGTAGTCCCTTTTCACGAGCTCTTCTCTTTAACAATTTGTATGCAATTAATCGATAGAGCAAGGATAAATTTTAATGCCCTTTGGGCATAGGTATTTATATTAAATTTCTCCATGCTTTGTAAAGCGTCGATGCATTTTGAAGCTTTCATTACCATGAGATGTCGGCAAAGATTAGAACCTTGATAAATCACTTTGAATATTTTAAACTCCAAACCCATCTTTGGGTATTGTCAAATATTAAATATTTTACTTTGGGATTTTAACCAAATCACTTAATATTATAATATCAAACATTATAATATTATATCCTTTTAACCATTATAATATTATTGCTTCCTTCTCATTGCATACCATGGTGTAAATAATATTTATTTATAAAATTTAAATTCTCATTGAATTTAAATAATTTATAAAAAATATTATATCTCCTTTTTAACTTTACACTGAATCTCTTGACCTTTGGCCTTTTTCCTAGATATCAAATAACAACTTTGACAACTTTATTCCTTGATGAAAATCTTGATATTAATGTTGACTTCATTTCTTGACATCAATGACAATTTTAACTTTAGGACTCAAAATGTCCAACAAAAATTTACAGGAGATAGGGATGTATGATTTTCCAACGACTTACTAGAATGAAGTTTATAAATAAGTATGATTTTTTGTTTCCTATTATGTTTGGTCATTATTTTATTTGGCCATTATAATAGGAAGAAACAAGTTATGAATACAAACTAAATTATTTTTTGATTAATTGTATGGTGAGGGTTTTGAGAGGATCTCACAACTTTAACATCAAGCTCCAATTAGAGACTTACAAGCATTAAATCTAAATACACCACCCTTAAACCAAAAGAGGGGGTCAACAACTCTTCACAAAGGAAAAAAACAATTTCTCCACTAAGAATGCCATTGATATAAATGATATACAAGTATATATACATTTTTAATTAATTGTACATTGAGGTTTTTGAGAGGATCCCACAAACTTAACATCAAGCTCCAGTTAGAGACTTACAACCATTAATCCCAAAGACAACTCCTCACAAAGGTAAAAAATGTTCTCTCCTTAGAATACCACTCAAACATGAGCACAAAAGAAGGATTTGAACTTTAAATCACCCACTCAAACAATAAAATTTTAACCAATTTCCTATCATAACAAATTTATAACCCCAAGCAATGACAAGCAATGACAGCTTCAACAAAAATATGAAACATGAGTGGTAAAAAGGTTAAAAATATAGCTCCTGCTCAAGTCCCACAAAATGGACCAACAAACCAAGAAACCTAGCATGTGGTCCTACAAACTAGCCATCTGACTTAAATATTTTAAAATTCCATGCAACGACAACTCCAACACCATAAATAAATAAGAGCGTTAAATATTGAAAATGAAAATTATAAATACAACTCCTGCTTAAATAACATGGACCAAGGAACTTTGGCCTTGTAAGACATCCGATAAATGGGGATAAACCCACCCAATAGGAATTCAAGCACAAGATCCAGAAATATTTCATGGGAGTGCAAACACACAGATCTTGAAGATCTCACGAATCACCTAGGACTGTAATATAAGGGAGCAATAACTGAGAATATAGGACACACTAAAGCTAGGTGAAAAGCCATAAAAAGTCCCAAGGGAGAAGCATAAATTCCTTCCAACTCAAAGAGCTTGCCACATCTAGTGATATAACAGGATCCCCAACACGAACACCCAACTAACTAAGAATGAAAAATTCATCAATAAAAACCCATCAGTTGGGTCTGAAAAATTAAAACCATGGCTTAAAATATTTTATCACCACAACTAGAAGCCTTGTAAAAAATACCACATCCCACTAGAGCTGAGCAAAAATAGCACAACTCGATAGGAACAACAACCCATAAGTGGGATAACTATCAAGCTAGATTCTAAGAACCCAACCATGAACTAGCCTATCCATCTACCCATCAACAACAATGCCAGTTACTACAGTTGCTTTAGCTGGCCCAACCTTCCACCTAGCTCCCCAACTATTGTTCCATCAGTTGACCCCAACCTTCCACCTAGCAAACCCGTTTGCGTCTCTAGTACCAATGACCAAACAAAAAACCCAACATCAAAAACACCAGGATGCAAGGGATTTTTTAAAAATCTTGGCTCATGATGGAAGTCCTCATGGAAAAAACCCTTGCAAATGCCTTCGTACAAAAAGTCCTCATAAAAAAACCCTCATGAAGGAAACCCTCACACAAGAAGCCCTCACAAAAAAATCCCCCACGAAGGAAACCCTCATTGGATTTCTTTGCCATGGTGAGGCTCAAGCCCTCGTGAAGGAAACCCTTACAAAAGAAACCCTCACCAGTCATGTATGCCATGGTGACAAACTAAATTAATTTGAATAAAGTAAAAGAAAAACAAATATTTAACATTCCAAAAACATTACTACATGCACATGCATATAGTTAAAATAATAGTATGTGAAAGTATGAAATAAAATAAATGGAGAAATAATTTATTATAACCACTAATATTAGCCCTAGTGCTTGTGGTTATACAATAAATAAATAAATTCAATAATTATTGCTTTTAGTGAAATAATGAAACCCTTGTATACATAACATAACAACATGATGGGCCTTTAAAAAATCATATTTAGAACCACTTCCAAATCAAGTTAACCCCCCAAAAATAAAAAATTAACCTACCTTAAATCCAATTTTATAACATGTATTTTTTAATTTTTAAAAAATTATTAAGAGTTTTGATGGGTTTCACTTTCATTAAAAAAAAATTAACATACCTTAAATCAAATTTTATAATAAAATATATGCCGTTGACTTTTTAAATTTCTCATAAATTATTAAGAGTTGCTATAAATGTCACTTTTATTAAATAATAAAATATTATAGTGTTTTGTTTTTTTGTTTTTTAATTTGGTTAGTGTGAGAAACTCTTAGTATTGCTAAGCATATTTATTTTATTCCGGAAAAAAAAAATGTTATAGTGTTATTAAAATAATTAAATTATATTTAACTTATTTTTTATCAAAGATATTCTTTATTTTATCTTTGTATTAAAGATGTTTAGTTTTCACAATCAACTTTTTAATGTCATTTTTATTAAGAAATAAAATGACACTTTAGTTGTCTTCTATAATTTGAATTTTTTCAAAATGAAAATCAACACCACTAATGGTTAAAGTATTTAATTTTTTTTTGGTAATTATTTTAATAGATTAACAGTGGGTTTTTATAGAGGATACCAAAACCTTATGTACAAAATCAGCCTGGATGGAATGTGCATCATGCCTTGTGGCTGGAGGAATAAACCTGATGACATAAACCAAAAACTGCTAATTGCCCGAAGGCTACAAGTAGGGCCCTTATGCCTGAATATCCTGGAAACAAACCACATTTTACCAAGGAAAACAAAAATACTAGCTGGAGAAATTTGACCATCGAAAGCAAAAACAGCCAAACCAAACGAATGACCTTCTGAAGCAAGGAGAACATCATGAGAGGATATCCGCATTGGCCAAACTCACCACCTCATATGGGAAGCATGAGCGCCACACAACAGGACACGTGGTCGCAAGCCCTTTGTTGGCCATGTGGTCTACCACGCGATTTCCTTCCATGAAAATGTGGCACGCCTTCCACCTGTCACATTGAGAGAGGAGCATCCTAGCCTCAAGAATGATGTTGTAGACCCTCCAAGACGGGTCTTTAGAGCCTAGTAGATAGTTGAATATATTGAGAAAATCACCTTCGACTATCAAAGGCCGAGGATCTGGATACCTTTCAAAACACTTTTGGCTTCAACATAGTGATTAGTTTGGGCACCCAAATCTTCACAATAAGCCAGCACGAGATTCCCGTTATGATCTCTAACCACACCACCAGAACCAGCGGGGCCAGGATTGCCTTTGGCCGCACCATCAAAGTTTAATTTAATCTAGCCCACAGGGGGATTGGTCCAAATAACATCTCAACGCTGAGACTTAGAAACACCATCATGAATAGGGAAGAGGCCCAAACTTTTGAAGATCGCTGCTTTGCCAGGAAGGTGGGGATGAGAACTAGGAAAAACTTTAGAATTATCAATGGCGAAGGATAAGGCTCTCTGAGCGACATAGGGAGGTACTCTAGGGACCTTGCCGAAGACTCTAGAATTCCTCTCTAGCCAAATCTGCCAAATGGAGTGGTGGAAAGAGGCCTCAAGAAGGAAGCGAAGTTTAGGATTCTTGAAAGGATTGGGCCATTGGTGGAAGGCATCTTTGAGGGAGAGGGGAGTGCACCAAAGGATTTGAAAGGAAGACAGGACAGTGTCGAGGATAGAATGAGAAAAAGGAAAGTGCAAAAATAAGTGGTATGTCGTCTCACAATCAGCAAAGCACAAGAAGCACCTGTTGGGAATAGCAAAACCCCTCTTATGGAGGTTGTCGATGGTTAAGGCTTTATTATGAAAGGCAATCCATGCAAAGTAATTAAATTTAGGAATAATAACCTTCCTCCAAATCACTTTCCACCAGTGATCCATGGCAATCTCATAAGTAAGAAGGTCATAGGCGGTCTTGACAGAGAACAGACCATCCTCCGTGCCATGCCAGATGATTCTATCATCTCTTCTAACAGATGGAATTAAAACAAATCGAAGAATATTAGACAAAAAAGTTATTTCATTGTTAAAGTCATCCAGGACTGGAAAATTCCATCGAGGGGGAAGAGATCTCCGATCAATGAAGTTCGCAACCTTGAGTTGGGAATTTGGATCCACCTGGGCTTTCAGGCTAGCAAGGTCCGCTCTCAACTCGAGAGCTCCATCAGTAACCCACCTGTCCTTCCAGAAGAGAATGGAGTTGCCATCACCCAAAATCCAACAAGCACCAGAGCTGATCAGAGAGCGAGCTTGAAGCATCGATTTCCAAAAGGTAGACGCTTCAGGAGGAATCCTAAAATCAAAAAGAGAACTCGATCCAAGATACTTCCTCTTAAACAGCTTGACCCACTCTACTGGGTCATTAGTCAGGATCTTCCAAGCATGCTTAGCGATCAAAGCAGTGTTCATGAGTCTTGATATCCTCATTCCCATGCCGCCTTGGTCCTTTCGCAAGCAAACCTTATCCCAGCCCACAAGAGGAATTCTGGATATTTCTTCATTTCCAGACCATAGAAAGGTCCTCTGGATCTTTTCAATCTTGGAATGGACATAAACAGGCAGCATGAACACATACATGAAGTAAGTTGGGATTCCTTGGAGACAAGCTTTGGTAAGGGTGGCTTTCCCAGCTTGCGACAGGAATTTGCCTTTTCAAGTGCTCAGCTTTTTGTGAAGACGTTCCAGGATCATGTACCACAAGCTTCCATTGGCCCGACCATTACAAGCCAGAGGAAAACCCAGATAAGACGCAGATAGGGAATCAATAGTGCATTCCAAAATTTTGGCTATGCGGAGCTGCCTTCGCATAGGAGTGTTAATAAAGTAAATTTTGCTTTTGATGTAATTGACTTTCTGTTCGGTAGCCTTTTCATAACGGGAGAGGATTCGCTTGATGGATTTGGCTTGAGTGATGGACGCCCCAGTGGAGATGAGGGTGTCATCCACAAATTGCTAATGAGAGACAGGATCGACTCTGGAGGTGGGAAAAATGCCAGAGATCTTATTCTGGCGAAGAGCCTCTTTCAAAGACCAACTCAAAACCTCAGCCAAAAGGATGAATAGAATAGGAGACAGAGGGTCACCTTGTCTGAGGCCTCTGGCACTTTGGAAATACCCAGCAGGGGATCCGTTGATTAGAACAAAAAAGGAGGGAGTGGATATGCAACTACTGACAAGGTCAATCCATTGAGGGTGAAAGCCAAACTTGAAGAGGACAGCATAGAGGAACCTCCTATCAACTCTGTCAAAAGCTTTATTCATGTCCAGCTTGAGGAAAAGAGCAGCATTTTTGGAGCGGTGAGTAGAATGGAGGGTTTCATGGATGGTGATGACACCATCGAGAATGTTTTTGCCTTTCACGGTGCTTCCCTGAGAAGGACCAACCAAGGAGGGAAGAAGGGACCTCAGACGGTTGGCTATGGACTTGGTTAAGATTTTATAAAAAACATTGCACAGGCTAATGGGACGATAATCAGAGAAACTTTTGAAGGCGAAAGAGAAAGGTAGAATTTAGTTTTGGATGGATGGATCTGGAGGCTTGAATCTCCTAAATTGCTTCGCACACATCTGAGCCCACAACATCCCACATAACTTGAAAAAAACTAGGGGGAAAACCGTCAGGCCGAGGGGCCTTGTCTGGTTGCATGGAGAACAAAGCTTCTTTAATCTCAGACATAGAAAAAGGCTCCAGAAGCTTAAAGATTACCTTGGGAGGAACTTTGACTGGGAAGTTATCCAACATATATTTCTGAACCTAGAGATCATTGTCGGGAGGAACACCGAGTAGATCCTAGAAGAAGTCAACCACTTCACTTCGGATTTCCTCAATATCCTTGGTAACACATCTATCCTTGCACACCACTTCCCTGATTTTGTTAGCCCCTCTATGTTGCAAAGTTGACGTGTGAAAAAACTTCGTATTGGAGTCTCCATTTCTCAACCAGAGGTCCCTAGATTTTTGGCACCAGAAAGTTTCTTCCCTTGCAAGAATAGAATGATAATCCACCAAGAGCCTCCTTTCCTCCTCCCTGAGGCAATCGGTGTAACCTTCGAGCTCCATTCTCTCCTCCACCAATTTTAGGTTTGCATAAATGGACCTTTTGGACTCAAAAATTTTGCTGAACACCTCCTTGTTCCATGTTTTCAGATTCCTTTTGATTAACTTGAGTTTTAAGGCCACTCTCTTGGAAGCGGAACATGCTACCTTCAGCTACCACTAGGCTATAACCAACCCTCTAAAGTCCTTGTGAGAAATCCGCATGGACTAAAATATGAAGGGGGTTTTAAAAAAAGGCCCATCAACCGTCTCCAGGACAATAGGATTGTGATCAGACCCAATCCTCGATAAGGCCAAGAGAGTTGCCGCATCGAGTATGGGAATAGCCTCTTGGGATATGAAGAATCTGTCAATCTTGACTTGAATAAGATTGCTCCCAATCCTCCTGTTGCTCCAAGTGAAGGATGCCCCCTTGAGGTCAATGTCAAGCAAGTTATTGGTAGAAACAAAATCTTGAAAGTCTTCCAGACTGTGGCTAGAGTGGTCCGATCCTCCTTTATTTTTATATGGGTGAAGAGGACAGTTGAAATCTCCCCCTAGAACCCAAGGGAAATTACAGAACGTTTCCCTCATTTGGGAAATAGCCTTCCACATTTCTGCTCTCTCCGAGATAGATTTTGGGGCATACACATTGGACAAGATCCAAGAAAAGTTAATGGCTTTGGAATGAAACAAAACATTGATAATCCTGTTGGAAGTTGAGAGAAGGCTGCCCTTAAAAATCTTTGGATCCCAAATGACCTTAGAAGCTCTAGTAGAAGAGATAGCATCGGTCTTAGTCTCTTGCAAAATTAGGATGGACGGATTCATCCTCTTTCTGAGATCAGCCACCAATCTTCGTTTGGTAGCTGCATTAAGCCCTCTCACATTCCATGAGAGGACTTTCATCTCAATAGTTTGATATTCTTCTTGCCTCCATTTCATTGCTAGAGGGGAGGTTTTGGGACAGACAAGTCACCCATCTGGGAATCAGAATCATCCTAAAAAAGTAGTCGTTGAGTACCATTTGCAACATCTGCTGCCGTCTCCTTGTCCCGCCTATCTTTGTTGGGGGGACGACCTTGCTTCCTTTCGCTACCAAAATCAACACCTTGCTTTTGGCTTCTCATATTACGAGGGCTAATATTACCAGACTGCTCACCCCTTCTTCCTAGTAGGTAATCTTCCAGCACATTTTGGGACTCGAGGTGGTTATGGTCCAGGATTTTGGGTGAATCTGCCTGTGCGGTGATTTGGGGAAGGGTCTGGTCCTTCTCCTCCTGTGGTCCAAGGTGAGGGCTTGCACCACACGACTCAGAGACCATTTGGGGGGAGACTGCTTCCACCGGGTGGTAGGATTCAGGATGGTCCCTAGATGGGCCTGGAGATTCATGCCCTTTTGTAGTAGGGTGCTTTGTCTGACCTTCATCATGTTCCAAGGGGTTGCTGGAATCCCATTTCTTCATCCCTAGATTTTTAAGAGGACAGTTGGACTGGAGGTGCCCTTGAGAACTGCACTGGGGGCAGAAACCTAGTCTGTTCTCATACACAATGGCTTGCTTGTGAAGAATGATATCTCTAGACCGGAGAGTGATGGATGATGGAAGGTCAGCCTCCAAATCTTCCAGAACGCAAAACCGAGCTTGAACAAATATGGTTCGAGCTTTGGTGGGAGGGTCAATGGTAACCAACTCACCAATGGAGCGTGCAATTCCTATGATTACATTTTCATGCCAATAGAAGAGGGGGATACTCGGGAGTCTAACCCATATTGGAGCAATGTTGATATTTTGGGTCTCGGGGTTGAAGTCCATACCCCACTTCCTTAGAAAGAGACTTCTGTAGCCTAGGAACCAGGGACCACCAGCCAAGATTTTATAGTAGTCCTCCTTGTTATTCAGTCTAATCACAAAAAAACCCTAGGATAAGGCTGCCAACTCCATGTGACCAGAGGTTCGCCATTTACCTGCCACCCACTTGCGAATGGTCTCCATGTTGGGACGGCCACCAATAAACTTACTGATGAAGGTAAATTTTTTGAATTCCACAAAGCTTGAAAGAATTTCTGTCGGGATGTCCAACTCATCCGCGATAGGAAACAACTCCTTGGAGAGTAGACCGCTAAGGGTTTCTGACGTCGCTGCCTAAGCGTACGACTTCTGAGGTCCACCTCCCCATTTTTCTGGTGGATCCTTGTCATGACCTACATCCTCTTAGGTTGGATAGGACTCCTTAGCACCCTCGATCTCTGACTGCCCTCCCTTCGCCCTGTTGTGCCCCTGGTTTAGTTTGTTGGCATTCTCATGCTCTCCTGCAGAAGATTTCTTGCATGTCGTCATATTGGCCGTCAAAACCCTAGCTCTCCCCCACAATTTGAGATTTTTAGTTCACTGTGACATTTTTCTTATTCTGCTCCAAGTATTTAATTTTTAATTTTTATATCTAAAAATATTTTTTTTATTAAAATAAAAGAAGCCTTTTACAATAAACATCAAATAATAAGGTATACATTTCAAATATAGTTCTAGAAATAAGGATTCAGACCTTAAACAAGAAGATCAAACAACCTAAATAATATCTAAGTTTTTTAATTTAGGATCATTTAAGATTACAAAATATCTAATAGACAATGAACAATCAAAAAACTTATACAAAGCTTAAACTTGCTTGGCCTTGAGCATCAAGATCCTCCTTTTTAGGTTATCTAGGTGATTTTTTGCTTCTTTTATTTTTCCAAGAATAATTGGAGGAAACATTTTGATGAGTCAAAAAAGTCTTTCAAGAAGTAGTTTAGTATGTAGGTATTCCAATATGCAGTTCTAGTTCCTTATTCATAGATTTAGTCAATGAGACACTCATGAAAACATATTACATAGTAAGATCAATCATGTCATATTTCCTTCTAATGCTCCAATTGCTAGTACAAATAGTGACTGATGTTTTTTAGGTGGACTCCAAAACATGAGTATTGGGACTTAGATAAGCCCCACATACTAGCTCTAGTCCCATTGAGAAACATGATGCAACATGTAGATCACAAAATAATGATTAGTAAAAAAACCAAGAGTAGAGTAGACAAAACTCAAAAGTGGAGTTCGCCATTGGCAAAAACTTGTTCACTAAATAATACACGATCCAACTACAAAAAAAGGATGCACCATTATTGGAGACTCACTATCAAATCCTCTTTTCTTTCCTTCATCCCTAATACCTATCTATCTATCTAATCTTATTCGTGTAGCAGTCATGAATGTTCAAACTTCTCCCTCCATATGAACAGTAAAGCTTTACACATAAAATATTTAAAATCCCCCTAGAAAATTTAAGATATGATCTCACTTTGTCCATCATCCTTGGCCTCGCTATTAATAATTTCTTGAACACTATGAGGGAATATTAACTCCCAACACTGCAATTCATAAGGTGCACCCATGTTTACCATACAATCAGCTACCCCATTAACCTCTCTCTAGACATTGACAATATGCACTTCTTCAAGGAGCTCTAGTTTAGTGTTAATCTCATTTATCATATATATTATATTCCATCCTAGAGGGTGTTTTCCATTTAAAATATTAATGATATTTTGTGAATCTCCTATTATTAATTTTCTTATATTTAGCTTACCACGAAGTGACACACCCATAAAGGTTACTCTAGCTTTAGCAACATGACTTTTTTATCTCCTAGAGGCTTTGCATAGGCTAAGAGTGGTATACTCTAATGATCTCAAAAGATACCTCCTGCTCCAGCACTCCCAAGATTTCCTTTTGTCGCTCCGTAAAAGTTCAATTTTATCCATCCATTTGGAGGCCTTTTCCATTTTGAATTGGCTCATGGATGAAATGAGGATGAGCAAAAATTTGGATAATCGGATGCTAACCCCCAAACTCTAGCAATTTCTTTCTTTGCATCTGGTTCAAAGTCATTGTTAAACTTCATGATACCTAAATTTTTCAACACTGTACTTAAAATTCTATTTGCCATTGATGTGTAATTTCTCTTCGTAGAAGAAGCTTCTGATCAGGAGAAGGTAACATTTCACGAGTTAGCCTTCCCATCTCTCACAAGGGATGAAAGGATAAAAGTTGCGCCTTCAGAAGATTTGCAAAGAGAGGGAAAACAAATGCTACATATTCAGGATATTTCTTGAACTCTAAAGAATTCAAGAAAACTCCCTCTAGGTTGAGTATGTTTGATGCTTTATTCCTGCTTGGTCAATTTTATTTGCTCAAAGAAGCCATAAAAGGTCCAATCCCTAAAGAGAAAGCAAAAGCACAACGTCTCAGATAAGGCGAATATCACAAAGGTGGACCATAACTCTAAAGAGCCCAAAGAAAAACCTCCTCAAATAATAAGAGAGAGACTTTTATTACGGCCTACCAAGTCTTATCCATTCTACATCACTCTTAGGCTGGATGTCTTCTTACTCCTTTAGCTATTACAAACTCAAGCACTGCACTCTGTATTATGCCAAAGGCAATAGCCAAAAATATGGACATGGAGTACACTAAAGTGATGGACCGGTGCAGATGGATGGTTCTAAGGTCAACACTTAAGGAGCAATCAAATATTTGGTAATTACTATACACAAGCATCTTGAGCTTGGTCTTTGAAGATCTGATGATTCCTTTCTTTCCAAACCCTCCATAGAGCATGTGTAAGACTTAACCTCAATAACATTTGTAGCCTTTTACTTTTAAATGGGAACTCCCATTGAAGATAAATATCAGAGAGAGACTTGGGGAGGACCCACTCTACCTAGAAGTTCTTCAAAATCTTATTTAGTAGCTCAACTATAAAAGGGAAGGTATCTACAAATATATTTTGTATAAAAATATGACAATTTTTTAATACCATTTTTCAAGCTCATATTCATGTCTATAACATTCTGAGATATCAATTTCATCATTACCTTTTGTTTTTATTTGTAGGTTTATTTCATTTTATTTTTATCAATTGTGGTATTTGTTTTTGTTTTTTCATATCAATATTCTTTTGAGTTTTTTTTTTCTCTTTAATTTTTTTATTATTAGGACTTCCTCTCATTTATTTATTCTCATCAAAACTTTCATTTTCATCAATGTCTTCAATTTTCTTGCTATAAAGATCCAAAGTACAAGGAATAAGCTCAAAAGCACAATATTTTTTATGTTGTCTGACACTGATATTATTCCATACCAATTACCTTCTTATGTTTCCCTAAACCCCTAAATTATTATGAATTTCTTTTATTCTTATTTCTTTATTATGCTACTCTTGAAACCTTAAAGTGCAATGATAACTTCTACACTACTATTTTTCTTATGAAGAGATAATTTTATACTTCTTGAGGAGAATGAAGAATTTTTACTTGGAATAAACTTGACCTCTTTTATTGTCTTTGTTATAGAATTTTCCTCTACGTCTTCCTTTGCACTTTAATTTCTTCTAATTTGAACTTACCTATCATGTTTTCTCATCCTTTATATTCCTCTTTATTTCTTTTGATAGTTTATCCAAGTGAGCTAAGATGTCCTTTGTCATACCATATTGTAGATATGATTTCTTTGCACCTCCTTTTCGAGTGGAATATCCTTGTTCTAATTCAACGTATATTATAGTATGAATTCTTTGATTTCTCTTGAATTTTATCTCATGACCAAAAAATCTTGTCTTCATAGTTTTCACTTTGCAATTTTTTACCATATGTTCATTCTCATAATAAGTGTAGTATATAAAAACAATATTTTAGTAATCCAGTTGTTGATAACATTTCCTTGATTCATATTTAATCTTAATGTATTTTGGTAAATCTTGTAAAATCTCCATAACCACACATATTCAGGTAAATATAACATACTTTTTTTACTCCTTACTAGCTAGTCCCTCCTTTATTATTTTTCTTAAAACATCTTCAATATACTTCGAAACATCCTTATTGAAGAGTTGATATGAAAGTCCAAAAAACCTAACCCATACTAAAAGCTTATTAGAAATGGTATCTATCCCCTTAAACCATGGATCACCATTCATTATTTTATTCTTGATTTTTGAACTGTTATAAATCATGAGAAAAAAAGTCATGGAATAATTTGAATTGAATCCTTACTTTCACTTGATCTAATTTTCAATCTCTAAAAACCCTAGCCAATTATCAAATAATCCACTAAAATTATATATTAGCTCTTACTTTTAAGAACCATTATATCATGCTTAATCATCTCATCATTGATAATCACTTTTGGTATAACATCCCTATATTTTTTTAAACCATTAACATATTCTTTATATTTATATATATATTAACTAAGTAAATAATTCCTTAAGTGAATTAATATGTTGCCAATAGGGACTAGTTCCACCTTATATTTAGTCATTGATTGTATAACCTAGTTATGCAAAGAATTGTATGAGTCCTATGGTTGTTGCTAGTTAGTGGAGTTAAAGTTTTGGTAATGATATTGAAATTTATCGACCTATAAGAAGCTTGCTTAATTTAGTGTTTTAGGGAGGATATTAGTATTCAATATATCCATAATAGAATCTCAAATTCCTTCATACAAGGATGTGGTAAGGGAGAGTGGATGGAGGGAAGTGCAATGTAAGAGGAGGGTTTTTCTTGTATTCTTTCTTTGATCCCTTAAATATATGGATAAATCCTAAGAACAATAGGCTAGAAAGGAAGAATCAATAGATAGTTCCATGTAGGATTTGGTGGAAGATTATTTTTTAGGCTAATAGAGGTCTAAGTCCTCTCATATGGATAATTTTTTTTTTTGCAAACTCTAATCCCTTTAGGATCCTACCTAGGAATTCCTCTAAAGAGTAGAGATGAAGCTTAAATGTTTATCTCAGAATATCACAGAAATTGCATTGAATTATAGGAAGTTTAGGCTAAAAAATATTGTATAAATTCATGAGTTGAACATTTTATTGTCATAGGAAAGTAAGTGTGTTGGATGGAAGTTGGATGTTGCACTTTAGACTATATGTAAGATTGGATTTTGTCTACCTTTTGACAATAATGAATGTAGTGATGGGATGGCTATTTTTTTAAGCTTAAAAGCATTATATTTTTGAATAAGTATGGTGATCTTTGTCATATGTGTTTTTAGGATACATTTTCATTCTAAGGTTAAATAATAAAATTTTATTCTATATAAATACCATATTATTATTTACGTAGCATGATTATCTATAAATAGAAGGATGATAACCTATTCAAGGTAGAGTGGGCTATTATTTTTTATACTATTAGAGAAAATAGGGTTTTGAAATACCTCCCACAACCTCATAAAAATCTAAGGAGGAGCACATCACACAACTTACGAAGGAAGGTATTTAAAGGAGTCCCATAACCTTATACAATAGCTACAAGGAGCACAATGCCATATTACAATAATCAACAACTCCCAAAAGAGTACAACCCACAATCGCCAAACAAAAATGAAAGAAATACACATACCAATAAGATGGACCACACAACACCAACAACTCCTATCATATTTAGAACAATGCTATAAGACACAAATACACATTGGAGTGTCCCATCAATAGATAACATCACAAACTTGACTAAACCACCATAAAAAAATATCAACACCAGCCACTAGTAGATTCAAACAATAGAGAACCAAGAGTCGTAAGAAAATTTAAAATTTGAAATTTGAATAGCCAAAGCACTCAAGCTAAAAATTGGATACCAGACCCCTGCATAGAATATCACAAAATACACTATTATCCCCTATAAATACATTAATAAAACTAGTAGTGCACACAAGCTCCTGTTGAAGCAAACCCTCTACCAGAGTTACTGATTAAACAAACCCACACACCAACGGTGCCAACAAGAAAGGAAAAGATAGTAGCATAGAAAAAAGAGGAAAATAACTAAACAATCTACTCAAATGGGAAAGTAGAACACCTATAGAGGAAGTCATCCAATGATACAAGAGTCCCCTACAACTTCTCTGTAAACAACATCCATGTACAAAAACTCACACAGGAGCATTTCAATCACGAGAATTACAAATAATAACAATCCATGAACTAGCGAAAGTAGTAATGGATGAAACATATCCTCAAAACTAAGGATCAAAGCTCCTCTTCTAAATACCACTCAACTTCTATAAAACTAAGAAACTAGGAGAACTCAAGAGGGAAAAAAATCCCATAGTGAATTTAGTTTTGGATGGATGGATCTGGAGGCTTGAATCTCCTAAATTGCTTCGCACACATCTGAGCCCACAACATCCCACATAACTTGAAAAAAACTAGGGGGAAAACCGTCAGGCCGAGGGGCCTTGTCTGGTTGCATGGAGAACAAAGCTTCTTTAATCTCAGACATAGAAAAAGGCTCCAGAAGCTTAAAGCTTACCTTGGGAGGAACTTTTACTGGGAAGTTATCCAACATATATTTCTGAACCTAGAGATCACTGTCGGGAGGAACACCGAGTAGATCCTAGAAGAAGTCAACCACTTCACTTCGGATTTCCTCAATATCCTTGGTAACACATCTATCCTTGCACACCACTTCCCTGATTTTTTTAGCCCCTCTGTGTTGCAAAGTTGACGTGTGAAAAAACTTCGTATTGGAGTCTCCATTTCTCAACCAGAGGTCCCTAGATTTTTGGCACCAGAAAGTTTCTTCCCTTGCAAGAATAGAATGATAATCCACCAAGAGCCTCCTTTCCTCCTCCCTGAGGCAATTGGTGTAACCTTCGAGCTCCATTCTCTCCTCCACCAATTTTAGGTTCGCATAAATGGACCTTTTGGACTCAAAAATGTTTTTGAACACCTCCTTGTTCCATGTTTTCAGATTCCTTTTGATTAACTTGAGTTTTAAGGCCACTCTCTTGGAAGCGGAACATGCTACCTTCTGCTACCACTAGGCTGTAACCAACCCTCTAAAGTCCTTGTGAGAAATCTGCATGGACTCAAATATGAAGGGGGTTTTTAAAAAAGGCCCATCAACCGTCTCCAGGACAATAGGATTGTGATCAGACCCAATCCTCGATAAGGCCAAGAGAGTTGCCGCATCGAGTATGGGAATAGCCTCTTGGAATATGAAGAATCTGTCAAGCTTGACTTGAATAAGATTGCTCCCAATCCTCATGTTGCTCCAAGTGAAGGATGCCCCCTTGAGGTCAATGTCAAGCAAGTTATTGGTAGAAACAAAATCTTGAAAGTCTTCCAGACTGTGGCTAGAGTGGTCTGATCCTCCTTTCTTTTCAGATGGGTGAAGAGGATAGTTGAAATCTCCCCCTAGAACCCAAGGGAAATTACAGAACATTTCCCTCATCTGGGAAATAGCCTTCCACATTTCTGCTCTCTCCGAGATAGAGTTTGGGGCATACACATTGGACAGGATCCAAGAAAAGTTAATGGCTTTGGAATGAAACAAAACATTGATAATCCTGTTGGAAGTTGAGAGAAGGCTGCCCTCAAAAATATCTAGATCCCAAATGAACTTAGCAGCTCTAGCAGAAGAGATAGCATCGGTCTTAGTCTCTTGCAAAATTAGGATGGACGGATTCGTCCTCTTTCTGAGATCAGCCACCAATCTTCGTTTGGTAGCTGCATTAAGCCCTCTCACATTCCATGAGAGGACTTTCATCTCAATAGTTTGATATTCTTCTTACCTCCCTTTCCTTGCTAGAGGGGAGGTTTTGGGACAGACGAGTCACCCATCTGGGAATCAGAATCATCCTAAAAAAGTAGTCGTTGAGTACCATTTGCAACATCTGCTGCCGTCTCCTTGTCTCGCCTATCTTTGTTGGGGGGACGACCTTGCTTCCTTTCGCTACCAAAATCAACACCTTGCTTTTGGATTCTCATATTACGAGGGCTAATATTACCAGACTGCTCACCCCTTCTTCCTAGTAGGTAATCTTCCAGCACATTTTGGGAATTGAGGTGGTTATGGTCCAGGATTTTGGGTGAATCTGCCTGTGTGATGATTTGGGGAAGGGACTGGTCCTTCTCCTCCTGTGGTCCAAGGTGAGGGCTTGCACCACACGGCTCAGAGACCATTTGGGGGGAGACTGCTTCCACCGGGTGGTAGGATTCAGGATGGTCCCTAGACGGGCCTGGAGATTCATGCCCTTTTGTAGTAGGGTGCTTTTTCTGACCTTCATCATGTTCCAAGGGGTTGCTGGAATCCCGTTTCTTCATCCCTAAATTTTTAAGAGGACAGTTGGACTGGAGGTGCCCTTGAGAACTGCACTGGGGGCAGAAAGCTAGTCTGTTCTCATACACAATGGCTTGCTTGTGAAGAATGATATCTCTAGACCGGACAGTGATGGATGATGGAAGGTCAGCCTCCAAATCTTACAGAACGCAAAACCGAGCTTGAACAAATCTGGTTCGAGCTTTGGTGGGAGGGTCAATGGTAACCAACTCACCAATGGAGCGTGCAATTCCTCTGATTACATTTTCATGCCAATAGAAGAGGGGGAGACTTGGGAGTCTAACCCATATTGGAGCAATGTTGATATTTTGGGTCTCGAGGTTGAAGTCCATACCCCACTTCCTTAGAAAGAGACTTCTACGGCCTAGGAACCAGGGACCACCAGCCAAGATTTTATAGTAGTCCTCCTTGTTATTCAGTCTAATCACAAAAAAACCCTAGGATAAGGCTGCCAACTCCATGTGACCAGAGGTTCACCATTTACCTGCCACCCACTTGCGAATGGTCTCCATGTTGGGACGGCCACCAATAAACTTACCGATGAAGGTAAATTTTTTGAATTCCACAAAGCTTGAAAGAATTTTTGTCGGGATGTCCAACTCATCCCCGACAGGAAACAACTCCTTGGAGAGTAGACCACTAAGGGTTTCTGAAGCCGTTGCCTAAGCGTACGACTTCTGAGGTCCACCTCCCCATTTGTCTGGTGGATCCTTGTCATGACCTACATCCTCTTAGGTTGGATAGGACTCCTTAGCACCCTCGATCTCTGACTGCCCTCCCTTCGCCCTGTTGTGCCCCTGGTTTAGTTTGTTGGCGTTCTCGTGCTCTCCTGCAGAAGATTTCCTGCATGTCGTCATATTGGCCGTCAAAACCCTAGCTCTCCCACATAATTTGAGATTTTTAGTTCACTGTGACATTTTTCTTATTCTGCTCCAAGTATTTAATTTTTAATTTTTATATCTAAAAATATTTTTTTTATTAAAATAAAAGAATCCTTTTACAATAAAAATCAAATAATAAGGTATACATTTCAAATATAGTTCTAGAAATAAGGATTCAGACCTTAAACAAGAAGATCAAACAACCTAAATAATATCTAAGTTTTTTAATTTAGGATCATTTAAGATTACAAAATATGTAATAGACAATGAACAATCAACAAACTCATACAAAGCTTAAACTTGCTGGGCCTTGAGCATCAAGATCCTCCTTTTTAGGTTATCTAGGTGATTTTTTGCTTCTTTTATTTTTCCAAGAATAATTGGAGGAAACATTTTGATGAGTCAAAAAAGTCTTTCAAGAAGTAGTTTAGTATGTAGGTATTCCAATATGCAGTTCTAGTTCCTTATTCATAGATTTAGTCAATGAGACACTCATGAAAACATATTACATAGTAAGATCAATCATGTCATATTTCCTTCTAATGCTCCAATTGCTAGTACAAATAGTGACTGATGTTTTTTAGGTGGACTCCAAAACATGAGTATTGGGACTTAGATAAGCCCCACATACTCGCTCTAGTCCCATTGAGAAACATGATGCAACATGTAGCTCACAAAATAATGATTAGTAAAAAAACCAAGAGTAGAGTAGACAAAACTCAAAAGTGGAGTTCGCCATTGGCAAAAACTTGTTCACTAAATAATACATGATCCAACTACAAAAAAAGGATGCACCATTATTGGAGACTCACTATCAAATCCTCTTTTCTTTCCTTCATCCCTAATACCTATCTATCTATCTAATCTTATTCTTGTAGCAGTCATGAATGTTCAAACTTCTCCCTCCATATGAACAGTAAAGCTTTACACATAAAATATTTAAAATCCCCCTAGAAAATTTAAGATATGATCTCACTTTGTTCATCATCCTTGGCCTCGCTATTAATAATTTCTTGAACACTATGAGGGAATATTAACTCCCAACACTGCAATTCATAAGGTGCACCCATGTTTACCATACAATCAGCTACCCCATTAACCTCTCTCTAGACATTGACAATATGCACTTCTTCAAGGATCTCTAGCTTGGTGTTAATCTCATTTATCATATATATTATATTCCATCCTAGAGGGTGTTTTCCATTTAAAATATTAATGATATTTTGTGAATCTCCTATTATTAATTTTCTTATATTTAGCTTACCACGAAGTGACACACCCATAAAGGTTACTCTAGCTTTAGCAACATGACTTTTTTATCTCCTAGAGGCTTTGCATAGGCTAAGAGTGGTATACTCTAATGATCTCAAAAGATACCTCCTGCTCCAGCACTCCCAAGATTTCCTTTTGTCGCTCCATAAAAGTTCAATTTTATCCATCCATTTGGAGGCCTTTTCCATTTTGAATTGGCTCATGGATGAAATGAGGATGAGCAAAAATTTTGATAATTGGATGCTAACCCCCAAACTCTAGCAATTTCTTTCTTTGCATCTGGTTCAAAGTCATTGTTAAACTTCATGATACCTAAATTTTTCAACACTGTACTTAAAATTCTATTTGCCATTGATGTGTAATTTCTCTTCGTAGAAGAAGCTTCTGATCAGGAGAAGGCAACATTTCACGAGTTAGCCTTCCCATCTCTCACAAGGGATGAAAGGATAAAAGTTGCGCCTTCAAAAGATTTGCAAAGAGAGGGAAAACAAATGCTACATATTCAGGATATTTCTTGAACTCTGAAGAATTCAAGAAAACTCCCTCTAGGTTGAGTATGTTTGATGCTTTATTCCTGCTTGGTCAATTTTATTTGCTCAAAGAAGCCATAAAAGGTCCAATCCCTAAAGAGCAAGCAAAAGCACAACGTCTCAGATAAGGCGAATATCACAAAGGTGGACCATAACTCTAAAGAGCCCAAAGAAAAACCTCCTCAAATAATAAGAGAGAGACTTTTATTACGGCCTACCAAGTCTTATCCATTCTACATCACTCTTAGGCTGGATGTCTTCTTACTCCTTTATCTATTACAAACTCAAGCACTGCAATCTGTATTATGCCAAAGGCAATAGCTAAAAATATGGACATGGAGTACACTAAAGTGATGGACCGGTGCAGATGGATGGTTCTAAGGTCAACACTTAAGGAGCAATCAAATATTTGGTAATTACTATACACAAGCATCTTGAGCTTGGTATTTGAAGATCTGATGATTCCTTTCTTTCCAAACCCTCCATAGAGCATGTGTAAGACTTAACCTCAATAACATTTGTAGCCTTTTACTTTTAAATGGGAACTCCCATTGAAGATAAATATCAGAGAGAGACTTGGGGAGGACCCACTCTACCTAGAAGTTCTTCAAAATCTTATTTAGTAGCTCAACTATAAAAGGGAAGGTATCTACAAATATATTTTGTATAAAAATATGACAATTTTTTAATACCATTTTTCAAGCTCATATTCATGTCTATAACATTCTGAGATATCAATTTCATCATTACCTTTTGTTTTTATTTGTAGGTTTATTTCATTTTATTTTTATCAATTGTGGTATTTGTTTTTGTTTTTTCATATCAATATTCTTTTGAGTTTTTTTTTTCTCTTTAATTTTTTTATTATTAGGACTTCCTCTCATTTATTTATTCTCATCAAAACTTTCATTTTCATCAATGTCTTCAATTTTCTTGCTATAAAGATCCAAAGTACAAGGAATAAGCTCAAAAGCACCATATTTTTTATGTTGTACACTGATATTATTCCATACCAATTACCTTCTTATGTTTCCCTAAACCCCTAAATTATTATGAATTTCTTTTATTCTTATTTCTTTATTATGCTACTCTTGAAACCTTAAAGTGCAATGATAACTTCTACACTACTATTTTTCTTATGAAGAGATAATTTTATACTGCTTGAGGAGAATGAAGAATTTTTACTTGGAATAAACTTGACCTCTTTTATTGTCTTTGTTATAGAATTTTCCTCTACGTCTTCCTTTGCACTTTAATTTCTTCTAATTTGAACTTACCTATCATGTTTTCTCATCCTTTATATTCCTCTTTATTTCTTTTGATAGTTTATCCAAGTGAGCTAAGATGTCCTTTGTCATACCATATTGTAGATATGATTTCTTTGCACCTCCTTTTCGAGTGGAATATCCTTGTTCTAATTCAACGTATATTATAGTATGAATTCTTTGATTTCTCTTGAATTTTATCTCATGACCAAAAAATCTTGTCTTCATAGTTTTCACTTTGCAATTTTTTACCATATGTTCATTCTCATAATAAGTGTAGTATATAAAAACAATATTTTAGTAATCTAGTTGTTGATAACATTTCCTTGATTCATATTTAATCTTAATGTATTTTGGTAAATCTTGTAAAATCTCCATAACCACACATATTCAGGTAAATATAACATACTTTTTTTACTCCTTACTAGCTAGTCCCTCCTTTATTATTTTTCTTAAAACATCTTCAATATCCTTCGAAACATCCTTATTGAAGAGTTGATATGAAAGTCCAAAAAACCTAACCCATACTAAAAGCTTATTAGAAATGGTATCTATCCCCTTAAACCATGGATCACCATTCATTATTTTATTCTTGATTTTTGAACTGTTATAAATCATGAGAAAAAAAGTCATGGAATAATTTGAATTGAATCCTTACTTTCACTTGATCTAATTTTCAATCTCTAAAAACCCTAGCCAATTATCAAATAATCCACTAAAATTATATATTAGTTCTTACTTTTAAGAACCATTATATCATGCTTAATCATCTCATCATTGATAATCACTTTTGGTATAACATCCCTATATTTTTTTAAACCATTAACATATTCTTTATATTTATATATATATTAAATTTTATTTAATAATATTTATTATAGTACCACTTTATAATTCAATTTTGAAAAATATTTTTAACTCAAATTTTTAAATAAATAAATATTTTAAATCAAATAAAGAAAAAATTAAGAGGACCTTTTGGGAATTGAGTTGGGACAACACTCTTCCACTACAAATTGATTTATATTTTTTGGTTAAATTTTAAAGGCTAAATGACTTATGAAAAAAACACTACAATATCCATCACAAACAAATAATTTATAAATTTATTATTATAATACATTTTTCAAATCAAATAGCATTATCTCAATCAATTAAATTCCTCAACATTCAACGAGGAGACCAATGTTCAAATCTTGTAAAATTATACATAGATAATATCTAAACTTTGTTAAAATACCATTATTTAGTGATATATAGTAATGATGTAATACTCCTAAACCTATTTAATCCTATATAACCAATTAAGAATAATAATACATTTTTAACTTAATAAAATATTTTTTTCTCTAAAATAAAATAAAATATAATATTAAATAAATGATCTGCCTCATGTTTGTTTTGCGTGTACTTAAGATTAAATTTAATTAAGGTCAAAACAATTATTATTTGATTTTCAATATCACATCCAATGGGGTAATGTTAGACACATGCGAGTGGAATGTTGGCTACAGCAGATTCCGAAGAATGTCGTGTGATTTCGTTTTCAAAAGTGGACACTTCATTCATTCACTAACCAAAAAGTTTTAAAATGACTAAACATATAATCAAAGTTATTTATAGGTCATGTTTCGGTACTCATTACAATCTATAAAATTATAGTAATTAATTATAATAGTTTATATTTTGTTGTTTATATTTTAAATTTAAATTGATTTTTTATTTTTAAAATATAGGTTTAGTGGTAGAGTTTAGACGGTTTATATGGTGGAATTGTAGTTTGAAATTGGATTTTTAAATAAAAAATTCAACAAAAACATTAAATATAACTAAAATAATAATATTTTTGAAGCGTATTTTTTCAGAAAAAATATACATTACATTTTAAAAACTTTAAATTTTTTTAATTGTAAACATTGGTAATAGTTGAAGCATTCAACAACCCATAACATACAACTGTAAACATTCAAACGAAAACTTTAAATATAATTTTAATAATTATAATTAAAATAAAAACCCACTAAAAACACTTTAATTAAAAACATACTAATACAATATTAAAAAAAATATCTCCTGATTTTACATTAAAAAATTTCAAACAATTATTTTTATTGAAAAACTAATAACAATCCAAACGTATAACTAACACCCGCAACTAAAATCTTCACTAGGAAAACTCTACCTTTTACAAACACAGCTGCCTAGGAACCTATAAATAAGATACTATTTGCTTTAAAAAGGAGATCAAGGTTCAAATCTTGTAAAATTATACATAAATAATATCTAAACTTTGTTATAATATCATTATATATAAGATACTATTTGCTTTAAAAAGGAGATCAAGGTTCAAATCTTGTAAAATTATACATAAATAATATCTAAACTTTGTTATAATATCATTATATAGTGATATATATAGTGATGATGTGATACCAGTAAACCTATTCAATCCTATATAACCAATTAAGAAAAATAATACATTTTTTACTTAATAAAATATTTGTTTCTCTAAAATAAAATAAAATATAATATTAAATAAATGATCTGCCTCATGTTTGTTTTGTGTGTACTTAAGATTAAATTTAATTAAGGTCAAAATAATTATTATTTTATTTTCAATATCACATCCAATGGGGTAATGTTAGACACATGCGAGTGGAATGTTGGCTACAGCAGATTCCGAAGAATGGCGTGTGATTTCGTTTTCAAAAGTGGACACTACATTCATTCACTAACCAAACAGTTTAAAAATGACTAAACATATAATTAAAGTTATTTATAGTGCATGTTTCGGTACTCATTACAATCTATACAAATTATAGTAATTAATTATAATAGTTTATATTTTGTTGTTTATATTTTAAATTTAAATTGATTTTTCATTTTTAAAATATAGGTTTAGTGGTAGAGTTTAGACGGTTTAGATGGTGGAAGAGTAGTTTGAAATTTGATTTTTAAATAAAAAATTTAACAAAAACATTAAATATAACTAAAATAATAATAATTTTGAAGCGTATTTTTTTCAGAAAAAATATACATTACATTTTAAAAACTTTAAATTTTTTTAATTGTAAACATTGGTAATAGTTGAAGCATTCAACAACCCATAACATACAACTGTAAACATGAACGAAAACTTTAAATATAATTTTAATAATTATAATTAAAATAAAAACCCACTAAAAACACTTCAATTAAAAACATACTAATACAATATTAAAAAAAAATATCTCCTAATTTTACATTAAAAATTTTCAAACCATGATTTTTATTGAAAACCTAATAACAATCCAAAAATATAACTAACACCCGCAACTCAAATCTTCACTAGGAAAACTCTACCTTTTACAAACACAGCTGCCTAAGAACCTATAAATGAGATACTATTTGCTTTAAAAAGGAGATCAAGGTTTAAATATTGTAAAATTATACATAAATAATATCTAAAGTTTGTTATAATATCATTATTATATAGTGATATATATAGTGATGATGTAATACCAGTAAACCTATTCAATCCTATATAACCAATTAAGAATAATAATACATTTTTGACTTAATAAAATATTTGTTTCTCTAAAATAAAATAAAATATAATATTAAATAAATGATCTGCCTCATGTTTGTTTTGTGTGTACTTAAGATTAAATTTAATTAAGGTCAAAATAGTTATTAATTTATTTTCAATATAACATCCAATGGTCTAATGTTAGACACATGCGAGTGGAATGTTGGCTACAGCAGTGATTTCGTTTTCAAAAGTGGACACTACATTCATTCACTAACCAAGCAGTTTAAAAATGACTAAACATATAATCAAAGTTATTTATAGAGCATGTTTCGGTACTCATTAAAACCTATACAAATTATAATAATTAATTATAATAGTTTATATTTTGTTGTTTATATTTTAATTTTAAATTGATTTTTCATTTTTAAAAGATAAGTTTAATGATAGAGTTTAGATATTTTAGATGGTGGAAGAGTAATTTGAACTTGAATCTTTAAATAAAAACCCAACAAAAACATTAAATATAACTTAAATAGTAATAATTTTAAAGCTTATTCTTTTACAGAAAAAATAGAGTTACATTTTAAAAGCTTTAAATTTTTTTAATTGTAAACATCATAATAGCTGAAGCATTCAACAACCCCATAACATACACCTGCAACATTACAACAAAAACTTTAAATATAATTTAAATAATTATAATTAAAATAAAAACCCACTTAAAACATTTCAAATAAAAATATACTAAAAAATATTCAAAAAATATATCTTAATTTTTACATTAAAATTTTTCAAACCATTTTTTATTTAAAACTTAATAACAATCCAAACATATAACTAATATCCAACTCAAATATTCACTCGAAAAACTTTACCTTTTACAAACACAGCTGCCTAAAAACCTATAAGAGAGATACTATTTGCTTTAAAATAGACTACTCTATTAACCTTATCTATTTGCTGCATACCTGAAAAACTCAAGAAACGATAATAACAGGGACAACAACTTCATCTGCTAGTCCAAACAGAAAGCCCGTGCAAAGGAGTTCCCTTCCACCCAAGTGTCATTGCCAATCCGTTGCGCTCAACCGTAAAACATTCTGCATAAGGAAACTGGGCCAACAACAATCTCGCCTGATACCACGCCTGATAACTAAAACCGATCTCTTTGAATCCCACCTCCTGGAAAAAACATCTCCATATATCCGTTCTAACATGCCTCACAGTCCTCTCTTTCCCTTCACAAGCTATCATATTCCTTATCTGTTCTCCACAGAACACTTCCTCGAGCTTCATCCTTTTAGGATCATTACTCTGCAGGTGCGCCTCTAACATATCAAAATACGAACTATAATAGAAAATAACTTCAATGAATCTCTTCACAAAACAAGGAGAATTGTGCTGCCCTTCTATTTCAGAATTCACTATAATCAAGGGCCTCAGTTTCTTGATTACAGCCATCAGATTATCCAGTAGAACAGGCTCGTATAACAGACATCGCAGCACAATCGGCGCGTACACTGCCACAGCCTCGCCGGATTTAACGTTGAGTAGGCCTTCGTTAATCTCCTTCATGTTTGAGATCTCCACTATCTTGAACGAAAACGGCACCCCCAGCGATTCGGCGAAGGCGTGAAGTCTCCTTCCGCTGTTCTTGAGCTCCTCGGCGTTCATGCCCACTGCCGTGATCTTCAGCAGCTCAATCTTTGACGCCCTCTGCGCAAGAGACTGAATGAGCACCGTCCACTGCGACCCGGTTCGAATCCCGAGATCGATCACATTTATCCTTTTAGAATTCCTCACTGCATCTAGGATCGCCTGGATCGTCGTCAACTGCTGGACTTTGCTCAAGGGAAACAGTTTTGTGCAGGAAGCCACCAGCGCATAGAATTCGTTTTTCTGAAACTCGCCGTCGATATTGTAGGCGAAATCCGGCTCTCGACCCTTTGACTTCTTCAAACCCCCTGTCTCGCGTCCAATTCGTCCCGCCATGGCCTCTGTGAAATAGAAAGACAGCCTCTCAGTGGGATTGCCGAATTGGGAGGAGAGTTTCCTAGACTGCGTGAGCAGCCGCGTCGCTTGGTCGTATTGCTTGTTGCCCACCATTTCTGCGGCGGAGAAGAGAAGATAGCCGAGTTCAAGGCTTTTTTGTTCTTCCGTGGGCAGCGCCGGAACTGCCCAGTTTGCGGCCTGATCTCCGACTCGCATGTAGTGAGATCCGGCCAATTTCATGATTTCTTCCGTGGACATGGAGGCCTTTCTTGCAGACGTTCCGTTGCCGGATTGAGGCTGCGGCTGCGGCTGCCAGTAAAAATCGTTTATGTAGAGAAGATTCTGGTCAAAATTCTCTGCCACCGAAAAGTCCAGCATAACGTCATCAACAGGGACTTCATAAACATCTTCATTGATATTTGAAAAAGAAATGACCTGACGATCTGGAAACGCAAATCCCTCATCCATGGTGAGGACTTGCTGGAGGCTAGACCCACTTGCATCACAGAACTGGTGGAGATTGTCTGACAGAGTATGGTGGTCATAGCCAGGTTGCCCCATTTTATATCAATTGATTTTTCCTTTTTTCAATGAAACACTATTACACAAACTATAAGCGTGACTGCAGAGAAATTGACAGGGAGAGCCGAGTTCTGTATAGTAGGATTATTCCTAAATACACTGAGAACAAAACCAAATCAGCGAACAATAATAGAAGCTCAATAATCTCACCTATATATGTACTTATTCACATGAATGACTCGCTAAGAATCGCCTCAGGTCTGTTGAAAAGCCTCTCTCTATGACTCTCAATCACAAAAAGAATCACACCAGCTCTGCAACAGATTGAAAGCCCAAAAATCTTACTTCCGCAGTACATAATCCCAACAAGGGTCACATTAGGCCGGCCATAGGCTAAAGCCCTACGCTAACACTACCCTGCAAATTTTGGTGTCAGCGATGAACTTATATAGAAAACAATAGTTATATTAAATGTGAGCCGGACGTAATGAAAGGACTCAGGGTGCACATACAACGAATCAATGTTAGCTTTTCAACATCAACATGAAGATATCCTGTTTTGTCGGCTTGGAATTGTCGACAAATAATTCTATACCATTTTTAATGCAGAAACATACTTCCATCTGGAAAAGAGGGAAAAGCATCTTTAGTGTGACATAAGTGGTGACATATGCTGTGCTCGGAGATTCCGTATCTTCCCAGATTTATGAAAAATAAAAAATAATATTATTTTATTTTGGTGACTTTCAGTTTACCTTATAAGAAGGAAGAAAAGTCTTATAAAAGCCTATTCTGAAAAATGTAGTCCTAATTATAGGACCATTATATTTTGAGTTACTTTAAAAAAATCATATTCAGATTGAAAATAACGAGCATATTTTATATTGAATATAGGTTACAAATATCAGTGCTCCAGTAAACATAAAAATAATTGACCTCACAACCATATGAATGATAATAACTAGGCAACTGCCAAATACAAAAATATAACAGCATATTTTCAAATTTTCTTTTTACCGCCGCATAAGTTTAGCGAGAAGCCGGTGACATTTCTATAGTGTTATAGCCCTGTTTGGCATGGTTAGATACTTAAATTACCTAGGAAAATTGCGTACTTCAATTTTTTTAGTTTTATTTATTATTTATTAGAAATTTTACTTATAGGATAACTTTATGTCGAAATAAAAGGTTTAGGATTATATCAATGATCATTTTATATTTTATATGATCATTTTATATTTTATACGATGAATTTTTAAGGATTGAAATTAGTGAAGAAGATTTGTATAATATTTGAAAGAGTATTGTTCAATTAGTTAGAGGGTACTATTTTTTACATTAGAAATAACTTTTATTATTTTTATTAGAAATAATTTTAGTTAATTAGAGATTGAGCTAAGCAATTTTATTATGGTTCTAGATCTCATAATACTTTTAACTTTGATTTGTTTTTTTATAATGTTTAGTATAATTATAGTTGGGGTTGAGTCAAACCTTATTTTCAAGAAAGTATGTAACGATGATTTACCCATTGTTTCAATGCTTTTGTGTTAGAACTGTCTAAGTTATGAGCTACTTTTTTTTCAAGTATGTGTTTTTCCTTAATCTTGTTTTATCCATCTCAACAACATTCTTGAGTGGGAATACTTGTTGGGTATTGCCAATTTCTCATAGCATCTCTCTTGTAAATAGTTTATCCAATAATTGGTCCCATCTTCTCCATTTGATGTGATCACACTTCATCTAGTCTCCTTCAGACATTATGGGATAGTACCAACTTCAAGACTCATTAGGGATTACCCTAACCTCCATTCCTAGGGTCTATTGATCACAGGGACAACCACTTTTAGATTGGGGTGTCTCTTTGTCCAATGTGCCACAAACTACAAATTTAGGATTTCAATTGCTAAAACTATAAGAGAATGGAGTATGTGAACCAATAACAATTCAAGGTTTTTTCAATCATCTCTAAAAAATCAATAAGACTAAGGGGTCTATCAAGATCTAGTGAATGATAGAAGAACACTACTCAAAGGGATCTCTTTGCTTGAATTATGGAGCCAACAATTAAACTTATCACAAGGAATGATAAAAATATAGCAAATGTGAAGAGAAATAGAGCTAGTCAGTTCTACAAGGATATTAATTTGAGATTGTATTACTTCTACATTGTAAACAAGTTAGTTGAATGTGAGCAAGCAACCTTTAGTAATAGCATTATTTTTAAGAGAAAAGGGGTAAGGTGGACAATGGAGTTGCTTAAGCTCAACTGGGATCTTCTATAACTTGCCAAATGGAGATGTCCAAATCCACTCTTGTTGTAGGTGCTCAAATCCAAGGTCTAATAGTTGTAGTACACTTGGTTATCAAACTCTTTAAAAGCATTAAAATTTGATAAAATAAAATTGTGAATCTTATCCTCCTTAGATGTGTATTAGTAGAATGTAAATTTTATAAATGGGATCACATTAACTAGGAGAGTATAGATTTGGTAATAGAGCAAATATCAGGTCTTAGAAAGGGGTATGTTTCTTTTATGTTTAACTTGGAGGAGACAACATAGGCAATGCTGAAGTTTAGAAATTAGACCATATATGGTCAAGTTTGCTATATGTAGGCCTAGTCATTTGGTTTTCACCTAGAAGGGTCTAAATGGAGTTTTCTTTTCTAAACTTGGGATTCAAGTTCTTTCTAACCTCTAGACTTAACAAAGTAATTTCGTGTAAAAATAAAGATGATAAGTTCTCAAGCTTCCAAGTGTAGCCACATGCACATGTAGAGATGGACTTGGATGACATGCTTCTAGAGGTCATTAAATTAGTTGATATAGGGATTGAATGTGACTAGAAGTTTTTTTATCGAATCCTACCTTGTGCATATTTTCTATATTGAGTGGTGGTCATATAGCTAGAAATTGTTTATTGAAAAAATCTAATGGAGTTGAGCTATAATGAGGATTTTTAAAGGTGAGCCGAAAAGGTAGGATTAAGATATACCTCGAATCATACCAATATCTAATCTATTATTTCTTCTAATTTTTGAAGGCTCCATTAACTAAGTAAATAATTCCTTAAGTGAATTAATATGTTGCCAATAGGGACTAGTTCCACCTTATATTTAGTCATTGATTGTATAACCTAGTTATGCAAAGAATTGTATGAGTCCTATGGTTGTTGCTAGTTAGTGGAGTTAAAGTTTTGGTAATGATATTGAAATTTATCGACCTATAAGAAGCTTGCTTAATTTAGTGTTTTAGGGAGGATATTAGTATTCAATATATCCATAATAGAATCTCAAATTCCTTCATACAAGGATGTGGTAAGGGAGAGTGGATGGAGGGAAGTGCAATGTAAGAGGAGGGTTTTTCTTGTATTCTTTCTTTGATACCTTAAATATATGGATAAATCCTAAGAACAATAGGCTAGAAAGGAAGAATAAATAGATAGTTCCATGTAGGATTTGGTGGAAGATTATTTTTTAGGCTAATAGAGGTCTAAGTCCTCTCATATGGATAATTTTTTTTTTTGCAAACTCTAATCCCTTTAGGATCCTACCTAGGAATTCCTCTAAAGAGTAGAGATGAAGCTTAAATGTTTATCTCAGAATATCACAGAAATTGCATTGAATTATAGGAAGTTTAGGCTAAACAATATTGTATAAATTCATGAGTTGAACATTTTATTGTCCTAGGAAAGTAAGTGTGTTGGATGGAAGTTGGATGTTGCACTTTAGACTATATGTAAGATTGGATTTTGTCTACCTTTTGACAATAATGAACGTAGTGATGGGATGGCTATTTTTTTAAGCTTAAAAGCATTATATTTTTGAATAAGTATGGTGATCTTTGTCATATGTGTTTTTAGGATACATTTTCATTCTAAGGTTAAATAATAAAATTTTATTCTATATAAATACCATATTATTATTTAGGTAGCATGATTATCTATAAATAGAAGGATGATAACCTATTCAAGGTAGAGTGGGCTATTATTTTTTGTACTATTAGAGAAAATAGGGTTTTAAAATACCTCCCACAACCTCATAAAAATCTAAGGAGGAGCACATCACACAACTTACGAAGGAAGGTATTTAAAGGAGTCCCATAACCTTATACAATAGCTACAAGGAGCACAATGCCATATTACAATAATCAACAACTCCCAAAAGAGTACAACCCACAATCGCCAAACAAAAATGAAAGAAATACACATACCAATAAGATGGACCACACAACACCAACAACTCCTATCATATTTAGAACAATGCTATAAGACACAAATACACATTGGAGTGTCCCATAAATAGATAACATCACAAACTTGACTAAACCACCATAAAAAAATATCAACACCAGCCACTAGCAGATTCAAACAATAGAGAACCAAGAGTGGTAAGAAAATTTAAAATTTGAAATTTGAATAGCCAAAGCGCTCAAGCTAAAAATTGGATATCAGACCCCTGCATAGAATATCACAAAATACACTATTATCCCCTATAAATACATTAATAAAACTAGTAGTGCACACAAGCTCCTGTTGAAGCAAACCCTCTACCAGAGTTACTGATCAAACAAACCCACACACCAACAGTGCCAACAAGAAAGGAAAAGATAGTAGCATAGAAAAAAGAGGAAAATAACTAAACAATCTACTCAAATGGGAAAGTAGAACACCTATATAGGAAGTCATCCAATGATACAAGAGTCCCCTACAACTTCTCTGTAAACAACATCCATGTACAAAAACTCACACAGGAGCATTTCAATCATGAGAACTACAAATAATAACAATCCATGAACTAGCGAAAGTAGTAATGGATGAAACATATCCTCAAAAATAAGGATCAAAGCTCCTCCTCTAAATACCACTCAACTTCTATAAAACTAAGAAACTAGGAGAACTCAAGAGGGAAAAAAATCTCATAGTGAAATCCGAAAGCTAGGACAATACAATAGAACCCACTTCAGGGAATATATGGTCATTTAAACACTTTTGGGACCACCCAATAAAACAAACCATAAGCACACACACCAATAGTTCCACCTAGTAAGACCTGAAGAAGGAAAATATGTAGTCAAACCTTTCAAGCACCCAAAAACATGTCTTAGATCTAGCCAAGAAGAGCAGCCAACAACTAATACAACAAAAATACCTCAAAATAACTCCCATGGATTTGGGATGACATTTGGCCCTATCCCCCTTAGGTACCTCGACTAAGTAAATAGTGGCAAACTAAAACCTAAAGAGACGTAGATCCAACTCACCAAGACCCCAAATGACAACCAATCCAAATGAATCCGATGCTCACCGAACTGGAACGTGTGTCCAATATAAACATGGAACCACCATCAAGAATATTCTGCACCACAAAAATAGTTCCAAATCACCCCCACAAGTTAGGCTAACAAATAGCTCTACCCCATCAAGGACCTTAGCAAGATCTACATTGACTTACTGAGCATCCAATATATCTAGAATGAACTAGAGATACCCCCCATCCAAAACAATACACCATCGATCACTAGAACAAAGAATTTAGACCAAAAACCAGGTCAAATAGGGGGAGACCTTAATATCACAGAATTAGGGATTGAAAAAAATTTGCCTCATAGTTCTCCTCCTTTAGCCTTAGCTAAATTTAATTCTTGGATATCTTGTCATAATAAATTGGTGGTATTTGATGTAGGAGACCTTAATATGACAGAATTAGGGATTGACAAAATTTGACCTCATAGTTCTCCTCCTTTAGCTTTAGCTAAATTTAATTCTTGGCTATCTTGTCATAATAAATTGGTGGTATTTGATGTGCTTAGGGACTTATTGTATATAGATAAGCAATGACGATTCACTTGCTATAATATAGGGACTAGGAAGAAAGCTAAGATATATAGAACATATAGGTTTTATTATTCTAATGGATTTGAAACATACAACATAGATTTGATGGAAAAATAATTTGTGATTATAGTACTATTATCTTATACTAGGTTCATATCATGATAGGTTTTACCTATATCATAAGTATCATAAGGTAGAATTAATTCCTTACAAATTGAATGGTTCTATATTTAATGAGAAATACTAAATTATAGGTACTAAATATAATGGTTAATGGAAGAGAATCCTAAAGCGCAGTATGGTTAGAGTGGTGGGAACAATATCTATCTAGGGTAATTTCATTTTTTAGGCCTATAATATATATATATATGTATGGATTAGAGGTATCTTAAGAAGGCATCCCCATCCTATTTTGAAGTAAAATGATTGTTAAAGAACATAAGCTTATACTAAGATGCGGGTGAAAAGTATAAGACCACTTTTTACTTTTCTTTCCCAAATAGTATTATCTAATATAATCAATGGTGATATCAATATCAATAACCAAATCAATGCACAAATCATCATACACAATAGAAATACCAATTTAATGTGGTTCACCCAATGTGGTCTACTCCACGGAGAAAATATTTTACTAAAATTTTCTCAACAAATATCTTTGGGAATCCTTACCTATTACATTGTTTATGGACCTCTATCCAAAGGAGACACTAATACCCTAATAAATTTCGTGGATATATATCAACAGGAGACACCAATATCCTCATCTCATTCATGGATCTTTATCCATAATAGAACTCCTTTCTCCTATGCTCTAGATGGTGATATTCTAGAATAATGGTTGCCCCAACTACACAAGCTAATGGATCTCTATCCCTTGAAGACTCATATCCTCACTCAGAATACCTATCCTCACTACCCTGGCTAATGGAACTCTATCCACTAGAGACTATCATCCTTTATACTGTGTCACCTCCAAAGCTTGCTCTGAATTTATCTCAAATCTGCACTAAACACAATCCTTTAGTCTAGCAAAAATTGCTCAATATATGTTCTCTAATATGTATTAAACATAGTCCTTCGGTCTAACACAAATATACTTAATCTCTATTCTTTGATCTATACTAAACATAGTCCTTTGGTCTAGCACAAATCTGCTCAATCTCTATCTCTAGTCTGGCACAAACTTGTCCTCAAATATGCACCAAAATATATCCTCAAATCTATCCTCAAGCCTTAACACAAAGATTGAATCAATCACAAATAAAATCTTCTAGATCTTCTCCAAACCTTAACTCAAGATTTGAACAAATAAATCAATCAACTCTGCTCACAAGTCTTCTAAAAGACTTGCATCAACTCTATCCACAAGTCCTTTCAAGGACTTATCCAATATTCTCTCAATATCTATCTTCAAATTTGTATTGTAAGCTTCCACAAAATCTCACACCAATATTTCCACAAGTCTTATCCAAGACTTACCTCAAATTTGTTAAACAAGTCCTAACTAGAACTTGTCCAATCTACTCCACAAGCTATCACCAAGATTTACCTAAAATCTACTCAACAAGTTCTCACTAGAACTTGTCCAATATGCTCAACAATCCTTCACCAAGACTTACATCAAATCTGTATTGTAAGCTTCCACAAAATATTACTCAACTCAATCTATCACAGAAAACCTCTTCAATCACACTGATAATTTTCACACAGAATCTTGTTCAATCTCACAAAAACATATAGAGAATTGTTAGAAACTCAATATGCTTCTTACTCACAATAATGCTCAATCACTTTCAATCTCTTTTTCAAAGCAAATTAGAATATAGAACAATTGGTTTCACTGAACTTGAACTATCACTTCAACACTTCCACTTGACTAGGTCCAATCAACTCAACTCAATCAATCACTCAATAAAATACTTCTTGCTCACAAACCTTAGTCCAAGCATATGAACACTCACTCACTTATTTCCAACAATGCTTATCAAACACTCTCACATAACAATGATACTCATAATCTTGCAAATCATAATTCAAGATAATTCACAACTTCACATAACAATGATACTCTTGTTCTTTCACAAAAATTAGTTCAAGATAGTTCACCACTTCACATAAAAATGATACTCATGTTATTGCACAAACCCTAATCATGCATATAAAGGTTCAACCAATGTTTCCAACAATTTTTATCAAATAATATTTCTTTATTCAACCTTTATTACAAAAAAACCTTGAAGCATTAATACAAAATCAAACTCAACAATGCTTACCAAATAGTCATTTTCACTCCAACTTAGCATTCACAACATCCAAAAATCACTCACAAGAAATATGTGGTCATACATTTTTGTTTGATGAAGAAGTGCCCTCAAAAACCTGTTTTAACAAGATCAAACGCTTTGCCAATCTCAAGGGTTAGGTTACCACAACCTCTTCACAAAGTAATTTTTACACAAAACATCAAGTCCTTTTGTACACCTCATATCCAAAATCAATATTTTAACTCAAATAATTTTATCAAAAACAATATACATAGGAATTTCCCTTGTACACCTTATAATATCTAAATTCAATATAATAAAATCATTCACCACATACACAAATGTCACAATAAAATATTTTAATCTTTTCACCTTACAACTCCCCTAACACTTAACATCCAAAAAAATTAAAATATTAAACTTGCATACCTTTGTTAATGCTATCCAAAAGGTCTTGGCGGGATTCGAGCCATCAATTGCTCTCTCCCAAATGCTTTCGTATTACTCGTGCACCAACTAGGCTATGTGTCTCCACAAGGACCAAAAGGTACAAATGTACCTTTGATTTCCTCCTCAAACGGTGCAAACATAGCATGATCTTCCCTTTGCCAAAAACAGAGTGCGTAAGGTTTGAACCCACACCTGATATTTTTGAATGCTTTTATCATAGCCTTTGGCTTCTAACTCAGTTATGAGGGGCTTTGAGCGAATTTCAGAGGCCATGAACTGTTGTCCTCTTCTACGCTCAACATACATGCAAAAATGCACAAGCCTTTCTTTCCTTTGCACTAGCCAATTTTTTTTTTGAATGGGATAATTTTCAAATCCCAAACCTTAGAATTAGGTATATGCAAACCATAGCATATTACAACATTGACGAGCATATTAAATTTCTAAATTTGATTTAATATATCCTTCAAATTTGGTGCCAAAAGGATTATTTAAATTTAAATTTTAACTTAGTTAAAATATTTAAATTTAAATAATTAAATCTTATCGTTTCAAATCTGCCACCTACGTTTTTTGGAGAACTTGGAGAATGATCACTTCATGGTATTCAATTTTCTTAAAATCAACCTTTAACTAGAATATTATAATAAAATATTATAATATTTTTCGTTTGGCATTCATACAATCTTCCTCTTGCACTGCTCACTAAAAATGACTCTTGACATCAATGACAACTCAACTACTAAAAATGTCCAACAATATCCCCCTTTGTCATTGATGGAAACCTACTTTATTTTTATCATTCTTTTTACCTTTTCCTATTCTAATCCCCTTGAGAAACTACTCCCCCTAACTGAATGCTTTCCTCCTAACTCAAATCTCTCCCCCTTACTCAAATATCTCCCTCTTTGACATCAATGGCAAAGGGTCACATTTGGGGCTCGAGGCTAAGAATGAGACTCTTAGTTTAGTCCCTCCCCCACCTCCTCTTGAGGTGGTTAATTCTGCGGTGGGAGTACTTCTACTCCTAGCATGCAATTATCTTTACCTTTATCCACTTTATTCCTCATTTTATCCTTCTAATTCCTATGACTATTCTTGTTCCTACTTATCTCTAGAATATTTGATCTACATCATGTTGTTATATGTCCATCATTATTGCACTTATAACACTTAATGTTATTATTCCTTGGAGGTGCAAATGTCTTGGGATTTCTTCCAGTGGAGCCATATCTATTCTTGTTATGAACCCTGTAGTTAATTTCCTTGTGATCAAACTGATTACAAGAGTTGCAATACCCTTGAAATAGTTGCATGTTTCTGAAGTTCCCATATTATTTTATTTCATATGTCCTGCACTATTAATCCTTGTACCCAAATCTATGACATAAGAAACATCATCCATTGAAATTACCTTGCCTTGACCTCATCGGTATCTTATTATCTTTTACCCTGTGTTGGTTCATGTTCCATCTGTTCCTCTTTTGTGCATTGTTTCTTTCCTTGTTGAACTTTCTGTTGTCCAACTCATCCTTAGAAGTATCACTTTCTCTTACACTCTCTTCTTCTAAAGTTTCATCTTCTTTAGAACTTGAGGTTTACTCCTCTCCTTGTTTCTTTTGTACCTATTCAAAGCTAATACTTGTTTTATTTGGTGGTCATATTTTTACCTTGATCATCTTATCTACGATATTTGAGCTCTTTCCAAACTTGTGTAACATGTTCTTAGACTCTTTTACTTCTTCACTTAGTAGAACCACTTCATGTTATAACCTTTCATATTCTAAGACCTTTAATTCTAACTTATCTTTGATCTTCCTTGTCTTAGCCATTGATTTATTTAGATCCTCTATAAGCATTCCTTTCTCTTCATCACATTCTTGAAACTAAAGCTTAAGTTGGGAGTTTTGCTTTCTTAACTTATTTAATGCATCAAGAGCGTGGATTGTTGGTCATTTTGAGTAGATGAGTTGTCATTTATTTCAAGAGTGAGTGGTCATTAATTTTAATACTTTAGCACTATTCAGTGGTAGTTTCAGTGGACAACATCAGTTTTAGGTTCTCCAATCCATGCAAAAGGATAGTCCATTTTCAGTTGATGAAGACTTGGTTCCAGGAAGTCAGATGTGGTATAAAGTGCAAATAAGAATCCCAAGTGAATAATATTATAATAATTCTTTATAATATTATACAAGGAAGATTAAATTAATTATAAATTAATTAATATAATTTTATTAAATTAATTTATTAATTAATTTACTTAACTTTATGTTATTTAAATTAATTATTAATTATATATTAATTTATGTTAATTTTAAATAACCCTAAGGTGGGTTATTAATTCAAATTTCAAATTTCAATTCTAGCACCAACGTGGGGAGAAAATTAACCAAGTGTGTATATAAGGGGGACTTCCCCACCTTACCAAAGTCTCCAATGCTTTCAAATTAATTCTAATGTTATATGAGCTTATGCGAATCATGCTGTGTGAAAAAGAGGATTTTGTTTTGTTTAAAGTGCTTAGAGGAGGCAATCAAATTTCACCCACCAAGGAGGGAGCCTTGGTCACCAAGCATTGGTAGCACAGTTGGAAACCACAATGGAAGCAAGTTCTGAGGGCAGCGATTGGCGCAGGTTCAAATCCATGTTAGGATTATCTTTTATTTTGTGTGAAGTCAATGACGGATGAAGGAATATTAGGAAGAAAACATTTCTTCCTTTATGTGGGTGCATTTAGATCATGCGGTGGGCACAAAAGCACTAAGGCACTTGATGCTTGGGGAGATGGTAGTTTGAATCATGCCGAAACCATTTTGCAAAGAAGGCAAAGGTATGCATTTGTTGAGCACCAAATTTTTTAGAGGATTTAGTTGAGCTATTAAAATTTTATTTTTTGCATAAATTATTTGGTTTGTAAGGTTTTAAGGGGAGTTATAAGGTTGATGAAAAATAATATTTTTTGTGATATTTTCTTGAGTGTTTGAAAAGGATAATAAAGTGTTTCAGGAAAATTGTTTGAGATTTTGTGGTGTTGGATATTATTTTAAGTTGAATATTATAAGGTGTATTAAAATAATTATTTTCATGTATGATTTGATGGATGTTAATTCCAATAAAGATCAATAACGTGTATTTGAGATTTTATTATTTTTGTGTCTAAGGAATATTTGAGAAAGTGTTAAGAGTGATAATTTTTCAGCTAACCATTAAAATTGGAAAGAAGAAAATTATGATTGAAATAGGTTTTCTAAGGCCACTTCTACATAAAAAAAAAAACAGGTATGGACATATTCTTCCTAGTGAGTGATTGTTGAATGTTGTGAATGCTAAGTTGGAGTGAAAAGGATTTGGTTAAGGTTTTCCTTGTTGAATGTGTTTTGAATTAATGCTTCAAGGTTTTCTGGAATAAAGAGTTGTTGATAAAACCTTTTTTGATAAGCATTGTTGTTGAAGAGATTAGTTGAGTGAACTTGAACTAGGGTTTGCAAATATCATGAGTATCATTGTTATGTGAAGATTATTTGATAAACATTGTTGTTTAAGTGATTGGTTGAGTGAAGAACTTGGACTAGGGTTTGCAAATATTATGAGTATCATTGTTATGTGAGATTTATTGATGCACATTTTTGGAAACAATTGAGTGAATTTTCATGATTTGGGACTAGGGATTATGAGAAAAAATTATATAATTGAGTGATTGGTTGAGTAGATTTGGTTTATCCTAGTCAAGTGAATGTGTTGATGTGATAATTCAAGTTCTGTGAAACAAAATTTTCTATATTCTGAATTGATTTGAGAAAGAGGTTGAGTGTTCATGAATGTCAAACATATTGAGTCTCTAAATTTTTTCTATATGTTTCTACAATAAAAGAGAGACTGAAAGTGATTGAGAGTTTATGAGTGTGAAGCATATTGAGTCTCTAACAATTATCTATATGTTTCTATGATAAAAAAAGAAACTAAAAGTGATTGAGCATTGTGGTGAATGTGAACCATATTGAGTCTCTAACAATTCTCTTTATGTTTCTATGAGATTGGAATAGTTCTAGTGAGGACTTATTGAGAATATTTGAGGTAAGTCTTAGAGAAGACTTGTGCACAAATTTGTGTGAGATTTTTTAGAAGATTACAATACAAATTTGAGGATAAATATTGAGAGCAGATTTGGACAAGTTCTGGTGAGGATTTGTTGAGCATTTTTGGACAATTTCTAGAGAGGACTTGTGGACAAATTAGTGTGAGATTTTGTGGAAGCTTACAAGGAATATTTGAGACAAGTATTTGAGAAGACTTAAGAGAAGAGTTGATTGATTGATTTTTTCAAACCTTGAGTTAAGGTTTGGAGCAAATCTAGTAGAATTGATTTGTGATTGAGTCAAGATTTGTGTTAAGGCTTGAGGATAGAGATTGAGGATATATTTCTACTAGACCGAAGGACTATATTTAGTGCAGATCAAAGGATAAATATTGAGGATAAATTTGTGATATATTGAAGGACTATGTTTAGTACATATTTAAGGAAAAAATTTGGTGCATATTTGAGGATAGGTTTGTGCCAGACCAAAGAAAAATATTGAGTATATTTTTGCTAGATTGAAGGACTATATTTAGTGCATAATTGAGAAAGATATTTGTATGTGACAAAGTATGGAGGATGATAGTATCCAGTGGATAGAGATCCATTATCTAGGGTAGTGAGGATAGGTGTCTTTAGTGGTTAGATATCCATTAACCAGAGTAGTTAGAGTAGCAATTATTCTAGAAGATCATTAGTTAGAGTTAAGGAGAAAGAGTCCTCCTGTGGATAGAGATCCATGAAATTGATTAGGGGATTGGTGTTTCCTTTGGATAGAGGTCCATAAAAATTGTAATAGGGAAAGGATTCCTAAGATATTGATTGAGAAAATTTTAGTAAAATATTTTCTTCGAAGAGTAGCCCACATTGGGTGAACCACGTTAAATTGATGTCTCTATTGTGTGTGATGATTTGTGCATTGCTTTGACTACTTATATTGACATTGCTATCTATATATTGTATAATATTGATTAGGAAAGAAAATTAAAAATTGGTCTTATACTGTTCACCCCCCTCTCAATATAAGCTTGTATTATTCAATTGGTATCAGATTTGGTTCCTTCGAAAGAGTTTAACAACTTGAAGGAAAATATTACAATAACACAATGGATTCTAAGAATTGGTCATCATATAATTCAACACCAATATTTTATGGAAGTTATTATGTGTTTTGGAGTATGAGAATGAAGATTTACCTCATGGCACTTTGCAATGAAATTTGGAAAGTAGTTGAAAATGGATACATACCACTAGTTGATCCATCTATATATAAGGAAGGTAAGCTTATACATCATTACAATTAAAAAGCAATAAATAAAATTTTGAGAGGTTTGCATAGAACAAAATTCATAAAAGTTATGCATTGTAAAGATGCAAAAAGAATTTGGGATAAGTTGCAAAGAATATATGAAGGAGATAAAAGTGTCAAAAAAGCAAAGATATGAAATCTCAAAGGAAAATTTCAAGAATTAAGAATGAAGGATGAGGAAAACATTAGTGTTTATATACTTCATGTGGATGAGGTTTTTAATGCCATGCAAGGACTTGGACTTAATATTTAATAATCAAATGTTTGTGATAAGTTCTTAAGATCTCTTCCAAAAAGATTTAGTAAATTTTTTTCTTCTATAGAAGACTTAAAATATGGTGATTCATTGACAAGATATATGTTACTTAGTATTATTACATATTTTGAGATAAGAACAAAAGAGGAACCTAATATTCGAAAGGAATAAGTATTCAAAGATACTAAGAAGAAAAAGGGCAAGAATTTAGATTCAAGCAACGAGTCATCCAGTGATGGAGAAGCAAATTATGGCAAAAATAATAAGGATTAAAGAAAATTTAAAGATGCAAAATCTGCTAGATGTTTCAATTTTGGAAATTATGGTCACTATGGAACTAATTGTCAAGAAGCTAGAAATGGCAATGATGAAGAATAATAGGATCATAAGAACAGGGAATCAGAAAAATACAGGTACCAAAATAAAGGTAATGATGGACAAAGCAGACAAATAAGTCCTTTCAAAGGAAAAAGAGGAGGTACTATACAAACAAGGCAAGTAAGTACTCAAGTTATGGTGATAATAGTTTCTCAGATAATTATAAATATGAAGTTCTATTTCTGATAGAAGAAAAAGAGAAAGTTAAGAAAAGGTCACCAATAATTCTCAAGTGTTTTATATGTGGTAATTTTAAACATCTTCAAGATAGTTTTACAAGGAATACTTTTAGTTTTAGTGATTATGAATATGAAGATACACTTGAAGGACCAAAATAAAATATTCTAATGGCTCTAAAATAAGAAGGAGGTGGTCCTATAGAAGACAAGTCAAAAAATAATGAAGATGTTCTCACAGGAAAACAAATAGAGGAAGAATAAAAAAAACAAGAAGTTGATCTTGAGGCAGAACTTGTTTAAGTTCTTAAAACTTTAAATAAGGTAAAAAAACAAAACTCCCAACTTGAATTTTAGTTTCAAGAATGTGATGAAGAAAGATAAAATATTATAGAGGATTTAAACAAGTCAATTGCTAAGAGAAAGAAGTTCAAGTATAAGTTAAAAGCAAAGGTATTAGAATGTGAAAATTTAGAACAAAGAGTAGCTCTACTAAGGGAAGAAGTAGATAATTCCAATTATAAGCTATGTAAGTTTAGAAGAAGCTCAAATAATTTGGATAAGATCATCAAGGCACAAAATCCTACATCAATCAAGATAGGTCTTGGTTTTGAACAGGCTCAAAAGAAACAAGAAGAGGAATCAACCTCAAGTTTTGAAGAATAAGAAACTTTAGAAGAAGATAGTGTGAGAGAAAGTGATACTTTTGAGGAAGAGTTGGAAAACCAATGCACAAAGAAGAAACATATGGAACAGGAACCAACACAAAGAGACTAAGAGAACAATGAGGTCAAGGCAAGTAAATTTCAATGGACAATGTTTCTCATATCACAAATTTGGTAACATGGCTTCACAGTGTAGGACACATGAAAGATAATAAGATGGTAATTTCATAAACAAGTATTTTTTTCATGGGTATTGCTACTCATGTAATTAGTTTGGTCACAAGGCAATGAAATGCAGGGTTCATAATAGGAATAAATATGGCTTCACTAGGAGAAATCCCAAGACATTTGCACCTCCAAGGAATAATAACATTAAGTGTTATAAGTGTAATAATTATGGACATACAACAAAGTGGTGTAGAGCAGACATTCCAGAACCAAAATAGGAATAGGAATATGAATAAGAATATGGACATGGATAGGAATAGAAACAGGAACAAGAATAGGAATATGGATATGAACAGGAATATGAACATGAACATGAATAGGAACAGCCAAAGGAATCAAAAGGATCATATGAGAAGGAAAGAGGACAAAGATAAAGACCAGTGCTTTGTAGGAGTAGAAATATTCCTACCCCAAAATTAACCACGTCAAGAGGAGGTGGGGGAGGGGCTAGGCTAAGAGACTCATTATTAGCATCGAGCCCCAAAGGTGACCCTTTGCCATTGATTTCAAAGGGGAGAAATTTCAGTAATATGGAGATATTTGGTTTAAGGAGAGAGCATTGAGTTAGGGGGAGCATTTTCCTAGGCGGAGCAAAATAGGAAAAAGGTCAAGTTTTGGTAAAAATAATTTGGGTTACCATCAATGACAAAGGGGGAGATTGTTGGACATTTTGAGTAGATGAGTTGTCATTGATTTCAAGAGTGAGTGGTCATTGATGTAAAGCTTTCAATACTATTCAATGGTAGTTTCAGTGGGCAACATCAGTTTTAGGTTTTCCAATTAGTGTTCCAAGAAGTCAGATGTGGTCTAAAGTGCAAAGAAGAAGCCCAAGTGAATAATATTGTAAAAATTCTTTATAATATTATACAAGGAATATTAAATTAATTAATATAATTTTATTAAATTGATTTAATAACTAATTTACTTAATTTTATGTTATTTAAATTAATTATTAATTAATTTTTAATATTAATTATATATTAATTTTTGTTAATTTTAAATAACCCTAAGGTGGGTTATTAATTTAAATTTTGAATTCAAATTCTAGCATCGACATGGGGAGAAAATTAACCAAGTGTGTATATAAGTGGAACTTCCCTACCTTATCAAAGTTCCCAATGCTTTCGAATTAATTCTAATGCTATGCAAGATTATGTGAATCATGTTGTGCAACAAAGAGGATTTAGTTTTGTTTAAAGTGCTTAGAGGAGGCAAAAATATTTCACCCAACAAGGAGGGAGCCTTGGTCACCAAGCAATGGTAGCGTAGTTGGAAACCGCAACGAAAACAATATGTGAGGGCAACGATTGGCATAGGTTCGAATCTGTAGGAGGATTATCTTTTTTTTTTATGTGAATTCAATGACAAGCAAAGGAATATTAGGAAGGAATCCTTTCTTCCTTCACGTGGGCACCTATAGCCCATACGGTGGACACCAAAGTGCTAAGGAACTTGATGCTTGGGGATATATCGATTTGAATCACACCAAAATCCTTTTGGGGAGAAGGCAAAGGTATGCATTTGTTGAGCACCAAAAATTTTAGAGGGTTTAGTTGAGGTATTAGAAATTTATTTTTTGCATAAATTATTTGGTTTGTAAGGTTGTAAGGGGATTTATAAGGTTGATGCAAAATAATATTTTTGTGATATTTACTTGAGTGTTTGAAAATGATAATAAAGTGTTTAAGGAAAATTGTTTGAGGTTTTGTGGTGTTGGATATTATTTTAAGTTGGAGATTATAAGGTGTATTAAAATAATTATTTTAATATATGATTTTATTGATGTTAATTCCAAGAAGGAGCAATAAGGCATATTTGAGATTTGATTATATTTGTATCTAAGGAATATTTGAAAAAGTGTTAAGAGTGATAATTTCTCATCTAACCATTGAAATTGGAAAGAAGAAAATTGTGATTGAGACAGGTTTTCTAAGGTCACTTCTACATCAAAAAAAAATTGTATGGGCATATTATTCCTAGTGAGTGGTTGTTGAATGTTGTGAATGCTAAGTTGGAGTGTAAAGGATTTGGTTAAGGTTTTCCTTGTTGTATATTTTTTGAATTAATGCTTCAAGTTTTTATGGAATAAAGAGTTGTTGATAAAACCTTTATTGATAAGCATTATTTTTAAAGAGATTAGTTGAGTGAACTTGAACTAGGGTTTGCAAATATCATGAGTATCATTGTTATGTGAAGATTATTTGATAAACATTGTTGTTTAAGTGATTGGTTGAGTGAAGAACTTGGACTAGGGTTTGCAAATATTATGAGTATCATTGTTATGTGAGATTTATTGATGCACATTATTGGAAACAATTGAGTGAATTTTCATGATTTGGGACTAGGGATTATGAGAAAAAATTATATAATTGAGTGATTGGTTGAGTAGATTTGGTTTATCCTAGTCAAGTGAATGTGTTGATGTGATAATTCAAGTTATGTGAAACAAAATTTTCTATATTCTGAATTGATTTGAGAAAGAGGTTGAGTGTTCATGAATGTCAAACATATTGAGTCTCTAAAATTTTTCTATATGTTTCTACAATAAAAGAGAGACTGAAAGTGATTGAGAGTTTATGAGTGTGAAGCATATTGAGTCTCTAACAATTATCTATATGTTTCTATGATAAAAAAATAAACTAAAAGTGATTGAGCATTGTGGTGAATGTGAACCATATTGAGTCTCTAACAATTCTCTTTATGTTTCTATGAGATTGGATAAGTTCTAGTGAGGACTTGTTGAGCAGATTTGACGTATGTCTTAAAGAAGACTTGTGGAAAAATTTATGTGAGATTTTGTGGAAGCTTACAATACAAATTTAAGGATAGATATTGAGAGCATATTTGGACAAGCTCTAGTGAGGACTTGTTGAGCAGATTTGGACAAGTTCTAGAGATGACTTATGGATAGATTAGTGTGAGATTTTGTGGAAGCTTATAAGGTAGATTTAAGACAAGTATTTGAGAAGACTTGAGAGCATCGTTGATTGATTGATTTTTTCAAACCTTGAGTTAAGGTTAGGGGCAGATCTAGTAGAATTGATTTGTGATTGAGTCAAGATTTGTGTTAAGGCCTCAGGAAAAATATTGAGGACATATTTATGCTAGACCTAAGGACTATGTTTAGTGTAGATCAGAAGATAGATATTGAGGATATATTTATGCTAGATCGAAGGACTATTTTTAGTACAGATTTGAGGATAGAGTTTGGTGTATATTTGAGGATAGTTTTGTGCAGATAGAGATTGAGCAAATTTATGCTAAACCAAAGGACTATGTTTAGTGCAGATTTGAGATAGATATTTGGAGGTGATAGAGTATAGAGGATGATAGTCTCTAGTGGATAGATATCTATTATCCAGGGTAGTGAGGATAGGTGTCTTCAATGGATAGAGATCCATTAGCTAGATCAGTGGGGGCAACAGATCTTCAAGAAGATCACTAGACAGAGTTAAGGAGAAAGAGTTATCCTATGGATAGAGGTCCATAAAATTGATTAGGGGATTGGTATATCCTTTGAATAAAGGTCCATAAACATTGTAATAGGGAAATGATTACCAATATATTTTTTGAGAAAATTTTAGTGAAATATTTTCTCTGTGGAGTATCCCACATTGGGTGAACCACATTAAATTGGTGTCTCTATTATGTGTGGTGATTTGTGCATTGCTTTTATTACTATTATTGATATTGCTATCTATATATTGCATAATATTTATTGGGAAATAAAAGTAAAAAGTGGTCTTATACTATTCACCCCCCTTCTCAATATAAGCTTGTGTTCTTCATGAATAAGTTCACCTTCAAGATCAAATCCTCCTATTTTTGACTCTTCCTCTATTTTTTTGCCTTTGAAAATAATTTTATTTTTTTCTAACTTGTATTCTATTGGATCACCTCCTTCTTCTTCTAATGCTATTAAAATATTCTCTTCTGGTCCTTCTAGTGTATCTTCATATTCATCATCATTGAAACTGAAACCACTATTTATACAACTATATTCAATATGACCAAATTTAGCACATATAAAACACTTGAGAATTATTGGTGATCTTTTCTTAACCATTTCCTTTTCTTTTGTCACAAATAGAACTTCATATTTATCATTATCTGAGGAACTATTATCACTATCACTTGAGTACTTACTTGCCTTTTCTACATAGTAATTCCTCTTATGTCTTTGAAATAACTTATTTCCTTGTTTGCATTATCCATAATTGCCTTTATTTTGGTACCTATATTATTCTGATTCCCTGTTCTTATGATCCTATTTTTTCATCATTGTTATTTCTAGCTTCTTGACAATCATTTGCATAGTGACCATACTTTCCATAATTGAAATATCTCACAAATTTTACATCTTCAAATCTTCTTGGATCCTTGTTCCTTCTACCATAATTTGCTTCTTCATCACTGGATGACTCATTGCTCAAATATGACTTCTTACACTTTATCTTGTTAATATATTTGAAGGCTACTTCTTTTCAAATATTAGGTTCCTCTTTTGTTCTCATCTCAAAAGCTATAAGAATGCCAAGTAATTCAGCCTTTGTCAAGAGATCAACCTATTTTGATTCCTCTATAATAGAAATATTTTCACTAAACCTTTTTGGGAGAGATCTTAAGATCTTATCACAAATATCATATTCTTGAAACTCAATTCCAAGTCCTTCAATGGAGTTAAAAACCTCATATACATGAAGTAGATAAGTACTAATGTTTTCCTCATACTTCATTGTTAATTCTTCAAACAGTCCCTTGATATTTTGTAACGTTGCCCTTTTGACATTTTTATCTCCATCATATATGCTTTGCAACTTATCCCAAATTTATTTTGATAATCTACAACGCATAACCTTTATGAACTATGTTCTATTCAAACATTTTAAAATTACATTCATTGCTTTTGAATTGTAATGATGTAGAATCTTACCATATTTATCTATAGGTGGAGTAGCTGGTGGTGTGTATCCATTTTCAATTGCTTTCCATATTTCATTTCCAAGTGCCATCAGGTGAATCTTCATTCTCATACTCCAAAATACATAATTGCTTCCATAAAATATTGGTGTTGAATTATCTGAGGATCCAATCTTTGAATCCATTGTGTTCTTGTAAGCTTTTTCTTTAATTTGTTAAACTCTTCATAAGGAACCTGCTCTAATACCAATTAAATAACACAAGCGTATACTGAGAGGGAGGGTGAATAGTATAAGACCACTTTTTAATTTTCTTTACAAAAATATATTATCCAATATAATCAATGGAAATATCAATAACAATAACCAAAGTAATGCACAAATTAACACACACAATAGAGACACCAATTTAACGTGGTTCACCCAATGTGGGATACTCCACAGAGAAAATATTTCACTAAAAAATTTCCAACAAATATCTTTGGGAATCCTTCCCTATTACAATGTTTATGGAACTCTATCAAAAGGATACACCAATACCCTAATCAATTTTATGTATCTCTATCCATAGGAGACACCAATATCCTCAATTGGTTCATGTATCTCTATATACAGGAGAACTCCTTTCTATTCTACTCTAGCTGGTGATATTATGGAAGAACTATTACCTCCACTACACTAGCTAATGGATATCTATCCACTGAAGACTCTTGTCCTCACTCAAAAGACCTATTCTCATTACCCTCACTAATGGACCTCTATCCACTAGAGATTGTCATCCTCTATAATCTATCACCTCCAAATCTTGCTCTCAGCTCTATCTCAAATCTGCACTAAACACATTTCTTCCATATAGCACAAATTTCTCAATATCTATTCTCTAATATATATTAAACATAGTCCTTTGGTTTAAAACAAATCTACTCAATATATCTCCTCTGATCTATACTAAACATAATCCTTCGTTCTAGCACATATCTGCTAAATCTATGTCTCTGGTATGGCACAAACCTGTCCTCAAATTTGCATCAAACTTTCTCCTCAAATATATCCTCAAGACTTAACACAAATCTTGACTCAATCACAAATCAACTCTGCTAGATCTGCTCCAAACCTTAAATCAAGGTTTGAACAAATCAATCAATCAAATCTACTCATAAGTCTTCTCAAAGACTTGCCTCAACTCTATCAACAAGTTCTATCATGGACTTATCCAATATGCTTTCAATATTTGTCTTAAAATTTGTATTGTAAGCTTCCACAAAAGCTCACACCAATATGTCCATAAGTCTTCTCCAATAATTGCCTCAAATATGCTCAACAAGTCCTCACTAGAACTTATCCAATATACTCAACAAGTCTTCACCAAGACTTGCCTCAAATCTGCTCAAGAAGTTCTCACTAGAACTTTTCCAATATGATCAACAATCCTTCACCAAGACTTACCTCAAATTTGTATTGTAAGCTTCTACAAAATATTACTCAATTCAATCTATCACAAAAAACCTCTTCAATCACACTAATAATCTTCACACAGAATCTTGTTCAATATCATAGAAACATATAGAGAATTTTTAGAAACTCAATATGCTTCTTACTCACAATAATTCTCAATCACTTTCAATCTCTTTTTCAAAGCAAATTAGGATATTGAAAAATTGATTTCATAGAACTTGAACTATCACTTCAACACTCCCACTTGACTAGGTCCAATCAACTCAACTCAATAAATCAATCAATAAAATACTTCTTGATTACAACATTAGTCCAAGCATATGAACACTCACTCACTTATTTCCAACAATGCTTATCAAACACTCTCACATAACAATGATACTCATAATCTTGCAAACCCTAATTCAAGATAGTTCACAACTTCACATAACAATGATACTCATGTTCTTTCACAAACCTTAGTTCAAGATAGTTCACAACTTCACATAAAAATGATACTCATGTTCTTGCACAAAACCTAATCATGCATATAAAGGTTAAACCAATGTTTCCAAAAATTCTTATCAAACAAGGTTTCTTTCTTCAACCTTTATTCTAGAAAAACCTTGAAGCATTAATACAAAACCAAACTCAAAAATGCTTACCAAACAATCCTTTTCACTCCAACCTAGCATTCACAAAATCCAAAAATCACTCACAAAAAATATGTGCCCATACCTTTTTGTTTGATGAATAAGTGCCCTCAAAAACCTATTTTAACGAGATCAAACTTTTTTCCAATCTCAAGGGTTAGGTTACCACAACCTCTTCATAAAGTAATTTTTACACAAAATATCAAGTCCTTTTGTACATCTTCTAATATCCAAAATCATTATTTTAACTCAAACAATTTCATCAAAAATAACATACATAACAATTTCCCTTGTACACATTATAAGCTCCAAGCTCAATATTTCACTTCAACAATTTCATGAAAAAAAACTTACATAGCAATTTCCCTTGTACACCTTATAATATCCAAACTCAATATAATAAAATCATTCACCACATACACAAATGTCACAATACAATATTTTAATCTTTTTACCTTATAACTCCCCTAACACGTAACATCCATAAAAATTAAAATATTAAACTTGCATACCTTTGTTAATGTTGTCCAAAATACCTTGGTGGGATTTGAGCCACAGATGGCTCTCCCCCAAGTGCTTCTGCAGTGCTCGCACCCACCAACAGGGCTACATGGCTCCACAAGAACCAAGAGGCATGAATGTACCTTTTATTTCCTCCTCCTTGAATGACACAAATACAAAATGATCTTCCCTTCGATAAAAATAGAGTGCATGAGGTTTGAACCTGCACCTTGCATTCTCGAATGCTTCTAACAAAGCCTTTGGATTCCAACTCAACTACAAGGGGCTTCAAGTGAATTTTTGAGGCCAAAAACTATTGTCCTCTTCTACGCTCAACACACATGCAAAAATGCACAAGCATTTCTTTCCTTTGCATCAGCCAAAAAATCATTTGCATGGGATAATTTTCAAATTCCAAACCTTGGCATTATTTATTTGCAAACCATAGCATATTCCAACATCGGTGAGCATATTGAATTTTTAAATTTGATTTAATATATCCTTTAACTTTGGCACCAAAAGGATTATTTAAATTTAAATTTTAACCTTAGTTAAAATATTTAAATTTGGTTCAAATCTCGGGCCTCATCGGACAAAACACTTGTCCCTTTCCTGATGCTTTCAGTGGCATAAAAGGTTTAAAATGATTGTGGCATGGTGGTTATAGGGGTGAACTGCATGAAGATCTATGTGGTGGCTTTCATGGAGGACAACACAGAATACTATGGTGGCCATAAAAGCTGGACAACCTCACCGGATTCATTGTGGCTACTAATTCCACCATGTAAATACAAAAAAATATATTTAAATTTAAATAATTAAACCTTATCCTTTCAAATCTACCACTTGGATTTTTTAGAGAACTTGGAGAATTATCACTTCATGGTCTTCAATTTTCTTCAAATCAACCCTTAACTAGAATATTATAATAAAATATTATAATATTCTTTTTTGGCCTTGATACAATCTTCCTCTTGCACTGCTTACTAAACTCCTTGTTCTTGCACTGCTCACTGAAACTGAATCTTGACATCAATGACAATTCAACTACTAAAAAATTCCAATAATTGTTGCATGATCTCTATTCTAAGTACTAGTAAAATCGAGTAGTCTTAGCTTAGAGTAATCTCTACTAGGAATCAAATTAAACATGTAATCCAACAAATGAATCAAGGTGGCAAGGACTCAATGTTGTTTTTAAATATCCTTAATAATATAATAAAGAATAACTTAAAATAGACATTAGAGATTAGGGTGATAATTTGTTAATGAAGGAAAAAATTGTTAAACTAATTCTGTGTCACTTTTAAACCCTTTTTAGGGAAAATTTTATCTTGATTGATAAGAAATTTGTTTTATTTTTTGAATATATCCTTTATAAAATTTTAGAGAAAAAAAAAGTATTCTTTTATATTCCTCTATGTTTTATGTAGTTAATCAATGGATATTTTATTAAGGTCAATGGTAAAGGTCCTAGAATTTATGGTTACTCAAAATAATTTTAACAAATATGTGGCACTTCATATGTTTTATTTTTTCCATGATGTACAAGGAGGTTGTAAAAATGGGGTCATTATAAACTAGGTTTTGGTTACGCTTATACCAAAAGGGCACAATAGATATAATATTCCTAACTAGAGATGAATTACCTTTCTTAATATGGCATATAACATAATTGTCAAAGCATTGACAAGATGAATTGATAATATACATTATAAAATAGTCTATCCTAAACAAACATGTTTCCATAGGAGTATCTACATACGATTCTTGAATGTATAGTGAATTTAAGATAATATGTAGTATTTTTTAAATTGGACTGGAATAAAGCTTATTATAGGGTTATATGGTTAGTCATTTTATAAATAATAAAATAGTTGGATTTTGGGGCTAATTTTAGACATAGATATCTATGTTTTTTATTGATGCTTTGGCAAAGATAGATGTTAATGAGAAACTCCTAGATCCTATGGATTTTTATAGATAAGTATATAGGGTTTCCTATTGGATTTCTTCTTAGCTTTCATTTTCGATACCTGAGGGTATGCTTTAGATTTATTAGACAGGGTTTCCATTGGATATTTTATAAATTACATATGTAGTTGAATAGGATGTTAGCTTTTGAGGATATATGTAGTGGAAGATATCTAACAAATCCTAATAAGATGAAATAAATATGAAATCAATAGAGTTTGCAATATTATTGGAATATACTAAAATAGAAATAACGAAAATACAATGCAGTATGGAGGAAATGGTCTCTCCATTAATACGAGATAAAGAGCTACATTGTACTCCATATAGGGGTACTACTACTATCTACTACAATGACATTTATAGGAACTTTATATGTACTTGAAATAAATTTGATATGAACTTGATGTATGAACTACCACTATGAGTCCCTTTATATAGGAAGATAGATTCCTTGGCCAACACTCTACATAGTTGTACAAGGGGACACCTTGCACATCATAACTTATACATTGCCACTTGTGCATTTATTACATTGCTTGAAGTAACTACCTAACTTCCCCCTAAAGTAATCTCCTACTCTAACTATGTACCTAAGGTGTTACATTTACATGACCCAAATGATGTAATGCACTCTAACTCTAACACCCCTCTATATTGTATTATTTTGGTATTGAATATTTCAATCTTCAATATGAATATTCTTCATGAAAAATTTCTTTGGCTTGCTCTTTACATTGATCTGGTTCTTTCAATTCTTATTGCATTGTATGCTTCCTTGAACTGGTTCTTCTTCTTCTTCTTGGATTCAAAAATTGAACTTGCATTCTCCTTCATTGCTTACTATAATTTGATCAATAAAGTAGTTAGTGTCTTCATATGATGCAAGGAGAGTTGTAGTTGAGGGTTATTTAGTCTATGATTTTTTTCTATTCATGTCTTATTTGTTAAGATCTATTTTATCATGTCTTTTATTCCTTTTCCTCCTTCTTCTCCCGTGATTCTGCATTGATACTAGTGGAATTTCTGCTTCATAAGGAGCTCATCTATCATCACAATAATATTGTTTTGTATTTCTAGCTTGATTCATGTGATGAGTGATTACAAACATAATTAATGATAGGTAAATCATCAAATATTCCTCAAATGTGAATATAACTATTTTTTGTGAATTCCACCATGCCTTGAAGATATTTTCATGAAGATGCCAATTAATGCTCAAATTTATCCTCTTTGGATTCCTTAAGAAATAAGGAGAATCTCTCCTTGTAACTAACTAATAGATTCTCCTATCCTTCAAGGATATCTATCAAGTTTCGAGAATATAATTCCATTTCATTAAATAATTCTTCGTTAATAAAGGTATTTCTTATTATTTCATCCATATTCCTTCTTGATAGATTTGAGATAGTGTTACTCGCTATTCCTTAGGATTGATAGAACCTTTGTAGTAGTCTACCTTATAACTCCTTACATTAGAGTGTAAGATTGATTTGATAAAACCTTTTAGAGCTTAGGTTTTTAAAGGCTTCCATATGACTCCCTAGTTAAGATATGTGATTTAAGAAAATCTTTGTAAGATTTGTAGACACCTTAAAATTCCCAAATGGATTAAGTACTTGATAAATATTGAATGAATGCTATTATTATCAAGGTTTGTAAAATGCCTTATATCTCCCTAGTAATTTTTGATATGATGAATTATAGATAAAGTACTTTTGATAATAGTAGTTCAATTTTGGGTTGATTTTGTAAAGTTTTGTGAATAGCAAATTTCAACTTATTTTAAATCTTATTTCTCCTATTGAACTTAAGCACTTTCTAATTTTGATGAGGTTCTATTTGTTGGATTTATTTTATCCCTTTAATGTAGTTTTGAGACAAGTATATCAATTAGTTTCCAACTCTTTATTTTCCTTAATAAACCTCCTTTTATAGCCTTTAATAATTTGATATTTAATGTTTCTAAATTCCAATTACCTACTTTGGTGTAGTATTCCTTATAACTCCCTAATATGGAATATTATAAAATAATTATATTTGCAATAGTAGAATTTTAATTTATCCAGGTAGAAATCCTTATTTCTCCTATATTTTAAATTGCAAATATTAGGCTGTTAATATTTAATATTGCTTTCAAATATGGTTGATTTCTCTTAATATTTCAACCTTATATTTTACCTTATATCAAATCGGAATAAGGTATAATATTAAATTTGTAATGATCTAAACCTCTACATATTTGGCGTTGATTTTTAGATGTATATGACAACACTCTTTAGTTCTCTTTTGATTGTTATTTCCAACGTATGGGCATAAGCTTTAGTGCTTCTCTTGAATTCAAATGGCGACTGGTTTCTTGATACCTTTGATGATAATACTTTGATACTGTATGTCTCACATTTGATTACTTTGACTATGATATTTAAATGGTTTCTTTCTTCTATTTCTATGAATGTTGAGGCTACTACGTAAATCTATCATGAACTTAGCTTTTAGTGCTACTATGAATTTGTTCTTGAATGTTATTTTTCCTTGGTATTTGGCACATAATATAAGATTTTAATCTTGAAGTGAGTTATAAATTTCATGGTTATTATATTTGAGTACTTGAGGAATGAGAAGATGCTTATTACCGCTTGTAAATTTCTACCAGGATGAGCATTATAGTCTTGGATGAGCACTCACACCAACCTTCTTCTCTATAATGTTTTCCTAGTCAAGCTTATAATGGAGGGGTGATCATGTGGGAAATGCTAGGGTTTCATTTTAGATGAAAACTATCACCTTATCTTTGAAGATTATATTTTTACATAATGCCTCTTCAATGTACCTTTACAATACCCTACAACATGACTAGATCCACCTTTATTGTATGCATTCAATGGTGTTTGGAGTGAGTTATTTCTAGCTTGAATGGTGAGAAATGCCTTAGGAACTTGGAGAAAGGATTTGAACAATGATTTTCAAGGCTTCAAGCAATGCTATGGTGGAGTTTGAAATAATCCAATGATTCTCTTTGATTTATGTCTAGTGTAATCTTTTGTGTCTTATTTTTCAACCTGTTATGAAAATCCCTTTTAATTATAATATTTCCCTTAAATATAATTATTTTTCTTTTTTTTTACTATTTACTTGTAGGTTCGGCTATCCAAATCACAAAATATATGAGCCTTTTAAAATATCCTTTTACCTTTCTTGGAGAATGCTTTTACATAGTTTCCCTGGACTATTTTTCTCCTTGTGAAGAGTGTGCATTTTTGGCACTTAAAACCTATCCTTCCTATGTATGGTATATTAGAGTAGTGCAATATAATGTAAATACTTTTGAGAATATAATATCTCTTTGCACCTCTTGTACAATCTATGGTTTTATGGTAGATTTTGAAGTAGATAATGACTGATTTGATGCTATCTCTATTGCTAGACAACTCTCTCCTTTGCTTTGTTACTTTGGTAATAAACCCGAGCTAATAACCACTATGATAGAAGTTTTTTTTGTATGGGTAATTTTTGCACTATTTTTCCTATAAATATCATTTAGTGCACTTTGAATATGAGATTCACCAAGCCTCAATTTGAATATTCTATTGCTTATTTTGATTGTGGTTTTATTCTCCACTCCTTGGAGGAATCTGATATAATTTATGTGGCTTATTTGGGCCACAAAATATTGTAGGTTCTATTCACCAAATAGTGTCTCTAGACACTTTTATTGTCTATTGGTTTTTTGTTTCCTTGATTTTTAAAATCAACAAACACAAACTAACCCTTTTGAGAGTAACTAGTTAGATATCAACTAGTATAGTGTCAATGGATTAATAATACACTTTTAATGGTAACAATAATATCACCTTATTTCTCATGTAAATGAACTCTTAAAATAGTTTCATATGAACTTAATAATCTCTACAATTTTAAGAGTAATCTATAATTTAACCTTAATGAATATTCTACAATTTTTTTACTACAATGAATATTGTAGGATATAGTATTATTGCTTTCTAGATAGCAAATAGGTAGATGACAATTTTATTTCTTTAAAAAATATACGACTCCTATTTAATGTGCAAATAATATTTAAAATGAATTTTCCTTTTTTACACTTGAATATTATAATGTAATCTACCCTTATGCAACTTTTAATCTAGATATGGTGCCTTAATGAAGTTTTATAATAATCCAATCTTAGGTTTAATAAATGAATCTAATTGCATCCAAGTTGCTTACCTCTTTGATGGATTATGAACTAGATGTATATATGCGTGTTTTTGATTCACCAAGTTTTTGCCTTGTTATGGTTGAATTTGTAGCATCTTGTTGGCTATCTAGAATAGCTTCCTGCTTCACCAAGCTATAGCCTTGAACTTTCTATATTGAACCTTATATTTGGTGGCCCTATCCTTCTAGTGATATTAGATTTTTTTTTGTAGATTCAGAAAATTCCTTTCTATGAATTATGCCTTTTTGCTATAAGAGGCAATCTCCATATTTCCTATATTTGGTAGGATTATTCTATATGAATCTTCCTTCAAAATTCTTGTAAAATTCTAACTTTAAACAAGATATTCTTCTCAAGATTCTAAATTTCTTGAGGTATTCATTGGATTCTTGCTTTCGAATTTAGAACTTCTTGTCAAATTATTCTTCTCTTTGGCTTGTTATCAGATGGTGATAATTGTCCCAAGTCCTTCACTATAAGGTGCTTTATCCTTGGTAGTGAATTTATCCAATTAGTTCTCCTTTGAATATTTTTTATGATGCTCCTATGAGCTCTACAACAAGGCTCTTCAAGACTTCATAGTTTTTTGCTTGATACCTCTCCAAGGTCTTCTATCTTGTAGCTTCTGCGGTCTTCCAACTGAGACATTTTCTTTAAAATTTTACTTTTGGAAGTTTTGGTGATGAGATATAAGGCTATGCATAAGGGATGGTACCAAAAATGTAATTATAAAATTATGACAAATCTAAACAAATTGTGTATAAACTTTGGGGTAAATTTTTCAAAATTTTGCAGATAATTTATCAAAATATGGTAAAATTTTAAAAAATTTACACAAAAATAAGTAATCATGGATGCATAAGGTATTAGTACTATTAGGTATCTCTATGGAATCAAAATTTTATCAAGAATAGCAATGCATGCAAAACAAGAGCAATAATTATGGATGTTATAGTGTTGTTGTGACAAACTAAAATTAATATAGCAATGATTAGGGATATTAAAGTGGTGTAGTAAATATATAGAACCAAATGAGAAATAATGGATATGAGTGTGGCACAACAAAAACATGGAATCATAGAATGCCATCACTAATTAAGATTTCATTTTAATAGATAGATGATCAAGATTGGTATCAATTGTCAATAGTTCTTAGAAGATCATATCATTCAATTTCATTTCTTGTTTTGAAAAGAAATTATTTTTAAGGATGGTACAAGGGAAAAACACATAGGGATATAATATAATATTTTATTATATTGATGTTATGGATAGTTGACATGGGCCACATATAATCCAAGCTTTATTGTATTATAATAATGAGCTGGATAAGGTTTTAAGAGTTAGGTAATGTTAGGTTTATGCTTGTATATGTATTTATTTATAATATAAAGTATTTTTTATAATCTTATTTACTCATAAATGTACCTATAATCCTAGAAGATTTTGTGGATTTGATTTTTTTTCCTAAAAAAAAAATCGTAATTTTATGTTAAGTAAATATAAAATTACATTCTTCATATGCCTAATTGGAATTTCTTAAAAATTTCAATAGTGACCTAAAAATCAGGCCATTTATACATCATAATTAGCTATCTATATAATTCTAAATTCTAACCTTAGGCACCTTCCCAATTTATCAAACAATATCCTTTAAATCACTAACTTCTGAGTTTTTTTTAAATTTATTTTATCTGTGCTTATATTAACTAGAGTGTATTAATCCCTCCAAATAGATATTTTACCAGTTGTAGTGCATTACAATAATTGAATTCTTGTACTAAGCACATACCTAGATCAATATGGAGTGCCTCTTTTGAAGGTTCATTTGCTTTCCTATTTAGTTCTCTATAAATATGCCAAAAAGTAAAAGCTTCACTTCGATTCACAAATTCTTTTATTTGAGGGAATATGGGTTGTAGAATCAATTTTCCATCCTCAAAAAATCAAGCATCTAGTTTATTACCATCTATGAATTTCCATAAATTTGAATTTTTTGTATTCCTTTTGGTTATGCCAATTGAACCAACAATTTAAGGCCATAATTTTAGCATAAATATTAGAATCTTCTCCCAATCTAACCTTAAATTTAAAATAATGAGAATAGAAAAAATTAGTAATCCTCCTCCAAAAACTCTAGGGACCCCATGTATAGCCCCATAAAAAAAATTATAGGTCCCTAATTTATCAATCTGTTGAGGGATGATTTTTCTATTTACATTTGTTGATGTTGAAACCTTACAATTTTTGAAACTGCCAATGATTTGGGAGGATACCTACAAAGTAGGCTTCTCTTGATCCTAAAAAATTAAAACGTTCTTGGTTAACCATACTCCGAAAGACACAAACAATGGGAGAGCTATAAAATATTTGTAAGACCTATTTTCAAACCAATATTTTGAGCACACTCCTAAGGAATCTTCTTGCTATCATATAGAAATCTTTAAGTGTCCTATAAACTCCCTCCAAGCCTATCTAGTAAATATTTAAGAAACTAGTAAGCTGTCAATTGTTTCATTGTTTGAATTACATAAATGATACCTTCCTAAACCATTGTAATTCTTCTTTTGTAAAACCTTCCATGTTAGAACCTTATTTTTCATGGCAAGCCACAGGAATAGTCTTGTCTTCAATGGGGATTTTTGCTTCCAAAGTGTCTTCCACCACCATGTTGGATTGTCATTACTATCTTCCAATAGAGTCTTATACCCCGAATTTGGAGTGTACGACCTCATAGCTCCATTATTTATCCAAAAAAATTGATCAATTTTCTCTCACAACTTGATATATCTAAATTTAAATCTCCTCACATATTTTTCTCACTAGTGAGCCTCTTGGTCCTAAAACCATAATATTATTGCTTCCTTTCATCCCTGACTCTAGTTTGTAGAAGATTTTGGGTTTGTTGTTTGGGAAATATTTTCAATCCCTTGTGCTCTTAGGGTATAAATTATATTATTTGGAAGTTTGTGCATATCACCACAACCTATCCAAGGGTCTAATCCTAGTCTTATCCTTGAACCATCCCCTATTTTACAGGTAAGTCAATCACCAACAATATAAAATACCTGAATCATTAAATTTCAATAGATTGAAACTTTACGTGTTTGCTTAATTGAGGCACTTATCCACTCCTCAACTCTGAGTGCTATAAATACTTTTCATGTATAATATTATTCCATAATACTTCCTTTAATATTATCTTCCAAACATGATTTGCAGCTAGAACCTTGCTAAATAGGAATATTTTCTTAAGTTCCCAACCTCCATTTTCCTTGGGTAGTTTAACCAATAGAATACCTTCCCTTTACCTTTTCCCTGTCCATAAGAATAAATAGCTTAACTGTCTATTTTTTGGCAAAACTTCTAGTATATGATCCAAATATTACCAATATACTGGTATTGCCTACAACACATACTTGACCAAAGTTGATCTCCCCACTAAAGAGAGCCATTTGTTGCACCAAATATTAATTATTCCTTTTCCTTATTTATCAACCAATTCTAGTCTTGTTTAGTGTAGTTATTGGATTTGAAAAAGAACCCCAGATATTTAAACCCCTCTTGAAGATAAAATATGTTAAAGGGGAAAATTTAACCTATTGTTATGGTCATATTCACATAGTTAAAATAAATTCTTGACTTATGTGCTTTAATATGCACACCTATAGCTAGAAAAAAAATATCTAAAGATTGTTTTAGCATCTCTATAACTCTTACTGTTCCATCTGTTAAAAGGAGAACATCATCTACAAAAAGTATATGGGTGACTTAAATTGTTCCACCCATTTTAATTACCTTTATTGCTCCTTTCCTCTTTGCTTCTATAACACACCTACTTAATCCCTCAACTACCAAAATAAAGTTAAGGAGTACTAATGGTTTTGTCCTACTCTTAAGAATACTATTTATCTATTTCATTGTATAGATCATTGTATTGTAGATTATTTGGTATTTAAGTATATTTGGTGGATGATATATTTTATAAAAATAAAATTTTGTAAATAATTATCTTTTAAAAGGAATTCAAGTCAGGCTTAAACCTCAATCAATATGGAATTCAATTTCCTATGAATAGGTGTTTCATCCCTAATTATAATTAAACGCTCTTATTGTGGCATGTGTCCAAATCCAATCAGTATGAAGAGTAGGTGTTTCATCTCTAATTATAATTAAACCCTCTTATTATGGTATATGCCTAAAGAACTATAATAAATCAAAATGCAAGTGAATAATACTAATATCACAATAAATTAAAATAATATGTTAGTTTATTTATTTGGAAAACTAAATTTTACAAACACTTACAACTATATAAAAATAATAAAACTTTAAAATATATTCATGATTTAATAGACTAAAATCCTTTAAACATTATTTTATATATATTTATATAAATTAATAAAATCTTTATTACAATGCCAACTCCAATAATACGGCTACTCGTATACAATCTCAAACAAATTCATTACATAATTAAATAACGAGAAAAATATATATACTGAAATATATATAATGTATGTAAAGTCCTTAAAAGTAGAATCGCAATCTAGTTTCACTTTCAATATTGCTTCGTAATATCTTTTGTCATTTTTTTCGTTTGGATAAAGTTATCATATTTGTTTTTCTGATCGTTCTTATGTGTTATAGGCATAATAATAAAACAATTCGAATTTAAAAGTTCATAGAAGACTTGACGAAGGATGAGACGGCATGCAATTTATATGAAAGAGGGATATATGATTTACCAATGACCTGTAGTTTTAAAATAAGTATGAATGTTTTTTCCTATATTTTTTTGGCATTTTTTTTTATAGGAAGAAATAAGTCATGAATACAAACTAAATTTATTTCAATACAAGATCCAACCAGCATCTAAATTTCTTTAAAAATAGCAATTGAAACTAAGTAGAAGAAAAACAAAGATTTAACGTTCCAAAGGCACTCATACAGCCAAATATTTAAATGAATCATATCTATATATCAAATAAAATAAATGGATAACGAATTTATTATAACCAGTAATATTAGCTCTCGTGCTTGTGGTTATGCCAGCCAAACAAACAAATTATATATATATATATATATATATATATATATATATATAACAATTATTGTTTTGTCATAGTGAAAAACGAGACACTTGTATACATAACATAATAGCATTCTCGGCCTTCAAACAATCGTATTCAGAACCCCTTCAAAATCAAGTTACACCCCACCGCCCCCCCGCCCCCCAGAACAAAAACATACCTTAAGTTCAATTTTATAATAAAATATATACGTTTATTTTTTAATTTTTAATAAATTATGAGTTTTTATAGGTGTCATTATAAAACCTTATAATTTTGTTTTATTTTATTAAGTGTGAAAAACTCCTACCACCAATAGTTGGGGTTAAGTATTTTCATCAGCTATGACCAGGGTTAAGTATTTCCTTCAGCCATGACCACCCTTGGCAAGGTCGAGAGAGCTAAGCTTATCAATAGGGGATTAACACACACCTAAACACCCCATGGTTTGAACCTTTGACCCCAAAAAATTATAGTGTTATTAAATTAATTAAGTTTATTTAACTTATATTTTTATCAAATATATTTTTCATTTGTCTTTTGTATTAAAGATATTGCTTGGTTTTCACAATCAACTTCTTAATGTCATTTTCATTAACGAATAAAATATCACTTTAGTTGTCTTCTAAAATTTGAGTTTTTTCAAGATGAAAATCAATACCACTAATGGTTAAAGCATTTAATTTCTAATTTTTATATTTGTAAATATATTTTGTATGACAATGTGACCATTTTCTAATACCATTTTTCAAGGTCTTATTCATTTCTATAACATTCCAATATATTAATTTCATCATTATCTTTTGTTTTCATCTATAGGTTTCTTTTATTTTTAACAATTGTGGTATTTGTTTTTATTTTTCCATATAAATATTCTTTTGAGTTTGTTTTTTCTCTTTAGTTTTGGATCTTCCTTTCATTTACTTATTCTCACCAACACTTCCATTTTCATCAATATCTTCAATCTTCTTTTTTTAATAGATTAAAATTTAGGTTTATACTGGTGGTCTCGGACCCCTTTTATTGAGCTTTGAACTTGGGTTTCTTGGATGAAAATCCAAGGACTTATCACTATTGTATATTTCATGGGTCTATGTCTTCAATGTTCTTATATTGCTCATTGTGAGTGTTATCATTTATTGGTTTGAATTTCTTTAAAGGATCCAAAGTGCAATGAGTAAGATCAAAGGCACTTTCTTCTTTATGTTGTTCTAAAGACCTTAATGTGCAAGGACATTATTCCATACCAATTACCTTCTTATGTTGTCCTAAACCCCTAAATTGTTATGAATTTTTTTCTTTATTATTCTGCTCTTGAAACCTTCAAGTGCAAGGATAAAGGATAACTTCTACGTTACTATTTTTATTATGAAGAGAGGATTTTATACTACTAGAGGAAAATAAATATTTTTTTCTTAGAATAAAATTGACCTCTTCTACTGCTTTTGTTGTACAATTTTCCTCCACATCTTCCTTTGCACCTTAATTCCTACTAAATTTGAACTTACATATCATGTTTTCTCATCCCTTATATCCTTATTTATTTCTTTTGATAGTTTATCCAAGTGAGTAATGGTGGCCGTTGCCATACCATATTGTATATATGATTTCTTCATAGCTACTTGTTGATTGGAATGTCCTTGTTTCAATCCAACTTCTATTATAATATGAATTCCTTGATTTATCTTAGAGTTTATTTCTCCATCAAAATAATTTCTTTGTCTTAGGTATTTTCACTTTGTTGTTTGTTACCATATGTCCATTCTCATAAAAAGTGTAGTATAGAAATACATTACTTTTAGAATCAAACCATTCTCTTAATTCATATTTAATCTTAATGGATTTTGGAAAAGGTTGTAAAATATCCATAACAACACATATTCGGGTATACAGAGCATGTTTTTACTCCTGAATAATTAGTCCCTCCTTTATTAATTTTCCTAGGACATCTTCAATATCCTTCCAAAAATATTTATTGATGAGTTGATGTGAAAGTCCAATAAACTTGACCCACACTAGAAGCTTCTTGAAAATTTTAGTCTCAATAGAATTTTTTTTTTCTCTATGGTATTAAATAAAGAGAATCTCTCCCCCTAGACCATGCACCACCATTCATTATTTGTTCCTAGTTTTTTAACTCTAAAAATCATGAGAAAAAAAACATATAAAAAAAATTTAGAGAGTAATTTGAATTTAATCTTTACTTTCACTTGATCCAATTACAAATCTTGAAAAACCATAGCCAATTATCCACTAAACTTATATATTAGCCCTGTACTTTTAAGAAACATTATATCATGCTTGATAAACTTTGGTAATCACTTCTATGTAACATCTATATATATATATATATATATATATATATATATATATATATATATATATATATATATATATATTATTTCTTTCTTTAATAATATTTTTTTTGGTTACGTAGGAGAGTTGGTCACAACCACTCTATTTTAGTAATTTCCTTTGAGGTCAAAGGTTCAAATCATGGCGTACGCAAGTGTGTGAGGGGGTGAGTGGGAGAGTGAGCATGGGTGAGTGAGTGGGTGTGGGAGTGTGTGAGGTGGTGGATATGTGTTAAATTCCCTATTGATAAGCATAGATCTTAGCTTTACGAGGGGTCATGGTTGGGAGTAGACTACTAAGTGTGTAAGTCATAGGGGTTTCTCACACTAACCAAATAAAAAAGAGGAAACTTTCTCTCATAATATTTATTATAATAAGACTATAATAATTTAATTTTTTAAATAAATATTTTTTTTCTCTTAGAAAAAGATAAAGTTAACAATATGGAATTGAGCTAGCACAACCTACCAACAAGCACTCCTATCCTACCAATTGACCATTGACCTATCCTTTTGGATTAAATTTTAGGTTTTGAAAGGACCGAAGATTTAAAATAGGATGTGCTAGATGAAAAAAAACACTACCATATCTGTAACAAACAAATAATTTATAAATTTATTACAATATTGCATTTTTCAAATCAAATGATATTAGTTCAATGGTTTAAATTCCTCAACATTCAAAAAAATAAACCAAGGTAATGACAAAGTTAATGAAAAATCTAATGATATTGGAGGATCTTGCTAAGGATTTTTCTCACATGGCTAATGACAAAGCGCCAGGCCTAGATCATTTTCCTTGTGAATTTTATAAAGCTTTGTGGGATATGGTTGGCCTAGACCTTCTGCGGGTTTATCAAGAAGCCATGTCCATTGGTTCCTTAGGATCGCTTATCAATAGAGGCAATATAAAATTCATCCCTAATCTTGGAGATCCTGATGTGATCAACTACAGGCCAATCACTCTACTGAATGTCAGCTATAAAATTATTTCTAAAGACCTCACTCTTAGACTTCGGACTCTACTTCATCTTATTATGAGGTATGAGAAAATAAGTTTCATTCATAATAGATATATTCTAGATAATTTCCTCGTATTTTTGGAAGGTATCACGACAGTCTCAGCAAGAGGTGTTGTTTATTAAACTTGACTTTGAAAAAGCATATGATAGAATTGAATGGAACTTTATTCTATCCATGTTTACAGAGCTTGGATTTGTCCCTAGCTTTGTTCAATCTATGAATATGTTATTTACATATGCTTCAATGGTTCTCACGCTGAACAGTTTGTAAACATAGTGCATTGGTCTATTCAGATTTGTTTGCTAGGGGTGTCATCTTGCCCCCTACCTCTATGTGCTTATGGCTGATGCTTTTGGGTACCTTATCACCCACAAAGCATCACAAGGGATGTTTAAGGGTATTTTCCTAATAGGATGGCAAGGGAAACTCATTAACGACTACTTTGCAGATGATTCTTTTTTAACTCTCAATGAATATGAAGAATTTATCACATAGGCTCTTTCCAGCCTAAATATTTTTTGCAAAGCCTCAGGTTCTAGCATTCAGTGGAGGAATACTTCATGATACAAGAAGTCCTCCAATCCATTACAACCCTATCTTGAGAAGTACCAATGGAGGTGGATTCAATCAGGGGAGATGTTCAAATTTTTTGGCATACCCTTTGCTTTTTAGAGCACCCTATCTAAACTGTGGGAGTATGTGGTGCAAAGAGTGGAGGAAAATCTCACTTTTTGGGCACCAAGAAGTTGTCCCTTGCAGGTAAATTCCAAATCTACTCTAAAATTCTTATCAGTACTCACATTTATTACTCCTTCTACTGGATTCCTTCTCGAGCTTGCTATAAGAAGCTAGAAAATCTTCTACAAGATTTTTTATGGGCTAGTTCCTCTTCGAAACATGGCTTCCATAGAGTAGCTTAGGAATTTTGCTGCCTTCCTAAGAAGTTAGGGGGTTTGGTGCTATTTAACTACTACCATCAAGGTCTGGCTCTTAGTGCTAAATGGATTATCCGAGCTCTTAAAGGGGATGAAGCATGGAAAGCTCTGGTTAGGAACTATGTGGAAATACGCCTACCCACTGGCAAGAAATGTTGGAAGGGGTTACATTTACCTTCCATTCTTGTAGCCACTATTTTTTTAATTTTTGGGTCCTTTGCGACTCGAAGTATTTGGAAAGCTTAGGAGTCAATCAAGCCCTGGATCCATTGGAATGGAGTTGGTCACCATTGGGGGGGAATATTTTGTGTCATTTAATGTTTGGTGGTCCCCTATGGTTTAGTATCAGGGACAACCACTCACTCAAGTTCAATGGATTCATGCTAAATTTTTTTTAAAAAGGGCATTGTGTCTATTTCTAATTTTTGTTGCAGGTAGACTAGGGATTGGATCCCTTGGGAGCTTTTTCAACAATAGTATGCTTTAAAGACCACATATAAAGACACGTATTATGTGGTTATAAATTGTACCCCTTTTTCCTTTTAGCTTAAGCTCGGTCAGGTTGTTCAATAATATTGGTGGAAATAGTGGGAATGGTATAAAAGTGTCCCTTTTCTTAGCTACCTAACTAAGCAGGGATATTATTGGATTTCACCCAATCTCCCAATGGTGCCAAAGCTTAATAAGTATTGGTATTTTTTCTCTTCCAAATCCATATGGAGTGCATGCTTTCAGATCACTTGGGCACCTTATATTGAACTTAAATAGGTTTTTTTTTCCTAGAGTATGTTGTATCAGGGGTTGTCGCTTGGCCATAGGCTTAGGCACTTGGGAATTGACACTCCCACTTGCCCTTTCTATGGGGAGGCAAAATCAACCTTGCATATTTTTTGGAATTGTAGTAGATCCAGGATGTTCTGGGAGTGGATGGAGTCCTTTTTTTGGCTATTTTTGCATGCTCCTTTAACTTGGATTTACAATCTATTGGAGGATACACCAGAATTTTCTTAGCCTTTGTTAAAATTCTGGAACATATTTAGAATTAGCATTCTATTTCATACATGGAAATCTAGAAATGAGAGTTTTTTTAGATAAAACTACCTCTATTATTTTCTCTCTTTTAGATAAGCTAATGGTATTTAATGATGTCTAGTTACAGATTCAAGTGCAAGCTAATAAGGTTACAATGGAACTCAATCATATTTAGGAGTTGATTGAATATTGGGGAAATTCACCATGTAATGTGAGCAGAGTCCCCCCCAAAGAATGAGCAACATACCCGTTCCAAATCCTGATAGCATCGTCACCCACCATCGAATAGGTGGGATAGGCCAGCCTCTAGGGCTCGCACTCAACTATCTGGATAAAACACAGAGAGAGTGCCACACATAAACTCTACTCAACAATTTTTTGATTAGGGAGATCATCCACAATATGATCCTTTGCGCTGTATGGATGGTTGGGTAACTCGCCAAGGCTAGGGAAATATACCATATTCTTTCAACCGGGTTGGTTCTCCGAAGGAAGGTGATGGTGGTGTCAGTACTGGATGGAGCACAGGCACTGTTGGTGATGTAGCTATGCACATAGATTGGAACACTCCCATTGAGGCTACCTTGAGTCCTACTCAATAGCTTGCTCCTGAGATGCATGCCACAATACCAAGGTCGGGTTGGAATAATTAATGGTTGTTGTGATCTATTTTAATTATTATAGTTAATCCCGCCTTTTTGTAATCTTCTTACAGTGACACTTTGAGCTTTGTACTGATTGTCTTCTCAATTAGTTTGTCATGTGCTTGGGGTGTGATGTCTCAGTTGAACTCTGTCCTAGTTGTCTTCTCAACCGTTTTGGCTTGTGCTTGGGTTGTGATGTATTAGTCCACCTACTTTTGTATGTTTAGACTTTGTATTTAATATATTGCTTTTCATTATAAAAAGCTAAAATTCAACTCTTATCAAATAATACATAAATAAATAATACATTTTTCACTTAATTAAATATTTATTTCTCTCAAAAATAAAATAAAATATAACACTGAACAAAAAAATAATTAATCTATTGTATGTTTGTTTTATATCTACTTTGAACGTCAGGCTTAATTTTTAATGTTAAAATTAATTAGCATCAAAATAATTAATTTTTTATTTTAAATATCACATCTTATAAGGTAATGTTGGACACACATTAGTTGAAAAATTATTAAAGAGGAACGAAATTTTAATATATTACTAAAAATAAATAGTTTGTATGAGAACAATATTATGTGAATAGGTTAGAAAGCAAAGGATAAGGTCAACTAACCCATTGAATTTTTTTTTGACAAATGTTAAAGCTCATAAACCAGTTAAATTCCAAATGTTAACAACATTCACAAGATTAACATGTGCTTTTGTTTTCAAAAGTGAACACTACATTCATTCACTAAAAAATAACCAAGGGCATGTTTTCATACTAAATTATAATAATTAATTACAATAATTTATATTTTATTGTTTATATATCTAAATTTTAAATATATATATTTTTAGAATACTTAAACATTTTTTGTAAGGTTGATTTTTGACTGTTAAAAGGGATGGGCTTTTTGGATTAATTTGAAATTGGATCTGTGAATAAGAACCAACAAAAACTTTAAATATATTTAAATAATAATAATTTTAAAAATTTAAACTTTTACCGAAGAATAGATTACACTTTAAAAACTTCAATTTTTTAATTATAAAAAAAAACATTAAAAAATTTAATTATTTTATTGTGAAAATAGTAATAACTAAAATATTCAACACCAAGGTAACATATCACTATAACATTTCAAAAAAAATTTAATATAATTATAATTAAAAAGTTTAAACTTGAACATTTTCTTATGAGTCATTAACTTGATGAGAGCGGGTTGGGATGTCGATAACTATGGTTTCGGTGATCAATGGTTTAGGTGTTAATAATCTACAAGACAAAGAAAGAGCACAAATGGAAGAAGTACTTTGCAACTCCCTCGACCACCACACTCTAACACAGGTGAGGATAGGTCAAGTCGAGAATTTTTCTGTCATCAACTATTGAAATGTCCACAACAATGTTGAGCGGGGGAAATAACTGCATGATAAATTAGGGGAGAGCCATCGAAACCCCCTATCATATGCAGATCGACTGTAGAATAATTGGAGAACCCCCCCTGAGCGGATCGGATCAAAAGAGTTCGTTGTGCAAGGGTGTGATGTTTTATGCTCACAAACCCTCATGGAAGGGTATGATTCATGCAACTCATTCTTCCTTGTGGGGAAATTTGTAGGGGGACGCACCGACATGGATGTAATTCATTGGTGGGCATTTGCAAAATGGAAAATCTTGGGAACCATGAGTTTCACTGCAATTACCAGGGGCTTCTTCATGATTCAAATGAATACTCTAGAAGATGCAGATCGAATTTTATCCAATGGCCCGTATTTCTTTGGAAGATGTAGTTTACTTTGGACAAAATGGGAGCCAAAATTCAATACTGAATCGCAAAACATAAATTTTTCTCCCATATGGGTGTGGCTCCCCGACCTTCCTGCTCACTTATTCTATGAAGATGCTCTTAGAGGGCTGGATAGGGCCTTTTGGGATTTGGTGGCCATTGACCCATCCATGCACACCAGAACTCGCCTCACCCAGGCCCGTATCTATGTTAGCATGAATTTGGAATCGTAACTCCCGGATCATCTAAACCTCATCTACAGGAACTTTAGGTGGGAGCAACCGTTAATTTTTTAGAACAAACTAGCCTTCTATTTAGATTTACAATCCTAGGGGCATCTTGCATCCCAATTCCCATATCGTAGAAACCCTAAGGGTGACCACCAGCCATTAGAAAATAATGAGATTACCACAAATTGAAGTACCACCATTAGCTAAAGGTAAATCTCGAATAATAATTAGTAGATTCGGTTGCCTCCACCTCATTATCTCCAAAAGGCAAGTAACTCGATAACCACTGTCAATAAATTGTATTTACTTAAATATTCTGGAATCATTGAGGAAATTGAGGAAGGAGAAATACCTATCATACCTTCACAAGCCCCTATTGCTCCCTCTTAGTAGAGCCAAGGTCCCATTTCTACCTAGGAAAATTTCTCTACCCCTCACCAAGGAGAAAACCCTATTTTTGGCGAAAGCCCTCAAAGACCCTCCTAAAAATCCCTTCGTATGCCATCCTTCCCAAGGCCGTCATCTCCCCGAGATGGACCTTTTCCCCCTGCATTCCCAACTGTCTACAATGCTTCCATTTTTGATAGTGAAGAGGTTGCCCTGGAATATACCGATCATTAGAGACCCAAATAGTCTAGAAGCTTCAAAAATCCCAAGTAGATGTGAGAGTAGATAGAAAAAAATGTAGATATAGCTAACGGAATGCAGAAAACCTTGTTTCAAGAAATCAGTAACACCATCAAGGAAGAAAATTGAAGACCCAAACCCCCCATGCAACAAGACAAGGGAGGCAAAAATACCTCCAAAATTTCCAAATGAAAGTCCTATCCTGAAATGTGAGAGGACTAAAGGGTGCAGCCAAACAACGATTGGCTGCAACTATGCGAAAGGACTACAATTCCACAATTTTCTTCTTTCAAGAAACCAAATTAGATGACCATTGGGTTCCCAGGGAAGCCAAGATCATATGGAAAAACTGTGACTTCACCTAATCCCCAGCTTTGGGGACTACAAGCGGGCTTCTATGCCTTTGGAACCCAACTAAAGTTGAAGGTAGGTTTATCTTAGGGTAAGACAGATTGTCCAACATTCTGTTCCATGATATTAGCTCTCAGATCTCTTGGATTATGTCAAATATATATGCTCCCAACTCGGCCTAGGGAATATTGTTCTTGTAGAAAACCCTCACTCAGATGAGACATGCTTTCACCAACAATCTGTGGATGCTGGCAGGGGACTTTAATTTGCCCTTGTACTTTTCTAATAAAAAAGGGGGAACTTAATAACTCATAGGAATACAAATGATCTGAGAAATTTTGTTAACTCCAATGCTCTCATGTATGTTCCGCTTTAGGGATCCAAGTACACCTGGAGTAATAGACAGCTATGGAACAACCTCATTCAATAACATCTTGATCGGTTTTTGTTGTCCCAAGAAACCCTTCCCCTCTATGATGATGCCACTCTGCAGGATCTCCCAAATATTGGATCGGACCATAGCCCAATTTTGTTTGAAATAGTTGGCAAACCATAGTTCAAGACTCCCTTTTGATTCGATTCAATGTGGATTCATCACCCGAATCTCAGAAATCAGATAACAAAATGGAGTGCTTTACTAGGATAACCCCAAACCAATTCATGAAAAAACTGATATGGTCAAGGAAAATCTCAATGTTTAGAACAGGGAAATCTTTAAAAACATCTTTGAAGCTAAATAAAACATTAAAACCTGGCTAAAGCAAATTGATGACAATTTTTAGGGAGGTCATGAAAATGACAATCTAAGAGCTAAAGAGAGAACCCTACTCTCTGAGTACCATAATATTCTAGGCAAAGAGGAAATATTTTGGCACCAAAAGTCTAGACAACTTTATCTCAGGGAAGGCAAGTCCAATACTAAGTACTTTCACATCTCCACCATTAGGAACAAGGGAGCCAACAAAATTAAAGGCCTCATCAAGCAGGATGGGAACTTTACTACGGATATCCATCAGATCAAGGATGAAGTAGTGAGTCATTTTAGCAACCTTCTTGCCTCCCCTCCCTCCTCCACCCATGAGGCCATGGATTCCCTCTTGGAAAACATCCCACTATCTATCTCTGATGACACCAATAACTACCTCCTCAACCCCTTGACCCACAAGAAAATTCATCAAGCCCTTTTTCCATGAAGTCGGATAAAACCCATGGGCTGGATGGTTTCCCCCCAAAATTCTTTCAATGCTTCTAAGACATAGTAGGCCCTGACATGTGTTGCGCCATCACAAAAATGCAAAATTCCAAATGCATTCCTAGAGATGTTAATTCTACTTTTTTGGCCCTAGTTCCCAAAGGTAATAATTCTTAGTCCCTCTCTGATTTTCATCCTATCAGTTTGTGCAATGTCATCTACAAGGTGCTGACCAAAGCCCTAGCCAATAGACTCACTGGGATTCTACCCTATATCATTGATCACTGTTAGGGAAGCATAGTTAAAGGTCACAACATCCTCGATGGAGTCATCACCATCCATGAAATGATCCACTCAACTCATTTGTCCAAATTTGCAGTCTTATTTTTGAAGCTTGACATGAACAAAGCCTTTGATAGAGTAAATCAAGAATTCCTATCCAAAATCCTCCTCAAATATGGTTTCCATGAATCTTGGGTGAATCTAATTTCAAATTGTGTTTGTTCTTCCTAGTTTTTTGTTCTTATAAATGGGTCTACTACTGGCTACTTTCCCAGTACCAAAGGGTTGAGGCAGGGGGACCCTCTGTCCCCCATTATTTTCATCATTATGGCTGAGAGCTTGGGTTGAGCCATCAAGAATACCTACTACAAGAATATAATCTCTAGAATCAAGGCATATTATGGGCTAATTCCCTCCACTCATCAATAATTTTTGGATGACACATTGTTGGCCATTAAATATTAAGTTGCTGAAGCCAAAGCCATTAAGGTCATACTCAATATATATGAGGAAGTGGCTGATAAAAAGATCAATTACACAAAAAATAAGCTCTATTTCATCAACACTCCCATGAGAATGTAGGCCAATATTACAGACATTTTGGGGTGCACCATTACGGACTTCCCAGCCACATACTTATTCCTTCTAATGTTCAAATGGAGACCCCTAAAAGAAATGTGGAATAACATCACAAAAAAGAAACACAAGAAGTTGGAAGGATGGAAAGGGGCCCTCCTCTCCAGTGTTGGCAAAACCACATTGGTAAAGGCAGTCCTCCAAAGTATACCCACCTATTTCCTATCGGTCTACAAAATCCCTGCTATAGTGGGAGAGGCTATCAAAACATTACAAAAATAGTTTCTATGGTGTGGGAATGATAATACAAAAAAAAATTCATTTGGTTGCATGGGAAAAAATTTGCACCCCTAAATAAAAGGGGGGTTTGGGCCTTCGTCGCATTAATATCACAAACCAAGCCCTCCTGGACAAGCAGGATTGGAAGGTAGTTACAGATTCCAAATTGGAGTGGGTATTGATTGTCAAAAGGAAATATCTGCAACATCACTCATTTTTGGACTCAAAGACTCCTAAAAATGGTTCTCACTTATGGAAATCCATTGGCTAGACTAAGCAGCTCCTACAATAGGGATCTTGGTGGTAGCTTAGGTACGGTAAGTCTATCAAGTTCTAGAAAGACTCACGGGCCAGGAAAAATTCCGTAATCAATGATCCTAAGCTGATGCATATCAAGAATCTCACTGACAACAAGTATGGAGGTTAGGTTGCTGAGTTCATCACTTCTTACCAGGGCACTCGCAATTGGAAGCAAGTCTAGTTTAGAATAAAAAATGACACCATAAAGAAAGGCCTAGCTAATATTCAGGATATTTTTAAATCAAACTCCATTTTGTAGACCTTGAAGAAGGACATTCACTATTGGAAAGAATCCAGTTATGGCAGCTTCACTATCAAAGCAAATTATCAGATGTTGGAAAATCCTATAAGATGCCACAAGTGTGACAACAGTCAAACCGTTTCCAAATGCATTTGGCTCAAGTCCCTGATCCCCAAAGTGGCCCACTTCTATTGGCTGGTTGCTTACAATAAAATTCTGACAACCAATAATTTAATTTGTAGAAGAGTAATGGTAACCAACATATGCTACCTTTGATGTCAAGCCTAGAAATCCACCCAACACCTTTTGTTGGACTGCCCCTTCACTGAAAGTGTCTTCTCAATCCTGGCCATCATTTTATAGGTTTTTGGACTCACCCCAAGGTAGTTATGGACACCTTCATCCAATGGCTAGCTACTTTAAACAATCCCAAAACTAGTTTCCTCTCGCATTCCCTTTTCACCATGTTTGCCTGGCAAATCTGGTTGGAATAGAATAGTCACATTTTCACTGAGACCAACAGAAGCCCCGAAGTTGTGGCCAATAGAGCTCTATCCTTAGATATAGAAAATAGTAGCCTCATACTTTATGGTGACATCCCTAGTTATGGGTTGGAAGCTTCCCTGTTTGCCTCCCTTAGAATCCCCTCAGATTACAACAAAACCCAAAATTTTGGTAGCACCCGAACCTTGACCAAATGGTCACTCCTCGACAGGGTTGGCTTAAGGTCAACTTTGATTGTGCCTCCAAAGAAAATCCAAACCAATAATTACGTAGAAGTAGGGGGCGTCATCAAGGATAACTCTGGTAGCATCATCAAGTGTTTCTCTGAGAACCTCGGGACCCAAAATAATAATTACATAGAAATCAGACCTTTATGGAGAAGCATTGAGATATCTAAATCCCTCAACAAACTAGTCATCTACGAAGAATATTCTTCAGTTATCATTGGCCACATCACCAATAAAATCATAGGAGGTAAGAATATTCAGAATATTATTCAATATTGTCATCTCTCTCTTAATGACAACTCTCAAAATCATATCATCCATGTGTTCAGGGAGGCTAATAAGGTGGTCAATATTATTACCAAAAGAGTAGTTGATATGCCCACTCTGTTCATTTGGGAAGAAGACTTCCTACAAGACATAATCACCCAGGCCAACCATGATGTGGGCTTGTGACTTGCCAGGTAATCTGTGCTACCACCATCATAGTATTTTTTCAATACCTGAGGTGGACAATCGCTACTTCACTCCTTCAAGCAACATTACCATAGAAGGTGGATTTCGCTACCCAAATGGTGTTCTCTCAACACCCATGGTGTTTCTAAATACCAAGCACACTGAAGTCTATTGTACAAAAACTTGTATGGTGTTTTTGGCCTGTGCCCCCCTCCTATGCTTTCCCACATGGACTCAGGACTCATAGCTAGTTTGTTCATGCCACCTCTTTTTTCCCCTTCCCTCTCTGATCGTTACCATTCATGCTTGTCTCTCCATTCCCTTCCATTGTGGCCCTGTCATCTTGAGCAACGCATTGCACCCTTATCCTCATTATCAATCACCTATTTTAGGGCTTTTTTTTAATGGCCTCACGCACCACCCTTTTATCTTGGCCTAGTCTATTCTCCTTCGTCCTTTGTTCACCAAGATTTCTCCTTCTGTTTCTTTTGCTTATTCCAGAATTTCTCCCCTAACGATCTTTTTCAACTTTGTTTTGAATTGGCCCATGGCCATCCCTAAGCCTTCCAGCATGTAAATTGATGGTGGGACCGCCAATTTTCTTGACACCAAACACTTCATCAATTTCTTCAAGCTGTGTATGGGCTACGAAGATGAGGTGACCAGAGCCTTCATCGAATCCTAGAACGAATGGGAAGTGTAGGTTTGTGGTGTCCATTTTGAGGTTAGAGTCCACTCTATTTCTTAGATTTTTGGAATTCCAATTGAAGGTATAGTGGTTCACCATGACATCGAATAGTTCCCTGACAAGGGGAAGAATATTATCTAGGAAAAGAAGGGAGTAGTTCGTACTTACCTGCCTCGGCCTTGGACCACGACCATTGTCCCCATCCTATAGTACATCTCTATTGACAACCCTGACAATCCCATCTGGGTTTATAATCTCACCCTAGTTAATCACCTACGTGATGTCCATACGATCAATGTCCTGCACTTCCTCTTCAGGTCCATCACCTTGGCCATCACCAATTTCAGAGAGAGTAAGTCCCTAAAACCTCCATACCACCAGGGGATTTTTTTAGTCCTGTACAAGTATGCCCTAGCCCACCAGGTGTCTGGGTCTATGTCCTTGAAATATTAGTGTCCTACTCGTTCCTCCAGTTTCGTCCACGTCGAAGACACCAATCACCTTAAGTCCCCCTCAGTCTCCCCTCCCCCGGAGTGCTCCCATCCCCTTGATCAGGGCAAGGAACTCTCGATCCCTACCACTTCTCCCAAAGGGGAAGGACATTCTGGTAAATGCCCTAGGCCCAAGAAAAAGTCAATTCAACCCCCCCAAAAGTGTAGGAAATCCAAAAGACTGAAATCCCCCAAGGTGAATGTCCAGAAGTCAGACACTAAGTTCATCAGTGACGATGAAGAACAACATGTTGACATCACCAATGATTCGTTGTACGACATAACCATAAAGAAAACCAGGGACACTGTTAGTCATTTGTAACTAGCCGCCAATATTTACGGGGAAGGATGCTCATGTTGTCAAGTGCTGTGGAAGAGCTCAAAGAATTCTCGGCATTGATTAATACCCTCCTTACCTCTAACAACAATGCTTAGTAGGGAAAGGACAGGAAATCCTAGTAGCTTGGAAAGATCGTGTGTGGGCAGTCAGGCAGCTATTTTTGTTTGTGTAAAGTCTTGTTTTTTTTGTTTCTCTTCTTCTTGGAAAGATTATGGCCTGGTCCGGGTCTTGCTCTGTGAGGTTAAGCCTCAGTTAGTTTTTGTTTGTAGCCATGGGAAGGCACAATTGTCACTTTTTGCTACTGATGTAATAGGGATGGGACCCTTTAACCCGTAAAGCAATATAATTATTTTACCTACCAAAAAAAAAATTAAACTTGAAAAACCACTTTAATTAAAAAACATACTACTACAACATTTAAAAAAAAAAATTACAATAAAAAATTTTCAAACCTTTTTAATTAAAAACTTAAGAACAAATAAACATATAACTAAAACACATCAACTCAAGACTTCACTAAGAATACTCTACTTTTATGATGTGCGAAAAAATTTACAAACACAACTGCCTAAGAACTTATAAATGAATAAATGAGATACTATTTGTTGTAAAATAGACTACTCTATTAACCTTATAAACCAATTTTAAAAGAGCTCTTTTTGTGAACAAACTCGTGACTATGTCATTAGGCATAGCTGAAAAAGTCAAAAGAATCTTTAAAAAACATTAATAAAAAGGACAACAACTTCATTTGCTAGTCCAAACACAAAGCCCATGCAAAAGTATGGGAGTCTTCTTGTCACTTGGTGGAAAAAAGTGTGGACCAAATTTGCCTGGCCAAAATGTAACTTCTTTCTCTGGATGGTAGCTCGTAATAAATTCCTCACTTGGGATAATGTGAGGAAGAGGGTATTTCAGGGTCCCTCTTTTTGTGTCCTTTGCGGTAAGAATGAGGATGACTCTTCTCAATTATTTTTCCAATGCTCCTTTGCCAGAGACATTTGGCACCGTTGGTGGAGCGCCTGGAACCTTCCATGTTTTCATGTGTTGTCCCTAGTGGAATTTTGGAGTAGTCTGGGCAGACCTTCGACCAAGGTCCCCTTCCTTCGGGTGGCTTGGAATTTGGGCCCTTCTTGCATCATCTGGTAAATTTGGCTCGAACGGAACCGATGCATATTTTAGGGTAGTTATTTGGTTGTTCAACAGATCTAGCAAAGGATCATGTATATGGTTCAAGAAACCATCCATAGCAAATGTGATGTGGACCCTCTTTTGAATTCTAGGGAGAAGAAGGTACAACAAGCCCTTGGTCTCTTTGTGGATGGTGTGAACTCTTCTAGCCCTAGTAGGGTTCCTCAGCTCAGCAAGAAGGTTAGGAGAGATGGTAGGTGGAGGCCACCCCCTAGAGGAGTTTTAAAAATTAATATCGATGTATCATCCAGGGGTAATCCTGGACATGCTGGCATTGGCGGTGTTGGGAGAGATTCTATTGGTGGTGTTAGTTTTTTCTTTTCCATTTATAAAGGTGTTCACTCCAACAATTTTATGGAAGCTCTTGCAATTCTTGAGGCCTTGCGGAGAGGGTTTTCTCTTGGCTGGCATAGGATTATTTGCGAGTCTGACTCTCAAATTGTGGTTAATATTTTAAACAGTAAAAGGGTGGATGAAGTTAATTGGTAGTTGGCCTCTGTAGCCGTTCGTATTCTCAGAATGAGTGAAGAGTTCAAATTTATATCATTTGTGCACATTCCAAGGGAATGGAATGTGGTTGCTGATTACCTAGCCAAAAGGGCTTCTGAGCTGCTGGATCCTTGGAGTATCGATAATTGGGAGAGTCTCCCATCTGGGGACTCTCAACGCCTGTGGGAGTTGATCCACAAGGATGTACAAACTTAATGTGGTTTATTCTTGTTATTTTTTCCGAGTGGTTTTAACCTATTTGACTATTTATTTGAGTCATGGTTGGAAGCTCAATTATACTCCATAATCCGGACTTTTTATCAATAATTTTTTACCCCTTTATTTAAAAAAACACATCGCTAAGAAAACTCTACCTTACTTACAACTTAAAAAAAAAAAAAAAACCAGAGAACACAGCTGCCTAAGAGCCTATAAATGAGATACTATTTATAGACTACTCTATAAACCTTATGAACCAACCTTAAAAGAGCTCATTTCGTGAACTCATGACTAAGTCACTAGGCATTTAGATAGCTGAAAACACAAGTCAAAAGAAGCTTTAAAGAAACGATAAGAACAGTGACTACAGCTTCATCTGCTAGTCCAAACAGAAAGCCCATGGAAAGGAGTTCCCTTCCACCCAACTGTCATTGCCAATCCGTTCCGCTCAAGCGTAAAACATTCTGCATGAGGAAACTGAGCCAACAACAATCTTGCCTGATACCACGCCTGATAACTAAAACCGATCTCCTTAAATCACACCCCCTTGAAAAAACACCTCCATATATCCGTTCTAACATGCCTCACAGTCCTCTCTTTCCCTTCACAAGCTATCATATTCCTTATCTGTTCTCCACAGAACACTTCCTCGAGCTTCATCCTTTTAGGATCATTACTCTGCAGGTGCGCCTCTAACATATCAAAATACGAACTATAATAAAAAAATAAATTCAATGAATCTCTTCACAAAAGAAGGAGAATTGTGCTGCCCTTCTATTTCGGAATTCACTATAATCAAAGGCCTCAGTTTCTTGATTACAGCCATCAAATTATCCAGAAGAACAGGCTCGTATAACAGACTTCGCAGCACAGTCGGAGCGTACACTGCCACAGATCGCCGGATTTAACGTTTAGTAGCCATTCGTTAATATCCTTCATGTTCGAGATCTCCACCATCTTGAACGAAAACGGCACCCCCAGCGATTCGGCGAAGGCGTGAAGTCTCTTTCCGCTGTTCTTGAACTCCTCGGCGTTCATCCCCACTGCCGTGATCTTCAGCAGCTCAAGGTTTGACGCCCTCTGCGCAAGAGACTGAATGAGCACCGCCCACTGTGACCCGGTTCGAATACCGAGATCGATCACATTTATCCTTTTAGAATTCCCCACTGGATCTAAGATCGCCTGTATCGACGTGAACTGCAGTCGACCCCGTGGTTTCTTCAAACGCCCTGTCTCGCGTCCAATTCGCTCCCGCATGGCCTCTGAGAAATAGTAAGACAGCCTCTCCGTGGGATTGCCGAATTGGGAGGACAGTTGCCTGCACTGTGTGAGCAGCCGCGTCGCTTGGTCGTATTGCTTGTTGCCCACCATTTCTCCGGCGGAGAAGAGTAGATAGCCGAGTTCAAGGCTTTTCTGTTCTACCGTGGGCAGCGCCGGAACTGCACATTATGCGGCCTGATCGCCGGCTCGCATGTAGTGAGATCCGGCCAATTTCATGATTTCTTCCGTGGACATGGAGGCCTTTCTTGCAGACGTTCCGTTACCGGATTGAGGCTGCGGCTGCCCGTAAAAATCGTTTATGTATGGAAGATTCTGGTCAAAAATCTCTGCCACCGAAAAGTCCAGCATACCGTCGTTCATGACAAAAGGGACTTGACAAACATCTTCATTGATATTTGAATAAGAAATGACTTGACGATCTGGAAACGCAAAGCCCTCGTCTATGGTGAGGACTTCCTGGAGGCTAGACCCACTTGCATCACAGAACTGGTGGAGATTGTCTGACGGAGGAGGGTGGTCATAGCCAGATAGCCCCATTTTATATCAAATTGGTTTTGCCTTTTTTCAATGAAACACTATGACACTAGCTATAAGCGTGACTGCAGAGAAACTGTCAGAAAGAGCCGAGTTCTATATGGTAGGATTATTCCTAAATACACGAAGAACCAAACCAAATCAACCAACAATAGAAGATCAATAATCTCACCTATACATGTACTTATTCACATGAATGACTCGCTAAGAATCGCCTCAGGTCTGTTGAAAAGCCTATCTCTATGATTCTCACTCACAAAAAGAATCACACCAGCTCTGCAACAAATTGAAAGCCCAAAAATCTTACTTCCGCAGTACATAATTCCAACAAGGATCACATTAGGCCGGCCATAGGCTAAAGCCCTAAAGCCCTAACACTACCCTGCGAATTTTGGTGTCAGTGATGAACTTATATAAAAAACAATAGTTATATTTATTGTGAGCCGGACGTAATGAAAGGACTCGGTGCACAGATAACGAATCAATGTTAGGTCTCCAACGTCAACGAGAAAATATCCTGTTTCGTCGTCTTGGACTTGTCGACAAATAGTTCTAAACCTTTTTTAATGCAGAAACATACTTCCATTTGAAGAGGAGAAAAGCATCTTTACTGTGACTTTAGTGTGACGTAAGCGTTACATAAGTGGTGACATATGCTGTGCTCGGAGACTCCGTGTCTTCCCAGATTTACCGAATTAAAAAATAAAAAATATTTACAGTGAATTCAAATCATAGGAGGCGGCATTAATACGATTCAAATTATACCAACCATTATATTTTAAATTATTTAAAAATATATATTCAACGAAAATAACGATATTTTCTATTTTTCTATATACCGCCGCATAGTTTTAGCGAGAAACCAGTGAAAAACATTTCTATAGTGTCATAGCCCTGTGTTTGGCATGGTTAGATACTAAGTAAATTGCATATTTTATTTTTTTAGTTTTAATTATTATTTATAAGAAATTATGTTTTCTAAGGTTAGTAGATTGATAAGTGTTTGTTTGGCCGGTGCTTATTAAGAAGACACTCAAATTTAAATTTCGGGGCAACCTGTTTACAAAAGGTAGTAGCCTGATTTGAATCCTTTGAGTGCGCGCTAGACAGATGACGAAGGTACGAATTTCGAGTGATCGGTGGTCCCCTTCACGTTGGGTCAACAATAACAAAGTGGAATAAGTTTGGTAGAAGCAACCCCTTTGGTTTGAACTCTACGCTTATCAACAATAACAAAACGAAATAAGTTTGGTGGAAGCAGCCCCTCTGATTTGATTCTTACACTTGTTAGTTACTAAAAATAATGTGGTTGTGACCAACTCTCCTATATAAACGAGAGAAAACAAAATTAACATATGTTGAGATAAAATGTTTAGACTATATCAATGATCCTTTTATATTTTATAGGATGATTTCTTTAGAATTGAAATTAATGAAAAAGATTTGTATAAAATTTGAAAGAGTATTGCTCAATTAGTTAGACGGTACCAATTTTTTTTGGTTAGAAATAATTTTCATCATTTTTATTAGAAATAACCTTTGTCAATTAGAGATGGAGGCGAGTAACTTTATTATGATTCTAGAACCCATAATGCTTTTAACTTTGATTTGTTCTTTTTGACAATGTTTAGTATAATTATAGTTGGGATTGAGTCAAACTTTATTTTCTAGAAAGTAAGTAAATATGATAGGTCCATTATTTCAATGCTTGATGTCAATGCTTTCGTGTTAGATTTGTACAGGTTATAAGCTACTCATTTTTAAGTGTATTTTCCTCCTTAATCTTGGTTTATCCATCTCAATAACTATCTTGAGTGGAAATAATTGTTGGGTATTGTCAATTTCTTATAGCATGTGATCACACTTCATTTAGTCTCCTTTGAACATTATGGGATAGTATCAACTTTGAGACCCCTTAGGGATTACCCTAACATCCATTCCTAGGGTCTATTGGTCAGGGGGACAACCACTATAATATTAAGGCGTCTCTTTGGCTAATGTGCAACAAACTACAAATTTAGGATTTCAATTGGTAAAAGCATCAAAGAATGGAATGAATTTTATACTTTTATCTCTGAATATCAAAGGAATGACATTGAAAGATAAAAAAATTAGGCTTTAAAATCTTGTACAAATTCATGACTTGGATATTTTATTGTCATAATAAAGTAAGTGTATGGGATGGAAGTTGGATGTTGCACTCTACACTATATGCAAGTTTATATTTTGTCTATCTTTTGATCATAATGAAGGTATTGATGGGATGACTATTTTTTTAAAGATTAAAAGCATTATATTTTTTGAATAAATATAATGATCATTGTCATAGGTGTTTGTATGATACATTTTCATTCTAAGGTTAAATAGTACAATTTTATTCTATATAAAAACCAAATTATTATTTAGGTAGCATGATTATCTAGAAATACAAGGATGATAACTTATTCAAGGTAGAGTGGGCTATTTTAGGAAACCTTAATATGATAGAATTTATGATTGATAAAATTTTACCTTCTAGTTCACCTCCTTTAGCCCAGGGTTATGCATAAGGGGTCGGATCTGAAATCTATTTATAAAATCAAGGTGAATTATCTCGAAATCTTGACGAATTTGTCAGGATGAGAAAAAAATGATCTATATATATATATACATGGTGAAATCAATAGCTGCCACGAATCCGGGTAGGCTATCCAAATTTTATGGCCACCATAGTATTCTATGATGTCTACCCTAGAAGCCGCCACATAGATATTGGATAGTATGCCCCTATAACCGCCATGCCACAATCATTTTAAACCTTTTATGCCACTGAAAGCACCAAGAAAGGGACAAGCCTTCAGTCTGACGAGGCCTGATATTTGCCTTGGACCTACGCCCACCTTATGGGGTTTGGATGAACCAATTGGTCTACACCTCGAACCTAAGAGATGAGATATATTACAAATGAAAAGTGTTACAATAAATAGGCATAAGCCTATATGAAGAACATGACACTTGTCAAGAGAAATTGATAAGTTCTAACATTCCCCCTTAATGTGCATTATTCAAACTACAAAAAGAAAAACAAGTCAACATTAGGTAACATTCCCCCTTAATTATGACTTCACTAAAAGAATCCTAAAAATCCTCCTTTATTACTGAGTTGGTCTAGGCTCATGATATTTGTGCTTGGTTCTCCAACTATGAATAATGTTAGATAAACTATGTATACATCTCGATCTATTGCCATAGTGTCAGCCACTATCTTGGATCTGTTGCCACTAGGTCAGCCATATAAGTGCCTCAAGTTCATTTTGTGTGCCTTAGGGTTAGCCACTTTTGGGTCTATTGCCTCTGCAGGTCATCCTCCAGGTATGTTTCCTCTCATAGTTCACTGACTAGATTCACCATGAATATCAAATCCCCACTTATGGTGAACTCAATCTAGAAGGTGTCAGTCTCTGCAGAAAATGCACTTTAATACAAAGAAAATACAAGTCATATTATAGTTTCGGTATCTACCTAAAATGCACTCAATACAATAAAATGAACCATGGAAGCCAAATGTGGAGGAGAATAAGAAATAAGAGAAAAAAATCTTCTAAAGTGTCTTCATTTGTAGTCTTCAAAAGTAGATCTAGAAAAATCCTTGGATAGAGTCTGGGGTGTCTATGTCTATAGTCCCTAGAGTAGGTATCCTTATTATGACCTCCTCATCCCACTGGAATGCATGGGTAACTAGTTGTTGCATCCACCAGGTGCTATAGAGAAAGTGACTAGATACAAGGATCACATACAAAATGCCTTGGGAGTGTCGGGTTCAATCGAGAGTGCACTCCAAGGTACAAAACTTTGAGGCTAAAAAATACAAATGAATTAACCTCAAAATTAAAATTTGACACCATCATTGTGTCTATCTCAAAAAAAAAATATCAACGATTATAAATACCCCTATGTGTGTGTGTGAATGGGGCCTTAAACTTGCTAGAAAAATAACATCATGCATATCTAGGCAAAAAAAATTACATTAGGAATAAAAGATTCCTGGCATCACTCTCATGTGGCATCGCATTGTGGTGAAAAAAACAAACTCTTTTATCTTGAAAAAATACAATAAGTGGTCCACTACCCTTGTGGAAATTCCATGTATCCACTCAAACTTGGGGCATATTTTCACATGGGCAAGTGCTAAAGAGGTAGGAATGCTCCAAACATTGTCAAAATTTTGAACGACATCATTTAACATTATAAACCAATCAAATTAGATGACCATTAAGGTAAGCACTCAAGGAGTCCATTACAAATGTCAACAACATTCTCCATAAAAATATACACTATGGTAGCACATAGATGTTAGGGATTTATAGGATATGAACTCCCAGTTCAATGACCATCTTACTATGTAGGATTATTTTATTGTTGGGCGACCAATCGTCCCTCCTTCTCATCAATGGGATGAATCCTTCACTATTGCAATGACGGATTGGTTAGTAAATCTCGGCGTTGGTATCCTCATCACGATGTCACAAAAGTTCAACATTACACTTGTAAATTATTTTTGGCCGCATCAGCTACGAATCCAAGCAAAAAACAGTGTAAATACAAGATGAAATACGTCAACTGCTTCAGAAAAAACACTCTAACACAACAACATATGAAACACTACTCCAAAATTGTTCAAAAAATAGATAAAACACGAGACCTTTGATAGCAGGTGGATTAAAAAAACATCATGATGTCATTAGCATTCTCCATAAACTGGTGAATAGAGAGCAATTGAAATTGTCACACTGTCAAAAAACATATTTGCCATCATAAGACCTTGATTATCGGTGGAAAAATTAGTGAATAGTGTGCCACTAGTAGAAATTAACACAAATTTAAGAGCGGGAACACCAGGTGCCTATCTAGATGTTGTGTTATCTTCAGTTTCATTGTAGCATGCATTTGGTAGTCTGATTTATTTGCCCTCAAACTCCCCTTTTTTGTTAATGTAGCAGAATTTATTTCCAAAGACTGCAATGGGCTAGAAGAGGCCAAAAAAGTTGTAAATATACCAACTTTTACAAATTCACATGCAAGCTTTGCTGGTTGGTTGACTATCATGATCAAAAAATTCTTCAAGCTATCGAGATTTTTTTTTTGTAAATGTCTTCTTTTCCTAATGTCGTGAAAGCATAGGGATTCCACGTGCTGGCGTGCTTCAACCAACACTTAAACTAGAACCCGCGTTGTAGTTTTTGCAACACATATTGGACTAAGTGCCATCTTGGACCTCTTCCTCCTTCAATAGTAAACATCATCATGGTAGGCCAAAAATTAAACAACATTCACTTGACGCTGCTCATTCACAAACACTTCTTTTATGTCTTGGTGTCGTAGTGTAGTTTGGCACATGCTTAGCATCGTATTCGATCATATGCTTCACAGACTTCTAAAAATTAATGGATCATATGCTCAGATGCAGTCCACCATAACCTCACATCGACATAAGTTCAAACTATTCAAATTGCACCGTGATCTCCATTCAAATTGTTCTTATCAACAACCACAAGTATTTAACAGCCATCAGAGTAGTCCTATGAACAATAGCAAAAATCACTGACACGAACACCAATCTAGCTTGGCCATTCTTCTCAACTAGTCCCAACCGCTCGTTGTGTTCTTCAAAATTGGTGTCAAACATGGATCATCCACCATGGTGACCACATCGTTGTTCATCGTCCTCATGACTCTTCCAACGTAGAAGCACACTAGGACAATTAAGCCTAGCATTTCTCCACTGCTATTGCACTATTTTTGGATCAAATAGGATAAAATTGAATTAAAAAAAATGTTTCCTATTTTTCATTTCTCTCGAGAAACTACTTTTGTAGATGAAAACCTCCCCTAAAAAAAATTTAGCCATAGATTTTCTCAAAGAACTTTCTGGTTTCTGATCCATCAATGATGGAGAGCATACTCCCTCAGTATGAGAAAAAAATGGAAGAAAAAATAAGGGAAAATAATGAGGGGGGATTTCCATGAGGGAAATCTCCCCTCAAGGGATTACACAGGCAGGAGGGCGAACCATCAAGGATTTCAAGCTCACAAGGGCAGGAGATCACCTGGAGCTCTAATACCAAATGTCGGGACGAGAAAGAGATGAGATATATTACAAATGAAAAGTGTTACAATATATAGGCATAAGCCTATATGAAGAACATGACACTTGTCAAGAGAAACTGACAAGTGTCAATATAGAAGTTATAGTACACATTAATATTCTAATAGAATTATGTAGAAGTATACATGGCGAATTGCATTCATTTAACTAAAAAAAATTCAAATCGTGGTGATTTTTTTTGTGTTGGGGGCCATGAATATCGGTTTGAAAGTTTTAAAAATGTACAACAAAATTAAAGACTTTAGGATGATATGAAATATTTTTAGCCTTTATGCTTTATGATGATTGGTCTGAGATATGTATGATGATTGATTGTAGACATGATGATCAGTTGTAGACATGATGATCGATTGCAGGTATGACAATCAGATACAAATATGACAATCGGTTATATACATGAGGATCAGATGCAGGCATGACAATCAACTATAGGTATGATAATCAATTACAGGAATTCTAATTAGATGTAGGCATGATGATCAGCTGCATGTATGATGATCGATTGTAGGTATGACAATTTGTTGTAGGCATGATGATCGAATGCAAGCATGAATATCAATTGTAGATATGATGATTGGTTGCAGGTAACTATACCAATCAGCTAAAATCATGATGATCAAATGTAGATATGTTGATGTTTTGTAACCATACAGATATGTTGTAGGAATGTTGATCGACTATAAGCATTATGATTAGTTGTAGGTATGACGATCAGATGCAGGCATGGTTCTTGGATGCAGGATGATCAACACTCCTCTATAATCGATTGGCTTATGTTTATTGGCTTACGTTGATTGACACTTCTCTACAACCAATAGTCATATGTCGATCGACACTTCTCTACAACCGATTGGCTTATGTCAACAGACACTTCTCTACAACCTTGTTAAGTTTTTCACTGTTTCAAATCTATTTTTGAGTTAGATTATTTTAGATGTATGTTTATAAGTACCCACTATAATATATATACGGGTAGTATATGAGACAAATTGGGTAGGAAAAAAAAATCATTTATTGTTATGAATCGAGCAATAATTGATATTTCCAAATAACAAATATTAAGTATAATGCTCCATCGGTTCTAGGTGGTTAATGAACCATTCGATTAGTTGCAAGAACTACCCACATAACACCTAATTGGAGATCACATAGATGGATGCACTATTTTACTAAACTGAATAATGGAATATTTCTAACATACCTCCTTATTACATTATTGGTATACATAGAGCATTGTAAAACAATTTAAAATTGACACATGCAAGTTCCTTGGTGAATATGTCTGCAACTTGCTAATCAATGGGAATGTACTGGAAATGGAAGGTCAGCGACTTGTCTTTAAAGAGGATAGACCTGAGTTTAAAAAAAAAAAACTTGTGGGATTAATCCCGCATGCATCCGACGGATGCACTCACAACTCTTCAAAATATTATAGGGACACCTTTGAAGGTGATTTCCTTTGGGCGATCACCCCCTCCCATCCCTTTTGCCTACGTGTCTCCTAAACCTACAAACCCACCATGTCAGCCTTTGAACCTTCAAACCCATGTTAGAATTGTGTCCTTTGTCACATGCACATCAACATCATATCCTCTATCACATCCATATCAACATCGATCGGGTCTGGTTCTTATCTGTCGTCTATTAGTTTATAGTTCTTGCGTTAGCATTCCGCTACGTCTGGTTCTTGCATCAGTGTCCACCTACATCTGGTTCTCACATCAACGTCCACCTAAGTCTGTGTCATCCATTTGGTCCTTGTCCTCAACATTGAGAAATATGTCATGTCATCCTTGTCCCACCTATGGCTCTTGTACCATGTTACAAATTGAGCAGTAATTGATATTGCAAAAGAACAAAGGTTAAGTACAATGCTTCATTGGTTCTAGGTGGTTAATGAACCACCAGATTAGTTGCAAGAAATACCCACCTAATACCTAATTGGAGAGCGCATATATGGATGCACTATTTTACTAAAGCAAATAATGGAATATTGCTAACATTTATAATTTGAAGGTGAATTATCCATGGAATGGGGCGAAAGTTGTCGAAGAATTAAAATAAAAATAAGATAATTATTAATGGTGGGTGAATTTACTTTTAAAAAACTTTCACCCCGTAAATTTGGGTGAATGGGTCCCAGTGAAAGGATCCAAAATTAGCCAATTTAAAATTTTAAAATTCCTAAATAAAGTCAATTTACGATATTTTGCGCTTATGCATAACCCTACTTTAGCCTTAGCTAAATTTAATGCTTGGATATCTTGTCATAACAAATTTGTGGTATTTGATATGCTTAGGGACTTAATATATATATAATAAATAATGGTTCAATTATTATAATATAGGGACTAGGGAGGAAGCTACGATATCTAGAACACATAAGTTTTATTATTATAATGGATTTGAAACATACAACATAGATTTGATGCAAAAATTATTTGTGATTATTGTACTATTATTGTATACTAGGTTCATATCATGATAGGGTTTACCTATATCATAAGTATCATAAGTTAGAATTAATTCCTTACAAAGTGAATGCTTCTATTTTGAATGACAAATACTAAATTATAGGTACTAAATTTAAAGGTTGATGGAAGAGAATCCTAAAGGATCGTATGGTAAGAGTAGTGGGAACATCATCTATCTAGGGTAGTTTCCTTTTTTTTTATGCAGGAGCATCCAGTAGTACCTGATGCAGAACCATCCAGTGGCAGGAGGGCCACTTCTGAAAAATTGGCTAAGGAAGGAAGTTGTCACGATTTCGCGACATGTCGCAAAATCGCGACCAAAAGAGAAGAGAGATGAGAAGGAAGAAAATTGTCGTGATATCACGACAAAAAAAGTGTTGCGATATCGTGACATGTCACGTTATCACCACTCGCAAATGAAAGAGTCGACGAGAATGAAAGCTGTCACGATATCACGAAAAAAAAGGTATCACGATATCGCGACACCGAAAGGAGAGAGATGGCACAGATGAGGAGATGTCGCAATTTCATGACATGTCATAGTTTCGTGACCAGAAGGCAAGTGAAGAAGCCAACGGAGGAAGATATCGTGATTTCCCGACATGTCACAGTTTTGTGACCCGTAGAGGAGAGAGATGGCGCAGACGAGGAGATGTCACGATTTTGTGACATGTCGCAGTTTCATGACCAGAAGGCAAGTGAAGAAGCCAACGGAGGAAGATGTCGTGATTTCATGACATGTCACAGTTTCGTGACCAGAAGGCAAGTGAAGAAGCCAGCGGAGGAAGATGTCACGATTTCGTGACATGTCACATTTTTGCGACCAGAAAGTGAGGGAGGAGCCAGAGGAGAAAAAATTTGTGATTTCGTGACATGTCACATTTTCATGACCAAAAGGCGAGTGAAGGAGCCGAAGGAGAAAGATGTCGCGATTTCACAACATGTCACATTTTCGCGACCAGAAGGTGAAGAAGAAGCCAAGGGAGGAAGATGTCGCGATTTCGTGACATGTCACATTTTCGCGACCAGAAGGCGAAGAAGAAGCCAAGGGAGGAAGATGTCACGATTTCGTGACATGTCACATTTTCATGACCAAAAAGTGAGGGAGGAGCTAGAGGAGGAAAATGTCACAATTTCGTGACATGTCGCATTTTCGCGACCAAGAGGCAAGCGAAGGAGCCGAAGGAGAAAGGTGTCGTGATTTTGCGACATGTCGCATTTTTGCGACATGTCACATTTTTGCGACCAAGAGGCGAAGAAGGAGCCCGAAGAGAAGAATGTCACGATTTCGTGACCCAACGAAGAGAAAGGAGGCGAGGGAGAAAAATGTCATGATTTCGTGACATGTCGCATTTTCGTGACTCGAAGAGAAGAGAAAGCAGATGAAGGGAAAAGTGTCACGATATCGCGACACATCACGTTTTCACGACTCGAAGAGGAGAGAGAAGGCAATGAAACAAAAATGTCACGATATCGTGACATGTTGCATTTTTGCAACCGAAAGAGAAGAGGAAGAGGAAGGAGAAGATGTCACGATTTTGCGACATGCAACATTTTCGAGAGGTCGTTACAGAATGAGTTCAGTGAATGACACGTGGCAACACTAGACAACACGTGGCACTAAGGTGCAGTGAAAGCACACGAAGATGAAGAGTCACAGTAGACAAAGAGGCACGTGAATCTAAAATGAAGGGCCATGAATGGAAGATAGATTGTCGCACATAAATTATAAAAGGGCAAGCTGAGGCATGCACAAGGGGTGGGAGAACGATGAGAGGCAGGGTTGCAGATGTAATAACCAGAGGGCAATTCTGGACCTGCTGCGTTGTTCTTACTTCCAAAAAATCTTGAGTTCCTAGGTAGTGTAGATAGACAGTTTGCACCAGGAACAGAGAAAGCTTGGATCCATAGGTGTGTAGCAGATTTGTCGAACGTGAGGTAGTTACACCAGGGTCCGTAGATTACGAAAGCTGTGAAAGCTATGAAATCCAAGGTTAATGGTTGCGGCCATTATTCTATATTTGTATTTGCAAATTGTAGAGGGTCGGGGCCTCTATAAAAACCAAAAATTGTAATGAGAGAGCTTGGAGGGCAGAAATTGCTTAGGGAATGTAAACTACGCCTGCGGGCTAGTTCTGTGTAACTGTAAGTTGAAATTATAGAATGAAATTTTTGAGTTTTGATGAATGCAATTTTTGGCCCCCCCATCAAGTGGTATCAGAGCTAGAAGATTCTAAGCGTGTAAGCAGAGCACCGAATGTGAGGCAGCTTGCACCAAGATCTATGGAAAAGTGGTGAGAAGACAGAGGGTTGATTAATGAGAGTTCAAGTCCCTGTGTAGAAGAAGGTGATAGAACAGTACATAAGTGAAGGTCACTTCTCCATCAACCTTGGGTGTCTGATGCAGGAGAATCCAGTAGTACCTGATGCAGAAGCATCTAGTGGCAGGAGAGCCACTTCTAAAAAATTGGCTAAGGAAGGAAGCTATCATGATTTCATGACATGTCATGAAATCGTGACCAAAAGAGGAGAGAGATGAGAAGGAGGAAAACTGTCGCGATATCGTGACAGAAAAAGTGTCGAGATATCGCAACACAAAGTAGGGAGAGAAGCAGCGGATGAAAGATGTCACGATATCGTGACATGTCATGTTATCATGACCCACAGATGAAAGAGTCAACGAGAATGAAAGCTATCGTGATATCATGACAAAAAAAGTGTCACGATATCGTCACACCAAAAGGAGAGAGATGGCGCAAACAAGGAGATGTCACGATTTTGCGACATGTCACAGTTTCACGACCAGAATGCAAGTGAAGAAGCCAGTGAAGGAAGATGTCATGATTTTGTGACATGTCACAGTTTTGTGACCCATAGAGGAGAGAGATGGCGCAGATGAGGAGATGTCACGATTTCATGACATGTCGTAGTTTCGTGACCAAAAGGCAAGTGAAGAAGCCAGCGGAGGAAGATGTCATGATTTCATGACATGTCGTAGTTTCGTGACCAGAAGGCAAGTGAAGAAGCCAGTGGAGGAAGATGTCACAATTTCGTGACATGTCGCATTTTCATGACCAAAAAGCGATGGAGGAGCCAGAGGAGGAAAATATCATGATTTCGTGACATGTCACATTTTCACGACCAAGAGGCGAGCGAAGGAGCCGAAGGAGAAAGATGTCACGATTTCATGACATGTCGCATTTTCATGACCAGAAGGCAAAGAAGAAGCCAAGGGAGGAAGCTGTCGCGATTTTGTGACATGTCACATTTTTGCGACCAGAAGGCGACGAAGAAGCCAAGGGAGGAAGATGTCACGATTTAGCGACATGTCACATTTTTGTGACCAGAAAGCGAGGGAGGAGCCAAAGGAGGAAAATGTCATGATTTCGTGACATGTCGCATTTTCGTGACCAAGAGGTGAGCGAAGGAGCCAAAGGAGAAAGATGTCGCGATTTTGCGACATGTTGCATTTTCGTGACCAGGAGGCGAAGAAGGAGCCCGAAGAGAAGAATGTCACGATTTCGTGACCCAACAAAGATAAAGGAGGCAAGGGAGAAAAATGTCACGATTTCACGACATGTCGCATTTTTGTGACTCGAAGAGAAGAGAAATCCGATGAAGGGAAAAGTGTCGCGATATCGTGACATGTCGCATTTTCGCGACCCAAAGAGGAGAGAGAAGGCGATGAAATAGAAATGTCGTAATATCGTGACATGTCATGTTTTCGTGACCGAAAGAGAAGAGGAAGAGGAATAATGAGAAGATGTCGTGATTTCGTGACATGCAACATTTTTGGGAGGTCGTTGCAGAATGAGTTCATTGAATGACACGTGGCAGCACTAGACAACACGTGGCACCAAGGTGTAGTGAAAGCGGACAAAGACGAAGAGTCACGGTAGACAAAGAGGCATGGGAATCTGAAATGAAGGGCCATGAATGGAAGATAGATCGTCACACAAAAATTATAAAAGGGCAAGCCGAGGCATGCACAAGGGGTTGGAGAACGACGAGAGGCAGGGTTGCAGATGCGATAACCAGAGGGTCGTTCTAGCCCTGCTACGTTGTTCTTCCTTCCATAAAAGCTTGAGTTCCTGGGTAGTGTAGACAGATAGTTTGCACCAGGAATAGAGAAAGCTTGGATCCATAGGCATGTAGCAAATTCATCGAATGTGAGGCAGTTACACCAGGGTTCGTAGATTACGAAAGCTATGAAAGCTGTGAAAGCCGAGGTTAATGGTTGCGGCCATTGTTCTATATTTGTATTTGCAGATTGTAGAGGGTCGGGGCCTCTATAAAAACTAGGAATTGTAATGAGAGAGCTTGGAGGGCAAAAATTGCTTAGGGAATGTAAACTACGCCTACGGGCTAGTTCTGTGTAACTGTAAGTTGAAATTATAGAATGAAAGTTTTGAGTTTTGATGAATGCAATTTTTGGCCCCCCATAATTTTTAGGCCTATGATATACATATGCATAGATATTAGAGGAATATTAAGAAGGAATCCCCATCCTCCTTTGAAATAAAATGATTGTTGCATGATATTTATTATAACTACTATCAAAATCAAGTAGCTTATCTTACAGTGAGCTCTACTAGGAATCAAAATTAAACATGGAATCCAACAAATAAATAAATGTGGTAAGGGCTCAATGTTCTTATTAAATCTCCTTAATCATACAGTAAAAAATTACTTATAATAGACATTAAATATTAGGGTGATAATTTGCAAGTGAAGGAACAAATTGCTAAACTAATTCTATGTCACTTTTAAACACTTTTTAGGGACATTTTTATCTTTATTGATAAGAAATTTGCTCTATTTTTTTTTGACTATATCCTTTGTAAAATTTTGATAATAAAAATGTATTCTTTGATAGTCCTCTATCTTTTATGCATTTAATCGATGGATATTTTGTTATGGTCAAGGTAAAGGACCTAGAATTTATGGTCATTCAAAATAATTTTAATAGAAATATGGTACTTCATCTATTTTATTTTTTCCATGATGTATTAGGAGGTTGTAAAAATGGGTCATTATAAATTAGGTGTTGATTATGCTTATACCAAAATGGCACATTAGATATAATATGCCTAACTAGAGATGACTTACCTTTCTTACTATGTCATATAACATAATTGCCAAACCATTGGCAAGATGAATTGATCATATAGCTTAGAAAATAGTCTAATTTCCATAGGGGTAGCTACATACTTGATAAGATCATTTTGGATTTTGAAGCACTTGAATGTATATAGGATTTAGGACAATATGTAGTCTTTTTTAAATTGGACTCTAATAAAGCTTATTATATGGTGATATGGTTAGTCATTTTATTAATGATAAAATAGTAGGGTTTGGTGGATAATTTTAGACATAGATATCTATGCTTTTTACTGATGTTGTAGAAAATATAGATGTTAATGGGAAACTCCTAGATTCTATGGAGTTTTATAGATATTTATATAGGGTTTCCTATTGGATTTATTCTTATATGTCATTGTAGATGCTTTAGGGTATGCTTTAGATTAATTATATAGAGTTTTCCATTGGATTTCTTCTAAATTACATATGTAGTTGAATAGGATGGGTTGATGACATTGCTATGATTTCAAATAGTACCCTTATCAATTATCATTTAAAAATTCATCCATTTTTGTGGCAATATTCTTTGATGACATTTTTCCTAATGATTAAGACACCTAATATTCGACACCATAAGCATAATGACCCTACAATTAGTTATTATTGTAGTGGTCCTTATCACTATCATTGGAATCCATTTTGGATTCATGGTTATCAATAATATTAAGAGATTTTTATAAAATGTAGTGGCTTTAAAATACATCATGATCAAAATGGAACTTTCACAAGCAATGTATCCTCAAATTTCCTCAATCAATAAATCAATCTAATGTAATTTTTTATTGGTGCATCATCCCATAAATGAATATAAATAAATTTTTTAAATGGTTTGGAGAGAAATTATACCTATTCAATAAATTTTAATGTTTATGGTAGGTGATATATGGATATTAAATATAAATATAACCAATTCATTAATTTCAAGTATGAAATTGTGGACATATAATAATATAAATCTATTAAGAAAGTTTCATAGAGTTTAAGTTTACAACTTATAAATACCATTTTAGAAGTAGCTATCTTTAAAAAAAAAACTATGGATGGGTATTCTAGTTGCAAAAAAAGGTCCCTTTGAATCTCATTTCTAATTTGTTGATGATGCTTTTATTTTGGACCATCCCTTAGTCAGTGAGGCCATGGAATTTAAATCAATATTATCATGATATGATAAGGCTACTAGACAATTGGTAAATACTATAAAATTTAGGATTTATTTCATTAATATTGCCCTATATTTACAAAAAAAATATTATCAATATTTTAGTGTTTAAAATTAAAAAATCGCCATCAACCTACTTGGGTATACCTTTGTATGATAAAGGAAATAAAAAAGATCTTTGGATATCCTTTTTGGATAGAATGAAATCTTGCTTGGCAGGTTGTAAAGTAAAGTTATTCACAATGGTAGGATGGCTACAACTCATATAGACTATATTGTAATCCATTCCTATTTATATGATGTCACATTCAAGACTTCCAATAGGTGTTGCATAAAAATTAATAAAATTAAAAGAGCATTTATATGGAAAGGTTGTGAGAAAAAAATTAGTTTTCCTCTTTGTAAGTAGGATAGGATTTGCAAAGGAAATAATATTGGAGGATCAGGCTTACGAAATTACAGATTTATATATTTGGCATTAGGAGCAAAGCTCGGGTGGAGATTATTCAAATATGAAGGAAATAATTGGGTAAAAATATTATTTCAAAAATATATAGGTTCTCTTTATGCAATTAAATTATTTAAGAAAATAAATCTACCCATAGGATCATCAACATGGAACTTCATATTATAAAGTTTTCAATTGATAAAGAAACATATTATATGGTTGTTTAATTAGGGTAATTACGTAAGTTTTTGGTCTAACATTTCGTTGAAGCATTATCCTCTTATCTCTGACTCAAAATAGAAACCATTGGATCAAGTGTGTCTAGAATGTAAAGGTACAAAGTTGAAAGGTTATGTTATTATAAGCAAAAAATCTAGATCATTGATTTCTTTTAGTAACCTGGTTGAAGGAGTGAAACTCAAAAAAATTGTAGATGAACTTTAAAAAATGCTTCAAAAGTTTTATTTATCTAATTTTACATGAAAGGATGAGTTGGTTTAGAATTTATCAAAGGATGGTGGATACTCGGTCAAGTTGGGATATGATAATTTAGAACAATAAAAATTTCCTTAAATATTTTCCTTGGAAGAATGTTTGGTCATTAGAGGCTCTCCCTAAGGCATCAACATTTATTTGGTTAGTAGTTGATAGTAAGATTCATATGGGAGAGAGTCTACAAAAAAGAGAATATTATGGACCCTTCGTATTTGCCTTGTGTGAGAGGAATTTAGAAACATAGGATATTTTAATTCTTTATTGTTCATTTGCTCACACCATTTGGGGTTAATTTTTAAAAAATGTGAAATTATATTGGGTAGCTCCATCAACATTGAAAGAGTTGATAAAATGTTGGATAAACTATTTCAAATCTAAAGCATTATTCATTCTTTTGAGGATTGGCCCTGCCATTATTTTTTGAAACTTATGGCTTGAAAGGAATAACTAAGCTTCTAAAAATAAATCTCAAAATCATGCCCAAGCTTGAAACTGTATTATTGCCTCTTGTAGAATACCTACAAATATGATGCTCATAATAGGAATTCTCAATTGTATAAAAATAGGTGCTAATAACTTGGCTACAAGATTTGAATGTGCATGGAAGAGTCATCTACGATAATAAAATTAAAACAAAGTATGTACTTTGATCTATGGTAAAATTAAAATATCTAGAAATTGATTTTATCAAAATTAATTTTGATGGTGCTTCTAAATAAAATCTAGGAAAATCTTGTGGAGGTGGTGTTTCTAGAAATAGTGAAGGAAAAATTCTCCTCACTTATTCATGATCATATGGAACTTCAACTAACAACTATGTAGAAGCTAGAGCACTTCTTACAAGGATTAAAATTGTAGAAGAAAAAAGATGGAAACATATTACAATTGAGAGGGACTCACAAATTATCATTAATGTTATTAACAAAAATGGATGTGGAGACTAGATAAAAAATAATATTATTGTTGATATTCATCTTCTATTACTAGAGGTAATATCCTAGCAGTGTGAACATATTTATAGAGAAGGAAAATTGGCAGGAGATAAATTAGAAAATTATGGTGTTGATCTTCATCTTAGTGAAATTCAAAGTTTAGAAGACAACTGGCCAAGTGATATTTTATTTATTAATTAAAATGATGTCAAGGAGCTGATTGTAGAAATATCACACTTTGAGGAAGTTGAAGAATATATTTAAAAGAAAAAATAAATGAAAAAATGTGATAAAAAGGTATGCTACTACAAATGTAATATCTCAGTATTTTGATGGGAGTGGCCCCAAATTGAATCCATATATAACTTGTTAAAAAAAACTATGAATTCAATTAGGATAATTCCTAAATTGAAGATCAAATTAACGATCAACCATGTATGTGGATTTTATTATTGATCAATATGAACATTGCACCTACAATATAATACCTTATCCATTGGTAAAACTATTCTTTTATTTTGGTTAGTTTTTGGTATTACCTGGGATCCTTTTTATATTCTCAAACACTAATTATACTACTCTTTTCTAATTTATTATCAATGTAAATAATATACTTCATTAATAAAATTCATCATTCTACATAGTTGAATCCAATATTCTTGTGAACATCTATTTATATTTACATAGTTTTATCTTTTATATTTTCTATTATTACTTTCACAAGAATCTACACTTTAATTTTGTTGTTGCTAATAATGGACTAGATAAAATTTATTATTATAATAAAAAATATTATTATGATCATTGAATTGGATCACAATTAAATTTTCTTACATTAATTAGACATCCTTCCTTCTGTGGAGTTGATGGAATGAAAAATTGATCTTCTGATCATATAGTTCCCTAGGGAACATATAGAGCCTAAGGCAGATTAATTAAAGAATTATATGAAATATTTCAAAATTATATTTTTATTTTATCTATTATTATTTATAGATATATCGACTATTGGTTCATGTGGTTCTCACCATATATTCCTAAAGGGTAGACGAGAGTTAACCTTGGATTCTACCTTTTTCTCTTCTTTTTACTTTTGTGGCTATGCAAATTTGATGTGTTTCTTCTTAGGTATAGAGTACATGTAAAGTATTTTAAATGTATAAATTCCAAGGAAAATCATATGAAGTACATATTAAACCATTTCAAAAAATATATTTTTGTGTATTTGTAGTTCTAGAATAACCTTGCTTACACATATGAGGATTCGATGGAACCCCTGCTTCCCCACTTGAGGGTCTCTTTCCAAAGGTGGCCTCAAATATGTGGGAATATTCAATGTGAGTAGGATCTACTTCATATATTTATCAACATGTCTATGTTTGTTGTTGATTTTATGCTTGATGGTGTTTAATGGGTTTATTCCACAAATTTCAAAGGTTTTGGATTGCCAATTTGACTCTTTAACAAGCCTTAATAAACATAAAATTTACTCAAACTTAAATTAAAGATCACCTAAAATGCATGCTAAGTATAAAGACACAAAATGCAAGAATACAAGAGCTAACCTAGTATGCTTTTGAGTTTTAAATGATGGACTATGCTAAGAGAGCATTTTATTTTCCAAAGCAAACAAGAGATAATGTATTAAACATGTTAACCTAAAATGCAACTATATGATTTTTTATTTCTTGAATAATTTCTTGTGAAAGGAAATAATTTAGATCTATACTAATATTCTTTGATTTTTCCTCAAATGAATGTGATTAAAGAAAATGAATTTGAACTATTCTAAGGGTTCCTTAATTTCCCAATGTAAATGTAATTTAGGCAAACAAATTGTGAAAATAGAGATTAGGAAGCAAAAAGTAATAAAAAATAAAGACAAGGGAGATGCCAAGTGTAGGGTTACTTATTTTTGTGCCTGATCAAATTCACCACTGACTATCAAATTTTCCATTGGTGAATTTTCCACTCGTGTTTTTTCAAATTGTAAAAGTAGACCAAAAATTTAGGTCTATCTAATTTGTGAGGTCTATCTGAGTGTAGTGAGTTGATTTTCTATCTTCCCAACTGATCAAAACTCTATTAAATCATATTTAAGTATTATTTGACATCCTTTTGGAAGGGATGCACTCCCTATCAAATTCCTCTAGTGCAAATTTACCACTAAAATTAGGCAGTGGCCTTTTTACTTTCGATGCCTAAATTAGAGTGATAAATTTACCAATTTTGTATTGGGTGGTGTATTTGAACCTAAAATTATAATATTGGTTGCTTTAAGTGAAATTTGGGGGCAAATGAAGTTCAAATGCTGTCAAATTGGATAAGGGAGGTGAAGGATTAAATTCCTAATGCATGTGGGCTAAAAAATATAAAACCTATGAGATAAGATGGGTATGGCAAATAACGATGGAAAGTGAGGTTCAACATTTGATTTTGGCCCAAATAGAGATGGAAATGGACCTAAATGCTAAGAGGAATCCTCAAATTCCTCTAATATGAAATTAAATGGGATTCAAGGCTAAGAAATAGCAAATGCTAATGTGAAATGAGGGCAATGTGAGATGGAAATATTATTTAAAATGTATAAAATTAAAGAGCATGTAAACAAGAAGTTAAATGATCATATAATCTAGCATATGAAATGATAATGAGCATGGAAAGTAAGCAACATAGAGTTTAGAGATGCAAGTAGATATGAATTAGATGAAAGAAACGATAAACACCTTCAATATGAAAGATATTAATGACTAAAATGCATGGATTCAAAGTGAAAATGATGTTAGTATGCTATAATGAAAGATAAATTACTATGAAATAAAGAAAACTTGTTATGAGTGAAAGAAATCAGTATGAAAATTATATCACATAAGCGCTACAAATAAAGCAACGTTAAATGTTAAGAGAGATAAATGCTTGCAAGTGAAAGATGTTAGTAACTATGATGCATTGATTGAAAGAAGAAATGAGATTAGTATACCAAAATGAAAGAAAAATGCTTGTAAATGACTAAAAATTAATAAAATTAAGAATACTTGCTATGAAATGAAATTATAAGAGCATGATCAAGCTTTAATGAGTTGTAAATAGATGTTTGAAATCCAAATGAACATAGAAAATGAATATTAGTAGCTATAAATGCCAAATTTAAGTTAGCAAGGCCAAATAAGAGGAAAATTGCATAACATAAAAACAAGAAGATGAAAATAGAAGGATGTTAGGAAATCTATCCAATCCTAGCAATGGATTGCTCTTCTTCTAAGGTTATTCCCTTACTCCAACACCCCCTTTGTCTTGTTTTAATTGCTCCAAATACTTGGTGAGAGTGCTCCAAATGAGAAAAAATAACCACTAAAAAATTTGCATCTGATTAAATATTTTGTTCAATGGTTAGTTTGACTAGCCAAATGACCTGAAATGATATTTTTGTAAATTTACCATTGGTGTGCAAATTTACAACTATCCTGCCTAGGTGTATTTTTGTGTAGTTTGAGGCAATAATAAATATCAAAACATAGGCATATCTATACTTGTCACAAATGTATTTTTGAGCCTAATCTAATGGTGTTTATTTTGTGATGTTTTTAGATGATTATATAGGTCAAAATTTGTCCCAAAGATAAACTTACTTTTTAGGGCTTCAAACACCCTAAATTCGGGTATGAAGATGATTGATTTGATTTGTTTGATAAAAAGGCTTATGAAAGCAAGTTAATTGGTAATTTTTATTAGGATTGGTAAATGATAAAATATATCAAAATTGATGTCCATTTTTCCATGGTTAGGGTGTCTTAATGAGGTGTTGTTAGGTGCATTTATTAAATATATTGTTTTCTATATACATAAAAATTGGGTGTTTACATTTTGTCTCATTTTTATATATTTATTGTAAAATAAATGTATCAAAAGTATATTGTGGGATCCCAATTTTAACACTAGAATGTTTGTTGATATTTAAGAAATTGATTTGATGATTCATTAGTCATTGCTTTTGGTGACATGATGAATTATGATATGAAATTATTTTTTGAGATAGTTTATGTATGATTTAGATATGAAAAGAAAAATTAAGACATCCTAATATGATGGAGGCATTTGTATGAAATCATTACCCTAGTGGTGGTCTAGGAGACGAGATAATGACAAGTTCTAGGGGAAATATAATTTTATTACTGAGTGGTGACCTAAAGTATGATAATGGGAAAACACTCACGAGTATGCTTTGATGTTGATTGTGTTTATGAGTAGTGGTATTTGGACCTGATAAAGGACAAGCTCTCATCCAATTCAAGTGTCATATTTTTATCCCAAATAACACTTGGGTAAACATACATTAATAATAAAAGTCTTTAATATTATCCTTTGAGCCTAGAAATACTTTTTTACTAGTGCTTGAAAATATGTTAATATTCCACTCCCAAGTGATGGCCTAGGAGCCATGATAATGGAAAAGCACTAAAAGAAGTGACATTAAAATCTCACCATGCTTAAATGGTGGTCTTAGATACGACATAAAATACAAGCACTTAAGACATTATGAGGTACTTGTAATATGTACAATATATATGTATTGTTGTTAGTAGAGTTAGTTATTAGTGATTGTTTGTAATACACACTTTGAGGGACATACTCGAAGGATTTTAAATGCATGCTTTGAATGACATACCCAAATGTTTTTATGCACACTTTGAGTGGTGTAGCTGAAGGATTTTAAATGCACGCTTTGAGAGGCTTACCCAAAGTATTTTACTAAGAATATGCATATAATGCTTTGAGAAGAATGGCCAAAAGGATTTTAATGTGGGTAATTTATTATTATTTGAAAAGTGGTATGAGAGTTGTACATGTTTAATCAAATTTAATATACCATAGGTGGTATAGGAAATTTTTGAGCATGTTTGTATGTGTGATTTCTATGTATGATTTGGTGATAATATCTACAATTTATGATGTTTATGCATGACATGGTTGTAAACAATTGTAAAATAATGATTTGTATATTTGTTTTCATGCTTACCCCCAAGTGGTAAGAAGATATAGGATGGATATAGATTCTGATGTTTGAATTATAGATAGAAACATGGGATAATGAGATACCCCCAAGTATGTTTAAAGATAATTTTGTAGAAGTATTTTTAAAATCCCGATTTGACCCCTTATTTTATGATTTTTTGTTAAATATAGTGACAAACTAAAATATTTATATAGGAGTTAGTTAATAATTTTCAGAATAATTAAATATTGAAAATGGAAAATTGAAAGATAAGATGTTTTGTTGTTTAAATTAGTGGTTAATTTGTATTATTAAATTTTTATTATAAAGTTAAACCTAGGATTTAAATGAGTCCAACTTGGTGGGTGGATTGTATTTAATTAATATTTAATTAGACGATAATTTATCCCAAGTTTTGTGTTAATGAAAATATGTTTTAGTTGGGTTTAAACCAAAGTAATGAGGTTAGTTTCTAGAAAGTATAGGTGTGAATTTTTGATTGGACCGCCTTGGGTGCAATAGTCAAAGTAGCACCAAGTTCAAATAAAATATTAATGAGAGGTTTATCCCACAAAATTTTATAATAAAAAAATAGATCATGGGGTAGGGGTCATAAAGGTTATAAATAGAGATCTTTGGGGTATTTGGAATCTTAAAAATATCAACAGATGCAAGTTAGGGAATATGCTCTCTGAGAAATTTGGATCAAAAACCAAACACTTGCATTTTCTGTTGATTCGACATTGAGAATTTAACATTTCCTAGGGAGAATGCTCTTTGACTCTGTCGAAATAGAAACTAGATAGAGTTTTGAATCTCTCGCTTAATCCTCCTATCATTTATCTTGTGGTCTAAAACAAGGGAATCTCATGGAAACAAGCTCAAATTTTTAACTAAGGCTTAGAGTTAGAATATTTTCTTACATCGAGTCGAGTTAGAACCTTTCTAGTTTATGATCTATTGTTGTGTTGAGTTAAATGAGTCAAGGGTTGAAAAACGTTTATGAAATTATGATGTTTAAATATTTATGTTGAATTTGAAAATTATTGATTTGTGAGATGTTGTCATAGTATGTACTAAAGGAAACAAAAATGGCAAAGGTAAGGTTATTTTGTTATGTGTGTTGTTTGAGTATAAATGATTTCCTTCTTTGAGAAGAAAACATATGTTGTTCATGTCTGGTTATAATAGCTTTATGAGTCTCTAATGAAAGAATACTTATGTAAATGTTAAATTAATGGTGGTTGTAGGGTTTGGGTGAAGCACAAGAGCTACGTTTAATTGTTTAAAAAAAATGATTAAATTTCCTTATGAAACCCTATTACGATTTTTCCATAGATGAGGTTGTCTTTGATTGATCTACATAGGGTATCCATGGCCATGCCCTTGAAGCAATAATAATGTGCACGTAGATGGTACACGTAGATGGTACACTCGATAATTCATGGAGCTACCTTTTGAGTTGTGTAAAATGGCTGTTAAAATGTCAAACTCTACCCTATATTTGATAGAATACATCTTCAAGAACTTAGGAGACAACACAAGCTAGGTTTCATTATGAGTCTCTATGAGATGTATTGTCTTTGGTTTCCACTTAGGTTTGTTGGTTAAAAAAAATAATGTATACTCCTTAGAGAAATGATTGTCGTAGGTTCTATTACCTCCATTACTCACTATGGATTTATGTTCAAATGATGCCCTCCATTGAAACCTTGTGTTATGTCTTGTTATTATGTTGGAGGTTATAGTTAAAGAAAAATAATAATAACAGTGGACTATGTGGTTTAATGGTTATAATGAGGGTTTTGAAATATTATGTATTTTGGGAACAAGTTTATGTATTTAAGTATTGTTGATTATTGAGACTAAACTATGGGTTGGAAAATTGTTAGGGAAAATGTTAAATTATACATTACCTTGGGTCTTTAGGAACTCAAATAAAGTTTAGAAAATAGTAAGAAGAGATAAGAACAATAATTGTGTGTGTGTTTGAAAATAAAAGTATCTAAAAGCTAAAGATGACAATAGTTACCTAAAGAACTATGGTAAAGATATAGTGATAAGAATTTAAAAGGTTTTAGGAAGGAAATATTATTATGGCCCATTGATGGCCCCAAGTTTACCAAACTTGTCATGTCTAAGTGAATTAAACAAGGGGGTTTAAATTTGTATAAAGAGCTAGGATAATGGGGATCTTTAGACTTAAATAGTTGGTAGTTGTAAATTGATTATCAATCTTAAAAAGTATCTTGAAAAAAATTAGAGATTAAATATGGATGTATATAGATAATGCTTCTAAAAAGGAATTATCTACTAAATTGTGACTTTGGTAAAACATCATATTATGTTTAATTAACTGAGGATATGTTTCTTGTAGATTATTAGGTACTATGAAATAATCTTCCTTGATTTCTTTTGGCAATATGGTTGTGTTGTAATTATTTTTGGATGGGGGAAATTTGTAATAGGGTTACACTTTCTCTAGAACTTATGGAGGTTCCTCATAGCCAATTTGATGTTTACATTTTGCATAGAAAATGGCATGTTTATTTTTGGATAAATAGCATGGAATTAATGGAATAGGAAAGATTCATTCTTAGGGAAATTTATGGGGTTTCCTTATTCTTGGATGAAATGAATGATTGTTTTCTGAAATGATATTGTTATCTGCATGATTTGCTTACATATATTTGATACGATAGTGCAAGAGCATTATGATGATTAGGAGTATATCATGTGGTGTATTGTCCTAATCTTAAGTAGCCAATATTCTAGTATTTGGAACTTGAGACAAACAAACCAGATGCTCCTGCTAAACCTGAAAGTGAGTTGAAGTATTGTTATTGTTGTAATTTTACCTCAAGTATACTGTATTTACTTTGTAACAACAAGGATTGATTATGAGTAGAATCTTTTGTTTAGCTATTAGGTGCTGAGTAATTTTTGTAATGAGTTCATTGTGGCTTTATAAATACTGAAAGGATTTCATTGTATAGTGTGCCAATTGTTGATGTATTTAATAGAGAAAAATTGAAATGTAATGCTACAATTCATTCTCTATGCTGTTTTTGAAATGTTACATTTATGAATTTGAAAGGATGAATGTGCAATTTAATGACAAGGATATATGGAAACTAATAATGACATAAACATGGATAAGTGAATATATCAACATGAAGTAAACCTTGAGTTAAAATGGTAGGTGCTAGCACACCTATGTGAATCTGTGGTTGATTATCTTAACAAACCATTGTTGATATGGTTATAGATGCTAAGAATTGCATCTTAAATTTAATTGCATTGTCCAATGTGCAGTGTAGTTAACAAGGCACACGCTCACTAAATAGGTTGTGTAATACCTAAAGCTATAACAAAGAGTTTAACATGGGTTGAACTTGTTGTGAAAAGAGTGTTACGATTGAAATAGACTGGTAAAATTTTGTGATCATTATGGGGGATTTGGCCACTCCCATAGACTAGGATAGACTCTGATCAAGTGAATTCCTGTGTGGTGTTTTCCTAAAACACTCAATGGTTACTCAACTATAGTAGTTGCTAGTATGATTCTCTCAATGAAATAAAAAAATGGTTGGTTTTATAATGGGTAAATTTTGGTTATTACAGTATTGATGATGTGTCTTGGAAGTCATGTTCCACTATTACATACACTCATAAGAAAATATGATGAAAATATCTTGTCATCATCATGAGGGAGAGAATATGATTTTTAATGTCCCTATGGGTGGGAGTTAGACATACATAATTTACATACAAGTTTTGATATCAATTCACTCTTAAGTTGTGGCCTTGGATACACACTTAAAAGATATTTCAAATGATGATACATCCAAATGATAAAAATATGCACACATATCATTTGGATAGTGTTGAGAGTTTACCCAAAGTACTTTGTTAGCATTGCCTAAATGAATTTGTTAGCTTACCTAGAGTACTTAGTTAGCATAAATGGAGGACATAGTTTGCATGTGCCCAAAGGATTTAGTTAGCATTTCCCAAAGGACTTTGTTATATTTCCCAAAGGACTTAGTTAAAATTGCATGAAGGACTTGGTTAGCATGTGCCCAAAGGACTTAGTTAGATTTACCTAGAGGACTTAGTTAGCTTGCCTAAAGGACTTAGTTACCATTGCCTAGAGGACTTAATTAGCATGTTCCCTAAGGACTTTGTTAGCTTTCCCAAAGTACTTAGCATGGTGATATTATATGATATGTACAAATTATGTGTTGAAGTGGAAATATATGTGCAAAACAACTTGTGACATGTTATTGAGATGAGAAATGTATAGTAATTTATCCTTAAGAAAGTACATAAGAAGTGTGTAATATGTTATTTTTTGTGTTAAAAGTTATGTATATACATCATGTCATGATAATTCTAAAATGATGTTTCCATTTTTAAATTTTGTTGTAAACCAAAATTGAACAACACCAATATAAAGATAAAGTAATCAAAAGCACAATAATAACACAATATTGCACAAAATGAATAAGCGTTTTATTAACATGGGCGGATATCAAAAGTATACCATCAATATACCCAAATATGAGGTTTTACAATGCTTTTGAGATACAAATTTTACAAATACTAGGGTATTTTGAAACCCTAGGTCAATACACTATTGGTATCTTCTCACTCATTCTCTATCAAAACAAGGAGTGCGGGTGGGCTCGTGTATCCTTGTGGGGCAAACCTAGAGTCAATAGCTTTCTAAAAGATGATACCTACACCTACAAACATAAAAACAACAAAAAGATATTAGAAGCACCTGTGAGGGCTCTACACTATGAGGCCCTCAAAAAATAAGACTTTTAAAAACTAGATGCTACAATATAATACTCTAAATAGAAAGTATAGGAATGTAAGATAAATGCAAATAAATTCTTACCTTGTCAACATGCTAATTTCTATCTCTACTCCTATTGATAATGGTCACGAGGACGTTCGAACAGTGCCCGAGGGTGTTAGAACTGCAGATCTATTGTGGGAAATACCTAAAGGTATTTTGTGATGGCAATGAATGCCCAAAAGGGTTCCATAAATTCCCATAGGTACTTTGTGGATTCCCATGGGAACTTTGTGAGCTCTAGAGGGTGTTCAAGGATGGAGGAAAGTCGTAGAACTGGATCTGGTTCATGCAAGCTTGGTGGCAAAGAAAGAGGAGGGATACGGTGGCAATGGCGAGTGATGAAAGGGACATCGATGTGGCTAGGTAAAATATTCATAAGGGATTAAATATTTCTCTAAGTGATTGGTAAATCTTAGGAACTAAGGTGCTTAGGGTTTTTTTAAGGCTTTCCTGTTAGAGTTAAAGTGCACTATGCCTTCAGTTTGACACTTGTCAGTTTCATTGACAAGTGTCATGTTCATCATATAGGCCTTGTGCCTATTTATGTAACACATTTTTATGAATAATTTAATCCCTTTGAGTTTTCCCTCCTAACATTTGGTATCAGAGCAGGCTTTACCTGCCCTGTGAAAACCCTTGAGGGGGGATTTCCCTCATGGAAATCCTCCCTCCCCCTCATCTTTTTTCCCCTATTTTTTTCAAGCCTAGGGAGTATGCTCTCCATTTTTTAAAAATGGATCAGAAACCAGATAGCTTGAAAATTAATGGCTGCCCCCAATCCCAAATATTTTTTTTGTAGGAGACCCAGAAATAGAGTGTCGTCTTGGAGACCTCAGAGGAGATCTTTTAGGTGAACCTGCTGTAGATGTTGTGTTTGGTGTCCCTGTTGGAGTACGACATGGTGTGAGATAGGGGGAAATAATCCGTCAAGTGACAGACGAAGATGCAGAATTTGCTGATGTAGGGGGAAACGATTCTGCAGGCTTTATGGGGCCGGATCCAAGCGTTCTTTCTAAGGAAGTGGAAGCGGCATTGTGAAGTCTATTTTTTTTTTTTTTTGGGCAGTACAGATGAGCCCAAATGCTACACTGGCAAAACTATTTCCTGGCAGCTAAAGATGAATTCTGCCGAACAGTAAAGTTGAAGGCTGTTCGTTGCCCTCCTCGTTAGTGCAAAAGTTCTGTTTTAAAATGGTCTATTTTAGTTATTGTTGCTGTCGTCGTTGTTGGCCGCGGGATTGGTGCGCAGAATACAAATGAGTGTGGGGTTTCGGAAGGAGGACCAACGTCTACAGTTTTTCCAGCTTGGCGATGCTCGTCTGCTATTGGCGGATTTGGTGCTGTGGAAGAACAAGCAGATGTCAGCAAGCGTCTGCTATTGGTGGATCACCTAAATCATTGTGCTCCTCGCTGGCTTTGTAACCCTGCACACGATTTGAGAAAGAAAAAAAATAGTGATTGCATATTGTTCTCTTCTTTACTGTGGATATATGTGAGGTTGCATATGGTCTTCTGTCTGTGCAGATTTCACTTTGATCTCTTGTTGGCCATAATTCTCACATTTATATTGAGATGCTGGAAAACGATGTGTAAGCATTGTAACTGAAGCTTACTTGCCCAAAGTGTATCAATGATGCACTTCTGGTTCTGCGATTTTTGGAAGGCCTGTAGTCACGGGAAGCGGGTGTTGGCCATTTTTGAAAGACGTTTGGCTTCAGCTATGCAGAAGTTTTCATCAAATGGTTATTCAGTGGTACTATGTAGTTGGAGCGAGCTCCCCCGTCAGGTCCCGGGTTCGATTCTCTAGGCCGGGTTCGCAGGATTCGGATGGCTCGCCTATTGGACCTTTTTTTTTAGCAAATTCTACAGCCGAGCGGGGACAAAGAGGAGGACATCAGGGTGGTTGCGTGGGCACCATTCGTACCCTCCGATGGTGCATATGTTTTTTTTGCTGGCCATTTTCCTGGTGGAACTGGTTACAACCATTGTAGCGGTCGTGGATTATCGCTGCTATTCGAATGCTGAGAATGTGGCCCTTTGTTCAAGATTTGTTGGATCTATGATCCTGTATGCTTGTATGGAGGGGCTTGAAAGGACTGCAGAATACACCTTCTGCACAACAACTATTGCCGCGCTGGGCAAATTTGCCACTGATTCAGCAACAAGAGCTGCATTCCTCCAGAAAACGTATATTCCTGCCCTGTGAAAACCTTTGAGAGGGGATTTCCCTCCCTCCCCATTTAAAAAAAAAAAAAAATTTACCGAGGGAGTATGCTCTCCATCATTTGATGGATCAAAAACCAGATGGTAAGATTTTTTAAAGTTTGGGAAATAGTAGGCCATCTTTTTTATCCAAGAAAGCAATGAAATCTTCATCACATTCTCTGCCCTACCCTGCTTTGTCTTGCCCTATTTTTTTTTTCTCTGCGTTGCAGTTCCTTCATCGTTCTCAGCAGAAGCCGAATTGGACGCAGGAGTTATAACAATTGGTTCTGTTATCTTTTGACCTGTTCTTGGACCGTTCCCAGCAAAAGCACCACCATGCGAACTGAATCTAGATGATAATGTTCTCGCAACATTCTGCTCTAGACTCAGCTGTTCATCAGCGAAAACGTTTGATATCGCATTGTCGCTACGGGGCAGCAACACAATCTTTCCAAACGGAATCTTCGTAACCACTGACTTTGCCCTTTTTCTTCGAAGTCCGCAAAGATTTAGTGGCAAAATCTTTCAGGCCAGGGAAATTATGTTTTGTTTGAACACTGTCTCCACTAATTTAGTTGTAAGTACAGCTTGCGCGTGACAGAGCCCAAGTCCCAGGGCGGCTCGTAGGCGGTGTTGTACGACGTGGGACTATGGGATGCCAATGCCAATGCCAATAGAAGTGGCAAAGGCAACACCATGTGCAGGCGTTGGCTCAGGGCGAGAGCTGGCAAATCCTCTGACTGACGGAATATCTGCACAGTGCTGAGCGATGATTTTTGCATAATGTTTGGCTTTTTTACTCAGGCCAAATAACTCCCGGTGATAGCGGCAAAAGAAGAGCAACGAATATGCATGATTCTGTGCGCGAGAGCGACGTGGTGACATTGGAAAAAACACGCATTGAGATGGATGTCGCTTCACAGATCTATTTCAGCAAGAGAGGGACGACGCACAGATGGTGCGACGCACAGCGGAGGAGAGCGGGAATCTTAACACCTTCAGAGGATAATAATTTAGACGAGCTATGGGAGGAGGACGTCTTGCCGGGCGACGAAGACGGCGCCAATATGGAGAAGTTTGAAGTTCCCAGTCCAGCTGGTGTGGCTTCACCTAAAAATCTGCCACCATTACTGCAGCATATACTGCCCGAAGCAAGCTTTTCATTTGATAAATATGAAAGTGATTTGACCTCACCGACGCCGACGTCGGCAACGCCGGGATCGCCTCGGTGGCGGGCTCGGTGCTGTCACGCCTCTGCCTGGGGGCCGTCTGCGACCTGGGCCGCGCTACGGCTGCGCCTTCCTCCTCCTCCTCATGGCGCTGGCAGTGTTCGCAACCGCCATGGTGTCCTCCGCCGCGGAGTTCGTGGCCGCACACTTCTTCGTCGGCTTCTCGCTGGCCACGTTGCACCATGTTCAACGTGCGCATCTTGGGGCTCGCTAACGGCGCCGCCACGGGGCTGATATGCAGCAAACTTTCACATCATACTAGGCACTGATTCCGGAGGATAAGAAACTGACACGGTGAAAGATGTTATTTTTTGTCAATTATTGCTAAATTGGTGCAGCATAATTTGGTGTTTCTACTACATTGATAATAAGCTTATGATATTTTGTTTTTTTATATTTACATTAGTAAATATAAAACACCACTTTAAGGGGCAACTTTTATATAGTGGAGAAAACACTTTTATTTTTCAATGTATGAAATTATGTAATTTTCAAAGTCTAAAGATAAAGGTCCACATGGCCATTGTAATTCCCTTGCGAGGGAAAAATTGATGCTATTTTTTTCCGCCAGAGAGCGATGCTGCCATAGTGCGAGGTTTTTAATTGCTGCTTTGGAGAGGCATGTTGTTTTTTCATTATGATGAAGGCCCCTTTGATAATGGAATATAGGGGTATTTATAGTCGTTGGAAACGTTTTTTCACGACGAACACAATGGTGGTGTCATATTCTAATTTTGAGGCTGTTTCAGTTGAGTTTTTTAGCCTCAAAGTTCTTATACCTTGGAGTGCACTTTCGGTTGTACCCGACACTCCCAAGGTACTTTTATATGTGATCCTTGTACCTAGTGACTTTTTCTATACACTTGGCGAATGCAGCGGCTGGTTACCCATGCATTTCGGTGGGATGACATGGTCACCATAAGGACACTTATACTAGGGACTACAGACAAAGACACCCTAGACTCTATCCAAGGTTGTTTCTGGATCTACTTCTGAAGACTACAGACGAAGACACTTCAGAAGATTCTCTTCTTTTCTTCTTCTCTCCTCCTATTTTGATCTATGGCTCATATTATTGTATTGAGTGCATTTTCGACAGAGACCGACACTCTTATATGGCTCGTTTTTCCTTTCATTAGGTGCATTTTCGGCAAATACCGACACCTTCTAGATTGAGTTCACCATGAGGAGGGATTTCATACTCATGGTGAATCTAGTCAGTGACCTACGAGAGGCAACATCCTCTGAGGATGACCTGCGGAGGCAACAGACCCAGATGTGGCTGACCCTGAGGCACCCATGATGACCCCGAGGTACTTAGATGACTGACCCAGTGGCAACAGACCCGTTGAAGTGGCTGACCCTGAGGCAACATACCGAGATGTATACACAGTCGATCTAGCATTATTCATAGTTGGAGAGCCAAGCGCAATAGAGCACGAGCCTAGACCAAAATAGGATGATAGGTTATTTTTTTAAGAAGTCAACATTAAGGGGGAATGTTACCTAATGTTGACTTGCTTTGTTTTTTCTTTAGTTAGGATAGTGCACTTTAAGGGGGAATGTTAGAGTTAAAGTGCACTATGCCTTTAGTTTGACACTTGTCAGTTTCATTGACAAGTGTCATGTTCATCATATAGGCCTTGTGCCTATTTATGTAACACATTTTTATGAATAATTTAATCCCTTTGAGTTTTCTCTCCTAACATTTCCAAGGGTTTGATTCATCAAAATGACTCTTTTATAATCTTCCCTTGAACATGTTAGGGTTTCGACAACATAAAATGAGTGGCCAAGATTAAAACATGAGGAAGGGTGGAGATTAATTTTCGGTAAGTGGTATGAATTGAGATGGATGGATGGATTAGATAAAATCATGATGGATGGCTAGGATTAATTCATATAAATAATATATATTTATTATATATAAATATAATATAAAATAATATATATATATATATATATATATATTAAGTAAATATATATAAATAATGGGTGGCTATTATTGGAGGACAAGGATGGATGAAAAGTGGCTATATTTTTGTGTCTACAAATGCCCTTTTTATATCATGTTGTGTGAAACACAATATAGTGTAAAAATACAAGACACCTGGTTTGGCATGAAGAAGCAACTTTCATTCTTTGGATTGAAAAGACGATTTTGAATACAAAAGAATTTCTATGTGTAGCTTACCCCCTCAATTGATGAATGAGTGAGGAATTAATCTCACAAACCAATTGACAGAATTGTGTGGTGAAAAATGTAGTTGAATGGTGTAAGTGAAAATGTATGATGTAAATGTGGGTGATATGAGTGATGTAATGTGGGTGATATGAATGATGTAAAATGATGTTGTTTTTTCCCCAATGGAGAAAGGGGATTTTTTATAATCTTATATTCTATTATCATGTAATATGTATCCCATTGTGGGAAATCAGAATCAAATTTGGTTGCCCCAAGTTTGGGGTGATTCCATGCTATGAAGAAAGGTGGCTTTTGGTGTCATTGAAATACAAAGTGATGACAATGCAAAATATCAGTAACCAACCACCCTAGGATCAGGTTATTTCTAGGAGGACCCTCCTAGTGACTATACATAATTATTGAATTTTAAAAATAATTATGTAGTATGAATTATCCATGTTTCAAGCCCCACGGACAAGGCCATCAATGACAACTTTTGAGAAAATTAATCTGAGCATAGTTGCACATAAAAATGAGGAATCAAATATAATTTGATTTTAAACTAAGATATATTGCATAATAATAATGACCAATTATATTTATGGCGATTTATTCATCTTACCAAATTGCATGGACAACCAATCGCTGCAATTGCCAAGGAGATAGAATAGACCACTAGATACAAAGTTCACTTGAAATTGTAAGTGAACTTGATAAATGTGCAAACATAATAATTGATGGATGAAAATTATGTTGAAATGAATATTTTATGATGATAAATGCATTGATTGTTGTATTACATGATTTTGTGGAGTTTTTTTTTGTTTTGGAGAGTTTTTAGAGCAATTTTGGATAATTTTGTAAATTTTTATCGCAAACAAAATTTAACCACCCAAATCAATCAATGTTATCATAAAGATGAATGAAATGATAGATTCAATTTTGTCAATGATGAATTTGGTTGTTTTATGAAAATTTAGAGCATTTTGGTGCATTTTAAATCTTGTAAGGCAATTTTATGACTTTTGGTCGTAAGAAAAATTAAGCACCCAAACCGATATTTTGTTTCACAAAACATGATATGATGATGGAATAAATGTATTGATGTAATTTAGAGTGATTTTTTTTAGGTAAGCTACCTTTTTGGATCATTTTGGTATTTTTGCAAATTTTGACACCAAACACTGGCTAGCATTCACATCATGCATAGACATCAACTAAAGTTTGCCACTCTGTAGATGTTGGTTAGCATGTCAATGCACCTGTGAAAACCCATGGGCATTCCAAAGTACCAAAAATAGCTATAAATAGTATGTAGAGGTGAAATCAGATTGATTCTTGTGTTCACAAATTCCAAAAGCTGCATCTGAGGAAGTGAGGAATTGAAGTGAAATGAGGTGGAGTGAACGAGTTTTGTGGGGCATAATTTATGGTGATGGAGGATGTGGATGCAAAAATATGAGTGAAGGTGAATGTTGATAAGATAAGTGCGTTTGGTACCCTTTTTTGGACTTGTGTAATTTTATTTTTTTGGAAATTATGCAAGTGAATGTGATATTAATGTGTTTGCATTGTTTATTTGTTGTGCTATAGTTGAGGATTTTGTAGGCTCGACATCGGTTCATGCCTCTCATACTGGGGGTGAGAAAGGAACTACAGGATGAGTAGTAGAAGTGGTTTGAGGATGTTGGGCTAGTTGGGGCAACCTGGATTGTTGAGGGGTATCTCTCTACCTTGGCAAAGAGATGGGATATAGATAGGGGGACCTTTAAAATTCCTAATGGAGAGGTGACAGTGACACTTGAGGATTTATACCACATCCTCAAAGTAGTAGTGGAGAGTTTACATGTCAAATTTGGATGCAATAAGGGACATGAGATGAGTCGTATCTTTGGAGATAAATGGCAGAGTGAGAGTGTGAATGGTGGAGGTATAAGGTACTTGGTTATGTATGTGGAGAAGAATTTTGAGGTATTACCTACCTTGGTCATGTTTATTTTGGCCAAAATAGTGGCCTCAAACAACATTGGTTTTCAGTTCCCATGGAACATGATTAGGTTGGTGTATGGTATGATTGATGAGCCTTAGGTGTATGCATGGGCACCTGCTCTAGTGGCATAGCTATACCAGGACATAAATGAGATGAGGAGGTGAGGTTGAAAGATATTAGGATGTAGTGTACTATTGTAGTGTTGGGGTTGGGAGCACTTCATTGTAGATTGTCCTATGGGCTTGCCTTCTAAAGTATGGGATAGTGAGCATGCCTATGATTTGAGGCAGTGGGTGGTAGAGTATTTGTAACCAAGTTATCCTTACTATACTAGCCAGGAGTACAGGGATATGCGGGTAAGGTTTACACATGCTCAGATGCATTGGATACCATGGAAAGGTGCTAGTTGGACTAGTGATGAGGAGTAGCTACAAAGGATTTTTGAGGATAGATGGGTGGTTGGGAGGTACAATAGTGACGTGGAGCTGATCCAATTCTCACGGGTGCTATGATATTTTAGGTTGTGATATGGGGTTCCTAAGGCACCATTATTGTATAGGAACCATTAGAATGAGATGGGTCTACCTTGTGCAGAGGCATGGAGAGTGATCTATTAGGATTATGAGAAGATGGATCTCCTCAATGTGGATGATGTGGGGACTACCACAGAGTATGATGCATTTTTTATTGTAAAACTACCATGGGTACCTAGTACAATAGTGGATGAGAGGAATGGGTATGAGAATGAGGCATAGGCTAAGGTGGAGGATGTGGATGATGTTCCCATATGTCAAACATGTCCTTGTTCTAGCAGTCAAGCGAGATGAGCAAGGGATGTAGTAGGATAGCCTCCAAATATTGGAGGTGATGGAGATGGACAAAATGATACAATGGAGGTTCCAAAGAGACCTCCAGGCCATAGTGAGAAGGATTGGATGAGGTTCAAGTATATGGTAGCTTAGTGATATGCAGTGATAGTTTCTCAATATGTAGAGATAGCTCAACTACAGGTAGATCTAGATACATAGGTGACTATAGGTGGAGGCAAGGATAGTATAATTAGGCTCTAGGCAAAGTGACTTGAGATGGACCATAATAAAAGATATGATTTACTATAACTTTAGGTTCGATATGGATATATCTAGGATTTGGAGGATCTATTGATGCATCACAACATTGTGTTTCTAGATCCACCCTCTTCATTCATATCTAGGTCTATTAGGTATAGTGAGTTTGGACATAGTGGCTCTAGGTCTAGGGATTCTTTAGGTTCACAAGGGTCCTCTTATAGGCATTAGCTAGTGCTTAGATGAAATTTTTATGTATGAGCCTTGGTGCTCTATTGTATATAGCCTTCAAGCATTTATTGTACATATGATATATATATACATGGATTTTTACTTTTATTTTATGATTTTATGTGGATGTTATTGTGTGAATGCATGTGTATATATGTGATGGATGATAATGTAATGATAATTAGTATGAATACAAATGAATTAGTGATCTAATTATCATTCATAGTTTATATTTTTCTTTACCATGTTATCATTGTTGTTTAACCAGTGGTACCAAACTGGTGGCATGTGAGATGGAAGACTCATGTAATTATATGAATGTTGATATCAAATATATGGATATTAATATGGAAGAAGATATGGATATTGATATAGAAGAAGATATGTATATTGATATAGAAGAAGATATGGATGTTGATATGGAAAATTGTTTATTTTGCATAGACTCAGACATACTAGTGATATTTGACAAACTCACTAAACACTACCTAATTTATGTAAGACCAAATGTGTGTGCAATGAATTAATTTACCGAATCATTAGTATGGTTATGACTAAAGACAATCAAAAACTAGTGTGTGTTTAAGTGAGTTCATTATCCCATCTTGAGTAAATTGAGATGAAATTTTTCATGGAGAAGACTAAGAAGCTAGCTTGTCCTTATATGCGATCAGAGGCTTCAAGAGAGACGTGTTATCACACATGAGGATACTCCATTGTTAGTAAAGCATCTATAGCCCTAGTGGAGATTAGCTCCATAGTCCAAGAATCTGATCTCTAAGGTTTGGGAATTTAGACTACCTAATTGTCTGACTAGAAATGTAGTTCTATCCTTATAACTTGAGGATATATGGTGTGTGATGTGTAAAATATTTATATCTTTCAGGAATCAATTTCTCAATTGAAGTGTGATGATAATTTTACCCTATCCTTACTACTCTTTTTTTTTTTTTAAATGATTGTGATAGTGTTGAAAATTACTATTTTTGAATTTTGGACTATGTGCATAATGGGGCAAGCAAGTAATACCCTTTTTTATTCGAGGTTCAATACAAACATGGTATTATCTCTCTTTGACACAAGATATTTTCAAGATGTGTGATTGTGTTTGGTTCAAGAATATTAGTTCAGTTCCCATAACTCAATATTTTCTTATTGAAAATGTGTCTTGTTCCTAAAGAAAACTTGACATGTATTGGAGGTTGCTAGAAACACTAGGAGTGGTTGGGTGATCAAAAACACATAAGGATTATGGAAATGTGGTTTGTAATGAAAATTTGACTTTATGGAATGGTGCAATGAAATGGACGATGGTTTTGAGGATTCCCCTGATTAAGGTAACATGATTTTTTTGGACCAACTAATATCTGCTAAATAAATGATTCCTAATGTGAAATTATATGTTTATGAAGATGATAGTGCTCAATGAATGTGTAAATTCAATGTGTGAAATGAAAATTATGAAATGCAATGTTGTGAAATATCATGGAATGTAATTTATCAAATGCAATATTTTGAAATGTCATGGAATGCAATTTGTGATTTGAAATGTTGTTTTTGTGTATTATCCATGTATATATACATATATAAATCACATTAATCATAGAATTATCTCAAGTGGATGATGTTAAGCGGTTCAAGATCTTCAAATCCCTCTAGAATTGCAAGCCTATAAGTTTATTTATCCTCTTTTTAAGTGACAATTTATGGACCTAACCAATTAGCCATGAATTTATCACGAAGATGCGATAATGCATTGGTGTTTTGTCAATTCTCTTTAAGAAAAAGATATCCCACTTGGAATTCGTATAGATGAACTTTGGTGTTGTAAGCATGCTTTAGGTGGTCTTGATAAACTCATAAATATTCTAAAGCATTAACATGCCTTTCATCAAGAAGTGTAAGTTGGTCAAAATGTGCTTGTCTAGCCGTATCGTTATCTATGAATTCCTGCAATGAAATTTGAAATGAGGGGATCTCAAGCTCAAGAGGTATAATTGTTTTGGCTCCATAGACCAATTAAAATTATGTTTCCCCAATACATGTGTAGATTATTGTTCGATAAGCCCATAATGCCAAGGGGATTTGAGTATGTCAATCTTGATGATTTTATTTGACTAGATTCTCGAGAATATTAATATAGGTCTTGTTGGTAGCCGTAGATTGTATATTTTCTTGTGGGTAGTAAGGATTAGATAAAATGTATTGGATATTATATTTCTCACAAAGTGCTCAAACATCCTTATTATTGAAAGAATTACCATTGTCGGAGATGATTTTTGAGGGAATACAAAAATGATAAATAATATGGTGAAGTATAAAATCCATAATTATAGGTCCTATCATACTAGTTAGAGAAATTTCCTCAACCCACTTTGTGAAGTATTTAGTGGTTGTGATGATGAATTTATGTTGTCCTGAGGAAGGAGGTGAGATTTTACCAATTAAATCAAGACCCCATTGTGAAAATACCAAAGTATTTGAATAGGATGTAATGTTTGTGATGGCACAGGAGTTAAATTGGTATTCTATTGACATTGCTTACAATGATTGACATAAGTGCAACATTCACGTTCCATGGTGGGCCATAGTAACCCATGCATAAAATATGCTTTGAAATGGCCATTCCACTGAAATTACCACCACAAGTACCATCATGAGTTTCATCTATGGCTCTTTATGACTTTGCAAACTCGAGATAATTAAGGAGGACACCATCATAACCACATATATACAACACATCCCCCAAGTGTAAAAACCAAAATTCCAAGACCAATCAACCTTAGAAAAAAAATAACTTAGTATTTGTCTTTTTTTCTAATTCCATGGGCGATTTGAAAGTATCTTTTATGTGGTTCTATTATAGTTTAGTTTTTAAGTAAGTTCAATGTTGCACTTCACAGGAGTCCAACATGGTCAACTTCTATCCTATGTATAGGAGTGTCCAACCCCTATTATGACCTACAGATAAGGTTTCTTCACCTTACAATTGGGAATTATCCTATCTCAAATTGGAATACCCTCTTTCCCTACTAGTTTAAATCAAACATTACACTATCTGCTATGTTAGGTCTCTTTCAACCTGTACATTAGGCGTATTCCTTGAGGATTAGTTAAATCTTCCTTAAGGATAGAATAAAAATCTTTTCAATGCTTAAAATTCCCATATCAACCATATAAATATAAGGGGGTTATCACACAAACCCACATAGACATGTGAATGTCTACCATTTTACCCTTACTTGGTTAAAATAACTATAATCTCCATGAATTAGATAAATTTCAATATTTTCCTTTATAATCACTCTTATAGTTAATCTCCAAGTGACATGCATGAATCTTACATTCCTTACAACTTCTATGAATAAAATAATTAGACATAATTCTTAATTTACTTTTAAATATTCAAACCTTGTCATGGAATAACTTCATACCATAATACAACTCTACTTTTCATCTATGATCATTCGAAGTCAAGAGTTACATTGTATACACATCCTCTCAAGAAGTAATAAAATCAAATACATTTAATAACAATAAATACATTTTCAAGTATGGGATATTTCATTAAAGAGGACCTTGTTACAACATGAGTACATAATCAATAAGATTTAAATGGTTCCAACTTTTTCTTGGCTCCATTCGAGCCACTATACTAGATTGTAGATGTTTTTGATATCAGGACAACCCATACATGTATATGAGATGCACTCTAGACAATAAATATCATGTAATAATTCTTTATTGAATGAAACCAAAAACAATACATTCTCACAATGTATTTGTCTAAAGTATTCACCATTCAAAGGAAGGAAATACCATACTTTTCTAAGACTGAAAAACTACATTTTCACCTCATATCTTTCTACAAAAAGATATGCCTTTGCAACTGGTATTATTACAACCATCTATTTCTAGTCTAAAATAATGTCATAAATGCATTCATAAATGATATCCCTTTCATGCATATGGTAATAGAACATATCATACTTCCACAAGTATCTTGTATCTCTTCAAACAGAAATAGCATTTTAACAAATCATATTTCTTCACACAAAAATAGCATTTAAACAAATCATATTTCTTCACATAGAAATAGCATTTAAAAAAATCATATTTCTTCACACAAAAATAGCATTTAAACAAATCATATTTCTTCACACATAAATAACATTTAAACAAATCATATTTCTTCACATAGAAATAGCATTTAAACAAATCATATTTCTTCACACAAAAATAGAATTAAAAATAATAATATTTCTTCACATACAAATAGATTTTAAACAAATCATATTTCTTTTAAATAAATCATATTTCTTCACACAAAAATAACATTTAAACCAAATCATATTTCTTCACACATAAATAGTATTTGAACCAATGGGTTTTTAATTGTAGATCTAAAAATCCTTCCAAGGCTTAATCACAACCCAACACAAGGTTATAAATTGGATTTGTTCTATGATCCATTATTGTGGTTGCACTATAGTTCCTTTCAATAAATGTGTTTACTAATTTGCATTGTATTCTATAGTCTTCCCTCAAATTAGGCTATCAAGTTGTCTCATGATCTATCACCCAAATCATACTATAGTTACCCCAAGGTTAGCTACAACTCTCTTGCAATCTTACCTCTAAGATCGCTCAAGTTTAGCTATGATTGGTCACATAATCTACTCACAATATTACACTATAGGTTACAAAATTGGCCCTTAATTTGTCATAAGAGGTACACTATAGATACATAATATTAGTAAATGAGATTTATTAATCAACCTCTTATCAAGGATATACTATAGATCACAATATTCCATTGTCCATTAGCTGAGACTATTATTTGTTTTTAATAAAAATCTTCCCAGAAACTGAGCTCAAATATTTTAATTTGAGTCATTTGGATTTATGCCAATTTATCCCCAATATCTGTTTCATCATCAATTCACAAGATTAACCCACATTTTTCTTTATAATCTATTAAAATCCTAACATGGGGTTTTGGACTATTATTTATCCCATAGGTAATCTGGTTTACGGGCTATATTTTGGGTCTTCTTCAAAACCCTCCATTAACACTAATTATCCCATACTCTAAAATATGTTTTTAGAGGATAATGTATTTGTTCCCTTATGGATGTGTTTTACAAGAATTACCTCACATTTTATGACAGATTAGTTAAATAGAGGAAGATATTTTATTTTCACATTCAAAGCAGTTTTCTAAAACTAAACAGTGGTTTGATTCCCAATCAAAGGTATTTAATTGGTTAGCACATAAATGATATCTTGAGGACACAGTTGAACCATAATATCATGACCTCATATGAAATCTTGACATCCTTGTTATCCACTTGATATTATGATGCCTTTGTCCAAACCACTTGCCAATCTCTTCCATAAGTTGCACAATATAGGGCACATTATCTTACATAAAATTTGATCACATGATCTCCATTGGCAAAAACCAAAATGGTATAATGAGCATAAATTTTGTGTCTACTACCATAAACAAGGGCATGACATAAATTATTGTCACTTCTTCAAGCACCTATGATTGACCAAGAGGTAATACAATTGATCAATTCTACATTTTCTAATAATAACCTTGGCATACCTCGATCCATTTTCTCAATCAAGGCTACCATGACGACAAGCCAACAAGCTGACATGTCCATGTATGCCTTGACAAGTTCATCATGTCATTGGATAGAATTTTTACCAAGATGTTATTTACACCATTCTTGTGACCAAAAATCAACAGCTTCTAAGGCAATATATCCCAACAAAATAGTATTTTTTGCTTCACTATAGTGATCATCCATTCACTCCCTAAATTTAATCTAATTGCTTCTTATTCATAACTTCTCTAACTTCCTCCTATTCTCTTTATTTAGTAAGTTCTATGTCATTGTTGTTTGGCCATGCATGAGCATCTACATACCTATGGTTTATCCTTTTACCTATTCTCTATTTCTCCTTTTTTCCACTTTTGTTCCTTTCCATTTGTTCTTCTTTCCCTCTACCTTATTTTCATCATCATTTATTCATATTTGTTAATGCAATTTCAAGATTAGGGTAGTTCATCCCCTTTATAACAAATTTTCAAGACTCAAGGAGTTCATCCCCCATTAAATAAATTTTTATGATAAGGATATTTCACCCCTTTGGAACCAACTGATTACATCTAGTAGATTTTCCCCACTTTCCATTAATATCTTCATGATAAAGGGAGTTGATCATCTTGATCAAGCAAGTGATCATCACTATATAAGTACACCCTTTGTCAATAATTTTTTTTTTGATGGGTGGGAGGGGTATTGACCCCTCATTTGGTATTCAATACTCTCATTCTTCATCTACTCATGATAATGCAACCAACATCTCAATCACAAACATATTTTCCGAACATCTCAATAAAAAAATCAATTGTAAGTTTTAAAGATTATGGCCTCTGTCTGACCCTCACAAATAAATTGCCATGTTCAAAGGTTGTGCCTTTTTCCTTACCTTCATAAATCAAGTACTAAGTTCAAAGGTTGCACCCTTTGCCTCACTTTCCAAAAACTTAATTGCTAGGTTTAAAGGTTGTTCCCTTTGCTCACCATAAAATAATAATTTCCAAGTTAAAGGTCGCATCCTTTGCCTCAACATCACAAATTTCTCTTACCAAAGACATAATACCTTATATGTTTCTCCCACCAAGAAGCAACTTACTTTTTCATACCCTTAGCATAGATATTTCTCCCACAAAGAAGCAATTTATTTTATTGTTCCATTAGCATAGATATTGCTCTCACTAAAAAGGAATTTACTTTTTATACCCATACCTAGAAGCAAATTCCATGGAAGACAAGTGATATCTAGGGGATTGAAACTATAAAACACCTATTTATAGTGATTACCCTCATGAGGCTCCTTCACTCAAGCCTCCACATTAGTCCACCATATTATAGCACATGATACATCCTCACCCATCAATATATGTGTTGATACAACAACCTCTTATGCCTCATCACTACTATATGCTCCTAAGCCCATAGCTATACCAATATGCTACAACTCAAACATGTCCATGATTTCATCCTAATAATATGTATCTCTCTATATTTCTAATATATTAATGTTGGTACCCATACAAATCACATCAAACTATCCACTAGGTCTTATAAAATGCTAATTATATTCTAGGGAAATCTCACACCTAAGGATTCTGGTAGCACATAACTGGATATCATCCCCATTGCTAACACATGTCACAATGATAATATCTTAATATTTGAATAATCCTAAAAGAACACACCACCACTCCCATAGTCCACAACTCATGCTCCAATACTAAAGGCTCTCCATAACAAAACATCCCTAAAATGACTCCCAATCACAACCATAATAGTAACTCCCTACACAAGAATTTTATAAAGCCTATACACATCCTCCAAAGTAATAGTCATATCCCCTATCAGTAAATGAAAGGTGTTGCTATCAATACCCCTACATTCACACAACACCAACACATACAAATAATCACAATTGGTCATGGACATATGTGCCACTTCATGGAGTCTTATCATCCATAACCAATCAAGATCACTCAACATCTAAATCTTCTTCAAATCATCTAGTAATGGCCAAAATTGATTCCTCATTTTCAAATCCATCACCTATCATCATTCCCCCTATTATATATGTTTTTCTATAAAAAAAATATGGATTGGTATGATTCTATGGATAGGTATGGTCCATATGACTGTATAACTTTATTTGGTCATGAAAAAAGGATATTTTTAGATAACCATTTGGTCAAAAACATAGATTTTTTTTTCAAATTTTAAATTACAAATGAAAACACAAAAAATCAACAAAACATGCACTCATAGCTCAAGTACACACACACATCAAACAACATACCAAAAACTATATATACAAGCATACAAGACTTGAACCCATTCACACTTTACCCCAAACAATGCTAACTAACCTAAATTTTTTCTATGGTTTCATTTCATAAAAATATTGGTCCTAGGGCTCATTTATATTTCTAAAATAACACAAAAAGTAGGAGAAAACCACTTACCAACACTGTACACCATCCAACACCATATCTCATGCTACTATCAACCATATCATAGGCTTAATTTCTCACTCTAGCAATGTTCTATATCATAAACTCAACCTCATTACTCCTCTCCTTATAATTCTCTCATATTGCACTACAAAAATGAAATATGTGCCCTTGATTCACACTTATATGGGTGTGCATCACTCAATTGTATGGATAGGTATGATCGTATATGGCCAAAACTCTTCGTAATATCAGAAATGTTTTTAAAATATTTTGTTGACTCACACCCTAAGTGTGTATTTCATCATTTTTAATAATTTTTATCATTGATGGTTATCTAATGATCTCCTTTTCAAGTTATTCATAATTGTTTTGAAGTGTCTTCATTCATCAACTCATCGCTTGACGGGTTCAACGTCATACACTAATTCCACCTTGCACATGATCAATATTCATAGCCAACACTCAATTCTAGAATCCATGTTTAACCAAGAATATTTACCTAAAACTATCATAAGCCCTCGTTCACTACGGCAAATAAAATTTAAATTTCTCTTCTCAATAAAATTTCAATCCAAAAAATATTTGTTATGCCCCATGGTTGTGATTGTATGCTTAATAATGAATTTACTTCATCAAAGTGGTAGGAGTAAGACCACTTGTTATAAAATCATAATGAGAACATGTACAAATGGCTAGATAACTCATAAAATTAGATAAAGCTCAAAAATATATCAAAGGTAAAGTTTCATGGATATGTGTCCCTTATACAATCGAGGCATCTTACATTGATCATGACTCAATAAATATTGTGTCTACTTTCTCAATAATTATTACGGTATATAAAAACTATAATAAGTCACAATCAATCATGGGCCAACCACAATCCCCCATCATTGATTCATCTTGTATAGTCAACCACCAATATGATTTGATTAGTTTATATATTGCATTGTGTTTTCACACAACACAATACAAAAAGGGGTAAATTTAGACACCTAAAACGTCACATTTATCCTTGTGCAATGTCAACGGTTGATTAATTTACAAAATCCTCAAAATTTGCATAATTTTCCAAAAATCACTATTCATCCCACTTAAGCCCCCTTGGCCACTTAAGCCCTTTCCTATGCTTAGCCCTTGGTCACCATGTGACTACCCCTTAAGGATATGTCTAAGACTAACTCATCCTAGTCTACCCTTTGATTATCCTAGATTCCACCTAAGTCTACCTTATTGTAGCCTAACGCATGGTAAATCCTACCCTACCCTAGCTTCCACCTAAGCCTAGCCTCCACCTCACCATTGGTCAAACCTAAAACTAGGGTGAACCTAAGTATGGTTAACATTAACCCTTGATCCTCATATATCCCCATGTGTACTTAATGCCATAAATGACTTTTGAACACTTTCCTACTTAAGTCATTCAAGGCATTGAATGCATGGATAAGTCACCCTCCACCATACCATAATGAGAAGTATACTTTCATGTCCCATGCATTTATGAGGTATCACTCACCCATTTCCATTTATTGCATGTGTATGGGTGAGGAATTCTTTCACCCAAATGCATTTTTTAGGCATGACACACCATGCCACCTTAGGGGACAATTCATGGGACACCTCACAAGACATCTTAGCACCCTAACCTTGGCCAAGTCTATAATTAGAAGGTAATTTTCACCATTTTGAGATATCACACATCTGCATACCCAAACTCCAAAAAAATCATTCTATAATCCATCACACTCAACCCCACCTTCACTATTAATCACTATGGATACTAACATATGGTAGATGACATCCCATATTATTTTGTAAGCTATTATCAACTACATGTTTAGAAGGTAACTCGACTTGTAAAAGGAGCTTCAATAGCACTAGTACGGATAGGTATGGTCCTTAGGGCTAGACCTAGGAGTACAATACCTTTTAGAGACTAGTTACAAGTGGAAATACAGTACCAAGTTAGAAAACCAAGTAACCAATAATATTTTTCTAGTTTTTAGTTACTTTAAACACCTTTAATTATGTATTAGACTAGTTTACTTGAGTCATTTTTTTTGTCATCACAAGGGATCTAATTGAGATATGTCCCAAAATGTTACAAACCATTTTATAGGCTTGTGTAGATTTATAGGACCTATACAACTAATAATGGCCCACATGCAGAAAGCTCACTCTCCTTGAGGTGACCATAGAAGGCCTTTGGATGTTGTTCAAACTATTTATTGAGAGAGGCTTCCATCTTAGAATGCCTAAATTGTAGTCCTTGGTGAAAAATTAAAATAAGGACAAATATCGTAATCCATTTTACTCATTAATACAAACACCACATTTTCCTTGTTCATAGCCTTCATTCAAAATGTGCATAGTACATGTAGACACCAAAACAGCACCAATCCGATTACGTGACTGCAAACACTGATCGCTTTGACAAACACAGCCCCCAGGGCAGCCCTCAGAGGTCAAACAGTGGTCCTAACCACTTTCATAGCAATTTTGTAAGGTCAAAAGGGCAATTTGGCACATTTAGACACTTTGCTCAGAATTCGTCTCACCCGAGGGACGAATACTAATCTGGAATTCGTCTCACCCAGGGACGAATTCTAAATTCGTCTCACCCAGGGACGAATTCTGAGTTTAACGGGCAAAAAGAAGAATGGTGCCAAGTGGCAGCCCAGGACAGTCAGTTGATGACTCCTGCCTCGCACGCGTGTGTGGGTGGACAGATAGGCCGTTAGAGGACTGTCACAAGGGCGATTATGAAAGCCCAAGTCAATGGAGGACTCCCCTCCCTCATGGGAAGACATGACTGCCACATGGCACCTATGACCAACACATGGCATTTGTGCTTCCCTCTCAAAAGAGACCCCATGGGTCTATAAAAGGTGGGACTTTTCTCACCCAAAAGAGAGAGTTGAAGGAGATTTCAAGCAACGAAGTGCTGCCGAGTTGAAGACCCACTTGCATCCCTTTTGGTTCACCTTCTCGCATCCACCAATCTCTTTTGCAAGGGAGGTTGTTGGGTGGCTTTTGGAAGCTTGAACCTGACCCAAATCCAACACATGGACACCTGAACCAACCAATTTGCCGACCCCCAATCCTAAGAGGTTTTGGGCCTATCCCTAGTGGATTGGCTCCGAAGTCAAGTGCCAACGGTGGGAGGCCCACCTGGGCACCCCCGCACTTCCTAAGTTCCATTCTTTTTAGCATTCTAGATTATTTGTTCGCATTGCATATTGTGTCATTTTGTTTGGTGAACTCATAGCTGCAATTTCATAACTTTTGATCAGATTCTAGTATGTTTTGTTGTGTCGCTTTGTTGTTTCACTAACTTGCAGGTGGCGATATCAAATTCCCGAGGATAGAGGCCAAATTGGGAGAATCCGACCATCTGGGTCGTCCCAAAATGGCCCCAATTACATAACCCTCTCGTCTGTAGGTGTTTTGGAGGTCTCGAGAGCCGACATTGGAACAGATCACTTCGGCTTTTTCAACACAGAAGAATTCGTCCCACCCAGGGACGAATTGCAGTCAGAATTCGTCCTGCCCAGGGACGAATTCCAGGTGAAAGCAGATTAGCCGACTGTTTCAGTGGTAATGGCTTTCTGGTAAGATCTTCTATTTTCTGTCAGTTTTTTAGGCTATTTGGATTCACTGTACTTACTGTTTCAGGCAAGTGTTTACATGCATCTTTGATGATTTTAGAGAACAAACACCTTTTATTTGCAGCAGATGCTACTGACATATTCGTTGTTTCTTTGTTCGCAGGAAGAGCAGCAGAGGTCAAAGACTCATCAACATCAGCGGCGACAGCGTTTTGGCCCGTCCATTTCAATCGTGGGCACGCGGAAAGAGGAACATTAAGTGATTGTAATCAAATTCTTTTAACGCTCCTAGCCCCTGAAAAGGGAGGAGGCGTCATTGTAACAGAGATCAAGAGATTTTAATGAAAGGGCTGTGTTTTCTCCATTTGCTTGTATCTCATTTACATGTGTCTCTTTCGTTTCATGCATTTTACATTTCTAGGACTTAAGCGCATTTGATTTTGGTTGCATCGCAATTAGTGTTTCCTTTGCCCGGAATCTCGTGCTTTCAGTGGCGATCACGGTGGGACCTGTCCCATATTTTTAAAATCATAGAAAACTGATCAAAGTTTTGTGTTTGTGCTTGACAGGTACATTTTTTGTTGCAGACTGCTATTCGTCTCTGACTCATTACGAATTCTTAACTGCAATTCGTCTGACCCTGAGACGAATTCAAATTCGTCTCTGGAGGGACGAATTCCGTTCGCAATTCGTCTCCCGGAGGGACGAATTCTCGCTGCAGATTTTCGAGCAGAAATTCAGAAGCAACTGGAGCAGGCAGAGAAGAGGTAGGGATTTTTATAATCTCTGTTAAAATTTCTGTTTCTGTTTCTGTTTCTTTGACTGTTTTCATTTTATCCTGCATTACTTAGGGAAAGTCATTTATGCTTGTTTCATTTTCGCTAAATAAAATGAATCCCACACACATCACGAAACAATTTTAAACCAAGGAGCTGGTCGTAAGACCCCAGCCCTTGAGCAAGACCAACGGTGGGTTCATCACCACCTTGGCTTAGCTTTGCATCCATTTCCCGATTTTCAACTATTGTTAGGCGTAAATCTTGACGAAGACTGACCGAGTGTCGTTGGGGTGATTCCCATGCGCGCGAGGATAAGTTTTCTATGGTAGGTGCCATTAACAGGACAATCCCCCTTCCGTACCGCCTACGTACCACGTACCTTCTGCTCTCACGTACCTATAGTCTCCCTCTCGTAAGGGCGGGTATATAGAGAGGTTGGTATATCGGCTTGGTTGGTATATTGAAGGGGCGACCATTTTGGGAGTTATATGAGCCGTCATAATGCATTTAAACGTTCTTCAAAACCTACAAAAACAAAACAAAACATCAAAATGCACTAAACCAGTTTAGGACACACCATTTAATCCTTAAAAGAGATAATCACGGTTTGCGTATGCGTGTGTTTATTTCTGCTTAGTGTAGACAAAAAAAAAAAATCATCATAAAAGAGATAAAAATCTGTTTAGATAGTAGAGAAGCACCGCAATGGTGTACACCCGTAGCCAAGCCCAATCAAGGGCAGAAGCTCCGGAAGGTACACAAGAAGCAGGCACGAGTCGCCTTCGCTTCAGTCCCGAGGATTTGGTCATACCGCCTTATCGGTCTAACCTACAAAAGAATCCAATTCAGAATCCTCGGTGGGGTATGCCTATTCAAAGCAGCCCCTTTCGAGAGGACGCCTTACATGTAGACCTTGAGGTAAACAGAGAATCACCCTCTCAGGTTAGACATGAGTGGCCACGGCGCGACGAAGCGCTAGACAGGCACACCATCCATTTGGAGGGACAACGTGGATATGGTATCCCTTCTTTACCTCACATTAGAACAGAGAGACAAAATCTAGAGCGTAGGGCTCTTTACACAAGGCGACCTAACTCCGCCCGCCCCCTTCACACCTATGAGAGGGAGCACGAGGAAGATCATCGCATTCCTCAAAGACAACAACATACAATGCGGGAACCTTGCGCTTCCGCACCAGCTGGACATCATGATCACCCCTTGAGGCCAGAACCTCGAGTACGGGCCGCCTACCTCGACGGAGGGAAGCGACCCCTTGAAGTTGTAGATCATCAAAATCAAGGCAAACACATAGGAGGAACATTCGAACCTCCCGAGAAAAATAGGGTAGACCAAATTGACCCGATAGTCGCCCAACATGCCACCCGTCAAGCCCAAATCATGCGGCTTAAACAAAGTCATCAGGAGATAGAGTATCAACACCGCTTGGATAGAGAGCGCATGCAACGCGAAGCGGATGAGCTACGCTATAAATTACCTGAGAGGGAGCCAACCCCTCGCATTCAAAGAGCCGAACAATATGTGAGACATAATCCGTTGGTGCGGGACAGGTCTCCACGACCTCGTCAAGCTTTGCCTCCAAGACCTCATGGATTCGAGAGGGAGGCAACTCCCCGAAACAATGATGGGTACCTTCAGCGAGGGCTTGATCAGGGTCATAGGTTTCGCCCAGAGACTCCTCAAGAATTTTACGAGGAGTATGAACCAGAAGAGGAATATGTTGAAAGTCCCCATCAAGGCAGGGAGGGATGCCATTCGGCCACCCCTCCATAGGCCTCCAGTTTATCATAACTTACAACGAGAGAGAACAAGAGAGGAAGAAATAAAATCTTCCGATGCATACCAAGCGCTATTGGAGCGTTTGGAGTCTATGGAAACAAAAGCTGCTGGGCATCAAAAACCCACATTACGTCAACTCCGCAGTAATCCGGTGCATCCCTCAGTGCCTACACCTCTTTACCCCGAGCACTTCAAGTTGCCTCAATTGGCAGTTTTTAAAGGTGAAGAGGACGCACAAGAACACGTTACAAGATTTTTAAGCCAATGCTTCGGCATCCAAGATAATGACGCATTGTTGCTTAGAACATTCATAACCACATTCGCAGGCCCTGCCTCGGATTGGTTCACACAACTACCCAAACACAGCATAAGCAACTTAGATCAATTAGTAGATGCGTTTCTTGAACGCTTTGCCTTCAACACAAGGAAGAAGGCATCACTGAGTGATCTGGCGAGCCTCAAACAATTTGAGGAGGAAACAATGGCAGCATATGGGAATCGATGGAGAGCTTTGCTTTCTAAGTTACCCTACCGTCCTCCTATGTCTGATCTCACGCAGATGTTCGCAAAAAGTTGCTTAAAATCAATCTCCGGTCTATTGTTGCTGCGGCAATACGATAGCTTAGAAGAAGCTTTGGCGCAAGCCAAAGTCATAGAAGAGATTAAAATAGGTGAAGGCGCAATCGCTAAGCCTAAAAAGAAAGAGTGGAATAAAACCACTAAAATCGGGACAACGCAACCACAACACGCTGCAGTCAACCAAGTTGCGATAAATGTTCCCATGCCTGTGCAAGAAACGCAGCCCCAAAAGGCTAATTACCAGGCAGTGCCTCCCGCTTATGAAAGAGATAATAGAAGACAGGAGCAAAATTACCCGCGTCGCCCTAGACGACATTTCACCCCATATGCGGAGTCTAGGGATTCCTTATTTGACCGCTTGTCAACGGCAAATTTAGTCACTCTACCAGAAATTCAAACTATAGACCCTAACATTCCCAAGCCTAGGGGGTACAGAGAAGAATTGTATTGTAGATTCCATAGGCGCGAGAGGACATGACTTGAATGGGTGCTTGGAAATTCAAAGAACTAGTCCAGGATTTGATCGACAATAGAACATTGGTCGTGGACAACCCCATCGCGCCAAACAACCAACAAATGGGGGTATTCAAGGACCCCTTGCCTGCCCACGAGGCACAGACAAAACCACTCCAGATTAACGAGGTGCGATAGGATCTTCCCACGCAGGGATTTGTGGGAATGATTAGCATAGTAACAAGGAACAGAAGGTACCCAGCAGTTGCCCCCGAGGTAGCTACGAGGGAAGTTCCGACAACATCGCAGCCTCAACAACGCCCAACGCAGTTGCCTCCGCCTAGACCCGAGGTCACGATACGGACCAAACTCACGCAGAGTTTGCGGACCACATCGGCTAGGCTGTCCATTTACGAGCTTATTCAACAGTCGACACCCCATAGGGAAGCTCTTATGGACATTTTAAAAGCCATCGAATTACAGCCTCACGAAGCTAATTCTTTCAACAACTTCGTGGGACATGTGAAACAATGTACGGAGCCGGTCATCACATTCAGAGAAGATGAAGTCAAAACGATATCAAATGACATGGCAGATCCACCCCTGCACGTTATCGCGCGGGTCAACGGGATTCCGTACAAGAGAGTGCTGATAGATACTGGCTCGTCCAGTAACATCATTACCACTGCAGCCTTAAAACATTTGAAGCTGCCAGCCTCTCACATCACAGCCTCCACGTACACACTGCGAGCTTTCAACGATGCAATATGCTCGACAGTCGGCACAGTTGTTCTGCCTATCCAGGTAGGACAAAAGACAATACCTACACCTGTGCCATGTCTTGGAAGGCGAGATGGCTTATAATATACTGCTAGGGCGGCCTTGGATCAGGGGACATGAAGTGTGTCCCTTCGATCGCCCACCAATGCTTAAAGTATGCTTATGAGGGAGAAATACATGTAGTCCCAATGGACTTAGAGCCCTTCAAGTATTGCAATGCGGTACAATTCATACCTCAATCGACCCTCCCTTCAACGCATTTGGATTTTCAATTAAATCCATCTAAACAGGGTTCGATACCGCAGGCACCACTGGTGGCCAACAAGGCAAAATCCCAGCCAGGTGAGACCTCATCACCTGCTCCTTCATCATCAATGCCACCTATCATGGCCCAACAGAAGGACAAGGGAAAACAGATCATGGAAGAGGTTAAACCCTTGGAAGAAAGGTTGCCCACAATCTCAACGGTATCAACGGAGGAAACACCCAACACAACAGAAACTAAGACTCCTGAAACACCAAACATGGAATGGAGTCAAGAAGGACTACCATTTCCTCCCACCCAATCATCAACAATCATTGTTGAAATGGCCAGTACGGGCTTGGGGGAGTACTTGGTGCAAAATGTTGTGGCGACGCCAGCATTGGAGTCAGTACAAGACATGGGAAGACCTCGCCTTCCCATAGGGACAATTGTTCCTCTAGGCTACCCTCCAAACCAGACAAATTTCGTGTATGGGGGCCTTGATCATGGTCTTGAACCATGCCAACAAAAGGAAGCAGACGAAGAGCCTTTTGTTGAAAACATCAACTATCTATCAAACCCAAATTTTGCCCTAAAATATCTTGGCCAATGCAATTGGCATGGATACGAGCTAGGCAGATATGAGCAAGGGATGCGGATCCTTTGCCAACCAAGATATCAGATGCCATATGACAAGTCGGGGGTAGGGTTCAACCATCCCCTGCCATTAGACATCTTGGTTGAAAATATGCAAGGCCTAGAAATAGGCAACAAGGGGGGATTGGCATTAGACCCTTATGCCAATCCAAATACAGAATACACATTGGGAGACTACCTCCCATGGTCAACAAACACCCCTGGAAATAGCAGTAATCCCTCTCCTTTGCTAGAGAGAGGCGAAAGTTCGGACAATGGTCCTCAAAGAGAAAACCAACGACTGCCGGACATCTTTCTGAAGTTGTTCCCCTTAGAGGTGCCGGACGAAACAACATAGTATCAAGAGAATCAGGTCCCTCCACCAAGAGTGGAACAACCACAATAGGACCGGATTAACTTGCTGGAACAAGGAGGAGTCCTCAACGCCGCAAGCAACGGTTGCTTGAAGAGGATGAACATTTTTGGATCTTCGAAAGTGATTCGAGAAGATGAGACTGAGATGGACTATCTCAGACATGCGCGACGACATCACCATGCTTTAACCCATGAAGATCTAATGGGACAGATGGGCATTCTGTTAGGACATGAATGGTGGGTAGACCCAGCGAGGTGGGACCAAGTGTTGGACCCATGGCTCCAAATTCAAGATGAGCATCGTCCACCTCGAGATCCCATCATGACATCAGTGCCGAGAAAAGACCCTGCCCTCCTTTTCGCACATAGGCATGAATTCGCACCTAGGGAAGATCCATTCGTGCCTGTTCCCGTAGAGCCAGATCCGGAGTATAAGGAGCATCTACAAGAATCAAGTCGTCACACCCACGGTTCTGGAGACCAAATTCATTCCATCCACATGGTCTCCATTGATTTGACCGCACCCATCCGCAATCCGACCGATCCATCATGGCCATTGCATCTAGACATAGATGCCATCGACTGGGATCGCGTCAATTCACCTTTATCACCATCAGAGTACTGGCCTTTCGGTGAAATGCTTCATTTCACCCCAAGGACAACTCAAGATATCTTTCAAGCTGAAGAGGGACCCGAGGTTCCAAACGTAGATCTAAACTCAGCTAATGATATCCATTTGATCCCAACTCCACATCAGTTGGAGGAAGGATCCCACATGTCAGTCGAGGAGACGACTGACGTAGATATCGGCATAGATACAAAGAATCCACAAATTATTAGGCTGGGGGTAAGTCTTTCCCCCGAAGAGCAAGCCGATTACATTGCCCTTCTCAAAGAGAAGAAGGAGGTTTTTGCATGGTCGTATAAAGATATGCCAGGACTAGACCCGCAGCTAGTCATGCACAATTTAACGCTTGATCCGACAATCAAGCCTGTAAAGCAAAAACTACGCAAGATGCACCCAACAGTGGCCTTGATGGTCAAAGACGAATTACAAAAGCTGTTGGATGCACAATTTGTCATCTGCGTGGATTATCCGCCATGGCTGTCCAACATGGTTCCCGTCAAGAAGCCCGACGGGAGGATTCGCATATGCACCGATTTTTGAGACCTAAACAAAGCGAGTCCTAAGGATGATTTCCCCTTGCCAAGCATCGACGCGTTAGTAGACGCTACAACAGGTCACGAAATGCTCTCCCTAATGGATGGCTTCTCAGGATACAATCAAATTCGTATCAATCCTGAGGACCAACTCAAAACGGCGTTCACAACGCCTTGGGGGACATTTTGTTATAAGGTCATGCCTTTTGGCCTTAAAAATGCTGGCGCTACATACCAACGTGCCATGACATATATCTTCCACGATTACATGCACACAACTTTGGAGGATTACATGGATGATTTGTTAGCCAAATCTCTTTTACGCTCAGATCATCTCGGTGACTTAAGCAAGATTCTCGATCGCCTCATAGAGCATAAGGTCAGACTGAATCCCAAGAAGTGCGTATTTGGCGTCACATCTGGAAAACTCTTGGGTTTTATAGTCTCAAAGCGAGGCATCGAAGTGGACCCAAACAAAGTCAAGGCAATCCTTGAAATGGCTCCCCCAACCACTATCAAGCAGCTCAGAAGTCTGCAAGGAAAGGTCGCGTCGATTAAACGCTTCATAGCGCAATTATCTGACAAATGCCGACCCATGAACAAATTATTGCACAAGGGGGTCACATTTCATTGGGATGACGAGTGCCAGTCAGCCTTTGACGAAATCAAACAATACTTGGCTTCGCCGCCAGTATTGGCACCACCTAGACCAGGAGTGCCGTTCTACTTATACATCTCAGCTACTGAGGTGGCACTGGGAGCCATGCTAGCCCAAAAGAATGAACTTCACAAAGAACAGGCTACTTACTATCTTAGCCGCACCCTAGTCGATTACGAACTTAACTATGCATACGTTGAGAAACTCGCTTGGCGGTGGTGTTTGCTACCAAAAAGCTACGCCACTACATGCTTGAGCAACACTACGTATGTTGTGTCTAAGGAGAATCCATTGCGATACATGATGAGTCGTACTTATCATAGTAGTCGCACGGCGAAATGGATCATGTTGTTGACGGAATTTGACATTGAGTTCATCGGACAAAAATCTATCAAAGGACAAGTCATAGCCGATCAACTAGCAGAGGCTCCTCTTGAAGACGATCAGCCTCTGACAATAGAACTACCCGATGATGGGGTCTTCCATGTCTCGGAATCGCTAGATTCGATGAGCCTGAGTCACAGGCCGACATAACCCTATTCTTCGATGGTTCTAAGTGTGAGCAAGGTGGTGGCACAGGAATTGTATTCTTCACACCGCAGGGCGCTCCAATGCCCCTGTCATTTAAATTAAACTTCCAAGTGCACCAACAATAATGCGAGAATATGAAGCCTTGCTCCTAGGTCTTCAAACAACAATCGCCATGAACATCAAAAGACTGAACATCTTTGGTGATTCGTTGTTAATCGTCAATCAAGTCAAAGGGGTATATCAATGCAAATGCCCAGTCCTGAAGGCCTACAAAGCCCTCGTGGACAAATTCCTGGCAAAACTTGAATGGTATGACATCGAGGCACTCCCTCGATCATCGAATCATTTTGCGGACACAATGGCCTCCCTGGGGTCACTAATTCCGCAAGACCTTTCCGGTGATATGACAACCATTCAAGTCAAAACATTATCGCAATCCGTGATGGAGCGTGCAAGCTCAGATTTGACGCCAGGAATCCACATGATCCAGATTGAACCATCCTCGGATAAGTTCTTTCGAATCCGAGATCGTCTGAAACGTGCCAACTGGGGGTCCTTGTTTTCCCCTACTCCCATTAATAGCAACACAACGCTATTTTTACAAGTTTTATCCCAATCAACATTTGTTAGGGAAGAACTTCAAAAGGGATTGGCTGTTCATACTGTCGAGGTTTCTGATCAACAGGACTGGTATTTACCCATAAGAGATTACCTCAAGTTAGGTAATCTTCCCTTTGGATTGACGCACGCCGCAAAACGAACATTCAAGCAAAAAGCGGCTAAGTATGTCTTGATAGGAGACATTTTGTATCGTCGCAGCTATGACGGAATTCTTCTTCGTTGTTTGGACCAGCAAGAGTCCACTTGGGCAGTCGCCCAAGCGCATGACGGTACATGCGGCGGCCACTTCAATGGTATGGCCATTGCAAAGCGCATTCTCCGCATGGGCTATTATTGGCCATCTTTAGAGCGAGATTGTTGCGAATATGTCAAGAAGTGCGTGAAATGTCAACATCATGCCAATTTGATGCACGTACCTTCCCAGGCCCTACAGACAGTCCGATGCTTGGCCATTTTCGTAGTGGGGCCTCGATCTAATCGAAAAGATCTCCCCTGCATCGTCAGGCCGTCACACGTTTATCATAACGGCCACAGAATATTTTACCAAATGGGTGGAAGCAATTCCGTTAACCTCAACGAAAGGACCCCGCATTGTGGAGTTCATCTTGCATAACATCATATGTCGTTTTGGTATTCCATCCAAAATAATCTCAGATAATGGGCCATCATTCAAGAACAAAGACGTGCGTGCTTTGACCACAAAGTACAAAATTCAGCACAACTTTTCAACGCCCTATTATCCGCAAGCAAACGGGCAAGCAGAGGCATCAAACAAAACACTAGTCGCCATCCTTAAAAAGACAGTCGCAGACAGTCATAAGGATTGGCACATACAAATCCCACTTGCCCTTTGGGCTTATCGCACTAGCATTCGGACGCCCACTAGGGCAACTCCGTTTTCGCTCGTGTATGGCTCAGAGGCAGTAATGCCTCTCGAGTTGGAAATTCCTTCCCTCTGCATATCAATGCAGGAGTTCATCGATGATGACACTGCGCGACAGGCCCGGTTAGACCAACTTACGTTGCTTGACGAACGACGCGTTAATGCTCTCGAGCACTTACGTATCTATCAAGAGCGACTTAAGAAAGCATACAACATGAAAGTTCACCTAAGGGACTTTCGGGTTGGTGATTTGGTTCTGAAGGAAAACCAACAAAACTCTAATTTGCCGTCCCACATGAGGGACAAATTCATGGCAAATTGGTTAGGTCCATATGTCATTGATAGCATAATAGGACCCGGGACATACCGGCTAGCTTCTCTTGATGGTATCAAGGAAACAGAACCCTTGAATATCAGTCATTTGCGACCATTCCACATCTAAGAAAGCCATATCCTCAAAAAGCTCCAAGGATTATCGCAATCACTTGGTCAATCCAAAAAAGCTCCAAGGATTATCGCAATCACTTGGTCAATCCAAAAGCTCCAAGGATTATCGCAATCACTTGGTCAAAACAAAAAGCTCCAAGGATTATCGCAATCACTTGGTCACCACAAAAAGCTCCAAGGATTATCACAATCACTTGGTCAATCCAAAAGCTCCAAGGATTATCGCAATCACTTGGTCAAAACAAAAAGCTCCAAGGATTATCGCAATCACTTGGTCACCACAAAAAGCTCCAAGGATTATCACAATCACTTGGTCAATCCAAAAGCTCCAAGGATTATCGCAATCACTTGGTCAAAACAAAAAGCTCCAAGGATTATCGCAATCACTTGGTCAAAACCCAAAAAGCTCCAAGGATTATCGCAATCACTTGGTCACACCAAAAAGCTCCAAGGATTATCGCAATCACTTGGTCAAACCTAAAAAGCTCCAACGATTATCGCAATCGCTTGGTCAAATTCATCAATAGAGAGTTCTTCTAGCACCGCATATTCACATTCACAAAATCAATCCATCAAAAATACAAAAATATGTAGCTGCATTAAGCATTGCATCCATACATTGCATATTTGTGGTTGTATAGGTCAAAGGCACCATAGGCTGCAATTGCTCTGCTAGTCCATCTTGTTCCGCATAGTTCCATTTTACAAAAACAACAAAAACACCATGCATAACTTTTACCACACTACAATCAGTGGTCTGTAAATGTACCAAGAGTTTCAGTGATTCAGTCATCATTTTCCTCTTTAGCCATGTAATGTATCAAATCGAACAGATTTTACGAAGGTAGAGTCATACTTGAAATACACCTTGTTACGTAACATCCCAACACAAATTAAAACACTAAAAATTCCCAAGTTGTGTGAACGAAAGATGAAACCTGCAAAGTAATCTAGGTCACCACAAGCGAAACGGTTATCTTGATCATCCCCCTGTGCGAATGACCCCTAGAATGCTGAGAGTTGGCAAAAGGACAAGCATCCTCCCTACCCAATTCCCTAAGAATCCCTAAAGTTCTCAATAGTTGCAAAACACCAAAAATTTGCAAAATGTCAAAACTCCAAAATTTGACAACCTACAGTGCACACATCAAAAGGCACAAACAACAGTGATTTTCGTCACTCCATATCCCCAATCCCTTGCTCGAAAGAAAAACAAATCAAAATAAATAGTGATCTCATCACTACAAATGAGCAAGTATCCCAATACAATTGAAGAAAAGAAGGGAGTTGACCTTGAATCCCTGGAACTCTCAGCATTCTATAGGTCATAAGGCAAGCTTCAGTACCAATTTGGTTGATAGCCTATCGGTAATGAAGTAAACCTCCCGCATGACGATATATCTGTCACATTAACTTGCGTACGAGATCAATGTTTGCATGTGGATGAGCTAGCTTATGGCATCCTGGATTACACCGCAGATTAATCTTAGTACATACAACAAAGGAATTCGTGGAGCTAATTAGGTGATCCTCAGTACAGGTTCGGTTGAAAGCCCATCTGGCACTGGCGGTATCCTAACAAATACCACTAAATGAACTCAATTGCACACACAGGGATGTAAAATAACTTGGTCAAAAACAAGTCCGATTCATACCTTGACCAAAAGTCTTGTAAGATAAAGTACAGTCATGGATAATGAGTTAAAACTGTCTGAATCTCAGAAAACCTTACATACATTCCTAAACCATCTGCGCTACTTATCATCCTTATAATACCATCAGAAAATACAAAAATAGAAAACCACATGTATCCATACAAGAGTCATACACCATAACAATAAAAAGCATCTTAAACAGCCTATGGTGCCATAACCAATCATCACAAAATTCCATTCATTCACTTTGCATATCACATAAAAAAATCAAAAACACTTGCACTCATCATAACATCTGAATCCATCAAAAAAAGATAATCATACATACATCCATAGTAATTAGCCATCACGCATAACAAAAATAAAACATCACATGTACAAAACCAAATAAAACCGGTATATATATATATATCGCCAAAAATATGCCCGCAGGCTACAAAAATGGTCCTCAGACCCCACAATCATACCCAAAAACCCAACCTAAGGCGTCCACCAACATGATCACGCAGGATCGGTGCGACGGGAACTACCCCCCATGGTGTGGGTCCTATGGGACCCTGCAGGGCGGCTACTGCCAACCCCTGCATCATGCCTACTACCACCTCCCTCATCTAACCGCCTGCGACGAGATGATGTTGACTGCTCAGTCAGACTATCCCTCGTCCGCCATGAAGATCCACTGACCGAAGGCTCAGGTAGCCGCCCACCAAGGCGGATGACCTCCCTCTCCAAGTTTATCCGGTGCAGACACCACTCTGCCTCTCATCGATGATAGTAAGACAATGCATCATCACGCTGTGCCAAAACTCTATCCCGCTCTGCTAGCTGGGCCCGTAGGAGATCCCTCTCCCGCCTCACCGCATCCCCCAACTCCAGATCCCGTATCCATAGCAGCTCTATCAGTCATGCATTTTTAGCACGTATCTCAGACTCCATCTCCTCTGTATCTGTCGGACGCACAGGACTCACCGGAGCAGCACCCTGCTCGGGCTCCCACTGCTCCTCCACGTCCTGCATGTCCGGCTGATCCGGAATGCCCAAGTCTACAGCCTCATCACCCACATCAACCATGTCCACGTCATCCAATGGAGCCCCCCAATCACACCCTACTACCTCAGCATCCTCCACTGCCGCCTCCGTGCCTCCCAGTGGCCCCTCTCCTCTCCATCGTCGTAAAACCCACCACGAGTCATACTCGGTGGTAGTCCCGATGTCATCCACGTCCGGGACACCAATCACTGCATCGGACTCCTCGCCCAATGGCACAGTGACCGGTGGCTCTAACCCCCTCTCATCTCCCCGCCTCCGATAGACCACGGGCTCACTAGGCAACCCCTGGCGAACACCGAACTATCGTGTAACCCGGCTGTATGAAAAGAACTCATGCTCCGTCCCGTGCCGCCCAGTCAACCACCGCTCCCTACGTACCCGTCGGAGCCACTCTCCAGCCTCAGGCCAGGCTGGACAGTCCCGATAGGGATGCCAAAACACCTCCCCTGGAGTGAGCCGAGAAAAGGCCTCAGTGTAGTGCTCAACGGCACCTGCCCATCGCCGACTCTGCCCCTGCTTCGCAGACCGCCGCCACAAAACTGCATAACCAATCTCCTCATCCTCCATCATCGCCCGAGTCATCCACGGTAACCCGGTAGGCCTCTCCACTGCTATGTGCTGCCAACCCCAACACTGCAACAAAAAACTGCAACTGACACCCTTCCCCTATCGACAGCGGACCCCATACAACTCCCCGTAGAGCTGTGCCAACAAAGTTTGTCCCCATCTCAGAATCAATGGTGCCTCTATCGGGCACTCTGCCAACTGCCACACCAAATCCAACAGGTTCCACGGGAACCTCACACGGAAAATTTAAAAAACCCAAAATTGACAGGAAGTTAAATAGGCCAGAACTCACTCCTAACACCCCCTCTCCTGCCACCAACTAACCAAAATCCCGCCACCGGCAATCCACCTCGCTGTCTCCATCGGGTTGCTACACCCAGCGCCCCCATGCCCAAAACATCTCGTAAGTATAGAGCGGTCCGCGATCAAACGACGATGTCCTAATAGGCAGACCATCTATCGAAATCCGAAGCAACCGATAGACGTCCTCAAGAGTCACGGTCATCTCCCCTGTCGGGAGATGGAAAGTATTGGTCCACGGATCCCAAAGCTTGATCAGGGCCGTCAGATAGGCCTGATCCGGGACCACAGGCTCCGGTCGAGCCACCTGCTTGAGCCCAAGGGCATCAAGCCATTCCCAATCATCATCGGTCAATGCCAACCGTGCCTCAGTAAAGGCAGTGGGTACACGGTACCGGCTCCACAACCCGCAAAACAAAACAACAACAAAAAAAATAAAAAAATCAGAAAATAAATTTAACGTAATAAAAAGAAAAGTTCAAATCTAAGTTTAAAGATTTAAGTTTTAAAACATATTTGAAAAACATCATCACAAAAACAATAAATAAAACAAGTGCAATTTTAAACAAAAATAAACTCTAGGGACACTTACAGGTTTCGCTTCGGCTCCGCCACTCGAACCAGTTTGTGCACTCATGATGGCAGAGAGAATTCCAGCAGCGCTTCGCTTCGCAGAATTACCTCCTCCTCCCAGAGCTCCAAAATCGCAAGAAAAAAATGACACAAATGAGCCCAAATTCAAGTTTTGGCCATTAAATAGGCCTTTTGCACTGGAATTCATCCTTGACTGGGATGAGCGCTCTGATTAGCGCTCGTCCCACCCAGGGACGAATTCTCCAGCTGGAATTCGTCCCACCCAGGGACGAATTCAGGCCAGCACTTCAAAAACATCAAAAAATGACTAAAAATGCACTAAAAACAGACAATAAAATTGCCCGACAGGAGTGCTACTGCACCTGACAACAAGGGCATACAAAATAGACATTGGAGTCACAAATTGTCACTATCATACTCCCTAAGAAGGCTACCATAGCCGGACCGCTCCACGGAAGACGGATTTTCGACAATTGCATCTCCAAACGCGTCACAAAAAACAACAAAAACAGTACAAAATTCAACAAAAACAAACAGCAATAAACATTGCCGGACACAAGTGCTCTTGCACTTAACCTCCGGGCAAAGAAAATCGATGTCGGGGTTCAAATTATCGCTCTCCTACTTCCCCAAGAAGGCTATAATAGCCGGACCGCTCCACGGGAAGTTAGATTTTCGATGATTTCACCTCATTACGGCATCACCAAAAGGGTTAACACCCACCAAAAATAGGTCCAAATGTTGGAAAAATTGCACATGCTTAACGGTAAACCCTCTAAACGCACCCTTGCACAAGTCATCTTGGGTCAAGCGACTCGTCGCTTTGCTCACGAAGGTCATTCCCTCATCGATTCGTCGCTTGAGGGGGTAGTCACACTTAGTCACCAATCAACAATCACACACCCAATTAAGGAAAACGACATGCATTCAAAGAATCATTGACAAAGACAATCACGCTCCCGCTTGGGGCAGTAAACAAGCAACAATCAAATCAATCAAACACTTGGCATTTCGTGAATCATGAACACAAGGTTCCCCCGTGGATAAAACGCCCTTCGCCTATTCATGACTGATCAATGTCTAAGTTCAAGTCACACCTCACCAAAATAGGTTAACACTTGAAATCAAACTCCTTAGCTCGTCAGAAGCAAAGATTCAAGAATGCATGCCCTTTCCATGCTTGGGGCATCACAAGTTGGTTAGGTTACCAAGAAACCCTAATCATTAGTGCTTTGGTTATCTATTTTTGCTCGACGCTGCGCCATGCACAACGCCTCCCAAAAAGGGGCATCTGTAGACACCAAAACAGCACCAATCCGATTACGTGACTGCAAACACTGATCGCTTTGACAAACACAGCCCCCAGGGCAGCCCTCAGAGGTCAAACAGTGGTCCTAACCACTTTCATAGCAATTTTGTAAGGTCAAAAGGCAATTTGGTACATTTGGACACTTTGCTCAGTATTCGTCTCACCCAGGGACGAATTCTAACTGGGATTCGTCTCACCCAGGGACGAATTCTGAAATCGTCTCACCCAGGGGACGAATTCCAAGTTTAACGGGCAAAAAGAAGAATGGTGCCAAGTGGCAGCCCGAGACAGTCAGTTGATGACTCCTGCCTCGCACGCGTGTGTGGGTGGACAGATAGGCCGTTAGAAGACTGTCACAAGGGCAGTTATGAAAGCCCAAGTCAATGGAGGACTCCCCTCCCTCATGGGAAGACATGATCGCCACATGGCACCTATGACCAACACATGGCATTTGTGCTTCCCTCTCAAAAGAGACCCCATGGGTCTATAAAAGGTGGGACTTTTCTCACCCAAAATAGGGAAGTTGAAGGAGATTTCAAGCAACGAAGTGCTGCCGAGTTGAAGACCCACTTGCATCCCTTTTGGTTCACCTTCTCGCATCCACCAATCTCTTTTGCAAGGGAGGTTGTTGGGTGGCTTTTGGAAGCTTGAACCCGACCCAAATCCAACACATGGACACCCGAACCAACCAATTTGCCGACCCCCAATCCTAAGAGGTTTTGGGCCTATCCCTAGTGGATTGGCTCCGAAGTCAAGTGCCAACGGTGGGAGGCCCACCCGGGCACCCCCGCACTTCCTAAGTTCCATTCTTTTTAGCATTCTAGATTATTTGTTCGCATTGCATATTGTGTCATTTTGTTTGGTGAACTCATAGCTGCAATTTCATAACTTTTGATCAGATTCTAGTATGTTTTGTGTCGCTTTGTTGTTTCACTAACTTGCAGGTGGCGATATCAAATTCCCGAGGATAGAGGCCAAATTGGGAGAATCCGACCATCTGGGTCGTCCCAAAATGGCCCCAATTACATAACCCCTCTGTCTGCAGGTGTTTTGGAGGTCTCGAGAGCCGACATTGGAACAGATCACTTCGGCTTTTTCAACACAGAAGAATTCGTCCCACCCAGGGACGAATTGCAGTCAGAATTCGTCCTGCCCAGGGACGAATTCCAGGTGAAGGCAGATTAGCCGACTGTTTCAGTGGTAATGGCTTTCTGGTAAGATCTTCTGTTTTCTGTCAGTTTTTCAGGCTATTTGGATTCACTGTACTTACTGTTTCAGGCAAGTGTTTACATGCATCTTTGATGATTTTAGAGAACAAACACCTTTTATTTGCAGCAGATGCTACTGACATATTCGTTGTTTCTTTGTTCGCAGGAAGAGCAGCAGAGGTCAAAGACTCATCAACATCAGCGGCGGCAGCGTTTTGGCCCGTCCATTTCAATCGTGGGCACGCGGAAAGAGGAACATTAAGTGATTGTAATCAAATTCTTTTAACGCTCCTAGCCCCTGAAAAGGGAGGAGGCGTATTTGTAACAGAGATCAAGAGATTTTAATGAAAGGGCTGTGTTTTCTCCATTTGCTTGTATCTCATTTTAATGCGTCTCTTTCGTTTCATGCATTTTACATTTCTAGGACTTAAGCGCATTTGATTTTGGTTGCATCGCAATTAGTGTTTCCTTTGCCTGGAATCTCGTGCTTTCAATACATTCCTCAGATAATTATGCAATAGAAAATTCTAAATATCTAAAACCTCTAAATGAGTTGCATTTCGATATATATAGTTTTACAAAATACATTATGTTAGCTTAGCATCATTGCTCTAAGAGTGGATTACAGATTTACCAAGTTGTTGTAGCATGTGTGCATCCTGTAGACACCAAAACAACACCAATCCAATTATGTGACTGCAAACACTGATCGCTTTGACACACACAGCCCCAAGGGCAGCCCCTAGAGGTTAAACAATGGTCCTAACCACTCTCACAACAGTTTTGGAAGGTCAGAGATCAATTTGGCACCTTCAGGCACTTTGCTCAATATCCGTTCCACCCTGGAACGAATTCAAACTGGGATTCGCCCCACCCAGGGACGAATTCTAAATTCGCTCTGAGGTGGGGCGAATTTAAGGTTTGATGGGCAAAAAGTCAAATCTTGACAAATGGCAGCTCAGATCCGCCACTCAATGCTTCCTTCATCGCATGGGAGTATGGGTGAGCGTTTTTGAGCATTAGAGGCATTTACAAGGTCAGTCATGAAGTCCCAATTCAGGGAGGAATCTCCTTCCCCTTGGGAAGGCATGATTGCCAAGTGGCACCTCTGCATGCCCATTTCAAGAGACCTCCAGGTCTATAAATTGGTGAGTTTCCTCACCCCAAAATATGGAGAGAAGTAGCATTTTAGAGCAACGAAGTGCTGTCATTTTATTTACATACCTCACACCTTTTGGATTTGTGCCTTTCACATCCTTGATCTCCTTTAGAGGGGAGGTCATTGGGTGACTATTGGGAGGACGAATCTCAAGCCCAAAACCCGAAATTTGGCCACAATATCCCACCAAATTTGTCGACAATACCACACAAGAGGTTTTGGACCCATCCCAAGTGGATTGGTGCCGAAATCAGGCCTCAAACGGTGGGCGGCCTGCCCCATGGGCGCCCCCTCCCACACTGCCACAATCCTAATCGCCCCCTTTCGGAGTGATGGGAATTCCATGGCAGACTTGCTTTCTTTCATTTTTGCATTCAATTCTATGATTCTTAGATAGGTTGTCATTTGAATTTCGTCTCGTTTTGAACAATTTTGATCATATTTCTATCTTTGCTCGCTTCTACTAACCTATAGGTAGCATCATCAAATTCCCATTGATGGAGGCTAAATTGGGAAAATATGACCATCTGGGTCTTCCCAAAATGCCCCCAATTAGCTAACCCCAAGTTTTTAGGTCTTTTGGAGCTTCCTAGGTAGGACATTTGGGACAGTACCTTTTCGGCGTTTTGTTGCAGGTGAATTCGTCCCACCCCGAAGTGAATTCAAATCGGTGAGGAATTTCCCAACTGTTCTTTTTGTAGAGCCTTCCTGGTGGTGTCTTGATGCCCCTATCAAATTTTTAGAGCATTTGGACCTATTTTAGTCATAGTTTAATTCATTTTTCTCATTCACTTATCGTAGGCTTGGGGATTGCATGCTTTGTTTTATCCGCAGGTGCTACTGACCATTTCTTGTTCCTTTGAACGTAGGGTTTGGACATTAGAGGAGTAGAGAGGAGTCAAGACTCATCAACACAAGTGGTGGCGACGTTTGGTCCGCCCATTTTACATGTGGGCACGCGGAAGAAGGAAAGGCACCCATGGATGTAACAAGAACGCATGCTTAAACGCTCCTAGCCCTTGGAAGGGGAGGATGCGCATTGTAACCGAGTTGTGAAACATATCAATAAAAAGGGCTGTCTTCTTTATTCACATTTGTTTCATTTCGATTCACTCATGCTTTTCCCTCTTTTCATGCACTTTCAAGTTTCTAGGATTTAGCGCTAAGTTCGGTTCCGTTTGCATCGCATATTCGCTTTCCTTTTTGCTTCCGTATCCTCGTGCTTTCAGTGGCGATCATGGTGGGACCTTGTCCTCTATTTTTAAGATCAGAGATCTGATCCAAACTTGGTTGTTTTTGCTTGCAGGTACCGCGTTTTCATACGTCGACTGTTGTTCGTTCCATCGGAGGGTGAATACAGAGCTGTAATTCGTCTCACCCAGGGACGAATGGGAATTCATCCCACCCTGGGATGAATACAGTCTTGTAATTCATTCCACCCCGGGATGAATTCTAGCCTATGAAGTTTTCGGGCAGAAACTCAGAACCGACAGATTCGGGCAGAGAAGAGGTAAGAATTCTACACTTTTCCTGTCATTTTTTGTCTTCAGTTTTTCTATTTTTCCTGGTTTCTTTTTTGCGTGCATAGGAAAAGTTGTTGCATGTTTATTTTGTTCCATGCAAAATAAAAGGAACCCCACACACCACGTGGAAAATTAAACACCAAGGAGCTGGTCGTAAAACCCCAGCCCTTGATCAAGACCAACGGTGGATTTCATCACCACCTTGGCTTGAATTTTGCATTCATAAACCCCGATCGCTACTGTTGCTAGACGTAAATCCTGATGAAAGTTGACCGAGTGTAGCTAGGGTGATTCCCAGCATGCAAGGATAAGTCTTCTATGGTAGGTGTCATAAATAGGGTGATTCCCCTTCCGTACCACCTATGTTCCACGTACCATCTGCTCTCACGTACCTATAGTTTCCCTCACGTAAGGGCGGGTATATAGAGAGGTTGGTATATCGGCCTGGCAATGGTATATCGAAGGGGCGACCAATTTTGGGAGTCATAAGAGCCCTCATTTTGCATTTAAACGTTCTTTACAAAAACCTTCAAAAAAAAAAAAAAACAAAAACAAAACACACTAAACCAGGTTTAGGACACACTCTTAATCTTTAAACGAGATAATCACTATTTGTGTATGTGTGTGCTCTTTTCTGTTTAGTGTAGCATAAAAAAAATCATAAAAAGAGATAAAAATCTACTTAGCTTGTAGAAAAGCAACACCATGGTGTACACCCGTAGCCAAGCCCAATCAAGGGCAGAAGCTACAAAAGGTGTACAAGGAGGGGGCACAAGTCGCCTCCGCTATAGCCCTAAGGACTTGGTCATACCGCCTTGGTGGCCTGACCCACAAGAGAGTCCGCATCATTCCATGTCAAGATGGAACTATAGGGACACCCCTTTGGGGGACACGCCCATTCATCATAGCCCCTTTCAGGAAGAATCCTTACACGTGGCACTCAACATAGACAAGAAAGCTCCCTTAGAAGCTCGATATGAGTGGCCACAGTGCGATGAAGTGCTAGAGCGGCATAGTGTCCATGAGGAGAGGCCACATGACTATGGCATCCCTCCTTTGCCCCCCATCACTGTTAGAACCAATAGACAAACCCTAGAGCACAGGGCTCTTCAAGCAGGGCGAGCTAACTCCACCCACCCCTTTCACACATACGAAAGGGAGCACGAGGAAGACCATTACATTCCTCGAGAGCAATGTACAATGCGGGAGCCATGCGCTTCCACACCCGCTATGTACCATGGTCACCCACTGAGGCCAGAGCCTCGGGTAAATACCGCCAACCTCGACAGAGGGAAGCGACCCATTGAGATCTCGGATCATCACGACCGAGGTAAATGCATAGGAGAGGCATCCAGGCCTCCAAGGCTCAAGATGGTGGAACAAATTGACCTGGAAGTCGCCAGACATGCCGCCCGCCAAGCCCAGATCATGCGGCTTGAGCAAGATCAACAGCAGCTAGAGCATCTATACCGCCTTAGCAAGGAGCGCATTCAGTGCCAAATAGATGAGCTACTCCATAACCTAGTGCCTAGAGGGTTCCAACCCCTCGCACCCAAAGAGCGGAACCATATGAGAGGCATAATCCCTTGGTGCGAGATAGGTCTCCGTGACCTTATCAAGTTTTGCCTCCGAGACCCCCTAGACCCGAGAGGGAGGCCACTCCCCGGAACAACGATGGGTACCCTCCACGGGGACCCACCCAGGGTCATAGGTCTCACCCAGAGACTCCTCAAGAAGTTTACGAGGAGTATGAACAAGAAGCAGAGCGGGCCAAAATGCCCTACCAAGGTGGAGGGGTTGCTATCCGGCCACCCCCCCATAGGCCTCAAGTCTCCCACAACCCACAACGGGAGCAAACTAAAGAGGAAGAGATTAAATCTTTTGATGCATACAAAGTGCTTCTAGAGCGTTTGGAGTCTATGGAAACCAAAGCTTCTGGGCCCCAAAAGCCCATGTTACGCCAACTCCGTAGTCATCCTGTGCATCCGTCAGTGCCTGCACCCCCTTACCCTGAACACTTTAAGCTGCCTCAGTTGGCAATCTTTAAGGGTGAGGAGGATGCCCAAGAGCATGTGACCAGATTCCTGAGCCAATGTTTTGGCATTCAGGACAATGATGCGTTGTTGCTAAGGACATTTATAACCACATTCATGGGCCCTACCTCGGATTGGTTCACTCAGTTGTCGAAGCACAGCATCAATAACTTGGATCAGTTAGTGGATGCGTTCCTCGAATGCTTCACCTTCAACACCAAGAAGAAGGCATCACTAAGTGACCTGGCCAGCCTCAGGAAGTATGAGGAAGAGACCATGGCGGCCTACGAGAATCGGTGGAGGACTCTACTTTCCAAGCTACCCTACCTCCCTCCTATGTCCGACCTTACACAAATGTTCTCACGAAGTTGTTTGAGATCGATCTCTATGCTATTGCAGCTGCAGCAATATGCCACCTTAGAGGAAGCTCTGGCGCAAGCTAGAATCATTGAAGAGATCAAGATACAGGATGGCGAGATTGCCAAACCTAAGAAGAAAGAATGGAACAAGAACACAAAAATAGGGACTACGCAACAAAAACCCGCTACGGTCAATCAAGTTGCTATAAATGTCCCTAAGCTTGCACAAGAAATACAGCCTCAAAAGGCTAACTATCAGGCAGTGCCTCCTAATAATTATGAAAGAGAAAACCAGAAGCAGGAGCAAAATCAGTAGCATCACCCTAGGCGACAGTACACACCTTATACGGAGTCTAGGGACTCCCTATTTGACCGCTTGTCAGCGATGAACTTGATCAACCTTCCAGAGATTCAAACCATAGATCCTAATGCTCCCAAGCCTAAGGGATACAGGGAGGACTTGTATTGTAGGTTCCACAGGTGGAAGGGACATGACCTGAATGCATGTTGGAAGTTCAAAGGATTGATACAAGACCTGATTGACAATAAGACATTGGCAGTGGACAACCCCGTAGCACCAAACAACCAGCAGATGGGGGTTTTCAAGGACCCCTTGCCTGCCCATGAGGCATAGGCAAAACCCCTTCAAGTCAATGAGGTGCAACAGAATTGCCCCATGCAAGGGTATGTAGGAATGATAAGCATAGTGACTAGGAACAAGAGATACCCAGGAGTTGCCCCCGAGGCAGCCACAAGAGAGGTTCCATCGACGTCACAACCTCAACAGCACCCTATGCAGCTACCTCCGCCTAGACCCACGGCCATGATTCGGACCAAACTCACGCAGATTTTGAGGACCACGTCGGCTAGGCTCTCCATATACGAGCTTATACAACAATCAACACCCCATCGGGAGGCTCTAATGGAGATATTGAAAGCCATCGAGTTGCAGCCCCATGAAGCGAATTCCTTCAACAACTTTGTGGGACATGTCAAACGATGCATGGAGCCAGTCATCACCTTTCGAGAGGATGAAGTTAAATCAGTGTCTGATGACATGGCAGATCCACCCCTGCACGTTATCATGCGGGTCAACGGGATCTCGTATAAGAGGGTGTTGATAGACACTGGCTCGTCCAGTAACATCATTACCACAGCAGCATTGAAACATCTGAAGTTGCCAGCCTCTCACATCATGGCTTCCACCTATACACTGCGAGCATTCAATGATGCGATATGCTCGACAGTTGGCACAATTGTCTTACCCATTCAAGTAGGACAAAAGATGATACCTACATTGTGCCATATTTTGGAAGGCGAGATGGCTTATAACATCTTGCTAGGGCGGCCATGGATTAGGGACATGAAGTGTGTCCCTTCGATAGCTCACCAGTGTTTGAAGTATACATTTGAAGGGGAAGTACATGTAGTCCCGACGGACTTAGAACCCTTCAAATATTGCAATGCGGTGTAGCTGATGCCGCAATCGACCCTCCCATCGACGCACTTGGATTTTTAGTTAAATCCATCTAGATAGGGTCCGATGCCGCAAGCACCACTGGTGATAAATCCATCAAAACCCCAACCAGGTACATCTTCATCATCCAGTCCTTCACCAACAATGCCACCTATCATGGCTAAATAGAAGGACAAAGGGAAGCAAACCCTGGAAGAGGCTCAACCCCTAGAAGAGGCACTGCCAATAGTATCAACCATCTCTATCGAAGAGATGCCTAGCACAATGGAAGTTGAGGCTCCTAGTTCACCCAACATGGAGTGGACTCAGGAAGAGCTTCCGTTCCCTCCCTCTCAATCGCCAACAATTACTATTGAAATGGCCCATACGGTCCTAGGGGAGTATCTAGTGCAGAATGTTGTAGCAACGACCATGCTAGAGTCCGTGCAAGACATGGGGAGACCTCGCCTCCCCATCGGTACAATTGTTCCTTTAGGCTACCCGCCAAACCAGACAAATTTTGTGTATGGGGGCCTTGATCATGGTACTGAGCCATGCATGCAAGAGGACAAAGATGAAGAGCCTTTTGCAGAAGATGTCAACTATCTGTCTAACCCGAACTTCGCTCTACGAGATATCTTGGCCAATGCAATTGGCATGGATACGGGCTAGGCAGGTATGAGCAAGGAGTGCGTGTCCTTTGCCAGCCAAGATACCAAATGCCTTATGACAAGTCGGGAGTAGGGTTCAACCACCCCCTACCCTTGGACATCTTGGTGGAAAACATGCAAGGCCTAGGGATAGGCAACAAGGGTGGATTGGCATCCAGATCCTTATGCCAACCCAAACACAATGTATACATTGGGAGATTACCTCCCATGGTCAACAACCACCCTTGTTAACCTCAATAACCCTTCTCCTTTGCTAGAGAGAGGCGAAAGTTTGGGGACTCACTTTCAAGGAAGGTATAAATAGTGTCAAGAGGGATCTTCGGAGGATGAATCAAAATATGAACCAACATCATATGATCCCTTCGAATCTGATAGTGATCACTCACAAGTGATCCCCATGAATGATTGTCAAGAGAGCCTCTTGACAATGTTCCCTCTAGAGGCTCCAAGCGAGCCAGTGTCACGTCAAGAGAATCAGGTCCCCCCACAGAGAGTGGAACAACCACAATGGGGCTAGATTAATTTGCTCGAGCAGGATGAGCTTGTAATGCCTCAAATAGTTGTCGAAGCCAACGAGGGCTTTTGGATCTCCGATAGTGATTACGAAGATGAAACAGAAATGACATATCTTAATCACATGCGGTAGAGGCCGCAACCATACCCCTTGGAGATTAATGACATATTTGAACAGATGGGCATAGTTCCAGGACACGAGTGGTACGTAGACCCAGAGGGGTGGGATCAAGTGTTGGATCCACCACTCCAGGTATACGAAGAGCACCTTCCACTCTGAGACCCTAGGGTGATATCAGTGTCGAGGGTAGACCCTATCCTCCTATCAGCACATAGGGCCGATCCATTCATGCCAATACCTCTAGAGCCAGATCCGGAGCACAGAGAACATCCAGAATGTTCGAGTCATCACACCCACGGTAATGGAGACCAAAATCATTTCATCAACATGATCTCCATTGACTTAACCGCCCCCATCCGCAATCCGGTCGATCCAGCACGGTCCTTGCATCTAGACATAGATGCCATTGATTGGGATCGCGTCAATTCACCTCCATCCCCATCAGAGTACTGGCCTTTCGATAAAATGCTTCATTTTACCCCAGGGACAACTCAGGATATCTTTCATGCCGAAGAGGAACCCGAGGTTCCCAACGTAGATTTAAACTCAGCAAATGATATCCATTTGATCCCAACTCCACATCAGTTGGAGGATGGATCCCACATGTTGGTCGAGGAGATGACTGACGTAGACATCGACTTGGATCCAATGAATCCATAGATTATCAAGTTGGGGGTAAGCTTATCCCCTGAAGAGCAAGCCGACTACATTGCCCTTCTCAAAGAGAAGAAGGAGGTTTTTGCATGGTCATACAGAGACATGCCGGGGCTAGATCCATGACTAGTCATGCATAATCTAATGCTTGTCCGACCTCCTCAACTGTAAGATCCCAATGTGTCGTTAGAACTTTGTCATGTCTCCATTCCCCATGGATTACATGGTCCCCAAAAATCTCGAAGGATTCCATATGCTTGTATCAAACAAAGTCCAAGGATCCGCGCGCCCCTCTTGATAATAAACTAACCCTTAACATCTCATTTACCATTCCATATCTAAAAGTCAATCCCAAAAATGCTCCAAGGATTCCTACAATCGCTTGGTCAATCCCAAAATGCTCCAAGGATTCCTACAATCGCTTGGTCAATCCCCAAAATGCTCCAAGGATTCCTACAATCACTTGGTCAATCCCCAAAATGCTCCAAGGATTCCTACAATCACTTGGTCAATCCCAAAACGCTCCAAGGATTCCCACAATCGCTTGGTCAATCCCAAAAAGCTCCAAGGATTCCCACAATCGCTTGGTCAAAAATAAGAAAATTCAAAAATAGTAAAATCATCAAAAATAACAAAAAATTTGCATCTCATTTCCAGGCATACTCAAACTCATCACAATAAAAAGCTATTCTCGCATCTCATCTTCATATTCACAAAAATCAATCCATCAAAAACACAAAAATATGTAGCTGCATTAAGCATCACATCCATACATTGCATATTTGTGGTCATACAGGTCAAAGGCACCATAGACTGTAATTACTCCGCCAATCCATCTTGTTCCACATTTCTCCATTCTATAAGTAGTCCATCAAAAATATAAATGCCATTCACTTCTTTTTACCATACCAGAGTCAGTGGTCTTCTAATGTATCAAGATTTTTCGTCCTTCAGTCGTCATTTTGCTTTCTAGCCACGTACTGTACCAAGTCAGATAGATTTTACGAAGGTAGAGTTCTACTTGGATCACACCTTGTTACGTAGCATCCCAACACAAATTAAAACACATAAAAATTCCCAAGTTGTGTGAATGAAAGATGAAACCTGCACAGCAATCCAGGTCACCATAAGCGAAATGGTTATCTTGCTCATCCCCCTGTGCGAATGACCCCAAGAATGCTGAGAGTTGGCAAAAGGACAAGCATCTTCCCTACCCAATTCCCCAAGAATCCCAAGTTCTCAAAAAGTTGCAAACATCAAAAATTTTGCAAAAAGTCAAAACTCCAAAAATTTGACATCACCACCAAAGTGCATACATCAAAAGGCACATACAATAGTGATTCTCATCACTCAAAATTCAAATCCCTTGCTCAAAAGAAAAAAATAGAAATAAAAATAAACAGTGATTTTTATCACTACAAAAGAGCAAGTATCCCAATACAATTGAAGAAAAGAAGGGAGTCAAACTTGAATCCCCGGAACTCTCAACATTCCGACAGGTCATGAGGCAAACCTCAGTACCGGTTTGGTGGATAGCCTATCGGTCACTCGGTGGTAAACCTCCCGCATGACGATATATCTGTCACATTAACTCGTGTACGGATCAATGTTTGCATGTGGATGAGCTAGCTTATGGTATCCTAGATAGCACCGCAGATTAATCCGACTAAATACAACAAAGGAGTTAGTGGAGCTAATTAGGTGATCCTCAGTACAGGTTTGGTTGACAGCCTATCCGGCACTGGCGGTATCTTGACAAATACCACATAAATGAACTCAATTGCACACACAGGGATGTGAAATAACTGGGTCAAAGACAAGTCCGATTCATACCTTGTCCAAAAGTCTTGTAAGATAAAGTACAGTCATGGCTAGTGAGTTAAAACTGTCTGAGTCTCAGAAAACCTTAGCTACATTTCTAAACCAACTATGCTATCTTTCATCCTCGCATTGCCATCAGCAATCGCAAAAAAAAAACCCCACAAAGGTCTAAATAGTCTATGGTGCTCTCGCCAAACAACACAAATTCAATTCATCCATTACATTTGCATATCCTAAAATTTAGAAACATTTGCATTCATCATAACATATGCATCCATCAAAATAAATTAACATGCATACATCCATACTCATCACTCATCATGCATAAAATCAAATCATCACTCGCATAAATAAAATAAAGTCATCTGTATATATCATCAAAAATGCCCGTAGGCTACAATGAACCGGTCCTGTGACCCCGCAACAAAATCCAAAAGCTCAAAACCCCCAAGCCTAGGGCATCGGCCACCATGATCATGCAGGATCGGTGCGATGGGAACTACCCCCCATGGTGTGGGTCCTATGGGACCCCTCAAGGCGGCTACTGCTAGCCCCTACATCATGCCTGCTACCCCATCCCTCATCCAGTCGCCTGCGATGAGATGATGCTGACTGCTCAGTATCACTGCCCCTCATCCAACATGACGATCCACCTCTTGGGGGATTAGGTAACTGCCCACCAAGGCAGATAATCTCTCCCTCCATATCCATCCGATGTCGATACCAATCTATCTCCCACCATAACCACTCTGCCTCCCATCGACAGTAATAAGCTACTGTATCGTCGCGCTGTGCCAAAGCCCTATCCCTCTCTACCAATTGCATCCATGGGAGATCCCTCTCTCGTGTAGCATTAGTTCCCCCATCCTACCAACGGTAGGTAGCCAATGCATTCTCTCACTCTGCCAGCTGCATGTGCAGGATATCCCTCTCCTACAACGCATCCCCCAGCTCCTCATCACGCCTCCGTAGTAGCCCCTCCAACCGCACATTCTCAGTGCGTAATCCAGACTCCGTGTCCTCCGCATCTGCCTGAGGCATGGGCATCTCTAGAACAACACCCTACTCAGGATCCCACTGCTCTATGATGTCCTGCATCTCCGGTTGAGTTGCATTCTGATATATATAGTTTTTAAATTACATTATGTTAGCTTAGCATCATTGCTCTAAAAGTGGATTGCAGATTTACCAAGTTGTTGTAGCATGTGTGCATCCCTTCTAACTTATTCTATTGGAATTTATTAGCATCATGGTGTTGATGTAGATTGATTTTATTTCATCCAAGGGAGTGATGGTTGAAGTGTCTTCATTTGCTACACTAGATCTTATGATAAGTATATTCTACCTTCGATCATCCCATGACTAATTTAGTTGTATTAGTGTAAGTATAGGTTAGGAAATCTATTAGTTGAGATATTCTAACAATAGATCATAACTATAGGGGGCATCCTTGGTCCTTTAAATCCATATAACACCTTCAAATTCAATTTTATTCTGGTGTTTTCATATATTCATTTCAATTATGTGGCAGATGCTAGGTTCATTATCTCATTTTGTTGATGTTAGTGTCTAAAATGTGTGATTATCTTTCACACTTAGCTAATGAAGTGAGATACTATATCAGATGCTAGATACCAGATAAAATTTATGTCATTCAGTGTGATGGGTTCCATTCCATAGAATATTTTCTATTTAGGCTCTCTTTTGCTATGTCATGTTTTCTTACTATCCCTATTGATGTAAGTACCCAAAAATATCTATCACTCTTTGTTGCATAGCCTAAAATTGTTATACCCCACAAGATTTTCTAAACTATCAAATACCATATTTTCATCTATACTTAGCCAAAAATGCTTTCTAAAATGTACGTTTTTGTATGTTTTGTCAAACATTGGGCTTCTATCAAGACTTTGCTAATATCAACACTTAATATTTTTTATAGTGTTTTGTACTTCAACAAAATTTGTGTTTGGTGTGAAAATCAATAGATTAAATCTTCTACATTTTATTATTAGATGTTAAATATTTTCATGCTTGTTTCTAACATCATCACTATAAAATTTTCAACAAATTTATACACTTAGAAAAATCCAGCATTATGATGTTGCTCATACCTAGCCTACCTTCCTTTTGATTTAACGATTATATTAGATGTTCCACTAAATAATAGAACATTTAATTGGAAACATTCCTCTCCTTATAAGAATATAGATGTGGGTGAGCAATTCTACCCATATTATTGGTGACTCATAAGGTGTTTGTACTTGCAAAATCATAGAATCCATATAGCCTTATCCTATTGGGAAATGGAGTCAAAATGAAACAAAATGAAAAAATAAAGTTAAAATTTATTTGTATAGGAGTTGACCTTCTATATGCTTATCATTTATGATGTTTTGGCTATGCCATTGGATTATTCTTTCCCTTCTTCCCAAACTATTGTAGATGTTTTGCCATATTGACTAGCTACTTGAGCTATTGAAGTTACTAGTAGTTAAAATAGATTGTATATTTTATACCATGTATTTTGAGAAGGGACATGTATTACTCTAAATTTGTAGAGAATTTCTTGTAGCTGAAAGTAGAAATATTAGGAGGCGAGATAAGTGTAGTTAATGCTCTTCAATTTATTTAATTTTTCAAATTTAGGGTAACATATTAAGGTTGTATGTGATAGAGGTCATTGAAATATCAACTTATAATCAAGGCACTAGACTACATAAAGAAAGCAAGGAATCATAATATCTTTGTAAAATGCAAAAAACTACATTAATTTGCACACTCTATTATAAAAGAAACACTATATAATTTATAAAATTGAAATATGCTAAAATTGAAATATACTAGTTCATATTGGTAATTTAGGGTGGTGGATGTTGTCCCTTATCCTATATAGTTTGCTAACACCATACTACACTAAGTGCATCACCCTGGTTCCTCAACAGGGAAGAAATTTTCTATGAAGTATTCAAATCCTCACTTGGGACTAAATAATTACTTATTATGCTTTAAGTATTTGATTACATCTTTGCATAGGGTGAGTAAAATGATAAAAACTTATGCGGATGAGCCCTCTCTCCTCCTAGGTAAATTAAATAAGAAATTTAAAGTTTTGGGTTCTAGTTTTGAAACAGGTCTCTCAAGACAAAGAGGTTGAGAAGTATGGCATTTCATTGGTTCTTGATGGACCTTATTTTGTTCCTTGGATGGTATTTCTTGATTTGGTTTAATGTCTTCTTTAGTTTATCTGTTTCCTCAGTTGCATCTATTTATGATTGTTGGATCCTGAAGTGTCTTTGTGTTGTTCTACTTCTTAGTTTCTCATGTTTCTCTTTTCTTATTTATTTTAAAATGTTTGAGAATCCTTTAAAAATACCTTCTTCTACCTAATTAATAAAAATATAGCTTGAGTATCACCATATGATTATTCAAAAATAAAAATATTCTCTAACTAAACTACCCTTATACCCTCTCCTCCCATTTCTCTTTTTCTCCCTTATATCTAGTTTATTTACATCTATGTTGGTGTGAGTTGGCCCTCAGTTGCTCCATGACCATAATTACTCTCCAAGTGTCTTTTTATTGTTGTAATTATTTGTTTTTGATATTTCTCTTTTCTTGTTGATTGTAAAATGTTCAATGAGCGTTTTAAAACCCCTTATTTTACCTAATAAAAAATATATAGCTTGCATATCACTATATGATTGATATTCAAAAATAAAAATATTCTCTATCTAAACTACCCTTGAAGTACAAAAGGTATGTACCCTCTCCTCCCATTCATATTTTGCTACCTTCTATCTAGTTCATTCACATCCATGTTGGTGTGAGATGATCCTCAGTTGTTGCATGACCATAATTTCTCTCTAATTGATGTTTGATTTTATATAGACCGTCTAGTGGTGATCATAAGTAGGGTTAAATTTAGCATGATAGTATTTACTCTTTCTTCCTAACACCTTTTTGCATATAATTACTCTATATTTGAACTTAACAAATGCATTTATGTCTTTATCATTTTTGGTTATTTATCTATATTGATATTCCATTGGATCATCCACTTGTTTTTCTTCATCCACATTTTCTTTCTTTTGTTAAGATTTTTTTCTATTGTAGCGTTGGGCCATATATTTGCATTAATCTATTTGATATTTTTTTGAAGATATCCTAGAACACAAACCATAATAGTTGTATTTATATCTAAGATACATTTTCTTGGTTGAAGAATCTCATAAGGGAATAACTCTTTTATTTTGATTTTTTAAATTAGATATTTCTAAATCCTATTTATTTACTTCTAATTTAAGTCTAATATGTCATTTCCCACATTCTATACCTACACAACATTGCTGGTACTATTAATATCCCAAATAAAACCCATACAATCTTGATGTAATCTAGGGAAGTCCTAGTTTGAAATTCACCTAGGAGTATGAATTGTGCCATCATGACCTCGACCAATATTAGATGATCCAAAAATTGGGGGTTTGTAGATAAAGTAAGAAATGAGTAAAGTTAGAAGCTAAGCTAAAAATGGTGTAGATTTAGTAACATCAAAAGACACAATGTATGGAAGTCTCACAATTTGAATTCAACTAAACACCCTAATAGGCCAACTTAATTTTTTTATTATAGATCATTTAATCACTATAAACACTAAGCATTATCAAGAATTCCAAGAGCTAAATAATAGGATATTTAGAGAGAAATATAGAAAGCAGAATAACTATAATAGAATAAACCATTCAAATACCTTTAATAGTGATGATCAAAGACTTAGTTTATATACATATATAATCTCCAATAGGTCAAGGAGGAGGTCAAACAACAATATCATCTTTGTAGACACCTAAAAATATCACATTTATCCTTGTGCAGTGCCAATGGTTGATTAATTTGCAAAACACATAAAATTTACATAATATCCCTAAATTTTCTACTCATTCCACTTAAACCCCCTTGGCCTCTTAATCCCTTTGCTATTCTTGGCGCCTGGTCATTATGTGACCAAACCTTAAGCCTAATTCTATGGTCACCTCACCCTAGTCTACCCTTTTACTAGCCTAGCTTCCACTTAAGCCTAGCCTAACCTAGCCTAACCTATGGTAAAACTAACCCATGGTCAACCTCAACCCCCCTAACCTTGACCACATATATAAATAGATGATAAAATTAACCATTTTGAGATATTTACATACCCAAACTCTATAGAAATTACCTTAGATCACGTCATACTCAATTCCACCTTCAACATCAATCACTATGAATGCTAACATGTGCTAGATGAAATCCCCTCTTATTTTATAAACTACTATCAACTACAGGTTGAAAAGGTGATCTAAATTATATAGGAGCTCCAAAAACACAAAAATAAGCCTCCTAAAAAAACAACTCTCTAACTGGTGCATACAAAACTGATCTTACGAAAAGGTACGATCCTTAGGATCGAACCCAGGTGTGTGATCCCATTTACAAACTAGTTATAGATATCAATACAACAACAAGTCAACAATCTAGGTAAATAATACTATTTTTCTAGTCTTTAGTTACTCTAAACACCTTTAGTTATGCATTAGAATAGTTAACTTGATTTTTTTTGTTTGTCATCACAAGTGATTTGACTATGATGGACCCGCAAATATTACTAATATTTTTTGTAGGGTTGTGAAGGTTTAGAGCAACTATGTAGCTAACAATGTTCCATGTGTTGTAAGCCCTCTCACCTTGATGTGACCACATAAAGCCTTTTCAGTGTTGTTCAAACTATTCATTGAGAGATTACTTCCATATTGGAAGGCCCATATTGTAGCCCTTAGGGAAAATTTATAAGAAGGACAAGTCTTGTGACCCTTTTCTCTCATTAATGTGAACACATTTTTGTTGCTCACATTTGGTGATCATGGTGGGACCCCAACCTAAATTTTCATATTTTCGATAGTTTTTTAGCTCCCTAAATGACATTCTATCATTTTATATGTTACAAGTACCACAAAACCAACATAGAACCCCTCAAAAACCTTGAAACACACCTTATTTCCAAGTCAAAATACTTTATAGTTTATGAACTAGGATTGTATGGAGAGGTATAGTCAAGAAAACCATACATGTCCATACGATTGAGTAAAATGCTCTAGAAACATGGCTCATACTAGGCAGGTACCAATTTCTACACAATTACCACAATAAGTAAGTTGGGGGATAAATGTTCTTCATTAATATTGCTATATTACTTCCCACATTTCCTCCTTATCCCAAACCACCTCAAAAAATGATGTTGCCAAGGTGTAATTGGTCACCTTTCAACCCTCTTTCCATGTTGTAAACTCAGTTGTTTTCACTACTGCAACTTTATTTCAATTTATTACTTTTATTTCACTTTTGACATACATTTTTGAAGGAATTCAACTCTCTACATTCTATTTTATAATAATTTTTTATAAAATTAATATTCTACAGTAAAAAAGACCACCAAAAATAAGAAAAACATATAAAAACCTACCTCTAGTCTTGATTGTATGGACAAGTAGAAACTAACTAACCATATGGACCCATATGGTCAAAATTGATACATAGTCCAAACCCTACCAACCATCCAGATAGCATTCCAGAGGTTGGAGACCATAGGTAAGCACTACAAAACCCTATGTCTTAAGTTCAAATTGCATTTTCATTTTTCAAAATGAATTATTTGTTGTTGTTTTAGTGTAAATGTATCATATCACTTGGTCACTTTCCAAAATTTATCTTTTTATTTTACAAAAGTCCCAAATTTCTTTGTGAATCTTAAAAAATGCACCAAAAATTACTTTAGTCACATGCTAAATGTATTTTCATATTTCTTTCGCAAGCATTAGATCATAATATTATTTACTATTTGTCTTTGCACTAATATAGTGTAATGTATTTGCATAATGCACAAAGAAAGATTCAAATTTATTTTTCTTTCTAAGATGAGAAAAAGTTCAATCTATCTCATGCATAAATATTTTATAAGACATTTGATCATAGCTTTTATAGGTATATCTTGACCAGTGCATATTAATTTGTGCTCAAACAAATCTTAGCATAGCTCTCTGTAAAATCAAGCAATCTCTATTTTAATTACTTTAGCTTAGACTTTTGCTTACACAAAAACAAATCTTCTTGCTTTCTTAGCATGGAATTTCATTTGTAAAAGGCACCTTCTTTCATCAAAATATAAAATTCCTATATTCTTTATTCCATAATATAAGTTGGGTTCTTGCATTTCAATTTCTTAGGAAATTTAACCACACACACCTACACACTTTTTACAGATTGGTGAAGTTAATTTTCATCACTAACCACAAATCAAGACAAATGATGTTGGATTTCATATCTAACTAGTGCCTTGCACCCTAGCCACCATAGTAGCCCCCGTGAGTAGTTTTTTGGACTTCTTCACTAGAGAACTCCCTAATCTTAAGAGTAAATTGGGGTAGGTTAGTATAGATGACCCTAGTAATAGGGCTATACATAATTAGTGAGTTTGTAGCTATCACTTTTAATCAATACCACTTAATGATGAATTGAAATCTAGTTTTTCCTACACACATTTTAGATAGCATAACCTCTTTCATAAGAGGTTTATATATTCCCCTTTTGGTTACTATAATTCATTCCCATCATTATATGTCATTTCAACCATTTGTGCATAGTTACTCCTTGCATGCCTTTGGGAACAATAAGGGAACATGGATAGTACACCTACATAGATTTCATCCATTACCCTTTTTCATTTTCTTAGTACTTTTAAAAAATCATAAAAACACAAAAACATCACAAAATATAATAAAAAGGTATTCCACAAACTACATAGCTAGTCAAAATAAAAAAACACAACAACACTCCATAACATGCTTGCTTGTCATTTGTTGCAATTGTTTATTTAGTTAAATTCTACTCAAGAACTTTTATATAAATTGCAACATAGGTCTGTACACAACCCAAAACCTTTCTATTTGTATTATTCCATTTTTTATCTTTGTAACTTGTTTCTCACATAACTATATAGATATGTATGGTTAGTTTGATTATATAGATAGGTACAATCAAATTTATTGTTGCATTGATAGATCTAGTAACACCAAAAATAATCAAACACTTACTCTATTTGTCTAAACTATGTTGCAACCTAGTTTTAAAACCCTCCACCCTTCAATAACAGTACTCACCCGAGGTTAATATTCATATCAAGCACACCTATATATGGATGTTTCTCCTATTATCCCTTATTATCCATCAAATTCATCATGGCACTGAAAGAAAACCACCTCCACCCATTCTCAAAATTTATATTCTTCTTCACATAGCTTATGCTTTCCTGGCATGTTATGCGATAGGATTTCATGCTATGATTATGATATAAGGCATCACACTACTCACACTGCTCCCCCATGAACCCTCGTGAGAGGACCACTTCCTTCTCCTTGCATAAATTTCCTCCTTATCATCCACCTCCCCATAAAGGGCCATGTCTACCACCTCTTCTTCCATTAGCCCATTTTTCATCCCAAATGGCCCAACCAATTAGCATTTCATAGCCTCCTTGACCCTCTTTTCATCCTCCTTTATATTACCCATATTCACATTCCTACCCCTATCAATCAACCCATGCATCACCTATCATATATGATAATCCCATCTTGAAAACCTCAACCCTTCCTTCGATTGACATGCAACACATCTTAGAGTACCTCAATAGTTTCGAGCTATGATTGAGAAATTTTAGGTGTGATACACCCACCCATACTCTAGCCATGAATATTCCTATGGTTACTCCACCCCAACTAATTCTTCACCCTCAATGATGAAGTTATATGCAACCTGATCAAGTAGTTTCCCCAATGGAATCTATCTAACCTCAGAAAAAACCTCAACATCCTCGTTGTCCACTTGATATTGTGATGCATTTCTCCAAACTATTTACGAATATCTTTAAAAAGTTGCACAATATCAGGCACACTATCTTACCTTTTGATCACATTATCTCCATCAAACAAAACTAAAATGGTATAATGAGCATCAATTTTGTGTCTACAACCATCAGCAAGGGCATGACATAAATGATTGTCACTTCTTCAAGCACCTAGTCTACAACTTGATTGATCAAGAGGTAATACAATTGAACAATTCTACTTCATTTTCTAATACAAATTTTGGCATATCTCAAGATCCATATCCTCAATTAAGGCTACCATGACCACAAGATAACAACCTGATATCTCTATATATTCCTTGAAAAGTTCATAATATCATTAACCACACTTCTTACTAGGATGTTAGTTTCACCAATCTTGTGACCAATAATACACAACTTCTAAGATGATATCTCCCAACAACATAGTACTTTTTGCTTCACTATAGTGATCATTAATTCTCTCCCTAAATCTACTCTAACTAATTCTTCTTCCTCACTCCTTCAACTTATTTCTCTTCTCTTTATTTAGTAATTTCCATGTCATAGTTGTATGGTCATGCATGAGCAGCTACATTCCTATGGTTGGTCCTTTTCTATCCTCTCTTTATCATTTCTTTCCACCTTTGTACACCCTTTGTCAACCAATTTTATTTTTTATGGGTGGGAGGGGCATTGACCCCTATTTGTATCCAATCCTCTAATTCTTCATCTACTCATGATAATACCACCAACATCTCAATCACAAAAAAATATTTTGAATGTCTCAATCAAAAAATCAATAATAAGGTTTAAAGGTTATGCCATTTGCCTCACCCTCACAAATCAAATACCATGTTCAAATGTTGTGCCTTTTGACTCACCTTCCAAAATAAACTACCAAGTTTAAATGTTGCACTCTTTGCCTCACTTTCCAACAACTCAATTTCTAGGTTTAAAGGTTGTGTCCTTTTCTCACCATCAAACAATAATTTCTAGGTTAAAGGTTGTATCCTTTACCTCACCATCACAAATTTTATTTACCAAAGGCACAAAATTCCTTTAGATGTTGCTCCCACCAAGAAGAAATATATTTTTTCATGCCATTAGCATATATATTGCTCTAACTAAAAAGCAATTTACTTTTTATGTCCTTATCTACAAGTAAATTTCATGGACGCCAAGTGATATCTAGATGACTCAATGTCATGACCCTACTTGGAAAACATTTTGACAAAAATAAACAATGTATTAATTTATGATACTTTAATACCTAACTTGGTAAATTAAACCAACTATGTTATGTTTAGTTGACTGGACAAAGAGGGTATTGTTGACATATTGCCAAGATGTGCAAGACCAGGTACACTAGTAGGTGGAAGTAGAAGAATCATCCACCAGAAGCGAGGGTACTTAAGGTTGGAGAAATAATGATTAAGGTAACTTAGGTGTAACATAGATGGATACCTTCATATAGTTATGCATTTGATTAGGTATAATCATCAAAATATAGTCACTTTAAGCCCCAGATTAAGAGCTTAGTAGGTATCATAAATTGTCGAGGCTAAGAAAACTGACTAGGTTGATGGAAATATTCCCTCTTTTTCTATTACATATGTTTGATTTTCTTTTACTTCATCACTATCTGCATTGATGAGTTGAGAAATGGAGAAGCATGCATAATTTGGTTGTTTATGAAAAAAAACCCTTGCTTTGCTTAGAATCATTTAAGAGAATAGTTTGATGTTAGTAATGGACAAGAAAACATTTTATTTTAAATGATGATAGAATTTCATTTATAAATAAAGGTTTGTTATATATATATATATATATATATATATATATATATATATACACACACATAAGATAGTAGAAAGGCATTTGAAATAATGGATTTTTTAACTAAAATTGTAATAGAATTCCATTTAATAAAAAATATATACATTTTTCATAACAATGAAGCTACATAGTAGGCTTATGAGATTATATTTGGAGAGACAACCCTTTCAAAAGATATGATCGAGTTGGCAAAGAGAAGCTTCATCATTGACCTTGGGCAGGTGACGTGAGTGGTAAGGTTTCAAGGAGAGATGGATTAAAAATATATTTTACCTCGTTTGTCTGCCAAAAAAGGAAGGACCACAGAGGCATATGGGACTAGTGCAACAATTTTCTTTCTATTTACTCTTTATTTACTTACAGTCAAATAGACTAGATTTATAGGGAGATATCTCTAATTTATCATGATGTATTACTTATTTCTTAAAATTATCGAGGTTTACCATAGTATGATGTATGTAATAATTATGGAATGATGAAGATTATAACGTTTAATTTAATTTTTGAATTACTTATATTTTGTATTGTATTATTTTAAATTTTATTCTCTTTTAGTGTTTCTTCTTTCCTGGTATCTCTTGTATGCTCTTAATGTTATATCTTTTGTTAGATTTTGTATCTAGAATTGTTATGGTTTTCCTTGATTAATCAATATAACTTAAGTAAAAAATTTCTAGGGTGAACTTAGTGGATGACCTAAGGGATTGAGATCCCTTACGGTGAACAAAGGAAGACCTAAGGGATTAAGACCTTTTAGGGATACTGGAAACTAAGTTGTGGGAAGTAAACATCTAAGTTGATATAGTTCATCATGGAGATGAGATGGATATCTTAACTCGCAATACTCATAGCATACCTACATAGACTAGCTTGTGTATTGTATGGGGATGAGGGTATGACTTTGAATGGATGAAGGTGATAAGTGTAGCTCGTCAATGATGATGATATAGATTGTAATGACCAAAAAATCACACAAACAGAAAATACAAAAATATAAAGAGTTTTTTTTTCCTAGGGAGTGGGATACATGAACCCTTCATGAACCCCTAACTCCAACTAACATTTAATTAAATTTTTAATCCCATAATTTTTCTTGGAAGTTACATCTAATGAAGTAACCTAACACAAATTTGTTTGTGTAGGAGTATAATGTGTCACTGCAGATAATTCCATTTATCCCATCATTCTCTTTGAGATAGATTTATCACCCTTAGTCCATCGAAGGTATACACACATCTCCATACCATACACAAATCAGTGTATGTAGGTATGCTATGAGTATTGTGAGTTAAGCTATATATATCATATCCATGATGAGCTATCTTAACTAAGATGTAATATCTTCACAAATTAGTCATTTACCTTCCTAAGGGGGTCTCAATTTCCTTAGGTCTCCTATGTTCACCCTAAGGGTTTCTCAATTCTCTTAGGTTACCTATGTTCACCCTAACGGGTTCTTAATTCCCTTAGGTCACCTTTGAGTTCACCCTATAACTCTACACTTAGATTTTTATCATCAAAAAACCAAAAGTATTACATCAAGTTACCACCACATCAGAAATCAATCACCAAGTATCTAAAAAATAAATAAAACTTAACACTAAAAGAGAATCAACTACATAACATAACCAAATACATAAATAAAGGAAAGGTAACATCTTTAAACCAATAAATAGTTAGTACATCAAAAATTGCATGGTAAATCCTTCTTACTTTAACGACTATTACAATAACTGCATTGGGGATATCTTCCCTCAATTCTAATCTATTTGAGCATAAATAAATCAACATGAGATACCATTACTTATACTTATTTCCATTGAACTCCTTGCTTCTACAAGCTTCCTATTGGATATTTGAGGGTAGTAGGGGATTAAGATACTCATGGTTCAGGATAGGCATACCTTTAAATGCATCTACTCATTTATTTTTCCAAATTGCAACTATACAAAATTCAATTAAGTTTATAACCATCTAATGCATAATGAATTTCATAAAAGAACGTTTAATTTTATTTTTCCCTCTCAAGTTCTCGTAGAGATTCATCCATATTTTGCTACTTAGGTCAAGGCTTAACTTCAATTAAATTCATTCATATTTTAAAGGGTTAATGTCCCATACCCTTAACATTTAAAACAATCATTACTTAAATCAAATCCCCATAACTTCAATTCAAAGAATACATCTACATCCTTTTTAATCTACAATTTCCAATCAACCAATTAATTTTTAAAGCATTAAATTCCCATACCTTTAACATTTAAAACAATAATTCCCTTCATTCCCTAAAATGAAGTCCCATAAATTCAAATCAAAGAATAAATCCACATCCTTTTTAATTTAGAACTCCTAATATAATAAAATTTAATCAAAGGAGTTTTTTTTTTTAAATTAAAAACCTTACTTAAATTCCATATAAATAAATCAAAGGTTCCTTTCTAATTAAAATCCTTCAATAAATTTCATATAAATCAAAGGTCCTTTCTAATTAAAAACCTTTAATAAAATCCATATAAATCAAAGGTCCTTTCTAATTTTAAAACCATTAAAGAAATTACATATTAACTAAATGTTCTTTCTAATTAAAAGCCTTGAATAAATTTCATATAAATCAAAGGTCCTTTCTATTTAAAAACTTTTAATACAATTTTATATAAATTAAAGGTCCTTACCAATTAAAAACCTTTAAATAAATTTCATAATAACTAAAGGTTCTTTCTAATTAAAAGCCTTTAAAAATTTTCATATAAATCAAAGGTCATTTTTAATTAAAAACCTTTAATAAATTTTCATATAAAGAATTGCTCTTACCTTTGCCTTAACAAAGTTCCCACTCTTGGAGCACAATGCTCTTTGTTACTCAGTGCTATCGACTCCACAATGCTCTCGGACACCCATTGCCCTTGAGCCCCACAACGCTTCCTTTAGCATGTCATAGTTTTGACCATGCTCAATGCTCATTTATCAAGCACACTCTGGTTTTCACTGAAGCATACTCTGGATTCACCAAAACACACCCAGGTTTCACTAAAGCATCCTATGGATTCACTAAAACACACCCAGGTTTCACTAAAGCATCCTCCGGATTCACTAAAACACACCCAAGTTTCACTAAAGCAATACAAGGATGATGATATAGATAGACTTATTTATTGTAATACAAGGTATGCCTACATAGATCATACTTATGTGAGGTTATCTCATGATATGTAGCTCTTTAGGAAGACGTAGGGGAATTAAACTAATAGGTAAATATTATATTGGTTAGGGGTTTATGAATCCCTCTCCTTGGAAAATAAAAAATCTTTTCCTTTTTTTGTGTTTTTGTTTTCTTGTTCTTGGGTCATTACATTTGGTATCAGATATTTAGGTATGAGTGTATATATCTTATTATGTGTGCTAAGGTATTTATATGTATTCAATGAAGGTTTGCTTAAAGTATAAGCTAAAGCTGGTATGACATAGACTACCATATTACTGAGATCTAGAGGGAGTTAATCCCAAGTGTGATTGAATGTTATGATGCCTTAGTATGGGCTTTGGTATTAATGATACATCATAATCTTATAATAATACCCTAATTAGGATTTTATTTTGATCTAAAGAGAACTCCAAGAGAGTACTCATTTGGAGACAAGGTATTTTTAAGGGTTAATCCAATGAAAAATACTATCAAATCCATGAATTCAGATCCACTATTTGTAGGACCCTTTGAAATCATTGAAAAAAATAGTATGGTTGCATACCGACTTACCTTACCACCTAACCTATCCAAGATCCATGAAAAATTCTAGATATCCTTGCTCAGGAAATATTTTGCTGACCCCAAACATGTCTAGGATGTTTCTAATTTGTAGATGGTAAATATGGAGGCTATTGAAGTACTACCAATAAATATTCTTGAGTTTCATTCTAAATATATGTGGAATAAAACTCTTGAGCAATGTAAGGTCCAATGGGACCATTTTTCTAAAAGAAATACCACTTGGGAAAAAATGGATGATATGCAAAAACATTTTTCTTTCTTGTTTGAAAATATATAATGTAATAATTTTATTTTGTAAAAATAGAAAAACCCAGGATGGTTTTTAGTCCAAGGGGGTTAGGATATCATAACCCTCCTTGGAATACTTTTTGGCACAAAGAAATAATTTTTTAAATTATGATACTTTATTACCTAACTTGGGAAATTAAACCAACTATGTGATGTTTAGTTGATTGTCAAGAGAAGGGTATTGCTGACATTTTGCCAAGATGTGTAGGATCAGATACAGTCAAAGGTGGAAGTAGTGAAATCATCCAACATAAGTGGGAGTACTTGAGGTTGGATAAATTATCATTAAGGCAACTCAAGGGTAACATTTATGGATACCTTCATATAGGCATGCATTCGGCTAGGGGTACTCATCAGAATCTAGTCACTTTGAGCCCTAGATTAATAGCATAGTAGCTATCATAAATTATTGAGGCTTAGAAAAGTGACTAGGTTGATGAAAATATTTCCTCTTTTTCTATTGTATATGTTTGACTGTCTTTTAATTCATCAATATCTGCATTAACGAGTTGATAAATGGAGAATCATGCATAATTATTTTGTGTATAAAAAACCCTTGTTTTGCTTAGAATAATTTAAGAGAAGAGTATTTTTGAGTGATATATTTTTCCAATTACAAACACATACCGACATGTAAGTATTCTTTTAGGATATCCTCTCTTGAAAGAAAATACTTGATTTTTCCAAGGTTCGTGTAGGGTTAATTTAGCCTATTTTTATTCTTATAAAAATATGCAATATCAAAAGTTAGATGGACAACTTAGAAAAACACATAATTGTTAACAAGGGTCATGTTTAATTGATTTTATTGTCAAGAATTTAATTTTTTTGTTCATGGAATTGTTAGGATATACCTTTAATATTAAAAATCACTTTTTGCATATTAATATCCCACAAAAAATTTTATATTTTCCATTGTTATTTTTTATGCTTTTATACGAAAATTAATATTTTGGATTTATTAAAAACATTACCCTAATGGAATTTCTAAAATTTAATCAAAATATTTAACAAAAATATTTTAATTTCAAAAAATGCAAAATTTAATTGATCAAACTCTATGTACCAAAAGAAAATTCAATTAATCAACAATGATTTTTTTTTTATATTAAATATATCAAGAATGAAATATTTAATTAAATAAAAACCTTAATTTGTATATATTTTAAAATAAAATAAAAACCTAGGGTTAGAAAATTAAAAATAAATGAAAATAAGAAAATGGGTTACTATACTTTATGAAATTCCAACCTGAATCTATAGGAAAAAGTGCTCTAAATTTTTAACCAAACCTAATTTGATTAGTCTTCACACAATCTGAATTAGGTTAGTGCAATATTCAAAGGGAATGAAACAATATATTAAATTTATTTTAAACAAGAACACCACGTATATCTCATTAAAATAAAATCCAATATATTGCAAAATAATAATATTTGATTAATTCACTTTTAGAATATGTTGCATCAAGTGATTAAAATGGATAAAATTTCATTCTTCATTCTAGCAACCAGGGAGGAGATGCACATTGACAACAACCCTAATTTCTAAAATTTCTTTGCTCCAAATGGCCTCCGACATTTTCTCCTTAGGTCTCAATGGCTATTTATAATTTAAAATTTTTAGTGATTCTATCTCATAACTATTTCCACAATGGAAATTCGTTCGACTTCATTATATTTACCTTTTATCCTTACCAAGAGACATGTTAGAGAATAGATGATGCATAAATATCTCTTTTAGGATACCATCAATAATTTGAATATTATGTGTTGTACCAAAACATAATTGGATTGCATTGAAAAACTCAATGTTTCATTAAAATTATAATATTGATAACTAAGGACATTATGTGCACAGAGTGCCTCCCTTTATATTTGAAGTAATTCCATATTCTCATAATGAATTATTTCCACTACTAAATCCTTCTAGAATTTTTTATTTATTGTATATGAAGAGTTCTTCAATTCTGACTCCACCCATGCTCCAAGGAGATGTTCTATCACCGTAAGACACAGTTGCCCTCTACTTCCATATACCTCCACAATATTTGCCATGATGTTTTTCACCCACTATGATAGTGAAACTAGATGCAACAATTATGTCAACATGATAGGTATTGTGGCTTATCCTCCATTTACATATACCTACACCTCTGGACATGACTTCTCTCCACTTGAATCTGGAATACTAAATTAAATCTAAGGAATTTACAATGGAATTTTCAAAAAATATCATCCACATGTACATTGATATCTATAGTGGACACCCCAAATACAAATATGTTTTCTATAGAAACTATTGTTCTTTTTTGTGACATTCTCAGTAGAACTGCTCCATGACTTGGTATCATATTCATTGTATGGTGATGCATTTTACTTTGTCATATCCTTGCAAATATTGAAGCCCTACAACGGCTATCGTAGAACCAAGATCTGCATCAAAGGTGGATAGATTTTTTGGACTGATCAAAATATGGTTTTCCAGAAGTCTAGCTTCACTACTCGATTTGAATCCAATAAAAAGCAAACGTAATAAAGTCAAAAACATTACCGTATCTCTACTCTTCAATAATATTCTTCTCCATGCTCAATCTTAGTTTATACCATCAAAATTGTCTTTGTGATATATTTTCACTAAATTTTGATGATTGTTTCACTAGTTCATATGCCTTTGCCACCACAAATTGAGGATAAACTACTCCTTGTCTCAAATGATCTAGTGGTATAATTTTATTCTAGCTCCAAAAGTGTTATTTTTTTGCTCTTCTAAACAAATATGATAATCCTCATCCAAACGCATAGTGCAAAATTCATCACCAGGATCAACTAAAGCATTATAATTCAAAAACACAATGAGGTTTCACTAATTTCATTGATAGTTTATTATTAAAGTTTTATGCTATATTTAGAAATCCAACATGAATGTAAACAAATGATAATTATTTTTATTTTTTTATTGTTGAAATCCCATGAGTTTATTTGAGAGCAATGGAAACTGGTGCTCATCAGGGCAGCACAGTCTTCCTGACTATAAAGAGAGCATTATACAATTTACAAACTATCCATTTGAAATCCCCAAATGTTCTTTCACGTTGTCATTTATATTTGGGTTATCCATATTCCATGCCCTAGTAGTATTTCACATCTCCATGAGTCGCACGCTCCTTTGCCTCATCTGCATATTGCTTCTTGTAATAATATTCATGTCTTTTATCCTCCTCACATTCAAACACTGTATCCACATCATCTGTCTTTTCTTCCACTGTAAAATACTTGATATAAAAAATTCATCGATTAATGAAATATTTGGTATCTTTACATGTTTGGTTACTTTCAAAAGAGACCCATTGACCAACTCCTCATTAGTAGTGACTGTGCATAGAACAATGGTAGAATTTCTATAATATCCTTGTGGAAGATGTGGCTTAAAAGACTTCCTCACATCCACTGCATAGATAAGCTTCATTCCATGGTGACCTAGAATTTGGAGAACCTTTATTCTCACTCCCTAGGCTAACACTACAAATATTTCAAAAGCCATGAATTATAATTCCTGGCACTCTTTCATTACTGATCATTTTATCTCTTGAATGACATTGGAGATTATAACCAGAGTGTCGATTATATTCCTCTATTTTCTAAATCAGTCACTGGTAGTGGCAGCAGATATTTCATGTAGGCAATTCAAAGCATCTTCTTTGATGGATCCAAGATGCTTTTTCATGTAACATGTTAGGAATAATGTTACTTCTCTAGAAGCCACCTCGTCCTATGATGATAATCAAATGAATAATTTTTAAATTTAATATAAATAATAGAATATAGCCAATGAATATTAGGTATGAAAATAAAATACCTTAAATGTTCTAATATCACCCTTCAATCTAATGGTCAAGCACAAAATTTTGTCAAACCTTAATGGATTAAACATTTTGGGGATAATATTATGGGGAAGAAGAGCATCCAATGTTAATACGACATGGACGGTGACTGTTCGATTCACAGCACTCACTATACCAACCTCTAAAAACTCTTTCAACGTGGGTAAGTGGCCATCAGCAAGCCACTTCGCTTCTTGCATATATGCATCTATGTTATCTTCCCACTACATACAAGAATATTTACTATTACTACTTAATTGAACTCTAGGTGAATTGGGGTCTCTTAATCAATGCCTTGGAGTATTAGATTACCAAATTTTTAAGGAAGATTACAACATCCTTTATAGCTACTTGAGGATCTATAATTTGAAAACTTTGCAATCCACATTGTAAAATTGTTTGGTATAGATTAATACAAAAAATGCAACTAAACATCACACTAACATGAAAATTTCAAGTGGATCCCCATATTTGGGTACATTGTGTGATGGAAACAACAAATGGTCTCTACTAAAAAACTACTCTTGAGCATTTTAGATAAAGAACCCAATATGAAATCAAGAAAAATAAAGATCAACAAAAATATAAATCATCTTGTTATATCCAAGAAATATGGGGTTGAATAGTTTTAATTGAAAGTAAATACTCCACTTGCTTTTGCTTAGTGTGTATTTTGTGTATTAGTTTGTTATTATTTTATCAATCTGAATTCTATCATATGGTTTACAATTAAGCTGTGAAAGATGTCACTCATAAAAAATTACCTCTACATTGCTCCATAGCCAATCAAGCATCTATAACTCCGATGGATATGGTCTTGATCTCTTCGAGACCTTGATCTACTACCAGTCAAGAATGTATAGCCCCGGTAGAGATTATATGAAATACCCAGTAATTTTGATTGATTTGATTTTTTTATAAGTATTTAATTGCTTTGCAAATATCATATATGCCTCTTGGGTTAGATATCATCTAAGGCTTAATATAAAGCATATAAAATGTTTACGTAATCAACAAACCAGAATGAATTCATTCTTCAAGATCAAAAATAATATTTAAATGTGATGTTAGATGTGAAGCTTCAGTAGAATGTTGTATTATTTCAACATCCACTATTTTAATCCACAATCCATGAATAACTACTAAACAATCCAATTTCCTTAGTTTAAGTTTCACCTAATTTCAAAAAAGTAATTCATCTTCCAATACTCAAAAATGTTTTCTTCAAAGGAACCGAGAGTTTATTGAAGCTACACAACTATACCACAATCAGAGGAACAAAACAAAAAAAAACTTGTGAAAGTGAAAAGTATAATGTGAACCTAAACCAAAACATATGACCTAACTTGAATTTATATCAAAACAAAAAATAAAATAAAATAAAAATTTAAAATCAAAGATAACAAAACAAACAAAACAAATGGAAACTGTGTCCAAACATACAAACAAGAAATTATGTACAAGAAAATGTGAAAAACAAGGAACTATGTACAAAGCTATTTACAATGCAAGACTTGGGATTTCTCATATATAAAATTTTCTAGGATCCCAAACACGATTACCATAATTTGAGAGATGTCCATAATGATAGGCATGCTGATTTTGATGGGTATCATCCCATAGTTACATTAGATATGAAATATCAAAGGTATTTATTTTACCTCTCTCACCCACCAAATCAACTTAATTCCATCCTCGTTGTCATACTTAAATTTTGCTCCATAAAACTTAAAGGTCTCGAATTGATCTTCAATTAATTTTTGTTTACTATGTGATATGTTTATTATTAAACTTTTATCTTCAGTCATAATTTCTACCAGCATGATGTGAATTCCCATTTTCAATTCATTGCTCAAAATACTATCCTCATTGTTACGATTATATATAAGTTCTTCCAATATTGATCTTATTTTGAAAATTTTATTGCCAAATCACTATTCATAGTTTCAGACCAATCATAGCTATGTAGCATTTTACATGCATCTAGGATATCTAACATATAAGGATCATTATAATTTTTTATCCTAGGTTCAATAGTCAATTATTGATGAACTTGATTCAGTACCTCAATAACATCTACCTCTATCTTGTTCAACATAGAAACCTTATTACTAGTGTGAGTAGGAGTCAACTCTAATTCTTTGTTAACCACAAATGGCATTTTATTATCAACAACATTTGAATCCAATAGACAACTATGCAAACTTTTACCAGGTATTCTAATGGTTGAAAGGAAAGGTTGAGATTCTATCTTTTGTGCCTTTTCATTCACCTGGACTTGATGATCCTATGTAACTTTTTCTATTTCTTGACTAGTGCAAGTTTTTCCAATTAATACATTGTGTGGACCTTCACTAAATCCCTATATTAAAATTGCCATAAGTATCATTATGTAATGAGAATTTATTACATATTTTACTTTTGTAACCAATGTCAAAAAGTTTTTCAAGAGAAACTATACCTTTGGAAATTGCATTAGTTTTCATGGTTACCTCATGGTCTTCATTTTCATCATCTTGCAACCTTTCATCTTCATCAATAACCTGGTTTTCAAAAACACCAGAATTAGTCATAAAATTAAAAATATGCCTATCATTTTCAAACAATAAATCCTGTTGGTTAGGGGATGTTTTAAGTAGTAAATTTTCTTGGTCAACTACTTGATTTATCTCAATTAGAGCAACATTTTTCTTTGGTTTTTCAATGATGTCATATCTAAATATTTTATGTTCTAGAGTTTTCTCTATATGAGGTAAAGAAATACTAATTTCTAGCTACATAGACATTGTATAATCCTTAGGTGGGATAAGGCTTTCAGTTTCTTGCACATCAAGTGGGATAGAAACTCCTCTAGGAAGTGTGAAATAAGTGAGTGATTCCCATTATTTATCTTAAAGAATATGATTATTTAAAAACAAAAACTTGGTGAGATTCCATATCTTCTTTCATGCCATCTTCGTATTCTTCTTTAGATTTATATCCTTCCATTTTTAAAGTTTCATATGTTTCCACTACTAAATTTTTATTTACATTCTGATTAGCTTGATTCCTACAACTCTTGTTGATGGGTAATGACTCCAAAACTTTCACCTTATTTTGGATAATATCTAAAGTAGTTCTAACATCTGGATAGTCAGTTTTACCATGTTGATTACCCACATTAGACATCATTTTATTCAAGGGTACCAGATTGAAAGGTTGGTACTAGTTGGGATACATAACTCCTGGAAAACAATTCATCATGGGAGAAAGTTATGTGAAATCCTAACTCATTTGTGATATTTGATTGTAAGCGCTAGGTTGTCCAAGTGATGGTAATTGACCCATACCAACACCTTGAGAAATCAATTGTTGTTCAAATGTTATTGCCTCACTATAGGCTTTGGGTAAGGATGTAATTTGAGGAACTCTCCTTAGAAACATGGAAGTTAATGGATCTAAGGCTCCAATGTACATATGGATGGCTTATTCTTATGTAATGATGTAAGGTGTCACTAATTTGGTATACAACTTATGGAACCTATCATTGAATAATCTCAAGGATTCATTAGGTTCTCTATAGATAGAGGTAAATTGATGGTATATCATAACTGGTTCAACAAGTTTAAAATAGCTAGGAAATATTGCTTCTAGTTGAGCCCAAGAAGTGATAGATCCTAAAGGTAAGTTGATATACCAATCATAAGCAAAATCATCTAATGTGTATGGAAATATTCTACAGGAAACATCTTCATTCATAATTTGTAAATTAATTAAATTTTTTCTATATGCCTGAATATGTTCCTCAATTGATTTTATTTTATCATGCCTATACTTGGGTAAATATTTTTTGCATTTTCAAGAATATCATGGGCTGCTCTAGGAATATTTAATGTACTTCTATGACCACCTAACCAAGGTATAACTACTGCCATTTACATGGTTAGAGAGGTGATAAAAGATTCACAATTTTTAAAATTTTGAAGGTTAAATCATCATATTCAACAATTATAACAGTAACAATTTAACCATAACCATAAAAAATTATATTTTCGAATTTGTAACAGATCAAACTAATGCAACATATATCGAAAAATTTCATTTTTTTTTATTAATTTGAACTTCAAATTTTAAAAATCAAATTAATTACCTTCATGCCCTCCTTCTAGTGCCAATTTTGTTGAGTGATATATTTGTCCAATTACAAACACATACCCACAATCAAGATTCTTTTAGGATATCCTCTCTTGAAAGAAAATACTTGATTTCCCCAAGGTTTGGGTAGGGTTAATTTGTCCTATTTGTATTCTTCTCAAAATATGCAATGCCAAAATTTAGATGGACAATTTAACAAAACACATAACTATTAGGAAGGGACACGTTCAATTGATTTTATTTTCAAGAATTTAAGTTTTTTGTTCATGGAATTTTTAGGTAATACATTTAATATTAAATATAGCTTTTCACATATTAGTAACCCACAAGAATTTTTATATTTTCTATTTTTATTTTTTATGCTTTTATACCAAAATTTAATATTTTGGAATTATTAAAAACATTACCCTAATGTCATTTCTAAAATTTAATCAAAATATTTAATGAAAATAATTTAAATTTCAGAAAATGAAAAATTTAATTGATCAAACTCTATTTACCGAAAGAAAAATTAATTAATCAACAATAAAAAGAAAATTTAATGAAATATATCAAAAATAAAATATTTAATTAAATAAAAACCCTAATTTATCTGTATTTTGAAATAAAATCAAAAACTAGGATTATAAAAATAAAAATAAATAAAAATAAGAAAGCATGTTACTGTATTTTATGAAAATCCATCCTAAATTTGTAGAAACAAGTGCTATGAATTTCAAACAAACCTAATTTGATCAGTATTTACACAATCTGAATTAGGTTAGTGCAATATTTAAAGGGAACAAAGCAATATATTATTATTTTTTAAACAAGAATACCATCAACATGTGTATATCTGTCACAACCCACCCCATTAGGACATTTTAAAAGGTTATTAATTGATCTAAGGAATCAATTAATACAAAAATTGAGGGTTGTAGACCCTAATTCATCCTATAAAATCCCTAATTAAAACTAATTACACTCTACCAGGTTAATTTGGAGAGTTTTGGAATGCAATTGGGATTTTGTAAGGTTTTGGAGAAATTAAATAAGGCTTTTGTGAAATATTAATTTGGGTATTTATATTTTACAAAACGTAATTTAATTAATCTAATTTAATACAATTAGGTGTCCACATAACGTATCCAATTTTAATTGGACCCAAAAGAACAATATCATGATTTAATAATAAAAATATATTTTACTAGTAGAAGAACTATTCTTCCTTCCACATGGTTGCTTCATAATAGTTTTAAGGTTGACCTTGTAAGTTGCCCTAAGAAAAGGGAAGGCCCAAAATGAACAAGGTGCTCCTACCTTATGAAGGAAAAGGAATCTAAGGAAATTTATAAAAGGGGAGACAAGTAAGTGGAAAGAAAGAGGAAATCTTGGGGCTTAGGGAGTATGCTCTCTAGCTTAGTAAATAAAAAACAAAAAGGCTTTAGGAGAGTACTAAGATTTAATGAAAGTTATTTGGCCAAAATAAATAATTGAAGGAAGCAATTTAGAAAAGAATAGCATGAAGGGGGGAAGATCTGGCAAGAGCTTATAGAAGGGCCAATGATGTATAGAGATATGAATGGAGAAGGTTCGAAGGTAAATCTCAGGTTGGCTCTTTCATGAATGCTCTTGTTTAACTATGTTTCCGTAATCACTTTAGATTTAATATTCTTTATGATCATGTTATTGTATTTAAATAGGACCTTAATTTCAATACGAGAATGACCTTAATTTCATCATATACTACAAATAGGTTTGTTGGGTCGAATGTGAATAATTCCGATTTCATTATATAGTTCTATCGAGCGTATCATGATATGCCTTTTGCCATGGTAATCTTAATGATAATTGCAATAATCTAAATGGTGGCCATGGAAATCATGAACAAGGGTTTGTTGGGTCGAATGTGAATAATTTCGACTTCATTATATAGTTCTACCGAGCGTATCATGATATGACTTTGGCCATGGTAATCCTAATGATAATTGCAATAATCTAAATGGTGGCCATGGAAATCATGAAAAATGATGTGGTAGACTTGATTCTACCAAATATTCCTAGTTAATGTGTACCAACTACAAAATGAACACCTAAATTATTCATTACCTAAAATATCGTTATCCCAAAATCACCACCGCCATAACCATTAATGCGGTCATCCTGCGACATCGTCCGGATTGGCAGTCTATCTATCAAAATCTAAAGGATCCGATAGACATCCTCCAAGGTCACCATCATCTCCCCTATTGGGAGATGGAAGGTGTTGGTCCGAGGATCCCACAGGTTGATTAGGGCCATCATATAGGCTCGATCCCCGACCATCGGCTCTAGTCAAGTCACCTGCTTGAGCCCAAGGGCATCAAGCCACTCTCAGTCAGTCAAAGTCAGTGCCTCCCATGCTTTAGTGAAAACCATGGGCACACGGTACCGGATCTTCACAACCTGCAAAAGAAAACAACACAAAAACATTAAAACATTAAAACATTAAAACAACAAAAAACTATACAGCAATACATAAAACCATGTACATCCAAATTACAACAAAAACAACAAACAAAAACATTCAAAAAATAAGTTGTCAGTTCTAGGGTTTTTAACTCTAACTGATAAATTAAAAAACAAACAAAAATCTACCTTCAAGCCTTTTCAAAAGACTTGCTCTAATCTACCTCAAAGCTGCTTATTGTACCTATTCAAATATTTCCAAATCTTGCATACAAACAAATGTTTATATCCCTTTAAATACTTTCTTAAACTAGGAAATTTAGACATATTCTACCTAGAATTCGTTTAGCCTCTAGAACATATAGAGAATTATATGAACTATCAAAAAATTAATATGTTATTCACATTCACAAATCTTGAATTCAATTAATCCAATCTCTATCTCTTGCAAAATCCCTTTCATACCAAATCAACACAGTGTATAAATTTCTTCACAAAACTAGTCTATTTCTCTTGCTAATTTCTTCTCAAAGACCAACCACATTAATGCACAAATTTCCCTTACAATACTAATCTTAAACACTTTTATAATTGCTTTAAATATATCTCAAACCAATGCTCAAAATATTTCACAATGATGCACTAACTTGTCTTCAAACCTAGTACAAGTAGTTCACAATTTCTTGCACAAATAACTCAAAATTTTTCAATAATGAAAGCACAACTTGTTCTTAAAATCTATCCCAAGTGTTTCCAAAACCGTTCAAAAATGAAGCATAAAATATAGCTCAAAAATTTCCAACAATGCATATAAACTTAATCCTTATATCTCCTCCTTATGACATCACAAGATATGCTTAACCAAATACCTCAAATAAGGAGTAATGTTAACATACCTCTTAGCTTGCTTTTGATGAAGATGTGCTCTCAATAAAACTTGTATTAAAATTAATCTATCCTTTTATGCCACTTGAAAGGTTATTTAGCACAATATTTTTCAACCATCCATATAATAAACCTTTCCTCAAAAATAGTGCACAAAATATTATTTTACCACTCCTTTTAGTTTCCCAATGCAAGTTTTTTTATCACTAAACTACTCCTCTCAAATTCTTTTTCACAATGTTGGATTGCACAAAATACTTAACCATTGAACACCTTATTACTCCTAAGTGATTTTAAATATTTGATAAGACTACCTCTTTCTTGAAGTTGGGATCATTTACTACTCTTATTTCATAAGTTGTGAGAATTCCATGTAACTCATCCATAGTCAACTTATCAATATCTCTCATTTCTTCTATAGTTGTAACCTTTTCATCTCAGCCATCATTTTGCTCTTTAGCCATGTAATGTATCAAGTCAGACAAATTTTACGAAGGTAGAGTTACACTTGAAATATGCCTTGTTACGTAACATCCCAACACAAATTAAAACACATAAAAATTCCCAAGTTGTGTGAACGAAAGATGAAACATGTGCAGTAATCCAGGTCACCATAAGAGAAACGGTTATCTTGCTCATCCCCCCGTGCGAATGGTTCTAGAATGCTGAGAATTGACAAAAGGACAAGCTCTTTCTTATCCATTCACCTCCATATATAGTGGTTTTCACCATTACCAAATCCCAATCATAGTTGGTTCCCAAAGTTGTAAGGATTTGTACTACACGTCCCTACCAAGGATGGGTAGTCATCCCCAAAACATAAAGGGATCAACACCATTCACAAAAAAAATTCCAACAAATCACCATCCTAACACTTTCCATTCACCTTTGGTCTCCAAGTTGTAAGGATTCGTACTATCCGCCCCTAACCAGGATGGGTAGTCATCCCCAAGGCCTAAAATATCAATGCCCTTACTCCATAATCTCCATCACCCCCTTGGTTCCCAATGTCATAAGGATTCATACTACACGTCCCTGCAAAGGATGCGTAGTCATCCCCAAGGCCACAAGGATCAAGGCCACTCACCAGCCCAACCTCACAATACTCAAAATACAAAATCAAATAATATTGGTTATCACCACTATTCAAAATCCTTGCTCAAAAAGAATTAATAGAAAATAAACAGTGATTTTCATCACTATATAGACGAGCAAATTTCTAAATCATTCAGCCAACAAATATCCCGAACTTGAATCCCTGGAATTCTCAGCATTCGAAAACCATCTAGGTGATCCTCATTACAGGTTTAGTTGATAGCCTATCTGGCAATGGGGGTATCCTACCCGCATGACGATATGTTTGTCACATTCACTTTGCGTATGTGCAGACCAATGTTTGCATAAGGATGAGCTAGCTTATGGTATCATGGATAACATCGCAGATTAATCTAACTAAATACAACAAAGGAGTTAGTGGAGCTAATTAGGTGATCCTCGATACAGGTTCGGTTGAAAGCCCATCCGCACTTGGCGGTATCCTGACAAATACCACATAAATGAACTCAATTGCACACACAAGGATGTGAAATAGCTTGGTCAAAAACAAGTCGGATTCATACCTTGTTCAAAAGTCTTGTAAGATAAAGTATAGTCATGGCTAGTAAGTTAAAACTGTTTGAGTCTCAGAAAACCTTAGCTACATTTCTAAACCAATTGCGCTACTTTTCATCCTTACAATACCATCAGAAAATACAAAAAAAGAAAAGAAAAACCACATGTATACATACAAAGTCATCCATTACAGCAATCGCATAAAACCAAAATCACAAAGTCCTAAACAGTCTATGGTGCCCTATCCAAAAAACACAAATTCATTTCATCCATTACATTTTGCATATCACATATATATCAAAAACATTTGTATTTATCATACCATATGCATACATCAATATAAAGTAGCATGCATCCATCAACATCAATCATTGTGCATAACATAAAATCATGACATATACACAAAGAAAGAAAATAAAAACAACAAAAACATCACAAAAATGCAACACAAAAACATAAGCAATAAGCATTGCTGGACACAAGTGCTCTTGCACTTAACCTCTTGGCATAAAAAATCGATGTCGGGGCTCAAATTGCTACTCTCCTACTTCCCCAAGAAGGTTACCATAGCCGGACCGCTCCACGGGAAGACGGGTTTTTGATGATTTCACCCCATTATGGCATCACCAAAAGGGTTAACACCCACCAAAAATAGGTCCAAATGTCAGGAAATTGCACATGCTTAACGGTAAAACATCTAAAGGCACCCTTGCACAAGTCATCTTGGGTCAAGTGACTCGTCGCTTTTCTCATGAAGGTCATTCCCTCATCGATTCGTCACTTGAGGGGGTAGTCACACTTAGTCACCAATCAACAAGAACACACCCAATCAAAGCATTGACATGCATTCAAAGAATCATTGACAAAGACAATTATGCTCCTGCTTGGGGTAGTAAACAAGCAGCAATCAAATTGATCAAACACTTGGCATTCCCGAAGCATGAACACAAGGTTCCCCCTATGGACAAAAGGTTACGCCCTTTGCCTAATCATGACCAATCAATGTCCAAGCTCAAGTCACACCTCACCAAAATAGGTCAACACTTGAAATCAAATTCTTTAGCTCGTCAAAAGCAAGGATTCAAGAATGCATGCCCTTTCCATATTTGGGGCATCAAAAGTTGGTTAGGTTACCAAGAAACCCTAATCATTAGTGCTTTGGTTATCTATTTTTTCTCAGCACTGCGTCACCCATAGCGCTTCCCAAAAAGGGGCATCTGTAGACACCAAAACAGCACCAATCCGATTATGTGACTACAAACACTGATCGCATTGACACACACAGCTTTCAGGGCAGCCCTCAGAGGTCAAACAGTGGTCCTAGCCACTTACACAGCAGTTTAGAAGGTCGAAAAGTAAACAAAGAAAAGCTGGTCGTTTTAGCAAGCCTTAAGCAAGAGCAAACTTTAATTAAAAGCAAACTTTAATTAAAAGAAAACTTTAATTAAAAACAAGCCTTAATCAAGAGCAAACTTTAATTACAAGCAAGCCTTAAGCAAAGGGGAACCTTGGCCGAGGGTGTCATGAAATCGCGACGTCATGATTTCGCGACGTCGCAAAATCGTGACACCTAAAGCCCAAAGGGGAGCCTTGGCCGAGGGTGTCGCGATTTTGCGATGTCACGAAATAACGACACCTAAAGCCCAAAGGGGAGCCTTGGCCGAGGTTGTCATGATTTTGTGATGTCACAAAATTGCGACACCTAAGGCCCAAAGGGGAGCCTTGGCCGAGGGTGTCGCGATTTCGCGACGTCGCAAAATCACGACACCTAAGGCCCAAAGGGGAGCCTTGGTCGAGGGTGTCACGATTTCGTGACGTCATGAAATCTCGACACCTAAGGCCCAAATGGGAGCCTTTGCCGAGGGTGTCATGATTTTGCAAAATCGTGACACCTAAAGCCCAAAGGGGAGCTTCGCCCGAAGTGTCGTGATATCGCAACGTCGTGATATCACGAAGAACTTCACATTTGCTCAAAGGCGGACATTAAAATACTCAAAAGTAGACATTCAATCAATCAAAGGCAAATTTAATCAATCAAAGGTAGAAGTCAAGCATTCAAAAGTGTCGTTAAAGCCATCAAAGCAGACATTCAACAAGTGGCAACCGAGGACAGTCAGTTATTGCCGCCTGCTGTGCATGCACGCATAGGTGGGCAGATTGGCAGTTAGCAGACTGTCACAAGGGTAGTCAGGTAAGCCCGAGTCAAGGCCAAGTCTCCTCCCTTTGGAGAAGCCATGGATGCCACGTGGCATCCCTACGTGCCCCCTCCAAAGAGACCCCGTGGGTCTATAAAACGGCGGACTTTCTCGCCCAAAAAGGAGAGGTTGACAAGCATTTTTTTAACACAACGAAGTGTTGCTAAACTAGAGACCCGATTGCATTCCTTTCTAATTCATTCTTCTACACCTATAATCTCTTTCGCAAGGGAGGTTATTGGTGGCTGTTAGAAGGTGAATCTGAACCTTCAGACCCGACATTGGACACAGTAAACCACCAATTTGTCGACAACTCTTTCTCTAATATTTTGGGCCCATACTTAGTGGATTGGCGCCGAAGTCGAGCTTTAATGGGGGCGGCCCGCTTGGGCACCCCACACACGTTCTTAGTTTCAGTTTAATTTATGTTGTTTAAATAGTTTACGTTTTCTGTTAAAATATATCCTGCATTACGTTTCACGTCTAATCTGGATTTTGAAATATTTTATCGAATATATCATGCTTTTGCGGCTTCTGCTATCCCATTAACGTGCAGGTAACAGCGATCGGAGTTACCGATTGTTTTGCTGGCGGCAACGTTCTGGTGAAGTTTTCGGTTTTCTATCAAATATGCAGATCATTTAAAATCATTCTGCTCACCGATTTAGCTAACATTTTACATGCATCTTTTATCGTTTTTCTTAGAAAACAAGTTTTTCTTCCTTGCAACAGGTGCTACTAACCATGTCACTGTGTCTCTGAACGCAGGATAAACAGCGAGAAGCAAGGATTCATCAGCATAAGCGGCGGCAACACTGGCCCGCCCGTTTCAAATGTGGGCATGCGAAAAAGAAGATCACTATTCATTTGTTGTAATGGAAACATGCTAACTCTCCCAGCCCTTGAAAAGGGAGGAGACGTATTGTAACCGAGTTGGAACCACATGAATAAAAAGGGTTGTGCTCCTACTTTTGATGTGATTATATCCATGTTATTTCATGCATCAAGCTAGTTATTTTCATTGTAATTAGTGTTTCTTTTTTCAAAATCTCATGCTTTCAAATCCTCAACTATTTTAGTATTTACAATAACCACTCCAACATTCTTCTTATGTAGCTTCTATTTTATTCCTCCATTTTATTCATATATAATTTTCCATCTCTTTTAATATGCATCAGAGTCCAATGCTTCTATGGTGGGGAAAATGATAGGGATTAAATATTATATGTGGCCACTATTCATTTAATACCTAATATTCCTCATATTTAATAGTTAGGTGGGTGAAATTCTAGCATTTTAACATTAGAGTTAATGTGATCCTTTCAAAAATGTTCCTACATTGGATTGGTTGGTATTGCATTTAATGTGATGTTTTCTATAATATTCCCTCCTAGATGTTGTATACAATAGCCCTTTTCAAATAAAAATTAATATATTTTCATTTCTCATCTTTCTAGCTTGTATTTTGTTTATATCATTGATGTTAGGTGGTAGTTAAGAAAAAAGATATCAGTAGTAATTATTTTAAGGGGAGGCAAGCATACATTGATATAGGAGTTGAATAGCTTAGGATAATACACACCAAGAAGTGGATATAATGTCAAAACCAAACAAAATAGGAATACCATAAAATTATGGAGAGATATTTGGGATTCCATGAGCATTCATAACATTAAAAATTTTGTTTGCCTAGTAGGTCATAGAAGAATCATATATTAGGATAAAATTAAGAAAATAATTTTTTATGACCTTTCACTATGAAACTATGAAAATAGATTCTCCATACATTTGGTAATTACACAGTGATGGATGATATAATAGAGGAATGGTTAAAGCAATGGTAGAGCAATTTTTAAACTAAGCATTTATAGATAATCTAGGATATATCAAAAGGTACAATACTTTGGACTATAAGGCTAGAAAGGAATAGAAGATTTTTTAAAGGAAATGAAAGTAGTTTAGAGGTGATTAAAAAGAAAAAAAATTTAGCCATAGAGGTTTCTAGACCAACCCTATCAATTCATATAATCCATGGTCTTGAAGTAGAGAGTCTTGATAGATGGATTTAAATCAACAAATTAAATTATGATGTTTAGTACAAGAGAAACAAAAAGAAGACACATAATATAAAGTGGAAACTACTAGAAGTGAAGTTGCTCAAACTAAATTTTAATGGAGCATCCAAAGGTAATCTAAGAGGAGGAGAAATATAAAGAAAAATTAGAAATAATAGAGAAGATATTTTGTATCATTACACTTTTAGTAGTGGATTTAAGATGAATAATAAAGTTAAAGCTTGAGCAACTTTGGAAGGGTTATAAGTATATATAAAAATAAAACAGAATAGACTATGGATGAATGGATATTCACTAGTAGGAATTAATGCAATTTTAACCAAAGCAAAGGCTCCATAGGACATACAAGAGATAATTATGGAAACACAAGATCTTGCTACAAAGTTTGAAGAAATTAGATTTACACATACATCAAGGGAAGGAAATAAATGTTCCTATAGAAGTATTTTAATTAAGGATCATGAATTTAGATTCTCTTCTCTATAGTTGAGGGAAGTAATAAGTTTAGCTAAAGTTGACAAGAAAATGTTGACTTCCTGAATCAAATAATTATTAATATTTACTTTAATGTTTTCCACAAAAAAATATTTTCTTTATTATATAATATTAATGTGTTTTCATATAAACTATTTGTTATAATTCTTGCGGTTTAGTAGTTCAAATCTAGTAAAGCGGTCTATGATAGCATGAACTTTTGAAAATATTACTCTACTATGATACAATGAATAGACAATAGAAATGGAATATTCACATAAAAATTTGAACAATATTAATAAATTAAAAATGAGAAATTCAAATATTTTTATAGCTATAGCAACTCAATTTTCTAGGTCTCGATTGTCGACTCACTAAGGGACCCATCACTGACCACAACCCTCTACTATGAAACATTGGTCCTACCCCCCTCCCCACAACACAAATATGGAGAATATTGATTTGGAGGTCTGTCTCATCCATCTGGTGGGGATGTTTGGCCTCTTGAGCAAGATGATACCCCTATTTGGGGTGAAATTGTACCAAATGCACAAACCCGTATTGTTAGTGGTACTACTACTGATGGTTGAGAGGATCCTACTTCTTCAACCATTGTATGGACTTATGACCATATAGAGAAAAACTTTAGGTATTTCACCTAACAGTGATTTATCGACTAGTTTCTTTTTGAATGCTTATTTGAAATTATTTTGGGGGTTGTTATCTAGATTTTTGTGGACTATTTATGATACTCTTGTGTACTACTAACCATAGTGGTTAGTGTGTTAGTTTACAGGGTGTGCTAATCCCACCCACCCTTTTTTGTATGATTAAATTTTATTTAATTAATATAATGGCATTTTTGTTGGAATTTTGAGTATATTGTTGTCACTGATGTCAAAGTCATTAAGGTTAAAAGGTTGAAGAACCAAGTTTAAGACCATGGATCAAAAGAAAGCAAGTGACTAGGGATTAAGGGAGATGATATTATAATATTTTAATATTATAATTTTTATGTCAAAAGGACTTATTAAAAGGAGGATTCAAAGTGCATTCGATAAAGCCCTTAAAATGAAATTAATTTGACAAAGGACTACAAACAAAAATATTATTTAACACCAAGGTTAAATAATATAATAAATAATATTTAACACCAAGGTTAAATATTATATTAAGAATAAAATAAATTTAAATTATAAAAATGCACCAAGAATTTGAATTTAAAAGGTGGCAAATAAAAGGTTGAGTCGACATCTAAGTAAGGCAAGCAAAAGGGTATAAAAAGGTTTAATTATTTACATGGACAAATGTTTTTTATCCCAAGAAATAATAGTATTCATTCGAGCACATTGTGGACGTAGAGAATAATACAAGTTATTTTGTACTTTTTGAGGGCAGTGAAGAGATTAGGGAGGCAACACATATTTTTGGTTCTACATGGACAAATAGCCAAAGTGGTAGGCATGGCTTGTGAAGAGCATGGTAGGTGAGAGGTTACGTGTTAAGATCATGATAGAGGTTTATTCATTTGGTTGAGAAGATAACCAAACATAGAAGATAAAAAGGAGCATGTTCTCCTTGGTTATCATGTGGGTGCCTAGCCCATATGGTGTCCGCCCTAGAACTAGGGCGTAGGCTAATGGGGAGACATAGGATTGAGTCACGATGACAGTGCAATAGTGCTTTATGTAAGGTAATTTTTTTTATTAAATTAAGGTATGCATAGCGCATGACTTAGGGAGATATAAGGATTAAAGTTTTATTGTTTGGTGTGAAGTTTTCTAGGGAGACATAAGGTTGTAAGATTTGTTGTGTGATATTTTTGATTTTGTGTTTAATTAAATTGAGATATATTAGGAGGTATAAGGTATATTAAAGTGGGATTTAATTTATGATTTGAACTTAGGGTTTTTGATTGCTAATATTGAAAATCACTTAGGAGTAATAAGGTTTTTCATGGTTAAGTATTGTGTGTAGTCCAACATTGTGAAAGATAATTTGAGAGGATTTTTTTAGTGATTAAAAACCTTGCATTGGGAAAATAAAAGGAGTGGTAAAATAATTATTTTGTGCACTATTTTTGAGGAAAGGCTTCTTATATGGATGGTTAAAAAATATTGTGCTAACTAACCTTTGAAATGGCATAAAAGGATAGAATAATTTTTGAGACATGTTTTCTTAAGAAACATCTCCATCAAAAGTAAGCTAAGAGGTATGGTAACATTACTCCTTATTTGAGGTATTTGGTTGGGTATATCTTATGATGTCATAAGAATGAGATATAAGGATTAATTTTATATGCATTGTTGGAAATGTTTGAGCTAGGGTTTGTGCTTCATTGTTGAATGGTTTTGGCAACACTTGGGATAGAATTTAAGAACATGTTGTGCTTTCATTATTAAAAAAGTTTGAGATATTTGTGCTAGAAATTGTGAACTACTTGTACTACATTTGAAGATAAGTTAGTATGAAGTGATGTCGTTTAGTCATGTAGAAAGACTATTTAGATCTTCTAATCCTCCCTATGGATTTTAGGATATATATATTTTTAATTATTCATCACTTTGGATTCTTTTTAGAATTTTTCCAATCTCCACTCTTTACCTCACTATCATAGAGGTTAGTTTATGGATTCAAAATTTATTTTCATCCTTTCCTTCTAAAGGGATTAGAGCATTCTTGAAATGTGTCTTTTAACGCTTTTTGAATTTAAATTTTGGAATATGCCATTTTGAGGAAAAATGTGCATGCACCCTATATTAAATTTTCTTTGTATACTAATAACATGCTATTAAATTTTGTGGAGGGAGCAAATTTTTCATGCATTTTAAAAATAATGTTGTAATGGATATATAGGTGCATACTAAAACTCTATGTGATGCAGTTTGAAAATTTAATCCATAGGGTTGGATTTGCTTGCTAACCCCCTATAATAGACATAAATATAAAATATTTTAATCCTTGGTAATAGATATAAGAGAATGATACCTTAGTCAAAAAAATACATGCATGGGCATGAGGGATAAAAGGTCTTGAGTTTGAAGCATGTATCTCCATTTTTTAAAAAGGTTTCTTAAAAAATGTTAAGGTGGACACTTATCTTTAAGGAGACATCACATGCTTAGAAAAACATATATTATGTGTTATCTAAGTGTTGTAGGTGATTTGGAGAGGAGAGGGTAATCCTCCAAGGGAGGTCCCAAGTTCAAATATCCACCCTACCAAAAAGCTAAATTGGGTATCCAAAATCCAATTGATAATGTTCGTGTGGGCAGTGTCGGGTGCAACTCTTCTGTGACTTTTACGGTGTAGAACCCCCTGTTCGTGGTATCTCAGACCAAGGCAGCCCCACAATGGGTTTTTCGCTTATAAAAAAAAAACATATACTATGTGTCATACTAGCTAGCAGAAGCAGTTCGATAGTGGGATATTCAGAGGTCAAATGTCACTAAGCAAATTATTTTCACTTTTAGTATAATGGGATGAAGGATAGATAAGAATTAGATGAAGGTATTGTAGGATAAGTTCCAGTGCAAATATTGAAACCTTGTATAAAGCAATTGTTCTAAAGCTTACTACCATAGCTTGAATCTCATTTGTGATATTTTACACAACTAGATATAACATTGACTCACTAGCTAATGAATTAGCTAATGTGACACCATAATATGCTTTGTATATATGTTTTACTACTTATGCATGCTTAGAAAATGTGAAACCAATAAATGGTAGGATTCCAAAAAATAAGAGGTAGGTAGATGTAGAAAATAAGTGCCTATTAGTAGTGAACAAGTGCATATCAAATGGTAGGGTGATATTTGCTACTAGTCTACTAAGGTTTAAGCCTTTAATTTTCTAATTTTGAGGGCCATTTAGGCAACATATTAGGAATTTATAGATTTTGCATACATAATCATTTTGAGCATATTTTTTAAATCACAAGATCTTTTGAGCTCTATGCATTAATTATATCAGTTTATAGAATTATTTTAATGTGAGTCATAATTATGTGAAATAGTCTTCAAATGCTTTTGTTCTACTTGAAAATGGTATACTTATCATATCTTATATAATCAAAATGTTTGACCATATTTTTGGGTGATATAGATGGATTTGTGATTATTATAGTAGGTTTTGAGTCTTTTAGAGATATATAGGAAAATGATTGAAGATGTACTTTATTCTATTTCTCTTCTTTCTTTGGGTGAATTATTTAACTTATTCATGAATATATAACCGTTCATGATATATTTATCCTCCTATTTCATGTCTAGGTATTCTTGAAAAGTTTATTATAGTTTTTTTTAAGAAGGTTTATAGAAAGCCTCTTTTCATGATAAAAACTAGGTTTCCTAAGTGTAAGAGGAAGATATAAAATAGGGTGATGCATGTTATAAGAGGAAAAAATATACATTCTAGTCATACCTTATGTAACTATGAAATATTTAAGGAGCTTATCCTTAGAGGATATGGTGATCTTGAAATCTCTTTTTCATTTGAAGTCTTCGAAGAAGTGTTTTTCTATATGTCTGGGAGTATGTAATAGTGGTAATAATGACTATGGTCCATCTTGAGGAGACTTTTGTATAGGAAGCATTTTTGTAAAATGGGATTTTAGATGATGATGGGGATCTAGATTAGTCTACCTAGAAATATGTAGGTCTACAAGAGCATTTATTATGGGGAGAGATATTATTATTATTAATATCTTATATATTTGACCCCTTAGTTTAGGTTTTGAAAGGGGGTATTAAAAGTGTAAATTGGTAAGGTGAAACCTAACATTATCTAATGTAATATTGGATAAACCTAATGGTATTCATTGTACAATATATTTAATTTATTTTAATATTTTACAATGTGAGCTCTATGGGCCACGATTAACCTTCTTATGATTATCACCCTTATAATATTATAATTAACTTTAAAGTTTATATTTTTATGATGACTGAAGGTTAAGGTCATTTATGTATTTAGATTTTTGTTACTTGTATAAATACCCCCACAAATCATAATTATGGTGCCCACAGGTCTGCACAAATATGTCTATTTTCCTTACATTCATTATTTTGTGCTTTCTATATAAGATTTGAGTGGATGATTTGTTTCTACTCATTTCTAGAAAATAGTATGAATTTCAACATTAATAATCTATCTTAGGAAAGTTAGATGTTCAAATGAATATTGAAAGGATGGAAAGCAATTCTAGATTTACAAAATAGAATCAAAGAGGTTGAATTATGGGAGAAAAATACATGACGTGGGAGCATCTAGGAAAAAATTACATATATCAAAATACAATAATAATAATACTAATAATAGTAGTAATTGTAGTGATAAACTAGTACACCTTTCAAAAGTTGAAGTCTAAGTCATATATGAGCAAATGAAGAAAGGTCCAATTAGAAATGATCAATCAATTGAATGTCATATCTCATGAGCAAGAAATATACAAAGGTTAAAATTTCTTGATTCACGGATAAATATCACCAACAAAAGTCTCAATGAAGGAATTAAAGGTGAAAAGGTACCAAATATCTAAAGGTAACTAGTCTCAAAATATGAAGAAAAACTTTCAATGAAGATAGTGCCAACATACCAAATGTAAAATAAATAAAGTGTACATTCTTCAAGGAAGATTGTCTTTCCTACGAAATATATTTCAAGAGAACAACAACAATATGGATCCATGGCAAAAGTAGCTCGAAGATATAGAACACTATATTAGAGCAATCTTCTATACCTAGATGATAGGAATTTCTAAAAAATGGATATATGATAATTAAGATGATAGCCACCCATCCAAGGGCTAGGATCGAACGATAATCATATCTTCATATCCAAATAATCCTAAAAGTATAATAAATCAAACAAAACATGACTTGGTATCTAAAATGACAACCACCTAAAAATATGTGCATGAGTTTTAGAGGGAAAATCCTCCCTTGCAAATCTATAAATAGGAGTATTGTTAGCTTTGTAAAATATTGGTAAGTTTGAAATTCTATGTATTTGAAGGATTTCCTTTCATTTTTCTCTATAAAAATGCTTATGGTTTCCTAGGTGGCTTGTGGGCAATTTCAAACCCCTAATTTAGGCATAATCTTTGTAAATGTTTGCTTGCATTATATATAGATATATATGAGAGCCTATGTTTATTTTTTGGCCTTTACCTATAAATCCGTTGCTGTGTATGTGTATGTGTTTGTGATATTTTTCCTAAATATCATATTTACTAAGTGTATGTGTGTGTGAGGGGCCTGTGTCTATTTTAAAACTATATCACTTACTAGCTTGGCTCTCCTATGGGACCTACATGCTGATATATGCATATAACTAGTATATTTTAATTGCACTTCATTGTGTCAAGGAGAAAAACCATTCACCACTAGAACATAGCATTTAGACCCATTTTTATAGGAATATCTTAGTGTATCTCTTGGTGCATCATCCCATTTTTTTATTATTTTTGTTTAGTTTGCTTATTTTCTTGCACCCTTTTCCCTTTGTAAAGAGAAACTAGCATCTTGAAGATCACATATTAACAAGGAGCTAGCCTTGTGAAACTCTCAAAGACCTCTAATTAATTTGAACCTTGTGCTCTCGACTATGGTCAACTATGTCACTCCAATGAGAGGTATAATTATCTTGGGTGGGGATAATAAAAGATGACAATAATTTAATAATATACCCAATAGGACCCCAATGATACATCATTAGCCCCAGAATTACAACAAGTAGTAGGGATGAGACATGGTGAGGGTCTTAATCTATTTTCCACATATCAAAGCACCTATTTTATCACCTAGTGACTATGCTCTAGAATAAAAATTAGAATAAGTTGTTGTTTAATGTATCAAACCAAGGTTCGGGAGAAGATATTTGTCTACCTTCTTTGGATAAGAAGAAGTTGTATTCACCTAGAGACTCTACTACAATTTAAAGAACCCAAAAGGATTATGACAACTCCACCATGGAGGCAACATGTCAAAACATGAACATTTATGTACTTGTTAATTTATAAACGTGGAACAGAAGAAATCACTTGTGACCTTCAATGCCATCAGATGTTTGGGATGACTATTCTATATCTATACTATAACATTTGCCATATCACAATGGTGAAGGATCGCCAAACCTGCAAGAACATCTACAACATAGGGCCTACTTCTATCAATTACACAATATCACAAAGCTAAATATGACCTTGATATTACTGGCAAATTCCTTCCAGGGAAAGGCTTGTAAGAAATTTTCTTCCCTCACCCCACACTTGATTGCAGAATGAGATCAACAAACTGACCTATTTGTAAATGGGTTCGAGTAGAGGGAATATGTAAGAAACATATTTAATGCTCCTATCCCCTAAAAATGAAGGAGATGTATTGTAACACGACTTTGAAAGCATATCAATAAAGAGGACCCTATTCCCTATTGCTTTTATCTTGTGTCGATTCGTTGATGTTCTTTCCTTTCATGCATTTTTCAATACATAGGCTTTTAGTGTTAAGTTTGGTTCTACATGCATCGTGCTTGGCATTTTCATTTTTGTTTTTGTATCCTTGTGCTTTCAGTGGCAATCATGGTGGGACCTCTATCCCTTTATTTTTAAGATTAACTTTTTGATCAAAGTCACTTGTTTTTTATTATAGGTACGAAGTTTTCAAATGTTGGACTATTGTTCGTTTTAGTTTGTGACAAGTACAAATATGGAATTCATATTATCCAGGGATGAATAGGAATTAATCCTACCCTAGAATGAATATATATATGTTATTCGTCTCACCCCAGGACGAATAGATCTCTGTGCAATTTCAGGGTAAAAATTTAGAGACATTTGATTTGGGCAGAGAAGAGGTAGAGGTCCTAAACACCTTCTGTCAATTCTTTGTTTTTTGTTCTCTAGTTATTTGCTTGCATAGGAGAGTTTGAATGCTTGTTTTCTTCATGTATGCAACTTAAAAAGAACCCCACACACCACATGGTAATTTGAAACAACAAGGAGTTGGTCGTAAAACCCCAACCCTTGAACAAGACCAACGGTGGATTTCATCATCACCTTGGATTGAGATACTGCATACATAACCCCAATCGTGACTGTTGCTAGATGTAATTCCTGATGAAATCTGACCAAGTGTAGTTGGGGTGATTCCCATTGCATGAGGATAAGTCTTCTGTGGTAGGTGTCATAAACAAGGCAATTCCCCTTTCGTACCACCTATGTTCCACATACCATCTACTCTCACGTACCAATAGTTTCCCTCACATAAGGGTGGGTATATAGAGATGTTGGTATATCAGTCTAGAAATGGTATATCGAAGGGGCGACCATTTTTGGGAGTCACAAGAGCCATCATCTTGCATTTAAATGTTCTTTACAAAATATTTCAAACAAACATCAAAACACACTAAACCAGGTTTAGGGCACACTTTTAATCTTTAAACGAGATAATCATTTTTTGTGTGTGTGATATTTCCTGTTAAGTTTATCTTAATAAATCCTAAAAGAAGATAAAAATCTACGCATATTTAGGTAAGCATCACCATGGTGTACACCCGTAGCCAAGCCCAATCATGGGCAAGCATTGCAGAAAGTGTACAAAAGGGGGCAAGTCAACTCTGATATAGTCCTGAGGACTTGGTCATCCCGCCTTGGTGGCTTGACATACACGATAGTACACAACATGCCATCATAGAATAGGACTATAGAGGCACCTCTTTGAGAGGCACCCCCACTCAACATAGATCCTTTCAAGAGGAGAACCTGCACATAGCACTCAACATAGATAGGAGGCATCCCTTAGACATTCGTTATGAGTGGCCTAGTGATGAAGTGCTAGAGCAACATAGGGTCCATAAGGAGGGGCCACATGATTTTTTCATCCCTCCTCTACCCCGTATTGCTATTAAAAACACTAGACCGAATCTAGAGTATTAGGATCTCCAGACAGGGCAAGACAATTCTGCCCACACCTTGCACACATACGAAATGGAGTATGAGGAAGACCACCACATTCCTCAAGAGTAGTACATAGCATGAGAGTGATGTACCTATGCACCTGCTATGTATCAAGATCACCCATGGAGACCAGAGCCTCGGGTTAATGTAGCTAACCTCGATAGAGGAAATCAACCCATAGGGTTCTCGGATCACCATGACCGAGATAGACATGTAGGAGAAGCATCTAGGCTTCCTAAACAAGATACGATGGAACAAATTGACTTGGAATTTTCTAGACATTCCACTCGCCAAGCGTAGATCACGTAGCTCAGGCAAGATCAACAATAGTTAGAGCATTTGTATCACCTTAAAAAAGAGCGCATTCAACATCAAACATCCGAATTGCTTCATAACAATGTTCCTGAGAAGGTCCCAACCCCTCGCACACATAAATTAGAAGTGTATGAAAGGTGCAACCCCTTGGTGCGAGACAAGTCCCCACGAGCTTACCAAGTGCTACCTCCAATACCTCCTAGACCTGAGTGGGAGGCCACTCCTAGAAACAATGATGGGCACCCTTTGTGGGCACCCACCCATGTTTATAGGTCTCAGCCAGGAACTCCTCAAGAGGCCTATGAGGAGTATGAACAAGAAGAATAGTGGGCTGAAATGCCCTACCAAGGCAGAGGGGGTGCTATCCAGCTACCCCTCCATAGGCCTCAAGTTCCCCGTAACCCACAATAGGAGCAAACTAAGGAGGAAGAAATTAAATCTTTTGATGCATATAAAGTACTACTAGAGCACTTAGAATCTATGGAGATCAAGACTTATGGGCCCCAAAATCCCACTTTATGCCAACTCTGTTGTCATCCTGTGCATCCGTCAGTGTCGACACCTCCATACCCTGAACACTTTAAACTGCACCAGTTGGCACTCTTTAGAGGGGAGGAGGATGCCCAAGAGAATGTGACTAGATTCCTGAGCCAGTGCTTTGACATTCAAGACAATGATGCTTTCTTACTAAGAACATTTATAACCACATTCGTAGGCCCTGCCTCGGATTGGTTCACTCAGTTGCCAAAACATAGCATCAGTAACTTGGATCAGCTAGTGAACGCGTTCCTTGAATGCTTCGCCTTCAACACTAAGAAAAAGCTTTCATTAAGTGACCTAGCTAACCTTAGGAAGTATGAGGAAGAGACCATGGTGACATATGGGAACCGGTGGAGGACGCTGCTTTCAAAGCTACCCTACCTCCCTCCCATGTCTGACCTGACTTAGATGTTCTCAAAGAGCTATTTGAGATCGATCTCCGTGCTATTGCAGCTACATTAATATGCCACTTTAGAGGAAGATCTGGTGCAAGCTAGAATCATTGAGGAGATCAAGATACAGGATCACAAGATCACCAAACCTAAGAAGAAAGAATGGACCAAGAACACCAAAATAGGGACCACGCAACAGAAACCCACTACGGTCAATAAGGTTGCTATCAACATCCCTAAGCCTGCACAAGCAACACAACCTCAAAAGGCTAAATATCAGGCAGTGCCTCCTAACAATTATGATAGAGAAAACCAAAGGCAAGAATAGAATCAATAGCATTGCCCTAGGTGATAATTTACACCTTACACAGAGTCCAGAGACTCCTTGTTTGACCGCTTGTCAATGAAAAACTTGATCAACTTGCCAGAGATTCAACGCATAGACCCCAATGCCCCAAAGCCTAAGGGATACTAGGAGGAGTTGTACTGTAGGTTCCACAAGTGGAAGGGACATGATCTTAATGCATGTTGGAAGTTCAAAGGTTTGGTACAAGACCTAATCGACAATAAGACATTGGTGGTGGAAAACCATGTAGCACCAAAAAACCAACATATGGGAGTCTTCAGACCCCCTACCTGCCCATGATGCGTAGGAAAAACCCCTTCAAGTCAATGAGGTGCAACAAAATTGCCCCATGCAAGGGTATGTTGGGATGATAAGCATCGTGACTAGGAATAGGAGGTATCAAGGAGCTACCCCTGTGGCAGCCACTGGAGAAGTTCCATCGACGTCACAACCTCAAAAACACCCTACACAACCTCCCCTGCCTAGACCAATGGCCACAATTCGGACTAGACTTACCCAAAGTCTAAGGACCACATCGACTAGGCTCTCCATATACGAGCTCATTCAATAATCAGTGCCCCATCGGGAAGCTCTAATGGAGATATTAAAAGCCATCGAGCTACAGCCCCATGAAGAAAAATCTTTCAACAACTTTGTGGGACATGTAAAATAATGTATAGAACCAGTCATCACCTTTAGATAAGATGAATTGAAATCAGTGACTGGTGATGTGGCGGATCCACCCCTACACGTTATTGCATGGGTCAACGGGATTCTATATAAGAGGGTGTTGGTGGACACTGGCTCGTCCAGTAATATCATCACAATAACAGCATTGAAACATTTGAAGTTGTCGGCATCTCACATCGTGGCCTCCACCTATACACTACGAGCATTCAATGATGCAATATGCTCAAAGATTGGCACAATTGTCCTACCCATCCAAGTGGGACAAAATACTATTCATACATTGTGCCACATCTTGGAAGGTGATATGGCTTATAATATCTTGCTGGGTCGGCCTTGGATCAAGGATATGAAGTATCTCCCTTCAATATCTCATCAGTGCCTAAAGTATACATTTGAAGGATAGGTGCAAGTAGTCCCAACAGATTTAGAGCCCTTCAAGTACTACAATACAGTGCAATTCATGCCGCAATCAACCCTTCCATCAACACATTTGGATTTTTAGTTGAATCCATCTAACTAGGATCCGATTCCATAGGCATCCCCATTACCGAGTCCATCGAATCCCCAGCAGGGTCCATCTTCCTCATCTGGTCCTTCACCAACAATGCCAACTACGGTGGCCACACCGAGGGACAAGGTAAAGAAACCCCTAGAAGAGGAACCACCCCTAGTATCAACCATCTCTATCGAAGAGATGCCTAGTCGAATGGAATTCGAGATTCCTAGTTCACCCCAAATGGAGTGGACTCCGAAAGGACTCCCATTCGCTCCCCCTCAACCACCAACGATCACCGTTGAGATGGACAACATGGGCCTAGGGGAGTATATAGTGCAAATCATTGTAGCAACACCTACACTTGAGTCCATGTAGGATATGGGGAGACCTCACCTCCCCATCGACTCTGTGGTTCCTCTAGGCTACCCACCCAACCAGACAAAATTTGTCTATGGGGGCTTGCATAATGGTGTTGAAACTTGTATGCAAGAAGACGAAGATGAAGATCCCTTTTTTGAGGATGTCAACTATTTGTCCAACCCTAATTTTGCTTTGAGATATCTTGGCCAATGTAATTGGCACGGATATGGGTTGGGCAGGTATGAGAAAGGAGTGTGTGTTCTTTGCCAACCAAGATATCAAATGTTGTATGACAAGTCAAGAGTAGGGTTCAACCACCCCCTTCCCCTAGACATATTGGTAGAGAACATGCAAGGCCTAGGGATAGGCAACAATGATGGGTTGGCATTAGATCCATATGCCAATCCTAACACAACATATACATTGGGGGATTATCACCCATTGCTAACAACCAACCTTGTTGACCATAACAACCCTTTCCTTTCAGTCGAAAAGGGATAAAGTTCGAGGACTCACCTACAATAAGGATATGGAAAATACCAATAAGGGTCTTCAAAAGATGATTTGGACTACGAGGTAGCACCTTGGGATATTTTCAAGTCTGATAGCAATCATTCACAAGTACATCCCATGGATGATTATTAAGAGAGCTTCCTGACAATGTTCCCTTTGGATGCTCCAATTGAGCATATGCCACCTCAACAGAATTAGGTCCTCCCGTAGAGAGCGAAACAACCTCGATGGGACCACATTAATTTGCTCAAGCAAGATGAGCCTCATATGTCACAAATAGCTGTTGGAGCCAATGAAGGCCTTTGGATCTCTAACAATGATTACGAAGATGAAACTAAGATGGATTATCTCAATCATATGTGATAGCAAAAATATCACTTGGACATAGATGACATGTTTGAATAGTTACACATAGTGCCAAGGCATAGGTGGCACCTAAACCAGGTGCAGTTATAGCAATTACTGCACCCGCCACTCTAGGTACAAAGAGAGCATATTTTGCCTAGAGACCCTATAAAACCATTAGTGCCTAGGGTAGACCCTATATTTTTATCCATGCATAGGGCTGATCCATTTGTGCCAGTACCCATAGAGCCAGATCTAGAGCACAAAGATCATCTAGGATATCCGAGTAGTCACACCCATTGTAATGGAGACCATAATCATTTTGTCAGCATGATATCCATTGATTTAACCACCCCCATCCATGATCTAGCCGACCCGACACGGTCATTGCATCTAGACCTAGAGGCTATAGACTGGGATCGGACTGACACACCGCCATCTCCATCAGAGTACTAGCCTTGTGGTGGGATGTTCCATTTCACCCCCGGACAGAGTCAATATGTCTTCCATGCTAAAGAGGAACCTGATGTTCTGAATTATGATCTCAATTTAGTAAACGATATCCACTTGATCCCAACTCCACACCAGTTGGAGTACGGGTCCCACATATCAGTCGAGGAGACGACTGACATAGACATCAGCTCAGATCTAGTAAATTTGCAAATCATCAAGTTGGAGGTAAGTTTATTCCTCAAAGAGCAATCCGACTACATTTCCCTTCTCCAAGAGAAGAAGGAGGTTTTTGCATGGTCATACAAAGACATGCTGGGACAAGACCTATAGCTAGTCATGTATAATCTAACGCTTGATCCGAAAGTCAAGCTAGTAAATAAAAAACTACGTAAGATGCACCCAATAGTGGCCTTAATGGTCAAATATGAGCTACAAAAGTTGTTGGATGCACATTTTGTCATCTACGTGGATTACCCACCATGGTTGTCTAACATGGTGCCCAACAAAAAGCCTAACGGGAGGATTCGCATATGCATCTATTTTCAAGATCTAAACAAAGCGAGTCCTAAGGATGATTTTCCCTTATCGAGCATTGACGCATTGGTAGATGCTACAGTAGGACATGAAATGCTTTCCCTCATGGATAGTTTCTTGAGATACAATCAAATTCGTATCAATATTGAGGACCAACTACAAATGACATTCACAATGCCTTGGGGGAAATTTTGTTATAAGGTCATGCCCTTTGGCCTTAAAAATACTGGTGACACCTACCAACGTGCCATGACGTACATCTTCCACGATTACATGCATAAAACTTTGGAATATTACATGGATGATTTGTTGGCCAAATATCTTTTGCGCCTAGATCATCTCGATGACTTAAGCAAGATCCTCGATTGCCTCATGGAACATAAAGTCAGAATAAACCCCAAGAAGTGCGTATTTGGTGTCACATCTAGAAAGCTCTTGGATTACATAGTCTTCAAATGAGGAATCGAGGTAGACCCACATAAATTCAAGGAAATCCTTGAAATTCTTCCCCCAACTACCATCAAGTAGCTCAGAAGTCTATAGGGAAAGGTCATGTCAATCAAGCGCTTCATAGCGTAGCTATCTGACAAGTGCTGACCCATGAATAAATTATTGCACAAGGGGGTAACATTTCATTGGGATGACGAGTGCCAGTCAGCCTTTGATGACATTAAACAATACTTGGCTTCATTTCCAGTATTGGGACCACCTAGACCAAGAGTGTCATTCTATTTATACATCTCAGCTACTGAGGTGGCACTGGGTGCCATGCTATCCCAAAAAAATGAACTACACAAAGAATAGGCTACTTACTATCTTAGCCTCACCCTGGTCAGTTATGAACTTAACTATGCATACGTTGAGAAGCTCTGCTTGGTAGTGGTGTTTGCTACCAAAAAGCTATGCCACTACATGCTCAGAAATACGATGTATGTTGTGTCTAAGGATAATCCATTGTGATACATGATGAGTCGTACTTATCATAGTAGCCGCATGGTGAAATGGATCATGTTGTTGACGAAGTTTGACATAGAATTCATTGGACAAAAATCCATAAAAGGTCAAGTCATCGTCGATCAATGGCAGAGGCTCCTCTTGAAGATGATCATCCTCTGACCATAGAACTACTTGATGATGGGGTTTTTCATGTTTCAAAATTGCCATATTTTTATGAGCCTGAGTCATAGGTTGACATGACATGGTTCTAAATGTGAGCAAGGAGGTGGCACGGGAATTGTATTCTTCACTTTGCAAGGGGCTCCAATGCCTCTTTCATTTAAATTAAACTTCCCGTGCACCAACAACAATGCAGAATATGAAGCCTTGCTCATAGGTCTTCAGACAACAATCACCATGAACATCAAACATTTAAACATCTTTGGTGATTTGTTGTTAATTGTCAATCAAGTAAAAGGGATATTCCAATGTAAATGCCCAGTTCTACAGGCCTACAAAGCCCTTGTGGACAAATTCTTGGCATAACTTGAATGGTATGACATCGAGGCACTCCCTTGATCATCGAATCATTTTGTGGATACTATGGCCTCCTTGGGGTCACTAATCCCGCAAGACCCTTCCGATGAGATGACAACCATTCAGGTTAAAACATTATTGCAATCCATGATGGAGCATGCAAGCTCTAACCTAATGCCAAGAATCCACCTAATCCAGATTGAACCATCTTAGGATAGGTTCTCTCAAATCCATGATTGTATGACTCATGCCAAATGGGGGTCCTTGTTCTCCCCGACCCCTATTAATAGCAACACAACACTATTTTTACAAGTTATTTCCCGATCATATTTTGCTAGGGATGAACTTCAAGAGGGATTGGCCATTCATACCATCGAGGTTTCTGATCAATAGGATTGGTACACACCCATTAGGGATTACCTCAAGTTAGGTAACCTCCCACTTGGATTGACACAAGTCGTGAAAATATCATTTAAATAGAAAGTGGCAAAACATGTCTTGCTAGGAGACATTTTGTATCATCAGAGCTATGAAGGAATCCTCCTCCATTTTTTGGACCAGCAAGAGTCTGCTTGGACGATCACCCAAGCGCATGATGGTACATGTGGTGGCCACTTCAGCGATATGGCCATCACAAAGTGCATTCTTCGCATGGGCTATTATTGGCCATCTTTAGAGCGAGATTGTTGCGCATATGTAAAGAAGTGCATGAAGTGTCAACACCATGCTAATTTGACACACATACCTTCTTAGGCCTTGTAGTCGATCCAATCGACTTGGCCTTTTTTGTAGTGGGGCTTTGATCTAATCAAAAATATCTCCCCTACATCATCGGGTCATCACACATTTATCATAATGGCCACAGAGTACTTCACCAAGTGGGTGGAAGTAATTCCGCTAACCTCTATGACTGGAACTCGCATTACAAAGTTTATTTTGCATAACATCATATGTCATTCATTTTGGTATTCCATCCAAGATCCTTTTGGATAATGGGACATCATTCAAAAATAAGGATGTGTGTGCTTTTATCACAAAGTACAAAATTTAGCATAGTTTTTCAACACCCTATTATCTGCAGGAAAATGGGCAAGCAGAAGCGTCAAACAAAATGCTAGTCGCCATCATAAAAAAAACCATCATAGATAGTCATAAGGATTGGCACATTCAAATCCCACTTGCCCTATGGGCTTATCGCACTAGCATTCGGATGCCCATGGGGGTAACTCCATTTTCACTAGTGTATGGCTCCGAGGCAGTCATGCCTCTTGAGTTGGAAATACCTTCCCTGTGCATTTCAATGCAAGAGTTCATCGATGATGACACTGCGTGACAGGCCCAATTAGACCAACTTACGTTGGTCAATGAATGATGCGTCAATGCTCTCGAGCATTTGTGTATCTATCAAGAGTGACTTAAGAAAGCATACAACATGAAGGTCCACCTAAGGGAATTTTAGGTTGGTGACTTGGTCTTAAAAGAGAACCAACAAAATTCTAATTTGTCATCCCATCTAAGGGACAAGTTCATGGCAAACTAGTTAGGTCCTTATGTGATTAATAGTAGAATAGGACCTGGAACATACCGACTCGCCTCTCTTGAAGGAATCAAGGAACTAGAACCCTTGAACATTAGTCATTTGAGGCCATTCCACATTTAGAGAGCCATAGTCCAACCAAAAGCTCCAAGGATTTTCACAATCACTTGGTCAACCCAAAATGCCCCAAAGGTATCTATAAACCCTTTGGTCAAACCAAAAGCTCCAAGGATTTTCACAATCGCTTGGTCAACCCAAAATGCCCCAAAGGTATCTATAAACCCTTTGGTCAAACCAAAAGCTCCAAGGATTCTCACAATCACTTGGTCAACCCAAAATGCCCCAAAGGTATCCATAAACCCTTTGGTCAAGCCAAAAGCTCCAAGGATTCTCACAATCGCTTGGTCAACCCCAAAAATGCCCCAAAGGTATCCATAAACCCTTTGGTCAACACCAAATGCTCCAAGGGTTACCATAACCGCTTGGTCAAAACAAATATTCAAAAACAAACAAAAACAATAAAATCATCAAAAATAACAAAAAAAATTGCATTTCAATTCCATGCATACTCATAAAACATCAAAATACAAAAATATCAGTTGCATTAGGCATAGCATCCATACATTGCATATTTGCTGGTTATACATGTCAAAAGCACCATAGATTGTAATTTCTTAGCAATTCCATCATTTTCCACATCAAATCCATTTTATATACACATACATCAGAATAACACAATCCTCATCTTTAGCAAAGTCAGTTGTCTCTTAATGTATATAGGGTTTTTGTCATTCAACTGTCTTTAAATTGCTAGGCAAAAATTGTACAAAGTTAAATAAATTTTACAAGGGAAAGTTTTACTTGGATCACGCCTCGTTACGTAACATCCCTACACAAGTTAAAACACATAAAATAATTCCTAAGTTGTGTGAACGCAAGAAAAACCTACAAAGCAGTCTAGGGTACCATAGGTGAAATATCAACCTGTTCATCCCCCTATGTGAATGGTTCAAGTGTGCTAAGAATTGACAAAAGGACAAGCTCTTCCCCATCAATTCCCTTTAATAAACAGTGGTTTTCACCACTACCAAAAATCCCAATCACCATTGGTCCCTAAGGTTGTAAGGATTCGTACTACACGTCCCTACCAAGGATGGGTAGTCATCCCCAAAGCCTAAAAGGATCGATGCCATTCAAAAACAAAATTCCCACAAGCCATCATCACAATCTCCTTTGATCTCAAAGTTGTAGGGATTCATACTACATGTTACTGAATAGGATGGGTAGTCATCCCCAAGGCCTAAAAGATCAATGCTCTTATATCATAATCTCCATCATCCCCTTTGGTTCCCAAAGTCGTAAGGATTTGTACTACACGTCCTTGAATAGGATGGGTAGTCATCCCCAAGGCCAAAAGGATCAATGTCATTCACAAGTCACAAACCTACAAGCTCGACCTTACAAAGCTCAAAATCCAAATCAAATAATAGTGGTTATCACCACTATTCAAAATCCTTGCTCAAAAAGAAAAACAAAGAGAAAAATAAATAGTGATTTTCATCACTATGTATACGAGCAAGTATCCTAAACCATTGCGCCAATACAAAGCCTAAACTTGAATCCCTGGAATTCTTAGCATTCTAAAACCATCTAGGTGATCCTCATTACGGGTTTGGTGGATAGCCTACCTGGCAATGGCGGTATCCTAAACGCATGACGATATGTATATCACATTAGCTTTGCGTGTGAGCAGACCAATGTGAGCGACCAATGTTTGCATGTGGATGAGCTAGCTTATGGTACCTTAGATTGTCCCATGGATTAATCTTACTAAATACAACAACGGAGTTAGTGGAGCTAATTAGGTGATCCTTAGTACAGGTTTGGTTGATAGCCTATCTGGCACTAGCGGTATCCTGATAAATACCACATAAATGAACTCAATTGCACACACAGGGATGTGAAATAAATTTGTTAACCTCCAAGTCGGATTTATACCTTGTTCAAAATTCTTGCAAGATAAATGTAAAGTTTTGGCTAGTTAGGTAAAATATCTAAATCTCAAAAAAGCTTAACTACATTTTAAAACAACTGGTACATTTCAGTCCGTACATCAGCATCAGAAAATATGCAAAAATACAAACACAATGTTACCACATGCAAACTCGTTCCACAAAGTCATCACATCCGTACAAAAAGCCAATAAATCTTGTATAGTCTATGGTGCCATCGACAAGTTATCAACAACTCATTTCATTCATTCCATATGCATACATCATATAATTAGAAACATTGCATTCATAATACCACATGCATACATCATCATACATAACTGTGCATAAACAAAAAAACAAACCATGAAAAGTGCATAAACACCAAAAAAGAGTCATATGTATATATATCATCAAAAATGCTCGCAGGCTACAATGAACCGGTCCTATGACCTCACAACCAAAGCCAAAACCTCAAAAACCCCCAAGCCTAGGGCATCGACCACCATGATCATGCAGGATCGATGCAACGGGAACTACCCCCCATGGTGTGGGTCCTATGGGACCCCTCAGGGCAGCTGTTGCTATCCCTTGCATCACGCCCACTAGCCTACCCTCATCCAATTGCCTATGATGAGATGATGATGACTGCTCAGTATCGTTGCCCCTCATTTGGTGTGAAGACCCACCTCTAGAGGGCTCAAGTACCCCCCCCTGAGGTGGATGATATCCCCCTCTAGGTCCATCCAGTGTCGACACCACTCCACCTCTTGCCGAAGGTACATAGCTACTACATCATCATGCTATGCCATCACCTTATCCCTCTCCACCATCTGCACCCGTAGAAGATCCCTCTCTCATGCAACATCGATATCCCCCTCCTACTGACGGTACATAGCCCATGCATTCTCCTACTCTGCTAGCTGAGTACACAAGATATCTCTCTCTTACAAAGCCTCCCCCAGGTCCTCATCCCAACTCCGAAGTAGCCCTGCCAATAATGCATTCTCAACATGCAACCCTACCTCCATGTCCTCTGAAACTGCCTGAGGCATAGGCAAATCCGGGATAGCAGCCTGCTCTGGCTCCCACTGCTTCGGGACGTCCTGCACCTTCGGCTGATTTGAAACCCCAATATCCTCCCCCATAAACTCATCCACGTCTACCATATCCACGTCCTCCAACGAAACCCCCCAACCCTCACCAGGTGCATCTACACCCTCATTGCCTGCTGCACCACCTAGAGGCCCCTCGCCTCGCCACCATCGCAAGGTCCACCACTGGTCATACTCCGTGGTAGTCCCGACGTCATCCACATTTGGGATGTTAATCGTAGTATCTACATCCTCACCCAGTGGTGCAATGACTGGCCAAGCTAGAGTCCTCTTGTCCCCCCAGCATCGATAGACCAAGGGATCACCAGGAAACCCCTGGCGTACCCTGAACTATCGTGTCACCTTACCATATAGAAAAAACTCCTACTCAGTCTCGTGATGCCCAATCAGACACTGCCTCCTTCGTACCCACCGAAGCCACTCTCCAGCCTCAGGCTAGACTAGATAGTCCTGTTAGGGGTGCTAGCACACCTCCCCTAGAGCAAGCCAAGTGAAGGTATCAACATAGTGCCCTACGACACCTACCGAAAGCATGAGGATACGAAAGCAAAAAGGAAAGCGAAGATGCGATGCAAATTAAACTTAGACTTAACGCTAAATCCTAGGAATTGAAAGTGCATGAAAAGAGGGAAAGCATGAGTGAATCAAAAATTGAACAAAAATCCAATAAAGAAGACAACCCTTTTTATTGATATGTTTCACAAACTCGGTTACAATGCGCATCCTCCCTTTTCAAGGGCTAGGAGCGTTAGATATGCGTTCTTGTTACATCCATGGATGCCCTTCCTTCTTCCGCGTGCCCACATGTAAAATGGGTGGACCAAACATCGCCGCCGCTCACGTTGATGAGTCTTGACTCCTTGCTGCTCCTCCGATGTCCAGACCCTACATTCAAAGGAACAAGAAACAGTCAGTAGCACCTGTAGATAAAGTAAAGCATGCAATCCCCAAGCCTACGATAAGTGAATGAGAAAAATGAATTAAACTATGACTAAAATGAATCCAAATGCTCTAAAAATTTGATAGGGGCATCAAGGCATCCCAAAGAAAATACTACAAATGGAATAGTTAGGAAATTCCTCACCGATTTGAATTCGCTCCAGGGCGGGACGAATTCACCTGCAACAAAATGCCGAAAAGGTACTGTCCCAAATGTCCTACCTAGGAAGCTCCAAAAGACCTGCAAACTTGGGGTTAGCTAATTGGGGGTATTTTGGGAAGACCCAGATGGTCAGATTTTCCCAATTTGGCCTCCATCAATGGGAATTTGATGATGCTACCTGCAAGTTAGTAAAGGCGAACGAAGATAGAAACATGATCAAAACTATTCAAAATGAAATGAAATTTAAATGGCAACCTATCTAAGCAGCATAGAATTGAATGCAAAAAATGAAAGAAAGCAAATCTGCCATAGATTTCCAATCACTCCGAAGAGGGGCGATTAGGACTATAGCAGTGCGGGAGGGGGCACCCGGAGGCAGGCCGCCCACCGTTTGGGGCCTGATTTCGGCACCAATCCACTTGGGATGGGTCCAAAATCTCTTGTGGGGTATTGTCGACAAATTGGGTGGGATATCATGGCCAAATGTTGGGTTTGGTTCTGGATTTGTGCTTCCAATAACCACCCTATGACCTCCTCTCCAAAAGAGATCAAGGATGTGAAAGACACAACTCAAAAAGGGTGTGGGTGTGAAAGTAAAATGACAGCACTTCGTTGCTCCAAAATGCTCCTTCTCTGTATATTTTGGGGTGAGGAAACTCACCAATTTATAGACCTGGAGGTCTCTTGAAATGGGCATGCAGAGGCGCCACTTGGCAATCATGCCTTCCCAGGGGGAAGGAGATTCCTCCCTGAATAGGGACTTCATGACTGCCCTTGTAACAGCCTCTAACGCTCGAAAACGCTCACCCACACTCCCATGCGATGAAGGAAGCGTTAAGTGGCGGATCTGAGCTGCCATTTGTCAAGATTTGACTTTTTTCCCATCAAACCTACAATTCGCCCCACCCTGGAGCGAATCTAGAATTCGTCCCTGGGTGGGGCGAATCCCAGTTTGAATTCGTCCTTGGGTGGAACGGATATTGAGCAAAGTGCTTAAAGGTGCCAAATTGATTTCTGACCTTCCAAAACTATTGTGAGAGTGGTTAGGACCACTGTTTAACCTTTGGGGGCTGCCCTTGGGGCTGTGTGTGTCAATGCGATCAGTGTTTGCAGTCACATAATCGGATTGGTGTTGTTTTGGTGTCTATAGATGCCCCTTTTTGGGATGCGTTGTGCATGGCGCAACGCCGAGCAAAAATAGATAACCAAAGCACTAATGATTAGGGTTTCCTAGTAACCTAACCAACTTTTGATGCCCCAAGTATGGAAAGGGCATGCATTCTTGAATCCTTGCTTCTGACGAGCGAAGGAACTTAATTCAAGTGTTAACCTTTTTCGGTGAGGTGTTACTTGATCTTGGACATTGATCAGTCATGAATAGGCAAAGGGCGCAACCTTTTGTCTATGAGAACCTTGAGTTCATGATTCATGAAATGCCAAGTGATTTGATCAGCTTGTGATTATTGCTTGTTTACTGCCCCAAGCAGGAGCATGATTGTCTTTGTCAATGATTCTTTGAATGCATGTCATTTTCCTTAATTGGGTGTGTACTTGTTGACTGGTGACTAAGTGTGACTACCCCCTCAAGCGACGAATCGATGAGGGAATGACCTTCATGAGAAAAGCGATGAGTCACTTGACCCAAAATGACTTGTGCAAGGGTGCCTTCAGATGTTTAGCGTTACACGTGCGTAGCTTCCCGACATTTAGACCTATTTTTGGTGGGTGTTAACCCTTTTTGGTGACGCTTTTTGGAGCTGAGATTGTCAAAGATCCGTTCTCCCGTGGAGCGGTCCGGCTATGGTAGCCTTCTTAGGGAGTAGGATAGTGACAATTTGTGACCCCAATGTCTATTTTGGATGCCAAGAATGTCAGGCACGAAGGCGCCTTCGTTCGGCAATGTTATTGCTATTTTTGATTGGATTTTGACCCGTTTTGACGATGCCGTTTGGGGATGAAATTCTCGAAAATTCATCCTCCCGTGGAGTGGTCCGGCTATGGTAGCCTTCTTAGGGAGGAGGATAGTGAGGATTTGTGACCCCGACGTCCATTTTGCATGCCCGGGATGTCAAGTGCAAAAGCACTTTCATCGGGCAAGTTTATTAGCTGTTTTGGTGCATTTTTGTTCAATTTTTGTTGTTTTTGAAATTTTTGCCCTGAATTCATTATGGGGTGGGATGAATACCAGCTTAGTATTCATCCCAGGGTGGGATGAGTGCTAACCAGAGTGCTCGTCCCAGGGAGGAATGAATATAAGCTCAAAAAGCCTATTTAAAGGCCAAAACTAGGGTTTGGGCTCATTTGCATTCGAATTTTCTTGCGATTTGGAGCTCTGAGGAGGAGGAGGTTAATTCTACGAAGCGAAGCACTACCAAATTTCTCCCGACATCATGAGTGCACAGACCGGATCGAGCGGCGGAGCCGAAGCGAGACCAGTAAGTGCTCCTTATCGTTATTGCTTTTGTTTGTTATATGTTTTAAAACTGCAAGTTATTTGTTTATTTTTCTTTGTTATGTTGTTTTCCAAAATTAAAATTGAAACCCTAAAACTGAGCTGAACACAAACCAAGACTTAGCTTAAAATTGAATGGAAAACGTAGTTTAAACCTAGGTTGAAATTTTATTTTTCTTTTCTTTTAAAATGGAATAGAAATTTACTTTTCGCTTTACACTAGAGTAAACCCTAGGAAAAATTTTGATTTTGCTAAACTAAAACCCTAGGATAAACTGAATGCAAACCCTAGTTTTTTAGGCTGAACTTGTCAGTTTTAAAACGTAGGTGAAAACCCTAGGTCAAAAAACTGTTATTTTAATTTTGTTTTGTTTGTGCATACTTTGTCAGTTTTAAACTTAGAATACAGAAACCCTAAGACTAAAATCGTAGTTAAAAAATGTTTTTGTGTTTTTATGCTGTTGTCAGTTTTAAACTTAGAGTACAGAAACCCTAAGACTGACAAACGTATTTTTTTTTATTTTTGTTTTTTTTGTTAGTTGATTTTTGAATTTTGTTGTTTTTGAGTTGTATAGCATGTTATTGTTGTACAGTTTTTCATGATGTTAATGTTTTTGTGTTGTTTTCTATTGCAGGTTGTGAAGAGCTAGTATCGTGTGCCTACTACTTTTGCTGAAGCACGAGAGGCACTAACTGTGGCTGACTGGGAGTGGCTTGATGCCCTTGGGCTCAAGCAGGTGACTCGACTGGAGCTTGTGGTCGAGGATCGGGCCTATCTGATGGCCCTGATCAACCTGTGGGATCCCCGGACCAACACCTTCCATCTCCCAATAGGGGAGATGATAGTGACCTTGGAGGACGTCTATCGGATTCTTCGGATTCCAATAGACGGACTGTCGATCCGGATGACGCCATGAGATCAGCGGACAACAGTGTTGACACGCTGCTTCGGGCACGGGGAGGAGCTGGGTGTGGAGAGCCCAGTGGAGAGGGCAGAGGGCGACTTCCAGATTTGGTATGGTGGTTGGAGAAGGGGGTGTTGGGAGTGAGGCACGCAGTACTTATGGGCCTCATTTCCAACATGTTGCTACCTGACTCGTCAAGTGCGAGGTTCCCGTGGAACCTGTTGGATGTGGTCTGTCGACTGGTTGAGTGCCCAACGGAGGCACCGTTGATCATGAGGTGGGGACAGACGCTGCTGGCACAGCTCTATGGTGAGCTGTACGAGGTCCACTATCGGAGGCGGAAGGGGATTAGCTGCAGCTATCTATTGTAGAGCTGGGCTTGGTAGCACATAGCGGTGGAGAGGCCGACAGGGTTACCGTGGATGACTCGAACGGAGATGGTGGATAAGGATATAGGCTACGCGGTTCTATGGCGATGGTCTGAGGAGCAGGGGCAGAGTCGACGGTGGGCAGGTGCCGTAGGGCACTATGCCGATGCCTTCGCTCGGCTTACTCTAGGGGAGGTGTCCTGGCGCCCCTACCGGGACTGTCCAACCTGGCCTAAGGCTGGAGAGTGGCTCCGATAGGTACGTAGGGGGCGGTGGCTGATTGGGAGGCATGGGACCGAGCATGAGTTCTTCCCTTACAGCTGGGTGACATGATAGTTTGGGGTGCGCCAGGGGTTTCCTGGTGAACCCGTGGTCTATCGATGCTAGGGGGACGAGAGGACTCTAGACCAGCCAGTCATCGCGCCACTTGGCGAGGATTCTGATGCGATGATTGATGTCCCGGACGTGGACGACGTCGGGACTACTACAGAGTATGACCAGTGGTGGACACTATGATGATGGCGAGGAGAGGGGCCACTAGGAGACGTGGAGGCAGCAACAACAGGCGGGGAGGGTGCCGAGGCACCAGGAGATGATTGGGGAGCTCCGCTAGATGATGCGGACATGGTGGAGGTAGATGATGCGGATGCAGATCTTGGGGTTCCGGATCAACCGGAGATGCAGGACATCATAGAACAGTGGGAGCCAGAGCAGGCTGCTATTCTCGAGATGCCCATGCCTCAGGCAGGTTCGAAGGACACGGAGGTAGGGGTGCACACTAAGAATGCGTGATTGGTGGGGCTACTACAGAGGCGAGATGAGGAGCTGGGGGAGGCTCTACAAGAGAGGGATCTCTTATAGGCTCAGCTAGCGGAGTGGGAGCATGCATGGGCTGTGCACTACCGGTAGGAGGGGGATACCGATGCTACATGGGAGAGGGATCTCTTATGGATGCAGCTGGCGCAGCATGACGATGTAGTCGTGATGTACCATCGATGGGAGGTGGAGTGGTGTCGACATCGGATGGATTTGGAGGGAGAGATCATCCACCTCGGGGGGTGGGTACCTGAGCCCTCTGGAGGTGGCTCATCGCACCGAATGAGGGGCAGTGATACTGAGCAGTCAACATCATCTCATCACAGGCGATTGGACGAGGGTGGGTCAAGTAGGCATGATGCGAGGGCTAGCAGTAGCCGCCCTGAGGGGTCCCATAGGACCCACACCATGGGGGGTAGTTCCCGTCGCACCGATCCTGCGTGATCATGGTGGCCGATGCCCTAGGCTTGGGGGTTTTTGGGCTTTTGGCTTTTTGCGGGGTCAGATGACCGGATATTGTAGCCTACGGGCATTTTTGATGATATATATACAGATGATTTTATTTTTTGTTACACATGTGTCGTGATTTGATGTTATGCCTAATGATTGATGAATGTGTATGTTTGCATGTTAATTTACATTGATGGATGCATGTGTTATGGTGAATGCAAATGTTGCTTAATGTATATGATATGCAAAATGAATATGAATGAATTGAATTTGTGATTTTTGGCGATGGCACCATAGACTGTTCAGAACTGATGGCCTTTTGTCTTAGGCGATTGCTGTGGTAAATGACTTTTTATGTATACATGTTATTTTGTGTATTTTCTGATGGTGAAGTGAGGATGGAGGATAACATAGTTGGTTTAGAATGTAGTTAGGTTTTCTGAGACTCAGATGTTTTAACTAACTATCCAAAACTATATTTTATCTTACAAGACTTTTGAACAAGGTATGAATTCGACTTGTCTTTGACCCAGTTATGTCACATCCCTGTGTGTGCAATTGAGTTCGTTTATGTGGTATTTGTCAGGATACCGCCAGTGCCAGATAGGCTGTCAACCAAACCTGTACTGAGGATCACCTAATTAGCCCCACTAACTCCTTTGTTGTATTTAGTCAGATTAATCTACAGTGCGATCCAGGATACCATAAGCTAGCTCATCCACATGCAAACATTGATCTGCACACAAGTTAATGCGATAGATATATCGTCATGCGGGAGGTTTGCCACGAGTGACCGATAGGCTATCAACCAAACCGATACTGAGGTTTATCTCATGACCTTCCAAATGCTGAGAGTTCTAGGGATTCAAGTTCGACTCCCTTCTTTTCTTCAATTGTATTGGGATACTTGCTCGTTTATAGTGATAAGAATCACTATTTATTTTTGTTATTTTTCTTTTGAGCAAGGGATTTGAATAATGAGTGATGAGAATCACTATTGTATGTGCCTTTGGATGTATGCACTTTGGTTGTGATGTCAAATTTTTTGGAGTTTTGACCTTTTGCAAATTTGTATGATGTTTGCAACTTCTTTTGAGAACTTGGGATTCTTGGGGAATTGGGTAGGGAAGATTCTTGTCCTTTTGCCAACTCTCAACATTCTTGGGGTCATTCACACAGGGGGATGAGCAAGATAACCGTTTCGCTTATGGTGACCTGGATTGCTTTGCAGGTTTCATCTTTCGTTCACACAACTTGGGAATTTTTATGTGTTTTAACTTGTGTTGGGATGCTACGTAACAAGGTGTGATCCAAGTAGAACTCTACCTTCGTAAAATCTGTCTGACTTTGTACAACATTTGGTTAAAAAGCTATTGACAGCTGAATGATGAAAACTCTTGATACATTAAAAGTCAACTGACTATAGTATGGTGAAAAGATGTAAATGGCATTTATTTGTGATGGACTATTTATAAAATGGAGAAATATGGAACAAGATGGATTTGCCAAGTAATTATAGTCTATGGTGCCTTTGACCTAGATGACCACAAATATGCAATGTATGGATGTGATGCTTAATGCAGCTATATATTTTTGTGTTTTTTGATGGATTGATACTTATGAGGATGAAGATGAGATGCAAAAAGACCTCTTTATTTTTGTGATGATTTTGAGCATGCATGGAAATGAGATGCAAATTTTCTTATTTTTGACCAAGTGATTTTGGGAATCCTTGGAGCTTTTTGGGATGACCAAGCGATTTATGGGAATCCTTGGAGCTTTTTGGGATTGACCAAGCGATTTATGGGAATCCTTGGAGCTTTTTGGGATTGACCAAGCGATTTATGGGAATCCTTGGAGCTTTTTGGTTGGGCTGTGGCTCTTCTAGATATGGAATGGCCACAAATGGCTGATGTTCAAGGGTTCTAGTTCCTTGATTCCGTCAAGAGAGGCTAGCTGGTATGTTCCAGGTCCTATTTTACTATCAATTACATAGGGACCTAACCAATTTGCCGTGAACTTGTCCCTTAGATGGGACGGCAAGCTAGAGTTCTGTTGGTTCTCTTTTAAGACCAAGTCACCAACCTAAAAGTCCCTCAGGTGAACTTTCATGTTGTATGCTCTCTTAAGTCGCTCTTGATAGATACGTAAATGCTCGAGAGCATTAACGCGTCGTTCATCGAGCAACGTAAGTTGGTCTAACCAGGCCTACCGCGTAGTGTCATCATCGATGAACTCTTGCATTGAAATGCGTAGGGAAGGAATCTCCAACTCGAGAGGCATGACTACCTCAGAGCCATACACGAGCAAAAATAGAGTTGCCCCAGTGGGTGTCCGAATGCTAGTGCGATAAGCCCACAGGGCAAGTGGGATCTGAATGTGCCAATCCTTATGATTGTCTGCAACTATATTTTTGAGGATGGCAACTAGCATTTTGTTTGACGCCTCTGCTTGCCCATTTGCCTGCGGATAATAGGGTGTCAAAAAACTATGCTGAATTTTGTACTTTGTGGTCAAAGCACGCACGTCTTTGTTCTTGAATGACGTCCCATTATCCGAGATTATTTTGGATGGAATACCAAAATGACATATGATGTTATGTAAAATGAACTCCACAATGCGGGGTCCTATCGTAGAGGTAAGCGGAACTGCTTCCACCCACTTGGTGAAATACTCTATGGCTGTTATGATGAACGTGTGATGGCCTGACGACGTAGGGGAGATCTTTCCAATTAGATCTAAGCCCCACTATGAAAATGGCCAAGCCGACTGGATTGGCTGCAAGGCCTGGGAAGGTATGTGCATCAAATTAGCATGATGTTGACACTTCACGCACTTCCTTACATATGCGCTACAATCTCGCTCTAAAGATGGCCAATAATAGCCCATGCGAAGAATGCGCTTGGCGATAGCCATACCACTGAAGTGGCCACCACATGTACCATCGTGTGCTTGGGCGATCACCCAAGTGGACTCTTGCTGGTCCAAGCATCGAAGGAGGATCCCTTCATAGCTACGATGGTACAAAATGTCTCCTAACAAGACATGCTTTGCCGCTTTTTGCTTGAATGCTCATTTTGCGACATGCATCAATCCAAGTGGGAGGTTACCTAACTTGAGGTAGTCCCTTATGGGTGAATACCAATCTTGCTGATCAGAAGCCTCGATGGTATGAACAACCAATCCCTCTTGAAGTTCATCCCTAGCAAATGCTGAGCGGGAAAGAACTTGTAAGAATAGCGTTGTGTTGCTATTAAGGGGAGTAGGGGAGAACAAGGACCCCCAGTTGGCATGTTTCAGACGATCATGGATTCGAGAGAACCTATCCTGAGGTGGTTCAATCTAGATCATGTGGATTCCTGGTGTCAAGTTAGAGCTTGCACGGTCCATCGTAGATTGCGATAGTGTTTTGACTTGAATGGTTGTCATATCACCAGAAAGGTCTTGCGGGATTAGTGACCCCAAGGAGGCCATAGTGTCCACAAAATGATTCGATGACCGAGGGAGTGCCTCGATGTCGTACCATTCAAGCTTTGCCAGGAATTTGTCCACAAGGGCTTTGTAGGCCTATAGAAATGGGCATTTACATTGGAATACCCCTTTGACTTGGTTGACAATTAGCAGCGAATCGCCAAAGATGTTCAATCACTTGATGTTCATGGTGATTGCTTTCTGAAGACCTATGAGCAAGGCTTCATATTCGGCATTATTTTTGGTGCACGGGAAGTCTAATTTAAATGACAGAGGCATTGGAGCCCCTTGCGGTGTGAAGAATACAATTCCCATGCCACCTCCTTGCTCACATTTAGAACCATCAAAAAATAGGGTTATGTCGGCTTGTGACTCAGGCTCATCAGAATCTGGCGATTCTAAGACATGGAAGACCCCATCATCGGGTAGTTCTATGACCAGAGGCTGATCGTCTTCGAGAGGAGCCTCTGCTAGTTGATCGGCTATGACTTGTCCTTTGATGGATTTTTGTCCAATAAACTCTATGTCAAATTTCGTCAACAACATAATCCATTTTGCCGTGCGGCTACTATGATAAGTATGACTCATCATGTATCGCAATGGATTCTCCTTAGACACAACATACGTAGTGTTGCTCAACATGTAGTGGCATAGATTTTTGGTAGCAAACACCACTGCCAAGTAGAGTTTCTCAATGTATGCATAGTTAAGTTCATAACTGACCAGGGTGCGGCTAAGATAGTAAGTAGCCTGTTCTTTGTGAAGTTCATTCTTCTGGGCTAGCATGGCACCCAATGCCACCTCAGTAGCTGAGATGTATAAGTAGAATGACACTCCTGGTCTAGGTGGTGCCAATACTGGTGGTGAAGCCAAGTATCATTTAATGTCATCAAAGGCTGACTAGCACTCGTCATCCCAGTGAAATGCTACCCCCTTGTGCAATAATTTGTTCATGGGTCGGCACTTGTCAGATAGCTGTGCTATGAAGCGCTTGATTGACGTGACCTTTCCTTGCAAGCTTTTGAGCTGCTTGATGGTAGTTGGGGGAAGCATTTCAAGGATTGCCTTGACTTTGTTTGGGTCCACCTCGATGCCTCGCTTTGAGACTATGAAACCCAAGAGTTTTCCAGATGTGATGCCAAATACGCACTTCTTGGGATTCAGTTTGACTTTATGTTCCATGAGGCGATCGAGGATCTTGCTTAAGTCATCGATATGATCTGGGCGCAAAAGAGATTTGGCCAAAAAATCATCCATGTAATCTTCCAAAGTTGTATGCATGTAATCATGGAAGATGTACGTCATGGCACATTGGTAGGTGGCACCATCATTTTTAAGGCCAAAAGGCATAACCTTATAACAAAATGTCCCCCAAGGCGTTGTGAACACCATTTTTAGTTGGTCTTCGGGATTGATACGAATATGATTGTATCCCGAGAAACCATCCATGAGGGATAGCATTTCATGGCCCACTATAGCATCTACCAATGCGTCGATGCTCGTCAAGGGGAAATCATCCTTAGGACTCACTTTGTTTAGATCTCGAAAATCAATGCATATGTGAATCCTCCCATCGGGATTTTTGATGGGCACCATGTTGGACAACCATGGCGGATAATCCACGTAGATGACAAACTGTGCATCCAACAACTTTTGCAATTCATCTTTGACCATCAAGGCCACTATTGGGTGCATCTTGCGTAGTTTTTGCTTAACTGGCTTGACTGTCGGATCAAGCGTTAGATTATGCATGACTAGCTATGGATCTAGCCCCAACATGTCTCTGTATGACCATGCAAAAACCTCCTTCTTCTCTTTGAGAAGGGTAATGTAGTCGGCTTGCTCTTCGGGGGATAATATTACCCCCAGCTTGACAATCTATGGATTCATTGGATCTGAGCTGATGTCTATGTCAGTCATCTCCTCGACCGACATGTGGGATCCGTCCTCCAACTGGTGTGGAGTCAGGATCAAATGGATATCATTTTCTGAGTTTAAATCCACATTGGGAACCTCGGGTTCCTCTTCAGCATGGAAGATATCCTGAGTTGACCCTAGGGTAAAATGAAGCATTTTACCAAAAGGCCAGTACTCTGATGGGGATGGAGGTGAATTGACACGATCCCAGTCTATGGCATCTATGTCTAGATGCAATGACCATGTTGGATCGATCGAATTGTGGATGGGGGCAGTTAATTCAATGGAGATCATGTTGATGAAATGATTTTGGTCTCCATTACCATGGGTGTGGTGATTTGAACATTCTGGATGATTCCTGCACTTTGGATCTAGCTCTGTAGGGATTGGAACGAATGGATCGACCCTATGTGCTGATAGGAGGATAGGGTCTGCCCTCAGCACTGATATCACTCTAGGGTCTCGGGGTGGAAGGTGCTCTTCGTATACCTGGAGCGATGGATCCAACACTTGGTCCCACCCCGTTGGGTCTATGTACCACTCATGCCCTAGCACTATGCCCAGCTGTTCAAATATGTCGTTAATCTCCAAGGGGTATGGTTGCTGTATCTGTCGCATGTGATTAAGATATGTCATTTTTTTTCATCTTTGTAATCACTATCGGAGATCCAAAAGCCCTCATTGGCTTAGACAACTGTTTGAGGTATCGTAGGATCGTCTTGCTCGAGCAAATTAATCTAGTCCCATTGTGGTTGTTCCACTCTCCGTGGGGGGACCTGACTCTCTTGACGTGACACTATCTCGATTGGAGCCTCTAGAGGGAACATTGTCAAGAGGCTCTCTTGATAGTCATTCATGGGGATCACTTGTGAGTGATCACTATTTGATTCGAAGGGGTCATATGATGTTGGTTCACACTCTGATTCATCCTCTGAAGATCTCTCTTGACACTGTTTATACTATCCTTAAAAGTGAGTCCTTGAACTTTCACCTCTATCTAGCAAAGGGGGAGGGTTATTGAGGTTAAAAAGGGTGGTTGTTGACCATGGGAGGTAATCTCCCAATGTATACATTGTGTTCGGGTTGGCATAGGGATCTGATGCCAATCCACCCTTGTTGCCTATCCCTAGGCCTTGCATGTTCTCTACCAAGATGTCCAATGGTAGGGGGTGGTTGAACCCCATGCCTGACTTGTCATAAGGAATTTGGTATCTTGGATGGCAAAGGACATGCACTCCTTGCTCATACCTGCCTAGCCCATATCCATGCCAATTACATTGGCAAAGATATCTCAGAGTGAATTCCAGGTTAGATAGATAGTTGACGTCTTCTGTAAAGGGCTCTTCATCTTTGTCCTCTTGCATGCATGGCTCAGTACCTTGGTCAAGGCCCCCATACACAAAGTTTGTCTGGTTTGGTGGGCAGCCTAAAGGAACAATTGTACCGATGGGGAGGCGAGGTCTCCCCATGTCCTACATGGACTCTAGTGCAGGCGTTGCTACAACATTCTGCACCAGAAACTCCCCCAAGCTTGTATTGGCCATTTCAATAGTGATTGTTGGTGATTGAGGCGGAGGGAACATAAGCTCTTCCTGAATCCACTCCATGTTGGGTGAAATAGGAGCTTCAACTTCCATTTTTCTAGGCATATCTTCGGTAGAGATAGTTGATACTATTGGCAGCGCCTCTTATAGGGGTTGAGCCTCTTCCAAGGTTTGCTTCCCTTTGTCCTTCTGTTTGGCCACGATAGGTGGTGTGGTTGGTGAAGGACCAGACGATGAAGATGTACCTGACTGGGGTTTTGATGGATTTATCACTAGGGATGCTTGCAAAATCGGACCCTATCTAGATGGATTTAACTAAAAATCCAAGTGCATCGATGGAAGGGTCGATTGCGGCATTAGCTACACCGCATTGCAATATTTGAAGGGTTCCAAGTCCACCGGGACTACATGTACTTCCCCTTCAAATGTATACTTCAAACATTGATGAGCTATCGAAGGGACACACTTCTAGCCCCATAAACTCACCCAATCCCTAATTTGGAAGCATAGAGCCTTAATAGATGGAGTTAAGTCATCAAATGGAATTATGTTGATGACTATATGAGAAACAAAAAAAATGCAAATAATATAAAGTTGAAACCACTAGATGTGGAGTTGGTCAAGTTGAATTTTTATAGAGCATCTAAAAGAAAAATTAGAAATAATAGAGGAGGATAATTAACGAGAGGAAGAAAATTAGAAATAATAGAGGAGAGATTGTATCTCATTATGGTTTCAATAGTGGATTTAAGAGAAACAATGAAGTTGGAGCTTGGGTATCTTTCAAAGGGTTAAAAATTTGCAAAAAAATAAAGTGTAATAGAGTACAAATGGAAGGTTATTCACACATAGTAATAAATTCACTTTTGAGGAAAGTAAAGTTTTTATGGAACATACAAGAAATAATTGTGGAAATTTAAGACTTTGTTATAGAGTTTGAAGAAATCAGGTTAACACATATGTTCAAGGAAGGAAACAAATATGCTAATAGGCTATCCAATAAAGTGATTTAATTGAGGATTATGATGTTAAATTACCTTTTCCATGGTTAGAGGAAGTAGGAAGTTTAGCTAAAGCTGACAGGAAAATTTTGACTACTTGATTTAAATAATGACTAGGATTTATTTTAATATTTTCCCTTGGTAATATATGCTTTATATTATAACATTAATGTTCTTTCATATAAACTATTTATTATAATTTGTGTTGTTGCACTTGTGCTTTAGGAATGAAACTAACAATCCAAATCTAGTAAAAAGAACTATGATAATGCAATGTTTTAGAAATATTACTTTACTAAAATTCAATGCATAGATAATAAAGGTGAAGTTTTGATATTGTGAAGGTTTTTATAGGAAAATTTTAAGAAGGATACTAAATTTTGGAATATTTGTATTCTCACATAAAATTAAAAAAGATCTAAAAAATATAAAGCTAGAATTTAGATATTTTATGTAGAATGGAGTAGACTTATAACTATAGCAACTCAAATGAGACAATAACTGTATATTTTCTAAACTCTCAAGATCTAAAAAAGAGAGTTACTTATTCTCCAACAAAAATGAAGACATTATTATATCATATAGAGATAAAATATAATGCATGGTCATATTATAATGTAATAAATGGATATAATCATATATTTTATGATACATTATGTTAATATTGATAATAATTACATTCTAAGATATTATTAATAAAATAAATAATATATGATAACAATATAATAATTGGAGGTATATGTTCTATAATTATAATGGATGGGTCTCAATTACCACTATATGCTAATATATTATTGATCCAAAATTTGATATAACAATATATGGACAAATTCATTACAATCAACCCCTATGAGACTGATATAATGTAACTATTCCATTTTTATAATAACCCATCAAACTAAATAATATTAAAATATTACTCAAAACTCATAGAAATATAATTAGAGAGGGCTAAGAATGGCTGTATATAAGGATGAGGTAATACCCTTAGCCATCCAACACAAAATGATTAAGATAAAGATCACAAATTGATACAATGGTTTGAAGAAGTGTTTAATTAAATATATAATACATAGATAGTTTTTTACTCTAAAATAAAAGTCATAATTTTATATTAAGTAAATATAAAATTACATTCTTCATATACCTCTTTGGCATTTCTTCAAAATTTCAATAGTGACCTAAAAATTAGGCCATTTATACATCATAACTAGCTATCTCTATTATGTTAAGTTCAATCCTTAGTCACATTCCAATTTAGAAAATAGTATCCTTTAAATCATTGACTTTTTTTTTTGAAAATTTTACTTTTTCTTTATTTGCTTTAACTAGAGTGTATTAATATCCTAGATAGAGATTTGGACCAACTGCAATGCATTGCCCTCATTGAATTCTTGTACTAATCACATACCTAGATCAATATTAAGTGCCTACTTTGAGTGTTCATTTGATTATCTATTTTGTTTTCTATAAATATACCAAAATTTAAAAGCTCCACTTCAATCCACAAATTATTTTATTTGAGAGAATATGGGTTGTACAATCATGTTTTTCCATCCTAAAAACATTAAGCATCCAATTTATTACCACCTATAAGTCTCCATAAATTTGAATTTTTTGTATTCCTTTTGATTCTGCCAACTAAACCAACAATTTGAGGGCCATTATTTTAGCATAATTATTAGAAACTTCTCCTAATCTAACCTTGAATTTAAAATAATGAGAGTAAAAAATATATAGTAATCCTCCTACTCCATAAACTCTAGGGACCCCCTATCTAGCCCCATCAAAAAAGTTCCAAATCCATTATTTATCAATATTTGGAGAGATGATTTTTCTATTTACCTTTGTTCTTTCAAAGGTATTATATTTTTTGAAAATTCCAAAGATTTATGAGGAGACTTACAAAGTAGGCTTCTCTTGATATTGAAAAATTAATGCATTCATAGTTCACCATAATCCCTAATACACAACAGAGGGAGACCTATAAAACCTTTATAAGACCTATTTTCAAACCAATATTTTAAGCACTATCCTAATAAATATTCTTGTCATCCTATAGGAAGATTTAACTGTGCTATAACCCCCCTCCAAACCTATTTAGTAGAGGAGCAAGCAACTAGTAAATTATCAATCGTTTCATTGTTTGACTTACATAAATGACACCTTTCCAATTATTATTTTGTAAAACCTCCCATGTTAGAACATTATTTTTCATGGCAAACTACAGGAAAAATATTATCTTCAATGGGGTTTTCTACTTACAAAGTGTCTTTCACCACCATGTTGGATTGTCATTACTATCTTCCAAAAGAATATTATACCCCAACTTTGGATTGTACTCCCACATAGATTCATTCTTTATACAAAACAATTTATCACTTTCCCTCACAACTTGATATGTCCAACTTTAAGTCTCCCTATATATTCTTCCCACTGGTTCTCCTCTTGGTTCTAAAGCCCTAACATTGTTGCTTCCTTCCATCCTTGACTCTAGTTTATAGAAGATTTTGGGTTAGCCACTTGGGAAATATTTCCTATCCCTTATGCTCTTAGGTTTTGAATTATATTATTTTGTAGTCTATCCATATAACCACAACCAATCCAAGGGTCTTATCCTAGTCTTATCCTTGAACCATCCCCTATTTTACAGGTAAGCTAATGACAAACAATATAAAAATACTAGATCATTTGCCTTCCAATAGATTGAAACATTACACATTTTCTTAATTGGGGTCCTTATCCACTCCTCAACTATGAGTGGCTCTAAATACTTTTCATTTATAATCTTATTCCATAAGAATTCCTTTGATATTATCTTCTAAATGCACTTTATTGCTAGAGCCTTACTAAATAGGATGATGTTCTTAAGTCTCCATCCTCCATTTTCCTTAGGCTTGGCTAAGGATTTCCATTTAATCAATGGAATACCTTATCTTTCCATTTTCCCTAACGATAAGAATCTATAACTTAACTATATATATTTTTCAAAACTCCTTTTGGTATATGAGCCAAATATTGCTAATATAATGGTATTGCCTTCAACAAAAACTTGACCAAAGTCAATATCCCCCCCAAAGAGAGTCATTTATTTCACCAAATATTAATTATTCCTTCCACCTTATTTATCAACCAATTCTAGTATTTTTTACTATAGTCATTGGGTTTCAAAAAAAACCCCAAATATTTAAAGCCCTCTTGAAGATCAAATTTGTTAAAATGTAAAATTTTACCTATTATTATGGTTTGATTATGATTCACACAGTTAAATAAATGATTTAATTCTATGAATTTATCTACATACCTATTTTTTAATAACACAAGCTTATACTGAGAGGGGGGGGAACAATATAAGACCACTTTTTACTTTTTCTTCCAATTAAATATTATGTTGTGTAAATATAGTAGTATCAATAGTAGTAATCAAAGCAATGCACATAAACCATACCTAATAGAGATATCGTAATTTACGTGGTTCACCCAATGTGGGATACTCCATGGAGAAAATATTTTACTAAAACTTTCTCAATCAATCTCTTTGGGAATCACTCCCAATTACAATGTTTATGGATCTTTGTCCAAAGGAGATGTTGATCCCATAATCTCAAGTTCATGGATCTCTTCCATAAGAGAAATATTTCCTCTTCTACTCTAGCTATGTGATCTTCTAGAAGACTCTGTCTCTCTGCTGCACTAACTGGTGGACCTCTCTCAACTTGAAGACTACTCACTCAAATTTATCTTCAATTGTGTTGGTCGTTGGATCTCTATCCATTGAGACTCTGTCCTTTCTACTATGTCACCTCCAAAGCTCTATCAATAGGATCACTAAGAACCTACTCAATAGGCTCACACAGAACCTGCTTAACATGCTCACATATAACTTGTCAAATCTACATTAGTAATCTCACCAAGAACTTTCCAAAATATGCTCTAGCAAGCTCACCAAGAACATGCCCAAATTTTCTCTAGCAAGTTCACCAAGAACTTACCCAAATATGATCTAGCAATATCACCAAGAACTTGCCCAAATATGCTCCAAAAATCTCACTAAGAACTTGTCCAAACACTGTCCTCAAATCTGTCCCAAAGGCCTTCTCAAAGGCTCAATCAATCATGCTCAAGTAGTACTCAAAATGAACTCAAAAATGAATGATAATATCAACTCAAATTAACCTCATAGAAGCATAAAGAGAAATTTTAGAGACTCAATATGTTCTAATATCACTCTCAACCCAAATCAATATCAATTCAACTCATAGAAGAATAAAGAGAATTTTTAGAGACTCAATATGTTCTAAACACACTCTCAACCCAAATAAATCTCAACTCAACTCAAATCAACTAATAGAAGCATAAGGATATTTTTTAGATACTTAATATGTTCTAATATCACTCTCAAATCAAATCAACCTCAACTCAATTCAAGTATTATAGAACCATAAAGAGAATTTTTAGAGACTCAATATGTGATAACCTTAATCTCAACTCAACAGAATGATGGAATAGTTTGTTTCATAGAACTTGAACAATAACTTCACACATAACTTGACTAGGCTCAATCAAATCAACTCAACCAATCATCACATGGAACAACTCTTTCTCACACAAACCTAGTCCAAGTATGTATCAACCAACTCAAATGTTTCCAACAATACTTAACCACAAATCTCACATAACAATGATACTCATGTTCTTTTCTAACTCAAGTTATTTTACAACCAATGGGATTCAACCACTATGCTTATAACACAAGGTTTAAACACAACTCTCAATTTAGAAAACCTTGATGCATTCAACCAACCACTTTTAAAAAGGAAAGCACAAACACTCATTTCCCTCCAACGATATTTCAGAAATCAACCACCATAAACAATCAATAGGATAATGTGCCCATACCTTTTATGAAGATGAAAAATCTCTTTGTAAATCTGCCACAATCACAAAATTCTTTTGCCAATATTCAAAAGGGTTAGTAGATCACAAAATAATCAACATTACTCCACTTTTCAATAATCATCACCAAGACCTTTAATTGCACAACTTCCTTATCTCTCCTAAAACCACTTGTACCATAAAATAAAATAAATCAAAACATTGCATAATATTTTCACTCCCAAAACCACTTATACCATAAAATAAAATAAATCACAATATTGCATACCTTGTCACCTCATGAAAGAATTAATCCTCTTGAAAAATAACAAGGCAAACTTCACTTTTGGAACCCCTTTGCAAAATCATAAATATATCTTTACACACACCTTATCTCTCCTTCTAAACAAGTTAGTCAAATAGCCCTCAAAATAAAATTTCTGATGATATATAATATGCCCACTTTCTAAAATAAATTGAAACCTTTACATATATATATATATGCCAACCTCCATTAATTGCACATAGGTCAGCCTTTCATTAATTTAAACTTAAACTTTAAACTTTAATATCTTCATCACCGAAGGTCATTTTTTAGTGAAACAAAATTCCACCTTGGCTTTCAATAAAATCCCTTTCCATATAAGTCCACCAAGGTTTTAAATAAAACCTTTTATTTTTCCTGCCTTGGTTTTCATAAAATTCTTGTATATATCCATGCTCTCCGAAATACCATAGATGATTATCTATGAAGTTATTTTGCCACCAAAACAAAATTTAATCCATGTGACATCAATGATCAATGTGACATCAATGAAAACATAAAATGCCTCAAATTAACTCAAAATTTTAAACAATATCCCCTTTGTCATTGATGGCAACACCTCTAATGCAAACACCACAATAACTACAAAAACCATCTCTGAGAATAAAATTTCCTTCCCCTAACTCAATACTCTCTATGGAGGCTGCTCCATTTAACTCAATACTCACTCCTCCTAACTCAATGATCTCCCTCTTACTCAAATATCTACCACTTTGACATCAATGGCGAAAGGGACACCTATGGGGCTAAAATATATAACTCTTAAGCTTAGCCACCCTCACCCCCTTCTCTCTTGAGGTGATTAATTTTGGGGTGGGTGTACCTTTACTCCCATATTACATTGATTATTTCCTCTATAAACTTCCTTCCATGTTTTTATGATATCATTCTCTTTATGAATTACTTGATCTTCTTGTCTTGAACCTATTTGACCTTCTTGCCTTTAACATGTTTGGAATTGAGTCTGACACCATATTGCAATATGCCCAAAGTTATTGCAATTAAAACATTTGATATTGTAGCCTTTGGATGGTGCCCATGTCCTGAATTATTTCTTGAAGTAATTTCCATATCCATTCCTTTCCTGAATCTCGTATTGTGAAGCTCTATTTTCATGACCATTATTACCATGAATTCTGAATTGTGTAGCTCTAAAACCAAAACCATGTTGCTCATTTACTTTGAACTAAAAATATTTATGACCAATCCTATTACATGAGAAGCAATGTTCCTAAAAACCATACCTTCTTCCTTTGAAGTTTTTTCTAGAAAAATCAAACTTCTTTGATCCATGGATCCTGCAATGTATAGCCTCGTGTCCAAATCCATTACAAGAAAAAAAATATCCTTGAAAAGCATTTTGTTCATGCATTGGTTCCTCATACCTTTCTTGACCATTATACTTATGATCATATTCAAATTTTGCATTGCATTCTTGAACCTTATTTGTAGCATCTAAAACATATTCCTTAGTTTCTTCCTTGCATTTTTCTTCAATAATTTCTTTTCCCTTTGATATTAATTCACCTATCTCAAAAAAAGAACCAAAATGAATATTTGGATCCATAGAAACTTTGGAACTTTCCTCACAAATATTAGGTGCTTCTTTGCTTTCATATTTTAGAACTTCCTTTCCTTTTGAGTGTGATTCCTAAAACCTGAAATATGGGACCTTTGGTGCTTTGGAATATTCCTCTTCTTTCTCTTAATTTATGTCAAGTAGCAACTTGGCATCCATATTTATAGCCTCTGAAATACATGTTTCCTTCTTAGTAAAAATATCTTGACCTTTTGAGTCATGTGATGGATCAAAATTCTCATGTAGGGAACATCACAATTATTTTAGATTCTCCTTAACCTCTTGTAATTGCTCATGGATAACATTGAAGTATTCATTTATATCAATTGAGACATTATCCTCTTGTTTAACTTAATATGTTTGGAGTGAATGTTCTTATTCTAATTCTTTTATTGCATAGAAAAAACCTTCATCTTCACTGTCACTAAGATCATTATAATCTTCTATAGCAAACAAAATTTCAAGATTTATTTGACCATACCTATTTCCTTGACGTGTCATCTCATCTTCACTATAAATAAAACCATTATAATACCCTGATCTATGATCTCTTTGACCACACATAAAGTATTGTTCTCTTTCACCTTATGTTCCTATGAATAAATGCTCTTCCTTTTCATCATCTGAATTATATCTATCATTATGATCTGAGCTATCACTTGCTTCTACAATGTAGTAAGATTTCTTTACCTTACAAAATTTTTTCTTCTTCTCATACCTATTTTTCTTGAATTTTTCATCTTTTTCATGCTTATGCTTTCCATATTATTTTCTTTTGTGACCCTTTTTTTGATCATCACTGATTTATTCATGTGGAAACTTGTATGCATAGTGACCAATATCACCACACTTGTAGCACCTGACTTTCCTTATATTTCTAAAATTCTTTGAGTCCTTATTACTTTTGATGAAGTTATATTCCTTGTCATTTTCTAAAACTCTATCTATTTTTGAAAATTTCCCTTTCTCTTTTTCTGAATCCTTGAATGCAATCTCTTTTATTGGAGCTTGATGCTTACTTACCCTCATATCATAAATTGTGAGAGTACCTTGCAATTATTCCATTGTTAACTTGTTGATATCCATTGTTTCTTCTATTGTTGAAACCTTTGCATCATAATTCATGGGAAGTGATCTCAAAACCTTTTGAGTAACTTTTGATTCTTTCATCTCAAAACCTAGGCCTCTCATAGTGTTAGTAATATCATAAAATTGAATACCTAGGTGTTGTAGGTTATTTGGATAGGAGAGGACAATCCTCTAAGGGAGGTCCTAGGTTCAAATCTCCACCCTACTAGAAATCTGAATTGGGTATCCAAAATCTAATTGATAATGTTGGTGCGGATAGGGTCAGGTGCGACCCCTGGGTGAATTTGATGGTGTAGAACCCCCTGTTCATGGCCTCTCAGACAAAGGCAGCCCTACAAGGGGTTTTTAACTTAAAAAAATATATATATCATCAACTTGAAGTAAGAACTTTACAATATATTCAGAATATTTCATTTTCAATTCCTCAAATATTTTTCTATGAGTTTGTAGTTTTGCCACATTTACCTTGGAATTTCCTTCATAAGTATTCCTCAACTTGGTCCACATCTCATTAGCTGAAGTACATACCATGTCCTTTACAAAATTCATCTCACGTAGCCCACTCAAAATACAATTCATTGCTCTTGCATTGATCTCAACCAATTTCCTAGTAGTCTTATCTTCCTCGAGATCACCTTCAACCTTATACTCTTTTCAACCATCTACCATACCTCATATCCTTGTGATATCAAGTAGTTTTTCATTCTCATGCTCCAAAAAGCATAATTGTTACCATAAAATAATGAAGCCTTATTTGAATATATTCCTTTCTATGAAGCCATCTATGTTATTTGTAGAATATGCCATCAAGTTGTTAGTCTTTGTGAAGGAACCCACTATGATACCAACTGAAGAACACAATATTATACTGAGAGGGGGGGATAGTATAAGACCATTTTTTACTTTTCTTTCAATTCAATATTATGTTGTGTAAATATAGCAGTATCAATAGTAGTAATCAAAGCAATGAACGAAAACAATACACAATAGAGATACCACAATTTACGTGGTTCACCCAATGTGGGATACTCCACGGAGAAAATATTTTACTAAAACTTTCTCAATCAATCTCTTTGGTAATTACTCCCAATTACAATGTTTATGGATCTCTGTCCAAAGAAGATATTGATCCCATAATCTCAAGTTTGTGGATCTCTTCTACAAGATAACTATTTCCCCTTATGCTCTAGCTATGTGATCTTCTAGAAGACTCTATCCCTCTATTGCACTAACTACTGGACCTCTCTCCACTTGAAGACTCACTCATATATGTTTTCAACTATACTGGATACAGGATCTATATCCACTGAGACTCTATCCTTTGTACTCTATCACCTCCAAAGCTCTGTCAATAGGCTCACTAAGATCCTTATCAATAGGCTCACACAAAACTTTTTTAACAAGCTCACATAGAACTTGTCAAATATGCATTAGCAAGCTCACCAAGAACTTGCCCAAATATGCTCTATCAAGCTCACAAAAAACTTTCCCAAATATTCTCTAGCAAGCTCACCAAGAACTTGACCAAATTTGATCTATCAAGATCACCAAGAACTTTCCCATATATGCTCCAACAAGCTCACCAATAACTTGTACAAAAATTGTCCTCAAATCTATCCTAAAGGTCTTCTCAAAGGCTCAATCAATCATGCTCAAGTAGTACTCAAAATGAACTCAACAATGAATGGCAATCCCAACTCAAATTAACCTCATAGAAGCATAAATGGAATTGTTAGAGACTCAATATTTTTCAATCTCACTCTCAATCCAAATCAACTCATATAAGAATAAAGAGTATTGTTAGAGACTCAATATGTTCTAAACTCACTCTCAACCCAAATAAATCTCAACTCAACTCAAATAAACTCATAGAAGCATAAATATAATTGTTACATACTCAATATGTTCTAATATCACTCTCAACTCAAATCAACCTCAACTCAATTCAATTCTTATAGAACCATAAAGAGAATTGTTAGATACTCAATATTTTCTAACATTAATCTCAACTCAACATAGAATTGTGGAATAGTTTATTTCATAGAACTTTAAAAATCACTTCACACATCACTTGGCGAGGCTCAATAAACTCAACTAAACCAATCATCACAATGAACAACTATTTCTCACACAACCCTAGTCCAAGTATGTATCGACCAACTCAAATGTTTCCAACAATGCTCAACCACAAATATCACATAACAATGATACTCATGTTCTTTTCTGACTCAAGTTATTTTACAACCAATGGGATTAAACCACTATGCTTATAAAACAAGGTTTAAACACAACTCTCAATTCAGAAAACCTTGATGCATTCAACCAACCACTTTTAAAAAGGAAAGCACAAACACTCATTTCCCTCCAATGATATTTCAGAAATCAACCACCATAAATAGTCAATAGGATAATGTGCCCATACCTTTTATGAAGATGAAAAAACCTCTTTGTAAATCTGCCATAATCACAAAATTTTTTTGCCAATATTCACAAGGGTTAGTACATCACAAAATAATCAACATTACTCCACTTTTTAGTAATCATCACCAAGGCCTTTAATTGCACAACTTCATTATCTCTCCTAAAACCACTTGTACCATAAAATAAAATAAATCAAAATATTGCATAACATTTTCACTCCCAAAACCACTTATACCATAAAATAAAATAAATGACAATATTGCATACCTTGTCACCTCATGAAAGAATTAATCCTCTTGAAAACGAACAAGGCAAACTTCACTTTTGGAACCCGTTTGCAAAATCATAAATATATCTTTACATACACCTTATCTCTCCTTCTAAACAAGTTAGTCAAATAGCCCTCGAAATAAAATTTTCGATGATATATAATATGCCCACTTTCTGAAATAAATTGAAACCTTTACATATATATATATATATATATATATATATATATATATATATATATATATATATATATATTCCAACCTCCATTAATTGCACATAGGTCGGCCCTCCATTACTTAAACTTAAAATTTAAACTTTAATATCTTCATCATCGGAGCTCATTTTTCAATGAAAAAAAATTCCACCTTGGCTTTTAAGAAAAGTCCTTTCCACATAATCCCACCATGGTTTTAAATAAAACCTTTTATTTTGCCTACCTTGGTTTTCATAAAAACCCTGTATATATCCATGCTCTCCGAAATATCATAGATGATTATCTATGAAGTGCTTTTGCCACCAAAACCAAATATGATCCATGTGACATCAATGATCCATGTGACATCAATGACAACATAAAATGCCTCAAATTAACTCAAAATTTCCAAAAATTTTTAAACAAAAATTATATAAAGATTGTTTTAACTTCTCTGCAGCTCTTATCATTCCACTTGTGAAAAGGATAACATCATCTACAAAATGTAGATGGGTGACTTCCACCATTCTACAAATTTTAATTCCCTTTATTTCTCCTTCCATTTTGGAATCTATAATACACCTACTTAATATGTCAACTATCAAAAGAAATAATAGTGGTGAAAAGGGGCAACCTCATGTAATACCCTCAGAAGATTTGAAGAACTAAGAGTCTAACCCATTAACTAAAACTACAAGAGAAACATAACAAAGACATCCTATAATCTAATTCACCATATACACATAGAACCCAATATGAGTAACTAGTTCTTATATATATCCAGTTTAATCTATCAAAATCCTTGGAGAGATCCAACTTCATCACCATTGTTGGTAGTTTCTTTCATTTTATGGCATGAAGAGTTTCCTGAGTAGCAAAATTTTCTTCATAATTTTGTCTACCATGTAGGAAACTAAATTAGTCAATAGATATAGAAGTAGAGAAGAACCTTTTAATTCTTGAAGAATTTATTTTTGCTATAAATTTATATGTAAATTTACATAAATAAATAGGCCTCATCATTGACCTCGTCATTTGGTACTTCCTTAAGCATCTCATCATTGACTTACATATCTATAAATATGAGAAAGAGAGAAGCTATTTTAGACATTTTATATATATTAACTTGACTATGATCCTTGTATAGTTGACTAAAATTTCTTACACCCATGTCTGATATTCTTTTAAAGGAGGAGACTTTACTTCCATCTTGTCTCTGCAACTCCTAAATTGTATTTTGTTATTTTACTGGTTTGCAAAGCTATGAAAAATTTAGTACTCTCATCCCCATTTGAAATACATAGTTCTCTACTTTTGATCCTCCATTGTGCTTATCTCTACCAACATTCTACTCCTCTCTTATTCTAAAATTTTATACTTAAGACTTATTTTCTCATTCATTTCTTTTCAAAGTCATATACTAGAAACATTGCAAGATCCTCCTCAATATCCCTTAGTTTTTTCTCATCCATCATTTTTTTATGGGCCCATTGAGCCACTATTTCCTCAACCCTTTTTAAATTTATTGGAAACTGTATACTAGCAGATTATCCTAGACTAGAATAAAACTTCACCCATTTTTATTTGACTAGAGTTACAATGTTATCCTATTATAGCCACTCAGTTAAATTTAAAAGGATAATGTGGTGGTTTCTCATATTTTACTAAAATAAACATGATAGGTAAGTGATCAGAGTCACCTCCAACATCAATATAATACATCAATATATAAGTGACATTTACCAAACTCTCTACTACTAAGAATATATTCAATATTTTAAAAATTCTATCAACTCATGTCCTCATGTTTCTTCAATTTAGGATATATTTTATAGGAACTAAGTCTACCATACCCTTGGATTCAAACTTTTGGATGAAATAAATAGCCATTGGATTAGTTTTACTAGAAAAACCCCACACTTCACTCCTCTAGAGAGATAAGTTTAAATTACTTCCTACAATTAAATTGTTTACATAAAGAGTTACATAACCATGAATTCTTATACGTTTAGGATGTGATAATGTTAAACTTACAAGTTTAAACTATGGACTTGTAGGTCAGTATTCAATCATCATAAAATTTGATACAATATTAGTTTATAGGTATACATAGATGGCCATGTCATTTAATTTTACCCTTGGTCAATAAGATCAAATTATATATTCCAACATGTAATCAAATCTAAGGGACCAATAGGATATTAATTATAAAATTTTCCTCCTTAATGTAATCTCTATTGGGTTAATTAACTATGATATAGTAATGATGCATAAAATATCACTTATCATTTGAAATTTTAGCCTTTTTTATTTTAAAAGTCAACTTCAATCTTTTATAACCTCACTAAGAAATTATTAGTAGGATGGTTTTGTTATTTTCAATACATGAAAGATATTTTTTTCTAATAGTTTAGAATAAAATTAGAAGATCACTAGAGGAGTCCACTATAGCAAATTTAAATATGAAATGTTATTCTAGAGTAGACTAGAATATTGTAGGGAAATTAAATAATATAAAGGTGTGGGTAGCAGTAAAAGTGTACAAAGTGAGTAGCAAAGCAACAAGTAGAAGACTATCAGATAACATTTTTGTACTAAGGCTTTAAATATTGCAAAATAAAATGAAGATATCAAATTAGGCTAAGTAAATAAAGCTAGACAGATATCTAGGTGGTTGATGTTAGCAAAGGGACAATATAATTTCAATATAAGATAGAAGGAGAAAAAGTAAAATATATGAAATCTTATGATATCCAGTACCCAAAATTGAAGAAAAAGTAGAAGAATTAAGATAATTGGATAGACAATAATAATGATGTCAATAAAACAGCATAAAATTTTTGGCATAGTATAAAGCAATTTTAAGCAAGAAAATATTGTAAGGTATTACTCCTAGCATTCGACATCTAGTATTTTGGCTTTCAAAAGCATTGGACTTCAGAAGGTGATGATATCATCATCAAGAGATTGAAAACACAACAAGAAAAATGTAGTATTGAATACAAAATAAATCTAAGATAGGCATCTCAAAAACAAAGTATCAAGACTCAAATCAAAGGCACTCAACATCCAACATCTTACATGAGAAAATACAATTATTAGACTCTTCAAACTGATGTCATCAAAATTGAAAAATTTATCCAGCACCTAGAAAAGAAAAGTGAAAGGCTTGAGATGAGAGGAAAGCAAAGAAAACAATATTTAGTCATGGAAACTACCTAAAAGCAAGTAATATGCCATCACCTATAGAGAGGGAAGTATGCCTAATTCATGTAAGATATTTTAATTTTGACCCAATTCAAAGATCTTAAGAACATTATCTATGATAACTGTGAATTGGATACAATCTATTATTAGCAACAACAAACTTAAAGTGCATAATATTATGAAAGGACTAATATGAAACAATAAGAATAAAACTTAATAAACATAACTTATTATTTAATCCACATCCATAAGGTAAGAGATGTAGATAATAAAAATCAATTTGACTATGTAGAATTATATGTTTAGAAAAAAGTGGAATAATTAGTATTCAAGAATCATAAAAAAGATCTTAGACAATGCCTAAACTTAACCAAAATGAAAATATATTTTTATATATGGATAAAGTATTCTATTATAGATGCAATATCCACATTGATCAATGATAAAAATCACATTCATGGTGGATCTTTAGTTTGATATCCAATTTAGGTATTATCCTTAGTGATATGCATGTTTTTTTGCAAAATAGCTACCTCTTACATAATTTTCCTTAAAAACTTAAACACTATGAAACTTATTTAATATAGCCATATTAAAACATGTTCATAGTTTCATTATTGAAATTAGTGAATTAAGTATCTTTAGCTTTAAATTCCATATATTGTCTACCCTAAACTTTAAAGTTGATGGAGTAGGTATAATTTACCTCCAAACTATTTAAAATTTTTATTTATATTGATCAATGGTGTTATGCATTGACAATAAATTAAACTAGATCCATTTGTTGATTGAAAATATTTGAAGGTACTTTGTTTATGAAATTTCTATTTTGGTCATGATCTATTCTAAAAGCCATTAATTTTTACAAAAATTACTCCACATTATTGATAACCTTGAATATAAAATGTCTACACAATGATAGTGCTAAGGAACACTATAATTCTAGCTAATTATAGGGGCACCATGCTCATGGTGTTAAATCCTTAGCATATTAATCATTAGGCATAGTGTTATAAATGAATATTACCTCAAAAATGGATGAAAGAATGGAAAATATTTATTAAGGGTCCTATTTGAAATGATAGCAATGTTGCCAATCCATCCTATTCAACTACACATGAAATTTAGAAGGGATCCAATGATAAAATCTATCTAATACTGTAAAGTATTTACAATAACATATAAAAATGAATACAATGGGAAATCCTATCTATTTAATCGATGTAACTCCATAGGATATAATATTTTCCAATTAATATCTATCTTTGCCAAAGGATAAGTAAAAAACATAGAGATCTATGTCTAAAATTAGGCTTAAAAGCTAGTTTTTTTATCATTTATAAAATAAATACTCTTCTCACCCTATAATAAGATTTATCAAAGTAAAAATTAGCAAATACTACATGTTTCCCTAAATCCATTATCCTTTCAAGAGTCTTAAAATCCCAAATAATATTATTATTTATGTAGCTACCCCTATGTAAACATGTTCATTTAGGGTAGACTATGTGTTGAGCTATATGACTAAAGTTTCTTGCCAATTATTTGGAAAATATCTTATATGCCATACTAAGAAATATAATCAACCTCTAGTTGGGTACCTTATCTATATAATCAACCTCTAGTTGGGTACCTTATCTATATTATACCATTTTTGAATGAGTTTAATCAACACCTAATTTATAATGAACCCCTTTTAACAACCTCATTATACATCATGGGAAAAACAAAACATATGAAGTGCCACATTTTCATAAAAATTATATTGAAAGTCTATCAATTCTAGGGTCTTTACCATTGACCATAACAATAGTGTATGTATTAAGTGCTTAAAATATAGAGTACTATCTAAGCAAATATTTTAGTAGTAAAAAATTTTACGAAGGATGCAATCAAGAAACAATAGGGAAAAAAATATCAATCAAGTTAGAATTTTTCCTAAACATGGTTTAAAAGTGACACATAAATACTTTAGCAATTTGTTCCTTCTTCACTATCAAGTTATCCCACTCATCTCTAATATCTATTATAAGTTTTTTTTTTATATGGTTAAGGATATTAAAAGACAACACTAAGCCCTTATCACATTGATTTATCTATGGGATACCATGTTTAAATTTAATTCCTAGTTGAGGTTACTCTTAGTTAAGAAAAATTGATTTTGCTAGCATGTAGAATAGCTATCACATAAAAATTCTTTTCTTTCTAAATATGATGGGAATGCCTTCTTAATATATCTTTGAAAACTACTCATATGTATGTCATAGGTCTATAAAAAGGAAATCACCATATATAACATGTTCTCTCCACTCTAACCATCCTATACTTTAGGATTCTCTGCTATCACCCATTATATTTAGTACCTATAATGCAGTCCTCATCATTAAAAATAGAAATGTTGTCATGATATGAACATGTTATAAGATAATATTACTATAATAACAAAGGACTTTTCCATCTAAATCTATGTTGCATATTTCAATTATATTAGAAAAATAAAACCTATCCATTCTACTTAGCTTAACTTCATTCCTAGTCCATAAATTATACCAAGTGAACCATCATTTATTAATTATATCCAAAAATAATGTAAGCACGTCGAACCCCAAATATTTTTTATGAGAATCTACCCAACAATTAAAATTAGCTAGGGCTAAAGGAGAAGAATTGGAAGACAAAAAATTTTCAATCTTCCAATTTGTAATATTAAGGTCTCCTACAATGACCTAATATACCTTGAATAAGTTATCACCCTTCTATTTATAGAGTGTAGACACCAAAACAACACCAGTCCGATTATGTGACTACAAACACTGATCTCTTTGACACACACAGCCCCCAGGGCAGCCCTCAGAGGTTAAACAGTGGTCCTAACCACTTTCATAGCAATTTTGAAAGGTCAAGAAGCAAACATTTAGGCACTTTGCCCAGTATTTGTCTCACCTAGGGACGAATACTAACTGGGATTTGTATCACCCAGGGATGAATTCTGAAATCGTCTTTGGTCAGGACGAATTCTAGGTTTAATAGGAAAAAAGAAGAATTCCGCCAAGTGGCAGCCAATGACAGTCAATTATTTCCTCCTGCCATGCATGCGCATGTAGGTGGGTAGATTGGCAGTTAGAGGACTGTCACAAAGGCAATCATGGAAGCCCAAGTCAGGGAGGAGTCTCCTCCCTCTTGGGAAGGCATGGCCACCACATGGCATCCTTGCATGCCCCTCCAAAGAGACCCCTTGGGTCTATAAAATGGTGGACTTTCCCACCCAAATGAGGGAGGGGATTGGAGGCATTTTCAAGCAATGAAGTTCTACCCAATTGAACACCCATTTTCATCCTTTTTGATTCACCTTCTCACATCCATTAATCTCTTTCGCAAGAGAGGTTATTGGGTGGCTTTTGGAAGCGTGGATCTAAACCCAAACCCAAAATTTGACCACTCTAATCCACAAATTTGCCGACACCCCATTCCAAGAGATTTTGGGCCCATCCCTAGTGGATTGGTGCCGAAATCAAGTTCCAACAGTGGGTGGCCCACTCGAGCACCCCGCACCTTTTAAGTTTCATTCTCATTTTCTTTCTGTCATTTATTCATTTCACATTACATTCTATGTTGTTTAGATAGCTCACAATCTTGATTTCAGAAGACATTTATCAAATATTATCATGCTTTGTCGATTTTGTAGCTCTCACTAACTTGCAGGTAGCGACATCGAATTATTGAGGATAGAGGCCAAATTGGGAGAATCCGACCATCTGGGTCATCCCCAAAATGGCCCCAATTACTTAACCCCTTTGTCTGTAGGTGTTTTGGAGACCTCAAGGTGTGACATTAGAGCGGCATCACTTCGGATTTCCTAATACAGTCGAATTCATCCCACCCGGGGACGAATAACAGCAAAATTCGTCTTGCCCAGGGACGAATTCCAGTTGAAAGTAGATTGGCTGATTGTTTCAATGGCAGTGGCCCTCTGGTAATGTCTTCTGACCTCTGTCAGATTTGCAAGTCATTTAGGATCATTTCATGTATCATTTTAATCAGTCTTAGGCATACATCTTTCATTAATTTCAAGGAACAAACTTTTCCTATTTGCAGCAGGTGCTACTAACTCTTTTGTTGCTTCTTTGAACACAGGAGAAGCAGCAAGAATCGAAGATCCATCGATGCAAGTGGCGGCAACACTTTGGCTCACCCATTTCAAATGTGGGCATGCGAAAGGAGGAAGACTAAGTCACAATTGTAACCAAAATCTATTTAACGCTCCTAACCCCTAAAAAGGGAGGAGGCAATTTTGTAACCGAGGTTAAAGAGTTAAATAAAAGGGCTATGACTTCTCTAAATTCTTGTATCTCATTTCAATCAATTTGCCTCTTTCGTTTAATGCACTTCACATTTTAGGACTTAAGTGCTATACTTTGTTTTACATTTGCATGGTTATAATATTTCCTTTTATTTCCGGAATCTCATGCTTTCATAGAGCATCATGTTACCTAAATAATTATTTGGTGTATATATAACAAAACCATTTAACCTTAGAATGAAAATGTATCCTAGAAACAGTTCTAACAAGGATCACCATACTTATTAAAAAAATATAATGCTTTCAACCTCAATAATAGATAGTCATCCTATAACTACCTTCATTATAATATAAGGTTGGATAAAATCTAAACTTTCATATAGTTTGGAGTGTAACATCCAACTTATATCCCTTACATTCAGATGAGATAAAAAATATCTAATTGATAAAGTTTTATAAGATTTTTGAGCCTAACATTCCTATATTTCAATGCAATTCCTTTGATATTCCAAAAAAAAATTGTGAACATCATTATTGCTCTTTAGAGGGATCCCTATTTAGGATCCTAAATAGATTAGAGTTTGTAAAACTTTTGTCCATATGAGAGTCTTTTGATCTCTCTCAACCTCAAAAATAGTCTTCCACCACACACTACATGGAACTATCTATTGATTTTTACTTTTTATCATACTCTTATATAAATTTATCCCTATCATTATAGGATCAAACAAATAATGTAAAATAATCCCTCCTCTTATGTTGCACGTTCCTCAATGCACTCCCCTTACCACATGCTTCTATGATGAGGACATTCAAATTCTATTACGGGTACATTTAACTTTAAAACCCTCCTTACAAGGTTGAATTAAACAAGACCAACCTTTCACTTCACTAACTAGCAACAAGTATAGGGCTCATACAATTCTTTGTCTAACTAGGTTGTACAACCAATGACTAAATAGAAGATAAAATTAATCCCTATTGGTGATCTATCATTGGTATTAAGGATGTATATACTTAATGGTACCCTAAGGAAATGAGAAGCAACTATATATTAGTTGTACATCTAATTCAAGGTATTTTCTAATCCTACATTGCTGGATCATCTCTAAAATTCCCCATTGTAGGACAACCCCATTAGATTTTTCAATGAATAACTTCTAGTTGTATGATCTACCACTCAAAAAAAATATTCTTTGTATAGAATACGATAAAAAACCTTTGGATCATATTCAATCCATAGATCAACTAATTTAATAGACCTTAGAAGTTTTCTATCTAAGCTCATCTCTACATGTGAAAGTGGGTGCATTTGGAATCTTAAGAATTTCTTAGATTTATTTTTGCACCAAATTATTAAGTATAGAGGCAATATATTTAATAAAGGGATTGAATCCCAAGTTTAGGAAATGAAACTATATTGACAAGATGAATTTAGCCCTAAAGGGTCTTTTTAGATGAAAACCAATGACTAGGCCTAAATGTAGAAGACTCAACCACATATGATGCAATCTCTAAACTACAATATTATACAACATTATTTGTGTTACCTCTTGGAAATTAAAAATAAAAGATACTGTTGAGCAAGGTGCAGCAAAAGAATTGCAAAAGTATTGTCATTGTTGTCAACACAGACAGATTGATGTAGTTGATGCAGTTCAGAGGTCATCAGATCAAGTGCAATGAAGTTTCAAGACAAACAGAGGTAACCCAGATTCAAAAAATGGCAGAAAGAGACAAGGAAGAAAATTGTCACGATATCGCGACATGTTTTCTATCACGATTTCGCGACATGTTTTCTATCACGATTTCGCGACATGGTCGAGGAGAGAGAAGGCGCAACCGAAAATGTCGCGATTTCGCGACATGTCGAGTTTTCGTTGAGGAGAGAGAAAATGTGTCGCGATTTCACGACAAAAAGTAGGAGAGAGAAAATGCACGCCAAAATGTCGCGATTTCGCGACATGTCAAGTTTTCGCTGAGGAGAGAGAAAATGTGTCGCGATATCGCGACAAAACTGAAGAGAGAGAAACTGCAAGGAAGATTGTCGCGATTTCGCGACATTGCCGAGGAGAGAGAAAGTGCATGCCAATTTGTCGCGATATCGCGACATGGCAGAGGAGAGAGAAAGTGAAAGGTAAACTGTCACGATTTCGCGACATGCTTAAGGATGACGTCAGCAAATGTTGAAAGTGTCGCGATATCGCGACAAGATGCAGGGAAAGCTTCCAAGAGCCAAAACGGTCACGATTTCGCGACATGCTTAAGGATGACGTCAGCAAATGTTGAAAGTGTCGCGATATCACGACAAGATGCAGGGAAAGCTTCCAAGAGCCAAAACGGTCATGATTTCGTGACATGCTTAAGGATGACGTCAGCAAAAGTTCTAAGTGTCGCGATATCGCGACATGAACAGAAGGAAATTTGTCAAAGCCAAAATGGTCACGATTTCGCGACAGCAAGGGCATGAAGTGTGCGGCTTCAAAAAGTGTCGCGATATCACGACAGGTAACAGTCTGGTAGGTAAAACCCGTAGGAGCATGCAAGGTGACACGTGTCAGAAAAAGCAGACAGGAAAATCATGCAGCTAGTTACGTAAAATGTAACTGATGTCAGATCTGTAGTTACAGATTGACAAGTGTCAGTCATGCATTCGAACAGTCGTTTGCATGTATTCGAAGAATCAAATATAAAGTATCGAAAGGTTTTCGAAAAGTCTTTTTTACAGCTTTCGAACGGTCGCACTCATGGAATCGAACAGACATTTTGCTTGTCTTCAAAGAGCCGAATATGAAGGATCAAGATATGCTTTTCGAGAAGATATGTTTGCAGGATTCAAAACAGCCATACTACAAGAAATCGAAACACCGTATTGTAGGGTTTCGAACAGTCATTTTCGAACAACCACTTATTTGCAGGAGAAAAGAATTCGAACAGTTGGGTATATGATTCGACTGCATGTAGGATTGAAAGGTTATAAAAGAATAGTCGTACAGAGAAGATGTTGTCACTGTTAGAGAGAAATTGCTGTAAAAGGAGGGTTAGAAAAGAATCAAGAGAAAAATAAGCAGAGCCGTGAGAGTGTGTAGAGTTGGGTTAATTGCGCACTGACCAGTGGTCGTGCATGAAGTGAAGACATTTTTATGTCATTCTAAATTGATCGTAATTGCAGTCCAAGTTGGTGCTTGGCACTAGGAGTTGGTGCTCCATCTGTTGCAGCAAAAAATTACAGGGGTTGGTGCTCCTTCCAGTTGATGCTGGTAAAGTATTTGTAAAATTGATTTTGCAAAGACTGGATTTGGATTGGAGTCCAAGCAGCCATTTTTGAGGAGTAGCCAAATTGGTGAACCTCGGTATATTGAGTGTTGTGGTGTGCTCTCTTGTTCAAGTTGTTTTTCAGTTGTCAAGTTCTCTTTATTTCATATTAAATGTTGTAGATATAAAAATTAATAGCTACACCGATTCACCCCCCTCTCAAGTTGTCATTGTGTAATCATCAATTGGTATCGTAGCAAGGTTCCTTGTACAAGCTTAATCACCTAAGGAGATCTTGGAAGAAACAATGGCAGGTGGTGAAGGATTTTCATCCAACAAAGCTCCCTTATTTGATGGAACAAATTACACCTTCTGAAAACTCAGAATGCAAACATATCTGAGTGCATTGGGATACGATATTTGGGATTCTATAGATAGTGGATACACAACACCCACTACCCCTCCAACAGATACTACTGAGAAAAAGAAATTTGAAAACAACTCCAAAGCTAAGAATGCCATAATGTGTGGGCTTGTTGAAAGTGAACTGATAAGAGTCATGAGTTGTAAATCAGCAAAAGACATGTGGGATAAACTGAAGAGCATCCATGAAGGAGACAGGAAGATTAAGGAAGCAAAACTGCAAACTCATCGAGCACAGTTCGAAGCACCGCAAATGAATGAAGATGAAAACATAGAGACTTATATGCCGAGAGTCAACGGAATTATTAATGCAATCGGAGGACTCGGTGAAGAAATTGATGATGCAGTTGTTGTGAAAAAGGTTCTCATAACACTTCACAAAAGATTTAACTCCAAAGTCTCTGCAATAGAAGAGGCAAAAGATCTAAACAACTTCAGGATGGATGAGTTGCATGGTTCCCCCGACAAGATATGAAATGAGAATAGGACAAACCAAGTCTACAGACAGAGAAGCAGCCTTTAAAGCACACAAGAATGTAAAAGCTGAACATGAATCTGAGGATGAAGGAACACTGGATGAAACAGAAGCCAATTTTGTTCGAAAACTCACAAAAGGAAAAGGAAAATATAGAGGGAAGCTACCTTTTAAATGCTTCAATTGTGGAGGAGTCGGTCATTTTGCAGCCAAATGTCCAATGCAGGAGAGAACCAAAAATGGTGAAGGTTCACACCAAGAAAAAGGTGACTGGAAGAAGAAACAAAATTTCAGAAAGAACAACTTCAAGAAGAAAAGCTTCATAACCAAGAATGTCAGCAGCTCAAGAAAGCACAGATGAGGAGTCCGAAGAAGAAGGAGGTGAAGCTCTGCTCATGGCACTTGAAGAAGAAAGAACAGAGGAAAATTAGGAAGGTGATGAAAATTCCAAGGATGAAGCTCAAGTGTATTTGGAAGGAGAATTGGTTGCTCGCACTTGAAGAGTTGAGTGCGGAAAGGAAGAAGAATAAAATTTTTCAAAGAAATTAGAGAATGCCACAGACATAATAAACAATCTGAAAATACAGACAGAGGAATTCAAGAAAATGTCTGAAGTTCTTGATGAACAATTAACTGTAAAGATAGTTGAATGCAGCAAGCTAGAGGAAGACATTGTTAAGTTAAGGATGCAGTTAGAGGAGATGAATAGAAAATTGAACTGCTTTCATAAGTTTGAAGAAAGTACTGTAAAGCCGGATAAAATGTTAAATAACCAAAGGCCTTCTGGCATCAAATTTGGTTTAGGCTTTGATGAAGGAGAATCTTCAAAGGATTCAAAGAACTTGAATATAGAACCCATAAAGAAAGAAGAAAAGATCAGGGTTGAACCGGAAAAACAAAATCATGCAAAAGAAAACAATAATGCCGTATTCAAGAAGAATACTGACAAAGATGGATTCACAAAAGTCACACATCCGAGGAGGAGAAGAGTCATGGCTCCTACTTCAAACTGGCAAAGACCGGCACCCAGGTTTAATCATGCATTTTCTGGTTATTGTTTTAAATGCAATGCTTATGGCCATAAGATTTCAGATTGCGTGCATAATGTATCTCAAAGGAATTTTACCAACAGAAATGTTTTTTCTCCTTTAATGAATTATGCAGTTGAATGTTATAATTGTCATAATTTTGGACATATTGCTAGAAACTACAGAAGCACTTTTGCATCAAATAATTATCAGGGTAGAAAATCTCAGCCAAGTGGGTTGAAACAAAACCAGAAATTTCCTGAAAAATAGGCACATGCTAATGAAAGGACAAAGGCAAAACAAGTAGCAAAATCTGCTATCAAACCGTAATGGAAAGAAAAGGAATCTTTGATTGTCCAGATCGCTTTTAAAGCTCGTAACAAATCAGCACCTTGGATACTTGATAGTGGTTGTTCCAACCACATGACAGATGACAAGCAAAAGTTTGAGAATTTACAGAATTATGAAGGTGGTTCTGTGAAATTTGGAAATAATGATGGAGCAAAGATTGTTGGAAAGGGATCACTCAAGATAAGTGATGGCAATATAAAATCAAAAGAAGTCTTGTTTGTAATTGGCCTGAAGCATAACTTGCTAAGTGTAAGTCAAATATGTGACAGAGGTCATGATGTAATCTTCAAGAAGGAGGGTCATGAAGTAAGAAAGACAAAAAATGGAAAGTTAATAGCCACCGGATCGAGAACTTCGGAAATCTGTATACACTTTCGAAACTGCAGAAGGAACATGCTTGATTGGACAGGAAGATGAAAACTGGCTATGGCACAAGAGGCTTGGGCATATTAGTTTTGACAATCTGGCAAAAATCAGTTCAAAAAGAGCATTCAGAGATATACCAAACATTGGCAAACCTATAAATAGCATCCGTGAGTCATGCCAAAAGGGAAAACAAACCAGAGCCACTTTCAAAGCAAAAGAATACTTCACTAGCAAGCCATTAGAACTAATTCACACCGATCTATGTGGACCCATGAGAACCGAAAGCATAAATGGACACAAATATTTTATGCCGTGTATAGATGACTACTCAAGAATGACATGGGTACTATTTCTGAAACTCAAGTCAGAAGCCTTTGAGATGTTTAAAACCTTCAAAAATCTTGTTGAGAATCAATCAGGAAAAAGAATTAAATGCCTAAGATCAGACAGGGGAGGAGAGTTTATCTCCGAAGAATTTGTAGAATACTGTCAAAAACATGGGATAAGAAGACAGTTTTCAGCAGCTAGGACACCTCAGTAGAATGGTGTTGTAGAAAGGAAGAATAGAACAGTGCAGGAAATGGCAAGGACAATGCTGGCAGAAAACAAAATAGTCGACATATTTTGGAAAGAGGCAGTCCATACCGTAGCTTACATTCAAAACAGTGCATGCCGAGACCACATGAAAGCAAAACACCTTATGAGTTGTGGTTTCGTAGAAAGGCAACAACAAGACATTTCAAAGTATTTGGCAGCAAGTGCTACATAAAACGGATCGAAGATAACCTCGGTAAATTTGAAGATAGAGTCGATGAAGGTATCTTTCTTGGTTACTCAACAAAAAGCAAGGCGTACACATGTTACAACAAGAGGTTGAAGAAAATTGTTGAAAGTGCCGATGTGAAAGTTGATGAAGGTAGAGAACAAGAAACTACTTATCAAGAAAACTACCCTATGTATGAAGAAGTCATTGAAGGTGATGATGAAAAAGAAACAGAGAAGAATCAAAAAATTGATCCAGATGGTGTAAAAACTGAATCAAGAAGAAGAAAACAGGAAATTTAAAACAGACAACTGCAAAAAAATCATCCAAGTGAACAGATTATTGGGGATCCCACAGATGGTATTCAGACAAGAAGAACAAGAAGTGAGGAACTATTCTCTGTTATCTAGTATTGAACCTAAAAATGTTGTTGAAGCAAGCACTGATGAAAGTTGGATGAAGGCAATCAATGAAGAACTAGATCGGATAGAGAAAAACAATACCTGGGAATTAGTACCTAGACCAACAAATAAAAACATAATTGGCACTAAATGGGTTTTTAGAAATAAATTGAATGAAGATGGGCAGGTTGTCAAAAATAAGGCAAGATTGGTATGTAAAGGCTATGCTCAGGTTGAAGGCATTGATTTTGAAGAAACTTTTGCACCGGTAGCCGAACTAGAGGCAATCAGAATGTTTCTGCATTAGCAGCTCATAAAAACTTCAAAGTATATCAAATGGATGTAAAATCAGCATTTTTGAATGGAAAACTGGAAGAAGAGGTTTACATTGAACAACCGGATGGCTTCCAACTTGGTGACAATCCAGATTTTGTTTGCAGGTTAAAGAAAGCTTTATATGGATTAAAACAGGCACCCGGAGCATGGTATGCAAGGCTGGATAATTATCTAATTAAACAAGGGTTTAAGAAAGGTTTGGTGGATAGCAACTTATATGTCAAAACAGAGAAGGGTCATCTTATTGTTCTTGTTGTTTATGTAGATGACATAATATTTGGCAAGCAAGATGGATGAATACCGCAAAGACATATCAATTAAAATGAAAAAAGAATTTGAGATGTCAATGATTGGTGAACTTTCTTATTTCTTAGGTCTGCAGGTCAATCAAAATGAAAAAGGCATTTTTATTTCTCAAGTTAAATATGTAAAAGAAATGCTGAAAAAGTTCACAATGGAAGACAAGAAACCGGTCAAGCACTCCTATGACAACAAGTCGCAAGTTGAGCAAGGATGATAAATCCCCGGATGTAGATCAAACAATGTACGTGTCTATGATTGGAAGCCTGCTGTATTTAACAGCCACTAGACCAGATATATTACAAGCAAGTATGTATGGTTGCAAGATTTCAGTGCCACTCCCAAAGAAACTCATGTAACAGCTGTAAAGAGGATCTTCAGATATCTCAAGGGCACTATGGATTATGGGTTGTGGTACCCAAAAGGTAAAGATTTCACTTTGATTGCATATTCTGATGCAGATTGGGCAGGATGTATTGATGATAGAAAGAGCACAAGTGGAGGAGCATTTTATCTTGGTGACAGGCTGGTAGCATGGCACAAAGAAGAAACAAGAATCAAGTATTCTATCCACTCGCAGAGGCAGAATACATTGCAAGGAACAACATGTCTGTACTCAGATATTATGGATGAGACAAACGTTGAAAGATCTTGGTATTCATTTCAAAGAGCCAATTTCAATTAAATGTGATAACACTAGTGCTATCAACATATCCAAGAATCCAAAGAATGCATTCAAGAACCAAACATATTGCAATCCGATATCATTTCTTGAAGGATAAAGTTGCATAAGGAGAGGTTAAATTGGATTTTGTTCCAACTACAGAGCAAGTAGCTGATATATTCACAAAACCTTTGCCAAAGGAAGTATTTGAATACCTTCGAAAGAAGTTGGGAGTAGTCACACCACCCAAGCACTGACTAGCTATGGGAAACACATTCTCATGGGGAGCATTCAAACTTTTTAAGTCTCGAGAATGTTGTGCATAGACTCGTGGGGAGTCTACAGCAGCCCTTTGGTATTATTGGCAAAGGGGGAGAAGAAATTAAGCAAGGTTGCAAGGTGTTGCCAACAATTCCAAAGGGGGAGATTGTTGAGCAAGGTGCAGCAAAAGAATTGCAAAAGTATTGTCATTGTTGTCAACACAGATAGATTGATGCAGTTGATGCAGTTCAGAGGTCAGTCAGATCAAGTGCAGTGAATTTCAAGACAAACAGAGGTAACCCAGATTCAGAAAATGGCAGAAAGAGACAAGGAAGAAAACTGTCGCGATATCGCGACATGTTTTCTGTCGCGATTTCGCGACATGGTCGAGGAGAGAGAAGGCACAACCGAAAATGTCACGATTTCGCGACATGTCGAGTTTTCGTTGAGGAGAGAGAAAATGTGTCGCGATTTCGCGCAAAAAGTAGGAGAGAGAAAATGCACGCCAAAATGTCACGATTTCGCGACATGTCAAGTTTTCACTGAGGAGAGAGAAAATGTGTCGCGATATCGCGACAAAACTGAAGAGAGAGAAACTGCAAGGAAGATTGTCACGATTTCACGACATTGCCGAGGAGAGAGAAAGTGCATGCCAATTTGTCGCGATATCGCGACATGGCAGAGGAGAGAGAAAGTGAAAGGTAAACTGTCGTGATTTCGCGACATGCTTAAGGATGACGTCAGCAAATGTTGAAAGTGTCGCGATATCGCGACAAGATGCAGGGAAAGCTTCCAAGAGCCAAAACGGTCATGATTTCACGACATGCTTAAGGATGACGTCAGCAAATGTTGAAAGTGTCGCGATATCGCGACAAGATGCAGGGAAAGCTTCCAAGAGCCAAAACGGTCACGATTTCATGACATGCTTAAGGATGACGTCAACAAAAGTTCTAAGTGTCGCGATATCACGACATGAACATAGGAAAGTCAAAGCCAAAATGGTCACGATTTCACGACAGCAAGGGCATGAAGTGTGTGGCTTCAAAAAGTGTCGCGATATCGCGACAGGTAACAGTCTGGCAGGTAAAACCCGTAGGAGCATGCAAGGTGACACGTGTCGGAAAAAGCAGACAGGAAAATCATGCAGCCAGTTACGTAAAATGTAACTGATGTCAGATCTGCAGTTACAGATTGACAAGTGTCAGTCATGCATTCGAACAGCCGTTTGCATGTATTCGAAGAATCAAATATAAAGTATCGAAAGGTTTTCGAAAAGTCTTTTTTATAGCTTTCGAACGGTCGCACTCATGGAATCGAATAGACATTTTGCTTGTCTTCAAAGAGCCGAATATGAAGGATCAAGATATGCTTTTCGAGAAGATATGTTTGCAGCATTCAAAATAGCCATACTACAAGAAATCGAAACGCCGTATTGCAGGGTTTCGAACAGTCATTTTCGAACAGCCACTTATTTGCAGGAGAAAAGAATTCGAACAGTTGGGTATATGATTCGACTGCATGTAGGATTGAAAGGTTATAAAAGAATAGTCGTACAGAGAAGATGTTGTCACTGTTAGAGAGAAATTGCTGTAAAAGGAGGGTTAGAAAAGAATCAAGAGAAAAATAAGCAGAGCCGTGAGAGTGTGTAGAGTTGGGTTAATTGCAGACCAGTCAGGGTCGTGCATGAAGTGAAGACATTTTTATGTCATTCTAAATTGATCAGAATTGCAGTCCAAGTTGGTGCTTGGCACTAGGAGTTGGTGCTCCATCTATTGCAGCAAAAAATTACAGGGGTTGGTGCTCCTTCCAGTTGATGCTCGGTAAAGTATTTGTAAAATTGATTTTGCAAAGACTGGATTTGGATTGGAGTCCAAGCAAGTCATTTTTGAGGAGTAGCCAAATTGGTGAACCTCGGTATATTGAGTGTTGTGGTGTGCTCTCTTGTTCAAGTTGTTTTTCAGTTGTCAAGTTCTCTTTATTTCATATTAAATGCTGTAGATATAAAAATTAATAGCTACACTGATTCACCCCCCCCTCTCAGTGTCATTGTGTAATCTTCAGATACATACATATTCCTAAGACCTCACATTTTATCTATTACCACATACATAATCTCCTAGTTAATGTCAATCCATTTATAAAACTCACTTTCTAATAGAACACTTCTATGGATAAATAGTTTTACTCTTTTTTTTTGAGAAATATTAATGTATTCAATAATTTCCTTAGGTAAGTATAATACAAGTACTAGACCTTGGCTCCAAGAACATACAATAGGAGTGGATGTTATCATCTATATTTGGTAGATTATAGAAGGTCCTAGCTAATATTAAGTATCTCCATTTCCCAGCTTACCTCTTTGAATTCCAAAATAACGCAATAGATAAAGGTTGGCTACCCACATTCTACCAACCTTTTTACAACATAAAAGTTCTACAATCTCGTATTAACATCCTTCTACCTTTAACTATCTTTCATTACCTCTACATACCCTATCTCATTACCATTTCTTGCGATAGCTTTTATCATTAGATCCATAATTGAATAATAGCAATCCCTTTGAGCAGTTATCTTTTGTATCACTAGCTCTTGATATATCCTTAGGTCCTATAGAATTTTGATAGTTGATGAGAAAAATCCCCAAATCATTATTTTTTTTGGTAATATTAAAAATGGAGAGGATTTTAAAGGAATCCCACAACCATTACAATCAAAAATCCACTAGGGTGAAAAATACCAGAACTAAACCTCACCAGACAACATGAGGTAAAAAAAAAAAAATACTGCAAGGACCAAAACCCTAGGACACAAGAAGCGGAGAACTGAGATAATTCTATCTCAATCTACCCATCCCTTGAGTAACATAAGTAGCCAAACAAGAAATATTTTTATAATGATCCATCATCGATCTCGAAAAACTCTAAATTTTCCTTTGTTTAATATCGATGAGTTTCAAATTGTGAAATATCGAGTGTTTAATCTCCTCAGAGGCCTCCGGGACATAGACCTCCTCAACCAATTTTTCCTGATGGCAGTCACACGAAAGGACGTCAAAATCCCCAACTTATTCTTGGTTCATATACTCCATTCTCTAATATTTTACAGATTAAAATCCTAGCTTTGAAGTTTGTTGCTCATTACCCAAAGAGATACCTAGTCTAAAAGTGGTTAAACCCCTACCCAATAGACCCTAGGGATGAGGGTTAGGATAAGCCATAAGGGTCCTAATGTTGGCACCATCCTACCATGTTGGCAAGAGACTAGAAGTGTGGTCACATCAAATGGAGAAGACTAATTATTTGATAAAAATGGTTGTAATAGACACACTATAAAAAATTGGTAACATCAAGTGAGTAATTCCACTCAAGGACATTGTTAAGATAGACAAACCAAGATTAAGAACAACCACACACTTGAAATAAGAGTAGGTTTTAACTTAGACCCATCCAATACAACCATAGTAACATCAAGAAAACAATGACAAACCATAGTTAATTACTTTAGGTTTGACATAACCCAAACTATAATTACAATAAACATTATCAAAAAGAGCAAACCACAAATACAAACATTATAAGATTTGAAACCATACTAGTGTTAGTTACCTCAATGCCTAATTTACAAGGGTTATTCCTAACAAAAGGTATCAGGTGCCCTCTATGCAATTGAACAATGCTCTTCTAAATCTTATATAAGTCTTCTTCAAAAGTTTTAATCCTTAAAAACTCATCCTATAAAATAGGAATATGAACCTTTTATCTCAACATAAGGAAAAAATCTTGTGAAACTTTTCATAAGTAAAACTTTAAAAAGAAAATTGAGGTATGCAGTTTCCATAGGTAATTTATGTATCTAACCATGCCAAAAGCAGGATTATAACGGGATAGAAAAGTTTTTCACCTCTTTCTCGCTAACACTAATGGCAGGATAAAGAAAAATAGAAAATATGCTCTTGAAATTCTGGCTTAAAAGTTATTTTAACTGAATATGTTTTTCATTCCGGAAATCTGTGGAGACACGGAGTGTCCGAGCACAGCATATGTCAGCACTTATGTCATAGTTATGTCACACTAAAGATGCTTTCCCCTCTTTTGCAAACGGATGTAGGTTTCTCGATAAAAGTTTGTACAGAACTATTTGTCGATAATTCTCGAAGGCGACAAAAGAGGATATCTTCTCCTTGATGTTCAAGAGGTAACCTGGATTCTTTATCTGTCCACCCTGAGGCCTTTCATTCACGTCGCGCTCACAATTAACATACATATTGTTTTCTATATATTTTCATGGGTGACACTAGGGAGGGTATAGTGAGCGTAGGGCTTTAGCCTATTACCGGCCTGACGTGATGGGATTATGTTTTTCACAGGGGAAGTAAGGTTTTTGGGTTTTCACTTTGATGCAGAGCTGGTGTGATTCATTTTGTGATTGAGAGTTATAGAGATAGGCTTTTCAACAGACCTGAGGCGATTCTGAGCGAGTCGCTCATGTGAATAAGTAAATATATAGGTGAGATTATTGGGCTTCTATTGTTTCGTTGTCCGTGTATTTAGGAATAATCCTACCATATAGAACTCTCTTCTTCCTAACAATTCATCTGCAGTCAAGCTTATATCTAGTGTCGTAGTGTTTCTTTGCAAAAAGGCAAAATCATATTGATATAAAATGCCGCTACCTGGCTATGACCACCCTCCTCTGGCAGAAAATCTCCACCAGTTCTGTGATGCAAACGAGTCTAGCCTCCAGCAAGTCCTCACCATGGATGAGGGCTTTCCGTTTCCAGACCATCAGATCGTTCCTTATTCAAATATCAATGAAGAAGATTGTCAAGGCCCTTCTGTCATGAACGACGGTATGCCGGACTTTTCAGTGGCAGAGAGTTTTGATCAGAATTTTTCATACATAAACGATTTTCACCGGCAGCCGCAGCCTCAATCCGGCAACAGAACTTCTGCAATAAAGGCTCCCTTGTCCACGGAAGAAATCATGAAATTGGCCGGATCTCACTACATGCGACTCGGAGATCAGGCCGCATACGGGGTTGTTCCGGCGTTGCCCACGGAAGAACAGAAAAGCCTTGAACTCGCCTATCTTCTCTTCTCTGCGGCAGAAATGGTGGGCAACAAGCAATACGACCAAGCGACGCGGCTGCTCACACAATGCAGGCAATTGTCCTCCCAATTCGGAAATCCCACGGAGAGGCTGTCTTACTATTTCTCAGAGGCCATGGAGGAGAGAATCGAACGCGAGACAAGGGGTTCGAAGAAGCCGCAGGATCGACAGCCGGATTTCTTCTACAATTTCAAATGCGAATTTGAGAAAAACGAATTCTATGCGCTGGTGGCTTCCTTCATAAAACTGATTCCCTTCAGCAAAGTCCAACAGTTCACGGCTGTCCAGGCGATCATAGACGCGGTGGGGAATTCTAAAAAGATTAATGTGATTGATCTCGGGATTCGGACCGGGTCTCAGTGGACGGTGCTCATTCAGTCTCTTGCTGAGAGGCCGTCCAAATCGCTTGAGCTGCTGAAGATTACGGCAGTGGGGATGAACGCCGAGGAGCTCAAGAACAGCGGAAGGAGACTTCACGCCTTCGCCGAATCGCTGGGGGTGCCATTTTCGTTCAAGATGGTGGAGATCTCGAACCTGAAGGAGCTTAACGAAGGCCTACTCAACGTTAACTCCGGCGAGGCCGTGGCAGTGTACGCCCCAACTGTGCTGCGAAGTCTGTTATACGAGCCTGTTCTTCTGGATAATCTGATGTCCGTGATCAAGAACCTAAGGCCTTTGATTATGGTGAATTCCGAAGTAGAAGGGCAGCACAATTCTCCTTCTTTTGTGAAGAGATTCATTGAAGTTATTTTCTATTATAGTTCGTATTTTGATATGTTAGAGGCGCAGCTGGAGAGGGATAATCCTGAAAGGATGAAGATTGAAGAAGTGTTCTGTGGAGAACATATAAGGAATATGATAGCTTGTGAAGGGAAGGAGAGGACTGTGAGGCATGTTAGAGCGGATATATGGATGTGTTTTTTCAAGGAGGTGGGATTTAAGGAGATCGGATTTAGTTATCAGGCGTGGTATCAGGCGAGATTGTTGTTGGCCGAGTCTCCTCATGGGGAATGTTTAACGCTTGATCGCAACGGATTGGCAATGACACTTGGGTGGAAGGGAACTCCCTTCCATGCGCTTTCTGTGTGGACTTGCAGGTGAATGGCCTTGTCACGGTTATTATCTGGTTTTTAAAGCTTCTTTTGGCTCGTGGTTTTAGCCATGACCAAATCACAAGTTTGTTCACGACACGAGCTATTTTTAAATGGCAGGTGTTTCGTTTCGAGGATAAATTGAAATTTTTTCATTGAGGTATATTCTTTCGATGGAAATTTCGATTTTTTAATTAATCAAATTATATTTTTGTTATTTTATTTGTTTAAATAAAAATATAAAAATTATAATTTAGATGTATATACAATGATCGGTTAGACTAATTACTATAGTTTTTAATAAATTCTAAACAATACTATAAACCTGCCCTACAAATAACTTTCAGTATATGTTTAGTGAATTTTAAGTTGTTTGTTTGGTTACATTTTAACGAATGTAGTGTCCACTTTAGGACACGAAAGCACACGGCAATCTAGGCCACTTCTGTCCATCCAAGCAAATAATTCCACTTGCATGTGTCCAACTTTACCCCATTGCCATAGGATGTGGTATTGAACATAAAATAATATATATTTTGATGCTAATTTATTTCAATGTCTCAAGTTATGCCCGTCGTCACAAAATACAAAATACCACATAAAACAAACATACCTGAAATCAATTATTCTTTCTTTAATGTTACACATTATTTTGTTTTTGGCAAAAGTAAATATTTAATTAAATGAAAAGCAGATAAGCTAACAGAATAAGCATACATCTTTATATTAAATACGTCGCTAATTCCAAAAATAGAAACCCCTTCAAAATGTTCCAAGATTGGTATGAATGGAATTGAAAAGGTCCATCCGCCCAAGTAAAGAATTGTTACAAAGAATGAAGAAGCTAATAGATTCAAGTAAGACGCCATCTAGAATAGACAAATTTAAATTATGTAAAAGAAACCAATTTAATACTCGAATATTTAGTTTGATAACTTGTTATGAATTAAATACTCGAATATTTAGTTTAATAACTTGTTATCAATTTTTCTTTTGCCTCATGCTGCTAAAGACAAAATGAAGAAAGCTAAAAACCTTATGAGTTGATGCGACAGATTCCATCCTAGAAAACCATATGTGCATTGTGCTTCAACTATGTTAATTGTGCATGAATTGTTGGACAATTCTAGTCGATGGAAACATCACGGTTATCCTTTCTATTCCAAAACCTTGCGTGAAACTTTTGTTTCATACGCCTTCTCAATGACCACTGCAAAATTGAAAAGAACAATAGAATGTCTATAAATTGTCTCAACTTTCGTTATTTTTTTCTGGGAGAGGAGAATTGTGTAACGGATTACAATATATTATTATAATAATTGTGTAAATTATTTATTTTAAAATTTTAAATAATTTTTTTTTTTTAAATTGAATTTGTGAGAATAGAGGGTCGTACATGGATCCTTCACCTTTAAATAATACATTCATTTTTCATCTTAATTGACTTGTTATAAATAGTTTTATGATTTTTAATTTAATTTTTTTTTAAATTATAATTATTATTATTTGTGAATTAAGATACATCCATATTCTATTTTATTTAATTTGTTTACACACTTTTATCCCTTTTAAAATTGTCCAGTATTCAACTTCATTATTTATCTTAAATCCGTTATTGAAAGTGTAATAAGACAAATAATATTACGTATTATTTCTAATTATTCCTCCTCCTTTCCTTGATCTTGCATTACATTTAGAAGTTCCATAAAAATTCAATTTGAGCAACTTCAATTCTAATGGTTTACACTTTATATTATTTTCCTTCTTTTAATTACTCTTGTAACTAACATCATAATTCCAGTCATAGTCCATGACTTGACTTCATCTATCAAGGCTCTTTTCTTTAAGACTATGAATTGGGTGAGTTGATTGGGTTGGTTTAGACTCCTCTATGGCTAAACAAATATTCCTTTTAATTACCTCTAAACTCTTTTCCTTTTTATCCATATAATCCAAAGTATTGTATCTTTTGATATATCCTATATTGTTTGTAAAGCCTTATTTTTAAAAGTGCTCTACCATTGCTTTAACCATTCTTTAATTTTATCATTCATCGCCATGCATTTATCAAAAATATTAAGAATTCATTGCCATAGTTTCTAGGCTATTCAGCAGTATCCCAAGAGAGGGTCTATGCTCTCCTCTCAACATAGACCACGTTATGAGGGGCCATAAAAAACTCTTTTCATAAGGTTATACAAGGATAAAATTATTATATGACCTGCTATCTCAAAACCTATTTTGTCTTTAGGAATGCTTGAGTTATCCCAAATATCTCTTCATATTCTTTTAGGATTCCTATATTTTTGGTTATTTACATTATATTTACTTCTTTTTGTGTATTCTCCTATGTTATTCAACTTACAAATCAACATATCCTTATCTTCCCTCAAAATAGTCATTGTTATTTTTTATCTCACTTACCACCTAGCATCAATGTCTTGTATATTTATAAAAAATAATTCTTTTCATTTGTATGTTGATTCTAGATCCTTGTATATAATGTTTGAAACCCCATCACCATATTTATCTTAAAGTAACCTCATCCATGGTTTCAAAATTGGATCTAGAATAAGTGGTTTTTATCACATCAAGTATCTATCCAAATAATTTTATTTCTTTAGTTTCTAGCACCCATCTTAGACCTTTAACCACTAAATAAATTAATTATTTTAAACCATCCTATAGTAAAAACCACCTAGTAGTGAGAATGCAATAAATATGAATCTTGGGTCATTGATCTCACTGCACTTAGAAGAATTATTTTCTATTATATTTGAATCTCTTTGCACAATTTTCATATTACTTTTTTCCTAAGAGCAATGTTTTTATCCATAAGAACTCTTAAAATAAGACTTCCTCTAGTTTTATCATGACACACCTTGTTCTAATTCATCAAATAAAATTTATTATTATCATGTAATCATGACCATAAAAATGATCTCATAATATAGATTAAACACTTTTTTGTCAACATTAGCATAGTATACAAGGGCATATAATATGTTATACTGAATTGTAAGACTTATTTTATTAGTTGCACTCTTCATAATAATAATAACTATCTACCTTTACATATCGATAGTTTACTATGAACTTTACGTTTAATTGGATTCCATCATTCTATCCTCAAAAAAGGGTATCCCTAGAAAATTTTCTAGCAAATGTGCCTCCTCCATTTGAAGTAACCTACATATCCCTACTTTGATTCAATTTGGAGTGTTTAGGAAGTAAATTTTAGAATTTATCCTATTAACATTTTGGCCAAATGCTCTTTTATATTCTCTAATAAGTTATTCAATATTGTATTCTTATATATCCCTACCCTCCCAAAAAGTATTGTATCATATACAAACTATTGATGAGTGATGTTGACAAAGTTATTACTAGCCTTAAGTCCACTTATTAAACCACATTTGTTAGCCTTATTCAAGCTCCTATCCAATATTGCTACCACAATAACAAAAAATATGGTTATAATGGATCTATCTATCTAAGACCTCTCTTAGATTTAAATAATTCTATTACTAATCCATTGACTAGCATTGAATATGATACTATAAATACACATGATTTAAGCCATTAGATCCATTTATTCCCAAATCTATTTTTTCTAATATTACAAAAATAAAATCCTATTTAACCCTATCTTAGGCTTTACTCATATCATATTTTGATATTATTTCCCTCTCTTTTCTTGAATATAACTTGATGATATACTATGATACCATCCAAAATTGGTCTTTGTTTCATAAATTCTCATTGCTCTTTTGAAATAATTTTGTCTAACAATAGTCTTAACCAATATTCCATCACTTTGGAGATTATATTATATACCATATCATATAGACTTATGCGCATAAATAAATCAAATAATTTTGCATCCCTCTTTATTAGAATTATGGTAAGATATGTTGCATTTATTTTATAAGATATGCACTATTTTACCATAAATTATTCCACTATTATCAATAATTAATCCTTTACTATATCTTGATTATGCTAATAGAATATTGTGGAAAACCCACCAAGACTTGGGGATTTACCCTTATAAAAAAAAATGACCTAAATAAACTTCTTCTAGAGTAAAGGCTCCATCAATTTTCTATTATATTCATCTGGTATAATTGAAGGCACTTCTTATAGTAGTTTATCATTTAGAAATTCAAATTTCTACAATCCTGGAATATATTGATAAATAAACCTTACCACCTTTCTATTTTCACTTTGGTCTTCAATACAAACCCCTTCTACTAATTCTCGATGCTAATATCTATATTGTTTCCATCCTATGATAAAACATTTTTGTTTTTATCTCCTTATTTTAACCACGTCTGTCTTAATTTTAATCTCTAAATTTTATTTTTCTTATTTGCTAATAAAATTCCTTTCCTTTGATCTTGGATTATTATCATCACCTTTTTATATTTTTGAAAATTTCTCTTTTAGTTATTCTTTCTTCTCTTTTTTTATTGAAAACTATTTTTGTTTCATTCTTTTAATCTATATGTCATTGATTTTATTTGTTTTGTATGTGTATACAATCCATTATTTCTTGAATAATTCCATGTTTACACTCTCATATCAATAAATTATTAATGGTCTTCCCACATCTACTCATATTTAAAATATGATATTTTTCAAATTCACTTATCACCATTTATACACTTATTTGCTAGTGATATAAACCAATCCTTGTGAAGGTATTAATTTTAGCACAAGTTCCTCAATCTAGTCAATGATATAAGAGTATGAATCTATCTAATTTTTTTGCTATTAAGTTTTGGTATCTCATGTTCTTGGTCCATGTATAGTTTTCCTCCTCAATCTCAAACTTCCATAGATTATTATTTTGAATAAAAATAGAGAAATCTCTCATACATTGGATTATTTTCTTAATTCCCCTAAATTTTATATCCATATTTGTCATGGCATTAAAATATCCTATGATCATGAATCATATTTTTTATTATTTATTTCTCATAAGGGCTTCAATACCACTCCATACTTATAATCTACCTAACTAATTTGTAGGTTCATAGTCATTATTAAGGATGCTATGAATATCTAAAAAGTAGCATGTAATTAATGAGTCTACCTAATGCCTTGTTTTATGAATGGTCGCATAGGAGACCCTAATAGAATTCCAACATGTTAGAATTACCCTACCACTCCTTTAGAATCCATAGCATTCCATTCACATGCTCTCCATACTTCTTCCATAGCTCTAGAAATTTTTTCTTTGTCATTTTAGTTTCTTGGATACAAATAATATCAGGCTTATTACTTGAATTGTGGTTTGTGATACACCTCTTCTTTGTCATGTGTACTTGTGAAATTCTATGATTTACCTCTACCCTAAAATCTTAAAATCCAACAAGCTAAAAAGTATTAATCTATAAAGGAACTCTTAGCCGATGTATGTGTATGTGTAGATATATATATATATATATATATATATATATATATATATATATATATATATATATATATATATATATTTTTATATAATTAAATAAAAGGTTGTAATGTACTTACCAAAAAAATGGTACTAAAATATTTCTCTCTTAAACTAGTTTATATAATGTTTTTGCATCCATAAGGTGATTTGATAGTGTTTCCACATATGTGATCCTTGTTGTGAAAAGAAAAAAATATTTAAATTACAAAATTAAAACAAAAACAAATAATGTTAAAATAAGTGAATATTCTCTTAAGTTCCACTAGGATAGACACTTGAGTTTCCACTCCTCCATGTGTCAGGAGAACTCTCAGTGGTGTCTTCTTGATTTTTCGCTCCTCCATGTGTTAGGAGAACTCTTAGTGGTGTCTTCATTAGGTCTGATGAGTTGTTGTAATCCAACGGTTCTCATTGATCAACTCTGCTATTTATACAAAGTTGATCCTAGAGGTAAATCAATCAGTTGCACTCTTCTCTTCATCTTTTATGTAATACTTTTCATATCTATTATTGTGAAATTCTAACATGGTATCAGAGCAGGATATATTTTGCTAGTATTCTCTCTTGAAGGTTCTAGGATCTTATTCATTTACTTTGGATAATTTTTTTGGCTATCTAACTTCAAAAGTTTGCATTAGTCTCCTTTTATCCATTGTTATTTTTTTTTCAGCATATTTATTTTTTATATGTTGCATATTCTTGAATTGCTTGAGGAAATTTTAAGAAAATATAGCTATTTCCTTTCTTTAACACGGTTTACCCTATGTGAAGGTACTTTTATCGCCTTTCTTTTCAAAGGAAAATAGCCTTTTATTTTCTTTATTTTTTTTCCCTCAGCATATTCATGTTGGTATTCGTATTCTAACACTTCTAGTTAATTCATTTTTTTTTCTATTAAAAGAGAAAATCACATAATATCTCAAGTGTTATATTAGATATTGTTATATGAGTTTCTTTTTGCTCGTGAGGATTTAAATACCTCACTCATTATTATTAAACTCAACGTTCGATCTCAACATTATCTCATGCTCTGGAACTCAACATTCGTTCTTAATGTTGGGCTCATTCGACATCAACATTCATGAGTTTCTAGTCATTGAGAAGGCCTGCCACTCTCATTGGCACACTCTCCTTGGAGCTCCCATTCACACTCTAGTTGGTTCCATTTCAAACGAGCCTCTAAATCACTCTGGCGCACTCCCGTCTGATTCACTCATTTTATGATTTTTTCCTCTCGGAGTCTATTCAACTGGCACTCTCTATCTCAGACAGTATAAATTTCTTCCTCTCGGATTCATTTCAAAATATTAATGCTTTACATTTTTTAGTTAAAGGCATTTGTGAAACTTTCACTCCTTCCTTTTGGTCAAGATCTGAGTTACACAGCGCTCTTTGAAAATGCTATCTAACGATTTACGCAGGTCTCTCAGATTTAAGCAGCAACAACACTATCTAACATTTTTTGTAGGTCCTTCCGTTTCACGCAAGCATCAATTTTATCTAATCAATTTCTGCAGTGTTACAATTTTGTTTAGATTGCTTTCGAACACGTTTTCTTTAGAAAACACTAATTAAAAATGTTTTAAAGCATCTTTTTTTTAAAATAACATTTTCTGCAGCATTACATTTTTAGAACTAAGGTTTGCTCGCAGGTGATAGCTTCGCCCATACAACCCTTTCGAGGGGGCATCTCCTTTTGACATGTTTTCTGCAGGTCTCTCCGTTTCACGTAGGCAACAATTTTATCTAATCAATTTTTGCAATGTTAAGTGTTTGGGAGCTAAGGATAACTCGTCGAAAAAACACCATTGTGGACTCTCTCGACGGTTTCATCTGTTCACGTTCCCTGGTTTCGCTTTCTGCCACTTGCTATTTCTCGAAGAAAGTCTGTAAATCTTCTTTTTTTTTTCTGCATTTCCTTTTGTTACATTCGATTCTTCCGAATCATGGTGTTTCGAAATTCCTTTGTCTACATTTTTTTTGGCAGACCTCATATTTTATTTTGAGTCTCCACGAAAATGGTAGTAGACAAATATTGTATTTTAATAATAAAATATTTCTTTGGGGGGTTCTTTAAGTGCAAGTTTTTGCACTCTTATGTGTCAAAAGGGGGGGTGTTCTTTTCTTTGCATATTCTCTTTCAATAGTTTATTAAATCTAGATATCTAATAGTTGTTTATCTTCTTTATTTTAAATTTATAACATAAATTTACAAATATTGGTTTATTTATCTCAATAAGGGATATTTCCTTTCAAAATTAGATATCTAATATTTGTTTTTTATTTAAAATTTATTACATAAGGAAATTTACAATATTGGATTATTTTAGAGAATATTTCGTTTTAAGATAATATTTTTATTTTTTGTTAAACTTTTAAATAGTTTATCAAGATATCTACATTTCTTTCAAAGTAATTTAATTTATAATTTTTTAATAAAATCATATCTTTTAAAATTACTTTGATACACCATTTCACTCAAATATCTTTTGTCTACGTTCCATGTATCAAGCTCCTAAAAACTTATAGTCTCCCTCACGTAAGGGCAGGTTTTTTGGAAACTTGGTATAAAGGCCTGACAAATATTTTCTTAACAACAATTTTCTTTGGAAAACTTTTCTCACCTATCTTGTTTATCAAAATTTGAGAAAAGCTATCTTCCTTATAACATCTTCTAAATTAATTGTTATTGTTAAAATAATAATTTTACACAAGAAGTTACTTTTTTCCTTTGAAATTAATTTTTTACTCTTTCTTATCATTTAGTTTATTAATATATTCGAACTAACTATTTTAAGAAAGAGCTTTTCTCACCTTTTCTTATTCTCTAAGGGTGTTATTGTTAAATCTATAAATGTATTTTACTCTCTAAGGGTGTTATTGTTAAATCTATTTTAAATTAAATCTTAACAATTTTTTAAAGGTTATAAATATATATAAAAGTTTAAATAACTTTTTCATAAAAGTTTTCATAAACCTAAAATTTTCCATAATTGAATTTTTAAGGGGGAAGTATTGGTAATTTAAAACTTCAATCTCTCTCTTGTGTTAAGATGAATTCAATTGAGCCCCTCACCCCTCATAACTTTCACTCATGGGAACCCAAAATTTTAAATCTCTTTCTCTTTCAAAGGGCTAAGAGAAAAGCATCATTTGTAACCTAATAATTAAATTCCTTTTTTGTTTTATCTTTTAGGGAGGGTGTATTCTTCTAGATTTCTTTATAGTAGCCTTTAATTTTTAGAGGTATATATTGTTTATAAAATCTCTAAAAAGTATAAGAAGATATTCACTAACTTCATTTATATCAAAACAAATATATTTTTATTTTATTGTTTTATAGGATCTTTACATTGGCAATTCCTATAAACATTAACTAAAAAAATATTATTAAAACTCAAAAAATATATATTTTTTGGTCAACCAAATCTCTCATTTTCACTTCAATTTCTCATTTGAAGTTAATGGAGGGGTATTTATAGTCGGAAAGTTTTTTCCGAGATGGACACAATGGTGGTGTCCATTTTTTAGTTTCAAGACTTTTTTCAATGATGTTTTTTAAAAATTATTGTATCATGGAGTGCACTCTCGGTTGAACCCAACACTCCTAGCATTGGTGCCCTTGTTTTGTTGGTTGTCCATTTTTTGGACCTTGTTATTCAGCCCATTGTGTCATACAGGTGGATACCACTACTTATGCTTGCAGAGTCAATTTGGACATCCCTTATAATTTTTGTGGTTCTTTATCCATCCTATCTTCACATTATTTTTGTGAGACACTTTGGTTCCAAGGGATTTTTCTAGTAAGAATTCTTTTTATGAGACACTTTGATTTCATGGTTCGCGAGCACCAGTCTGGGAGTATGAATTCTTTTCTACAACAAGTCTCTATGTTTTTGAGACATCTAATGGGTCCATTGTAGGCTTCTTAATGGAATTTGTCCTAAAGAGGGGGTTGAAGAGGACATATTCCTTCCTCTCAATCCTCCATGCACATATTCCTTATTCTTCTATTCTGGTAGGTGGTTTCCCCTTGAAATTTTCTACCATTACCCTAATTTTATTGTTTGTCCACAAGGTTTGGACCTAGTTATCAGCCCATTGTACTCATATAGGTGGAAACCACATACTCATGCTTGTGGAGTCATTTTTGGACTACCCATGCAATTTTTTGTGGTTCTATCTCCATCCTATCTTCACTTTGGTTTTAGGGGACTTTTCTTTAAAGATATTTATTCTTTTGATCACATGTTGTAAATGAGTACCTTATCAGGCCTTGTTGTCGGGACTCATATTTGTGGCTATACCATCTCTATTGTACATGAGTACCTTATCAGGCCTTGGTGTTGGGACTCATCTTATATAGGTATGCCACATATTGTTTATTCCTTTTTCACTTACCCCTACTATCACTTAAGTGGGGTGTTAAAGTATCTTGGTGCATAGAGTTTTTTCACCTCTCTCTCATTCTTCTTATTATTCTTAGAAGCTCTTCATTTGGCAACATATTCAAAGCGAGGAAATACACTTGGAATATATTCCAATTGAGGCATAAATTGCAGACATCTTCACCAAGTCAATTTCTTCTCCGCATTACCTTTAGTTATGAGAAAAACTTGGAGTATTATAGCTGCATTGACAAAGAGGTCTTCCACCTCTCACTATATTATAAATGAGTGCCTCATCAGGCCTTCTTACCGGGACTCATCTTTTATTTTTTAAAGAGGACAATCTTCGCCATATGAAGACAAGCCTCTTTCATACTTCTTTGATTTTTATTGATGGTTTTTCCCACTAGGTTTTTACCATCATTTCAAAACAAAGGGGTGATAGTTGGTTTTTCTCCACAGGGGTTTTTTCCACCAACTATCTATATTGTACATGAGTACCTAATCAGGCCTTGTTTCCGGGACTCATATTTTATTTGTTAAAGAGGACAATCTTCGCCATCCGAAGATAAGCCTCTTTCATACCTCTTTGCTTTTTGATTGATGGATTTTCCCACTAGGTTTTTTACCATCACTTCAAAACAAAGGGGTGATAGTTGGTTTTTTTCCCAAAGGGTTTTTTTCCACCAACTATCTATATTGTACATGAGTACCTAATTAGGCCTTGTTGCTGGGACTCATTTGTAAAAATCTCCCCTAGTATCACTTAAGGGGGGTGTTAGAATAAGTGAATATTCTCTTAAGTTTCACTAGGATAGACACTTGAGTTTCCACTCCTCCATGTGTCAGGAGAACTCTCAATGGTGCCTTATTGAGTTTTTGCTCCTCCATGTGTCATGAGAACTCTTAGTGGTGTCTTCATTAGGTCTCATGATTTGTTGTAATCCAATGGTTCTTATTGATCAACTCTGCTATTTATGCAGAGTTGATCCTAGAGGTAAATAAATCAGTTCCACTCTTCTCTTCATATTTTATGTAATACTTTGCATATCTATTATTGTGAAATTCTAACAAATAAAAGAGGACAAATTTATTCAAAACAAAGATGCAAAAATAAAAATAAAACAATACATATATATTAAAATTAAAGATATTATCATACATAAAAAAAACATACGTGCTCAAAACATAGAAGGAAATAGAGGAAATCATGGTACCATGGAACATATTTATCAGGCATAAAATAAAACTGGAAAGAACATGAACAAAGCAAAAGAGAATAAAATGTGATAATGGAAAATATCACGCTATCTCTAAAGTTGAATTTAAAAAATCCCACCTATATCTAATGTTCTTGCAAATCATATTTTAGGTATCGTTTAAAAAAAAAATTCGTCTTGATAGTTTAAAATCGTCAACCCTACAAGAATATATACAAGATATGTTATTTTTCTATCAATTACACAATATCACAAAGTTGAATATGGCTCTGAGATTATTGGCAACTTCCTTCCAAGGAAACGCTTGTAATAAATTTTATTCGCTAACCTCACATTCAATTGTAGAATGGGATCAACTAGTTGATCTATTTGTAAATGAGTTCAAGGAAATAGATAATCAATCCAAGATATTAATATTATTATTCCTCAATCCTTGCCTATGCTAACAACCAATTGTTATTCACTAGATTATATAAATATAGAAAGAGAAAAAATATTTCATGGAGGTAGAGGTAGCAATTCTCTTCAAGTCCAAATTTTAGGATGAAAATCCATAGTACAAGAGCATAGAAAAGGTCATGGAATTTATTTCGTTAGAGGTTTTAAAATAAGTAAAATTGCACATCTCTACAAGACAAAAGAAAACTTTCTTCCCATCCATATGTACAAAGGAGGAAAATAGGCTACGTTGAAGGAGGAAAAAACATGCTACTATGGTCAAATAAAAAAGGGAAGTTGGAACTAGTACTAGCCTTGTCTCAACATCTCAAGAGGGGTTGAAAGTAATATTGCCAAGGAACTGGAAGAAAAGAAAAACTATATGAAAGCTCATATACTTATTGGGGTTCTTGAATCCATTCCTAATGGATAAAATACAATCACTTAAAAATTTGTACATATGTACGATAAGTACTCTTAGTTTTATGAGGTAGTGTAAATCCTAACCATCTAATAAATTTGAATTAGATACCATATATTGAAATACACCTTTGAATTTTAAATCCACTCTTCATTTTAAAAAAGCTCTCTTAGAAAAAAATATTTCTTGGAAATTAAAACTATTCCCATTACTAAAAAAAAATAATAAAATTATAAAGTTCCTAGAAATATAAGAGTCAATTTGACTTGGCAATCACAAAATAGGCCATTTTTGGATTTCCCTTAAATCCAAGTAGCTTAAATAATTTAAGGTATGAATTATTCTATTACGTAAGGGGTGACTATATCCAACAAATTTTAAAATTTTGTAGTCTATTTTGTAAAAGAAAAATGACATTTAGGTGACCAATATGCATCAAGGACAAATGATGGATGCATTTGGATAATCAATATGAATCAAATAATCTGGTTATTATGGATTTATATTTGTCTACCAATGGCTATGAAAATTTTGTATAGGTGGTCAAAATAATGAAATAGAATTTTGAATTGACCATTCGTTTAATTAATTTATTTATTTTTATCAATATTTCTTTCTAATTTTTATTTACATTTACTTGATTTTATTAAACAATATTTTTTATTGTTTTTAATTTTATTATTATCTATATTAGAGACAAAAGTTTTCTTAATATAATGTAAAACAAATTTTGCAAAGACAAAGATATTAGAAAGAAAGGAAGTTAACAAAGTTAATTTTAGAGATATTAAAGGGGTGTAAAAGGTTTTAAGTTAGGAAGAAGTGCAAATTTGACCTTTCATCAAATGCATAATATTATGCAGAATATAAAGATACAAGTTGAGCATTGAAAGAGCTGGGTTAAGAAAAGAAAAATAAAAATATGTACACATAGGTAGTGAAAGCAAAAAAATAGGAATATATGATTACAAGATGAATGAACTAATTTATTTATTGAAGCATAAACCAAATTTATTCTAAAAGAAACTTAAGAAAAATAAAATAAAAATATCATTACAGTAATCCAATTGTTGGGATATGTAAAATAATTATATGAATGAGAACAAGAAGAAAATGCGACCCTTATAATAATCATAATAGTAAAATTATTTTCATTAAAATATGTTTAGGAAGATATAAAAATAAAGAAATAGCCAAGCCTTGTAATGTGGATGGACTAAAAATATAATTCTTAAAATGGTGAGTAAAAAAATTATCACGAGGATGTTTAATAGCAACTTCTAGAATGAACTTTTGAATAATTGAACAACAAATATGATAATGCATCTCTTCAAGAGTGGAGACATAGACAATCCCTCATATTACTAAACCATATAGTTAATTCTCTCTTTGCATAAAATATTTGCAAGCATGGATTATAATAAAATGAACAACTAGATAGAAGAAAATTAAAAGAGAAGTAAGGATGTTGAAGACCAAATCACTTCATAACACATCACATAATCACTTTTAGATATTCCATTGAGAATCATAGAATGAAAATAGAAAATCCTATTGTTTCTTTATGAATTTTAAGAAATATTTTAACATATGCTTAAAAGTAAATAATAAAGTACAATGGAATAGAGTAATGGCATGAAAGTATAGAACAATAATTCATAGCGTATAAGGAGGTGCATGCTAAAATTTAATATGAAAGCAAGTCTTTCGTAATCATTTATAAATGGCATACAAGCTAAAAATGATGACCATTATTTCCTACCTTATTTATTTTATATATTAAAACATAAAAGAGTGTTTAAACTTGAATGGACGGGATAGTGCTCATTCGATAAGATGTGTCATGATGAGTTTTTTCTTTGTAGATTATCTCATTGTAATTGTAATATTAATGCAAGTTTTGAGTGAGGGAATTTAAATTCCTTACAACACTTTTGAAATGAGGTAGGCATGCATGTAAATACCATTAAAACCAATATTATTATGTTCTCCAATAAAAAATGGTTAAATTATTTTATGAAGGTGATCTTCTTGAAAAAGTAAAAAAGTACAAATATGTTAGGGTAGACATTAGTAATTGTTGAAAGTGTGATCTTATTTATATCTAAATTCAACATTTTATGATGTAATATAGGATACATCTAAGAATATTTATTATACAATATATTAAATGTATTATAATATTTTATTATGTAATCCCTGAGTTATGGTTAATCTTGTTTTTTTAAATCCATATTATAAAATTGTAATTAACCTTAAACCTTTATTGTTATGTTGGATTAAGGTTAATATAATTTATGTATTTGTAGATTTGGTATTTCTATAAATACCCCCACCACTCCCCATTTAATAATCTAATTATTGTGAATCTTATTTATAAACAAGATAGTGATTATTCATGGTGCCTAGTGATTATTAATGGCATGCCTAGTGGGACTCCAATGATACATAATTAGCTCCAGAATTAAAACAAGTAATAGGTATTTGACTTGATGACGGTCTTAGTCTATTTTCCACTTGTTGAAACACTCTTTTCTCACCAGGAGAATTTGCTCTAGAACAAACACTAGAATAAGTTGTTTTTTAGGGTACCAAACCGAGTTTTGAGTGAAAACCTCTATGTACCTACTTTGAAGAAGTAAGAAGTTGTATTGACCTGGTGACTATACTACAATTCAAAGCACCCAAAATGATTATGAGAGCTCCACCATGGCTAAATTTGAATGGAGGGGATAGTTCTTATTCAAGAAGATGTGTAGTGAGATTTTTTTTCTTTGTAGATGATATTATTCTAATTGCAATATTAATGCAATGTGTGTATATGATTACAAAAGAATGACTTATTTTGAATGGAGGGGATAGTGCTCATTCGAGAAGATGTGTAGTGAGGTTTTCTTCCTTTGTAGATGATCTCATTGTAGACACCAAAACAGCACCAATCCGATTATGTGACTGCAAACACTGATCGCTTTGACAAACACAGCCCCAGGGGCAGCCCTCAGAGGTCAAACAGTGGTCTTAACCACTTTCATAGCAATTTTGTGAGGTCAAGAAGCAATTTGGCACACTTAGACACTTTGCCTAGTAATCGTCTCACCCGGGGACGATTGCTAACTTGAAATCGTCTCACCCGGGGACGATTTCTGAAATCGTCTCCGATGAGGACGATTTCCAAGTTTAACGGGCAAAAAGACAAATGAGGCCAAGTGGCAGCCCAAAAACGGTTAGTTGATGACTCCTGCCTCGCACGCGTGTGTGAGTGGACAAATAGGCCGTTTGAGGACTGTCACAAGGGCATTTATGAAAGCCCAAGTCAATGGAGGACTCCCCTCCCTCATGGGAAGACAAGACTGCCACATGGCGCCTATGACCAACACATGGCATTTGTGCTTCCCTCCCAAAAGAGACCCCTTGGGTCTATAAAAGGTGGGACTTTTCTCACCCAAGATATACAAGTTGAAGGAGTTTTCAAGCAACGAAGTGCTGCCGAGTTGAAGACCCACTTGCATCCCTTTTGGTTCACCTTCCCACATCCACCAATCTCTTTTGCAAGGGAGGTTGTTGGGTGGCTTTTGGAAGCTTGAATCTGACCCAAATCCAACACATGGACACCTGAACCAACCAATTCGCCGACCCCCCAATCCTAAGAGGTTTTGGGCCCATCCCTAGTGGATTGGCGCCGGAATCAAGTGCCAACGGTGGGAGGCCCACTTGGGCACCCCCGCACTTTTCTTAAGTTTTATTTAGAAGCATTCTAGATTACTTTTTCAAGTTGCATTTTGTGTTATTATGTTTGGTGAATTCATAGCTGCAATTTCGTAACTTTTGATCAGATTCTAGTATGTTTTGTGTCGTTTTGTAGTTTCACTAACTTGCAGGAGGCGATATCAAATTCTCGAGGGTAGAGGCCAAATTGGGAGAATCCGACCATCTAGGTCATCCCAAAATGGCCCCAATTACATAACCCCTCTGTCTGCAGGTGTTTTGGAGACCTCGGGAGTCGACATTGGAGCGTGTCAGTTCGGCTTCCCCAACATCGAAGAAATCGTCCCACCCAGGGACGATTTACAGTCGAAAATCGTCCTACCCAGGGACGATTTCCAGTTGAAAGCAGATTGGCCGATTGTCTCAGTGGCAATGGCCTGTTGGTAACATTTTCTGTCTTCTGGCAAGTTTTCAGGCTGTTTAGAATCATTTTGTTCATTGTTTTAGATAAATGTTTGCATGCATCTTTTGATGATTTTAGAAGAACGAACACTTTTCACTTGCAGCAGGTGCTACTGACATCTTGGTTGTTTCTTTGTTCGCAGGAGAAGCAATGGAGGTGAAGAACTCATCGACATCAGCGACGACATCATCTTGGCCCGCCCATTGCAATCGTGGGCACGCGGAAAGAGGAACATTGAGTGATTGTAATCGAATTCTTTTAACGCTCCTAGCCCCTGAAAAGGGAGGAGACGTCATTGTAATAGAGATCAAGGGATATTAATGAAAGGGCTGTGTTTTCTCCATTTGCTTGTGTCTCTTCCAATGCGTTTCTTTTCCATTTCATGCACTTTACGTTTCTAGGACTTAAGCGCATTTGATTTTGGTTATATTGCAATTAGTGTTTCCTTTGCCCGGAATCTCGTGCTTTCAGTGGCGATCACGGTGGGACCTGTTCCCTATTTTTTTAAGATCACAGAAAACTAATCGGGTTTTTGTGTTTTGTGTTTTACAGGTACATTTTTTTTTGCAGACTGTTAATCGTCTCTGACTGTTACGATTACTTTACTGGAAATCGTCTCACCCTGAGACGATTTTAAAATCGTCTCTGCCAGGGACGATTTCTGTTCTGTAAATCGTCTCACCAGGGGACGATTTTTTGTCTGCAGATTTTCAGAGCAGAAATTCAGAGGCAACTGGAGCAGGCAGAGAAGAGGTAGGGATTTTATCATCTCTGTTAAATTTTCTGTTTCTGTTTTCTGTTTCTTTGACTGTTTTCATTTTATCCTGCATACTTAGGGAAAATCATTCATGCTTGTTTCATTTTCGCTAAATAAAATGAACCTCACACACTCCACGCAACAATTTTAAACCAAGGAGCTGGTCGTAAGACCCCAGCCCTTGATCAAGACCATTGGTGGATTTCATCACCACCTTGGCTTGATTTGCATCCATTTCCCGATTGTCAACTGTTGTTAGGCGTAAATCCTGACGAAGACAGACCGAGTGTCACTGGGGTGATTCCCATGCGCGCGAGGATAAGTTTTCTATGGTAGGTGCCATTAACAGGACAATCCCCCTTTCGTACCGCCTACGTACCACGTACCTTCTGCTCTCACGTACCTATAGTCTCCCTCTCGTAAGGGCGGGTATATAGAGAGGTTGGTATATCGGCCTGGTTGGTATATTGAAGGGGCGACCGTTTTGGGAGTTATATGAGCCGTCATAATGCATTTAAACGATCTTCAAAACCTACAAAAACAAAACAAAACATCAAAATGCACTAAACCAGTTTAGGGCACACCATTAATCCTTAAAAGAGATAATCACGGTTTGTGTATGCGTGTGTTCATTTCTGCTTAGTGTAGACAAAAAGAAAAAAAAATCATAAACAAAAAGATAAAAATCTACGCATTTTGTCATTTTCTCCAAAAAGCTCCAAGGATTCCCGTAATCGCTTGGTCACTCCAAAATGCCCCAAAGGTGTCCATGAACCCTTTGGTCAACCCAAAATCACCCCAAATGTGCCCATAAGTGATGCAGGACCATCCAACAAAATATGGGAAATCTTATATTTTTCCCTAAATTTTAGTGCATCTTGCCGAGGCCATAACTTCTCAACCGTAGCTCCGATTGACTTGAAATTTTACAGGGAGTTAGTTGGGATAATTTTAAACAAATATAATTCCCTAGAATTCTATTTGCCCAGAAAAGTCAGTTTTCGGGGCCAAATTCCATCATCTAGTGCCCCGAAATTAGGTTTTAAAATTGGGCACGCAATTTTTTGCACTTTTTGAGCTGTTCGGATGTCAATATCTCCTAATGTATTTAGATCTAGGACTTGAAACTTCATTTTTGTCTTATCTACTATAATAGGGATGCGCACACCAATTTTGGGCCCCATCTGACTCATTTCAATTTTTAGGGTTTTTAGAGAGACATCGTCATGGTGCTCACCCGTAGCCAAGCCCAATCACGGGCGGAGGCTATGGGGAATGTCCAAGGAGGCACGAGTCATCTCCGTTACAATCCCAAGGATTTGGTCATACCACCTTGGCGACCTAACACACAAGGCAGTCCCCTCCACACCTTAAAGGAAAGGGACTACAGGGACACCTCTTCGAGGGGCACTCCTGTTCAACATAGCATTCAACACAAACCCTCCCATGAGGGGTACATCCATAGGAGAGCTCCCTTAGATGCTCGCTATGAGCGGTCATCGCGCGATGAAGCGCTAGGTCAACATAGGGTTCGACGGGAGGAACCACATGATTACATTATCCCTCCTTCACCCCCTCTAGTTGTCAGGACTACAAAGAAAAATCCAGAGCACAAGGCTCCTCAGGTGGGGCGAGCTAACTCCATCCATCCCTTTTTCACTTATGAAAGAGAGCAAGAGGAAGATCCCTACCTTCCTCGAGAGCAATATACAGTGCGGGAGCAATATGCCTCTGCACCTGCTATCTATCAGGACCACTCACTGAGGCCAAAGCCCCGAGGGAATGCCGCTACCCCCAACAAAGGGAGGTCACCTATAGAGATCTTGGATCACTACGATCAAAAATATCTAGGAGAGGCATCTAGGCCTTCTAGACATGAGGCGACAGGACCAACCATCTTAGAATCTATCAAGCACGTCGCACGCCAAATGCAATTCACGCAACTTGAGCTAGAGCGACTAGAGCGACTACATTTAGAGGAATTGTACTATATTAACAAAGAACACCTTCAGCGCCAGAAGGATGAGTTGTTCCAACACACTATGCAGGAGAGCCAACATGAAAGGGAGTACGAGGAAAATCATCGCATTCCTCGAGGACAACAAACAGTGCGGCCTCAAGTACATGCCGCCTACATCGACGAGAGGGAAGCGACCCATTGAAATTTTAGATCATCAAGATCGAGGCCAACACATAAGAGAAACATTCGAGCCTCCTGAGCAAAATAGGGTAGACCGAACTGACCCGATAGTCGCCAGACATACCACCCGTCAAGCCCAAATCACGCGGCTTAAACAAAGTCATCAGGAGATAGAGTATCGACACCGCTTGGATAGAGAGCGCATGCAACGCGAAGCGGATGAGTTACGCATAGAGCAAGGTCATCAGGAGTTAGAAGACTTATACATGCAACGCAAAGCAGATAAGTTGCGCTATAAACTACCTGAGAAGACTCCAACCCCTCACACACATAAGACAAAACATTATGAGAGGCACAACCCCCGGGTGCAAGACGAGTCTCCGCGACCTTATCAAGCATCACCCCCGATGCCTCCTAGACATGAGCGGGAGGCTGATCCTATAACCAATGATGGGTGCCTTCCTCAGACATCCACCCAAGTTTATGAGCCACCCTTAGAAAGTCATCAAGAAGCCTCTAAGGAATCAGAGCGAGAAGAAGAGCGGGATGAAAAGCCCTACCAAGGCATGGGGGGTGCCATCAGGCCACCCCTCCATAGGCCCCAAGTTCCTCAACAAGAACCAACCAAAGAGGAGGAACTCAAATCTCCCGATACATGCAAAGCACTAGAGCACTTAGAGTTGGTAGAGACCAAGATTTTGGAGCTCCCAAGGCCCAACTTACATAAGGCTCCTTTCGAAGAGGATCAACCTTTAACCGTAGGGCTACCTGATGATGCAGTCCTCCATGTCTCAGAATCTCCAGATTCTGATGAGCTATACACATTGTCCGAAGGTGAGGATGAAACAGACATAGCCCACAACAATCACATAAGACAGCATCGGCATCCCATAAAATTTGAAGAAGCATGTCAACAGATAAACATAATACTAGGGCATGAGTGGCGCGTTAACCCACCAGAGTGGGACCAAGCATTACATCCGCCACGTTGGGCACACAAAGAGCAACTTCCACCAAGAGACATCATAGCAACATCAGTGCCGCGGGCGGACCCTGTCCTCATCTCCGTGCATAGGGCTGATCCATTCATGCCCATACCTCTAGAGCCGGATCCGAAGTGCAAAGACCATCAAGTCAGGGGTACCTCTATCCCCTAAAGAACCATAATTCAAACCCAAAATGCTCCAAGGATTATCGCAATCACTTGGTCACCCAAAAAGCTCCAAGGATTATCGCAATCACTTGGTCACCCCAAAAAGCTCCAAGGATTATCGCAATCACTTGGTCACCCAAAAAGCTCCAAGGATTATCGCAATCACTTGGTCACCAAAAAGCTCCAAGGATTATCGCAATCACTTGGTCAACCAAAAAGCTCCAAGGATTATCGCAATCTCTTGGTCACCCAAAAAGCTCCAAGGATTATCGCAATCTCTTGGTCACCCAAAAAGCTCCAAGGATTATCGCAATCTCTTGGTCACCCAAAAAGCTCCAAGGATTATCGCAATCTCTTGGTCACCCAAAAAGCTCCAAGGATTATCGCAATCTCTTGGTCACCCAAAAAGCTCCAAGGATTATCGCAATCTCTTGGTCACTCAAAAAGCTCCAAGGATTATCGCAATCTCTTGGTCAATCCAAAAAGCTCCAAGGATTATCGCAATCTCTTGGTCACCCAAAAAGCTCCAAGGATTATCGCAATCACTTGGTCAAAACCAAAAAGCTCCAAGGATTATCGCAATCACTTGGTCAAAAAAATCAAAAAACAAAACAACAAAAATCATCAAAAACAACAAATATTTGCATCTCAATTCTAGGCATACTCAAATTCATCAAAAAATTCATATTCTCGCACCTCATCTTCACCTTCACCAAAATCAATCCATCAAAATTACAAAAATATGTAGCTGCATTAAGCATTGCATCCATACATTGCATATTTGTAGTCATACAGGTCAAAGGCACCATAGGCTGCAATAGCTCTGATAGTCCATCTTGTTCCACATTGTCCCATTTTACAAAAACAACAAAAACACCATGCATAACTTTTACCACACTACAGTCAGTGGTCTATTAATGTACCAAGAGTTTTCGTGATTCAGTCATCATTTTCCTCTTTAGCCATGTAATGTATCAAGTCGAACAGATTTTACGAAGGTAGAGTCATACTTGAAATACACCTTGTTACGTAACATCCCAACACAAATTAAAACACATAAAACAATTCCCGAGTTGTGTGAACGAAAGATGAAACCTGCACAGTAATCCAGGTCACCATAAGCGAAACGGTTATCTTGCTCATCCCCCTGTGCGAATGACCCCAAGAATGCTGAGAGTTGGCAAAAGGACAAGCATCCTCCCTACCCAATTCCCTAAGAATCCCTAAAGTTCTCAATAGTTGCAAAACATCAAAAAATTTGCAAAACGTCAAAACTCCAAAATTTGACATCCTACAGTGCACACATCAAAAGGCACAAGCAATAGTGATTTTCATCACTCCATATCCCCAATCCCTTGCTCAAAAGAAAAACAAATCAAAATAAACAGTGATCTTATCACTACAAACGAGCAAGTATCCCAATACAATTGAAGAAAAGAAGGGAGTTGAACTTGAATCCCTGGAACTCTCAGCATTCTATAGGTCATAAGGCAAGCTTCAGTACCGATTTGGTTGATAGCCTATCGGTAACTGACAGTAAACCTCTCGCATGACGATATATCTATCACATTAACTTGCGTATAGATCAATGTTTGCATGTGGATGAGCTAGCTTATGGCATCTTGGATAACACCGTAGATTAATCTAACTAAATACAACAAAGGAGTTAGTGGAGCTAATTAGGTGATCCTCAGTACAGGTTCGGTTGAAAGCCCATCCGGCACTGGCGGTATCCTGATAAATACCACATAAATGAACTCAATTGCACACACAGGGATGTGAAATAGCTTGGTCAAAAACAAGTCCGATTCATACCTTGTTCAAAAGTCTTGTAAGATAAAGTACAGTCTTGGCTAGTGAGTTAAAACCGTCTGAGTCTCAGAAAACCTTAGCTACATTTCTAAACCAACTGCGCTACTTTTCATCCTTACAATACCATCAAAAAAATACAAAAAAAAAAAAACCACATGTATACATACAAAGTCATGCATCACAGGAATCGCCTAAAAACAAAATAACAGAGTTCTAAACGAGTCTATGGTGCCATAGCCAAACATCACAAACCCCATTCATCCATTTCATATCTGCATATCACATATAAATCAAAACCATTTGCATTCATCATAGCATATGCATCCATCAAAATAAATCAACATGCATACATCCATATTCATCAACCATCATGCACAAGATCAATATATGCATCCATCAACATCAATCATTATGCATAACATAAAACAAAAAAAAAAATCAAAACAACAAAAACAACAAATAAATGCAACACAAAAACAAAAAGCAATAAACATTGCCAGACACAAGTGCTCTTGCACTTAACCTCTTGGCATAGAAAAACTGATGTCAGGGTCTACATTGTCGCTATCCTACTCCCTAAGAAGGCTACCATAGCCGGACCGCTCCACGGGAAGATGGATTTTTGACAATTTCATCCCCAAATGACGTCACAAAAGGGTCAAAGCCCACTCAAAAACAATAAGAAAATCAAAACAACAAAAAACAATAAACATTGCTAGACACAAGTGCTCTTGCACTTAACCTCTTGGCATAGAAATTGATATCGGGGTTACAAATTATCACTATCCTACTCCCTAAGAAGGCTACCATAGCTGGACCGCTCCACGGGAGACGGATTTTTGAAAATTTAATCCCCAAATGGTGTCACAAAAAAAAAAACAACAAAAAAAATGCAACACAAAAACAAAGCAATAAACATTGCCAGACACAAGTGCTCTTGCACTTAACCTCTTGGCATAGAAAAATTGATGTCGGGGTTTACATTGTCACTATCCTACTCCCTAAGAAGGCTACCATAGCTGGACCGCTCCACGGGAAGACGGATTTTCGACAATTTAATCCCCAAACGTAAAAAAAACAATAAATGGTAAAAAAACAACAAAAACAAAAAAAATGCAACAAAAAAACAATAAACATTGCCGGACAAAAGTGCTCTTGCACTTAAACTCTTGGCAAAGAAAATAGATGTCGAGGTTCAAATTATCGCTCTCCTACTTCCCCAAGAAGGCTACAATAGCCGGACCGCTCCACGGGAAGTTAGATTTTCGATGATTTCACCTCATTACGGCATCACCAAAAGGGTTAACACCCACCAAAAATAGGTCCAAATGTTGGAAAAATTGCACACGCTTAACGGTAAACCCTCTAAAGGCACCCTTGCACAAGTCATCTTGGGTCAAGCGACTCGTCGCTTCTCTCACGAAGGTCATTCCCTCATCGATTCGTCGCTTGAGGGGGTAGTCACACTTAGTCACCAACCAACAATCACACACCCAATTAAGGAAAATGACATGCATTCAAAGAATCATTGACAAAGACAATCACGCTCCTGCTTGGGGCAGTAAACAAGCAACAATCAAATCAATCAAACACTTGGCATTTCGTGAATCATGAACACAAGGTTCCCCCTGAGGATAAAAATGCCCTTTCGCTTGTTCATGATCGATCAATGTCTAAGTTCAAGTCACACCTCACCAAAATAGGTTAATACTTGAAATCAAATTCCTTAGCTCGTCGGAAGCAAGGATTCAAGAATGCATGCCCTTTCCATACTTGGGGCATCAAAAGTTGGTTAGGTTACCAAGAAACCCTAATCATTAGTGCTTTGGTTATCTATTTTTGCTCAAGACCTGCGTCACCCACAGTGCTTCCCAAAAAGGGGCATCTGTAGACACCAAAACAGCACCAATCCGATTATGTGACTGCAAACACTGATCGCTTTGACAAACACAGCCCCCAGGGCAGCCCTCAGAGGTCAAACAGTGGTCTTAACCACTTTCATAGCAATTTTGTGAGGTCAAGAAGCAATTTGGCACACTTAGACACTTTGCCTAGTAATCGTCTCACCCAGGGACGATTGCTAACTTGAAATCGTCTCACCCAGGGACGATTTCTGAAATCGTCCCTAGGTGGGACGATTTCCAAGTTTAACGGGCAAAAAGACAAATGAGGCCAAGTGGCAGCCCAGAACAGTCAGTTGATGACTCCTGCCCCGCACGCGTGTGTGAGTGGACAAATAGGCCGTTTGAGGACTGTCACAAAGGCATTTATGAAAGCCCAAGTCAATGGAGGACTCCCCTCCCTCATGGGAAGACAAGACTGCCACATGGCGCCTATGACCAACACATGGCATTTGTGCTTCCCTCCCAAAAGAGACCCCTTGGGTCTATAAAAGGTGGGACTTTTCTCACCCAAGATATACAGGTTGAAGGAGTTTTCAAGCAACGAAGTGCTGCCGAGTTGAAGACCCACTTGCATCCCTTTTGGTTCACCTTCCCACATCCACCAATCTCTTTTGCAAGGGAGGTTGTTGGGTGGCTTTTGGAAGCTTGAATCGGACCCAAATCCAACACATGGACACCTGAACCAACCAATTCGCCGACCCCCCAATCCTAAGAGGTTTTGGGCCCATCCCTAGTGGATTGGCGCCGGAATCAAGTGCCAACGGTGGGAGGCCCACTTGGGCACCCCCGCACTTTCCTTAAGTTTTGTTTCAAAAGCATTCTAGATTACTTATTCATGCTGCATTTTGTATTATTCTGTTTGGTGAATTTGTAGCTGCAATTTCATAGCTTTTGATCAGATTCTAGTATGTTTTGTGTCGCTTTGTAGTTTCACTAACTTGCAGGAGGCGATATCAAATTCCCGAGGGTAGAGGCCAAATTGGGAGAATCCGACCATCTGGGTCATCCCAAAATGGCCCCAATTACATAACCCCTCTGTCTGCAGGTGTTTTGGAGACCTCGGGAGTCGACATTGGAGCGTGTCAGTTCGGCTTCCCCAACACGAAGAAATCGTCCCACCCGGGGACGATTTACAGTCAAAAATCGTCCTACCCAGGGACGATTTCCAGTTGAAAGCAGATTGGCCGACTGTCTCAGTGGCAATGGCCTGTTGGTAACATTTTCTGTCTTCTGGCAAGTTTTCAGGCTGTTTAGAATCATTTTGTTCACTGTTTTAGATAAATGTTTGCATGCATCTTTTGATGATTTTAGAAGAACAAACACTTTTCACTTGCAGCAGGTGCTACTGACATCTTGGTTGTTTCTTTGTTCGCAGGAGAAGCAACGGAGGTGAAGAACTCATCGACATCAGCGACGGCATCATCTTGGCCCGCCCATTGCAATCGTGGGCACGCGGAAAGAGGAACATTGAGTGATTGTAATCGAATTCTTTTAACGCTCCTAGCCCCCGAAAAGGGAGGAGACGTCATTGTAACAGAGATCAAGGGATATTAATGAAAGGGCTGTGTTTTCTCCATTTGCTTGTGTCTCTTCCAATGCGTTTCTTTTCCATTTCATGCACTTTACGTTTCTAGGACTTAAGCGCATTTGATTTTGGTTATATTGCAATTAGTGTTTCCTTTGCCCGAAATCTCGTGCTTTCACTCATTCTAATTGTAAGATTAATATAAGATTTGAGAGACCATTTAAAGTCCATAAAATACTTTTACAATGAGGTAGGCATGCATGTAAATATCATTAAAATCAAGATCACGATGTTAGCCAAAATATGGTTAAATAATTTTTATGAAGGCGATCTTCTAGAAGAAGTAACAAAGTATAAAATACATTAGGGTAAACATTAAAAATTATTAAAAGTATCATATGATTTATGTCTAAATATAGGATATACCTAAGGAAATTTATTATACAATATACTAAATTTGTTATAATATTTTATTATGTAATCCCTATGGGTTAGGGTTAACATTGTTATTATTAAACCCATCTTATAAAATTCTAATTAACCTTTGTTGTGGCTGATCCACAACACACACCAAAATTGGGGACCCACCTTTTTGCATGCTTTCAAAGAAAATCTCAGTGACCCAGATGCTAAAAATCGAGAAAAAGGGGTAAAATTGGACAAGGATAAAAAGTGTCGCAATATCGCGACATGTCATGCCATCGCTGCCAAAAAATGAAAATTGTCGCGATATCGCGACATGTCGCGATATCGCTGTCGAAAATGAAAAAGTGTCACAAAATCACGACATGTTGCTCTGTCGCAGCTGAAATAGAAGAGAGAAAAAGAAAATGAAAAAGTGTCACGAAATCGCAACATGTTGCTCCGTTGCGACCGAAAGAGGAGAAAGGCAGAATGGAAAATTATCGCGAAATCGTGACATGTCGCAAAATCGTGGGTTAAACCAATCAAACATGGCAAGGCACTAAAAGCGTCGTGATTTCACGACAGAAAATTGCAAAGGGGCACGAAGCAGAAAAACATCGTGATATCGCGACAGAAAGCAGCAAAGGAGCATGAAGCGGAAAAATGTCACGATATCGTGATAGGTCGTAGTTTCGTGGCCCCCAAGCAGCGAAGTTGTACGGATGGAAAATATGTCACGATTTTGTGACATGTCACGTTTTCACTGCCAAATACAGTAAGAGCAGCCCGAAATAAAAAGCGTAGCGAATTTGTGATGAAAATTTGGCAAAGCGGTACGGAAGTGAAAAATGTCATGATTTCACGACAGGTTGCAGCCAAAGGTGTGCCAAGTGAAAAACGTCGCGATTTCGTGACAGGTTGCGAAAAAAGAGCGTACCAAGTGAAAAGCGTCACGATTTCATGACAGAAAGCTGTAGGATAACTCCGAATGAAAAAGCATCACGATTTCACGATAGGAAGCAGCCAAGGCTTACGAAGATGAAAAACATTGCGATTTCATGATAGAAAAATAGCAAAGTGTACGGAATAGAAAAGTGTCGCGATATCACGACATGTCGCCATTTCACTGTGCATGAAGGCAAGAGTGGCTGTTGACAGAAAAATGTCGTGATATCATGACATGTCACATTTTCACGGTGAAAGCAAAGGAGCAAGATGCATGCATAAAAATATCACAATTTACATGGGGCCGTTACATAACATGCATAGGAAGCATGAAACACGTGGCATGCAGGTGTCAGGGTTACAGAAGCGTTACTTGAAACATAAAATATCGAACGTTTCGGCATCGAGCATGAATTCAAAGCAACGAAAATGCAGGAATATGAAATGATGCATTCTGGGAGGTGAAACGAAGTGACACAGGGCAAAACAGAGAGCCACGCTAGAAAGTATAAAATTAGAAGTGCAGATTGATACGGGGGTTGGAAATTGCTGCTAGCAGAGTTGTAGAGACAAGGGCTGCAAGCCATTTTGGGCCTGCACTTGGAGCAATTTCCTTCACTTGTTCTAGATTTGTTAAACCTGGAACATTCTGTCAATGTAACTGATATATCATTTTAATACAGAAATACAAAGAGCTGATATCTCATTGATAAGAAAGAAGGAGTCATTTTTGCATGCAAGATTTAATGTTTTATCTTTCCTTTTCAGATTTCTAGGCTTCTAGGTGGATTTTAATGCAAGTGTTCTTGGTTGCTTCATGCGAAGGTCTAAATCTGAAATTACAGTAAAAACCCCAGAAACCCGCACCTAGCTTATCTGGATTGTGCGAATTTGCAGGTTCAATAGGTTAGGTTGCATGCAAAAAACCTCATTATCTTCGATTTTGTCGAATTGAGATGGTAGCACTCTGAGCGTAGTTTAATCCATTCTTTTTTGTATTATTTTCTTTTCTTTTCAATTCTTTATTTTACGTATTTTAATTACCTTCTTTAAAATAAGCAAATTGAAAATCTACCAGAGCCTAAAATCAAAATAGATTCATCTTTTAGATTAACTTACTGTGAGTCCATTGTAATTCAAAATAAAATAAATCACCATGCCCCTTGTTAATGGTCACTTGCAACCATTAAGATATTCCCAGAATTTAATTTGAATAGCAATTTTGACATAAAAAGAGATAAAGTAACAGGAACCTTGGAGAAATTACCTGTGTAATTTCTTTGCAAGCAGAGGATTTGGGACTCGGATCCTACCGGAGAGTGTGTTTCCACAACTGGGTGAAAACACCACTCAAAAGATTGGTGCTAGAAGGAGGGCTGATTGGTTTACTTTATTTTGATTTTCATACATAAGTAATATCTTTTTTATTTGATTTTGAAATTGTATCTTAAATCTCACAAACGACTAAACTGCAGCATTTGTTTTTTTTTCTGTTGTAGATTTTCTTGGAAATAACCAAGAGTTTCATCAGGCAGGCTGGACCCACCGCGTCGTATTGCGACTAGGTCCCAAACAACCGAGGAAACCATATTCCATGACCTTACACTCACTGGTACTCCCAAGAATAAAACCAAGCAAGTTGTAAGCTTACCAGTCACAAAAGACCTTTTTGCTCCAAGAACATCGAGTGGACCTACACCAGTAATATCAGTTGCCACTAGTGTTCCTATTGTCAGTAATATTTCCACTGCTCTTGTAGGGTTGTCTTCATCGATTTTGAGTCAAATGGCTCAACCTCCAGCAGCTCCTTGGTATGGAGCTAATAATATTTCTTTGAACATTGCAGGGGATATCCATGAAATCCCTAAGAACATAGAAATATTTTTGCCTAAATACAAACCAGATGGCCCAAGAACAGCAGAAGAAAATATCCGAGCCTATAGGGATGTTTTAATAAGGTTGCAAGTCCAACATGAAGATGTTTCCAAAAGTGCTATAATAGAGCAGTTCGACATTTTGCTATAGATCCCGCAGTGGCCTTGCAAATATATTTTGGGGCATTAGATCCCATGATAACCATGTTTGCAAGACGAAATCCTCAGGTGACCACGCTCGCTCTAGCCTATAATGAAGCCATGACCATCGAGCAGCAAATGACACCACAGGGCTATGGAATTCCCCAGATGCCTATGATGGGACAATATGCTCCATATGGTCAAGTTCCCTTGGCAAATCAGATCATGGAACCGCAAATGCCAAGAATGAACGCCTTCCCATATTAGCAACCGTATCCACCAGCACATGCGTATGCACCCATTCCAATCCAACCAATCACATCCATTCCATCTATCCCTACATTTTTGCAGAATAGTCAAACGACTATGCAAGGAACTAGCCAAGTTAATTCTCAGGCTATAGTTCCTTTCCCAAATCCAACTCCGATTCAAAGTGTCAATCCATACAGGAATCAAATTCCTCAAAACCCGACCCAAATCTTGAATCAAGACCCCACCAATTATGCAAATCCAATGGGGGTTAACAACAATGTGATTCCACCGAAGGAGATTTATTCGGAGGTCGAAGAGCTCAAGAAAATAGTTCATAAATTGAGCAATGACATGGTTCAAAAATAGAAGTATGAATCCCATGCCCCTCACTCAAATCAAAATTTTAACAATAGAGGGAGACATTGGAACACAAATCCAAACAATGGGGGAGTACCCGCCCCCATTGCCAATCAACTAGATACTTCTGCAGGACCTAGTCAATCCAATTCCATTTTGAATCTTTCTGATTTGGCATGGGAAAGGGGGTGTAGGTTGCATAACACAAAAGAAAACAATTAGAGGAATTGTCCCGAAATTGCTAGATACACTCATTGTCTTCAGGCCCAAGTTGATGATTTGGAACTGGTATCAAATGAGGGTCCATCGCAACATCAGGACGATAACATTATTATGGTGGAAACTTTGTATCATCAAGAAGGTTAGAGTGAGGAAGAAGAAGATGAAATTTTGGAACAGGAGGTGCAAGATTTTCAAAACTTTAGAAAGGGGAATCACATATACCATTTGAGAAATAAATCTAAAGCCCCTAAAACCTCATCAACACCTTCAAATAACTCTATTCTTCCTTCGGATACTAAGGCAGATAATAATCCTCCTCCTCCACTCAGAAGAGAAATGTCTAATGACGTGCAGAAGATAGTCAAATCTGAAAAACCAAACTATGACATAGTGGAGGATCTGAAGAAGTCCAAATCTAGCCTTTCGTTCTTGGATGCGGTTAGATTGCCTGTCCAAAAGGAGGCGTTGATAAAGGCTTTGAACTCACCTGATCAAATGTGGAAGGGAAAAGGAGTTGAGTCCCATCTAATTTTACGAAAGGAGAGACGGGATGTCCCGCCATTCTTATTGACTCTGAGAATTGTGGGTAAGAATTTGCATAACTATTTGGTGGACACGGGTGCCACGAGCAACCTCATGCCTTCGAAGATATGTCAAATGCTAGGTCTACAACCTATTTCATCCAAATGCAAGGTCCTACAATTGGACCGATCAGAGGTAAATGTGGTAGGGACCCTATATGATGTCAAAATTCAATTAAATTTTGAACCCAAGGTCCAACAGGTTGTCGACATTATGGTTGTTAATATCCCAAGTAGATATGGAATGCTACTTGCAAGATATTGGATGAAAACTCTGAATGGCTATTTTTCAACAGACTGCTCACATATGTGGCTACCCTGGAAAGGAATTGCAAATAAAATTAGAGTTGAAAATGAACCGAGGCTTAAAGAAATCATAACAAAATTTAACAATCCGAATGAAGTTCAGTTTTCTGAGCCAGAACTGGGAGTTTATGCAGTTGATGTTGAGGAAGCTACTGAAGAGCCTAAAAAGGAAACATGTCATGGTGGCTCCTCTGAGGAAAATGATTGCACATGGTTGCTCAGGTTTGATGGATCAAAATCTAGACAAGGAGCAGGAGCTGGAGTCGAGCTCACTGGTCCAGGAGGTAAACCATTATTGGCTGCTTATAGATTGCAATTTCCTTGCACAAAAAATGTGGTAGAATACAAAGCACTGATATTTGGTTTACGTATAGCATTGAGAAAACAAGTTAAATGCTTGAAGGTATTGGGGGATTCTGAACTAGTTGTTAAGAAGATTAAAGGACAGTATACATGTCGTGACAGGATATCGAGCCTTTATAGAACTAGGGTTATGGACCTCATTGAGGAATTAGACGCGTTCAATATAGCCCTTATTTCTATAAAAGGAAACCGAATAGCAGACTCTCTTACAGTCGCTGCTGCCATGTTAAATCCAGTGGACATAAAAAGGTGTAAAAAGTTCTCCATTGAATTAGTTCCTTGTCCATCAATACCCGATAATGTCAAGAACTTCCAGGTTTTTGAAAATGACAGACACATCTTCAAATATGTCACAAACTCGGGTATTTTTGAAAATCAGGTGATTGATGAGGAGCAAAGGTGGCAAGTTGAAACAGAAAACGAGAGTGAAACCGCATGTCAATCCAACAAAATACCTAAAGACGTGGTTTCATTGGAAAAAATGTTCGACATGGGATACAAAACCAAAAAAGTAAAAAGGGTCCCACTCCCCAAAGATGCATGTGATTCAATTAATCTAGGGAGTGCAGACAATCCAAAGGAGGTGTACATTGCAAAGGCATGTACAGATGAAGAAAGGAGCAACATAATACGGGCATTGAAGCATTACATATATTGCATTGCTTGGAATTACAATGAGCTAAAAACATACAACCAAGACATCATCACACATACCATTCCTCTAAAGCCGGACTCCAAGCCTTTTAGGCAAAGACAACGAGTTGTTAACCCGCTATTGGAGCCATTAATAGAAAATGAGGTCAAAATATTATTGGAAGCAAAGATCATATTTCCTGTTAGGCACTCAACCTAGGTTGCTAACCTCGTTCCAGTAAGAAAAAAGAGTGGAGATATTAGGCTATGCATATATTTTTGAAATCTTAATAAAGCCTCTCAAAAGGATAATTATCCATTGCCATCAATCGATGAAATTCTACAAATGGTAAATGGATCTGAAATGATGTATTTTCTTGATGGGTATTCTGGATACAACCAAATTCTTATACATCCAAATGACAGGATGAAAACAGCCTTCACCACCAAGTGGGGGACATTTGCATATAAGAGAATGTCGTTTGGACTGTTAAATGCTGGTGCGACATTTCAACGCGCCATGGACTATGCATTCAAAGGGCTTATAGGCAAATGTATCATTGTGTATGTGGATGATATTCCAGTATTCTCAAAGAAGAGAGAAGACCATGTCAAAGATTTGAAGAAAGTGCTTCAAATATGTAGAGAACATGGAATTTCCTTAAATCCCAAAAAGTGCATTTTCGGAGTAACAAAAGGAAAATTGCTTGGTCACATCATTTCAAAAGAGGGCATATCCATCAACCCAGAAAGGATACAAGCTATCCAAAACTTGCCTCTCCCGGGTAGTAAAAAAGAATTGAGATCTTTCTTTGGGCAGGTTAATTTTGTGAGGAAGTTTATCTCAAGCTTTGCTAAGATAGCCAAGCCTCTAAAAAAAATTCTCAAAAAGGATGTAGATGTGAGATGGAACTAGGAAAGTAGGGTGGCATTTTAGAACATCAAATATGCCATTTCCAGAGCCCTGGTCCTCATAAGTCCAGACTATTCCAAACCTTTTTATATTTATGCTTTCGCATCAAAACACTCTTTTGCGAGTGTCTTGACATAGAAAGGTGAGGATAGTGCAGAAAAACCCATAGCATTTTTAAGTGCCCCTCTAAAAGATGCTCAATTAAGGTATTCCATCCTTGATAAGCAGATGTATGCACTTTTTAAAACGGTAAAAAAATTTAGACATTACATTGTGCACAGCAGAGTTATTGCCATCGTGCCTGACCCTGCTGTTAAGACCATGGTTTTACAGAACAAACTAGGTGAGAAAATAGGGAAATGGATTTCCACCATCCAAGAATTTGATCTCGAAATCCAACCTATGAAACTAGTTCGAGGACAGGGACTGGTGAAGGTGATCGCTGAAAATAATCCGCAAATGACATGCCAATGTTCGAATATAGAATACATTTCTAAAGATGACTGGTATGTTGATATTGTGCAATTTTTATTGAATGGTAAGTATCCTTATAATCTGAATTCAACCCAGAGAAGAGCTTTAAGACTTAAGTCTGTCAATTATCTGATGAAATCTGGTGTTCTTTACAGGAAAAATCATGAAGGGATCTACTTGAGATGCTTGAACAAAGAAGAAGCTGCCAAGGTGTTGCAATAATTTCACGGGAAACATGGAACTGGTCATGGTGCGGCAAATGCTACAGCGCATCAAATCCTGAGAGCAGGATACTATTGGCCCCACATTTTCAAAGATGCACATGCCCATGTACGATCTTGTCATATCTGTCAAGTGGCTGCCAATAGAGAAAGAAATGCAGCCATGCCATTACAACCTGTAGTTGAAATGAGACCATTTGCACAGTGGGGACTAGATTTCATTGGGGTTATTAACCCAAATTCTTCTGATTCCCATAAATTCATATTTATAGCTACAGACTATTGTACAAGGTGGATAGAAGCAATTCCTACTAAACATGCCACCACAGACGTTGTAATAAAATTCCTTGAGGACCACATTATAACAAGATTTGGAATGCCCGATTCTATTGTCAGTGACAATGGTAAAGCTTTTATTTCTACACAATTTGCATATTGGGCATATGACAAAAAAGTGAGCTTAAATTTTGCATCTAATTATTACCCTCAAGGAAATGGTTTGGCCGAATCTTCAAATAAAAATTTGTTGAACATCATTAAGAAATTACTGGAAAAGAACCCTCGGGATTGGCACAGCCAATTGAAGTTTGCCCTTTGGGCAGATAGGACCAGAGTAAAAGAATCCATAGGGAATAATCCCTATCATTTGGTCTATGGGCAAGATCCGATATTTCCTGCAAATTTGAAGTTGCAAACCTTGCATTTCATACAAGAGTACTTGGGGACAGATGATCAAGTTGAAGCCAGGTTAAGTCATTTGCTACACCTTGATGAAAAGAGGGAAGAAGCCATGAGTCACATGAATAAACACCAGGAAGTTATCAAAATATGGTTTGATAGAAGGGCTAAAATTAAGTCCTTCAGAATTTCAGATTTGGTATTACTGTGGGATAAAAGACATGAGGAAAAAGGGAATCATCAAAAGTTTGATTGTCTTTGGTTAGGCCCCTATCAGATTTCAGAAATTCTCGGGAAAAATACCTTTAGGCTAAAAAATTTAGAGGGGAAAGATTTTATGTTACCGGTTAATGGGCAGATTTTAAAGCATTATTTTAGCCCTTAGGTTGTAAGAGTTTGATGTTATTCTTTTCGGTTTTGGTGGAGATTTTCAGATTTTGTTTTCATTTTTTTTTAGTATTGTTAGTTTAGTTAGGATTTTGGTTGTGGGTTTGATTTCAATTGACATGTTTTGTTTATTTTTATAAAAAAAAAAAGAAAAATAATAAAAATTGAGATTTCAACTTATGCTTAGGACTAGGAGAATATGAAATATTGGAATTGTCTTGTAAAAACCCCACAAGTAACACAAACATTTTAAGTTATATCGTTTGAAACTTGTGATGCATGAAGTAGTCAGTTTTGTATGGCAAATATTTCATCTGCAATTCAAGAGATAATGCATTCATGTTACACCTCACTTTACATATACATTCCATCTTAGTTGCATATGCATATTAGGTATAAATCATTAAAGTGTGTCAAATCCTCTTAGGGTTGTGTTATGACATAAATATAAAAAAATCCTAAGGTTGGAAATTGAGTCTTGAGATGTCTAGAACCAAGCACATCTTATACACATTAAAAAGGATCTTGAGCAAAATTATCAAAACCTTGCTTGGAAGAAAATGTTGGGCGAAAGAGGTTTTTCATGTCTATCCTATTATGCAACATGATCCTTAAAACTGTGGTTTTGACCACTTCCATGAAGCTTAAAGCCTAAAATCAGAGTAGTAAGGATAGGGTTAAATCCTCATCGAACTTAGGTTGAGGATCCAACTCCCCAAAGCTTTTATTTTACCTACATGGATTAGTAAGGATAGGGAATAAATTCTCATCTCGCTTAGGATGAGAATCTGATTCCCCAAAGCTCTTATGTCTCATTTCATGATAAATCTTGGATTGGAAGGATCATACTACTTGTCCTCTGCAAAGGATGGGTAGTCATCCCCAAGGTCTAAACAATAAATTAATATTTTCCATTTTTATCCAAAGCTTGGATTGGAAGGATCGTACTACATGTCCCTAGCAAGGATGGGTAGTCATCCCCAAGGTCCAAGAAGTAAAAAATTAATTTTTCCCATCTCATCTTTATATTGGATTGGAAGGATCGTACTACTTGTCCTCTACAAAGGATGGGTAGTCATCCCAAAGGTCCAAATAAATGAAGATAAGTATTGGATTATGGGGTTAAGTATGCCCATGCATGGCAACATGTCTTGTCTAAAAAACAAGACCACTAATTGTCCAAAGGGTTAGACTAGCATGACCATTTCTTCCATAATTGGTTAAATTATTTTTCTCAAAGTGAGGTAATGAACTCTAAATCAGAATAGTAAGGATAGGGTTAAACTCCCATCTCGGTTAGGTTGGGAGTCTGATTCCCCAAAGTTCTGATTTCACATTCACTTGCACATGGGTTCAAGATAGTAGGGACTCATAACCAACTTTGGGATATAATAAAGCAATTAATTAGTGGATCCTAAGAGGGTTTGGCAATCTTGAATGTTTGTACATGATACTAGAAGAAAGACTATGCCTTTTATAAAAGCAAAATCTCTTAGCATATTCATTAGGTTACACAAATCATTCACAATCTCACATATGCATTCATGTAAAATCGACAACGGAATGTTGATCAATTTCAAACGATAGGGAATGAAATTCATTGCACACACCGAGCTAATACTTGATGATTCTGATGATTCATGTACTTCTAATCTTTGGGCATTTGTTTATATTGCTTATGTGCTAACACATGTTTTCGAGTTTGTATACTTCCAGGTAGGGTTCTCACCAAATGCTCAGGAGCATTTGACAATAGAGTCGCCATTTGTTGTGGCTGATCCACAACACACCCCAAAATTGGGGACCCACATTTTTGCATGCTTTCAAAGAAAATCTCAGTGACCCAGATGCTAAAAATCAAGAAAAAGGGGCAAAATTGCACAAGGATAAAAAGTGTCACTGCCGAAAAATGAAAATTGTCGCAATATCACTGTCGAAAATGAGAAAGTGTCGTGAAATCACGACATGTTGCTCCGTCACGACCGAAAGAGGAGAGAGAAAAAAAAAATGAAAAAGTGTCGCGAAATCGCGACATGTTGCTCCGTCCTGGTCGAAAGAGGAGAGAGAAAGGCAGAATGGAAAATTGTCGCGAAATCATGACATGTCACAAAATCGCGGGTTAAACCAGTAAAACAGGGCAAGGCACTAAAAGCGTCATGATTTCATGACAGAAAATGGCAAAGGGTCACGAAGCGGAAAAACGTCACGATATCGCGACAGAAAGCAGCAAAGTAGCATGAAGCGGAAAAATGTCGCGATATTGCGACAGGTCGCGGTTTTGCGGCCCCCAAGAAACGAAGATGTATGGATGGAAAACATGTCGCGTTTTCGTGACATGTCACGTTTTCACTGCCAAATACAGCAAGAGCAGCTCGAAATAAAAAGCGTAGCGATTTCGTGACAAAAAGTCGGCAAAGCAGTACGAAAGTGAAAAAACATCACGATTTCGTGATAGGTTGCAGCCAAAGGCGTGCCAAGTGAAAAACGTCATGATTTCATGATAGGTTGCGGCAAAAAAGTGTACCAAGTGAAAAACATTGTGATTTCACGACAGAAAGCCACAGGGTAACTCCGAATGAAAAAGCGTCACGATTTCGTGACAGAAAGCCGCAGGGTAACTCTGAAGGCTTATGGTGATGAAAAACGTCATGATTTCACGACAAAAAAATAGCAAAGTGTACAGAACAGAAAAGTGTCGTGATATCGCGACATGTCGCCATTTCGCTGTGCATGAAGGCAAGAGTGGCTGTTGATAGAAAAACATCGCGATATCGCGACATGTCGCGTTTTTGCGGTGAAAGTAAAGGAGCAAGCTGCATGCATAAAAACGTCATGATTTACATGGGGCTATTACAAAATGTGCATAAGAAGCATGAAACACGTGGCATGCAGGTGTCAGGTTTACAGAAGCGTTACTTGAAACAGAAAATATCGAACATTTTGGCATTGAGCATGAATTCAAAGCAACGAAACAACGAGAATATGAAACGATGCATTCTGGGAGGTGAAACAAAGTGACATAGGGTAAAATAGAGAGCCGCGCCAGACAGTATAAAATTAGAAGTGCAGATTGATACGGGGGTTGGAAATTGCTGCTAGCAGAGTTGTGGAGACAAGGGCTACAAGCCATTCTGGGCCTGCACTTGGAGCAATTTCCTTCACTTGTTATGGATTTGTTAAACCTGGAACATTCTGTCAATGTAACTGATATATCATTTTAATACAGAAATATAGAGAGCTGATATCTCATTTATAAGAAAGAAGGAGTCATTTTTGCATGCAAGATTTAATGTTTTATCTTTCCTTTTCAGATTTCTAGGATTCTAGGTGGAGTTTAATGCAAGTGTTCTTGGTTGCTTCATGCGAAGGTCTAAATCTGAAATTACAGTAAAAACCCTAGAAACCCACACCTCGATTATCTAGATTGTGCGAATTTGCAGGTTCAATAGGTTAGGTTGCATGCAAAAAACCTCATTATATTCGGTCTTGTCGAATCGATATGGTAGCACTCTGAGCGTAGTTTAATCCATTCTTTTTTGTATTATTTTCTTTTCTTTTCAATTCTTTTACCTTCTTTAAAATAAACAAATTGAAAATCTACCAGAGCCTGAAATCAAAATAGATTCATCTTTTAGATTAACTTACTGTGAGTCCATTGTAATTCAAAATAAAATAAATCACCATGCCCCTTGTTAATGGTCACTTGCAACCATTAAGATATTCCCAGCATTTAAGTTGAACAACAATTTTGACATAAAAAGAGATAAAGTAATAGGAACCTTGGAGAAATTACCTGTGTAATTTCTTTGCAAGCAAAGGATTTGGGACTCGGATCCTACCGGAGAGTGTGTTTCCATAATTGGGTGAAAACACCACTCAACAACCCTAAAGCTTTATTTTTATGTTGGATTAATCTTAATATAATTTCTTTATTTGGATATTTTGTATTTCTACAAATACCCCCACAAATCCTCATTTAATGATCAAAGTGTTGTGAATCTTATTGTAGACACCAAAACAGCACCAATATGATTATGTGACAACAAGCGCTGATCGCATTGACACACACAACCCCTAGGGCAGCCCCCAGAGGTTAAACAATGGTCTTAACCACTCCCAAAAGTAGTTTTGGAGGTTAGAGGTCAATTTGGCACTTTTTTGGCACCTTGCTCTCTACTCATCCCACCCAAGGACGAATACAAACTGGCATTCGTCCCACCTAGGGATGAATATTAGCATTCGCCCTAGGGTGAGGCGAATAGCAAGTTTGACTGGAAAAAATTCAAACCTCGACAAGTCAACCAGTTAATTGTAGCTTCAGGCCATGTAATTGCGAGGAACGACTTCAAATCAAGGAGAGAGACTTCAGTCATGCATGTCTTTGATTTTGGAGACCTCATGCAAGGAGACTCTAAATCAAGGAATTATCTTTTCTCTCAAAATAGGACAAACAACTCAAGTGGCGCCCTCACATGCGCAATTCAAACAGAGAGACCCTAGGTCTATAAATTGGTGAGTTTTCTCACCCAAAAAACATACATAGAAGGAGCATTTTAGCAATGAAGTGCTGCCAATTTACATACCTACTTGTGATTTTTGCCTCCTTAATCTCTCATTCGAAAGGGAGATTATTGGGTTATTATTGGAAGCACGAATACGGACCCAAAACCCAATTTTTGGCCACAATATCCCACAAAATTTGTCAAAAACACCCCATAATATATTTTGGACCCATCCCAAGTGGATTGGTGCTGAAACAAAGTCCTTAATCTCTCATTTATTTTGTTTTTGCATCTTATTATAGGTTATTTAAATAGGTTGTAGTTTAAATTTCACTTCATTCTGAGTATTTTTTACTAGGTTTTTATCATTTCCCGCCTTTACTAAGTTGCAGATGCCATCATGAAAATATGGGTGCTAGAGGAAAAATTGGAGAAATATGACCATATGGGTCATCCCAAAATACCCCCAATCATCTAACCCCAACTTTTATGGTCATTTGGAGCTTCCTAGATAGGACATTGAAGAGGGTGCTTTCTAACAACTTGTTGCAGGTTTATTCGTCCTGCACCGGAGCGAATACAAATTTATGAGGAATTTCTTGACTGTTATTTTTGTAGTGGCTTCATAATAAATTTGTATTGCTTCTATAAAATTTTCAGGTCGATATGATATCATTTGGTTATCGTTTTAATATTTTCATGCATACACTAACAATAGGCCTTGGGAAATACATGTTCTATCCTATCTGCAGGTGCTACTAATACTTTCTATTTCTTTGAACATAGGTTTTCAACATAAAAGGAGTAGGAAGGAGTCAATAATCATAGAAACAAGTGGTGGTGACGTTTTGGTCTGCCCATCTTACATGTGGGCATGCGGATGAAGGATTGCTATCCATAGATGTGATAAGAAACATATTTAACGCTCCTATCCCCTAAAAAGGAAGGAGACGTATTGTAACACAAATTTGAAAGAATATAAATAAAGAGGACCCTATTCCCTATTGATTTTATCTTGTGTTGATTCGTTTATGTTATTTCCTTTCATGCATTTTTCAATACATAGGCTTTTAGTGTTAAGTTTGGTTCTACACGCATCGTGCTTGGCATTTTCCTTTTTGTTTCCGTATCCTTGTGCTTTCACTTATTAATAAATAAAATAATGAATATTCATGGTTCCCATGAAGGCCTCAAAATTATATATATATATATATATATATATATATATATATATATCCTTTTGTCCTTTTATTCTTTCCACAAAAGATTTTATGGCATGGATTGCTTATGTTCATTTCTTGATAATAATATCAATTCCAATGTGATATAAAACTGGGTATGAAGTGATGTCGTTTAGTCATGTAGAAAGACTATTTAGAGCTTCTAATCCTCCCTATGGATTTTAGGATATATATATTTTTAATTATTCATCACTTTGGATTCTTTTTAGAATTTTTCCAATCTCCACTCTTTACCTCACTATCATCTGATATTGGATTATTATGCTCACCTTTATTGTAATTTTAAAGTTTCTCTATAAGTTATTTCTTCTAAAAAGTGTTTCTAAAAGTGTTCTTGTTCCATTCTTTTAATCTAGATGTCATTGATTTAATTTTTTGGATGTGTATACAACCGATTTTTTTCTAAACAATTCCATGTTTGCATTATCATATCAACAAATTGAGGATGATCTTCCCAAATTTTCTCATATTTTAAATATGATATTTTTTTAATTTATTTAGCACCATTTTAACTATTATTGGCTAGTGATATGATCGAGTCCTTGTCAATATATTAATTTTAGCATACATTTCTTCATCTAGTTAATGATTTGAGAGTATGAATCTATCTAATTATTTTACTATTAGGTTTTGGACTCTCATAAGATTTGTCATTGTATAGCTTTCCTCTTTAAATTCAACCTCTCATAAATTATTATTTTAAATTAAAGCCAAGAAATATCTTATACAATGGTTCATTTTCCTAACTCCCCTAAAAATTTCAACTAGCTTGGTTATGGCATTAAAAATATCTTATGATCATGAATTGGGTTTCCTAGTTACTTTTCATAAAGACTTTAATATCACTCAATGCTTCTAATCAGCCTAACTGAGTTGTATATTTGTAGAAATTAATATCGATGAAAAAAATATCTATAAAGTAGAATTTTAGAATTCCCCTACCACTCTTTCAAAATCCATAGCATCTCATTCACGTCTTTCCCATATTGCTATCATAGTTTTGAAACTTATTCCTTTATCAATTTAGTTTCTTGGATACAAATAATATCAAGGTTATTACTTAAATAGAGGACTATGATACACCTCTAATTTAAGAGGGGATTTGCACTCCTTATACTCCATGAGATGGTAATCATGTCTCATTAGGGTCTACTGGCCCCACTTGTGAATTACCAATTTCATTTTGTTATTTAATAAAGATATGTTCAACCACCTAAGGCTATTTTTATTTCTCTATGTTTGCTCTTACTTGATAATTATAGGACTTTTCTCTTTTTGTATTGATTGTATTATGAGTAGTTCTTATTATTATATTACTTTACATTATTTCCCAAGTTTTATTTTCATTATATTTATCCTCTCTTGGTTCTGTTATGGAATATTTTGACTTATCCTATTCATTTTTTCTGTTATGAAAACTATAGTTGAATATTGTAGATAGATTTGAGAACTATAGTATGATCCAATTTTCAGGTCAAGTGACACTGGTGGAAAATAGTCTAATTGGTAAAAATTGATGAATGATCCATCCTTGAGGAAATTTGGTGTTTCCTTTAGAAAGTGCTCATGTAGATTACATGGAAAACTACATGGCATGTTATAAATGTATTCAATGATGAATGCATATTTGCACTACAAAATTCATAATGTGATGGCATGAATAAATATAGGAATATTAGATATGCAGTATAATATTTGAGAGAGTATGGGATCTCTCCATATATTAGAAAAACCTAGATAAATTCTACATCACATTGATAGAGTAACGACATCTAGGTTGGAAGAATGATAGATTCACTCTTGAGGAAACCAGGAGGTTTCCTCCTTTCTCAGTTATTATGTATCCAATGAGCATTTCATTTATGTGTTTCAATGGTAATGATGTCATAAAAGTGGGAATATATGAAAATTATCCTATAGCCATGTATTTAATGATGGTTAAAAATAATCGTTAGGATTCTTTATATCATGTAAATTGGGACAAAAGGATTAATGAAATATGAGGATGCATATTTTGAGGTTGGGTTTTTCCCCATTGGGGTTTTCCTAGGATATATGTTGTGTATCTCTATTTTGTGGTTTGCAACTAATGTTATAGTTACCTTCTATTATGGTGTTAATTAAATAGCATGTGGTGATGCATAATATGGAATTTTAATGTATTTACATTTTCATTAAATATTACTAAAGGTTATATGATTTTGTTAATAAGAAATGTTCAATAAGTAAGAATGGTTTATATTTGCAATTGATATTTATTACATTTAACAATGGATATTGCACTTGCTTTCCCAATGAATGGCTCTTTAAATATGTTGTAATAGTTTATGCTTTAATTCAAGTGATATTTTTGAAAGGAGTAAAATAATCATTATGTATTGTGTAATGATATGTATATGGTATTCCACTGCAAAAGAATAGAACACTAAAGTAAATAGGAAGTAAAATTGAAATTACATTCAATTAGTTAAGTAACTAAACTTCCTAATGAAAGTAGAGATAGAAACAATTAAACCAAGGAATTCATAAACATCATGATGGAATGTAAGGTTAGATAGGAGTTTTTCACTCTTATCACAATAATTGATACTGACCATGTCATAATCCTCTCAGTTACTTGCTATCCTGAGTGATGTTAGTTCAAGCATACTTGAATGTGAACTGTACATTAATGATAGACATGTCATGTTTCAAAAAAAAATTCTATCTCGAGTTGGATTGGTAATTTGGGGTTGTTACAAAATCTCATTAAAACAAAATCTAATATATTACAAAATAATTATATTTGATTAATTTACTTTCAGAATACCTTACATCGAGTGATTACAATGGATAAAATTTCATTATTCATTATAGAAACTAGGGAGGAGATGCACATTGAACACAACCCTAATTTCTAAAACTTCTTTGCTCCAGATGGCCTCCAACCTTTTCTCCTCATGTTTCAATGGCTATTTATAATTTAAAATTTTTAGTTATTCCATTTCATAACTATTTCAGCAATGGAAATTTATTCTCCTTCATCATATTTACCTTTTATCCTTACTAGGAGATATGTTAGAGAATACATTGTGCATAAATCTCCCTTTTAGGACATCATAAATAACATAAATATTATGTATTGTATCAAAATATAATTGGATTGCATTGAAAAACTCAATGTTTCGTTAAAAGTGTAATACTGATCACTAAGGAAATTATGTGTGCAAGGTGGCTCCCTTTATATTTGAAGTAATTCCTTCTTATCCTAATGACTTATTTCCACTACTCAATCCTTATGGATATTTTGAATTTATTGTATACGAAGATTTCTTCAATTCTGGCTCTGTCAATGCTTTGAGGAGATGTTTTACCACTATAAAACATAGTTGCCCTCCACTTCCATATGCCTACGCAATGGCACCCATGATGTTGTTCATCCACTCTAACAATAAAATTAGATGCAATAGTTATGCCATCATGAGAAGTGTTGTGGCTTATCATCCATTTTCATATGCCTACACCTTTGGACGTGACTTCTCTTCACTTGAATCTGGCATAGTAAATTAATTATGGAGAATTTCCAAAAAATATCATCCACATGTATGCTAATATCTATTGTGGGTATCCCATATACAAATTTGATTCCTAAAAAAAATTTTGTTCTCATTTGTGGTATTCTCAGTAGATCTGCTCCACGGCTTGGTACCATATTTGTTGCACAGTGGTGCATTTTCCTCAGTTAGATCCTTGGAAACAGTGAAGCCTTTCAACGACTATGATAGAAGTAAGCGCTGGATCAAAGATGGATAGATTTTTTGGACTGACCAAAATAATTTTTTTTAGAAGTTTAGTTTTGCTGCTCATCTTGAATCCAATAAAAAATATGTAAGAAAGTCACCAAAATTGTTGTATCTCTACTCTTCAATAATATTCTTCTCCATGGATGATCTCAGGTTATAATGCCAACACAACTATGCGATAAATTTTCACTGAAGTTTGATGATTGTTTCACTAGTTCATATGACTCTACCATAACCAAATAAGGATAAACTAATCCTTATCTAAAATGATCCAAGTGGAATCATTTTATTCCAACTCCAAAAGTGTTTTGTTACTACTCTTCTAAACAAATCTGACAATCCTCATCCAAATTCATAGTGCAAAATGTAGACAACTAAAATACATTATATTTAGGAGACTAATCTTATGGGAACATATGTAGACCATATGACTGATCTTGGACCTTTCCAAGAACTAGCAGTAGATCTAACCACTCACTAGGGGTAGTTATAATTTATTCAGATGTAGCCACTATCAACCAGAGCAGCTACCATCCCAGTTGTTGAAGATCAGAGTGGCTATGAGCTAGATGCTACTGTGGATAGTGGCTAGCATCGAGACAAAGTCGACGACCATGAAATATAGGCTTGAATTATGTATGGTAACTAAACTTGCATTGGATTCAAGCGGTTTTGGGTGTGAATATCTCAAATTTCTTCCTAAATTCCACTCCCATGCAATTTTGGAACTAGGCCTTTCCCCCCAAAACCCAATTTTATGCAAACTAGATATTGGATTCTCCAAGAAGCCAATATTTGGAATTTGGGAGGCCTACATATGCACCCTCCTATAAATAAGTAGTATATACAACAAAGACCTGCCATATTGAACAACAAATTGATAGCTTTTTGAGGAGCATCGAAGTGCTTCCTGATTGTGCATCGCCAAGAATGCCATAAACAATAGAACTTACACAAGGTTAATAAGTAAATAATCCATTTTCCATCAATCTATTGTAGATCCAAGATATTTCACTCAAAAATATATGTTTAGACACACCATCAAACCTTGAACATCAATTAAACTAGGGATTTTTGAGTTGTAGAATATGATACGAGGAAAAAATACAATAGTTAGTGATCGTTGTCTTTGACAGTAGCCTATAGGCACAATTATCTATGACAATAGTGGCTAGCAGACCAACCACCCTGAGCAATAGTGGCCAGGATTTGAGACATAGTTTCTCCAGTTTCTAGTGTACACATGACTTTCTTTATGCATCATTAGTTCACCCTAATTTAGATTTATTATTTTATCATATTTTCATGATTCATAAGTATTGTAATGAATACCTTTTGCTTCCATTTATACTTTTCCATGCTTTCTCTATGCTTTCATACTATTTCTTACAGATATATGGAATAAGCTTCATATCAAGAGGCCTCATATTATTTTATTATTTCTTGTTGTTTCCTTACACGTAGGTAACACATTTATCTAAGAATAAGCTACATTCAAAATATTCCCTCCGAACATTGGATAAGGAGGTATCTAGTAATCCCTCATGCAAATTGGTGTTGAAGTGAAGATCCTTTGAGTGCATCTCTCCCCATTGAGGGACCTCAACTATTATAAACATTGTATCAATTTGAGTGAATCCCTAAGAGGGAGCTATTGTAATCGAGATTTATCATTTTTAATAAAAGGGAAACCCTATTTTCTTGGATATCTTTTATTTGTTCAAATGGTTACTTTATTTTTTTATTAGATTATTACATGCTTGCAATAGTCTAGATGCATGGTTTTCACCTTTGTATAGATGGTGATCATGATGGGGATACCCAATTTTTAAGTTTATTTGCTAATATTTTACATGTTTTCTCCATACAGATACAATCACTCTGATTGACAATGGCTAGCAGAGCTCAATCGCATTTGAATACATCGTCCAGTTAGAGCCACCTTGAGTGATAGTAGTTGGAAGAAAACATGCAATAACATACAACCTAATCTTCAATAGATTTGAATTCCAGGTTGGTTGGTATTATTTGAAAATTTTGCTTCTTCATTTGTGTTTTATCTCCTAAATGCAGTAGATGAAGTGGTCTTAACTAGAAAACATAGAGAAATTTTAAGGTAAAATAATTAAATTCTCTTAAGTTTTCTACTAGACATTGCTAGGAATAGTGGACTTTGGATTACAATCTGCCTTAGTATCCAATTTTATAGATTGTATGTAGAGTTTGCATGTTTTAGGTTCAATTAGAGGCCATTCCTTCATAAGTAATATTGCATTCTTTGAACATCATGTAGTTCTTTAGACATGCATTTTATTAAAGTGAAATGTTCCTTTTAAGCATATAGGAGAATCATTTGAGTGCTTCATGATGCATTTATTATTTATGTAAATTTAAAAATAAAAATCACACACCACATCACATTTAAACATTAGTGAGTTGGAATTCACACCCAACCACTAATAGAGTTCAACAACAATGGGTTTCATCTCCATCCATTGGCTCAAATCCTATGAACCTAATCTATTGGCCAATACTAACTCCAAGAACCATCCTATCCATGCAAAATAGCATGCATTCCCATTTGAATAGGTGTATCTATGTGCATGGTGTGCTGGGTGAGGATCAAAAGGACCTGTGTTCCCTGACTAGGTATGGGATTCATATCCACATTTTTATGGTTTTATGTGACTATGAATTTTATTTTCGATTGTCAATGTGTGAGCATACAGGTGAAAACAATAAAAATATACAAGCATTTGATCAATAAATTTGCAAACATGATGAGAAATAGTTAAATTTTCCAACAAATCTAAAATATATAAACATTTTATCTACTTTGTTTGCGTGTATTAAAATTTACACAAAAAAAATCACATTGTCATGGTATTCACGTAGAGCAACTATCCTCGGTCCAACATTGAGGCAGGAACTATCATTCTACCCATCCAAAATCACAAAAATAATGATGTTGAGCCACCCACATAGAATACCATTGAATGCAGTTCAATGAGCCTCAGGGGGGATAACTCAACCCGTGGGGGTACTCCTCGAGAAACCTCAACTAGAGAACTATATCCAGGTTCTTATCATGATAGACATGGGGGAGCTTCAAGTCCCCAATCCTCACATGATAGACATATGTAATATTAAACCTCTTATGGGTAAAACACAAGGGTTGCATCTAATCGTAGACCTTACACAACTCCTCACCACTCTAAAGGTGGTAGTATAGCAATAGACCTCAATCTCATTGGTTCCAATGGAAATCCATGAGATCATCCATGGAAATCTAGATAACTTTACAAGTTGGATTAGGTTTTCTCGAGATCAAATTAGAGAAGCAATTCTACTGTTCACTGTATTTATGATATTTCACGTAGCCAAAAAATAATAAGGTATACTAAGGAGTAGGGGGGAGCTTCAAAGCACCCTCGTAGCATGCACAATACATCAGATCATGGGGATACTGAACATAGATCACTGTACACTAACCATGTTGCCCTGATAGATAAAGGTAAAAGCATAGTAGGAGCTCCTCCAAAAGGCCTCTCCATAAGGACTCCTCGTACAAAGTTACATAGTCATATACCTTCAGTGGTATATCAATTTGACCAAGTGCATAGGTTGTATAAAAACATGCAATATTCAGAAAAATTACTCCAAGAAAGGAGGGAGGCATTACATGCAGATTAAGAGCACCTAGACATCCTTGAATAGGAGAAATAACATGCACAAAGGAAAATGTATTTGCACCTAAATGAGTAGCACTTGAGGGATCAACTCACCCTAGAGAAAATAGAGCTTCAAGAGTAAGAACATAGGCTACATTGAACCAATATACACATGGGCAGTGAGTATTACCAATCCAAAAGACATGTCATTTCTCAACACGAGAGACACACTAAACAAGTATATGAAGCACTCACCATGCATCACAATATACCTCAAAACACCAACAATACCTAGATCTAGAATAGGTAGAGCATGAACAAGAATAAGCAAAAATGGAGGATCAAAAATAGAGATATCTTGAACCCTCATCTGTAGTCATGGGAGATTAGTATAGATGCCCAAAGTGGGTAAATGTAGAGTTACTTCCCTGACCACCCTGAGTAAACCTTAAAGAACAAGATATCATCTCTTTGAATGTATACAAGATACTCACCTAGAGAATCAAGTCTCTTTTTTTTTTACAATTTTCAAAACAAAATTTGTTTTTGTTTTCTTCACACATGGAGATATAGAGACAAAACACAAGCATTTATTCAACAAATTTTTGCAATAAATTACTGACAAGTTCTATAGTTTTCTTTACACATTTTTTGGAGATACAAGACATAGAAACTCAAACTCCTATTGCAAAACAAAGTGATTTACAACATTGAGGAAGCACATAGGTCATTTTCTTTGCAACAAAATCCAAAATTTGCTTTTGTTTTCTTCTTCACAAAGGAGATATAAAACATAAAATTGCAATTTTTTTGTTGTAAACTTGAGAAATATTTTTAACCTGTTCTCTTAATCCTCATGCTTGAGTGTTGAAGACAAAAACCAAATTTGTGTGTTGACTAGTCTGGAAGCCTTTCAATCGTGGGTCGTGTGTCGAATTGTCTTGAAAGGAGTGCTCAAATTTTTCAATTTTGTAAAAATTAAGGGGGGATAGAAGTCATATTTTGTGATTCTATTTTTTCCAAAATTGTAAAGGGAAAGGGGGGATATTTCAAAGCAAGAAAGGTGCATTCTTGATTGTACTCGACACATTTTCTTAAAAATTGACTATACTAGGTGCATTTTCGATTGCATCCAACACCTAGAGTGATAATAATTTGGGTTGCTTTCTTGTTTTGATTATTGAAATAACAATTATGCTTTTTGTGTGCAATTAAACAATTAGAAAAAACATTGAAGAAGCATTTCACAAAACCCAAACTTCATTCAAAATCATGCTACACCTTGCAAAGGTTAAAACAAAGTCAATTTTTTTTGCTCTCCATCAAAGTTCAAAATCCAAACACCTTGATTAACTCTCTTTTTTTGGATTAATTTCCTCAAAATTTCCATCCTTCTTGAAGGGTGTTAAGGCAGGTGCCATTAAATATCCTAGAGAGCACAATCAAAAGTATTTCAAAACCTACCCCTTTAATTTGCTCTATTTTGTTTGGCTTCAAATCCTCAAACTTTTCATCCCTTGTTAAGGGTGTTAAGGCAAGTGCCATAAAATATCTTAAAGAGCAAATTAAAATCTTCCATATACTCTTTTGAGGGTATACTACGAGATAAAGTCATCTTAGTCATATCAATTTGAAACTTTCACCATGGCCATGATCAACAAGTATCTCAATGAGAGCCAACTGCTCAAATGTTCAAATTATTTTGCCTAGAAAACTAAGATGAAATCCATTTTAAATGTAGAGGATATGTGGGGAATAGTGGATGGCACTGATTCTAGACCCACATAAGTAGGAGTAGATCAGACAACATATGATAAAAAGGATAAAATACTTTCCTTATTGATCTTGCTGGCTATTACTGATGATATACAACCTCATATAAGTGAAGCTAAAAATGGTCAGGAGGCATGGAATGCCTTAGCAACCATATTTGAAGGAAATAATCAATAAACAATTCTTAACCTTCAAACATAGCTTCATACTCTTCATATGAAATATGGAGAGACAGTAGAGCTATTCCTCTACAGATTCACAGATATAAAAACAAAACTGCAAGCCCTAGGAGAAAAAGTGGAAGACAATGTCCTGAACTCTATCTTTTTAAGGGCTCTTCAAGACTCCTATAGAGTGTTTATCACTTCACTACAAGTCTCTGGAAGGACAGTGACTTTTGTAGAGCTAGTAAATTTGCTTCAAATTGAAGAAGGTAATCAAATCCAAAGAGATGAGGCATCGAATAATGCATTTTTCTCAAAAAAGCAAAGTGGCAAGAAAAAGTGGAATCAACAAAAAGTATCTTCTTCTAACAAAGACAAGGGTAAGGGCAAAGAAATTAAGAAGAAGAAGCAGTATTGTAAAATTTGTGATAAAGACACTCATGAAACCAAAAGATGTTGGTTTAAGAACAAACCGCCCAATAAACAAGGACAAAATAAGGACAAAGGTAAACCAAAGAACAAGAATAAGCAACAACATGGACATATTACCACTGAAGATTCTAGTTCGGACTATGAACGAGCATACAAAGTGATCATGACACATACAGATTCCCTTCAAAAGGATACTTTTTAGTACATAGATTCAGGCGCTAGTAAACATATGAATGGCGATAAGTCCTAGTTTAAAAAATTTGATGCTTGAGAAGGGAGACTGGTAACCATTGCTGATGATCAGACCTATCGAGTTCAGGGAGAAGGAAGTGTTTTTGTCTCCCTTCCAGATGGACAATGTAAGATTCAAATAGTTCTTTATGTACCAAGATTGAAAAATAATCTCTTGTCAGTTCCACAAATCTTGGACAATAACATGAATCTCAATTTCAAAGTGGACAAAGAAAATAAACATTGCTTTATCACTCAGAAAGGAAAACAGATAGCAATAGGTTCATACAAACATGGTTTTTTTATCTTAGATGCAATTACCTCTACACATACTACAATGGCAGTAACCACAAAAGAGGCCACTTATCTATGACATAAGATATTTGGGCATCTAAGTTCAAGGTATTTACTAGAACTCAGTAAATATCAAATTATGAAAGGACTGCATACTCTTTCATCTACTTTGCCAGTGTACTCAGATTGCTTGTTAGAAAAGCAACATATAGTACCTTTTGAACCTAGCTCCTTTCGATCTAAGGTAAATTTGGAGTTAGTTCACACAAATTTGTGTGGTCCTACGTCTACTAGTTATGGAGGAAAAAGGTATTTTCAATTGTTCATAGATGATCACTCAGAGAAAATTTGGGTCTTCTTCTTGCAGTTGAAGTCAGAAACATTTGACTATTTTCAACAGTTCAAGAAGCTTGTTGAGAAAGAATCAGGATGTTTCATAAAGACCCTCCATTCAGATCGAGGGGGGAAATACACATCAAAAGAATTTTCCTCATTTTTACAAAAAAATGGGATAAAAATACAGTTAACAACAGCCTATTCTCCTCAGTCAAATGGAGTTGATGAGAGAAGAAATTGTTCCATTATTGAAATGGTTTGATGTATGCTTAAGGGAGCCAATATTGATCACATTTACTAGGTTTAAGCTATAACAACTATAGTATATCTTCTAAATAGGGCACCCACATGGGCTCTTAAAGGTATGACTCCTCAAGAAGCATGGAGTGGAAGGAAACCCTCCATATCTCATCTACAAGTATTTGGGTGTAAGGATTTTATGCATATACCTAAGGAGAAAAGAAATAAGTTATATGAGAAAACCCTACAATGTGTTTTTCTTGGATATGATGAATTCTCAAAAGGCTATCGATTGATAGATCCATTCACCAATAAAATACATGTTAGTAGAGATGTAGTGTTTGATGAAGCTTTCACACCTAACACTACATCAATATACCTGGATGATGAGGAGCAACAACCACTTCCTCCTCCACAACATAAAAATCCTCCTAAATGGTATACAAGTACTATGAGAGATTCCAAACTCACTTCACCATCATATCTCACTCTTAATAGTCCAAATACACGAAGCATGTCTCGACAGAGAATGACAAAAGCATCTACTTTACTTGATGATATTTGTGTAGATTTTCAAGAGGATTTACATGTCTTCATATGATGAAAATGAACCTTCTACAGCTAATGAAGCACTTAGTCAGCCTCAGTGGAAGGCAGCTATGGATGCTGAACATAAATCCCTCATTAAAAACAAAACATGGAAGCTGGTTAATTTAGCTAAAGGAAAGAATCCCATAGGCTGCAAATCGGTTTACAAAATTAAATATAAGGTAGATGGTACCATAGAGAAGTATAAGGTCCATATTGTGGCAAAGGGCTATGCTCAAAAGGAAGGCATTTACTATGAGGAAACCTTTGCATCCATTGCAATGATGACCACCATTCAAGTTCTTTGTGCTATGGCAACATAGTTCAGAGGGAAATTACATCAGATGGATGTAAAAAATGCCTTTCTAAATGGTGACTTAAAATAAGAGGTATACATGACTCAACCTCCAATATTTTCTGAGGAAGGCCATGAGAAACAGGTTTGCAAATTGGTCAAATCATTATATGGGCTAAAACAAGCCCCAAGAGCATGGTACATCAAAATGGATAGTCACCTACTACAACATGGATTTAAGAGAAGTACATTAGATGCAAATCTCTATATCAAGAATACAGGTTCTGAAATAGTGATTCTTGTATTGTATGTAGATGATATGATCATCATTGGAAATTCAGAGAAATTGATTAACATCATGAAATATGAATTGAAAGAGTCATTTGATATGATAGATCTTGGAATTCTCCACTACTATCTTGGCCTTGAGATAGAACAGAAGAAGAATCATCTTATGGTGACTCAGAAAAAGTATGCCAAGAATTTAGTAGAAAAATATCGTATGACTAATTGTAAGCCCAAAGCGACATCGATGGAATCAGGGCTTTAGTTATCATGGTATGATGACTCACCATAGGTAGAAGGTATGCTATATAAACAGATGATTGGAAGCCTCGTCTATCTAACTAATACTAGACCAAACATTACTTATGCTGTAAACTATCTTTCTCGGTTCATGCAGGAACCAAAGGTCTCTCACTGGAAAGCAGCTAAGAGGGTTCTTCACTATATTCAAGGTAGTGTAGATTATGGTGTAGAGTATAAGAAGAATAACTCATTCTTCTTACAGAGTTACACTGACTCTGACTATGTTGGATCCCTAGATTACATAAAATCAACATCAGGATATGTATTTCATCTTAGATCTGGTCATGTCCATGGCATAGTAAAAAGCAACATGTAGTTGCTTTATCTTCAACTGAGGAAGAATATCGCACTACACATGGAGCTGTGTGTGAAGCGATATGGTTAAGTCACATCTTGGCTACCATGGGCCTACCAAATAAACTTCCTATTCACATGTTTTGTGACAACTTAGGTGTTTTTAACTTGGTCAAGAATCTAGTCCATCATGAACGCACAAAGCATATTGACAAAGATTGTCATTTCATTTGTGATGATGTTCCTAAACATAGGATCAAACTCTAATAAATTCCCATCGATGAACATGTTGTTGACATCTTCACAAAGACACTTGGACGTGTCAAATTTGAGTTGTTCCAAAGTAGACGTTGTATATCAAAGTAATGTAATAAAGAGGGGATGTTAGGGTACAATAAGCTAGTATATTGCATTACACTAGTTTAGTAGACTATTACATTTACTTTGTACTAATTACCATGTAGATATTTACTGTTTTAAATATCTGATGATAGATAGGTTAATTCCTAAATATCCTAGGTTATCAATTCTAAACCTAACTCTACTTCTCCTATGGTGCGTTTGTTAGCGTGGATTAAGGAGAATAAGTTAGTATTCCTATTTTGTAATCTATTTAAATATTAGTCCTATTTTTCTAATGTTAGTTAATGAATAATTGCACTTTGTTCAATATTGTTTAACACAACATAGATTTGGATAAAAAGGTCCTTTGTGATTATAGTACTATTATTTTATACTATGTTCATATCATGATAGGCTCTCCCTATATCATAATCATCATAGGGTAGAAGGATTTCCTTACAAACTGAATGCTTTTATTTTGAATAATGAGGACTACATTATAAGTGCTAAATATAGGTGGTGATAGAAGGGAATGCTAAAAGCTATGCTATATCTGTGGTAATTTATTTTTAGTAGACCTATAATAAACATATATCTAGGGCTCAAAGGTAGTTTGAGAAGTCATTTTTATCTTCTTTTGGAAGAAAAGCATTGTTAAATGATCTCTATTGTAAGTGCTAGTAAAACAAAGTAGACTAAGATAAGAATAACCTCTACTAGAAATCAAGATTTAATATAGGATCCAATAGATCAATCAAGGTAATAAGGGCTCAATGCTCATTTTTAATCTTACTAAGAATACAATAACAAAACACTTATAGTAGACATTCGATATGAGGGTGATAAATTATTACTGGGTAAAGAACAATTTGGTAAAGTATTTTTGTATCATTTTTAAACACTTTTATGGAAAATTATTACTTGATTAATATTTTTTGTTCTAGTGTTTGTAAAATTTTTGAGGAGCAAAAAGTCTTCTTAGATATTCCTCTATCTTTTAAGGATTTTATCAGTTTACTTTTTGTTATATTTAGTTGTAATGGACCTAGAATTTATAGAATTTCAACATAATATTAAAGGAAACATAGCACTTTGTATCCTCTATTTTCTCAATAATGTATAAGGATATTGTCAATAGGGGGTCATTATAGATCAGGTGTTGAGTAACCTAATTTAAAGGGGCATAATAGTAATAAGTTTCTAAACTAGAGGTGAATTACCTTTCTTAGTATGACATATAAGATAATTGTCAAATCATTGGTAAGATGAATATTTTATATATCTTAGCAAATATTCTATCCTAAAAAAAACATGATCCTAAAGGGTAAGCTACATGTTTGATAAACTCATTATTACTTTTGAGTCTATTTAATGGGTATTGTTTTTAGGGAAAGATGTAGTCTTTTTCAAATTGAACTTTGATAAATCTTATTATAGGGTGAGATTGCTATTCATTTTTAAAATACAAGAATAGTTTGGTTTTGGGGGTAATTTTAGGCATAGACCTCTATGATTTTTATTTATACTTTGGAAAAGATAGATGTTAATGGGAAAGTCTTGTATCCTATAGAGTTGCATGGATTATGTAGACAAGGTTTCCCATTGCATTCCTTCTTATATACCATTGTATATTCTTTAGGGTATGCTTTAAATTAATTATATAGAGTTGCCATTTTATTATCTTCTAAATTTCTTATGTAGCTAAATAGGATGAATTGATAAAAATGCTACAATTTCAAATAGGACCCTTATTAATTTGTATCTATTCATTCATCCATTTTTGTGGTAATAGTTTTTTATGAAAGTATGATTTATGAATAAGACATCTAGGATATAACACCATCAGCATGATGCCTCTAAAACTAGCTAGCAATATCGTGGTTCTTTTGACTATAATTGGTAGCCATTTGGATTCAATGTTATCAATAATGTGGACTAATGTTTTTTGTAAAAGGTAACGACTTTAAGAATAGATCATTACCAAAACAAAACATTCATAAGCAAAATACCCTAAAAAATTCTCAATCCATCAATCAGTTCAATATGATGTATTGTTGATTCATCATCCCAATGACCGATATAAATAAATGTTTTAAAGGATTTAGAGGTATATTATGTCCATTTCATGAATTTAAAAGTTTAGGGTGGGCAATAGATGGATTTTAAAGCTAAACATAACTAGATGGATATAAATAAAATTTTTAAAGGGTTTGGAGGTAAATTATGTCCATTCCACAAATTTAAAAGTTTAGGGTAGGCAATTTATGGATTTTAAAGCTAAACATAACTAGATGGATATTAATATTTTTTTTAAAGGGTTTGGAGGTAAATTATGTCATTTCCATGAATTTAAAATTTTAGGGCAGAAAATAGATGGATCCTAAAGCTAAACATAACTAGTTCACTAATTTCAGGTGTGAAATATTGAACATGTTCTAATATGCCTATATTAAGGAAGTTTCCAAGTTTAAGATCATAATATATATCTTTTAAGGAAAACCATGGAAGATGCAACTATTCAAAAGAAAAAACGAAAGAATAAATTATGCATGCAACTAAGAATAGTTTCTAAATTGGATATTAGACTAAATATCTACTATATATGTGGATTTTAATATTGATAAATGTGAACATTACACAAAAAATAGAATACCTTATCCATAGATAAAACTATTGTTTTATTTCTATTAGTTTTGGGTATTATCTGAGATCCTTTTTACTCCTTGAGTACTAAATATACAACTCTTTTCTATCTTCTTATTAATGTAGCTAACATACATCATTAATAAAATATATATTTCTACATAGTTGAATCCAATTTTATTGTCTACGTATCTTACCTTATGCATGTGGATTAGGTAATAAATTATGTTTAATTTTTATCCCTCTTTATTTCCTATTAGTATTATCAAAATATTTTATACATTAATTTTGTTGTTGTGAATAACTGAATGGGTCAAATTTCTAGTTAGCATAAATAATATTTTTATGATCATTGGTTGGGTCAAAATTAAAATATCTTACACAAATTAGGTATCCTTCCATATTTAGAGGTGATGAAATAAAATATTAATCTTATATTTATATATTTGTTTAAAAAACATATGGAGACATGTAATATTATTTAATAAATAGGAACAAATAAAGGTCTCGGCAATAACTAGGTCTATTGGAGACTTGAGATATATAGCTAATCTTACCCTAAAATCATTCATTGCTTCATCAAAATAAAGGATCCAAATGTCAAGGTGGAGGCTTTCATTAGTTTCTTGAGAAGTTGAAGGTGTGCCAACTTTGATTTTATCTTTTCCATTATAGTATCTTTGGATAGCCTCATAAGACTCCAAGAGGATATTTTTCTTCTTGGTAAATTCATGAGTAGAATCTTCAATGAGGATAAAGGCAATGGAGGAAGAAAGTATGACAAAGTCATTAGGGGCACAATATATAACCATTATATCCTCATAACACAATATCTCTTCTAGGAGGTCTTAATGAGATTAGGATTTGTGGTTAACTGGTCAACAATTACTTGGGATTTAATAGATTTTTGTGTAATAATATAGAGATGAAATTATTATATCATAGTGAATCACTTTTTTTATTGGATACCACTTGTGATGTAAAGATTTTATAGTAGGTGTCTCAAGGGGTAAATTTTAACAACTACATAAATTATCTATCACAACATATCATACCTTAACTTCTCAAAATAAATAGTTAGAGATTCATTTTTCATAGGACTATACCATGTTTCTAATGAGAGTAGTTTTCAAGTAATATAGTACATTACATACTCCTTATTGTTATCATTGTATTGAGTAAGGACAACTCACAAGAAAGCATGAGTATTTAGGGAAAATAATGTGACAAAATTTTGGGATAGGTGGACAAAAATTTGTCAACCATAATAGAAATTTCTTTATTTTTGATAATGCCTAGTTACAATTTATGTCCCACTTGAAATAAACATCTTTATTGAGCAATTTATTTGATGGATGAGCTTTAAAACCTAAATCAAGGATGAATTTCATAATGGCTCCTAGATTTTGCAAGAACTTGAAATATTTAATACTTTTATGGGGAGGCATAGCATCAATGGTTTTGATGTTGCCTCAATAGACATCTATGCCCGTATGAAAAACCATAAATCCTAGTAGTTTATTGCTAGTAATAACAAATACAAAATTATTGGGATTTAGTCTCAACTTCTAATGATGTGACCATTAAAAAATGATATGAAGGTCAACTAGGTGGTTATCTTGCTTCTTAGATTTATCCAAGAGATAATCTATATATGATTTGAATATATTTCTAATTAAGTCATGAAATACCATTGCCATAGCCCATTGATAAGTAACACCAATATTTTTCAACCCAAAAAGCATGTCAATATAATAAAACATTGTCCAAGGTGTACCAAAGGTTTTTTTATTTTATATTTAGGAGAAATTTATATTTGGTTATATATTAAATATCCATACATAAGGAACAATATTTTATACCTTATAGTGGATTCTACAAGTGCATCAATAGATGGTAAAAGAATTATCCTTGTGATAAGATAGATTGATATTTTTAAAATATCAACAAATTTGGATAATATTATTTTCCATATTTTTCATAGGTACAATGAAACCCATCCCAGATATCCGTTATTTTTTTCAGACATGAGCAATGTCTTTATAAATAATAATATCATGGATAACCAAATCCTCACCCATTTTAGGTAAGTCTAAATCTTATCAAGCCAAAACATTCTTATACTCTTTAAGCAAAGTAGTAAAGGTGGTTTTCTCTTCTATACATAGGTCCATTCCTATTTTAACTAAGTATGGTTGCTCAAGGGTGTCTATGTTAACATCTATGATATGATTGGTATTCTTAGAATTACTTTATTCAAATGGTCTAAAGTATGGAAAATATTCTATGATTTTAAATAAATTTCAGCCTAGCAAACATAACCAAACTATTAATGACATTTATAGTTATGATTAGGTTCATGAAATAATCCCCTCTTATGATACTATTGTGGAGGCCTTCCATTTATAGTATATATAAATTCTAATATAGCTTCATGATTGGGAAATTCTTGGAGAATGACAAAACTTTTAGGAATTTGAACTATAGGTTCATCCCTATGTCCTTTTCCCCTAATATTAGAGAATATATGAGGATAGGATTGAACATAGAGAATGATATAAATATGTTTACTAGGGTATGACCTTAATTGAATATAAAATTTTATTAAAGCCTTAATGAAAACCCTAGTTTTTAGCTTGATAGAAAAAATTGCTTCAACTAGATTTATTGCTAGACAAGAGGGACTAGTATGAACCAAATCATAAAAGCACATGCTAGATAGTTGATTTGAATTAAAAAAAATTATAGATTCATAAATAGTCTAGTAGGAATGACAAGGAATGCCTAAGCATTCTTTGTTCCTCTAAAGCCTATAAAAATGAAGATCACCATAATTTAAGGTGATCTGAGTTGCTAAGAAATATTCTCAAAAAATTTAAACTATTTATGAACAATAGGGGTTCTGTAGATTAAACAACCATCAAGGACTAATAAATCAATAGTAATAGACCTAGAAACAAGACTAAAGTTAAAACTGGCTAGGATCACTACTCTAGGAGGTGCTCCTAGTACCACTAGAAAAAATTTAATAGGAAGGGAGCCACAAATGAATTCTAGTCCATGATAGTTTAAAATAGCACTATAATTAATGTTTCTAGAAATAGGGTTGTTAACATGATAGTCCAGAAACTAATAGATTTTAACCTTTGTTAAATGCCTAGGTGAGGAAACAATTCTTGTTTCGTCTAACCTATGCAAATATTTTGAAGTGGATATAACATAAATATTAGTTCTTCTATGACTATCTAGCCTAACTTTGTAGTCATTATATTTAAAATTCTTAAGAATTTAATAGGCAAATAAATCAATGTTAACAATTGAACAAATATTTATATAAATTTTACCATCATTGTCATCTCAAATAGATACTTCCATTAAACCTACTTGGTAATCCCTACACTCACCTTAGAAATAGGAGTTGTAGAATGACCATCCTTAGTTTTAGTGTTAAGGATTAAATTTTAATATTTACTTATATTATTATCAGTTTAATTAAGGGTTTAATTAAAAAGGGGTAGTGGAATGAACATCCTTAGTTTTAGTGTTAAGGGTTTAATTAAAATAATTACATATATTATTATTAGTTTCTTCCCCCATGCTATAAATATCTATATAAATTGTTACTTATTTTAACATGGAAGCATCCTAATGGGATTTATGTAAATTTTCCAACCTTTGATAAAATAAAATAGGATATTTTCTTTACATAGGCTTTATGTCATGACGAGTTACCCTCCTACCTTATTTAAATAATACTAATTGATCTTGGGGGATCAATTAATTCTTGATAGTAGTGTCATGACTCTCATGAATCCTACAAAAAAAATTCCAATAAAGGAATTTTAGGGAGGATGAAAAAATATTAATTATCTTTTAGAGAAGATAATTAATTATGAGATTTTGTAAGAAAATGAAAATTAGAAAATTATAACCATGCAACAAATTATGTGAAGATTTAGTGGACCCTATGTGATGGTATCCAACAAGGACAAAATAATTTTTAAATAACTCATGGGTCATTCCATCTTTTGGGAAGTACTCATGTGGCTACCCTATATTGGTGGGATTATGAGAGGAATCTCATAACTTATCAAAAATAGCTCTAACCCTTGTAACTATTCTATGCCCCAATAGTGTATGTTTTGTCACTCACCTCATCTCTAGAGAACCCTAGAAGGACATGATGAAGTCATAATGGTCCTAATCATATTTTTAATATTATTATAAGGATAGAAGGAGCTTAGTAAAAAGAAGACATGGATTGAAGAGCTTGGAAATCAAACGAAATGAATGGTACTTGGAGGTAAACCAGGTTAGACCTTTCCTTGAAACCTTTCCTGCTTCTGTATGTTCAATAAGGGAATGTATGTTTTATGAAAGAATATACTTAATCACCCAATGCTTATTTTTTTGAATTTCGCATTTGGATGAGATCTAGTCTTGGCTTGTTTACCTCGATCGTTTCTAATTAATTAGATCTTGAATATTGAGACCCCAAGGTTCTTCTATATTTTACTTATAAAGTTGTAAAACATGATCATTGGATTTTACGAAACCCTACCATGGATCTATATTTGAGGATTTAAAAAAAAAAAATGTATAGCAATTATACCACGCCACTATGTCATCATTGAATGTTGATTCTCATACAACGACTCTCCCCATTGACGGTGACCCTACTACCACCGTCGGATGGCTATTTATGTAATGAGGCATAAGTCACTTTATCATGTGTTATTACCACTATATAATCGATATGGGATCGATTCTCTGATTAATCACTTGATTATAAGTTTTTATTAAATGAAAAGAGAGGGGATTGAAATGCTTCAGGGATGCTCTCTGTACCCATTCGTGGCTGATCTATGCTCCTACGGAGAATCGTGATTATGATGATCAAGAGGAGGTCAAGAAAAATGCTATCATAGATGGAAACTTTTCAAAATCTGATTGGTATGGCCTTGATCTCGGTATTTATAATCCCTTATCCATATCATAGCAGGAAATATCCAAATCACCATGAAAACCGTGGTCGTCTTCTAGCCGAGATTCATTGTGTGAATACACGTCATGGTTACCCTATGCCAATTATGAACCCAGGAGTCGAAAAAAAAATTCAATATCTACGTGCACTTATCTATCTGAAGTTTTTGATCCAACCTCACCACTGCTCACGGGAACATCAAACCCTTGGACCATCGACCTTTGAGTCAATGTTCAGAAAACCAGATAGTTGATCCTTCATTCTCTGAATTACATAGATCACCCAATAACATTCTAGCCTTCTAGGGGATGCTCAATATCCTCTTCCCAATTGACAGAAGTGCTATAGAAGGTCGTAGTAAGGGCTCTGCTCTGCTAGAAGTCTTTTCGATTGTTGTTTCAATGAATACGAACTGTGAGAACAAATGAAGCGAGCATTGTTTATTGAATGACTTATCTGACTTGGAAACTGGTATTAATGAAACTATGAATTTTTCTACCCTCTGGTCTATCGGCAAGGATGTCACACTTACTGTGATGCAATCCGGGTTCAATTCCCATACTAAATGTACATAAGAAGTATTTACTCGAAATTACCACCCCTTCCCTATAATCAATGGGTACCCTCGAACCCGAGTTCTCTGCCATGATCGAATAACTCTGTCGTCTCAGAGCCACCTGGGTTTCATCCCGCGTTAACAGTGTGTTCACCATAATATAAGCCATGCTTCTCAACGACGTCACGCCGATTGAAAGAAATCGAATGACCTAAAGACCCCTTAATGGTGGGTAAATTAAATCGGTAACTATGCCGACTATGAGTTTCTGCTACGATCTGATAGTTGAAGGTTAAACTGACACACCCTCGGTTTAACAGAGAGTAGTAAACTATTGGAAAATTGTTGTACCAATGACACCTGATTCATACTGTTATTGGATGAAAAGACGACCCCTGTCCACTGTAGCAGTAGATAGACACGTTTCCTAAAAGTTTAAATGGATTGGACTCCCAATGAAAACAGATGTCCATTAGAGATAAATCCCACGAGTTAGTCGAATAGCTTCTCTTGGACCCGACACCCCTTGCCATTTTATTGACTCATAGCACATATAGGCAACTAAATAAAGACACTCGTACAGCTGGATGCAGTCAATTGACACATATTCTTTCTTATAATGGGATTAATTGAGTCAAGGGAGTTTGTCTATTTTCGGGTAATCTTCAACTCGTCTAAAGATTAAACATTCCTAGGGATAGTAATTATTCTGAATGATATAAATGACCATGTGTAGGCTATATGTTCCCTTTTACTAGAAGTTATGGAACCTAAAAGAGAACTCATCCGATTACATAAGGGGAGGTGCTCGATTAAGTTAGTAGAGGTTATACGTATTGATCAAAGATCTTAGGATTAGAATGGTATTAAGGTTAAAATATTTTTGATAGTATGGGGATTATAGCATGCCCTGTCACAATCTTAACCATTTTTGCTATTCCAAAGAATAGATATGGGTATTAAGTGGATATTATTAGGTATGGAAACTTTTGGATGTGTGAAATGTTTTGGTCTTTATTTTATAAGAATAGATCCTACAATAACTTTCTCGAAAAAGAAGAGAACCTATGACTTTAAAAGAAACCTCGTTAAGTTTCCTAAAAGGATAGGCAGTTTATGAAATGAGAATATGGGCTTTAGATCATGAATAAGAAATTATCATAGACTCTTTCAGTAAAGAAAAAATATTTGAAGAATGTAAAATAGATTATAGTACAAAGAGTAAAAAAATGAATACTAATGTATTAGGATATGAGATTTTAATTCATTATGTGACTCTATGTCAATGGTTGTGGAGAGTTTATATAATTTTTGTCAAAGGACTGATGAGTCATCTCGAAAATATAAACTCCAATAATTTTCATAAACAATGTAAGATATTAATTGACTAGGAGAAAGAACCTAAAGGGACTGAGGATTTCTCCATGGTATCATGAATATTATATTGATGTTTTATAAAAAGGAATTAGGTGATTCCTTAATTACATCAAGAGATCAAAAGGGACTGAAGTATTCCTTGATATGTATTTGAGAAAATGAGGACCTATCAGATGGCCTACTATTATTTTAAGATTTGCCATTTAAAATTTTATGAAAATGAGGAAGCATATATTTTGGAGGCTGGGTTTTTTCCATCAGGGTTTCCAGGACAAATCTTTGCGTCAATAATTTGTGGATGTCTTATTAGTTCTTGTGAATGTTAAATTTTATTTTAAAAGGAAAATGATATATGTAATGTTTATTTTTATGCATTGAATGTATGCTAAAATTTCAGTAGTTTAAACATGTATGGATGCTAGAAAAGAATGCTCAATTTTTTTGATATGTTGATAATTTAAAGTAATTTAATTGTAACATTTATTTTTGGATTATATTGGATAATGATGAATGATTTTAGTAAGTAATGTTGTTCAAATAATAAATTCATGTGAAGAATGAAGGTTTGTTTAAATGCGTTAATGACTCGAGGAATTTGTCTAATTTATTATAGCATTGTGGGATGATTATTTATGAATGACACACCTTTTCATATACAACACTGATTGTGTTCATAGAGACCAAATATTAAGAGGGAAAATTTGGATTTATGCAACACAAATTTTGTTAAACTGGAGACTCACATAATTCTTCAAACCTAAGGATAAGATGTAATAAATCTTGGTTCATGGAATTAAATGCACTCAAAATGGTTTAGTTGAAATATCTCAAGTGGGAACTTTGACCTTGATTTACAAACCAAGCTAGATCCTCCACTCTACACTAAAGAATTAAATTTACATGGGAGTAGTATTATCCATTTAAAAATAATTCAATAGAGGGATTGCCTAATCAAGGGGGTAATAATGTGTAAGGAGGATTAAAGATATATTTTCCATGGATTCTTATCACAATAGTGATATAGTAGTCTTAGAACTCCTTTCTAGATGGATTGGATCGGAGCTAAGATTTGTGGATAACCATAGGTGTGGTTATTCCATCTATGATGGTTTACCATTGGTGTGGTTTACCATCTTCAAGGCATTCACCTGGTCTAGGTGGACCACTTGGTGATATCCTCATTTTATGAAGATGAAACCAGTATGCTTGGCCAACATACTCATACCAAGTGAGGTATGAGGGTTTCGTAGAAGCTGATCACTTCTACTTAAAGAGACTCTGATCAAATCTCTATAGCTCTTGAAGCTATATGCCTTGAAATATATAATCCAAATGGAATATGCCTATCTTAGGTTATGGATTAGGCCTTTTCCACATGAACAAAAATAAAAAAAACAATTATGTGGATAAGAAAGGGTAACAAATGGGTTCCTTACAGTTGGTATCAAAGCCCAGGCTAACTAATAGGCTCTAGTGAAAGTCTAGGTTAGCAAATACTTGGGGCATGAAACTATACTTGAGAGAAAATTCCATAACTTTAAATACATACTTGATTAAGACAAGATTATTGTTTGGATGATGATGTCCAAGTACTTATTCTCCACAAGGAGATCAACAGCTGTTCGAAAGTGAAAGAGCTAAGAGAACCCTCCTATATGGATTTTAAGTGGTATACCTTAGACTCTTTTGGAAAAACTACTTGGCATTTAAATTCCTTGACTACTTAATCCTTACAACCAAGTGTATACAAACCATAGGATGACTCAAGGATGAATGAAAATTCTAGTCTATGGATGACTTTGGATTAGTCTGGCATGTTAAAAGAATATATTTTTTTAATTAGTTCTTGTTACAATTTGGGCCCTTGGCTAGAAAGTTGAACGTTTCAACCATGACGAACTCTAGCAAGTTAACAATATGTTACAAATAGTACACCTAGCGATAGCCATAACCCAAACCTTTACCATGGTTAAAATTTCACCTTGCTTTTTCATGATCTAATAAATATGAATTGCATCATTTAAACATTGTTATATGTTATAAAGCGGTGCATGTGGGATTATTATTGATAAACAAAAGCTAAATCATGTTTTCTTTATTTGATTTTTATCAATGTTACAATTTACTTTGGGGTTTTCCTAATCAGAGGTCAAGGTGTAGGAAATGGTGGAAGAAGCCGCATAACAACACCAGAAACTAAAACCCTAGTATGGTGAAAGGAAGCAAGGACACATTTAGGTATGGAAATTACCCCAAATTTCACCCAAAAATTCATACATTTCTTGATATGAAATTTTGGGGAGACTTGTATCGGAACTCCACCAATAAGCTCCAATAATCTGAGTATCCTAGGTTGATAGTAAGGTATACCACCCAACCACTCGGGTAGTGGTCGAAAGCATAGGGGCGTACTATACTATTTAAATTAGGAAACTCATAAACTCATCATACATGTTGTATTATTTATCAAAGGAAAACATAACATCAAATAGTGGACCGAAATATAGAAAATTTTATTAAGTACTTGAAATACAATTATACCAAAATTAAGAGTTGGATGTATTAACAATGATAGATAAAAAAAAACAATTTGATTATCAATCCAAATTTGAGCTATCAACATCCTAGTTTGGTGACCAGTCATGCTCAGAGTAAATAACTGGAGGAGGAACACTATAATGGATTATTAAGTATCTATCAAATGCATAATATGGCCAAGGAGTGCCATGAGATAGAAGTAATAGAAGAGTCATTTTTTTCAAACACTGATTCGGAGTGAATCTATTTTCATTCTCCCAAAAGAAGTGAGTTTGCACATACCTCTGATAAAGAAGGCTCTAGTAAATACCACTACAGAAATTTGCTTCTCTTGTGGTAGGAACATATTTCTTCACTACCTCCAAATAACATGATGGTAGGAACTAAAAGGGAATAATTAGAGGATCACCTATGGGATGTAACCAGGAATCTTCAAATGAGACACAAAAAGTCTAGTTAGGCCAACTAAAGAATATATCGAACCATTCAAAAAGACTTAAAGGACTCTTGAGTGCTAAGTAATTAAAGGAATTGTATCTTAACCAAACATCATAGTAAAAATCCTATATAGAAGTAGTGCAATAAATATGATCCATGCATAAGAGGGCATCTCGAGCTTTGCTAGCTTGATATTGTAAGAAATTATGCAATTCTTCCCGATGTCAAAGCAAGTATCGAGGATTCCAAACTAGAGACTCATAGAATCCATGTTGAGCTTCTTCATCAGTAAAAATTATGGCTAAATTGGCTTTCAATCGAAGGAAGGAAAGGGAATATCTTTCTCTTCAATAATGTTTGATATTAGTAAGTAATTTTATGTAGATTTAGAGAAGCATACTAGAGGACAAAGCACTAAAATAAGAGTGCATGATAATAACTAGTAGAATTACAAAAGAAGACAATGATAGGACTTCATGTAAAAATAAAAGGACACGTGCCATCCTGAAAATTGAAAAAGACATGATGTGCCTTGGTTAGTCAACACAAAATCTTCTAGAGGACAATCAAGCCGAAGAAAAAGGCGTATCATGGAATATGAATTATTCACCTCGAGATTATCAGGATACGATTGGTAAATGTGTAAAAAAATCGATATGGTCGGACCTAACATCCATTTGAGTATTGGAGAAGCCTTATCCCATGACGTTAAATGTGATTATATTTATGACAGGAGTCACTTGGATGATATTGATTTTAAGTGGAATGAACTCCTTTGTATGCTTTATAATTCTTGTTCTTATGATTACCGATCTATTGATGCACATACCCTAAAGGGCAGAAGGTAATTTGAAGCAGTACCAGATTTAGTAGGCGTATTAACCATGGTAATAATTAGGAAACACATCAATGGATAAAAGAGGAAATCTCTAGTGCAACATGCTCAAGAGGATGCTTGGGCGTAGGAAATATTGAGGTTAATATTAGAGAGAGATGCTCCATAGCAGAGTAGGATTAGCTCAGATTAGAGATATTACAAATGAATAACTGGAAAGCAATAACGATAGTGACCATGCTCACAGAAAACTCCTAGTTCCATCAACTAAGGGAAGAATTTAATTCTATATTTCTAGAGTCTTGTTTGGTTGCATTATTAAATCATGTTATGCTTCTTCCACCACAAACAGTTTTTGGTACACAACATGGAAGAAGGAGAGGCAGTTATCAAGTAGCTATTGGAGTAGTAGCTCCACCACCATCTCCAACCGTAAGTACTAGCACATTACAAGGAGGAAAACATACCCAGGAGCATCAACCCTAAGGTCCTTCAAACCACCACTCTATAGGTCATCATTTTGTAGTAGTCTATTAATGCCAAGGATGAGGCATAAACATTAGCAACTTTTACATTTTATATTTTTGTTTGAAGGTTATTTGAATATTATTCTGTGTGGTAAATTTAATTAGTTAATTTATGATTTAAAAGAATGCATGAATCTTGAATTTTGTTGGGCTAAAATGAACATGAGGGATGGATTGGTGTCCATTCTTGGAGAAGGTATGGGACTTCTCCATGATTTTATAATAAAATAAACCAGGAGACATCTTGGTGGATTCTCTGGTATTAAAATGCATATTAGGATATATGTGAATATCCTAAATTGAGAATTTGAAATTATGTTGTATCTTGTTAGAATTTGATTATATCAGGTTAATTCATGCAAAATGTTAACCAAATTATATTGTGATACTCCTTGGTGGGAGTTTTGATAAAAATAACATGAATTTTCATGTCTAGTAAGGTACGAATGCAAAATTTATGATACCCTTCTAACATCATCTTTCAAATTCTAATACTATAGTTCTCTAGATCAATTGTTGGTGCAATTTGAAATGAGTTAAAATTGTAGTTTTGTATTAGTATTGTATTAATGATGCTTTCAATACTTTTTGATATGCAATATGGATGTTATATTGTTTACAAGAACATGGTAATGCTAATATTTTGAATTTTTTTAGGACTAGGTACTCACTTGGATGGAAGATGGAGCTTGACATAGAGATTTAGATGGTAGAAGAATTTGAATGCAGAACAACAGAATGAATGCTATCTTTTGCTATACATATGTGTTTTTGTAAGGTAGATGTGCAAACATAGAGGAATGTGTTTAATCTAAGGGTGGGTGTATGTCATGACCCGTTACTCTCCTACCTTATTTAAATAATATTTATTGATATTGGAAGATCAATTAATGTCTAATAGTAGGGGCATGACTCTAATGAATCCTACAAAAAAAATTCCAATAAAGGAATTTTAGGGAGGACAAAAAAATATTAATTATCTTTTAGAGAAGATAATTAATTATGAGATTTTGTAAGAAAATGAAAACTAGAAAATTATAACAATACAACAAATTATGTGAAGATTTAGTGGACCCTATGTGGATGGGATCCAACAAGGACCAAAGAATTTTTAAATAACTCAAGGGTCATTCCATATTTTGGGAAGTACTCATGTGGCTACCCTATATTGGTGGGATTATGAGAGGAATCTCATAACTTATCAAAAATAGTTCTAATCCTTGTAACTGTCCTATGCCTCAATAGTGTGAGTTTTGTCACTCACCTCATCCCTAGAGAACCCTTGAAGGACATGATGAATTCATAATGGTCCTAGGTATATTTTTAATATTATTATAATGTGACCACTATTTGGCCCATGAGTGGGGAATTCACCTATAAATAAAAGGAATTTTGAGAAGAAATGGCTATCTAGATTCTAGGAGTCTTAAAGGTCTAGGGAGTATGCTCTTCACCCATGGGGTGAATCAGAAACCAGAAGATTAGAAATATTTTCTAGCAATAGTAAAGATCAAATTCAAGGATAGAAGGAACTTAGTAAAAGGAAGGCCTGGATTGAGGAGCTTGGAAATCAAACGAAATGGATGGTACTTGGAGGTAAATCAGGTTAGACCTTTCCTGCTTCCGTATTTTCAATAAGGGAATGCATGTTTTAGAAGGAATATACTTAATCACCCAAAGGGAATGCATGTTTTAGAAGGAATATACTTAATCACTCAATGCTTGCCTTTTTTAATTTCGCATTTGGATGAGATCTAGTCTTGGCTTGTTTACCTCGATCGTTTATAATTAATTAGCTCTTGAATATTGAGACCCCCATGGTTCTTCTATATTTTACTTATAAAGTTGTAAAACATGATCATTGGATTTTACGAAATCCTACCATGGATCTATATTTGAAGATTTTAAAAAAATGTATAGAAATTATACGATGCCACTATGTCATCATTGGATGTTGATTGTGATACAATGACTCTCCCCATTGACGGTGACCCTGCAACCACCGTCGGATGGCTTTTTATTTAATGGTGCATAAGTCATTTTATCATGTGTTATTACCACCATATAATCGATATGGGAAAACATGAAGACTTTCTATTTGACAAAGCCTAAATTAATGGGATCGATTCTCTGCTTAATCACTTGATTATAAGTTTTTATTAAATGAAAAGAAAGGGGATTGGAATGCTTCAGGGTATCCATTCGTCGCTGATCGTGATGACGATGATCAAGAGGAGGCAAAGTAAAATGCTATAATAGATGGAAACTTTTAAAAATCTGATTGGTATGGCCTTGATCTCGGTATTTATAATCCCTTATCCCTATCATAGTAGGAAATATCCAAATCACCATGAAAACCATGGTCGTCCTCTAGCCATGATTCACTGTGTGAATACACGTCATGGTTAGCCTATGCCAATTCTGAACCCAAGAGTCGAGAACAAAATTCAATATGTATCTGAAGTTTTTGGTTCAACCTCACCACCACTCGCGGGAACATCAGAACCTTGGACCAACGACCTTTGAGTCAATGTTCAGAAAACTAGATAGTTGATCCTTCATTCTCTGAAGTACATAGATAACCCAATAATATTCTAGCCTTCTAGGGGATGCTTAATATCCTTTTCCCAATTGATAGAAGTTCTATAGAAGGTCGCAGTAAGTGCTCTGCTCTGCTAGAAGCCTTGTCAATTGTTGTTCCAATGAATACGGTCTGTGAGAACAAATGAAGTGAGCATTGGTTATTGAACAACTTGTTTTTTTTTTTTTTTTTTTACTTAAAAACTGGAATTAATGAAACTGTGTAATTTTTTACCCTCTAACCCATATGAGTGTGGTTTACCGGTAAGAAGGTCACTTGTTTTATCAGTGATGTGATCCAGGTTCAATCCCATGATGAGTGTGCATAAGAAGTATTTACTCAAAAAGAAAAGAAATTACCACCCCCTAATCTCTATAGTCGATGGGGTACCCTCGGACCTGAGTTCTCTGCCATAATCGAATACCTCTGGTGCCTCAGAACCGCTTGGGTTTCATCCTGCGTTAACAGTGTGTTTACCATAATATAAGCCATGATTCTCAACGACGTCACACCGATCGAAAGAAATCGAATGACCTAAAGACCCCTTAATGCTGGGTAAATTAAATTGGGAACTATGTCGACTATGAGTTTTTGCTGTGATCTAATAGCTGAAGGTTAAATCGACACACCCTCGTTTTAACAGATAGTAGTAAACTATTGGTAAATTGTTGTACCAATGACACCTGGTTCATACTGTGATTGGATGAAAAGATGACCCCTCTCCACTATAGCAGTAGATAGACTCGATTTCGAAACGTTTAAATGGATTTGACTCCCAATAAAAATAGATGTCCATTAGAGATAAATCCCACGAGTTAGTCGAATAGCTTCTCTCGGATGCGACACCGACACTCCTCGCCATCGTAGCACATCTAGACAACTAAATAAAGACACTTGTACAGCTGGATGCAGTCAATTGACACATATTCTTTCTTAGAATGGGATTAATTGAGTCGAGTTCAGGGATTTTATCTATTTTCGGGTATTCTTCAACTCATCTAAAGATTAAACATTCTTAGGGATAGTGATTATTCTGAACGATATAAATGCGTATGTGTAGGCTATAAGTTCCCTTTTACTAGGATTTGTGGAACCTAAAAGAGAACTCATCCGATTACATAAGGGGGGGTGCTCGATTAAGTTAGCAGAGGTTATACGTATTGATCAAATATCTTAGGATTGGAATGGTATTTAGGTTAATTTTTTTTTTTTTTTCTTAATAGTATGGGGATTATAGCATGCCCTGTCGCAATCTTAACCATTTTTGCTATTCCAAAGAATAGATAAGGGTATTAAGTGGATATTATTAGGGATGGAAAGTTTTGAATGTGTGAAATATTTTGGTCCTTATTTTAAAAGAATAGACCCTACAATAACTTTCTCGAAAAAGAAGAGAACCTATGACTTTAAAAGAAACCTCGTTAAGTTTTATAAAAGGATAGGTAGCTTATGAAATGAGAATATGGGCTTTAGATCATGTATAAGAAATTATCATAGACTCTTTCAATAAATAAAAACTATTTGAAGAATGCAAAATAGACTTAGTATAGAGAATAAAAAAATGGATACTAATGTATTAGGATATGGGACATTAATTTATTATGTGACTCTATGTCAATGGTTGTGGAGAGTTTATAGATTTTTTCTCAAAACCGATGAGTCATCTCTAAAATATAAACTCCAATGATTTTCATAAACAATGTAAGATATTAATTGACTAGAAGAAAGGAACCTAAAGGGGCTGTGGAATTCTCAATGGTATTGTAAATTTTATATTGATGTTTTAGAAAAAGGAATTAGGTGATTCCTTAATTACATCAAGAGATCAAAAGGGACTGAAGTATTCCTTGATATGTATTTGAGAAAATGAGGACCTATCATATATCCTACTATTATTGTAATATTCACCATTTAAAAGTTTATGAAAATGAGGAAGCATATATTTTGGAGGTTGGGTTTTTCCCAACAGGGTTTCCCAGGATAAATATTTGTGTCATTAATTTGTGGTTGTCTTATTAGTTCTTGTGAATGTTACATTTGCTTTCAAAAGGAAAATGATATATGTAATTTTATATTTATGCATTGAATGTATGCTAAAATTTTAGTAGTTTAAACATGTATGGTTGTTGGAAAAGAATGCTCAATTTTTTTTATATGTTGATAATTTAAAGTAATTTAATTATAATATTTATTTTTGGATTATATTGGATAATGAGGAATAATTTTCGTAAGTAGTATTGTTCAAGTAATAAATTCATGTGAAGAATGAAGTTTTGTTTAAATACCTTAAGGAATAGAGGAATTTGTCTAATTTATTATAGCATTGTGGGATGATTATTTATGAATGACACACCTTTTCATATACAACACTGATTATGTTCATAGAGACTAAATATTAAGAGGGAAAATTTGGACTTATGCAACACAAATCTTTTTAAATAGGAGCCTCACATAATTATTCAAACCTAAGGATAAGATGTAATGAATCTTGATTCATGGAATTAAATGCACTCAAGATGATTTTGTTGAAATCTCTCAAGAGGATACTTTGGCCTTGATTTACAAACCAAGATAGATCCTTCGCTCTACACTAAAGAATTAAATTTACACAGGACTAGTATTGTCCATTTAAAAATAATTCAATAAAGGGATTTCCTAATCAAGGGGATAATAACATGTAAGGAGGATTAAAGATATATGTTCCATGTATTCTTATCACAATAGTGATATAGTAGTCTTAGAACTCATTTCTATATGGATTGGATTGGAGCTAAGATTTATGGATAACCATAGATGTGGTTATTCCATCCATGATGGTTTACCATTGGTGTGGTTTACCATCTTCAAGGTATTCACCTGGTCTGGATGGACCACTTAATGATATCCTCCTTTTATGAGGATGAAACCAGTATGCTTGGCTAGCATACTCATACCAAGTGAGGTATGAGGGTTTCGTAGAAGCTGATCACTTCTACTTAAAGAGACTTTGATCAAGTCTCTATAGCTCTTGAAGCTATATGCCTTGAAAGATACAATCCAAATGGAATATACCTATCTTAGGTTATGGATTAGGTCTTTGCCACATGAACAAAAAAAAAATTATGTGGATAAGAAGGTGTAACGAATGGGTTCATTACACTTTAATAATGGAAGTGGTTTATCTAACACCTCTTGAGGAAGGGTAATAATAGAATTCATGTTAGTATAATTATTCCTAGATTCATATCTATATTGAGAGTATTTTAAGAAAAAATTAGGACACCGCTTGTATAAATTCTTTCTAGAATTCCATTGAGGTCAATGTTTATAAATGGAAACTTTTATGTGCTTCATCCATAAAAGGAGTAAAACAATTGTTATGTCTTGGATGAAGAGACACCCAAGGATATATATCTCCTTATTAGGTACAAACTTTATCATCATAAGCATACTTGATCACTTGACAACCAAAGGAACCTATGACTCTCATCTTACTAGTCCAAGATCTACTTACATGTTGTAGTTGGTCTAAAATAAAATACTATGAAATTTCATTCTTACTTTCTTAAGCTAAGCTAAACTTGGCAACCAAATATAAACCACAATATCTTGATATTTACCATTAAGCATAGCAAATAGTTCTACTAGAAAGGATACTTTCTCTAAGAATTTCTACCTATTCATCAAAACTACACCTAAAAAGGCTTTTAAGGGTGGCTAAAATACGATAGTAAAAACTTGCCCTAATAGATCCTAAGAGGGTAGTTTAAAACTTCCATTAAAACTCTACACCAAACAATATTTTGAAGTATGGTTAAATGATGATGGTTGTTTACGACAGTCTAAAACTGCCCTAAAAACACTACACCAAAATAGGCTTTTAAGGGCGGCTCAAAGATAACAATTATTTTTACAATGGTATTAAACCGCCCTAATAGAACCTATGAGAGTAGTTTAGAACCACCCTTAAAATAAGCATAAAAAGAGTTATATAAAGGATTTGTGGACCTTTTCCCATGAAAAGTTTGGTTGCCTTGCCTTCATGCATAGTCTTGGTCGAGCCCTGGAAGTCTTCTTGCATTCCAAAAATGCACTCTATAAACGATATTTGGGATCATAAAAGATAGTTGTGAAAGTGGCATAAGGCTTGGGAGTGTTGAGGCAAGAAGAAGCAAGTTGCAGGTAAGATTTAGGGTTTTGGGAATGATTTCTTAAATGAATGTTTGGTAAGAGTTAGGGTTTTTGGAATGATTTCTTAAATGAATGTTTGTTAACAATTAGGGTTTTTGGAATGATTTAAGAAGATATGACATGCAGTTGGAGATTAAATGTGAAATTTGTGTTAAATTGTAATGTTTGAACATTTTATATTTTCAAAAGCATTGGAACCGAGGTATGCTTTTACTTCATTCTTTACATTTCCTCTCTTGCAACAAATTCAATGCTTTTTTCTTCTAAAAATGTCAAAATATGTTGAATGAATTTACCTTTTTTAAATAATTTATACCTCATAATTCCCAAGGGAAGCTAGTGCATTCTTAAAATATGCATATATAGGCTAAACCATTATGTTGTATCTGTGATTATTTTTAAAGTAGTTTGTTTTAGTGGGTTCTTACGAATCTGATAACTTTTTTCATAGGCATTGGGACAACGACTAGTAAGTATGTTCTTTCACCATGTATGCTTAGTATTTTTATTAGGAAATTGGGTTTAGGCACAAAAAAAGGATGTGGTTATCTTTGTCATAGTTGGAGCATAAAATAAGATGATTTTATAATTTAGATTGAACTGATTTTTAAGATTAGTGCACATATTTCATTTTAACCATACAATGGAAAATTTTTAGTTTTTCGGGCATATTTAGTATCAAGGTATAACAAGAAATTTATTTGATTCACCACATATATTGTAACATGATGCACAATAGTGGGGCTTGAAATTATCCATATCTTCTTTGATTCCATCCAAAGCCTCCCACCTAGTGTAACATACTTTGACAAATAATCTTTTGTTTGCTCCACAAGTGGAACATCAGTCAACCTATCATCCATTGTGTCAAAATAGGTCTATACTTAGGCCTTGTAATTAATACATTCTTCAACTTGACCTGCCAACCCCAGCCATGAAGAAATCTAGTGAATATTCTATGTTTTCCCTTAATTTTAATACATATAATATATTAGAGATATCACATGTAATATCTATATTAGGGATGTTAAAAAATTAGCTGTATCTATTACTATTTCATATTTGAATAGGTTTCACATGAAAAATTTGTTCACATATAAATACATTTTGCAAGAAACATACTCTAAATTAAGGCATATCCTATATGCATATCGAATATCATAGGGGTTGTCCCATACATGTACCTCCATAAGATGTAGAAATATGATTGGGTATCACCACTTTTTAGGTCTGTGTGTAAACTCAAACAAAATGCTCTCTCTTTATATTTCATCAATCATCGGTAAACTGTGAAACCCTACATAAATTCTCTTTCTCCATAAGTTAGAAGCATATTTAGATCATAAAAAGAGAGTGATCTTTGTTGTTGCACATTGAAATTAGGTTTCTCAAGGCCCTTATTTAATTAGTTAGAATGTATACATACATTTATAAAGTTGAATCTACACATATATGAGGTTGATGTTAAATACTTCACATTTTCATGACATGTTGAATTTGTCCCATCCAACAACTATGGCATATTTCTTAGATTTTGATGTAATGATCATTAGGATATAACAATCACAAGATGCAGAATAATATGAAAGAAAGTAAATATACTAGATGATTAAAATATGCTATAAATAGAAATGATATAAAATAATACAATGTAGCTATGGAGGAAATGAAAACTCGATTAATAAAGACACTGAACTACATTTCACCCATCACCAATGGATGGTGATCTACACAAAACTATACTAAGCTCTAAGCTACACTAACTAGTTATATCCCCTAAATCTATATCTATCTAACAATGAGGTCTTCCTTATATAGGTAAAATAGATAATTTGGCAAAAACTCTACCTAGCTGTGCAAGGGACAACTTGTACATATACAAGTTGCACATTGATACTTGTGCATTTATTACATTGCTTGAAGTAACTAGATAAATTACCCCTAAAGTAATATAATGTCCTAAGTATGTACTTTCGAAGATACATTTACATGACCCAAATGATGTAATATACTTTATTTCTAATACCCTCTCTATTATATTATTCATGTATTCAAGACTTTAGTCTTCAATATGAATCTTCTTCCTATTCATCATGAACTCTTTACTCTTCCTCAACACTCTTTGTAACCTATTTGATCAAATTATTAGTGTCTTTATAATATGTAGTATTTGTTGACGGAGCTTTCACCTCATAGGTATTTTTGGGTTCTTCTAGTTCTTCAATTTCTTCTATCCTCTGAATTAGGTGTCCCTTATGATATATCTTCTAATATTTCAGCTGAGGATAATTGGTTAGTTGCTAAAATTACTGTTGATGAGGGTTCCTTTGATGTTTTCGAGTTTGAAATTGATTTCCATTATTCATCTAATTTTCTTGTTTTCAATTTGTGGGATTGTATTTACAATAGCTAATACTATGACCTTTCTTTCTGCATATCTTAAAATACCATGTTTTTCATCCTCTCACTAAAGATGTAATATTTCCATGTGGATTATCTTTTGATGCCAATGCAGTGTTAGTCATCTCATATTTCATAGTATTTTCTACTTCATATTCTTGAAATATATTGACTAAATCATCAAAAGAAGTATCTTTAATTTAAAATTGTAAATATGTGACAAAATATTTATAGATATTTGTAAGTTCCCTCATTGTTATTTGAGTGATAAGTTCATCCTTAACTGATTCTCCTAAGGTAAATAATTTTCCTTTATTATTTTCAATATTCCTTAAGAGCAGTTATGTGCTTTCTCCACTATTCATATTTAATGAGTGAAGAATAAGTATAGTCGCCTTATTATTTCTTTCAAAAAAATTCTCTAAGCTTGTCCATGCATCGAAAGATGTTTTGGCTGAACTGATATATGGTTGAATCTCTTTAGTGGTAGCAAAAGTTATTATCATTAAACTCTTTGAATCATTTTCTTTAAACTTTAGGATTTCAGTTTCACCTATGTAGGTCTCTGTGTTTTCCCTTTGACAACATCCCAAAGTTTTTCATAAACTAAGATTGATTTCAATTTATTTTTTTAGGAGAAATAATTTGAACCCATGCGTAGTTGATATTATGCTAGAAAGAATTTGTTTGATGTCATTTAAATATTCCTAATATCAATCCTTAGATATGTAGACTTCCCTATGTCTCTCTAGGTATGAATAATTTTTTTTAGATTTTTAATAATATTTATATATTCCCAACTTGATAATAATTTGATAGATATTATTATTATCAAGTTTTGTAGAATGCCTTATGAGTCTCAAATGTTTTCAGAGTATGATATAGTGATTTTGCAAAATATAGTTCAATTTTGGTTGATTTTGTAAAGATAAAAAATCAAATTTTCTAACACCTTATTACTCATATTTAACTAAGAAATTTTCTATTTTGAAGAGGTTTTAATGTTGGGTTTCTTTTATCCCTTTTAAGAAAATTTTGAGACACGAATATTATAAATTTCCAACTTTAACAAAAGATCTTAATAACCACTTTTTGTAACCCTTAGGATAATTCAATTATTTCTAATTTCCAATAACCTAATTTTATGTTGTAACCCTTATCAATCCCAAATTTGAAAAATTAGAACACATTAATATTTACAAACATTAAATGGATTAATTCGATGTAGTATCCCTTATTTATCGTAAGTTGTATTTTGAAAATATTATATTAATTTCCCTAAGTTTTACTTTCAAATAAAGATTGATTTCATTTAATATATCAACCTTATCATATAACCTTATAACTCATTTTTTAAATGAAAGTAAATTATATGAGGAAATTTTGTATTAATAAGGCTATGTACCTTTATGAAGCCACATGAATATGGTAGTAATTTGTCCTTTCTAAGAATGAATTCCTCAATGTGTGATTTGGTTTCAATGCTATCCTTTAATTTTGGTTCACTGAAAGTGCTTATGAATACTCTTGACTTACTCTGGATCACTGCCATATCACTATCAAATTGCTACCAAATTTCTACCGAACTATTGTTGAACTACCATCAAACAACTACTGAATTGTTTCATTCTCCAAGGTCCAAGGCACCTTTAATGAGTAGTTAGTTTAGTGACAAGTGTCACAAAAATATTTTTAATGCTCCATATATGCTTTGGATATTTTGTGGAGATGTCAAACTTAATCCATTGCTTGTGAAAAATGTCACCTTTAGTTGAGATGTTTTTATTCCCCTTTGAAAGATATCTAGGAAACATTTCTTGTTCAATGTCTATGACACTTAATTGTTGTAACATATGCATATAAAGCTTATAGTTGTAAGTAAATCCTCTTTTACATGGAGTATGGGTACCAATATAGTATTGTAACATCTTCTTTGTGAGTTTTGTTTATAGTTATTTTGAAGAATGACAAGTGGAATTTGTATGCCCTTGTCTTTATCAACATCTTCTTGAAGGCTTTCCAATGTCTTTTTCTACCTTGTTCTTTGTTGTCCTACATAGATGTTGAAATGTCTCCAGCCAAGCAACACTTATGGTGGAGCTTGGGTGGCCCTTGAATGGAGCCCGAGTGGTAGTTCTTATATGGAGAATATATGATGCTCCACTTTGGTATTGAATGCTCCTTAGTTTGGATGTGTAGTTCCACTTTTCTTGATTTGATTTTATTTTCTTCTACACTCCTTAATTTATCCTTGGATTTATATCTTGTCTTCTACAATTTCTACCATCCAAGATACATATAAGATGAGCCTATATTAGTGGCTCTTTGCGATTCTTAGGAGAATGCTAGCTTTTGGCCACCTTTGGCTGGTTGAACCTGCTAATATTATGCATTTGAGGTACTTTTCAATCTATCTTTTTCCTACATAGAATGAGTTAGAGAAATGTAATATAATGTAAGAATATTTATAAATAAGATACCTTTCACACCCTTTATTGCACTCCTTTTTGTAGGTCTAGTATTCTGATTTATATGGCAGTATGTTTGAATGTGGTGTAGGGGTTTTGAGGTTGTCTCTTTTCTTAGACACCTTCCCCTTTTACTTGGATATTATGATGACAAATCCAATATTAGATAGAAGTAGATAGAAGATCCTTATAATATGTATTTTTTTGCATTTTTCTCCTTGCAACCCTATAATGCTTTGGATTTGAGACTCACCATGTCTCAATATTTGAAGCTTATATTTTTTATTTTGGTTAGTTGTATTATTATACAAGTTTTGAAGGATTCTAAATTATTTTCATGGCTTCACTTGGCCATAATGTGTTGTATATTACTGTGCTTTAATAGTGTCTTTAGACACATGATACATACATGATTTTTTGCCCTTAAAAAATACAAAACTAATTTTTTTTAGAGTAGTATAATAGTGCAAATGAATCTAATTATATTTCACTTTTAATGCTCTAATAATTAAACATTATAAATTCAATAAACTCTACAATTAATTCACATAACCAACTTACTGTAACTAATTAAGAATAATATGAAATGAATCTTCAAGAGTTATTCTACAATTCCACTACAATTAATATTGTAGGACTTAGTCTTCTTTTTATTTTCAAAAGTATATGATAGGTAGTTTATAGAAATAATATTGTAACCTAATCAACTCTTAATTAATGTGTAAATGAACCTTAAAAATAACATCTCTTTTTGTACTTTTAGAAGATTGCAATCCATTTTTTTCTTCTTGTATCTTTAATCTAAAATAAGGTGCTTTAACAAATATGATAAGTAATCCAATTAACAAGTTTATTTGCACCAAAATTTGCTTATATTTTTAAATATTTCATATATATTTTGCAATTTTTGTATATGATGTGAATCTTGGTGTGTAAGATCACCAAGTTGTTGCTTCAAGTAGGATCTTGTAGCTTTTTTTAGACTGTCTTGAGCAAATTTTTCTTCACCCAAAAATGGTCTCTAAATTTCCTTCACGAGCCTAAGATTTGGTGGCTTATTATCCTCTTGTGATATCCTCCTTTTGATGCAGATTTGGATAAGTCTTTGTATCTGAAGTAATATATTCTTGCTATGAGAGGTAACATTCATATATCCTATATTTGGTGAGATTATTCTATCTCCAAGTATTCTTGTCAAACTCTGAATTCAAGTAGGATCTTCTTCTAAAGATTATAAATTTATTTTGGTTCACTAGATTCTTCTTCTTAGATTTGGTACTCCTTGCCAAATTATTCTTCTTGTATTTGGAACTCATTGCCAAATTCTTCTTCTCTTGGGCTTGTTGTTGGATGGCGGTAATTATTCCAAGTTCTTAACTATCATGGCATTCTCCTTGGTAGTGTATTTCTCCAGTGTGTTATCCTTTTTTGATTTCTTCAGTAAGTCTCTCCCAGATTTTTACTGGATGATCTTTGAGACCTTCCCAATGTCCTTAATCTGGTAGCTTCTACTAGTCTTCCTTGAGACCTTATCTTCAACCTTCTACTCCTAGAATTGTTGATGGTGAGATATTATTTTGGATATTTGATTTTATTTCTTCTAAATGCAAGCATGACTCTCTTAGTTCTTTTTCTTCTTCCAATGTTGGAAGTTCTTCATTGAGATCTTCTCTTGATATCTTCCATTTTTCTTTATTTGATGAGTTGATTGTGAAGAAGATACTCTTCCTAAATTTCTTGTAGGAAGTTTCCCAACTCACTGAATCTTATTTCCCTACAACAAAGTATTAGTACTAAAATATTTATTCTACTTTTGAATCATGTATTCTCTTCTAATTATTCTTTAGGATCAAGGATTTTGAGGCCATTTTTAGTATCAAGGATTCTATGGTATTTTTTTCAATACCAAGGCTTCTATGGGTTTATTTCAGTGCCAAGGATTCTATGCCTTTTTTTAGCATCAAGGATACTATGGTCTTTTTCAGTATCAATTCTTCTATGGACTTTCCAGTATCAAGACTTTAGTGGCTTCTATTTCATGGTTTCTATGACCTTTCTTCAAGCATTCTATGGCTTTTTTGTATCAAGGATTCTATGGCCTCTAATCAAATTGTGAAGTCTTTTAATCTAGTAATGAAAATTTTTAGTCTCCTGATTTCACCATGATCCTTCACTAGAAGTATTATTCCATAGTATTCTTCTCTCACACAAGGAACTAATCTCTGCACTATGAAGGGACATTGACCTTCGGGTAACAAAGTTGGAGTCTCCTAGATTTTTTTGTATGACGAGTCCAAATCCTTTGAGAATTATTTTTTTGCAACAAAATAAACTTTAGGTAATAATTATAAAATTCTAAATATCCTTTATAATCTTCATTAGATGATTTGTCAATATAGTGGATTTGTCGCGACAGTCGTGATATCACGACAAATAGTGACAAATATCGTGACATATCCACTATTTGTCAACATCATGACAAATAGTAACAAATAGTGACAATATCATGAGAAATAGTGACAAATATCATGACAAATCCCCCCTGCGCCCTATTTTTGTTCTTAGTGTCATGATATCGTGACGTCGCGATATCGTGATAGACTCCTGCCTTCGCGCCCGACGCATTTTGAATGTTTAAAAGCAGACGTTAACCATTAAAAGAAAATATTAAAACAATCAAAGGCGCCATTAAATCAATCAAAGGTGAATTTAATCAATCAAAGGTAGGCATTAAAATGACTCAAGGCAGACATTCAACAAGTGGCAGCCGAGAACAGTCAGCTATTACTGCCTGCTATGCATGCACGCGTAGGTGGGCAGATTGGCAGTTAGCGGACTGTTGTGAGCGCAGTCATGTAAGCCCTAGTCAAATCGGAGTCTCCTCCCTATTGAGAAGGCATGGCCACCACGTGGCATCCCTGCATGCCCTTTTCAAAGAGACCCCATGGGTCTATAAAATGATGGATTTTCCCACCCAAAAAGGTAGGTTGACAAGCATTTTTTAACGCAACGAAGTGCTGCTAAACCAGAGACCCGATTGCATCTATTTTGATTCACCTTTTTCACATCCAGAATCTCTTTCGCAAGAGAGGTTGTTGGGTGGTTTTCGAAAGGTGAATCCGAACCTTCAGACCCGACATTGGACACAGTATTTCATCAATTCGACGACAACTCACTCTCTGAGATTTCGGGCCCATCCCTAGTGGATTGGTGCCGAAGTCAAGTTTTAACGGGGTGGCCCGCTTGGGCACCCCACACACGTTCTTAGTTTCAAGTTATTTTATTCTGTCACATTGTAGTTTATAATGGTTAGACGTTTATTAGTTTATTTTGATTTATTTCGATATCGCGTGTTCATCTTATCTTACGTTTTATGTTGTCCAAATGACTCACACTTTATGTTAGAATATATCTTGCACTACGCTGTGCGTTCGAATGTATCTTGCAGTACGTATTATCGAATATTATCATGCAACGCAATGAAATACTAACTTGCAGGCAACAGCGTTCAGAATCGGTCGACTGTTTTAATGACAGTGGACCTCTGGTAAAGTTTCTAGTTTTTGTCAAATTTTCTCTATGTGCAGCAGGTGCTACTAACGCGTTTATTGTTTCTTTGATTGTAGGAGAAATAGCAGCAAGCAAGGATTCACCAGCATAAGCGATGGCAACACTTTGGCCTGCCCATTTTGCATGTGGGCATGCAGAAGGAGGAAGACTAAGTCACAATTGTAACAAAGATCCATTTAACGCTCCTAGCCCCTAAAAAGGGAGGAGACGTCTTTGTAACCAAGGATAAGAAAATTGAATAAAGAGGGTTGTGCTTTAATACATCTTTCTTTTATTTCCAATTTATCTCTTTTCTTTGTTTCATGCATAGGATTAAAGCGTTATATTTTGTCTTATATTGCATAGCTATAGTTTTCCTTTTATTTTCGGAATCTCATGCTCCCAGTACCTTGGAAGATAATTTTACATGACCCAAATGATGTAATATACTCTATTTCTAACAATATTTGATACAACTGATGAACTATGGCATACTTCATATAACTAGCTTAAAATTATCTCCAATGTATAAATCAGTACAACATATTTGATACTGATACAGAGTTGTCCATTGATTTCTTTATGGAAACAACATAAAGAAAGAATTTGTGGAAACACTAATTTTTTTAATTAATATAATATATTTAAAAAATCAAAAACAAGGCATGATAAAATGTGGAAAAAATAAATAATTTTGTTTTGTCATATTGATTTAGTCATAAAGACTACTATAAAACATACATAAGGTGTTCCATCTCTCCAAACTCCAAAGGACTCTACATATCTCTAAGACATAGCCTTCTTTCTACTCTTCACATTTGAAAACATACTACAACAATAAAATAGTTGAGGAAGTTTAATAAATGGAATCATTCCTATTTATTATGTAATTTCTCTCTTAAACAACTAATTTTAAATTTTGGCTTTTTGTTGAGTCACACTACTTTGCTAGATAGATTAGATCTCCCAGACTTGAATTTGTGGCTAGTTCGCTTATGATAAGGTACTTTGTTTGCATCTTCTTATCATAGTTTAATCTATAAATATTTAATGAGCTCACTAGGCTCTAAAATGAGAGGATCATTGTCTTGTTCATCATCAAGCATTGATAGTTCAAAATAATGTAAACAATTTGTATTGAAAATTGAATACATATGCATATATTTGGGTAATTCCAATGGGAAAGCATTGTCATCAAACTGTTGCAGGATTTTGAGAGGTCCATATCTAATTGGATAGAGTTTCTTGCTTACACCTTTAAGCTTATCCTTACTTAAATGTAATCAAACCATGTCTCAAACCTTATTTGTATGATGTTTGTCATTTCATTATTTATATAATGTTTGTGCTTTGTGCAACCTCTCTTCTATTTTCTTATGAATTTTTTTGACCCTTTCAACAAATTTCACTACTTTACATTGCTCATCATCATCAGGACTTGTAGACACCCAATTTTGACACGCCTAGCTAGCTCCATCTTCAAGCATAGCACCAAAAAACATATCATCAATCAAACACTTCTTTTATTATTTTTAAAATAGGGTTTTGAAAGGGTTGCTATTTCCCTTTTACATTGACTTAGTCACATTGAGCTCTTTGGTGCTATTGATATTTGAACCTTGGTGTGGGTTACATCAACTATTTGTCCCAACCGTTGAACCAAGGACCCATTGGCACATCAATCAAACACCTTAACTTGGGAAAATTAGACATCAAATTTGACCTCTTTGCATAAGTGCCACCTTTTGCAAAAGTGCTACCTAACACTTCTACTCAATCATAGTGCTTTTGAAAAACATGATTTTTCTAACAAGTTGACCAATCAACAAGATTGTTGAATAGAAGCACTACTTGAGTGCAAAAGTACTAGCCAATGCTTCTACAAAACCCAACACTTTTTTAGCATGAGTGAAATATCTATGAAACAAGTCAAAAGCACACAAATTTCTTTCTTCCACTTCTTGGCCTAATTGCACATGCTCCATCCCCTCCTTAGGCCTATGAAATTTAAATTTTGTCCTTGCCCTAATGGCATCTTTTAATCCATCTTTCCTTCAAGGATAAACCCTCCCAAAATATTTAAATAGATTCCTTGGGATGGATATTTCAATAATAAACATTATTTAGCTATCAAAATTTGCTCTCTCACTCTTTCTCTCATTCTCATTCTCTTCATTCTAGCATTTAGAGAATTAAGACCAAGCTTTTGGAGAAAATAAAGCAAGGCAAGAGGCATTGGGGCAAGGAGATCTTCTTGGTTGCAAGGAGGAGGTCCTACTAGGCTGTAACATTCCTAGCTTCTTCTCTTTCATCTCCTTTTGTTATTTATTTCATGCATTTTTCTCTTACTAGCCTTGCTAACACTTTTTCTTGTGCATTCTACAATTGTTAGTCTTTTGTTTATCATCTTATTTTATTATATTGCTTCATTCCCTACATTTATAATATTTATTTATAACCATATAATAATATTTTATGATCATTTTGCTTTTATTTGCAACAACTTATAGTCATTTCATGCTTCTAATCATTTTTATTACAGGGCTATTTGCTTTGTTATTTCTCTAATCCTTGCTATCTCTCTTGTTCATGCAATTGGTGTCTTTAATCTATGTTTTTATTTGAATTTGTAGGTGATTTACATCTATTTTATGTCTATCCTTATTCTAATGTAGGTTCATTTAGTATTTATAGTCATTTTGTTATTATTATTGTCATATTTGCAAACATAATCATTTCGTTTTAGTTCTAATATTTCTTATTCTTGATTTGAAATCATTAATATTTGTTTTGGGATTATTTTATCTAAATTTACAGGCATATATATACATCTTAGGCTCACACTTGCTTTGATTGTATAGTCTGATAATCCTTTCATTATATTGTTGTAATTGCATATTTGCTTATTCATAGCTAACTTATTTTCACCAAATACTGCCAAATTGCTGACTTAGGCTTCCATTTGGATATTGCACAAACCATTCATTGTCTTGCATAAGACCACTATTACATTACCTTCCTTTGGTCATACATTAGTTCTAATCAAGTTTGTAATTTTCTCTAGCCATTGTAGGTATTTTAGACACTTCTTGGTTTTTAGACATCTATGAACCCTGTTTGTAGGCATTCGAGAAGACAAACTATCATTTCTTAGTATTTTCTAGCATATTTGACCTTCCATGCAAGATTTGAAAAATTTGGAATCCATTTTGTAGAATTTGTTACTCCCTAGGTACTTAGACATTAGCAATTAGGACTTTTCAAGACTCTCTATTCATTGTAGGTATAGAAGTGCTAACATTCCTAGAAATCTAGTGCTTCTACTTCTCTATTTTATATAGAATAAAAGCACCATTGTTTACAAAAGCACTAAGTAGCACTTTTGTTCAATTATAACACTTTTGTATGAGCATATTTTCCTTCCAAATTTTAGGTAAATTATGATTTTATTTTGAGAATAGTGGGTTTGATCAACTAAAGTAGATAATCTACTACTTCCCTATGATTAGATAGACCCCCTAAACCTAACTACCATCTATTATTTCCCATAGTTTTGCAGGTTTCACAAAAGCATTGAAATCCCTACAAAAGTGTCGGGTAGTGCTTCAAATCCTAGTGCTTCTACATAGCCATCCAAAAATAGGGTTTACTATTTTCTACTTTCTAATCTTCTATTCACTATAATTTTTGATAAAAACATACTTAATTTGGATCAAAATCAAGGAACACTTAGGATAGTTTAATTTTTTTCAAAAGCACTTAGGCAAGGAATAAAAAATCATCTAGTTGCATCTTAGGTTAGTTTTTTTGTTGCATTCCCTCTTTTTTTCTTTCAAAAAGTAAAATATCCCTTTATTTATTGCAAATCATTGAAATCAAAAGACCATACTAGCTTAGATCCTTTATTTGATGCATTTTCTATTCTTGCATTTTATAATCCTATTTATTTTTATAAGTGATATTGCTTAGGTTTAGAGATAAAATACTTAGGTGTTTACCAATTAACTCATAAAATACCACTTGAACATAAACATTTACATGTACATGGAGGTAGGTCAACCCATGTGTAGTTTTTTAGGTTTTTTTGGAAAGAGATTTGGGTTATCATCCTATGTGGCAAGCTACGATTACATTTTGGTGAACCCTACATGAACATCACATATCCTTGAAAGATTAAAAAACTAATTCAAACCTAAAACAAGATCAATTAAATTTATTTGTTTAGATATATCATATTAATCAAGATTAATAATCAGTTCCTCTACTGGTGTGAAAGTATCAATACTGAGTCACATATCTAGGTGTGATTGATCCTTGTACCATTCCTTATTCATGTACCTCAAGGTTTTCCCTCACATACAACCATGTATATGGAGGGAACTGATTCACTTCCAATACTAGTGAGTATATTGGAAGGGTAGGTATATTGGGTAGGTTCAGGTATATTGGGAAATCCTCCTAAGGTATATCGACCAATTGATTGATATTCATACCATTTGATAGCTAACTTGATCAAATATATGTTATACTTCCAACTTTAAATTTGATATTGATAGCATTTCATACCTAACTTGATCAAATATGCAACATCTAACATCTTGCTAGATTGAATATATGTTATACTTCCATACTATCTTATTTCTCAATGTTGATATGTGCTTGTAGTTGGAAATTACCAACTTGATAAGTTGGACATCATTCTTGACTTATTTTCTTTGAATTCCTAGATAGGAATCGATTGTTGTGTAAAATATCTACACTTAATGGAGGAGGTTAGGATGTTTCATTAGTATTTTGTAGTTTTGTATGCATAGTCTTTCATTGTGGGTTATTTATGTCTATTTTAGTTTTATGGTGTGTCTGTACAATATTCAAAGTGGCAATATATCCAAAAAAATACCAAGAAATATACCATAGGTAGCTGAGATTATCGTAATAAATTAGGAGTCAGTGATAGAGGCCTCACATGCTAGTAAGTACTTGAAATTTGATAATGTTGTTCAATAGTGGTTGACTTGGGCATATTATAATTGATCATGGTTTTATCATAGACTATGGTGTATTGTAGAAACTAGTAGAAGATACCAACTATGAGGTTCCATGAATGAGGAAGATAAGGAGGTGATCCATAGCTTAATTTAATCGGTGGGTGGGATGACTGGAATGGAGGTTGACGATGCTTTGGCTAATGAAGAAGGTACGCATACCATACAAGAAATTTGCTCGTGATGTTGGTTACTCTTTGTTGTCATACTATATGGTATAATGATGTTTGGATGGTGCCCAATGTATAGGTGTTGATGCCAGGTCATCACACACTTCAAATACTAAATATCATAGAAAGAGAGGTCCAACAAGATGTGCAGTAGAGTCAAGCAACACAGATAAGGTGGAGATCATTTGCAATCTAAATGGACAACCCATAGGAGAAAATTCTACTAAGTTTACATCTTACTTGGGGGTGATTGTGAGGGAGATTATCCCTATCACCCATACAAACTAGAGAGCAGTCCTAGTGGAAGTTAAAAACTAGTTATGGACACTCATTATGGTAACTTTCTAGCCAATGGAGTTCACAGTGTCCATTTTTGAATACTTATATAAATGTTGCATCTAATAAGATACTAGTTTGATGCAACAAAAATATATCATTTTAGATGCAATGAAGAAATGGGTCTTTGTGACCATGGACAAGCAATGGCATGATCATAAGCATCAACTTGTGAAAAACCACTATGATAAGTATGATAATGAAGCAGATAGAATTGCTAATTCCCCACCTCATGTATCACAAAAATATTAGGAAGCCTTTATGAATGGTAGGAGCAATATTGACTTTAAGGCAAGTACCAACCAATCTGCTATGGTAGTTCATATCATTGTTATGTTCATGTGAATTTTGTGGACCTTGCTCTCCCTAATGAATTTATATACTATTTTCTTCATTGCATTGTAGGCAGTGAGGCAAAGGAATAAATAAAAATAAATCTCACCAATCCATCATGCACACTTGTAGTCAAAGAGGATATGCTCGACTGGAGCACGAAATGGTATTCTATCATACTCATCCATTATATGTGATAAACATAGCTATATTGTTTTGTCGTATGACTTATCCCCATGTCTCTCCAACTATATATCTTGTAGAGGAAGAGCCAACCAAATGCAAAAACTCCACTACCAAGGGCAACTGTGTGGATGGCAGCTCATAAAAAGAAGGATGGGGCTCTTGTTTCACCAGAATTTGTGGAGACAATCGTAAGTGACATTCCCTTGGAAATAGCAATACGTTGAACTTCAAACCATTGTTATATCGATTGTATTTTTAACATATTCCTAGTTAACTATGCATGTGGTGTTTCCAACAAAAATTAGATGATGCAATGTCATCTGCGAGCTTCATAAATCAATATATTAAGGATGATGCCCTCACCAAGGTTTTAGGACCCAAAATATTGGGTTGGGTTTGGGGTGTCGACAAAGGAGTATCATCGACTGCTCTGTTTGTTGGTGAGGGTTACATATAGAAGTTGCGCTAGATGCAAGAGCATACGGTAGAGAAAGAGCAAAATTTGGAAGAGAAGCTTGTAGAGAATGAAAAAATTTTGAAGAGAAGCTTGTAGAGAAAGATAAAAATATTGAAGATATTTTGACATGGCTTTCATAGATAGAGGTGTGTTAGTTTTTTCATGATTTCATATTTGAAATGTTTACATGTTGCACCCCTAAAGTTGTAATGATCCCTTGCATATAATTCCATAGGTAGCATCACTACATGCTACCCCTACAATTGGACACAATATTGGTGGTGGTGTTCAAGGCATAGGCACCAACTCAATACCTTCTAGGCTAGAGTCATCAATGGTATGACTATTATTTCAAATATAAAATGGTTGACTTAGTTTGTATTGTATGCTATGCAGTGAATTTATCTGGGCTATTAATTTTCCATGTAGGGACTGAAAATGACACTGATCATGCAAACTGAGAGAAGGGAATGCTACTTGACTCAGATCCATAAGGATAACATAGTGGTCGAAGGCACGGTGATCAATATTGACCCTAAAGACCTTGTACATGGTGAATGTTTGGGTGAAGGTTACTGGAAAGTCAATGTGCACATTCACCCATAAAGAGGAAATAATCTTGTTTAGAAGGAATGATGAGATGGCCACAATGAAGGATGTTGTGGGCTCCTTCATTGCCTAGCCTATATCAGTAATTGTTTACAATTATGAACATGAATCACTTTAGGACATAAATCTTGTTAAAGTATTGTTAATGGTAATGTTTCCACCATGTATTGCATTTAAGTAGTTATTTGTCATAACTCTATGGATGCTTAGAGAGCTTTGTCATCACTATTTATTTTCCTTGGATGCTTGGACCAATGTTTGTATGTTTTAGGTTGACATCAAAATTATTAGTAACCCTATCATTTGTTTTGCAGGTTAAAAGTAACCCTCAAGCAATAATAAGAGGGCACTTTTTATATATTTTATAATAAGAGGGCAATAATAAGATGATTTTATCCTCCTTGTTAAACTTCTTGATGAAGGATTATGATTCATGTTGTTGAACCCAAACATCTAGTGCATCTGCATCAATTTTGTATTTAAAAGGAGGAATGCTATGCTAGGATGTGGACATTTCTTACATTTATTGTTTATGCATATATAATTATGAGTAAAGGGAAACTTTAGGATATATTGGCCTATTTTATATTCAAGATATGTGAGTAGTTATGTCAATATGTAGACCATGTCACCCCTATAAGATTTGGTGAGGAAATGACAACATAGACTTTAAAGGCCTCAACCAGTGGACAACATGAATCTCTTCACTGATATTTTCTAGAGTTGAATCTCTTCATTGATATTTTCTAGAGTTGGGTGTTAGGAGTGTTGTTGGTTGATGCTATGCAAATCATTGCTACATGTTAACTCTTTTAGAGCTTCTTTGTATGTCCTTTCTTTTTGGCAACTCTTTGTACTAGTTTCACTTTTTATTTTGAATTTTTTGTATTTTTGCTTCTTTATATTTCTTGTATAGCTCACATTTTTGTGTCTATTATTTGCTTGTCCAATATTACTCTTTAGGGGTGCATCAATTGTTACTATCATACACTCTATTCACTATAATTTTGCAGTCCTATTAGCCATCTTGGCAGCTAATGGATATTAATATTTAAATTAAATTAAATATAAGTGGATAAATAATACACTGCACACTTTTTATTTTAGCATATGTATGCAATCTATTTGTGTTTCTATATATTGTTGTGATTCATAAGCATACATGTGGTTTCCTCTTGTGAAATTGGTACTGCTGAGATCTTGTGGCATCTTGTAGGTACAATGGGCAACCAAGCTAGGAGTGAGGCGAGTAGGTATCTTGAGCATGAGGTTGGCCAATCAAATATTTATGTATCTAATGGAAGTCTCAGGATACCCTCTCGCCTCATCTTTGATGGTTGGGGTGGGTAGGGATGTTTAGACATCTTCCTATTATATGGAGGGCTTAGGTTGCCCAAATGAGGATTGAAGCCTTGTGTTGCGTTTCAGAATACCCAAAGTGGCAAGACCACCTTGGCAGTAGCCCTATGCAGGGACCCTATAGATAAAGGTGAGGATATTTATATCGTATTCATTTTGCATTCTCTTAGTGGTAAGTGGTATCATGACAATATTTTATATTTGATGGTGTTATCTAGTCTGGAATTTTTGTTGCTAGATTTCCTAATTCTATGAAATCAGCTAATGCAAATAGTTGTTGAAGTTAGTGCATGGTTGATGTCCATAGTTTTTGAATTGATATTTTATTGTGCAATATCTCTTAAAGAGATTATGATATACCCATTTTGGGGGGAAATCATCCAAACAAGTCAAAGTTTTTTACAAATAGGATCTCATTCTCAAATTTCCTCATTAAATGAATGATGTTGTGCTTGTTTTTCTTGAACTCTAGTTTTAGCACAAATGTTCCTCTCACACCAGAGTAAGTTGTAGCCATCCTTTAGTGTTTACCCTATTTCTATGGTAGTGCACACCTTTGTTATTCTTTCAACCAAATATTGACAATAAAATTTCACAATTGATTGATGTTATTTGTGTTCTCTTCTTGGTCTACAGAATTTTTTAAGGAGAGAATAATTTTATTAAATTTATGGGTTATCTAGTAGTAGAGAACAATTTAGAAAAGGTCATAAGTAGTTCAAAGCATGTTTCTCAAAGCAAGCCTCACAAGAAGAAGAGGAAGAGCAAGAAAAGAGATAATAGCATTTATGACATTAATAGGTGCTTTGACTTTGTTTTTATATGTTTTATTTTTTAACAACATGTATGTGGGGTGGAGGAAGAAAGATACAATATTGAGCATTGGACCATCTGAAATGAGTCAATCCAATTTGTTTTGGTAGGTTTGTTATCAATACATGCAGGCAGTTGTAGGAGCCAAAGTATTTTCTTGTTTGGGAAGCAATTAGGACACTTGGTGTTTCTGTCATGAAAAACTTTGTGGAGGAGGTGATCATTCTATTTAAGTTCCATTTTCATAAATATGTTTGTTTGATTGCATTATCTGTAGATTGTGCATTTTGACATAGCATTAGTTATCAACTCATCAGTATCCACTAAACTGTATAGGCATAAAGTATGATTAGTCTTCATCAAGTTGTGTAGAAAAAATGCATGTTTTTTTTAAGGATTTGTATGTTTGGTTGTATCCCCACATTTCCTCATCCTTTTTAAAAGGGGACATAATGGAACTTAGAAATAAACCATATTATCAAGGGCCTCATTATTATGGGAGTGTCCATTACATGCAAGAATGTGAACTTGGATTGTGCTCATACAATTGCATCCAATTTATTTTTGCTCCACAATGCCTTGAACAATATAAGATTGGTTATTAAATTATTAGTATGCACTAAATCGTATAGATAAATGCATGATTAATGGTGATTAAGTTGTATAGACAAAATGCATGATTAGTATTGATTAAGTTGTATAGACAAAATGCATGCTTTTTGCCTTACTACTCTTATCCCTATATATGCAAGATTTTAGTACTTTTATTTCAGGTGAGAGGACTCATCAATTAAGGTGGCTCTATTATGAATTTTTAGGCAAACATGTTTTAGAACAATGGGAGCTAAGGGAATTTGAGGAAATAAAGTTATATTTCTTCTAAGAGGAATTTTGGTTTCCTGTCCTACACTCTATCCTTTTTCTATTTGGTGTTAGAGGTGCACTGTTTTCTTCTTTTACTTGATTCCATCACTCTGGGATAGATTAAGTAGCCATTTTAATGCATTTCTACTGAGGCTATCTCAAAGTGAGGTAAGCAAATTTGACATTTTAGACAAGCTATAATAATCTGCTATAGATTTTTGAATTTCACGAAATTGCTTCCCCCTTATCCACATGTGGCTTTCGGGATAGTTAGGATGCTCTCATGAGTATGGTTGAAGTATATTTAATGATTAGTAGCACTTTGAGCCATTATCATAAGCAACACATTTGTAAGCTTCTATGTCCTATGTAATTTGATCTGGCCCAATGATGATTGGATGTCTATTTTCACTGAGAAAGATAATGTTAGAGTGCGAACACTTAGATGTCATCCAAAGTTATGAATAAGCTATTTTAGGCATATTATTTATGTTTTTCATAATTAGCTCTTATGTATGATTAATTTCAATTATGCATTTATTTTTCTAGTATAATTTAATTTCTTTTCAACTTTTTAATCTTATAATGTACTTTGTTTTATCCTATTCCTGTAATTTTTCAATTGTTATTATTGTTAGATACTTATTAATTATTTTATAATGATTTGATGTTAGACATTATTATTATTACACCTCATAAGATATTTAGAGAAGCTAAATAGTTAGAGATGAAGGTGAAACACCAAGAGTCTCTTGAGACATCCAAGAGACATACCATTGTTTGTATTTATATGTGTTTAGATCTAAGATTTGGTAAAGAAAGAAAATATTGTGTGCTTAAAATTTATCATTGGTATTAGAGCAAGGTTTATTGCAAATGAGAAGCTCGAGGGAAAATTGTTGATCCTCTTTCTCTTTGCACTGCCTTCTGCATTTTTATATCTATATAACTATTTTGCTGCATAGTCACAATAAGCATTTATTAAGTACATGGATAACACATGTTCTTTATTATCTGATTATTTTTACCTTATTAAAATGAAGGTATGTATCTAGACTTTTGCTAGTGTTATGAGTCTCACCATTGATACTTGGAAAATCTCTTATAATACATGGGAGAACTTCTAGTGTAAGCCTCCTTCTGTATGAAAGGAAGGAAAACTTCATTTAAAGTTAGCTAGAACATGAAAAAGTGATGATGTTCCAAGTGTCTTATGCAGGAGTATTTTTGGAATGTCATGATGGTAGCATTCTTCAGTCTTTTATATTTGAGACATTAACAAGGTCTTTCTATTGCAAGATGCATTTAGTAGTTTGATTAGACCAACATGAATTGCAAGCCTTACATAGAAGGGATGGTGGTTTCATATTATGTGAGGAATTGTCTATTAGGTCTCCACCAAAATTCATTTGATTAACTAGTATATAACTTATGCAAGGGCATAGCCTTATTAGAAACTTTGACACTCTAACATTGGGTGAAGAAGCATCACCCCTTTTTTCTTTTCCCATTGGTCTCCTTGGTGACCTATAGATGGTATGGGATTTTTCTGGAGTATGGGCATACAAGCATATATTAGTGTATCCATTCATTATACCAGGACATAAAATTCTAGGCTATATTTGAAGTTCCAATCATAAAACACATAAATCCAGATGAGTAGCATCTCTAAAGTACACTTTGGTTTTAGTTGAGGACTCTACCTAGCTAATTTTATGTTTTGATTATGAGAATGTGGAAGCCAATTCTAGTCACAAGCCAAATAGATCATGGACGTATTTTTTATCTTTTACATGAAATAAATCTCTTGCATTATGCATTTTATGTTATTATCCAAAAGAGTTAAGTCACATGCCTAGTACATATGATTAGAATGTACACCAAAAACAAGTTATTTTTGTTTTTGAAATCCCTTAGTAAGGATTGAAATTCTTTCTAACATTGGACTATAGTTTTGTACTCTAAGAAGATGTAACAAGTACAACTTAGTACTAAGTGGGATTTTGGGTTACCTTCTAAGCCTTTTTTTGGATCATTTTTTCAGAAGCGTTGAATTTAAATGAACCTTTTATTTTTCTTTCATCATAAGGGAGAAAGTTATATGATGCTTCTGGGCACCTCAAAATAGTTGTATGGGTGAGTTCACTGTAACATGAGGGCCAGATAGTCAACAGGCCAATTTTTAGATTGTTATTCAAGTAGCTTGGGACCCCTCTTGTTGGTTGATCCTAAAAATTGCAATTCTTATGTTTTTTGATTCAAACTTGATTTAGTATTTCTTTTATTCACAAGCCAGACACTTCAATTCAACATGTTGTGATGATCCATATTAATCACAAAACTTGGAACAACTATTAGTTTAAGCAAGCAATATTTTTAAAAGGACAAATATTATTAACCATAAAATTGCATGCAATATTTATCTTGATGTAAGTTAGCTAGGATACAATTGTGTTATCATTTACACAATGTTAGAAAGTGTTATACCTGCACCCCACCTCCATCATAGCATGTTGTCAAGTGGTAAGGATAATATTGTCAAAACCTATCTCTAAGTCCAACAAGGATACTTGGCATTGTGTTGTTGACTACAACTCAACCTGTATCTCGTGAAGTGGTGGGCTTATGTGGCATTGAGCACCTAGTCATCATCCAATCCACTAGTGATGGTTAAGACTTTGGTACTCCAAATAGGAGGTCCAAGGTTCAAATCTAGAAGGGGGTAGGGTTGTATGCCAAAATTTAGTAAGTAGATTTTGAAGATTGAGTAGCTTAACATATATTGTATAAACAACATCATCCCATATGGTTTACGACCTTGTGGACATTAAGAACTACTTTTCTTTTTCTTTTTGCTAAGTGGTAATCCAATCAATTTTCCATTCAACATCTCCAAGGCATCTGCCTACAGGTATTGCAAATCATAGGAATACATGGACAATCTGGTCAAACAATTTATTGGGAAAATTACTATAATACCAATATTCATCCATGCAAAGCCATAAAACCTCCTTATGGTCTTATGATTAATTAGAAGAATTGACTATAGTTATATTCAATCTAATTCATGTGTGATGAGTCTCTAAGAACCTGGGAGGTTCTTCATTTTGCTTTGGAAATATTGATTGTTATCATCTTTATTGCTAAGATGTGTAGGGCGAAGCCTTTCTTGCTTAATGTTGTAGAGATTAGCCATTAAGGCTTGCATGTCTCCTCTGTGTGTGGCAGCATGTGAGAATACCACTTAATGGTGTGTCATTATTTGGTCTATCATCTGAATGTCTCTTTAAGTTGTTTACTTAAAATTTGACCTAATGGATACCATTTACTTTCATTCTTAAAAGCTTATCATGTTTCCTTTTAGATGTTTGTTTGATTTCAAGATTTGTTTAAACACAAAGTGTTCAACTAGTGTGGCTTTTCAACATTTGCATCTTCTAAATTTTAGGTGCATGAAAGCTGAATTATTATATATTTTTTTGTCCAATTTCTTAGTGTATCTTTAGATTTTTATTTAAGATATTTTAGTTCAAACCTTGGTATAAATACAACACAAGAGAGCTAAGGCCCCTTTTTTTTGGTATTGATAAAAAATGGGGTTGAAGAACCCCGACCCTTTACACAGAGCATGAAAGATATACTAAAAAATAAGATAAGATTATACAAATTCAAGATAGCCCTATCTTAGTAAAACAAACAAACCTAGGCTAAAATTGTTGATGGAGAAGCTGAAATAACATTCCTCCTACTATACTTATATTTAACATAGTTGATGTAGTGCTCAATGTTGTACATAACTGATAAAGAAACTACTGACAATAATGTAATTTAGTGTGCTCAAATCCTTCATCGCATAATCCCAATAAGTATTCTACTTTTCTCTACCCTCTTTATCTACTAGCTTCATTATCAATTATTTTAACCTCTTCCAACTCCATGGGAGCACATGAATATGTTTAACTTGAATTTCTTATAGGTTTTCCAAAATACTCCAGATTTAACTACCATATTCACCATTTTATCGATAACTTTGTTTCCCTCTCTATAAATATGTTTAACTTGAATTTCTTATAGGTTTTCCAAAATACTCCTCACATCTATAATTATTTGGAAAATACTAGAATTATTTAACTCCTATTTTTGAAGGGAATTTATAATATTCTTGGAATCCCCTCAAGAACAATTCTCCTAAAACCCAAATTCACTGTAATTCCAAGGCCTATAAGCATTGCCCTTGCTTTAGTTTGGTGATTTTTTTTAATTCATAGATCCTCAACATATGCAACCACTACCTGAACTCTATCATTCCTAATGATACCCCCACCACCATCATGATTCGATTTACCTTTTGCAGCTACATCAAAGTTAATTTTTACCCAGTCTTTGTGGGGACGTTATCATCAAGTATCTAGTCTCACCTTATTTATTTTTTCCATACTTAAGATATTTTTCTCTAGAGAGGATCATTGGAAGATTTTCCTGGCCAATAATATTTTTAATAAAATCCTCATATAGGCTTGTTTTTATCATGGCATAAACCCCAATTATTCTTATGGCTTTATTTTTGAACACTCATCTGTTTCTTTCCAACCAAATTCCTCAAAAAATATATGGAATACATTTTTACCAAAAAATAATACTTCCTAAGTTCCACTATTTCCAAATCCTGATTAGAGAATCAAGAATTACCTAAGCAACATTAACTTCTCTCAATAACATATTTAGGATATCACAAAAAAAATCACAACTTCCAAACATGTGGCCCACACACTCATCTTCTTTGTTACATAAGACACAAAAAGTTGGAACTAGAATTCCTCTTTTGAACATATTGTATTTTGTAAGGATCTTATTGAGAATGGATGTCCAAAAAAACATAGCAACCTTAGGGATGATGTTTATATTCCAAATTATTTTAAGCTCAAGTTACTTTGAGGTTTATTTTGCCCAAGACTCTATATGCATCATTTACTAAGTACTAGCCTTGGTGGTTTCTTCCTCAAATTATATGATCCTTCTCTAAACCTCTACCTAAATAATAACTACTTAGGAGTTTTTATAGATCTTTAACCCCCGAGCCTTGGATATCTTCTTGCATGATTTTCCACTCCTGAAAATCACCCACCCTATGAATGTAACCATTAATTTTCTTACCATAGGTTCTGGTTAAATATTCTTTAATATCTTTGAAATTTCTATAGTTTGCTAAAGGATCCTCTTAAATCCAAGGGTCTTTCCAAAAGTTAATTTTGTCATAATAAGAGGGTGGTTTATATCCACCATCTTAGGGTATATTTGGATGGTTATAAACCACCCTCTTAAAACCTAAGAGGGAAGTTATTAACTACCTTAATAGGGTGCTTTACAAAAGTTAATTTTGTCATAATAAGAGGGTGGTTTATATCCACCATCTTAGGGTATATTTGGATGGTTATAAACCACCGTCTTAAAACCTAAGAGGGAAGTTATAAACTACCTTAATAGGGTGATTATAAACCACCCTATTAGACCCTAATAAGGTGATTTTTTACTACCCTAATAAACCCCTAAGAGGTAAGTTTTTAACCGCCCTAATACACCTTAAGAGGATGGTTATAAACCACCCTAATAGTGATAAACTAAGGTAATTTTTGATGTAGTTTTTAACTACCATAACTGTTATATTTTGAGGATATATGAAGAGGGAGAGATCTAACAAAGGTCTTGATAATATGAAATAAGTGATTCTACAATATGAATGAAATATACTATAAATAGAAAGTGGTGAAATTACAATGCAATATGGAGAATACTGTCACTCCATTAATATAAGCTAAAAATCTACATTGTGCTCCATACAAAAGCTCTACCACAAAATACTCTATACAACAACGCTCTTGATATCTATATGCTATACCCCCTAATATATCACTATAAGGCCCTTTATATAGAAAAATAGATTTCTTGGCCAACACTTTACCTAGTTGTACAAGTGGACACCTTGCACATTACAACATGCACATTGACACTTGTGCATTTATTACATTTCTTGAAATAAGTATCTAACTTCCCTCTAATGTAACCTCTAATCTAACTATGTACTATAGGCAGTATATTTACATGACCCAAATGATGTAATATATTCTAACTCTAACACCCCCCTGTATTACATTTGGATATTGAAGATTTCAATCTTCAATATGGATCTTATTTATCTTGAACATTGTATTCTTCTTATCTATCTTTTGTAACCTATTCAAGCAAGTAGTTATTATATTCATAACATGTTTTTCATGCTAAAAAATATTTCAATTCATAATCATCTATAGATTCTTCAAATTATTCAATTTCTTCTATTGTTTGAGCTAGGTATCATTTCTGATTCTCATTTCGATACTCTAATAGGGGATAATTGGTTTCATGATGAGTTCACTATTGTTTTTGATATTGTTATGGTTAGAATCTACTTCCATTGATCATTTGGTTTCTTTGATTTTGATTCTTGGAATGGAATATGATGTCAACACTTAATGTTGTGATTGTAATTGTTACATTTTATAAGTGCACTTTGGGGATACATGTGACAACACCCATTAATCCCACTTCTATCCTTATTTTTAGGTTTTGACAAAATAGAAGGAGAAAACATCATTGAAGATGGCAAAAAATAGTAATTAGGTGAAGAAAGGACAAGGTTATGCATAGCGGCTATTTATCACCAAATTGGGTAAAATTAGGATTTTCAAAATTTGGAATTGACTAATATTTGGGACCCTTGAGCAGGGCCCATTAGCCAAAAATATATGGGTCCAATTTTTTTTGGGTCGATTTGCCCCAATTTTATAATAATTTGACCATTTTAATTTTAATTTTCAACATTACCCCTAATAATAGTGAACCTTCTATATGCATTGGGACAATATTCACATAGATTTCAAAATTGATTCGCCAATTTTTATACATACATTTTGGGTCCGACCCTTTACACATAACCCTAAGAAAGGAAACAAAAACAATTGATTAACATGGCTCACATCCTAACTAAGGAGTAACAAAATTATGAGAATAAGATTAATCATATTTAAGCTTGAAAATTTTATAATTTATTTTTCCCTTTATTAACCGTATATAATATTTTGAAACTAAAATTAACAATATCTCTTTTATTTATTTTTCAACCATGAATATAAGTTTATAGCAAACCTCTTAGTTATTATTTATATTAGATAAATTTTAATTCCACCTTATTAAATGTTCAAATTTCACTTTGCATTATAACATTATAAAGCATAAATATTATGCATATTTTAAATAACCCGATTACTTTAAGATAACCACGGAGACAATTGTAAATAATAATAGTAATTCTATCTATTACCCCTACAATCCTCATCACTCTCACGTGGTAAGGTGTACCATTAACATTTTATTAACATTCTAAAATGTTCATTACTTCATACTAATTAACACTTCAGCTACTTTAAATCGGTGTACCCATCAACCTAGAATACTCAAAACATCATCTTTGCTACTTTCGAATACCTCGAACCAAATCTAATATCTCGGAGAATATTATTCTCTAAACAACACACCAGTCCAAACAGGACATTGATGATAGTAATACTTGCCAGTCCAATTTGAGTATACGAGGTCGACTGAATTTCCGTTCTTGCAAATTTGCAACCTCAGATCCTATTGAATACTATTTTAGCAGACCAATGCAAACTGCCGTAGATTCCATGGAATCCTAGACATAACATGCATCATTCATTAGGCCACGCTGAACTGTAACTTTCGCACTAAATTGTTCGTCCTTACTTCCGACATTTTAACTCTTAAAGTTGTAATGCAAAAGGTAGCCCGTCCGGACTGTTTTAGGTCGAAAGTTACAAACTTTGTGCCTACTCCTTGTGCTGAACCTTTGGAAGTGCCCTTCTTTTATGTCTCAAGAGGTTGCCATTCCTCGTTTCTCTCTTAAGAAGGTGACCTGTGAAATTTTTTTTATCGGAGGTAGACTTAACAGAAAAGGCAATTCTTTTCGGGGCAACTCCTGAATCGGAAGGCATTGATGCAACAAGTTAATTGGAGGCAGTTCTAATTCGGTCATCGGAATCCAAATGCAAAACCAGAAAGCCACGCACAATAAATCACGGGAATCCAAATGCAAAACCAGAAAGCTACCTACAATAAATTTCCATAAAGCAATTTTTTCCCAGTAAGTTCGATTATTGTCGGAGAGACACACAAGACGAAAAGCTTATGCAATAATTTACCAGAAATCAAATACAATACTGGATACCTTAAAATAATAAAATAATATAATTTATATTATATTATCAAGGTGGCTACTGCAGTAACTATTACAACCAGATCCATCCTTTTCAGAAAAACTAACGTTTAGTCTCCACTCTATCCGGTTGTTATCTCTATTGATTGGACATCACTCCAACACTATTCAGATGGGTGCTAGGGTTCTTTAATAGCAGAAACTTTCTTCAGTGTCATCGAAAGCTTTCTGGAAGCTATCTTCACCTTTGTAAAGACTACGCGAAAGGTTGCGCTTAATCTAGACAGAAAATCAGTAGAGGCTTTCACTCTTTTTCTCACTACTGTTTCAATTGCTTCTACGTCTCTTTTTTTTTTTTTCTTCTTGCTTTAACTAACTTCAATCTTCTAACATCTAAAATGAAGTCATGCACCAAAACTTTATATATATATATATATATATATATATATATATATATATATATATATATATATATATATATATATGTGGTGGATGGAGAGAAAAGATAAACTAATTTTCTAACATGAACTTATTATAGGACTAGTTTTTATTTGATATGTGAACAATTGTAGCTATTAAGAATAAATACAAGTGTTTAACAGCTACAAAGAAAAAGATATGTCCATAGTGAATGAAATCTGGGTTATTTTTCAATATTTTTTTAAGCCAGATTTTACAAAATTTCTAATATTTTTTGTAGTCTTTGAAAATCTTTCATCTTCAAAGGTTTTGTGAAAATATGATATTAGATGTTGATGATGCTTGCTTTTGCTATGAAATACTGAATCCTTGGATAATGCTATGGTTGAGTTATTGTCATATAAATTTTTAGTTGCCTCTTCCTATTCATGATGCATCTTGCCTAAAATTTTTCTAAGTTATATTGCCTGACATGTTGCAGATGTAGCAGCAACATACTCTGCTTCAGTAGTAGAGAGTGCAATGTTAGGTTGTTTTTTGGATGATGATGAGATTACATATGATCTAAGATTGAAGGCATATCTTGAAGTACTTTTCTTATAATCAATATTTCAAGCCCAATCACTGTCTATGAATCCAAATAAGCTCAAGTTGGTTTGATATTTCATAAAACACCCCATGGTCTTTGGTTCCATTGACATACCTTATAATTATTTTGCCCTCTTACAAGTGTATGTTCTTTGGTATCTCCATGAACCTTAAACTCATGGCATACATAATGTTCACTTTGGTAGCTATCAACTAATATTTTATACAATGTTGTATCTACATTACTACTATAATCATTCTTGCTCACTTTTAGACCTATTGCAATTGGTGTATCAGTTGGCTTGTTGTTATCCATTCTAAATCTCTTCAAGATATCCCTTGCATAATTGTCTTGTGAAATGAATATATCATCTGCTGATTGGGTAAATTCAATTCCAAAAAAATGTTCCTTTAGTCCCAAATATATCACTTCAAATTCTCTCTTCATAGAACCTCTAAACTAATCAAACAACATATTGTTGTTGTCAGTATAAATTAGATCATCCACATACAAACAAACTACTATTATTTTTTATTTTTCATTAGTCTTAATTTAAAGAGGATGCTTATATGGGAACTTTATGAATCCATTCTCATAAAAATATGCATCAATGCGGCTATACCAAGCCTTGGTTCACTTAATTTAACCCATACAAGGTTTTATTTAGTTTATATACCTTGCCTTCTTATCTTTCAAGCTCATAACTAGGTGGTTGGTCCACGTAGACCTTTTCTTCCAACATGCCATCTAAAAATATAGGCTTCACATCTATTTGGTAATATTTTCATCCTTTTTTGGTTTGTTAATGTTAAAATTATTTAAACTATGTCAAGCCCTGGTACAAGTGCATATAGTTCGTTATAGTCAATGTCTAACCTATGTTTATAAACTATTATAACTAGCCCTACTTTATGCCTTCTAACATCACCTTGGAGATTAAAATTTGTTTTGTATACCCATTTACACTAATGGTTTTCTTTCCTGTTGGAAGATCCATTAGTTCCTAGGTCTGATTTTTCTCTATGGCTTCAATTTTTTCATCCATGGCATTCACCCATTTGATTGCTTTTACTGCTTCTTCAAAAGAAGTGGGATCACTTTCAAAAAAGAAGGTAAAATTAGAATGATCTTCATATTTCATTTTATTTCTTGTTACGTCATATATTTCTTGCAAGATCCTTGTCTTCGCTAGTATTCTCATCATGAATGGTGGATAAAATATACCTTGTTCTTACACATGGTGGTGAGCTTGATGAGGAAGAAGAATTATTGCACCTACTAGTGTTGATGCTTCGGGATAAGGGGTGATTTACACTTTCACCATTCAAGTACTTTTATTCAATAACTTTTCCCCTTCTAACTAGTCTTGGAATTCCAATTCTAAGATTCATCTTCCATGAATTTCACATCTTTGTTTTTGTTGTTTTCTAGTGAGCAATATATAGGTCCACATATGTTTGAATTCAATAAATCTAGAGGTTGTGAAGCTATCCATAACTTTCATAGAGGGAATGTATCCCTATATTGCTTGTCTACAATATAATATTTACATGTTTGATTAAGTTGTTCCATAAGTAGAAATCCCCTTATAATGTTTTTTTGTACAACAAATTTAGGCCACTAAAAATCAAGTGACAAATTCTAATATGTCATAACCATGAATCATTATTTCTAATATCACTGAATGAAAGTAACATTTCACTCTAAGTATTTGAGGGAAATATTCATGGCCACATTTTGTATAGTCTTATTCTTGGTAGTGCGATGGGTAGATAGTTTTATGAATTCCACCTAAGTGAATGAGATGCACCCTCAAGACCTCAATAAATATTTTGGATGGATTAGAAATAAGGGTCTTTGAGTCAACCTCTAGATAAGGTCCGTTCCTATGAGCCTAGCTAATCTAACTAAATGGGGTTTTGCATACTAAAGTAAGAAATATAGAAGAGTTAGAAAAGTAAGTTGAAAGTGGTGCACATTTTGCAACATCAAGATTCATAGTGTAGACAGTCTCACAATTCAAATTTAGTTTAAACTACCCATTACAACATCCTACTTTCTTATGCTTTTAAAATAACTAAACATGAAGAACTTTGAGTATTGTTATGTTATTCGAAAACTATAATACTAAATCCAAGTAGAAATATAGAATGTAGATTAACTATACAAAAATTATTCATTCTTTGCTTTAACAAAAATGCTTAACTACTCAGTAAGGTATACCTATATGTTTAGCACAAAATATAAGCAAGATACTAGACAACAATCCAATCTTCATTCAAAAGACGTATAGTCCTCAATCAATACAATTATACCAAATTATAAATTCCAAAGAGCCAACCATTAGAATGAATTACATTCTAGTATATATAGAGATTTACAATGTATTCAATTATCTAAGAATGATTGTTGTCAAAATTTGTTGTAGGATTTAGATCAAGTGCAAAGAGTGGAGTTCATATTTAACTAAGTTATGCTTTACTTCATGTTTGCTTTGTTGATGCATATGATGCAAATTTCATTTTGAGATTGAATTTCATGTTGCATCATTGGATTTTAACCATTATATGATGCTCTAATTATTTAAGTTACGCAAGGCCAGCTAAGCAGGGATAGGTGTGCAATATAGAGGGATTCAATTATTGAAATATTTTGATAGTGATGATGCTTGGTGATTGATCAAAAATCACACTTATGCTAATGTGAACTATTTTGAATCATTTATGCTATTATTTATGGTGTGAAAACATATTGCTTGCTATCAAGTGGTTGTCATGACAAATTATAGCTTCCTTTGGCCTTCTTATCTAGCCAATTTTATAAACTTCTTCCTACTAGATATCGGGTATCTTAACTTTTTATAATATTATTATCTTAAGAGTTTGGTAGTTTTATGTATGATACCAAACATTGGGTGTGTTTGCTTTAACTTTGATGCTTTGTTATTGGATCCTTTATATTTATTTTACATTTAAAATTGTATTTGGTTTATCGGGTATTTGATTTTATAATGATGGCATCATCATCTTCTAATATCTAGTGCTTCAGATACTAGATATCAATCCCAATACCTTAGGATACTTGGCATTGCTTTACACTATGCCAAACATTTTTTTTTTTGTCTTGTCGACATCAATATTGTAATCCATTCAACTAGCTTTATTTTTGTCTGCAATGCTTGATAGATGTTGGGTGACAAAAATCAAGTCTTGTACCTTTGATTTTTATTTGAAGAATATCAGATGCCATACTTTTGCTATCCTACTATCGATATCACCTTTTAGAACATTTGGCTAGCTTTCTTTACTTAGTCAATTTTTATCTCATTTGTCCTTGTTAGATGTTGAATTTCATACCTTAGCATTTTTTACTATCTAAAATCTTTCTTCTCATAGCTTTGTCATCCATCTTGGTCTACTCTGAATATGGTCCGACCTCTCTACTTTTTGAGTGATTTTGTATTTTGCATCTCTCTGCAATATTCTAGCCTATTCTCAACCAAATTTTCATCCTCAAATCTACTATAATAGTCTCCTCTAGCGCTCTTTTAACTAATTTTTGAACTACTGCATGCTCATTGTTGCACTACTATATTATAAAAGTAACTATATGGTCTAAACCATATCGCATAGTATATTTAGGTGATAAATTTCACCTACATTATTGAAAAAAATTGAATATTTTTCTCGTAAAATTAAGAACCTAGTATACCTTAATTATGAGATAACAGAGCCTTGAGGAAAAATGGAGCTTGAAGATAACATGATTCAGAGCAAGAGTTGTGGGGATGAATGAGGGCTATGGATATCAAAAATAAAATAATTTTAAAATAGGGATAGGTATTAGAGAGGAAAATAGAGGTAAATACTATAAGAGAAAAGAAAGGTGGCCAAAGTGAAGGATGCAAATATTGGAGTTTGGTGGGGAGACATTCAATAAGATAGGGTGAGTAGATAACTATGAAGGTGAATGATGTAAAGGTATATAAATAATGGAAAGGAAGAGTGAAATAATGATAAGGGAAGAGATATTAAATGAATTAGATATACTTGAAAGCAAACACCTCGTACAAAACTTAAAACTCCATGAGCATATTCTACTATATTTAAATCTTATTTCATGTCCATATTTGTAGCCTTAGGCAAATGTTGACTCATGTTGACAACATCAAAAAATATTCCATATTCTTAGAAGTTTCATTTATTTCTTTTCTTTCTTATTTGCAAAATTATGTACGTAAGTCTCATCTATGTTGGTGGATTTAATTCAACTCTTTTCTAGATTTAATAGGATGCAGGGATTCTAAAAATGAGAATGGAAATATGTGCATTATATGAATCCATGCATTCTTTGATAGCCACTTGTCAAAGTTGATGACAACTAGATCTTTAATTGAACTTGATTTTTTTTGAGTTGGCACTAATTTATCAAATCTCATTACCTATGTGATCATTCCATTCACTTTACTTACCTTTTTATTTAGCTAATTAGAGCTTGAATTCATGGTATTTTTATTAATGTAGCATGCATTGGATTTCATAACTCATCATCATAGTTGACAAGTCTTTATTCAACATAATGTTTAGCTTTCCAAATATGTTACCAAATGACACATATATTTGGCTTACACATGCCAACTTACTTTATGATATAATTGTGAGGATCCTCAATATATTTTTAACATGAGGTGACTAAGAGTATTAATTTCACACTCTATCACAATCATGTTAAATAACCACAAGTAGATTTTAAGGATGACTAGAACAAGATTTTGATTAGGCTATAGATTCGAAAGCATGGAAGGAAGAAAAAGGAAAAGGAATATATTGAGGAAAGGATGTAATAAAAATTATGTACACAAGAGGAAGATGAAGATGCTGGAAAGTGAAGAAGAAAAGAAAATAAATAAAATCCATACCTAAGGGAAGAGAGGCTTCTCCTCCTTAATTCCTTTGTAATTTTATTTTCTTACCTTCCTATTTTTTGATCCATTTCTTTGAGTTTGAATATTCTTGAAGATTAGGATGCAAAAAATAGGAAGAAAAAAAAACAATGTGTCCCAGATCCATTTTTATGTTAGCCTATGCTTCACCCTCCCTCTTATCTTGATATATTTTATTGGTAATGAGGTAAGTAGATGAAGGATTTATACCTTTATATAGATCTTTTCTTTGAATAAATTATCATTTTTCTTGGGTTGTTAACCCTATTAATATTCAGCAAGATCATATTTAATTCTTGAGAAGTAATATTCCTTGTGACATCCCATAATTGTGTGAGCATATGATATGCCTTTTATGGTTGTGCAATTCACTCACTATCCCCTTTATTATAACTTTTTTGTTGTTGCAAATTTTTTTACTTGTTGGCCTATGTACATAAAATTATGGCATGAAAGCATCGTGCCAACTATTTCTAATTTTTATCTCTTACATCAAAATCTATAATGACTGGATCAAATGATGCCAAAATTGTATCTCTCTATATGAAATTCATTTTGTGGAGCATGACCAACTTATTTAAGAATCTGCTATATCTTTGACTCTGAGCCTAGATCTATTTTTTAGTCTTCTTGAAAAGTGAAGCATAGAATCAAATGGAAAAGATTGATGTTGGTCATATGAGTTACTTGTGACTGTTTTTATGTAATCTATTTATATACCATATAATTGATAAAAAATTGAAGATGATTCTAGAAATCAAAGATACTTGATTGGTTATATTGCATAAAATTTTCTTATCATCAACCAATCTTCTACTTTATTTCTTAAAAGTTTTTGGAATGCCTATTTAAATTGTATAGCTTCGTATCTAAATGCCAAGCCATATTTATTTTTTAAATTCAATTGTAAAATGCAATCATAATTTGGGGAAGTTGAGGCATTACAATTTGATCTTTACGTGATCTTTGTCCAATTTAATTATTTCTATTTCGGTCAACATATGAATCTCTTGAGAGTTGAGATATATTTTCCTTGTATTCTTTAAATTTTTATTTGTAAAAGAGTTTGATATCTTTAGTGTTAATCTAGACTAATTTATTAACATAGGACATAGCTATACGTGCACCATCATACCTCATGTGACCACCTATTTGCATCAATAAATATTTTTGTATACTCATTTAAAATGTTGAAAGTGCCTCCACCACCATGATATTCTAAATTATTTCTAAGACTAGAATAATTTGTAGTATTATTGACACTTTTGTATCTATCCTTATAGCTTTTACTTACATTTTATTATATCGCATGACATAAGATCCTATGTTGATATATTTTAGGCTCATAGCATCACAAATTACTTTTGGAATGATAACAAATTCAACTTCATGATCTATTAAGTAATTATATAATATCCATCCTTTCAAACATATTAACAAATAACACAAAGTAGAATTGTCATTCATCATACTCTATGATGGTTTCTCATGTACTGATTTAGATTCTAGTGAGGTTGTAATGCTTGCCATTGAACATTCTATGGCTACTTTGACCAAATCAACTTCTATAGAAACTAGAAGATATTTCTTTAGATTTCCTTCTTCTAGAGCATCCTTTCTAGAATTATACCCCACTTCTAGTATTCTCTACTTGAATTTATTACGAACCTTTATTTCATATTTCAGATATTCTTTTAATATGGTTGGGTAATATAATGTTTGATGAACTTTTCTTCTTTGGCAATGTTGATATAAATATTTTGGATGACACATCTTTGATCCTATATTCTCCTCAAAATTCTCTTGTAGATTTATATTGCTCTATTTTTCATCTTCATATTATCCATCCTCCTTCTACTTTTTTCATTCAATATTATTTTTGGGTTGATTAGATAGAGTGTTTGTATGTGGTTAGGGAATGGTTTTGATCCATTGTGAGGATCACAACATCCTATGATTTATGATTTGTCCTTATGGTTGTTATATCCATCAATATTGAATCCTTGAGCCAATCTAGAAAGTATTTTTATATTTGTTTTTATTTTTCAATTTCTACAAGCTCATTGGTAAGATGTTGGATGGTATTTTTCATCTCCTATGTTATTTGGGGGTTCAATATAATATGCATCTTATCATTCGAGTATCAAAATAAAGGTATTATGTCCACTAGAGTAACCAAATAAGGAAATGATGAATGAGGGAGTTGTAAGCTTGTTTTATAGGATAATGTAGAATAAAACACATCAATATTTGGGGAATTTTCCCTACAAAAATCAACACATTTTCAGCTGTCATAGATTTTTGAAATACCCCCATAAATATTTTTCTTTATCATATTGAATTTGAAGGACCAATTATAAAATTAGAGCTTTAATATAATAGATATATACCTAAGCTTATGATAACTTAACCCCCCAATGGATTCTATCTCATAGTCTTTTGAATATTATTTTAAAACCTATGACAGCTTCATGAGGACCTCTTTTTATGTAGAAAAACTTCATGAGCAATGCAAACAAATCCATTTGATCATCAAACACTAGGACTAATGGTCCAACCATGTAATCCCAAGTCCTAATGGTTTTATCCTCTAAATATTTGTACCATTGCAATACCTTACCCTAAAAATATTTAACAAGAAGTCTTATCATAATATATTTGAAGACAAGTTACAAAATATGGTTAGAATTGAGACATATTGACAATGTTCATGGGAAATTTTATCACTACCATAAAAATGGGCAATAGATTTAGTGCATCCTGTAGAATTTCATGGAAAAATAGGAGTCTGGTGGCTCATTATTATTCTAGGGAAAAACTTTTTTTCTTCGATGTCTTTAAGATTTTTGTTAATAAATTTGTAGATCCATATGTTTTGTACAAAGTATAGTATCTTGGCTTTTACGTACTTTTACCATATGATTTTGAGCCTTCTTTATTCCTTTGGGTATTTAAAATAGTATTTGTTTGATCAAATATCTTTTGAGAAAGATATTCAATCCTTGCTATCAGAGGAATGCTACCTAATTAGATCATTATAGGACATTCGTACCCAACCAAATGTGTTAAAAATACTCTTGGTAGTATGGTTTATAGATTATTTTATGAAGTGGGACACTCGTATCCCATCGAAAATGTAAAAAATATTCTTGGTCCAACATATATCTAAGTTAATGAGATGGGTCCACAAAACCTTGGATAAGAGTTTGGATGAGTCAAAAATAGGGGTATCTAAGTCAACATTTGAAGAAGGACTGTTTAAATGAGCCTAGATAATCTAACTAAATAGGGGTTTGCAAACTAAACTATGAAATGTAAAGGGTTAAAAAACTAATATGAAAGTGGTTTATATTTGGCAACATCAAGAAACATAGTGTAAAGAGTCTTATAATTTAAATTTATCTTAAGCTACCTAACACAAGAGCCTACTTTCCTTATACTTTTAGAACAATTGAACATGAATAAATTTAAGCATTGCTAACTCATTCTAGAACAATAATGATAATTATAGGTAGAAATCCAAAATATAGAATAACTATAATAGAATTATCCATTCCTATATTTAACAAAAATGCTTAACTACTCAATAAGACATACATACATACATGTTCAATACAAGAAATGTGTAATATTCCAAACAACAATCTAATCTTCTTTCAAAAGTCTTATAGTCCTTAGTCAATACAATTATGCCAATTGTAAACACCAAAGAGTAAACAATTAGAATGACTTACATTCTAGTATATATAGATTTATAATGTATTCAATTATATAAGAATAATTGCTGTTAGAATTTGTTACAAACTTTAGAGTGGGCACAAAGAGTGGTGATTGCACTCATCTTAGCTATGCTTAACTACTTTAGGTTTGCTTTGCTAATGCATATGATGAAAACATAATTTTAAGGCTAGATTTCATGTTGCATCATTGGATTGTAATCATTAGCTCACTACACTAAAAATGTTCTTTAAGGGTGGTTTTTAACATCCCTTAAAGACATTTATGGGTGGTTATTTAGCCACAATCTATGAGGGCATCATAAAAAGTTGGTGTCATACAAAAATGAATAAAAATTGTGCTCTTAGGGTCTAAGAGAGTGCTTAAAATATAAATTGATATATTAAGGCTACAAGGGTGGTTTAAAACCATTGTTATAGCTCTAAGAGCACATTTTTAAACCACCCTATTAAAAATATAAACCACCCTCTTAGAAGAGGGTGGTATAAAACAAGTAGAAAACTATGTTTGACTTGTTTTTACACAAAACAAGTAGAACTTAGAACTTCTTGTGAAAGAACAAAATTCACTTGCTGAAATTTCCTATGTTGGTAAGGCAGTTAAAGTGGATACAAGATATAGTAGGTTGATGAAGTTTATGGAGATCTTCAGTAAAATTAGTTAAGACACAACCAAATATAATAATCAATTGGCATAGTACGAAATAAGATGACAGTTGATGTAAAATTAATACAAGATAATATACTTTTTGCCTTCCCATGATAATACAATTTGTTTTAATACCACATTAATGTGGTTAGCTGAAATACAAAAATAATGCAATCATTATGTAATATGCATGGGTCTATTCCAATCTCTATTTTTGTATTTGTGTGTGCACACAAGCACGAGTGCACATGCACATGAATACCTATTATTTTAAAAAGAGGAAGTAACTATAACAATATATTTGGATGAGCTGAGTAGATAAATACAACTCAAACATACTACTCAAAATATCAAACATACTAATATACTAGTATTTCCAAATGCTACCCCAATATAAAATAACAAGGAATAACAAGAAGATAAAATAATGTACCTTGTACACTACTTCTTTTTGAAATGGATGCAAAAAAAAATTAGGAAGAAATATTTGGAAGATGGTCACCAAGACTTCCATAAGTTCCAACCACTTAAACTAAAAATATAATCAAGGATTACACCTATTGTGAAAGGTCATATCTAGTGGTAGTATATAACTAAAATTAACATTTATATTGTTACTTATCCCTACATGAATTCCCATAGAAAATGATATTTTGAACACTACTATCTATTTTAAATGCAACAAGAATGTAACCCTATAATACTATAATTCATATGGTGGTAAATAATAATCCTTATAAAATTGTCCTTTTTTCCAACTGTATGTGTTTCACTATAAAATTAAGCCATAAAATCATTCTCGTCACTTCAAATTTTTGTTAATATTAATGTAGTTATATGGTTAATCAAATAGCTCACAAGAGACAAAAATTAGTTAAGACATAATGCTAATTTAGTGTTTGACTAGGAAAATATCTAAGCTTCTAAATGTTGACAACCTAAAATTATACACTCAAACTTATTACATTTACCTAAAATCTTATTAAATTTACCTCAAACCATACACTCAAACTTATTACATTAAGTTTTGCCACACTTAAAATTTTTCTTTGCCAAGATATAAAGGGACTAAAATCTCATCTATGACATAATGTTAATCTAGTGTTTGACTCTGCTAAAATCTAAACTTCTAAATGTTGACTACACGATTTAGTACACAAATTTTTAAATGAAAAATTGTCATGCTTAAAAGTTCCTCTTTGCAACAAAGAGACTAAAGTCTCAACTTTGACATAGGGTTAATCTAGTGTTTGAATTTTCTGAAATCTATATTTCTTTAATGACTACCTAGAATCAACATGAAACATTGCCACAGTAAAAAAATACTCTCTTTCAATGTTAAAAAAAATTCAATGCACAATCATACCCGACTTTGAGTTATTCACTCTCTTTACAATAATTACTGATATTGCATTTTTTGCATAGAAAATATAAATAATTGATATGTTTTTAACAATTTGCAACCCACATTTAAGCGGAATGTTAAACCATGTCACAATGAAAATTGCTGCAGAAGTTGTTTCACTACTACTGTTACATCAGCGCACTAGCTTACTAGAAACTAAATACAAGTGTAAGGAAAAATCGAGACAAAAATTAACATAGTCAGCATCAAAACAAAATATGCACTCTAAATGAATATTAAATTTAAATATCCTATGTTAGAGCACGGAGAAATAAGTTTAAGCATTCCCAATATTTTTGTATAAAACATGTAAAATCTTTAATATATATATTTTTTTTCTTCAGCCGTCACGAATCCTGGTAAGTTGTCCAGATTTTATGGTTGTCATAGTAAGCCGCTACACATATCTTCACGCAGTCCGCCCCTACAACCGCCATGCCACAATCATTTTAAACCTTTTACGCCGCTAAAAGCACTAGGAAAAGGACAAGCGTAAAGGACAAGCGTTCAGTCTGACAAATATTTTTTCATTATTAACAAATTCATTTATTCCTTAAAAAAATTGCCACATCAATATAAGAGTTCACAATAATTAAGGATCATTGTTTAAAATAACTAGTTCTAGGTCTACACATCTCATGCGATTCATATGAATAAAAAAGGTAACAAATCCTATTTTTCTAAGTAGTTCCATGTACTAATATGATATATCTACTTTAATACAAACCAACATTCATACTATAATTATATTTAGTTTAATTACAACTCAACCTTCTTGTGAAGCATAAAATTCTATTTTGAACTATGTTCTAAGTTACTAAATCTGGTAAAAACTAACAATCCTACATAAATATAAAGGCCTTTTAAATACTTGATCTTATTTTCCTTCTCCATGCATATGGTCAAGCCTCTGCTAGGCACACATTTGGGATAATTTAAATAAAATTGCAATTCACAGGTAAAAATATACCAAAATCATCATACTAAATCTAATATAATTGGCATTCACATTATTTCACTTATCTTGCATTAACAAAACTTAGACCTCTACTATTTAAAGATCATTTGCTGAAGCATCCTATCAGGTCTCCATTGAACATAATATTGACACTACTCTTAACAAATTTTACACTTGCACATAAATTTTTGAGAGAGTCCAAGTCAATCGCTAAATATCAGTTTTAATAAACTTACTTTACACATATCAAGTGAAGAGCAGCCATAAACTGAACAACTGTTTCCATAAGAGAGAACACAATAAATAAAATTCTTCTAACATTCTACAAATGAAACCAAAATAATAAGAATAAATAAATTCTAAGGCCATGATAAATTTCTTTGGTAAAGTTTTGATGTCATGCTCTAGCAAGTTTCCGATGAAGTTATTTGGTGAGGTTTATTCAAATATTTATATAAAATTGTAAGCATCAAACCATTACTTAAAATTATCTATGAAAAATAAAAGTATCCAATGCTAATTCAAAACTTAAGTACAAAAAATCTTGATTGCACCAATGAGAGAGGATATCCTTGGTGGCATTCCATCCAAAAACCATATGATACAATTCATTTGCTTACCCTTAAGAAATACTCTGACTCTCTTGCTCCACGTTCCTCTTGATCTGTTGAGGCAATAGTTGTGATGGTATCTCTATCAATGGAGACCATTCTTTGGTAGGGGATGCAAGTGTGGTGATGGCCTTCTAGACATAAAAAAGGCTTGGGGTGGCACTCATTTCCTTGTTCATATATGTAGAGAGCTTTCTTCTCTCCACCACAATCAAAAGTTGCTTGCATTATAGGCGTTGAGCCCTTTCATCACGGGCCTTGTTCGAATATGTGGTGTCAATATTTTCTAGTGTCTTACTCAACTTTGCCTTTGGTGGTAGCTACAAACTCATCTGCAATGCCATTTTTAGCTCCTCATCATCATGATAAGCCCTCAAAAACTTACACATAAAATTGAAACCCTCACCAAGCAAAAATTCAAAATTCAATATTCTCACTTCTTGCACAACCTTCTAGGGTGATTTTTAAGGTCTAAGAGGGTTTTTTTAAACTACCCTCTTAGCCCTAAAAGGATGGTTTAAAACTACCCTCTTAGGTCAACCTAATATGGTGGTTTAAAAGCATCATCTTAGGTTGACCTAAGAGGGTGATTTTAAACTGCCCTCTTAGGGCAAAGAGGATGGTTTAAAACCACCCTCTTATGGATAAGAGGGCAGTTTATAATTGCCCTCTTAGAGTGATCCTAAATGGTGGTTACCGTAAGAGGGTGGTTTTAAAATTCCCTATTAGGATCTATTAGGGCAGTTTTTTACCACCATAAAACCACCTTATTTTAGTCATCCTTAAAAGCCTTTTTTTGGCGTAGTGGGTGATGCTCCACTTCTTTCTCTTATGCAATACTAGCTAAGTAGGGGCAGGTGTGTGATATATAGAGTTTTAGCTATTGAGATCTTATGATAGTGATGATGCATGGTAGATGATCAAAACTCACACTCCTACTAATTTAGACTATTCTATATTACTTCTTCTATGGTTGGTGTTATGGAAGCATATTGCTTGTTGTCAACCTATTTTCATGACCAACTATAGCTTCTTTTGGTATTCTTATAATGTCGGGTAACTTATTCACTTTTGATGATGTTATTGTCTAAAGAGTCTAGTCATTATATTTGTTCATGAATGATGCTAGATATTGGGTATGTTTTATTTGGTTTTGATGCTTTATTATCAGATCCCTTAGATTATTTGGCTTGTTGGGTATTTGAGTTTAAGATGATGACAACATCATATTTTAAAGTTTGGTTTTTTTGGAAGCTTTGCAAGTTATAGTGCTAGATGCCAGATGTTGGTCCCAATACATTGGGATACTTAGCATTACATTACACTATGTCAGATATTTTTGTTATCTTGTTGACATTAGCATTGTAATTCATCTAGATAGATTTATTTTTATACTTAATTTTTGATGGATGCTAGGTGACAAATGTTGGATCTCGTGCCTTTTATTTTTCTTTGAATAATATTGGATGCAAAAATTTTGCTATCCTACTACTAACATCACCTTTTGGTATGTCTAGCTAGCTTTCTTTACTTAGCCAATTTTTATCTCATTTGCCTCTATTGGATGTTGGGTTTCATGTCTTAGTATTTTTTACCATCTGAAAACCATCTTCTCATATCTTTATAACCAATATTGGTGTACTTTGCATCTAGTATTACCTCTCTACTTATTGAGTGCTTTTGTATTTTGCATGTCTCCACAATATTTCAACCTATTATGAACCTACCTTTCATTATTAAATTTACTATAGTAACCTCTTTTGGTGCTCTTTTAATTGCCTTATAAAATACTACATGCTCATTTTCGCACTATTGTATTAGCAAAGCAACTACATGGTCTAAATTATACCACATAGTGGATGCACGTGATAATATTCACATGCACTTGTTTTCTCTATTACAAATGATGCCAGATCCATTTTCAAAATATAATATATACCCATTTTGCATAAGCTACCCAATTCTTACTAGATTATGTTTCAAAACAAGAATATAATAAACATTAGGGATGGAAGCTACAAGCTTACTATAGTGGTAAAGGCTTTTGCCTCTCTCAGATACCCAAGGTTTAAACCCTAATTAGTATGAGGAGACCGAGATCTCTCATAAAAATCCTATGTAAACTCATTGAAAAAATAAACATCAGGGATGTGTTTTCTTTCTCTTTGTTTTGTGTGAATTATAATTTTATATTTGCTCATGATAGCTACCTTGCTATTATTTCCAGTCTTAACTTCAGGCTTTATGGTTTCATCTAGTTGTGAGAACATTTATCTGTTCCTAGACATGTGGTTATTGTAGTCACTATCAATATATCAAATATTCTTGACTATCTTCCTCAACATTTAGGGTTAACATCATAGACCTATATGCATATCTCTATTCTTCATTCTCTTTTCTATAATTTACTTCTTGCTTATTTTTCCTAGCCATTTAATTTCTACACTCATAACTATAGTATCCAAATTTCTTGTAGTAATAGTATTGAATTTTACGTTTATCATACATTTTATTTGAACCTCATTGCTTATTTTTGTTGTTGCATATTTATCTTCATTCATGGAAATTATAGTTTCATTCTCCTTTGTTGGGGCAATTTGTTCTTTCTTCTCTTTTATAGCATCTACTACCTCTACTATTACAATCATGTTGTCTTGATGCTTGAGAACTTGAGGTTACCTCTTGGGTTTCTCCCTTTGGAATTTGGTCTCTAAGGGAGACATGTATCTCAAATGGATGCTCTAATGAGGACTATGTTGTCTAATTTAACATCTCCTTATGTGTTTATAGAGAGCCCATCAACTCATCTATTGAATGATTTGAAAAATATTTTGATTCTTCACTAATAATGATGACTAAATCAAACCTTGTTGGTAGGCTTCTCAATACTTTCTCCACAATTCTTTGGTTTTCAATATTTTTCTCATTTATCTTCATTTTATTGATAATACCCATTGTAGAGGTAAACAAGTAATTCATGGACTCATTTTTATTCATCTACAAAATTTTGAACTCTCTTCATTTTTTTGGTAAGTAAAATATATATTTCATTGAAACGAGTTTTGAAAGGGTCCCGAACCCTTATTACAAAATCGACATAGACTCATGATCGACTCTGGACATAGAGCAAAAAGGTTCATAAACCCATAAATACACAACCCAAAAGAAAAATAAAAAAAATCTTGAACATCCAAGCTAGCACAAAACAAAAACAACACTCTTCCTCAGGCGATTCCTAAAACCCATCCTCAATGGTATTAGCTAGGTAATATTCTTACCACTATCCTTGACCATATCCTTGTTGTTATATTTCATCCCAAAGGGGGTTTCCTTTGGATTGATTGGATCCTTCAATTTTCCTGCATTGGACTCTTCAAAGACTGTGAAAAAACATGTGTAATACGTTATGCATTTCTTTTAAGGTTGCCTAAAACTCTTCGGATTGAGCAATTGCCATGGATATAGCCTGAATTACAAAATTTTACAGGGCATTCATGTTGAAGTTATCGTTATCATCAGAGTCCACCTCTTGGTACATGCTTTGGCTTCTACACATCTTCTTACGAATATGGATAGATTTCCTTGTAGCACCCATCGGTTCCTCAATTTTAGGCTTCTTTCCTTTGGATGCCTCCTCATCCCTATCAGACCCTATCGATTTCATCTTTCTTGCTAGAGTTGACAAAGGGGTTAAGGATTCATCACCCTTAACGGTATCCTCATATGGGAGGATGTTATCTTGAGAAGGATACACATAAATATCAGGCTTAGCTAAGAGAATGATAGGGTTGTGGGCAAGGAGATGAGTATAGATAACCTTGAACAATCCTTGGTGGGAAGGGATATCAGCCCCTTTCTTCTTCCTACAATTTTTTATGGAATAATTTATGGACCTGAATAGGAATTTAGGGATGTTCATTATATTTATGTCTCTAAAATGGTTGACGAAGTCCAAATGAAATCTCCTTAGTTGCTTATCAGGATCATCAACGATAATGAACTCCATTATGGGTTTCATAACCTTATTATAGGGTGAAGGGAGGTCAGCCCTAGTCATCCCTATTTTTACCAACTTCTGCATCTTAAGTCTATCTGAAAATTCCTTTATTTCCACCTCCCATTTATGCTTTTCTCATCTTACATGTCTTCTTGAATTAGGTAAACCAAAGATGGTCACCAATAAACTAGCATCCACAATAAAATCCCTATCTTTGACAATTCCTTCCAACTACTCAAAAAGGCCATGGTCAAATCATAGTCATTTCCAGTAATTTTTTGTAAGAAAGACAAATATCCTTGCTTGAAAAGAATGGATTCCATGATCGTATCCACCACTAGGGTATCGAGTTCCACAAATGCCATCTTAGAACAATTAGAAAAACACAGCTAAAAATGATTCCTATATGGATGGAGATGTAGGTTCACAACATAGCGATCAAACCTATGACACAACCACTTTGTAGGATAGAAACTTTCCAACATTGGGAAGTGACTAATCTAGTGTTTGGAGCTATGATAAAGAAATATTTCCTTGGAATGATGAAAATATGTTGAATAATCCCAAGGATTTTCTTTGATCATAAATTTTTCAATAGTCCTGAAGATGCATGTGAAAACCAAAAGTATACCCTTTTCTCCACCAATCATAGTAGCACACATAGGACCAGGTCCACCAAAGAGGAACAAAAAAGGTCACAAGAAAATTGGCGATAAATGGAGAGTGATTGAAAGGATTCAGAAACATGTGATGTGGGTGGCAAGTTTTGAAAAGAGAAAAATAGATATCATGAGGTGAGGGGAATGATTTGGAAAAAAATATAAAAATTATTTAGGAAGGCAAAGGGATATGGAAAGACATAGAGGTCAGGGTATAGAAATAAATATGAAAATAAATTGGATGTGAGAAGCAAATCAAGCAACTAGTGGATATCAGATCAATACTAACGGGAATAAAGATAACCAACAAGCACTTGATCCAAGGAGAAAAAATCAAGCAAGAAAGAAAAATAAGCATCAACAACCTAAGCCTCCTTGAAAATAGGACCTCAAAAAAATGCATCTAGAATTATGGAAGAAGGAAATTTTATCCTTATTGACAAGTTAGAGGATATGTTGACGAAGGGAATTATACCATGTGACTAGGCCATTAATGGTAGTGCCAAAATTGGCCACCTCAACAGCCACATTGTTGGCTTCCCTAGAAGTGTTCTAGATGATTATCTCTCATAGGTACTATATGGTTTTGAGAGCTTCTTACATATAGTTCTTGACTTTCTAAGAAGTATTTTCTGAATTATTCATGTAATTTATTATATTGATGGAATCACCCTCGATGATCATCCTATTAGCATTTGCTTCCAATATCGATAAACCCCTCCACAAAGCTCTAGCATCAACAAAATTATTATATTGAATACCTAAATTTAGAAAAATTCATAATTGTTTCACCATGGTGATACTGAAGAATACCTCCTACCCCTACCAACCTAGGATTTCCTTTTACAGCTCCATCAAAGTTTAATTTTCACCATCCCTCCTAAGGATAAATCCAATTGGTATTAATCATAACTTTGGGAGGAACAAAATATAGAGTTTCTTTAGTGGGTATGTTGAGATAAACCAGGAAGGAAGACTCAGAATTGTAGATGTGGAATTAGTGGAAGGGTAAATATGGGTATTTTATTTAGTGAAGGAAATGATTATTTGGTTATGGACATAGGATCTTTGCAGGAATTTGAAAAAATTCCTATTGTTACATTCAATCCAGACCTACCAGAGGAAATTATGGAGACATAATTTCCAAATGGACTTAATTCATGAGTTTCAAAATGGAGAGGGCCATTGGAAAAAATATCGATGAAGAAATGTGGTTTGGCCTACAAACCATTTGGAAAAAGAGCATCAGGGGCCTAAATTTGTAGATAGATTTAACAATAAAATCTCCACTTTTAGAGTGTTCCTAAATAAGGTGATCAGCCAGAATTCTATATAGGATAACAACATAATTAAGGAGGGTATTTAAGTATGTTTATTCTAAAGTATGGGATTCACAAATGATAGATTTCCAATATAGCCTAAAATTGGAATGGGAGATAAAATTCAACACTTTCCTTCCTAGATGACTATCAATGAAGTTCTTGAGAATTGCAATACCAGGGTCTTCAATGAGAGGTGTTCCTCTTATCCATTTATCAAACCAAAATTCAATGCTTTCACCATTTTCCAGCTACCATCTAACACCTTTGTGCACTAGAGGTTTGGTATGAATCATTGCTTTCTAGAAAGTTGAACCATTAGTCGGAGTCCCTTCATCTAGGAAATTTGAATTTTGAAGATATTTCCTTCTTATGATATTAACCCATTCTGAGCTATCATTTGACACAATTCTCCAGGCTTTCTTAGCCATTAAATCCAAATTTAATTTTTGAATTCTTTTGAACATGATACCTCCCATGGATTTTTCTTTATAGACTTTGTCCAAGGAAACTAGCTGAAATTTATTCTTATTTTCAGATCCTGACCAAAGAAATATTTTTTGGATTTGTTCAATTTTAGAAAATATAGTTGTCGGGGCTTTAAAATAGAGAGAAAATAAACTGGGATACTTTGGAGACAAGCCATAGTGAGGGTTGCTTTGGCTACTTGGGATAAAAGGTTTCCTTTCCATCCCGCTAGTTTCTTTTGAATTCTTTCAATGATATTGTTCTACATTGAATCAACAAAATTACTGACAAAGAATGGGAGAACTAAATAAGTGGTAGTAAAATATGCAACCACACACTCAAGGATTTGGGTTATTTTGGCTTGACGCTGAATTGGAGTGTTAAGGAAAAACACTTTAGTTTTGTAGAATTTCACTTTTTGACCAACAATTTGCTTATAGAGGAGAAGGATGTATTTGATAACTTTAGCTTCAAAAACTGAATCTTGAGTTGCTATTAAAGTATCATCCAAATTTTTTTGGTGAATCACAGGGTTAAGTTGTGACGCCGATTTAATCCCAAATAAGATCCTAAATCTACAAGTTACCTTTAAGGTCCTTCCAAGGGATTCAAAAGTTATAATGAAGAGAAGATAAAATAAAGGATATCCTTACCTTAATATTCCAACACTTTGGAAATATCCAACCAACGACCCATTGACAAGGACAGAGAACCAAGAGCTGGTAATGCATCCTTTTATGAGGTCAACCTAATCAGGATGAAAGTCAAACTTAAGAAGGATAACTATAAGGAAATCCTAGTTAACTCTGTCAAAAGCCTTATTCATATCCAATATGAGAGTAAAAATGGGTTTCTTGGTATAGAAGGAAGAGTGCAATGTTTCATGAATGGTAATAATACCATAAAAAATGGATCTTCCTTTAATAGAACTTCCCTGACAAGGATCTATAATTTTAGGTAAGATTTCCTTCAATCTGTTAGCCATGATTTTAGTGAGGATTTTGTAAACTACATTGCAGAGACTAACAGGTCTAAAATCAGCCATCGATTTTGAGGTAGGTCCTTTAGGAATTAAAGCCATAAAAGTAGAATTAAATCTACGAGGGATGAATTTGGAAGACTGGAACTCCTTAATAGCTGAACAAACATCAGGCCCAACCAAATCCCAACAACTCTAAAAAATATTAGCGGGAAACCATCTGGTCCAAGAGCTTTGTTAGGATGCATGGAAAAGAGGGCATCTCTAATTTCATCCATAGAGAAACGACAAATTAACCTGGAATTATCTTCAAGTCTAATATAAAAGGGAATATGCTGAAGAAGATATTCTTTGGCTAAAATAGAGCAAGGACTCGGATTGCCAAGGAGAGAACTAAAATAGGAAACAACAACTGACCTAATTTCAAAGATATCTTTAGTAGAGGTGTCGTCATCCTTCCATAATTATTTTATTCTATTTGAGCTCATGTTTCAAAGAGTGGAGGCATGGAAGAACTTTGTGTTGGAATCACCATATTTGAGCCAAATTGCTCAGGATTTTTACTCCAAAAGGTTTCCTCACATTTAAGTATATTATGAAACTCAGATAACAAATTCCTTTCCTCATCCCTGGTATGATCTTCCACCTAGCCACTTTGGATTTTACTCTCAATTGTAGCCAGTATTTCCTTTATGAATTGTTTATTTTCAAAAAGGTTACCAAAAAAAATTTGTTCCATATCTTGAGTTTATCGTTAATGAATCCCAATTTTTGAACTTCCTGTTTGCTGCATCTGAATAGCTTCTGAGCATCTAAACTTCTTGTGCACTGAATCAAATGATCTAGCTGATTGTGTTGACAAAAATGACAATCCTATTGCTTGCACTTTGCTCAACAATCTCCCCCTTTGGAATTATTGGCAACACATGTGCAGCTTCCTATAGCTCTTCTCCCCCTTTGACAATAATACCAAAGGGCTACTGCAGACTCCCCCTGAGTCCAAGCACAACATTCTCCGGAAAAATTTATTACACTTAGTAACTAACAAGAACATGAGCAAGAAGATAAACAAGTACTTCAATGCTCCCCCTGAGAATGTGATCCCTGTAGCTAGTCACTTCTTATGAAGGGTCATCACTCCCAATTTATTGCAAAGGTATTCAAAAACATCCTTGGGCAATGGTTTTGTGAAGATATCTGCTACTTGCTCTGTAGTTGGAACAAAATCCAGCTTAACTTCACCTTTAGCAACTTTCTCTTTCAAAAAATGATATCTGATAGCAATGTGTTTTGTTCGTGAATGCATTACCAGATTCTTGGAGATGTTAATTGCACTGGTGTTATCACACTTAACTGATATTGGCTCACTGAAATTAATACCAAGATCTTTCAGAGTTTGTTTCATCCATAAAACTTGTGTACAGCATGTTGTTGCTGCAATATATTCTCCCTCAGCTGTTGATAAAGAAACTGACTCTTGTTTCTTGCTGTGCCAAGCAACCAACCTGTCACCAAGATAGAATGCACCTCCACTGGTACTCTTCCTGTCATCAACACATCCTGCCCAATCTGCATCTGAATATGAAATAAGGGTGAAGTATTTACCTTTTAGATACCATATCCCATACTCCATAGTACCCTTGAGATACCTAAGAATCCTTTTTACTGCTGTCACATGATTCTCTTTGGGACTGGCCTAAAATATTGCTACCATGCAAACTGCCTACAAAATATCTGGTTTGGTAGTTGTTAAATATAGTAATCTTCCAATCATTGATCTGTACATGGTTTGATCAACATGTGGAGATTTTTCATCTTTGCTCAACTTGCAGCTTGTCATCATGGGAGTACTAACTAGATTACAGTCCTCCATTGTGAACCTTTTTAGCATCTTTTTTACATATTTGACTTGGGAAATAAATATGCCTTTCTCATTTTGATTAACTTGTAACCCAAGAAAGTAAGACAGTTCACCAATCATAGACATTTCAAATTCTTTTTGCATTTTATTTGCTAAGTCGTTACATGATTCATCTTTGCTGCTGCCAAATATGATATCATCTACATATACAACAAGAACAATGAGATGCCCACCTTCTATTTTAACATACAGATTACTGTCCACCACACCTTTCTTACATCCCTGTTGAGAGAGATAGTTGTCTAGCCTTGCATACCATGCTCGGGGTGCCTGTTTTAATCCATATAAATATTTCTTTAATTTACAGACAAGGTTGGGATCTTCACCAATTTGGAAACCATCTGGTTGTTCAATATAAACCTCTTCTTCAAGTTTCCCATTTAATAAAGATGATTTTACATCCATCTGATAAACTTTGAAATTATTATAGACTACTAAGGCCAGAAACATTCTGATTGCTTCTAGTTTTGCATCTAGTGCAAAAGTCTCCTCAAAATAAATGCCTTCGACTTGTGCATAACCTTTACAAACCAGTATTGCTTTATTCCTAACTACCTGTCCGTATTCATTCAATTTGTTTCAAAATATCCATTTGGTTCCGATTACATTCTTATTTGCAGGTCTAGGTACTAATTCCCAAGTTTTGTTCTTTTCAATCTGATCTAATTCTTCATTTATTGCCTTCATCCAGCTATCATATTTGCTTGCCTCAGCTATATTTTTGGGCTCAATGCTGGATAAAAGAGAGTAGTTACTTACTACTTTCTTTCTTGTCTAAACACCAGTTGTGGGATCTCCAATTATTTGATTTCTAGGATGATTTTTCTGCCAGCTTCCTGTTTTGAATTTCTTATTTTCTTCCACCTCTGAGTCATCAATTAAGTCATCTGAGTCAATTTTTAGTTTCTTTTCTATTTCATTTTCTTCATCACCTTCAATGACTTCTTCATAAATTGGGTAGTTTTCTTCAAAGTTAACTATTCGTTCCCCACCTTCATCAAATTTCACATCGGCACTGTCCTCAATTTTCTTGAGTCTCTTGTTGTAGCATTTGTAAGCTTTGCTTTTTGACGAATAGCAAACGAAGACACCTTCATCTGCTCTATTTTCAAACTTCCCAAGATTATATTTAGTTTTTTTTATGTAACACTTACAGCCAAAAACTTTGAGGTGTTTTGTTGTTGCCTTTCTACCAAACCATAATTCATAAGGAGTTTTGCTTTCATGTGTTCTCAGCATGTACCTATTTTGTATGTATACTACAGTGTGGACTACTTCTTTCCAAAATTTGTCTACTATTTTGTTCTCATCTAGCATAGTGCTAGCCATTTATTGTACTGTTCTGTTCTTTCTTTCTACCACACCATTCTGCTGGGGTCTTCTAGCTGCTGAATATTGTCTCTTGATACCATGTTTTTCACAGTATTCTGTAAATTCATCTGAAATGAATTCTCCTCTCTATCTGATCTTAAACATTTGATTCTTTTTCCAGTTTCATTCTCAACTAGATGTTTGAAAGATCTAAAAATTTCAAAATCTTCTGTTTTATTCTTTAAGAAAAAAATCCATGTCATTCTGGAATAATCATCAATACACAACATAAAGTATTTGTCACCATTTATGCTTTGTGTTCTCATGGGTCCACATAAATCTGTATGTATAAGTTCCAAAGGTTTGCTAGTGTGGTACTCTTTTGTTTTGAAAGAGACTCTGGTTTTCTTTCCCTTTTGACATGAAGCACAAATGCTATTTTAAGGTTTTCTAATGGTTGAAATATCTCTCACTGCCTGTTTCGAGCTAATTTTCACCAGATTATCAAAACTGATGTGTCCAAGCCTCTTGTGCCATAGCCATTTTTCTTCTTCCTATCCAATGAAACAAGTACCTTCTAATGTTTCTGAGAGAGTGTATAGGTTGCTAGATGTTCTAGATCTAGTTGCTATCAATTTTCTATTGTTTATTTTTCTCACTTCACAACCCTGCTTCATAAAGACTACTTCATGACCTTTATCACAAATTTGACTTTAACTCAGTAAATTATGTTTCAACCCATCCACAAATAAGACTTCTTCTGATTTATGTGTTCTCATGGGTCCACATAAATTTGTATGTATAAGTTCCAAAGGTTTGCTAGTGTGGTACTCTTTTGTTTTGAAAGAGACTCTGGTTTGCTTTCCATTTTGTCATAAAGCACAAATTCTATTTGAAGGTTTTCTAATGGTTGGAATATCTCTCACTACCTGTTTTGAGCTGATTTTCACCAGATTATCAAAACTAATGTGTCCAAGCCTCTTGTGCCATAGCCAGTTTTCTTCTTCCTGTCCAATGAAACAAGTACCTTCTAATGTTTTTGAGAGAGTGTACAGGTTGCCAGATGTTCTTGATCTAGTTGCTATCAATTTTCCACTGTTTATTTTTCTCACTTCACAACCCTGCTTCATAAAGACTACTTCATGACCTTTATCACAAATCTGACTTACACTTAGTAAATTATGTTTCAACCAATCCACAAATAAGACTTCTTCTGATTTAATCCTTCCATCACTAATTTTGACTAAGCCTTTGTCGACTATCTTGGCTCCATCATTATTTCCAAATTTTACTGATCCTCCTTCATATTTCTGTAACTTGTCAAATTTTTGTTTATTACCTGTCATATGACTGGAGCATCCACTATCTAGTATCCATGGTACATATTTATTCTATGCTTTGAAAGTAGTTTGAACAATTAAGGATTCCTTTTCTTCCTTTAGTTGTTCTTTTCCTTTCCACACTATTTTGTAAGTAGTTTTGGGCTCTTGTTTTGCCTTTCCCTTATCAGTAGTTTGAGCATGTTTTTCGGAAAGCTTTCTATTTTGACTCATCCTGTATGGTTGAAATTTTCTTCCCTGAAACTGATTTGAAGTAAATGTGTTTCTATAGTTTCTTGCAAAGTGCCCAAACTTATGACAGTTATAACATTCCACTGTATAATTCATTAGAGGAGAAAATACATTTCTACTGGTGAAGTTCCTTGGTTTTACATTATATTTACAGTCTACGATTTTATGCCCATAGCCATTGCATTTAAAATAGAAACCAGAGAAAGGATAATTGAACCTGGGTGATGGTCTTTGCCATGTTGTCGTAGGAGCCATAGGTCTTATTCTTCTTTGATGTGTGACTTTGGTGAATCCATCATTGTCAATTCTCCCATCATGCTTGGTATGAATGCTTTCTCTTTCATGAGATGTTTTTCCTTGATCAACGTGTTTCTTAGCTTCATTCTTTATGGACTTGGCCTTTGATCCACTTGATGATTCTCCTTCGATGAAGCCTAGAACAAATTTGATACCTGTAGGTATTTGGTCATTTAATATCTTATCCAACTTCATAGAACTGTCTTCATGTTTGTGATAACAATTGATTTTTTTATTCATCTCTTCTAGCTGCATTCTTAAGCCAACAATATCTTCTTCTAACTTGCTGCAATGATTTATTTTCACTGTTAATAATACTTCGAGATCTTAGGAGATTTTATTAGATTCTTCTATTTGCACTTTTAAGCTGGTTATGATTCCATTTGCATCCTCAAGATTTCTTGACAATTTCTTGTTCCTTTTCTTTTCTATATCCCACTCTTCAAGAGCAGTTATCAAATCACCTTCTAGATCTACTTTTGCCTTGATAATCTCATCACAAACTTCAGACGTCACTCCTTCTTCCTTTTTTGCTTTAACTGCTTCAAATACCATAAAAAGAGCTTCATCTCTTCTTATTCAGACTCTTCTCCTGAGCTATTTTTTGAGGAACTAACATTCTTGGAGATGAAACTTTTCTTTCTGAAGTTGCCTTTTCTGAAATTCATTTTCATCTTCCAGTCACTTCTTTCTTGGTGGGATCCTTCATCATTTTTGTTCTTCTCTTTAAGTGGAAATTTAGTCGCAAAATGCCCAACGCCTCTATAGTTGAAAAATTTAAATGGAAGCTTCCCTCTATATTTTCCTTTCCCCTTTTTTAGTTTTCTCACAAAGTTTGCTTCCATTTCATCTGATGTTTCTTCTTCCTCAGACTATTTTTTTGTGTTTTTATTGTTAAGGGCTTTGAAAGCTGCTTCTCTGTCAGTGGGTTTAGATCTTCCTATCCTCATCTCATATGCAGTTAAAGAACCATACATTACATATATACTAAAAAAATTTAGATTTTTAGCTTCTTCTATCATTGAGACTTTGGAATAAAACCATTGAGGAAGAGATCTTAATACCTTTTTCATGACAGTAGAGTCATCGATATCCTCACCTAGTCCTCTGATCACATTGACGATTCCATTTACTCTCAACATGAATACCTCAATGTTTTCATCGTCATTCATCCTCAATACTTCGAATTGAGCTCGATGTTTCTGTAACTTGGCTTCTTTTATCTTATCATATCCTTCATGAACACTCTTCAGTTTGTCCCATATTTCTTTTGTCAATTTATAGTTCATGACATTTACCAGTTCACTATCTGCCAATCCACACAAGATGGCATTCTTTTCTTTTGAATTATTCTCAAATAGTTTCTTTTCATTTGCTTATTTTGGAGGAGTGATGGGAGTTGTGTATCCACTAACTACTAAGTTCTAGATGTCATATCCCAAGGAACAGAGATATGTTTGCATCCTGACTCTCCAGAACGCATAGTTAGATCTGTCAAACAATGGTGCTTTATTTGAGGAGAAAACTTCACCACCTGCCATTGTGTCACTTCCAAGATGACCCTAGATGATTGGGCCTATTCAAGAACCTTGCTTTGATACCAATTGTTATACTCACAGTGACATTGAGAGGGGGGGTGAATCAGTGTGTTCTTTTAAAACTTTAAATTTGCAACTCTTAATGCTGAAATAAAGCAAACTCAAAACAGATATAGCAAGTTAACAAGAGAGCATCACACAACACAGGATTTAATGAGGTTCACCAATGTGGCTACTCCTAAAAAATGACTGCTTCGACTACCATCCAAATCCAGCCTTTGCAAAGCAACAAATTTACAAACAATTTTATCAGCACCCACTAGAAGGAGCACCAACCCCTAATTTTTCTGCACCAACAGAAAGGAGCACCAACCCCTAATGCCAAACACCAACTTGGACTTCAAATCTAGAACTAGAATATTGATAAAAAGATACCTTTGCTTTTGCTAGACCCTGTCTGGTCACCTTTGTTTTCTCTGTGTGCTCTACTTTTTTGCGTAAGCACTTCACACACTCTGCTGCACATCATAGTCATCTTCTCCTTGGTGCACACTCTACTTCCTTAGCGAAATTCCACACTTTGAACGATTCGACATGACTTGCTCATTGCGCTCATGTGACAGTAATTCACACACTTTGACACAACATAAATTCTCCAACCAGCCCTCCTTTTATAACAAACTTTTCATGATAAAAAAACTAATCTTAGTCGGTTGAAAAACCCTAATCTTAGTCAACTGCAAACCCTAAACTTAGTCAACTGCAAACCCTAAATTTTGTTAGCTTACATCGGTCTTCATCGGCCTCAATTGCCTCTGCAACTCTTATGTTACTATTGCCATGAAAACACAACATGTCACGATATCACGACACATTTTGTCTTTGTACGCTTCCTTTTGGCCTTTGTCGTGATATTGGGACACTTCTGCCTTCATCGACTTCAACTTTACTTTTGTCATGATATCGCGACACTTCTGCCTTCCTTAGAATCAATTTTTCTTTTGTCACGATATCACGACACTTCTGACTTTGTCGAATTCCTTTCTGCTCTTGTCATGAAATCGTGATGCTTCTACCGTTGAAGACTTGCTTTCTGATCCTATCATGAAATCATGATGCTTTCAGCTTTCGTACGCTTTCTTTGCCTTTCGCTCGTGAAAATGAAACATGTCATGAAATCATGACATTTTTGCCTCCAAACACTCTATCTCCTTTTTGGGTCACGAAAACTCGACATGTCACGAAATCGTAAAACTTTTTCTCCTTGGCACTTTCTCTTTGAACCTGTCGTGAAATCGTGACACTTTTTCATCCATACAGTCCTTCTTGCAAATTGTCACAAAATCGTGACACTTTTCTTTGTGAGCTCTTTCTCTCCAAACATGTCACGAAATCGTGACAGTTTTCTTTGCTTGCACCTTCTTTTTGAACATGTCGCAAAATCATGACACTTTTTCGTTCATACTGTCTCTCTTGCAAATTTTCATGAAATCATGACACTTTTCTTTGCGAGCTCCTTCTCCCTAAACTTGTCGCAAAATTGCGACAGTTTTCTTGCAAGTGCCTTCTCATCGAACATGTCATGAAATCGTGACAATTTTCCTCCCTTGCACTTTTTCTTTCAACATGTCACGAAATCATGACAGTTTAACCTTCTTGCGCCTCTGCTTCGAACATGTCACGAAATCATGATAGTTTTTCAACTTGCCTTCTTCTCCTCCAACATGTCGTGAAATCATGACAATTTTTCAACTTGCCTTCTTCTCTTCCAACATGTCGCAAAATCATGACAGTTTTACCTGCTTGCGCCTCTGCTTCAAACATGTCACAAAATCGTGACAATTTTTCAACTTGCCTTCTTCTCTTCCAACATGTCGTGAAATCATGACAGTTTTTCAACTTGCCTTCTTCTCTTCCAACATGTCGTGAAATCGTGACAGTTTTACCTGATTGTGCCTCTGCTTCGAAAATGTCACGAAATCGTGACATTTTTTCCCTGCACTTTCTCTCTCCTCCAATATGTCATGAAATCATGACATTTTTCTTTGTAATTTCTCTCTCCTCCCATATGTCATGAAATCACGATAGTTTGCCTATTTTCCGAATATGTCGCGATATCGTGACACTTTCCTTGTATTTTTCTTTGAATTTTTGCATGTGGGCCACTTAGGTATTTTTGGAAAAACACTATACATATTCTGAGAGATCTCTGAACTTCTTGTTTGCTACATCTGAATAGATTCTGAGAATCTAGACTTCCTGTGCACTGAATCAAATGATCTAGCTGATTGTGTTGACAATAATGACAATCCTGTTGCTTGCACTTTGCTCAACAAGATCCTTGTAAATATTGTTACCACCATTCCTGTAGTCTACTTTTCAAATCAATATGATTGAGCCACATATTTTAAAATATAAAAGGGATTTTAAAAGGATATTTTTTCCCCACTTCTAAAAGAAGGGGATTATGATCAGATCCAATTTTGAGTAGGGCCTGAAGACAAGCATCTCCAAACAAAAAAATAGCTTCCTTATAAAAAATAAATTTTTCTAGTTTGACTTGGATGTGTTGGTGGTTGCTTCTCCTATTACTCCATGTGAACTTGGCACCTTTAAGCTTGACATCCATGAGATCATTAAGGTTAATGAAAGAATAAAAATCTTCCATGCTCTTGAGGGGTAATCCATTTCAACCTTTTTTATCTGGAAGGGGTATTAAAATATCTCACTAAGATCCATGGGATGGTAGGAATGGAATTTTTTAGTCTACTTAGCATCATCCAGATACCAGATCTACCTGAAAGATAATTGGGGACATAAATATTAGTTAGTATCCATGAAGTATCCAAGTCCTTATCATGAAACATGATACTTGTTAGTCTATCAGTTGAATGGATTACCCTTCCTTCAAGCTTGCAGGGATCCCAAATGCACATTAGTCCTCTGAAATATCCATTAGCATGACTAAAAGCTGCTTCACCCTTTTTCCAAATTCTCTTGGCAACTTCAATAGCTGCCTTCTCTTCAATTTTAGTTTCCTGCATTATGAATATAGCGGGTTTTATTTCATTTTCTAATAAATTAGCCAATATTTGTTTGGATAATCCATTAATTCCTCTCACATTCCATGAGATAACCTTCATGTCAAATATTTTGAGAATTTTTCCCCTTCCCTACTTTGGTATTGGGAGGTTTGTTACTCTTGTATTCATATTTTGGTACATTGGTGACTAAAGGAAAGAGGGTTTTCTGAATTCCATTGGCAATATACCCTTCTATCCATTTCCTTTGTTGTTCACTAGCTTAAGTACTACCTCTATTCTTCTCACTACCATAATCTATGGATGACTTCTTAGAGATTCTTGTTTTTTAGGACTGAATTTATTCTGGATAATTTGTTGTAATATGGGACTTTAGTTCCCATTGATGTTTTTCTCTGGTAATGGGTGAGGGCTTCCTATTTCATTTTATTTTATGGTATCATCATGCTTATATTTATAGGGGTAATATTATACCAACATTGTAGGAGAATCCAGCTTATTGGGACTCTTTTGGAAAGGAGGATAAAATTTAGGGATTGGAAGAATTTCCCCATCCTCCTCTTGAGCTAAATTTGTTTCAGCAAGAATTTCAAATTTATTTGGAAAGGTAAAGAGAGAGCTTACCTTATCCTAATCAGAATGTGGAGGAGAGTTCACAATCTGCTTCCCTTTGTCTAGGGTGGAGGCCTTCTAGATTTTCATTGCTAAACTTTGTTGATGAGGTCCTTTTCCTCCAGGAATATATTGTTGCTACTTTTTGGATTATCTTAAAAACCTTTATTAGCCTATTTTTTGTTTCCTTGGTTCTAAAAAACAAGGGTACATTTAAAGGCTCGATTACTGGTCTCCTATTTGGAATCCCTTTTTTTCTTTTCCTAAACTCTTAGAATAGGGTATTGGTTTCTGAGATTTCCTTGAGTATGGAATTCCACACAAAAGACTGGTTTATTCTCATATTCTAGTGGTTTTTTTAGGTAGTAGGACCTATACTTGAGGTTGAAAAAAGTGTGAAGTTTAGATTCAAGATTTTCATTAAGGTAAATCCTAGCATAAACCATGTGTTTGTGTGCTAGATTTATAGGGTTAATCATGGCCAACTCACCCATCACACTAGCAATTTCTTGGAGGATATCCTTATGCCAAATATGAAAAGGAAGGTCATAGATGCAAACCCAAATAGGAGCATAATTTATTCTTTGAGTTGTTCGATTAAAATACTTTGCCCACCTATGAATGAAGAGATTTATTCTACCAATAAACCATGGTCCTCCAATTAGGATACAAATTGCATCATCATGATTGCTTAGTCTAATGGAAAATAAGCCCTTGGATAAAGCAAAAATCTCCATGCTTCCTAGAGTATTCCATTTTGAGGAGGCCCATATTCGAATGGTTTCCATGTTGATCCTGTCTTCAATGAATTTTCCAACAAGCGAGAAAGCATACAATGATAGGTAATTGAAAATAACGCTCTCAAGAATATTTATATCTAGGCCTTCTAGGATAATGGTACCAGGAGGACCCTATTCTCTTTTCTTGCTATGACGAACAACATCAGCAAAGGATATTTCCTTGTGGACTCTGATAAAGGGCCCCCCTTCATTAGCGAGTGATGGGGGTCCATTTCTAGGAGGCTCTTCCTCCCAAATGCCCTAAATCATGCCACACATTTTGTCTTTATCACCCTGACCATCCTCTAGATTAGTTGCACCTTCCCTGTCCAAAAATACTTGTATCCATTGCCTTCTAAGATTTGAAAATATGCAATCCTCCTTGAAGTGTTAATCTTCTTAGTATATTTTGAACTCTCTTCTTAACATATGCAATCTCACCAACTTTACCTTGTTAGTGCCTTTATATAAATTTGCTAATATTTCCCATGTTTACTTGGACTTTGTTGAAGCTATAATTCTAGGAAAAATAGAGTCATATGCTACTACATAATATAGAACATGACCTTATAACCCTTCCTATTAATTTCTTTCAAAAAAATATTTTTGAACTTGAGAAAGAATATTCAACATTGTTGCATTTTTGGGTTCTACATTCTCATTATCCACTAGGTCCCACAAATCCTATAACCTGAATATAATCTTTATTTAAATACTCCAATAATCACAAATTTTACTTTTTAATCATGGGATTTGAAGTTTAGAATATTTGTATTTATACATAAAATTGAAAATATTAAAAAATGAAAATAAATACTTCAGTCCCAATGGGGACAATGCAACGGTTTGAGCTTTGGCTCTTCTTCGAGAGGTCCAAGGTTCAAACCGTGGTGTGGGTGAGTGTGTGAGGGGTGGATATGTGTTCATAAAATAATAATAATAATAATAATTCAAATATTTTACATAAAATGATGTATGTTTCTAGCTGTAGCATCTCAGTTGATATGAGAACTAAATTTATTTGTAAACTCTAAGGCTCTAAAGAATATTGTTGTAATTCATTTAATAAATTTTTTATTAAATTAATAGAAAATTTTATTAGTTATTTTTAAATTTATTTATAATTTTTTTATAAACCTTAGTTTTTTGTGTTAATACAAAGTCAATGCAACCTTGAACCAATTAATTTTTAGGATAAATTTTAGGATAAAGCATGATATTTTGAAGGGGTTCTAGTGTCTTGTGTAATATTTTGAAATCAAGTTTCTTGATTAAAATAAGAACTAAAATTTTAGGGTAAACCATGGGTTTTGAAAGGGTCTAGTCCCTTGTGTAGTTTTAACTTATGTCTTGTGGATAAAAACCTAAAGATATATCATTATAATGTTCCAATAAAAACCTTTAAATATTAGGGTAAAGAATGAGTTTTTGAAAAGGTCCCAATCCCTTGTACATGTTTTGAACATTGATTTCCTTAATGAAAACACAAAGCCATACCATAAAATATCCTAATAAAACCATTATAAAAAATAAGGTTATCCTTCACATATTTAAGCAAGATCTCCTAATAAAGACAATATAACAATTAAGGTTAACCTTTTATGAAGACATATTAATTTTTTTTAATTAATACAAGAATTATTGTTTTCTCATAGTGAAATAATGAAAAAATTACCTTTAATAATCATATTTAGAAACCCTTTAATATCAAATTAACTAAAAATAATAATTATACATTATATCCAATATTATAATATAATGCGTTTGATTTTTATTTTTATTTTTGATTTGTAACTCCCTATGTACATAACATATCCACAACATGTGAGAGGAGATATTTGGACCTGGGGCCTCTCCATTTCAATTGGAGAGCTTTAACTACCCACTTGCTCTCCAACTCCTCTACTTGATTTTTATTTTTAATAAGTGATGTATGAATTTAATTAGATGACATTTTCTTTAAATAATAATTTTATTAGATGTTATTTTATTTAAATAATGAAATATTGCATTATTTTTTATTACGTTGTTATTAATTAATTAAATTGTATAATTTTTTTCTTCAATTTTTTTCATTGTTATTAATTAATTAAATTATATATATAAAAAAAAAAAAATCTTCAAACTCCAAAGTTTTACAATTAACTTAATATCATTTATATTAAGGATAAAATATATATTTTCCTTTTGAAATTAATTTTTTTTAAGACAAAATTAAACATTGAGAGCGGCTAAAATATTTACTACCTAATTTCTATATTTATAAATACATTGTTTTTTTTGTAATTAAATATTTATCATTAAAATAGGTTTTTCAGGTTGACCCAAAACCTTTTTACAAAAAGCAGCCCGCGGCTGAGAAACTTAACCAGAAATAGACTGAGGATCCTCTGTCCTCTTCCCCAAAATTTCTTCCTTACCTGGGAACCCTCAACCTGGGCATCCCACCCCAGATAGAACTTAAAGCAAAAATACAAACAGGGCCTTTGCATGGCCTGACCCATCCTAGGCATCCCACCTAAACCTAGAAAAAACCCATAAGCAAAAAGGAAAGCAACAGGCAACCCTCTGCCCTGACAAAAAAATGTAAAATTTAACATTGATTACCACCAGTAGAATCAACAAAAAATAGACATTCCAGGGTAGCAAAATAGCATAGAGGACCCTAGTCCTCCTCTTCGGCCTCCTCCTCATGTTCCTCCTCTTTGTCATCTTCATTATCATTTGTCTCTAGGTTGTAAACCATCGGCTTGTTGCTCTCGTAGCCCTCATCGAAGAAACCTTGGTCAAGACCTCCTGCAACTCTTGCATATGATGATTGATGTTGGCTATAGTTTTTAAGACGAACCTTTTCATCTCCATAATAGTCGGGTCAATACCCTCATACTTTGTGGTAATATCCATGATTTTGTTGCTTTTCTGAACTTGTTTATTATTTAGCCTCAGATAGGACCTAAGATGCGGGACATCAGTCCTGAGACGCTTCCTGGCCATCCCAAAATTGCAACTTGATTCACCCTCTCTTCTCTTGGCAGGGGAAGTTTTGGTAATTCGGGGCTGTCTCTCCCCATCAAACTCTCACAACAAACCAGCGGGGGATCCTCAAGGGGTGGGGGAGGTAGTTCAGGTTGGAGAACATTGTTAAGGATGAATTTATAAATAACCTTAAGAAGACCTTGGTGCATGGGCATTGAGAAGCCTTTCTTGCTATGGGACGAGGTTATAGTATGGTTGAGGGAGTTCATCAGGAATTGTGGGATGCTAATGGGGTTTACATCCCTGAAGAAGTTGACAAAAGCATAATGAAAGCTTAGCAACACTTTACCAGGGTCCTCTACCATGATAAATTCTAGGACATTCTTCATTACCATGTTCCAAGGTGTCAAGAGGTCCATCCTTGTGAGGTCATTCTTCGCCTCCTTGTAAATTTCATATTGTCCTTGAATTCTTTTAACTCCACCTCCCAATGGTGATTTTGTCGATGAATCGACCTTCCCTTAACTGACTGACCAAAAAGAGTTGCTATAAGATTGACGTCAATGACAAATTCATGCCTTCGAATCTCCACTCTACCGTCCTCCCAATTCTCCATCACTGTCAGCATGATTTCATCCTCCACACCCGATAATAGGTTAAAAAATTGGGTAAAACACCTATCGGTCATAATAGCTTGAGCAGCAGGCTCCATGACCACCATGCTAGACCTCAATGTAAATCATATTTGGAAGGGTTATAGTCAGATTCCTCTTAGGATTATCAGGGATCTCTGTACTCATAATTTTGGATAAATATTGCAGCAGTAAGTACTAATATGAGGGTGGCACCTTGGCAAGCCTCTGCCATCCGAAGCTGGTTCCTTAAAGCTCATGCCAGTTCTAGAAGCGTGCCTCTAAATTTTGTTATCTTGGAAAGTAAGTCACTTTAGCATAGGGATCGTGCCACCGTATCCCTCATCACATCTATTAGGATCCGTTATCTAAAAAATTATGACAATGATAGGTGGGAGAAACCTCGCAATAAGCCACCTTCTCTTGTAAAAAGTAACCACGTATATCAAGACATATGGATACTTGCTCCTGATCCCATGGTAAGTCCTCTTCACATAATTATCATTTTTAGGGATGGGGTCCACCACCTCGTAGTTTCACCACCTAGTTAACCAATTTTCCACGTTGGCCTTGGTCTTACTATTTTCTCTTTCCAATATAGGTGTAGCCAATGAGAAACACCTTCTTATTTGGGCCCTCTGCTATCTACAGGTGATTTGTCAATAAGAAAGCCACATCATAAAGTTTCAAAAAGGATGATTTCCTCCATGTCACCTGGGACCTCAAGCGTCCACGTGATCAATCCATCAACCTCCACACCAATTTTTTCTAGTTTGTTCACTGCATTGTTGGCTTTGTGGAACACATTTTGGGCCTTCTTCTCTTCACCCTTGTCAGCAAGGATCTTTGCTTCATTGATTAAGGCCTTGATCCTCCAGGGATATTTTCTTTTATTATTAAGGAGGTTGATAATATTCATGGAATCCCCTTCTACATAACATTTATCATGGACCTCTTGAAGCATTTGCAGACCATGCCACAACGCCCTCACCTCAGCCTCATTATTAGTCTTGGTCTTGATGTTTTCAGAAAAGGTAAAAATGTCTTTACCATGATGATCTCTCACCACCCCTCCATTTCCAACTTTGCTAGGATTTTCCTTGGCCACCCCATCAAAATTGAATTTTATCCATCCCACTAAGGAGACAGTACACCTAGCCTCCATCCTCAAATGAGGATTAATCACACCTAAGGACTCATCTAAGGAAATATCAAGAGATTGGGCTAGGATTATTTCCTGTAAGGGAATGGATTGGGGAGATGGAGGGAAGATGCTCAGGTTCTCTTTGGCAAAGGCTAGGATTTTGTTGAGAACCAACAACGGGTCAAGGTTAGAGTCGATAAAGGCTCTGTGGTTCCTTTCTAACCAAATCTACCAAAGGTAATGGTGGAGGTAAATTTTCAAAAGGAACCTAAGTTGAAGAATTCTAAAGGGAGAAGGCCATTGATGGAAAAGCTCTAGGATCATGGTAGGCAGGACCTAGGAGATATTAAAGGTTTGGAATAGTCCATTAAGGATGGTTGCTGACCAGGGGCACTCTAAAAAAATATGATGAATGGATTCCCAACTGTTCCTGCACAAATAGCACCTATTAGGCAAAAACATACCTCTTCTTATCATGTTGTCAATGGTGAGGATTTTTCCTTGAATTACCACCCATGCGAAATGAGCTATTTTGGGGATCAACTTGTTGATCCAAACCAAATTGGTTTTTAACGAAGGATCCTCATGGTCAATAAGCATCCTGTATGCGGATTTGACAAAGAATTTGCCACTCTCAGTCGCATCCCACCTCAGGTGATCATCCTATGCTCTTATAGAAATGAATTGTTGGGATAAGATAGATTCTAACTCCATTGATTCGGCCTGAAGCCCCTGAACCCTTATAGGTTTCCATCTCAAGTTGCCTCCCTCCTGACTTAGAAAATTGGACACCCAAGGTCCAAAGTTGTTATTAGTATACCTTTGAGTCTCACTAATCTGGGATATGAAAGCAAATCCTCTTGCGTAGCCCATATGTCCTCCCAAAATTTGATATTTGAGTCCCTCCCAAATATCCATCTCATACATTTTTTCACTAAGTCTCTTCTTGCCAGAAGTGCTTTCCAGATATCTGATCCTCTCATTGGAATGGGAGTGTTAATAAAATTGGATCCTTGAAGATATTTCCTTTTCACAATGACTATCCACTCATTCTCTTTGTTTGTGAGGACCCGCCACGCTTGTTTCTCTAATAGGACTATGTTTAGGTAGGAAACTCTCTTAAGACCCAAGCCACCTCCATATTTGGGTTGAAAAACTTTGCTCCACCCAACTAGGTGGATCATATTCTTGCCTTCAGATCTTGACCATAATTTTTTTTTACATCTATTAATTTTTTTGGAAGACATGAGTCGGGGCCTTGAAAACTGACAGGAAGTAGACCATAATACTTTGTACTAAATCCATAGTCAAGGTAGCTTTTCTTTCTTGAGATAAGAAATGGCCTTTCTAGCCAGCAAGCCTTTTCTCGATTCTTTCAACCACATTGTTCCACATAACTCCCATAGGAGCCCCAGTGAAGAGAGGTAAGCCCAGATAGGATGCTGGCAACGAAGCGATAGCATACCCCAAGATCCCTGTGATCTTGTTGTACCTAGGGATAGGGGTGTTAAGGATGAAAATCTTACTTTTGTTGAAATTAACTTTCTGACCAGCCGCCTCCTCATACAGATTTTCTAATATATTTATAAATATATTATCTATAACAATATAACAATTTTCTAATACTTTTTAAAGGGATTTATTCATGTTTCTAATATTCTAAGATATTAATTTCATCATCATATCTCATTTTTATCTATGGGTTTAGTATCACTTCTTTTTAACTCTTATGATATTTGCTTTTATTTTCTTATACCAATATCCCTTTAATTTTATTTTTCTCTTTATTTTTATTCTAAGGCCTTCCTTTATTTTTGTTATTTTTACAAAGACATTCATCTTATCCACATGAGTGTGGTCTATCGGCAAGGATGCCACATGCAATAAATGAAACTTTAACTACTAAAATGGAGCTCTCTAGCAAATGTTATGGCCATTTTAAACTTACAACTAATAAAAGTGGTAAAATTTTGAAGACCCTAAAAATTAGTTTAATTTTCCAAACTCTAAAAAGCAATTGAAATTCAATGCGAGTAAGCTTAAAATGATAAATGTAAAAACCTTTGTGTAAAACTCAAATATTCAAGTGGGTCCCCAATTTGGGTGGGTTGTGCAATGGAAGCAACAAATGGAAACTCTACCAGAAAATGCTCTTGAATATTTGGGATAAAGAACCCAACATGAAATAACTGAAACTTTAACTATTAAAATGTAAATATCTTGGTAACATTCTAGGAAAATAAGGTTAAACAAATTTTAACTAAAAATATATGTTCTATATGCCTTAGCTTAGTGTGTGCTTTGTGCATTCATTCCTATTATTGAATCTTATTAGAATTCCATCATTTGGTTTGAAATTAGGCTATTAGGGGTATCACTCATAAATATTTGCCTTTGCATTGCTCTAAAAACCAGTCAAGTATCCATAGATTTGCTAGAGATGGCCTTGATCTCTTCTAGACATTGCTCAACTGCCAACCAAGCATTTATGGCCCTAATAAAGGTTATCTAGGTCACCTAAATACTAGAGTTAATTGCTTCATTAAGATTTTTCTTCTTGATTAAGAAGTATTTTGATCAATTATAAACATTATATGTGTTTTTGGGTTAGAGATATATAAGGCTAAAAATATAGTGTATATATGTTTACCTAATTATCAAACTAGGATGATTTCATTCTTTATGATCCAAAAATCATTTAAATATAGTTGATAGATGTGAAGCTTTAGCAAGATTTTACACTATTTAAGTGTCACCTAGTTTAGCCCATAATCCAATAATAGCTACTAAAACATATGATTCAATAATTTTTAGCTTCACCTAATTTCAAATAGTTCCTCCAATTTTAATTAAAAGAAACATTTCATTTATAGGAATAAAAATTTGATTGCAATTTGAATATATTTGTCAAAATTTAAGAAAGAAAAACACCGTATGAAAATGTAAACTAAAACATGAAACAAACAAGAACTTTCACAAAAGAAAACAAAGTATTCAAACAATTAAAATTAAACAAACATCCAAAATACTAAACATGAAAGAAAAATTAAAATGCTAAACAAAACTAAACTAAATTTGAAGAAAATTAGAACTTTAACTAAAGGAAAAAATAAAGTTTTAAACAAAATAAAGTATGATACATGGTTGTCTTACTATGATTGAATTTCCCAAGGTCCCAAACATGGTTATGATCATTTGGGAGATGCATGTAATGACAAGCATGTTGGATTTCATGGGCCTTATCCCATAGTAACACTAGATCTAGAAAATTGAAAGCTTTTATTTTACCTCTCTCACCCCACCAACTTGATTCAATCCTATCACCACTATATACTTAGACTATGATATGCAAAACTTAAGAATCTTTAACTGATTTTAAATTACTTTATGTTTAATTTTTGGAGTATCTACTACTGAGTAGTTATGTTTAGTTATAGTTTCCACTACCATGATATACACTCCCATGTTCAATTTAGTGCACATATTATTTTTTTCATTCTTGTGATCAATGATGAGTTCCTTCAAACTTGGCCCTATTTCTAAAAAAATAATTGCCATATAACTATTCATTTTTTTAGACCACTCACAACCAAACCACATCCCACAAGAATATAAGATATCTACCATATGAGTATATTTAGTAGTCATTTTTTTACGGATTTCATTTAGTACCTAAGCCATATTTACCTCAATATTGTCCAACATAATAAATTTATTATTTGTATGAGAAGGAGTCAACCCTAATTTCTTGTTAACAACATATGGCATTTCATACCAACAACACTTGAATCCACAAGGCAGATATAAATTTTTTTACCAAAAATTATAGTAATTAGAAGTAAAGGTGGAGATTCTACCTTTTCTTTTTTTATAGTCACTAGAGCATGAGTATTCTCAGTAATGTATTCTTTCTCAAGAAACAAATTCTCATGGTTAGTCAACTAAACTATCTCAATCAATGGACTATTTTCATTGGATTTATTAATGTCTTCAATAATGTCATATCCAAGATTATTTGGTTCTAGATTCTTCTCTATCTATGGCAATGACATGTTGATTGTAGGATCATTAGGTAGGAATGGTCTTTCAGTATCTTGCACCTTAGGTGAAATGGAAGTTTCTTTAGGAGGTGCAAAATAAATTAGTGATTCCTCTTATTTACTTTGAAGAATATAATTATTATCATTCTAAAATAGTTGGTGAGCTTTTACCTCTTCTTCTATGTCTTAAATTCTTCTTCAGATTCATATTTAAGGGTTAATATGTTTCTAAAACTAATTGTATCCCTACATTTTTATTAAATTGATTCCTACAATCCTCATTAGTGGGTACTAACTCCAAATTCTTTATCTCTTTCTGGTTAGTATTAAAAATAGTTTTAAACATTGGACAATTAGTTTTAGTAAGGTCAAGCAAGTTATGGAACCACCTAGGTTGTCATTTGATTGATTTCTAGTAAGATTCGGGACTTCTCCATTATTTGGGTGAGTATCCAATTGGTTATTAGTAGCCTGTACATTGCAATTCCTATTCTGAATATTATTTGTAGGTAAATTTTTAGGAATTTATTTTTGTAATTGAATCATATCAATTATAGGCTTATAAACTATTCTCTATAGGTTGTCTATCTAGGAGTTGGAATTATTAATCTAGGCTACAATAGTTTGATTTGTGGTATTGTTTGTAGATGAAGTGGAATTTAAGAAAATTCGCATGATTTAAATTGTAGTATTCAAAAAATCTAAGGTATCCTGAGACTGATTAACATTATGAAATGTTGGCATATTCTTATTTGAATTAGCATTTAGAAATTCTAGTGTAGTATGAGCATTAGTATAAGTATTCCAATGAGCAGTAAATTGATTATATAAGTAGGTTGGAGTAATAGGATGGGTAGAAAAAATAATGGCATTAATTATCTTATTATAATTAGGGTATGGTGAAGCTTTCATCATTGGTAGATGTTATAAAAATACTTTATTAATCATTAGGATTTGATTAATTACACCTAGCTTTCTGGAGGTAATAGACCAATTTCAAAACCTTGAGGTATTAATTGTTATTATATGGTTAATACTTCACTATATTCCATGATTAGAGTGGTGATCTGAGGTGCCATCCTTATAAACATGGATGTGAGAGGCTATAAATATCTATAGTATATTTTTATAGTTTCTTCAAAATTAAATGTATAGGGTGGATTCAAATGGTTATAAATATTATAAAATATGGTATTGAATAGCCTTAGGGGCCCACTAGACTCTCTTCTATTTGAGGCAAATTCATGGTATATGATAGCAGGATCTATGGGTAATCTGAATTGGATGATGAATGTTGTTTCTAGCTCAACCTAGGAGGTAATGGAATTTGTAGGTAAACTAATATACCAATCATATGCTAGTTCATCCAAAGTGAAAGGAAACATCCTATAAGCCACATATTCATGTTCAAATTGTAATCAAATTAAAGCATCTTTATAAGCATGTATGTGTTCTTTAGCTATTCTAGCTCCATCATTTCTATACCTATGTAGGTACCATTATACATTCTTAGGCATATAATGGGATGTTCTAGGTATATTTAGTATACTATTGCCACTTAACCATGGTGCAAATGTTACCATTGGTATACTTAATGGAGTGACAAATATATCAATATATAGTGTGATGGGTTGAAATGAGGTATTAATGGAAGGAAGAGTACTTTACTGACCTTTACTTTTTCTAAGTCTTCTAGGAGGAGAAATACTATAAAATTTAGTATCACCTTTAGAGGTCTTAGACCTCGCGATAATAACCCTAGGTTCCAGTTTTAGCAGTCAAGAGGTATGACATATGAAAATGAATAATGATGAAAATTAAGCATTTTCAAAATTTAATCAATTAAGAATTGAGCTTAGACTTAAATGATATGTAACAAGAGTGAATAAAATATTACTATTGAGTTTATTAAACTAATTAAATATATAGTAATAGTGAATCAAGTATTTCATGCCCTCCTTCTAGTGTCATTTCGTATTGAGTTACACACTTGACTTGATTGCTAATGTACACCAACAATTAAAACAACAAATGTTCTCTGTTAAAATGGAATATTGATCCCCTGAGGTTTGGATGATAGGATATGTTAGTATAAAATTCTATATCAATGTATAAAAAGGGAAAGTAGGTGGATTACTCATGGTTACATATAACTGTTACAAGGGTGAGTGTTGATTGGCTATCTATGCTTTAAGACACATAAATTTGATTCAATTATTTAGTGTATTATAAAAATATAAGCATTTAATATCAATTTTGCATAAAAGAAATAAATAAAATCAATATTCTATGCTTGCTACCTTAAGCTTTACCAACATACATCATTTATTGCATCATAATCATAATCAGTATATAAAAAAGTAATCTATATTTTGAAACTTATGAAATATAACACTTAAAATGAGTTTTAGATATATAAATGCAACTATTCTATTTCTATTCTAAGCATATTTTAAATAATATTAAAATACAAATGGTTAGATAAATAAAGAAAACAAGCCATGGAATATTGAAACCTTATACCCAATCTATTAAAGCAACACATCTAAATCAACCATTCTTAGCCCAATCGACATTCACACAATATTATACCAATATGGATCTATCTTCAAAGGTATAAGAAGAAAAAAACTAGAATAGACTCAAATACAACCACCATCAACGTGTGCATATTAAACCAAAAATTCCAGTATCTTGTATTGATAAAATATGTTTAATTATTACATTCTTAGAATTGCTAGCATCATGTGATTATAAGAGTAATTCTCTAAATATAATGGCAAGGGTGCAAATATCCACCATATATAAATAAAAGAAAATTCTAATAGGCCTATTGTTAAAAGTGGAATCTAGCCCTTTGAAATGGGATCTCAATGGCTATTAATAGCCTTATAGTTTCATTTTTCAATGCTTTATAGTTGTATGGATGAGTTGTATGCCATTGACTAGATAGATTATGTGTCATATTGAGGTTCTTCTTGATCTTGGTATTTAATTTGAGCCTTTGATCTTCTAACCATCTTATAAGTGTCTCTTTGAAAATTGGGTAACTAAATAATTGTGCTCCATGTGTTCTAAGTTGCCATGCACCAATGGTTGATATTTAGTCCATTTTTGGTGAGTGTAGATATTGAATTTTAACTTATTTCAAAATTCCCTAATCCCTCTAACTCACATAACCTCATTCCTCATTGGCCTACCTTTTTTCCATGCCCTTTCAACCATTTCCTAACCTCCATGTTTTTTTTGGCCATTTTTAGTGAATTCAGGACTAACAAGAATAACTCCAAAATTCATTAGAAAGGAGTGAATATTTGTATTTGATCCAAATCAGGCCTAACACCAAATATTGCACAAATTTGGACCTTAGAATTTAGGTCTTGAATTCACCTACATTGGGAGTTTTTCCAATTTTCCCAATTTACCTTGATTTGACGCCTTGAATGCCATAATTTTTGGTTTATCCCATATTAAAAATAGTAGTCAACCTACCAAAAAATCTTAATGGTGATTTTGAGAAAGATATTTTGAGTTAAAAGAGCTTATGAACTAAGAAGTTTTATTGTAGGTTGAGCATCCATAACAATTTTTTATAGGCTGAAGAATGCTTTGGAGTTCATAGTGCATCTGAAAGGTTGTTCTATATTACAATAAATATAAAATAAAATAAATTTACCTTCCTATAATCATTCACACAACACTAGATGATCAAATTTGATATACCACCATATTTTATTTTAGTATTTTTATATCATTTTTGTATCAGTAAGTTTATATTTTCATATATCTCACGAATTTAGGAAGAGATCCTCGAATTCTGTTACAAGATCCAAAATCACTATCAAGTACCAAATGGGCAAGTAGTTATTTCCAGATTTATCATTGCATTTTACACATTGTATTTTGATAATTTGTATTAGCATTGCACTCTGCATTCTACACTATTTGATCGTTTCTTTTTAGTTTCTTACATATTTGCAATACATCTACGAAATTCCTTCGTTTACATATGGTTTGCTATAAGGACCACAAGGATTTTATTTTTGGTTCACTAAGATCAACCTTACAAGTGCCTTAATTACATCCCCAATCACTGACTACAAATTTCTAGTGTTTTGAGTTATTGACTATAGGTTTTTCATTAATTTGGGCTCAAAGCCCCAAATTCACGTAAAGGTCTCAAATTTTCATACAACTACTGAATTCACAAATCAGATCCCAAATTTACTTGGATCATGCACCTGGTTTAGGTAGATGCCTGATCTAATTTATTTTAACTCAATTTTTCTATTTTTTATCTATTTACATTTGTTTCATTCATAGATCTTTTCAAAAACATAAAGAAATACTAAAATAAATGGCAATGCATTTAGCTTCCCATAAAGAAATACAAAAACATAAATAAATATCACATCGAGGTGTAGGCTTTTGCCTTCCCATTCCCCTTCTAGGCACCGTGTAAAAATTTTAGCCAATGGTGAGTGTCCATTTCCTTGTTTTCTTTCTTTCTCTAACCCTTTTGTTTTAAATTTTCCTTAATTTTTTTTAAGAATAGGAATAGAATAGTTGAATTTCAATCTCTACAACTCATTTTATATGTTATATTTCATAAATTTCAGAATATACATTGCTTTATGGAATAAGAATCATTATTATGATGGAATAAATAATGTATGTCGGTAAATCTTAAGGTAGCAAGCCTTGAATATTGTTTTTCATTATTTATTTGATGTAATATTGATACTAAATGATTGTATTATGATAATGCATTGAACAATTGAATTAGATTGATGCATATTAAAACTTAGATAGTGAATCAACACACCTTTGTAATAGTTATATGTAACCTTGAGTAATCCATCTACTTTCCATTTTCATACATTAATTTAGAATTTTATAACATATCCTATCACCTGAACCTTGGGGGATCAATATTCCCTTTCAAACTAGAACACTTGTTGTTCTAACCATTGGTGTACATTTAAAATCGGGTCAAGTGTATCACTCAAAACTACCTCTTTTGTAGATCAAATTTATTTCTAAGCCACCAACGCCATCCTTCTCCTCTTATCCACTACTAACAAAAGGAAATTCTTATAATTTTTTTCAAAATTATCATATATTCTAACAAGCATTTTGAATAGATATTTGAAGCAAATAGGCATGCTCTAAGTGTACACCACCAATTGGGTTTTTCTAGCTAGACTAAGGAGGGAGCCCTTCCATCCTATGAGTTTTTTTCCAATTTGCTCCCCTACCAGGTTCCAAATATTTTCTTTCCTTATCTCTTTAATGAAAGGCATGCTCAGGTAGGTGGAGGCAAGATTTCCTAATTTATAGCAAAAAATTCTTGTAGTCCATGATTGCCTCCTTGGAGAGGTGTTTAGGAAAAATAATTTTCTTTTAGAGAAATTGACCTTCTTTATAATAGCATTCTCATAGATTTTAAGCAAGGTTTTAGTCTCTTTAGCCTAGGGAATTGAGAAGTTGATTACCAATATGGTATCTTTGATATATTTTTGGTGAGAAACTAGGTTTAGGGTAGTAGTTTGGCAAACTACCTCAATTATACTAGCTAATATGGCCATTGTGATTGCCTTTACTAGTACCTCAAACATGAATATGAAGGGGTAGGGTGATAGGGGATCCCCTTAATGCATTTCATTTTGATTATTTAAGTAACATCTCACAACTCTGTTTAAAATCATTGAGAATATTGTGGAGAATATACACTTCATTATCAACTTGCTTCATTCGGTGGAAGAAACATTTAGCATCAAAATTGATCAAAAAATCCTATGAAACCTTATAATAGTCCTTGTTCATATCTAATTTTAATAACAAATCAAATTTTCCACTCATGTCCACTAGAATGAATAACTTCATGAACGGTGATTATCCCATCTAAGATTTGCCTACCTACTATGAAGCCACCTTGGCTAGAATTAATGATGAAAGTAAGGATAACCTTGATTCTATTGGCCATTATATTATTTAAATTTTTTAAAAATAGTATTACATAGGATCATGGGACTAAAATTTTTAAACTCTTTTGCCTCTGCTACCTTGGGAATGAGTACAAGGAATTTTGAATTAACATCCCTTGGGATGTGATGGGATTTTTGAACTTCACTAATGGTTGTAGTCACATCAACTCTAATATTAAGCTGTAATATTTTTAAAAATATTGTAGGAAAGCCATTTGTCCTAGGGGCTTTCTCACGAGTCATTGTAAAAACAAAATTTATTACCTCTTCCTATTTAAAGGGGCTAGTCATATAATAATCTTATTGCTTAGTTAATAAGGATAGAATGTTCTAAATAAGGTCATTCATTGTAGTCTATTCCATCCTTTTAGCAATATCAATACTATTATTTAAGAATTTTATAGCTTCCTTCAAAATTTCTATGATGTCATCAGTACTTAAGACATCTCTTTTATCTTATTATGAATTTTATGTCTGAGGGTGGACACACTAAAAAACTATGTTATGTTCCCCCTCCTTAAGCCAAAAAGCTCTTGATTTTTATCACCAAAATATTTCCTCACATTCTTGGGTATTATGATATTCTAATAAAATGTGATTTTTCTTTTCACTAATTTCTTGTGATAAGTAACCTTCATTGATAATTGTCTCAAACTCCATGAGTTGTTATTTTTGTTCTACTTTTTTATTGAATGGATGTCCAAAGATATTTCTATTCTAGTATTTTAAATTATATTTTATGAATTTGAGTTTCTTAGAAACCAATGAAATCAATTACCCGATGAAATCATTCTTTCACAATTTTACTATGCAATATTTAAGGTTCTCGTGCCTTAGACACATCATTTCAAAGTGAAAGGGACATTGAAACTTCCTTTTGCTAGTTTGTGATTCCAAAACAAGGGTTTTATGTTCTTAACCATATTTTGGAATTGCACTCGAGGTAGCATCTCCAAATATAAGTAGGTCCTCTTACAAGATTAATAATTAATCTATTATAATTCGTATTAATTATTCACCTAATTGCCTATTACTCCAAGAATATTTGATCCCCCTAAGGTCCACATCCATCAACATATTCTCAATTACAAATTATTCATAGTGTTTTATTCCGTATATAATATTATAAGTTCCACCATTCTTATCTTATGGGAATAGAGAGGAATTGAAGTACCTAACTAGGACCTACATATTTCCTTATTATGACCTTCTCATCATGCTTAACTTTATCCATAGTTTTCTTATTCCCATAATAGTATTTGGGGTATAAATGTTAGTCAACACCTAACTTATTTTAGTTTTATTGAAATAGAAAAATACATTAGTCAATGTATTTTAGGTAGATATTACTCTTTCCTATACATCATTGTGATTCCACATGCACAATAATCTACTTGAGGCTCCAACCATAGGACTAGCAATAAAACTAGCCTCCTTCCAAATAGTTATTCTTATTTTCTTTATTTTTTGATCATTCAATTTGATTTCTTATAGAAGAATAATTTGAGGATTCAATTCTTTCCTTAGTGCTGAATCTAGATGATGTTTGGATGAGGTATTGATACCCATAATATTCTAGAAAATAATATTTATTTTTTATATTTGGTCAAGTGTTTACTCCAACCCAGATTGAGGATCAATTGTGCTCCGTTAGCTACATACCTATAAATTTTATTTTATCTTATTTTATATTATGAAGGTCTTCCTTGATCGGGATTGTAAGCTACATCTTCACCTACTTTCCTTGAACATCTAGTAATTTTATTAGGGTTGCCTTGGTCCTTCCTAGATTATTTACCTCTAAGATATTTATCATGAACTTCCTCACCTCCCTCTAGCATAAGTTGTGTATCATTATGTTTTTTATTACCATCACAATGATATTCTATTCACGTTTTATTTCCATAATTTGAATTTCTTAATCCTTTTTTCTCTATTCAGTTTTGAAGGTAATAAAAATGGTTTTGATAAGTTAGTTCATTGAAAATATATGGGGGATTCTTAGGATGTTGACTTACATTTACTTCATATTCCATTATTTTTCCTTTTTTCCACGCATTCTCATTCACATGTGATGAGTGATCCACCTCCAACATTTTCCCCCTACATCCTAGGTTGAAGATCCTTCATTACCATATTTCTTTTCTATAGTATTTTACATTCACCAACAATGATTCTGATGTTGGATCCTTTTCTATAGATAATCTTGTCTAAAGATACCTATTCTATAGCATTAGTTACACTTCACAAACATGTTCTCATACTTAGTAGTTTGATTCTATTTACAAACAATTTGATGTTCAAATCTTGTCTCACAAAACTATAGTTTCTTGCCTTTATAGTTCAAAATTCAAACCCTACCCATCTCATAGATTTATAGTTTTTTGGTCAATGCACTTTGATATTTAAACCCTAACTGTCTCACAAAACTATAATTTTTAGTCTTTACTAAATATATAAATGATATGGCATATAATTTATAATAGAAATATTTTGGTCAAAGATGATTGAGAAGTATTATTATCATGGAAGGATATTCTAGCATGATTAATTTCAGTTAAATTATTGTGAAAGTAAAATAATTACAATTTATGTCTTGAGGATCAAATAAGTGTTAAGAAGTTAAAAATTTGAGATACTAGACAAGGTGTTCTCAAGTTGATATCAGATAAAATTACAAAGGATAAAGGAAATAGAAGACAATCACAAAACTTGATATTCCATTGATAATATATGCCTATAAATAGGTATTTACAAGACATGAATGGATAAGGATGCATTCAATAATAAATACAACTTAATCTATTGTAACAACTATAATTTATTACATTACATACCTAGTTACCTATCATTCCTCCCTACCAAAGAAGCATTGTTTCCCAATACGTACAAATTATGGAAGAGAAAGACTGAAAAAAACTAGGAGTATCGAGTGCAGCAAAAAATGTACTCCTATTACAACAGATGAATATCAAAATGAAATTTTACATGGCATCACAAGATTAAAAACATACACTTTATTTGAGTCGGCCTTGAAAAATGCTCTCTGATGACTGTAAACATTGCTATGTTAGTGGACAGTGAAAACTGGGTCCCACGAATGGTAGAAGAAAGCAGCAACTGGTACAGTAAAGAAGTCGTAGAAAAATACCTTGAACTATGTGCCAAAAATATTCCAAACAAAAAATAAATAGATTTATGTGGCATGAAATTATTACTGCTTCTAAATTCTAGAAGGCGCGCATTGATGACAGGTGACGCACATTGAAAGAAATCAACTTAGCATGCAATTAAGGAAATGCGACATTGCATTAAATGAAGGTGGCATTGCATTAAAAAATTGTTTTTTTTATATATACCGATACAACAATTAATATGGTACCAACATGTGGAACACATATTGGTGAGGGATGGAACGTGATGAAGGATTGACACGACTGTGTCGTACGGGACATGGACTATGTAATTTGGATGACATGGATAAGGTGGATAGGGAAATACACGTGGCAGGGTGATGGTAAGGCATGGAGTAAGCAGATATGATGGAGTGAGGTAAACTAGTGGGGGTTGGCCAATTGGAGGTTGGCATGGCAAAGGATGATGAAGTGGGAGCCAACAGGAAGGTACATCAACAAAAACCAGTAGAATAGACACGAATGAAAGCAAAAACAGAGGTAAGCCAATGGCTTGGGATTTATCGCGGATGGGGCTGATGAAATGCAATGGGTGATTAGGTGGGACAAAGGATAGCTAACACAAGCTGGCTATCTCATTATAGATGACGTGCCCAAAAGAAACACCATGTGGGTTTAAACAAGGTGAATGTGGGATAAATACCATTAAAATAATGCATGAAAATGCCCAACAATAATCGCAAACCTCACTGGAAAATACAAGACGGGTCAGAAAGTTAATATTCATACCAGAATGCTGTGAAACCTTAGCATTATATTTAATGTTGGAATGGGTTGTTTTTAACTATTCATTGAATGCACCATTATCCATTGTAACAACTATTATTTATTACATTACAAACCTAATTCCTTATCACATGTTTTCCTACCAAACCAAAAGCATCCTTGGCCTTGCTCCTATATTGGATGCTAAAAGGGGATCCCTTAGGTAAAGAATTTATTTTTTATTGAAGTGTCAATGGAGGTCTTGTTGGTTTACTTCTTGACACTCAAATGGCTGGTTTTTGTCTTGTTGCATTGTTCTAACATAAATGTGAGAGATGATAAATATTATGAGAAGGATTATGTGTACCTATCGTCCATTATTTTGGAGGTGGTAAAATTTTTTAATTGTTATTGTTTGATTTGATTTTATTTTTATTATGATAGGGTATTAGATTCTAGAAAAATTCTAGAACTTGATTGAATCATGAATAAAATACAAATCCACTATGAATAATTAAGATACTAGCAACAAGGTGTTCAACTACATTCTTAAGTCCTATGCATCTAACAATTTCAAGAACATTAAGGTAGTGGAATTCATAGATAATTTCAAAAACATAAAGAAATACAAAAATAAATAGCAATGCATTTAGATTCCTATAAAGAAATACAAAAACATAAAGAAATATCACATCGAGGTGTAGGATTTTGACTTCCCATCCCCCTTCTAGGCACGGTGTAAAATTTTTAGCCCACGGTGAGTGTTCATTTCCTTGTTTTCTTTATTTCTCTAACCCTTTTGTTTTAAATTTTCTTTAAAATTTTCTAAGAATAGGAATAGAATAGTTGAATTTCAATCTCTACAACTCATTTTATATGTTATATTTCATAAATTTCATAATATACATTGCTTTGTGGTATAAGAATCATTATTATTATGGAATAAATAATGCATGTCGGTAAATATTATGATAGCAAGCCTTGAATATTGCTTTTCATTATTTATTTGATGTAATATTGATATTAAATGCTTCTATTTTGATAATGCATTGAATAATTGAATCATATTGATGTGTCTTAAAGCTTAGATAGTGAATCAACACACATTTGTAATAGTTATATGTAACCTTGAGTAATCCATCTACCTTCCATTTGCATACATTAATTTAGAATTTTATAACATATCCTATCACCTGAACCATGGGGGATCAATATTCCCTTTAAAAATAGAAAACTTGTTGTTCTAACCATTGGTGTACATTGGAAATTGGGTCAAGTGCATCACTCAACACTACCTCTTTTGTAGATCAAATTTATTTCTAAGCCACCAAAGCCATCCTTCTCCTCTTCTCCACTACTAACAAAAGGAAATTCTTATAAATTTGTTCAAATTTATCATTTATTCTAACAAGAATTTTGAATATATATTTGAAGCAAATAGGCATGCTCTAAGTGTACACCACCAATTGGGTTTTTCCAGCTAGACTAAGGAGGGATCCCTTCCATCCTATGAGTTTTTTTCCAATTTTCTCCCCTACCAGGTTCCAAATATTTTATTTCCTTATTTCTTTAATGAAAGGCATGCTCAGGTAGGTGGAGGGAATATTTCCTAATTTATAGCAAAAAATTCTTGTAGTCCATGATTGCCTCCTTGGAGAGGTGTTTAGGAAAAATAATTTGCTTTTAGAGAAATTGACCTTCTTTATAATAGTCTTCTCATAGATGTTAAGCAAGGTTTTAGTCTCTTTAGCCTAGGGAATTGAGAAGTTGATTACCAATATGGTATCTTTGATATATTTTTGGTGAGAAACTAGGTTTAGGGTAGTATTTTGGCAAACTACCTCAATTATACTAGCTAATATGGCCATTGTGATTTCCTTGACCAGTACCTCAACCATGAATATGAAGGGGTATGGTGATAGGGGATCCCCTTGATGCATTTCCTTTTGATTCTTTAAGTAACATCTTACAACTATGTTTAAAATCATTGAGAATATTGTGGAGAATATACACTTCATTATCAACTTGCTCCATTCGGTGGAAGACAAATTTAGCATTGAAATTGATCAAAAAATCCTAGGAAACCTTATAATAGTCCTTGTTCATATCTAATTTTAATAACAAATCAACTTTTCCACTCATGTTCACTAGAACTAATAACTTCATGAATGGTGATTATCCCATCTAAGATTTTCCTACCTATTATGAAGCCACATTGGCTAGAATTAATGATGAAACTAAATATAACCTTGATTCTATTGGCCATTACAATATTTAAATTTTTTGAAAAGAGTATTACATAGGATTATGGGACTAAAATTGTTAAACTATTTTACCTCTGCTACCTTGGGAATGAGTACAAGGAATTTTGAATTAACATCCCTTGGGATGTGATGGGATTTTTGAACTTCACTAATGGTTGCAGTCACATCAAATCTAATATTAAGCTATAATATTTTTTTTAAATATTGTAGGAAATCCATTTGTCCTAGGGGCTTTCTTACAAGTCATTGTAAAAACAATATTTATTACCTCTTCCTATTTAAAGGGGCTAGTCATATAATAATCATATTGCTTAGTTACTAGGGACAGAATGTTCTAAATAAGGTCATTCATTGTAGTCTATTCCATCCTTTTAGCAATATCAATACTATTCTTTAAGAAGTTTATAACTTCCTTCAAAATTTCTATGATGTCATTAGTACTTGAGGCATATCTTTTATCTTATTATGAATTTTATGTGTGAGGGTGGACACATAAAATAACTATGTTATGTTCCCCATCCTTGAGACACAAAGCTCTTGATTTTTATCACCAAAATATTTCCTCACATGCTTGGGTATTATGATATTATAATAAAATTTTATTTTTCTTATCACTAATTTCTTGTGATAAGTAACCTTCATTGATAATTGTCTCAAACTCCATGAGTTGTTATTTTTGTTCTACTTTTTTATCGAAAATATGTCCAAAGATATTTCTATTCTAGTATTTTAGATTATGTTTTATGAATTTGAGTTTCTTAGCAACCTATGAAATCAATTACCCCATGAAATCATTCTTCCACCATTTTGCTATGCAATATTCAAGGTTCTCGTGCCTTAGCCACATCATTTCAAAGTGAAAGGGATATTGAAACTTCCTTTTGCTAGTTTGTGATTCCAAAACAAGGGGTTTATGTTCTTAACCATATTTTGAAATTGCACTCAAGGTAGCATCTCCAAATATAAGTAGGTCCTCTTAAAATATCAAGAATTAATCTAGTATAATTCGTATTAATTATTCACCAAACTACCTATTACTCCAAGTATATTTGATCCCCCTAAGGTCCACATCCATCAACGTATTCTCAATTACAAATTATTCATAGTTTTTTATTCCATATATAATATTATAAGTTCCACCATTCTTATCTGATGGGAATAGAGAGGAATTGAAGTACCTAACTAAGACCTACATATTTTCTTATTATGACCATCTCATCATGCTTAAATTTATCCATAGTTTTCTTCTTCCCATAATAGTATTTGGGGTATAAATGTTAGTCAACACTTAACTTATCTTAGTTTTATTGCAATAGAAAAAGACATTAGTCAATGTATTTTAGGTAGATGTTACTCTCCCCTCTACATCATTGTGATTCCACATGCACAATAATCTACTTGAGGCTCCAAGCATAGGACTAGCAATAAAACTAGCCTTCTTCCAAATAGTTATTCTTATTTTCATTATGTTTTGATCCTTCAATTTTATTTCTTATACAAGAATAATTTGAGTATTCAAGTCTTTCCTTAGTGATGAATCTAGATGTTGTTTGGATGAGGTATTGATACCCCTAATATTCTGGAAAATAATATTTATTTTTTATATTTGGTCAAGTGTTTATTCCAACCCATATTGAGGGTCAATTGTTCTCCGTTAGCTACATACCTTTCCATTTTATTTTATATAATTTTATATTATGAAGGTATTCCTTGATCGGGATTGTAAGCTACATCTTCACCTATTTTCCTTGAATATCTAGTAATTCTATTAGAGTTGCCTTGGTCCTTCCTAGATTCTTTACCTCCAAGAGATTTATCATGAACTTCCTCACCTCCCTCTAGCATAAGTGGTGTATAATTTATGTTTTTTATTACCATCACAATGATATTCTATTCATGTTTTATTTCCATAATTTGAATTTCTTAATCCTTTTTTCTCTATTCAGTTTTGAAGGTAATCAAAATGGTTTGGATAAGTTAGCTAATTGAAAATATATGGGGGATTCTTAGGATGTTGACTTACCTTTACTTCGTCTTCCATTATTTTTCCTTTTTTCCACACATTCTCATTTGCATGTGATGAGGGATCCACCTCCAGCATTTTCCCCCTACATCCTAGGTTGAAGATCCTTCATTACCATCTTTATTTCCTATAGTCTTTTACGTTCACCATTATTGATTCTGATGTTGGATCCTTTTCTATAGATAATCTTGTCTAAGGTTCCCTATTCTATAGCATTAGTTACACTTCACAAACATGTCCGCATACTTAGTAGTTTAATTCTATTTACTAAATATTAAAACCAATGTGATAATCATGGCTAGAGGGACTTCCATATTCATATTCACAAACAATCATGTATGGATAAGTCATGACCTTGCTACCATTGTAGGGTTGAATACTTTAAGTTGTCCTATATTTTTCATGACTCATTAAATATTTCTTCATGTTAATTGTGGATATGACGCATGAGCAACCTAATATACATTACATATTGATTAATGCTCTACTTATATGGGTAAAAATTCATCCTCCATCACTTAAGGAAGAGATCATGATGTCTGAAATAATAAGATCTCTACTAGAGAATTCATTCCAATTCCTCTTTGAAATGAAGCCAAATAAAAAAATAATGCATTGCCACCATATCCATATGCTCTAGAGGGTATCATTTATCCATTTCATATTTTTTTATAACATCTAGTTTAGGCCTTACCCTTTGAAGCTTACCAACCATACATTGGTCACATTTAACCACAACCATTATTTCTAGCTAATTAGGAATTACCAATATATCATATGTTGGAGATAGGTTAAAATTACAATCAGGGGCCTTCTATGTACCTTTTGTTGCATGCAACCAAGATAGAGTTAAAATGTCAGTTTTAAACCTTGATATCTTGCTCATCTCCTACATTACGAGAATATTATTTTCTACCATAATATATTGCTTGAATGCCTAAAGTATCAAACTAATACTCCTTTTCATATTATATCATGCTCATGTTTGATCATCAAACCATAACTATCTCATAAAATTATAGCTTTTTGCCTTTATAGTTCAAAATTCAAACCCTAGCCATCTCATAGATCTATTCCTTTTGGTTGACACATTCCAATCATCAAATATTATCTCATAAAACTATTATTTTTGTCATTTACAGTTTGAACCTCAAACCCCATCCATCTCATAGATCTACATTTTTACTGACATACTTTGATCTTCAAATCCTAACTATCTCATAAAACTATAGAATTTGGATTTTTACAATTCAAAATTCAAACCCTATCCATCTCATAGATCTATAGTTTTATGTCAATGCACTTTGATTTGGAAACCCTATGTGTCTCACAAAAATATGGTTATTGGCTTTTAGATTTCAAAAATCAAACACTAGCCATATTATATATCTAGAATTTTTTGGATGACACAATTTGATGTTCAAATATTGTCTCACAAAACTATAGTTTCTTGCCTTTATAGTTCAAAATTCAAACCCTACCCATATCATAGATCTATAGTTTTTTCGTCGATGCACTTCAATCTTGAAACCCTAAATGTCTCACAAAACTATAATTTTTAGTCTTTACTAAATATATAAATGATATGGCCTATAATTTATAATAGAAATAATTTGGTCAAAGATGATTGTGAAGTATCATTATCATGGAAGGATATTCTAGCATGATTAATTTCAGTTAAATCCATTGTGAAAGTGAAATAATTATGATTTATGTCTTGAGGGTCAAATAAGAGTTAAAAGTTAAAAAATTGAGATACTAGACAAGGTGTTCTCAAGTTGATATCAGATTAAATTACAAAGGATAAAGGAAATAGAAGACAATCACAAAACTTGATATTCCATTGATAATATATTCCTATAAATAGGTATTTACAAGACATGAACAGATAAGGGTGCATTCAATAATAAATACACCTTAATATATTGTAACAACTATCATTTATTATATTACATACCTAGTTACCTATCATTCCTCCCTACCAAATAAGCATTGGTTCCAGATATTTACAAATTATGGAAGAGAAAGAATGAAAACAACTAGGAGTATCGGGTGCAACCAAAAATGTACTCCTATTACAATAGATGAATATCAAAATAAACTTTTGCATGGCATCACAAAACCAAAAACATACACTGTATTTGATTCAGCGTCGAAAAATGCTCTCTGATGACTGTAAACATTGCTATGTTGGTGGACAGTGAAAACTTGGTCCCACGAACGGTAGAAGAAAGCAGCAACTGGTACAGTAAAGAAGTCGTAGAAAAATACCTTGAAATACATGCCAAAAATATGCCAAACAAAAAAAAATTAGATTTATGTGGCATGAAATTATTGCTGGTTTTAAATTTTGGAAGGCGCGCATTGATGACAAGTGACGCACATTGAAAGAAACCAACTTAGCATGCAATTAAGGAAATACAACATTGCATTAAACATTTGTTTTTTATATATACCGAGACAATGATCAATATGGTACCAACATGTGGAACACATATTGGTGACTGATGGAATGTGATGAATGTTTGACATGACTGTGTCGTACAGGATATGGACTATGTAATTTGGATGACATGGATAAGGTGGATAGGGCAATACACGTGGCAGGGAGACGGTAAGGCATGGATTAAGTAGATATGATGGAGTGAGGTAAAATGGTGGGGGTTGGTGAATTGGAGGTTGACGTGGCAGAGGACGATGAAGTGGGAAGCTGATGGGAAGGGACATCTATAAAAACCAGCATAATAGACATGAATGAAATCCAAAACAAAGGTAAGCCAATGGCTTGGTATTTATCATTGATGGGGCTGATGAAAGGCAATGGGCGATTAGGTGGGACAAAGGATAGCTAACACAAGCTGACTATCTCATTATATGTGACGTGCCTAAAAGAAACACCATGTGGGTTTAAACAAGGTGAATGTGGGATAAATCCCATCCAAACAATGCATGACAATGCCCAACAGTAATTGCCAACGTCACCAAAAAATACAAGACGGGTCAAAAAATTAATATTCATATCGGAATGCTGTGAAACCTTAGCATTACATTTAATGTCATAACGGGTTGTTTTCAAATATCCATTGAATGCACCCTTATCCGTTGTAACAACTATCATTTATTACATTATACACCTAATTTCTTATCACAAGTTTTCCTAGCAAACCAAAATCATCCTTGGCCTTGCTTCTATATTGGATGCTAAAAGGGGATCCCTCAGGTAAAGAATTTATTTTTGATTGAAGTTCCAATGGAGGTCTTGTTGGTTGACTTCTTGACACTCAAATGGCTGGTTTTTGTCTTGTTGCATTGTTCTAACATAAATGTGAGAGATGATAAATATTATGAGAGGGATTATGTGTACCTATCATCCATTTTTTTTGAAGTGGTAAATTTTTTTTTTTTTTTTTTTAAAGCGAAAAACCCCTTGCGGAGCCGCCTTGGTCTGAGAGACCATGAACAGGGGGTTCTACACCATCAAAGTCACTCGGGGGTTGCACCCAACCCTGCCTGCACCAACATTATCAATGGGATTGCAGATACCCAATTCAGCTATTTTAGTAGGGTGGATATTTGAACCTGGGACCTCCCTTGGAGGATTGCCCTTTCCTCTCCAACTCACCTACAACACCTGGGTAGGTGGTAATTTTTTAAAATTTTTATTATTTGATTTGATTTTATTTTTATTATGATAGGGTATTGGATTCTAGAAAAAATCTAGAACTTGATTGAATCGTGAATAAAATACAAATCCACTATGAATAATTAAGCTACTAGCAACAAGGTCTTCAACTACATTCTTAAGTCCTATGCATCTAACAATTTCATGACCATTAAGGTAGTGGAATTCATAGATCATTTCAAAAACATAAAGAAATACAAAAATAAATAGCAATACATATAGCTTCCCATAAAGAAATACAAAAACATAAATAAATATCACATCGAGTTGTAGTATTTTGACTTCCCATCCCCCTTCTAGGCACGGTGTAAAATTTTTAGCCCACGGTGAGTGTTCATTTCCTTGTTTTATTTCTTTCTCTAACCCTTTTATTTTAAATTTTCTTTAAAATTTGCTTAGAATAGGAGTAGAATAGTTGAATTTCAATCTCTAAAACTCATTTTATATGTTATATTTCATAAATTTCAGAATATACATTGCTTTGTGGTATATGAATCATTATTATTATGGAATAAATAATGTATGTCGATAAATCTTAAGATAGCAAGCCTTGAATATTGCTTTTCATTATTTATTTGATGTAATATTGATATTAAATGCTTCTATTTTGATAATGCATTGAATAATTGAATCATATTGATGTGTCTTAAAGCTTAGATAGTGAATCAACACACCTTTGTAATAGTTATATGTAACCTTGAGTAATCCATCTACCTTCCATTTGCATACATTAATTTAAAATTTTATAACATATCCTATCACCTGAACCTTGGGGGATCAATATTCCATTTAAAAATAGAACACTTATTTTTCTAACCATTGGTGTACATTGGAAATTAGGTCAAGTGCATCACTTAAAACTATCTCTTTTGTAGATCAAATTTATTTCTAAGCCACCAAAGCCATCCTTCTCCTCTTCTCCACTACTAACAAAAGGAAATTCTTATAAATTTATTTAAATTTATCATATATTATAACAAGCATTTTGAATATATATTTGAATAAAATAGGCATGCTCTAAGTGTACACCACCAATTGGGTTTTTCCAGCTAGACTAAGGAGGGATCCCTTCCATCCTATGAGTTTTTTTCCAATTTGCTCCACTACCATGTTCCAAATATTTTCTTTCCTTATCTCTTTAATTAAAGGCATGCTCAGGTAGGTGGAGGGAATATTTCCTAATTTATAGCCAAAAATTCTTGTAGTCCATGATTGCCTCTTTGGAGAGGTGTTAATGAAAAAAATTTTGCTTTTAGAGAAATTGACCTTCTTTCTAATAACCTTTTTATAGATGTTACACAAGGTTTTAGTCTCTTTAGCCTAGGGAATTGAGAATTTGGTTACCAATATGATATATTTGATATATTTTTGTGAGAAACTAGGTTTAGGGTAGTAGTTTGGCAAACTGCCTCAATAATACTAGCTAATATGGCCACTGTGATTGCCTTGACCAGTACCTCAACCATGAATATAAAGGGGTATGGTGATACGAGATCCCCTTGATGCATTTCCTTTTGATTCTTTAAGTAACATCTCAAAACTCTGTTTAAAATCATTGAGAATATTGTGGAGAATATACACTTCATTATCAACTTGCTCCATTCGGTGGAAGACAAATTTAGCATGGAAATTGATCAAAATATCTAAGGAAACCTTATAATAGTCCTTGTTCATATCTAATTTTAATACCAAATCAAATTTTCCACTCATGCTCACTAGAATTAATAACTTCATGAATGGTGATTATCCCATCTAAGATTTTCCTACCTACTATGAAGCCACCTTGGCTAGAATTAATGATGAAAGTAAGGATAACCTTGATTCTATTGGCCATTACATTATTTAAATTTTTTAAAAAGAGTATTACATAAGATCATGGGACTAAAATTGTTAAATTATTTTGCCCCTGCTACCTTGGGAATGAGTACAAGGAATATTGAATTAACATCCCTTGGGATGTGATGGGATTTTTGAACTTCACTAAAGGTTGTAGTCACATCAACTCTAATATTAAGCTATAATATTTTTAAAAATATTGTAGGAAATTCATTTGTCCTAGGGGATTTCTCACGAGTCATTGTAAAAATAACCTTTATTACCTCTTCCTATTTAAATGGGCTAGTCATATAATAATCATATTGCTTAGTTACTAGGCACATAATGTTCTAAATAAGGTCATTCATTGTAGTCTATTCCATCATTTTAGAAATATCAATACTATTATTTAAGAAGTTTATAACTTCCTTCAAAATTTCTATGATGTCATCAGTACTTCAGACACCTCTTTTATCTTATTATGAATTTTATGTGTGAGGGTGGACACACAAACAAACTATGTTATGTTATCCCTCCTTGAGATACAAATCTCTTGATTTTTATCACCAAAATATTTCCTCACATGCTTGGGTATTATGATATTCTAATAAAATTTTATTTTCCTTGTCCCTAATTTCTTGTGATAAGTAACCTTCATTGATAATTGTCTCAAACTCCATGAGTTGTTATTTTTGTTCTACTTTTTTATCGAAAATATGTCCAAAGATATTTCTATTCTAGTATTTTAAATTATGTTTTATGAATTTGAGTTTCTTAGCAACCAATGAAATCAATTACTTGATGAAATCATTCTTCTATTAATTTCCTATGTAATAATCAAGGTTCTCATGCCTTAGCCATATCATTTCAAAGTGAAAGGGATATTGAAACTTCCTTTTGCTAGTCTGTGATTCCAAAACAAGGGGTTTATGTTCTGAACCATATTTTGGAATTGCACTTAAGGTAGCATCTCCAAATATAAGTAGGTCCTCTTACAAGATCAAGAATTAATCTAGTATAATTCATATTAATTATTCACCTAACAGCCTATTACTCCAAGTATATTTTATCCCCCTAAGTCCACATCTATCAATGTATTCTCAATTACAAATTATTCATAGTGTTTTATTCTATATATAATATTATAAGTTCCACCATTCTTATCTGATGGGAATAGAGAAGAATTGAAGTACCTAACTAAGACCTACATATTTCCTTATTATGACCTTCTCATCATGCTTAACTTTATCCATAGTTTTCTTCTTCCCATAATAGTGTTTGGGGTATAAATGTTAGTCAACACATAACTTATCTTAGTTTTATTGCAATAGAAAAAGACATTAGTCAATGTATTTTAGGTAGATGTTACTCTCCCCTCTACATCATTGTGATTCCACATGCACAATAATCTACTTGAGGCTCCAACCATAGGACTAGCAATAAAACTAGCCTCCTTCCAAATAGTTATTCTTATTTTCTTTATGTTTTGATCCTTCAATTTGATTTCTTATAGAATAATAATACGAGGATTCAAGTCTTTTCCTTAGTGATGAATCTAGATGTTGTTTGTATGAGGTATATACCCCTAATATTCTAGAAAATAATATTTACTTTTTATATTTGGTCAAGTGTTTATTCCAACCCATATTAAGGGTCAATTGTGATTCGTTAGTTACATACCTATCCATTTTATTTTATATAATTTTATATTATGAAGGTATTCCTTGATCGGGATTGTAAGCTACATCTTCACCTACTTTCCTTGAATATCTAGTAATTCTATTAGGGTTGCCTTGGTCCTTCCTAGATTATTTACCTCGAAGAGATTTATCATGAACTTCCTCACCTCCCTTTAGCATAAGTGGTGTATCATTTATGTTTTTTATTACCATCACAATGATATTCTATTCATGTTTTATTTCCATAATTTGAATTTCTTAATCCTTTTTTCTCTATTCAGTTTTGAAGGTAATCAAAATGGTATTGATAAGTTAGCTCATTGAAAATATATGGGGGATTCTTAGGATGTTGACTTACATTTACTTCATCTTCCATTATTTTTCCTTTTTTCCACACATTATCATTCGCATGTGATGAGGGATCCACCTCCCTCTACATCCTAGGTTGAAGATCCTTCATTACCATCTTTATTTCCTATAGTCTTTTACATTCACCAACAATGATTCTGATGTTGGATCCTTTTCTATAGATAATCTTGTCTAAGGTTCCCTATTCTATAGCATTAGTTACACTTCGCAAACATGTTCTCATACTTAGTAGTTTGATTCTATTTACTAAATATTAAAACTAATGTGATAATCATGGGTAGAGGCACTTCCATATTCATATTCACAAACAATCATGTATGGATAAGTCATTACCTTGCTACCATTGTAGGGTTGACTACTCTAATTTGTCCTATATTTTTCATGACTCATTAAATATTTCTTCATGTTAATTGTGGATATGATGCATGAGCAACCTAATCTACATTACATATTGATTAATGCTCTACTTATATGGGTAAAAATTCATCCTTCGTCACTTAAGGAAGAGATCATGATGTCTAAAATAATAATGTCTCTACTAGAGAATTCATTCCAATTCCTCTTTGAAATGAAGCCAAATAAAAAAATAATGCATTTCCATGATATCCATATGCTCTAGAGGATATCATTTATCCATTTCATAATTTTTTATAACATCTAGTTTAGGCCTTACCCTATGAAGCATACAAACCATACATTGGTCACATTTAACCACAACCATTATTTCTAGCTAATTAGGAATTACCAATATATCATATGTTGGAGATAGGTTAAAATTACAATCAGGGGCCTTCTATTTACCTTTTGTTGCATGCAACCAAGATCTTAACCTAGGGTTAAAATGTCAATTTTAAACCTTGATATCTTGCTCATCTCCTACATTGGGAGAATTTGATATTTCTACCATAATATATCTTGCTTGAATTCCTAAACTCTCAAACTAATACTCCTTTTCATATTATATCATGCTCATGTTTGATCATCAAACCATAACTATCTCATAAAATTATAGATTTTGGCCTTTATAGTTCAAACTTCAAACCCTAGCCATCTCATAGATTTATTACTTTTGGTTGACACATTCCAATCATCAAATATTATCTCATAAAACTATTTTTTTTTGTCCTTTATAGTTTGACCATAAAAACCTATCCATATCATAGATCTACATTTTGACTGACACACTTTGATCTTCAAATCCTAACTATCTCATAAAACTATAGAATTTGGATTTTTACAATTCAAAATTCAAACCCTATCCATCTCATAGATCTATAGTTTTCTCTCAATGCACTTTGATTTTGTCCTTTATAGTTCAAACTTCAAACCCTAGCCATCTCATAGATTTATTACTTTTGGTTGACACATTCCAATCATCAAATATTATCTCATAAAACTATTTTTTTTTGTCCTTTATAGTTTGACCATCAAACCCTATCCATATCATAGATCTACATTTTGAATGACATACTTTGATCTTCAAATCCTAACTATCTCATAAAACTATAGAATTTAGATTTTTACAATTCAAAATTCAAACCCTATCCATCTCATAGATCTATAGTTTTCTGTCAATGCACTTTGATTTTGAAACCCTAAGTGTCTCACAAAAATATAGTTATTGGCTCTTAGAGTTCAAAATTCAAACCCTATCCATATTATATATCTAGAATTTTTTTGATGACACAATTTGATGTTCAAATATTGTCTCAAAAAACTATAGTTTCTTGCCTTTATAGTTCAAAATTCAAACCTTACCCATCTCATAGATCTATAGTTTTTTTGTTGATGCACTTCAATCTTGAAACCCTAAATGTTTCACAAAAATATAATTTTTAGTCTTTACTAAATATATAAATGATATGGCCTATAATTTATAAGAGAAATATTTTGGTCAAAGATGATTGAGAAGTATCATTATCATGGAAGGATATTCTAGCATGATTAATTTCAGTTAAATCCATTGTGAAAGTGAAATAATTATGATTTATGTCTTGAGGGTCAAATAAGAGTTAAAAGATAAAAAATTGAGATACTAGAAAAGGTGTTCTCAAGTTGATATCAGAGCAAATTACAATGGATAAAGGAAATAGAAGACAATCACAAAACTTGATATTCCATTGATAATATATGCCTATAAATAGGTATTTACAAGACATGAATGGATAAGGGTGCATTCAATAATAAATACAGCTTAATCTGTTGTAACAACTACCATTTATTACATTACATACGTAGTTACCTATCATTCCTCCCTACCAAAGAAGCATTAGTTCCCAATATGTACAAATTATGGAAGAGAAAGAATGAAAACAACTAGGAGTATCGATTGCAACCAAAAATGTACTCCTATTACAACATATGAATATCAAAATGAACTTTTGCATGGCATCACAAAACCAAAAACATACACTGTATTTGAGTCAGCCTCAAAAAATGCTCTCTGATGACTGTAAACATTGCTATGTTGGTGGACAGTGAAAACTATGTCCCACGAACGATAGGAGAATGTAACAACTAGTACAGTAAAGAAGTCGTAGAAAAATACCTCGAAATACATGCCAAAAATATGCCAAACAAAAAAAATTAGATTTATGTGGCATGAAATTATTGCTAGTTTTAAATACTAGAAGGTGTGCATTCATGACAGGTGACGCACATTGAAAGAAACCAACTTAGCATGCAATTAAGGAAATGTGGCATTGCATTAAATGAAGGTGGAATTATATTAAATATTTGTTTTTTTATATATACAGAGACAACAATCAATATGGTACCAACATGTAAAACACATATTAGTGATTGATGGAATGTGATGAAGGCTTGACACGACTATGTCATACGGGACATGGAATACGTAATTTGGATGACATGGATAAGGTGGATAGGGCAATACATGTGATAGGGGGACGGTAAGGCATGAAGTAAACAAATATAATGGAGTGAGGTAAAATGATGGGGGTTGGCCAATTGGAGGTTGACGTGGCAGAGGACGATGAAGTGGGAATCCGATGGGAAGGGACATCGATAAAAACCAGCAGAATAGACACGAATGAAAGCCAAAATGGAGGTAAGCCAATGGCTTGGGATTTATCACGGATGGGGCTGATGAAAGAAAATGGGTGATTAGGTTGGACAAAGGATAGCTAACACAAGTTGGTTATCTCATTATAGATGACGTACCCAAAAGAAACACCATGTGGGTTTAAACAAGGTGAATGTGGGATAAATCCCATCCAAAGAATGCATGAAAATACCCAACAGTAATCGCTAACCTCACCATAAAATACAAGATAGGTCAAAAAATTAATATTCATACCAGAATGTTGTGAAACCTTAGCATTATATTTAATGTCATAATGGGTTGTTTTCAACTATCTATTGAATGCATGCTTATCTATTGTAACAACTATAATTTATTACATTACACACCTAATTCCTTATCACAAGTTTTCCTAGCAAACCAAAATCATCCTTGGCCTTGCTCCTATATTGGATGCTAAAAGAGGATCCATCAGGTAAAGAATTTATTTTTGATTGAAGTGCCAATGGAGGTCTTGTTGGTTGACTTCTTGAAACTCAAATGGCTGGTTTTTGTCTTGTTGCATTATTCTAACATAAATATGAGAGATGATAAATATTATGAGAAGGATTATGTATGCCTATCATCCATTTTTTTGGAGGTGGTAAAATTTTTTAATTGTTATTATTTGATTTTATTTTATTTTTATTATGATAGGGTATTGGATTCTAGAAAAATTCTAGAACTTGATTGAATCATGAATAAAATATAAATCCACTATGAATAATTAAGCTACTAGAAACAAGGTCTTCAACTACATTCTTAATTCCTATGCATCTAACAATATCATGACCATTAAGGTAGTGGAATTCACATTAGCCATTTTTGAAAACCATGAGGTTTTTACATTTTGGGTATGATAAGCTTCATAAGAGAAAGCTCTACCACATTATCTCTATGGATCTAATATATGATGGATAAAAATTGTTGACATAGTTGAGAGTATATCCTTTTGGAATTTTGTTAATTAGAATTTCCTAGGATAATATTTTAAGTATTGATATGTTAAAAGGGTTGAATTATTCATTGCTTATGAATTATGTCCCTATGTCTGTCAAAATAGTTCAATTAAAATGGTCTTGGAATTACGCGTCATAGTAAAGCTATAAAGAATATAGCTATGATTCATATTAAATAATGTATCACTCCTTGTTATCCAACCATAAAGGTAATAATGGATCATTTCATACCTAATCAAAATCAAGAGCAAAATGAATTTTTGGGAAGAATAAAAAAGGATGAATCGGGAGATCTAGGACTAGAAATTATGAATGATTTATCATAAATAGAGCAATGCTTGATGCAACTATCAGAGTTGTCCAAAATAAATAAGTTATTCTATGATGAAATACCTGATGATTCCGTAGGTGATGTAGCTATTCATAAGAATATATTTCTATTGATTTTTTGAAGGTTCATAGTATCATTTATGTTTTTGGCATGGTGAGAGACTATATCTCCATCACCAAGAATATTTTTAGTTTTATACTATCCTTTGGGGTTTTAAAATTACTTATCCTCCTCTTCATTGGTCTTAGATTTTGGATTTTCTTATTAAATCATGATTATTTGTACTCTCTTAGCCATATCAATGACATACTTAAACAAAAATGGATTAGTTATATCTACATAGAAGGATAATTTCTCATTAAGGTTTCCTATAAAATATCAAGAAAGTACTTATGAGGGGTCATATATTCTAGTCTTATAACTAGGGCTCACCACCTTTGTTGATAATGTAGTCACATTCTTGTATTTATATTGTTTGAGTTTTTGTAGGTCACTAATGGTGATCTTTATCTTAATGTAGACTAATAATTTCTTGTCAAAATATGAACAATATCCTTAAAGTATTTTAATATTGGTCTTCGTATTTAGTAGTAACTTTCCAATGTGGGACCACAAAGGATTTAAGGAAAAACATGAACAATAATATTTCATCTCATGAAATTTTAGTATAAGTAGTCCTAAACAACCTAATGTGGTTTCTGGGATTCTCTTTACTTTTGAAATATAGGATTTCAAAGTTGTGAGAAATGGGATAACTAGATACAAAAGGATATAAGGGATGGTTGTAAATTCATCATAATCATACTTGTGATTGGAAGACAATTCTAGGATAAAAATACTTTGCTGTTTTAATTACTCTACTTGGGAAATTAGAGCTTGAAGTTCAAGAGAAATGGGATTAAACAATTATCAAGGGATGTGAGGTATATTTTAAGAGATAGAAGGAATTTATTGATAATTAAGTTAATACAGATGTTGGTATACTTTGAAATATGATGTCAAATATGGCATCATATAGTTTATCCCAAATATCCTTATGAGTAGAGAGTTGAATTAGTTAGAATATTAAGGATGAGGAATGAGCAAGTTAGAGTTTTGCCTTAATACTACCCTAGTACTTATGCAATTAGAACAAATAATATTAAATAAATTTATGTTAGTATTTGAGACATAGGAATTTAGAGGAAAACTAGGATAACCAATATAGTTGGTACCTACTTTTTGAGATATAAGGCAAGTAGCACTACCTTGTAATAATTCTTTGATGGTATAAAATATGAATAATGTACTAATAAAGGGAGAAGAGCTTGTCTCCTAGTGCCCAATAACATATTTATTTTTTATTTTAAAATAATTTATGTATGGTTTTTATTGGTGTCACTCCAATTAAATAATAAAACATTACATTGTTTTTACTACATTGTTATCAACCTTATCAAACCATATTAAATTTATATTTTGATTAAATTTATTCTTCATTTTTGTTTTTACTAATATATTATCAAGAAAGGCATCCGATGAAAAATTGGCAATAGGTAGAAGATTATTTTTTGATAGGATAGATGGCTAGGTGATAGTCCCGTTCAAGATTATTCTGATCTTATTTTCTTAAGACCAATAAATGATAACTTGTTTGGTTTAAAGGTGTGTAATTTTACTGACACCAATATAAATTATTGGAAATATCTCTCTCTTGGTGATTTGAATGATGGTCAAAGAATATCTACCTCTATTTTATCTAATATGTTGCACCTTTGTGTTATCCCCAACTCTTTTGTGGAAAACAAGCTCCTTTGGGTGCCCAACAAGAATGACCTTTTTATGTCAAAACTGCATACTTCCTTACTTAAAGTCTAGGATAACCATGGGTTCCTTCGAATATTGTCTATAATAAGAACCTAACACCTAAATTTAGTTTCTTTTTTGGCTTGTTTTTCAATAAAAGAACCTTTCCATTCCTAATATTCAGCTTTGTGGGCCCCTTATTCCAAACTGTTTTTACCTCTGCAATCATGCTTGCAAATCCACCCAACACATATTTCTATCTTGAAACTTTTATATAAATATTCTATACTATTTTCCATAACAGGAATTTCTTGTACAATCCCTTTTTACGTAAATAATTTGTGCTTACAGTGGCCCAACCCTTTCAGAATATTCCACCTAAATTTTTTTTATACTTTTTGTCTCCCCCATTTCTTATGGAAAATTTGGTGTGAGCGTAACTCCAGATATTTTAACAAATACAGCCATGATTGTCATTTTATGATCTCTCAAATTCTCCATATAGCCATTGAGAACCTCTATGTTACTCTAGACTTTAGGTCCCCTGAACCTCCAGATGAATCTTGTTTAGCTAGGTCTCTTATGCTTCCTTATTTTCATATTCCTCCCCCTAAGTCAATGATTGATGGTTCACTCATTAGATGGACTCATCCACCCCTAGGTTAGATAAAATTCAATTTTAATGGCATGACTAAGGACAACCTTGGCCCTACTGATGCTAGAGGTATTTTTAGAAATCATGTAGGGGAGACCATTTTGGCCTTTGAAAAAGTGTTGGGGTTCAAACAAATCACTTTGCTTAAGCTAGAGCACTCTTTTGAGGTCTATATATTCTACCTAATATTAATTGTACTAACCTTATTGTTGAAGTTTTCTCACTGAACATCATTAAAAGCCTTAAATGGACCCATTCTATGTCTTAGAACATCTCCAAATTGATCTCTAAAGCCAATATATTTCTTATTACCTCCATAAATATTACTAACTAGTATGTCTATAGAGAATTTAACCAAAATTTTGACCTCTTAACTAACTTGTGTATCCATGTGCCCAAGCTCACTATATAGATTGATAGCTTTCCTCCTTTCCTTGATGTCAATTCTTGATCCTTGTATTTCCTATGAACTTATCTTAAGATTCTACTGGATTGAAACTCCTTTTCTAACAACCTAGTCATCACCTTCCTTTTATGGAGCTTTATCAATTATATCCTTATACATTTTTGGTTTCCCTCTTATCTGTTAGTTGAGTTGGCTCAAATACTTGTTTATGGTGATAGTCATAACTTTGTTGTGACACATGTACCTCATACTTTGGGACATGTTGAGTTTCACATGACATATGTCTACCATTATTATGATAGTAATGATAAAAGGCTTTCTCTATGCATGATTGGATACCTCTTTCTTACTCTTGGCCATATATGGAGGATTTACTATAGTGTGAAATTTACTGACATCATTATGTGTTACATGTGGAGTAATAGCTACAATACAAATTTTAGAGGCACGAGGAGTGCTTGTTACAAGGTAGATTTAGAGGTATGTGGAGTTTTTTCATTCCAAAGCATGGATACTTTACTTCAGTACCAATTATAAGGGTATTATTTGTGGTTACACATGGAGGATTGGTTACATGGTGGAACTTGAGTTGGCTCAAACACTCTATGGTGGTGATAGTCATAACTTTGTTGAGACACATGTACCTCATCCTTTGGGAGATGCTAAGTTTCTCATGGAGTATGTCCAACATGATGATGACAATGATGATCAGTGATTTTTTTGTGCATGATTGGATACCTTCTTCTTATTTTTTTCCATGTATGGAGGATATGCAACAATGTGGAATTCATTGACATCAGTCCCTACTTACTCAAGTATATTCTCTCTTAAAGGAGTACAAATACCATTACAAATTTTTGGACAAATTCAAAATTTTGGTAGAAAATGAAGAGTGGACTAATACAAGCCATGATGCCAATAACACTGGTAATTAGCTCTATTGTCCAGACTTAAGAGGTTTTTGGTTTTTGTCGAGGAGGTTTTTAGGTTGTAGTTACTCTTCTCTCCTCCTCATTCACCCCTGTGAGGACTTTTCTTCTTGCCTTTAAAGGCTTCCTCTTTTGAACTTGTGTAGGAGATTTCTTGATTTTTGTAGCTCCTGATCCTCGTTGTTGGCCCGTAGAGGGTTTTGCTATTTTTCTTTGGTTCTATCGGAGACCATCTCCTAGCTCTCATATTTTTGTAAAAGGTTACGGGAACCTTTCAAAACCCCTTTTAGCAATATATATATATATATATATGTTATCTTCTTGCTATATATTGGCAATCAACTTCCTAACGTCATTCTTACTAAGAGATAAAATGTTACTCATATAGTTACCTTCTAAAATTTAAATTTTGGTAAGATAAAATTCAACAATGTTAATTATTAAACTACCTTATTTTCATATCTATAAATATATTCTCTATAACATACTACTAATTTTAAAATACCTTTCTTTAGTAGTATTATTCATGTCAATATCATTCCATGGTATAAATTTAATCATCAATGTCTACTTTTATTTGTGGGTTTAACACCACTTCTCTTTAACACTTATAATATTTACTTTTGTTTTTCTATGTCAATATTTTTTCAGTTTATTTTTATCTTCATTTTTTATTCTTGGGTCTTCCTTTTTTCTTTCATTCCCATTAACACTTTCATTTTCATCAATCTTTTCAATCTTCTTACATTGCTAATAATAAGATTTATTATCTATAGGTTTGTTTTTATCTAAAGGATTTCAACTGCAAGAAATAATATCAAAAGCAATTTTTTCAAGTATAGTATTCCATAGTAATTACCTTCTTTTGTTTCCCTAAATATCCTAAATTATTATAAGTATATTACATTCTCATTTTAGTATTATCTTACCATTGAAAACCTTAATACTGATGGAAAACCTCTATACTATTTTCAGGTTTATTAATGCGAGAGAATTTTATACTGCTTAAGGAAAGTGAAGATTATTTGCTTGGAATAAACTTGACCTCTTATGTCGTTTTTGTTTTTAAATTTTATTCCACATCTTCTTTTGCACCTATAATTCCTTCTAAACTTGAACTTGCATAGTGTCCTTTATCATCCTTTATATCCTTTTATTTTATACTAATGATTGATCCAATTCAACTATTGTGGCCTTTGACATATGATACTATAGATAGGATTTATTTTCCTCTTCTTTTCGAGTGGAATATCCTCAATCTAATACATATTCTAACATAATATGACTTTGTTAATTCATTTAGAAGTTCTTTTTCTTCATAGTTTTTACTTTACAATATATTTCCATGTATCCATTTGAATAATAAGTGTAGCATTAAAATACAATATGTTCATAATCCATCACATTATCTTGATTTATATTTTATATTAATGGATTGTGGTAAATATTTAAAAATATCCATAAAAAACACATATTCTATTAAATAGAGCATGTTTTTACTGTTAGTTTCTCCTTGAAAAATTACCCTAGTATATTTTCAATATTCTTCAAATCATCCTTGTTGATAAGTTGATATGGAAGTCCAAAAGGCCTAACTCACACTGGAATTTTCTTAATAATCTATGTCTCAACAGAATTTTTTTAATTGATGGACTTAAATAAAGGGTTTCTCCCTTACTAAATGATTAACCATCACCCATTATTTTATCCTTATTTTTTGAACTAAAAAATATCACAAGGAAAAAAACTTTAAGAAGAAAAGTCATAGAATAATTTGAATCAATCCCTACTACTTGATCAACTTTTAAATTTTTGAAAACATCACTAGTATCCATGGAACTTATATATTAACTCTCTACTTCTAGAAATAACTATATCATACTCAATCACCTCATCCTTGATAATCACTTAAAATGTAACATATACTTGATTAGTATCCATGGAACTTACATATTAACTCTCTACTTCTAGGAATAACTATATCATAATCAATCATCTCATCCTTGATAATCAATTCTAATTTATCATCTACTTCACTAGTATTCATAGAAATTACATATTAACTTTCTACTTATAGGAATAACTATATCATACTCAATAATCTCATCCTTGATAATCACTCCTAATGTAACATCTACTACTGATAGATCAATCTTACTTTATTCTTTAACTTATCTCCAACTTACAAATCCATGCATTCAACTAGGGTATCATGACTTTCAACTAATGCTTTCAATTATAATTTTTAGTTGGTGATACTTGGTAAAACTTCTCTTGACTCACACTTATTTTATAATTTAGTTTTAAGATACATGTATTTATTATTTATTTATATTTAAAATAGAATTAATTTTTTTTTATTTGGGTAGTATGAGAAATCCATATGACTCACACTAAGAATTTCCATCCCAACCATGACCCCTCATAAGTATGAGATCTAAGCTTATTATTAAGGACTAAACATACAATAATACACATACCCACCCTCTCACACACTCTCCCACATTACGGTTTGAACTTGGGACATATACTTAATAATTATACATAAACAATACTCCCAAGGTCTAGGTGGATTGGTAAGTGCAGGTGTGGTTGGGCACTTACCAAGAAGAGACCTAGGTTCAAACCTTGGGAGGAAATCCAACCCTTTGCAAAGGTAATAGTCTGCTTAGAATCTTCCAATTGTGCACCAAACTAACAATGATGGTACAAACCCTAATAAACCTATATGCCTGACACTAAGCATTCTCATCCCAACCATGACCCCTCATAAGGATGAGAGCTAAGCTTATCAATAAGGACTAAACACACAACTATACACATACCCACCCCCTCACACACTCTCCTAGGCTACGGTTTTAACCTAGGATATATACTAGCTAGGTGGATTGGAAAGCTTAGGCACTTACCAAGAGGAGACCTAGGTTCAAAACTCATAGGCGCACCCAGCTTAGCATGGGCAATAGTCTGATCTGACTCCTATGAGTGATGTGCTAGACCGACGATGACAATGGTATGAACCCTGTGTAACCGGTGGTTCCCATATCACGCTGGGTTAATGTTAACAAGATGATGGATTTATTGGAAGCAGTCATTGATGGTTTGAACTATGCACTGGTAGTTATTAAAAATTGTGGTTGTAACCAATTCACCTATATAACCAAAAATTCCACATAAACAATAAAACAATGAGGTGGAATAGGTTTGGTGGATGCAGCCACTGTGGTTTAAACCCTACACTTACCAACTAATGACCCCTCATAAGGATGATATATAAGCTTATCAATAAGGACTAAACACACAGCTATACACATACCCACCCCTCACACACTCTCTCAGGCTACGGTTTGAACTTGGGATATATACTAGCTAGGTGGATTGGTAAGCTTAGGTACTTACCAAGAGGAGACCTAGATTCAAAACTCGTAGGCACACCCAGCTTATCATAGGTAGTATTCTGATCCGACTCCTCTGAGTGATGCGCCAAACCGACGACGACGATGGTATGAACCCTGTGTAACCTACCAGCGGTCCCTATATCATGCCAAATTAATGTTAACGAGATAGTGGGTTTGTTGGAAGCAGTCATTGATGGTTTGAACCCTGCGCTGGTAGTTACTAAAAATCGTGGTTGTAACCAATTCACCTATGTAACCAAAAATTTTACATAAACAATAAAACAATGAGGTGGAATAGGTTTGGTGGATGCAGCCACCATGGTTTGAACCCTACACTTGCCAACTACTAAAATAATGTTGTTTTAACCAACTCTCTCATCAAAAAAATTAATAAAAATAATAATTTTACATAAACATTCTTTTAATTCACTTTCATAATATTTATTATAATGCCAATCTAATTCAATTAAGAACATAACATTTTATTTAAAATTTTAAAATAAATAACTTATAAATTATTATAATAATATATTTTCCACTTAATTAAGTATTTACTCCTCTCGAAAATAAAATAAAATAAAACATTAAGGAAAGATTAATTGACGTGCTGCATGTCCGTTTTATGTGGTATTTTGTAACGCCCGCCTTATTGTGTGTCATTGATATTAATTAACATCAAAATAAATATTAGTTTTATGTGGTATTTTGTAACGCCGGCCTTATTGTGTGTCATTGACATTAATTAACATCTAAATAAATATTAATTTATTTTCAATATCACATCGTCTCGCAATGGGGTAAAGCTGGACATATGCAAGTGGAATTATTTGGTTGGATGGACATAGGTGGCCTATAGCAAATTCCAAGATTGGCGTGTGCTTTCGTTTCCTAATGTGGACACTACAGTCAAACGTAACCAAACAACTTAAAATTGAGAAAACATAGTAAAACTTATTTGTAGGGCAGGTTTATAGTATTGTTTGCAATTTATTAAAAATTATAATAAATCATCATTGCTTATATATTCAAATTTATATAAAGAAATAAAAATAATAATTTAAATAATTAAAAATTTTGAAATTTTTATTGAAAGAATACACCTCCATTAAAAATTTTGAATTTTTTCTGAAAAGATCGCGCCTGCCTAAGCTGAGAGGTGAGATCTATTTGCTAAAAGAAAAATAGACTACTTCCCTGAACCTTATAAACAAATTTAAAATTAGTTAAGAGAACGATAATGAGAGTGACAACAGCACTCACCTGCAAGTCCACGCAGAAAGGGCATGGAAGGGAGTTCCTTTCCACCCAAGTATCATTGCCAATCCGTTTTGCTCAAGCGTAAAACATTCCGCATGAGGAAACTCGGCCAACAACAAGCTCGCCTGATACCACGCCTGATAACTAAAACCGATCTCCTTAAATCCTACATGCTCGAAAAAACACCTCCATATATCGGTTCTAACATGCCTCACAGCCCTCTCCTTCCCTTCACAGGCTATCATATTCATTATCTGTTTTCCACATAACACTTCCTCAATCTTCAGCCTTTTAGGATCATCTCTCTCCATCTGCGCGTCTAACATATCAAAATACGAACTATAATAGAAAATAGCTTCAATGAATCTGTTTACAAAAGAAGGAGAATTGTGCTGCCCTTCTACTTCGGAATTCACCATAATCAAAGGCCTCAGTTTCTTGATCACAGCCATCAGATTATCTAGAAGAAGAGGCTCGTATAACAGGCTACGCAGCACAGTGGGGGCGTAGACGGCCACGGCCTCGCCAGATTTAACGTTGAGTAAGCTTTCGTTAATCTCCTTCAGGTTCGAGATCTCCACCATCTTGAACGAAAACGGCACCCCCAGCGATTCGGCAAAGGCGTGAAGTCTCCTTCCACTGTTCTTGAGCTCCTGGGCGTTCATCCCCACTGCCGTGATCGTGAGCAGCTCAAGGGATTTGGACGCCCTCTGCGCAAGAGACTGAATGAGCACCGTCCACTGCGACCCGGTTCGAATCCCGAGATCAATCACATTAATCTTTCTAGAATTCCCCACGGCGTCTATGATCGCCTGGATCTCCGTGAACTGCAGGACTTTGTTGAAGGGAATGAGTTTGATGAAGGAAGCCAACATCACATGGAATTCGTTTTTCTGAAATTCGGGGTCGAAATTGTAAGCGAAATCCGGCTCTCGATCCTGCGGCTTCTTCAAACCGCCGGTCTCGCTTTGGATTCTCTCCCCCATGGCCTCTGTGAAATAGTAAGACAGTCTCTCGGTAGGATTGCCTGCTCGGAAGGAAAATTGCCTACACTGTGTGAGCAGCCGCGTCGCTTGATCGTATTGCTTGGTGCCCACCATTTCTGCGGCAGAGAAGAGAAGATAGGCGAGTTCAAAGCTTTTCTGTTCTTCCCTCGGCAGCGCCGGTACGGCCCAGTATGCAGCCTGATCACCGGCTCGCATGTAGTGAGATCCGGCCAATTTCATGATTTCTTCCGTGGACATGGAGTCCTGGCTTTCAGACGTCCCGTTAACGGATTGAAGTTGCGGCTGTCGGTAAAAATTGTTTATGTATGGAATATTTTGCTCAAAATTCTCTGCCACTGAAAAATACGGCATGCCGTCGTTCAGGACAGAAGGGCCTTGACAAACGTCTTCATTGATATTTGAATACGGAAGGATTCGACGATCTGGAAACGCAAAGCCCTCATCCATGGTTAGGACTTCCTGGAGGTTAGACCCGCTTGCCTTGTGGCGATTGTCTGACAGAGGAGGGTGATCATAGCTAGGTACCATCATTTTATATCAAATTGATTGTGCCTTTTCTGAAAGAAACAGCACGACACTATCTCTACGCTTGACTGCAGAGAAATTGTTAGTAAGAACAGAATTCTATATAGTAGGATTATTCCTAATTACACGGAGAACAAAACTAATTCTACCAACAATAGAATCTTAATAGTCTCACCTATATGTGTATTTGTTCACATGAATTCGCCTCAGGCCTGTTGAAAAGCCTATCCCTATTATTCTCAATCCCAAAAATAATCACAACAGCTCTGCAATGAAGAGAAAGCCCAAAAATCTTACTTCCCCAGCGAAATGCATAATCCTAATAAGGATCACATTAGGCCGGTCATAGGCTAAAGCCCTAGGCTTACTCTGCCCTTCAAATTTTGGCGTCACCCATGAACTTCAATAAACAACAATAGTTATATTAATGGCGAGCCGGACGTAAGTGAAAGGACTCAGCGGACAGATCAAAATTAAGGCTATCTCTTCAAGATCAAGGAGAAGATATCCTCCTTTGTCGCCTTGCAATTACTTGTGTACAAAATTTTATACGGAAACCGACTTCCATTTGGAAAAGAGGGACAAAAATATGCTGTGCTTGGAGACTCCGCTCCTAATGCGTCCCCAGATTTCCCGAATGTAAAATATTTTCGGAGTGAAAATAACTTTTAAGCTAGAATTTCAAGAGCATATTTTCTATTTTTCTTGATAAGGCCACATAGTTATTATCGCGTTACAGTACCGTGTTTGGCATGGCTAGATACATAGACTACCTAGGAAAACTGCATACATCATTTTTTAAAAAGTTTTATTTACTATTTATCCTCACCATCTTATGAGAAGTTTCACATATAGGATTTTCTTTTCCATATGTTGAGATAAAAAGTTTAGAGTATATAAATGATCACTTTATATTTTATAGGATGAGTATTTAAAGAATAAAATTAGTGAAGAAGATTTGTGTAAGATTTGGAAGAGTATTGTTCAATTAGGTAGAAGGTACCTAATTCCTTTCCCTAGAAATAACCTTTCTCACTTAAGTATTGAGGCAACTAACTCTAATATAGTTCTAAACTTTATAATGTACTTTAACTTTGATTTTTTTTTTTTTTTATAATGCTTAGTGTAATGATAGTTTGGGTTGAGTCAAACCTTATTTTTAAGAAAGTATGTAGTCATGGTTTACCCATTGTTTGAATACTTGATATCAATGTAGTTGTATTGGATGTGTCTAATTTAAAACCTACTATTATTTCAAGTGCATGGTTTTTCTTATTTTTAATTTATCCATTTGAACATCCATGAGTGGGAATACTTTCTTGGTGGTGCAAATATCTTAAAAAATATCTCTTGCAACTAGGTTTGTCTGACAGTTGGTCATGTGCTTTCCATTTTATGTGGTCAAACTCCTTTTAGACTTCTCCCCACATGGTAGGATAGTGTAAATGTCAAGACCTATTAGAGTTTCACCTCATCCTCATTCTTAGGGTCTATTGATCAAGGTTTCAATGACTTTTAGATTAGACCATCTCTTTGGCCAATGCACAAAAAATTACAAAGCTATAATTTCAATTGTTAAACCATCAGAGAATGGAGTAGGAGAACAAAGAAAGAGTCAATATTTATTCCCATCAACTCTCAATGCAATAGAACCAAGAGGGTCTATCAAGAGCTAGTGAGTTGCAAAAGACTATAGTCAAAGGGGTCCCTTTCCTTCATTTATGGAGCCAAAAATTAAAGTTATCACAAGGAATAGTAAGGGCATAATGAATGCACAAGACAATAGAGTTAGTCAGTTGTATAGGGAGGTTAATATAATATTTTAGAACTCTTATGTTGTAAATAGGTTATTGAAATATGGGCAAGAAACCTTTATTTATTGTATTTTATGGAGGGGGAAGGGGTATGGTATGGAATGAAGCTACCTAAGATCAACTTGTACCTTCTACACCCTACCAAATTGAGATATCAATATCCATTTCTATTGTATGTGCTCAGAGCCAAGGTCTAATACTTATAATGCACTTGTCTAGGGAGGTCAATGAAAACATTAAAATTTGTCAAAAGAAAAGTGTAAAATTTTTCCCCCTTAGAGTTGTCCTACTTGAATGTGAGTTTTATAAATAGGCTTACATTAACTAAGAGAGTATAGGTTTGGTAATCGATAAAATATGAGGTCTTAGGAAGGGGTATGTTTCTTTTATTTTTAATTTAGAGAAGGCAACATCGACAATGTTAAAGTTTAGAAATTGGATCATATGGGGTTGAGTTTGTTATGTGTAGTCCTAGTCATTTGGTTTCCATATAGAGGGGCCTTCTAGGTCCAAATTCCCCTCTCTTTATGGAGTTTTATTTTATGAACATAGGATTCAACCTATTTTAAAAGGATATTTCCTATATAATTATCAAAGTAATCTAGTACAAAATAAATGTGAGAAGTTCTTAGGCTTCCAATTGCACCCACATTCATGTGTAGAGATGGACTTGAATGGTAAGCTTATAAGGGCCATTAAATTAGTTGATCTATGGATTGAATATGACCAAAATTTTATTTATCTTACCCTACCTACTATATATTTTTTGTATTGAGTGGTGGGTCATATAGCTAGAAAGAGTTCATTGAAAAACTTATGGGTTTGAGCTACAATAATGAGTTATATAGATGATCCAACAAGGATTATAAAATACATAGAATTAGACATATGACTAATATATAATTTCTTCTTATTTATTTAGGGATCCAATAACTAAATAAATGAATCCTTGGTTCCATTTATAGGTAACCAATAAGAATAAATTATACCTTGTATTTAGTCATTGGTCGTACAACCTAGTTAGGTACATAATTGTATTAGCCCTAGTTGTTGCTAGTTAGTTGAGTGAAACTTTTGGACAAGACATTGAACTACATCAACCCAAAATGGGCTTATTTAATTCAATATTGTTGGGAGGGGATTAAAATACAATATACCTATAATAGAATCTCAAAGTCTGCATTACTAAAATATGCGGTAAGGGAGAGTGGATGGAGGAAAGTGTAACATAAGAGGAAGGGTTCTTTTAAATTCTTCCTTTGATCCCTCAAAGATAGGTCTAAATACAAATACAAGTGGGATAAAAAGCAAGAATCAATAGATAGTTCAATATAAGATGTGGTGGAAGATTATTTTTGAGGTTGATAGAGATATAAATCCTCTAATAAGGAGAAAAGTAATTTTACAAACTATAATCCATTTAGGATCCTAGCTACGGATGCCTCGAAGGAGAAATAATAAAAATATACATATTTATCTTGGAATATTAAAGGAATTGCATTGAAATATAGAAAGTTTAGATTCAAAAATCTTACCAAGATTCATCAATAGTAAATTTTGATGTCATAGGAAAGTAAGTAATGGGATGGAAGTTATATTTTACACTCCAAACTATACGAGAGTTTCAATTTTATATAAATTTTGATAATAATAAAGGTAGTAATAGGATGGATATCTATTTATTAGCTTGAAAGCATTATACTTAATAAATAAATATAGTGATACTTGTAATAGGTGTCTCTAGGATGCATTTTAAATATATGGTTAAATAGTAGTATTTGGTTCTATGTATACACCAAATTATTATTTAGGTAGCATCATGATCTAGAAATAGAATGATGATAACTTATTCAAGGTAGAGTGGGTCATTGTAGGAGATGTTAATATGGTAGAATTAGAGATTTCAAAAATTGACCCCCAATTCTCCTCATTTAGCCTTAGATAAATTTAATTATTGGGTAACATTTCATAATGATTTTGTCATGTTTTATGTGCTTAGGACCTTTTTGGATATAAATAAGCAATGATGGTTTACTTTGTATTATATAGGTATTAGGAATGAATCTAAGAAATATATAATGGATAGGTTTTAATATCGTAATAGATTTAGAAATTGCAACATAGATTTAGATAAACAAATTCCTTTGTGATTATAGTACTATTATTTTATACCATGTTCATATCATTAATATAATTTCCCTTTCATAAGTATCAAAGGGTAGAAGGAATTTCTTACAAATTGAATGCTTCTATTTTGCATAAGGGGGACTACATTATAGGTGCTAAATATAAGTGGTGATAGAAGATAATCCTAAAAGGTATGCTATATCCATGGTAATTTCCATTTTATAGGCCTATGACAAACATACGTTGAGGGCTAAAAAGTAGTTTAATAAGGCATTCACATCTTCTTTCAAAAGAAAAGCATTGTTGAATGATCTCTATTCTAAGTTCTAGTAAAATGAAATAGCTTTAGCTAAGAGTAATTTCTACTAGAAATTAAAATTAAATATGGGATCCAATAGATCAATCAAGCATATAAGGGCTTCATATTCATTTTTAATCTTCCTAATCATATAATAAACAAGATCTAATAGTAGAAATTAGATATGAAAGTTATAATTTATTAGTGGAGAAGTAGAGTATTTTTGTGTCACTTTTAAATACTTTGTAGGAAAAATTCTAACTCAATTAATAAGAAGTATTATCTAGTGTTTGTTAAGTATAACCTCTATAAATATTTTGGAGGAGAAAAAAGTTTTATTATATTCCTCTATCTTGCAACTATTTAGTTACACACTTTTTGTTATGGTCAACTATAAATGCCTTAGAATTGATAGACTTTCAATGTAATTTTAAAAAAATTGTGGCACTTCATATATTTTATTTTTTTAAAGATGTACAAGGAGGATGTCAAAATGGGGTCATTATAAGTTAGGTGTTGATTAATAAAATTTTAAAGGGCATAATAGAGATAAATTTCAAAACTAGAGGTGTATTACCTTTATTAATATGACATATAAGATAACTTTCAAAGCATTGGTAAGATAAATTAATTCTATAGCTTAGCAAATATTCTATCCTCAACAAACATAATCCTAATTGGGTAGCTACATACTTGATAACCTCATTGTTTCTTTTGAGTCTCTTTAATGGGCAACGAATTTAGGGAAAGATGTAGAATTGTTAAATTGAACTCTTATAAATCTTACTATAGGGTGATATTGCTATTTATTTTAAAAATGAAAAAATAGTTTGGTTTTGGGCCTAATTTTAGGCATAGATCTCTATGCTTTTTATTGATACTTTAGAAAAGATATATGTTAACGGTAAACTCATAGATCCTATGGAGTTTAATAGATTAAGTAGATATGGTTTCTCATTGGATTCCTTATTATATGTCATTGTAGATACTTTAGATTAATTAAATAGAGTTTTTATTTTACTCCCTTTTAATTTTTTTATGTTGTTGAATATGATGCATAGATAACATTTCTATGATCTCAAAAAGACCCTTGTTAATTATTGTTTGTGCATTCATCTATTCTTGTGGTAATATTATTTGATGATATTATGCTTGATGAATAAGACACCTAGGATTTAACACCATGAGTGTGATGCCTCTAAAATTAGCTAAAATTATTATGGTTAGTACCACTATAATTTGGTAACCATTTTAGATTCAATATTGTCAATAATATGGAGAATATTTTATAAAAAATAATGGATTCAAGAATAGATCATGACAAAAATAGAACATTCACAAGCAAAGTGCCCTCAAAGGTCTTTAATCAACCAATTCATCTAATATGATTTACTATTGATTCATCACCACATCGATTGATATAAATAAAAAATTTAAAGATTTTGGAAAGAAATTATGTCTATTCAATGAATTTTAATATTTAGGGTAGGAAATATATGGACTTTAAATCTAAATATAACTTCAAATATGAAATTGTGAACTTGTTCTAACTATGTTAAGGAGATTTCATAGAGTTTACATTGGTAAGTTATACATTTGAAGGAAAATTGTGGAAGAGGTAGATATTAAAAACAAACCATGCATGAAACTAAGTATAATGTCTAAATTGAATATTAGACTAAATATCCACCATATATGTGGATCCTATTATTGATGAATGTGAACATTACACCTAAAATAGAACACCTTATCCATAGATAAAACTATTATTTTATTTTGGCTAGTTTTAGGAAGTGTTTGAGATCTTTTTTATAATACTTGAACAAAAAATATACTACTATTTTCTAAGTTCATATTAATGTGACTAGCATACATCATTAATAAAATTCATGATTTTACATTTCCAAATCTAATCTTCTTATCTACATCTCTTACCTTATGCATGTGGATTAAGTTATCGATTATGTATATTAAGTTTGATCCTTTTTATTTCCTATTAATATTTTCACAAGATTTTGAACTTTAATTTTGTTGTTGCAAATAATTGATTGGATCAAATTTGTAGTTAACATAAATAATATTTTTATGATAATTAAATTGGATCAAATTTAAAATCCCTTAAATGAATTAGACATCCTTCCATATTTATAGGTTATGGAATAAAATATTTATCTTCTATTTATATAGTTATCTAGGGGACATATGGAGTCTATGAAAATCATGGTATCATGAAATATTATTTTAAAAAATAGGAACAAGTGGAAGGCCATATCAATAATTATATGTATTGGAGACTTGAAAAAAATACCAGCTTCTTCTCCAACACACATTCCTAGCTTTATCAAAGCTAAGGATCCAAGTGTCAAGGAAGAGGCTTTCATAAAATTATTGAGAAATTGAAGGTGTGTCAACATTGATTTAGCTTTTGTATTATGGTGCCTCTTGATAGCCTCACAAGACTCCAAAAGAGCCTTTTTCTACATGGCAAGTTCATAGGGAGTAGACTCCTAAATAATACGAGAGATAATAGAGGAAGAAAATATGACAAAGTCATGAAGGCCATAAGATATGACCATTATGTCCTAATCACACAATACCTCTTTTAGGGGTTTTCTTAATGATATTAGGAGTTGTGGTCAACTAATCAATAATTAATTGATCTTTAATAGGTTTTAGTGTAATAATATAGAGGTCAAACTCTTATATCATAGGGATTCACTTTCTATATTGGGTACCACTAACAATGCAAGACTTTGGTAGTATGTCTCTCAAGGGGTTAGTTTTAACAACTATATAAGTTGTCTATCATAATATATAATGCCTTAAGTTCTCACATATAAAATAAATAGTTAGGTAATAGTTTTTCATTGATTCTACCTAGTTTTTAATGGGATCAATGAATAAATAATATAGTACATGACAGACTCCTTAATATTATCATCATATTGAGTAAGGACAACTCATAAGAAAACATGTTTAGTTGAGGTATACAATATCAATGGCTCATTTGGGGTAGGTGGAAAAAGCATTTGGGGCCATAAGAGAAATATATTGAATTCTAAAAGTGTATTGTTACATGTTTGTCTCACTTGAATTCAACATATTTCTTAAGCAAGTTATTTAATGGAAAAATTTTAAAATCTAAATCCAGGATGAATTTCCTAATGGCTCCTAGCTTTCCCAAGATGAATTTAAAATATTTAATAGTTTTATAAGGAGGCATAGTATAATGACTTATATCTTGTCTTGATTGACATATATACCCCTATTGGACACCATAAGTCATAGTATTTTATTACTAGTAATACCAAATAAAAATTTCTTAGGATTTAGCCTCTGATTATAATGATGTAATAATTCAAAAATTATATGAAGGTCAATTGGGTGGCTATCCTACTTCTTAGATTTACCTAAGACATAATCTATATATGATTCCACTATCTTCTTAATTAAGTCATGAAATACCGTTTTCATAGCCTATTGACAAGTAGCACCAACATTTTTTAACCTAAAAGGCATGACAACATAGTAAATCATTCTATAAGATGTAGCAAAAGTTTTTTTTTTTTTTTTTTTATCCTTAGGGGAAATATATATAGATTTTATCTCTTGAATAGTCTTATATAAGAGATAATATTTTATACCTTGTAGTGGATTCTATAATAGAATTAATAGAGGGAAAGATAAAATTATCCTTGGGGTAAGATATATTGATATTTCTAAAATTACAAAAAAAAATGGACAATGTTCTTTTCTTTATTTTTTATGGATACAATGTTAGGCACCCATACCAAATAACCAATAGGTTTGATAAAATAGGAATCTAATAACTTTTAGATTTCTATTTTATACAGGTCTTGAAGGAGGTGAGAGAATATCCTTTGTTTTTATTAGAGAGGAACAATATCCTTATAAATAACAATATCATGGATAACTAAATCTTCATCCATTTTAGTTATATCTAAATATTCCCAAACAAAGATATCCTTAAAGTATTAAAGCAAAGTAGTAAAGGTGACTTGATCTTTGGTACATAGGCTTGGTATTCATGACATTGCCTTCTTCAAATGGTTTAGAGTAGGGTAAATATTCTCTAATTTAAGAATTAAATTCAACCTAGAAAACATAATTAAATAATGTATGCCTTCTATATTTATGATTAAGTTATTGAAGGAACCCTCTCTTATGATATTGTTGAGGAAGCCTTTCATCTCTAGCATATAGAAATTTTAATATAGCTTCATCATTGGGCAATGATGGAAGAATGGGGAAACTACTAGGAATTTGGACTATAGGTTCTTCCATGTGTTCTTTTCCCATGATATTAGAGAAGATGTAAAGATAATATTGAACATTGAGAATGATAGAAATATGTTTACTAGGGTATGACCTTAATTGCTTAAAAATATTCATAAAATCCTTAATGAAAACCCTTGTTTTTAGTTTGATAGAAAATTTTGCTTCAATTCATTGCTATACAAGAGTGAGTAGGATAAACCAAATTATAAAACCACATGTTAGATATTTAATTTGAATAAAATCACATTACTACAGCTGTAAATAGGCCAACATGAACAATAAGGAATGCCTAGACATTCGTTATTTTTCTAAAGTATATATAAGTCAATATCACCATATTTTGAGGTTGTCTTAGTTGCTAAGAAATATCCTCAAAAATATTAAACTATATAGGAAAAATTGGGGTTCTATAGGTTAAACAATATTTTAGAAATCAATAGCAATAGGCCTAGAAACATGAGTAAATTCAAAATTGACCAAGATTGCTACTTTTAGAGGTGTTCCTAGTAATACTAAATAAAATTTAATAGGAAGTGAGTCAATAATGGAGTTTGGTTCATGATAGTTTGTAATAGTACTAGAATTAATGCTTCTAGAAATAGGTGGTTAACATTATAGTTTAGAAACTAATGGACTTTAGCATTTCTTAAATTCTTAGGCAAGGGAACAATTCTTGTTTCACCTAACCTATGCAAGGATTTTTAAGTAGAGATAACATAAAAATCAGTTATTCAATGCTTTTCTAGCCTAGATTTATAGTCATTATATTCAAAATTCGTAAGCATTTGAAAGGTAAAGAAATCAATGTAGATAATTAGACAAATATGTATATCAAATTGATCATAACTATAATCTAAAATAGACAATTTTATTTAACCTACTAGGTAATGCCCCACACTCACCTTATAAATAGAAGTAGTAGAAGGAACATCCTCAGTTGTATGTTAAATATTTGATGACAATTATTATTTGTATTGTTATAAATTTCTTCCCACATGCTATCAATATCTACAAAAAAATATTACTTGTTTTAACATGGGAGCATCCTCATGGGATTTATATAAATTTTTAACCTTCAATATAACAAAATATGATATTTTCTATACATAGAATTTTTTAATGGTAGTAAAGTATCTACCACCTCTTGAGGAAGGAGAGTAATAAAATTCATTTTAGGTTGATTATTGTTATATTCATACTGTATTGAGATCATTTTAAGTAAAATTTAGGTTACTCCTTGTATAACTTCCTTCTAGAAATCCATTTAGGTTCATGTTTATAAATGAGAACTTTTTTGCATTTGATACATACAAGGAATAAAGAAACAACCATAAATTGAAGAAAGAGGCACGCAATCATATAGATCTCCTTCTTAGGTGAAAAATTTATCATCATAGGCATACTTGACCATTTGATAAGCAAAGGAAAGTATGACTTTCATATTACTAGTCCAAGGTGTACCTACATGTTATAGTTGGTCTAAAAATAAAATACTTTTAAATTTTATTCTTACATTATTAATACAAGCTAAAATTGGCTACAAAATGCAGTCCACAAGATCTTGAGGTTTACCACTAAGCATATAAATGACTTCAAGTATAAATGATATTTTCTTTGGGAATTTCTAATTTATTCATCAAAGATAATGAAATAAATTATGTAGCACATTCTTCATAAACCAAGACCTAATTATTCATCATGTTATTCTAAACAATTGTTATTACCAATAGAGATTCAACAACCCTTGCTATATAATTAGTAGCAATCATGTTTTTTAAATAAAAAATTATAACCAACTCAAAGCTAGTATGTGTATCATTACAAATATTTTATCTATGTGATTTAATATACTACACTTCATAATACCATATGGAATATTGGGTATAAAGTTATAAATCCTTTATTTGGGCATCTCCATCTCATATAATAAGTATCCTAACATTTTCCTTCAATAAGGAGATACCCTATATTATTTTAAGTATGAGATCTTGCAAGGAGTTGTACCTAACTCTTCAAAAATATCCCCCATTTTTATTTTACTCATAACTACTTATAGTAGTGACTCTTTCGATTGGGTGACATCTTCTCATGTTTCTATCAAGGTTTCAAAGATTTTCACATTAAGTAGTGGTCATAATCATTCACTAACATTCAAAATTATAGGTTTCATGGACTCAATTGAGGGCTTCTTAGGAATATTTTCCACTAATTTAGATGTTTTTGTGTATGTAATAGGCTCCTAGATGACCAAGGAAAATTTTTAAATTTTTATCGATAGTAACTAGATAAATAATTGCTTGAACTAGTGCTTTTATTATACTCTTCTTTTTTTCTTCTTTAGAAGGATGCCTTTGTTTGCAATGAGGTGCACTTCCAATAACACACCTATAAATGTTTACATACTGAGACACATTTGGTTTACTACATATGTAATCATCACTTGAGCCAAATTGGACAAAAACATGGTTAAATCAAGTTGGATTCTAAAGAGAGCTAGCTCTAGGATATTGATTTTAGGAGCAATTACCAATTTTATTTTGATAATTTTTACTACCTCCTTGGCTACCTTGATTTGATTTGTATCCTTTATTTTAATTTTTTTTTTGACCACTTTAATTAAAACCTTGACCATAATTTTTATTCACCTCTTGAAAATAATTGGGAACTTGTTGTTCATGGTTTGTGAAAGGGGTGTTTTAGATATCTAACCTTTGATTATAAGGGTTATTAAACCTCTCTTGGAGATTTTTTTTTCTTTCATGGATTAAAAAAATATTATCATTATTCACATGATCAATGTTGATGTTAATACCAAAGACTTGGATGTGGTAGAACTTTCACAAATATATGAAAGTGTAATTGTCATGATATTATGATCATTGTCAAAAGAAATATTTCTAGTAGCATGTTATACATGTGCTTAAAAACTATAATTAATATTTAGGTTTTATTGATTTTTGGTCATATTTATTGGTTTAAATCCAAATACAAGAGGTCAAAACAAGAACCTCCAATTACATAAACTATGATAACTAAAAACAAAGCAGCAAATCCCTAATCACACAAAACTACAACACATGAAAATAACTAAAAATATTTTATTTTCTCATTCCTAGATTTCACCCCTATTTACAATGCAATGTCAATGGAATATATACCAAAAGAAACCCAAATACAAAACCCTAAATATTAAATCCCTAATGATAGGAAATTATATTTTCTATTTTTTTATTTTTTTTGTAATTTGCTCTTTTAGTGTCAAAATCTAAATCACCAAAAAAAGATTGGATAGCCCCATAAATTAATACACACCATTGTATCATCTATATTAATCCTCATATAAAATATCAATACCTACCCAACCCAAATAATAAAATATTCCAAATATGTTTTCTTCTAGATTTTGAAAAAATACTAAATCCCATTTTCAGGATACTAGATGAAGTAATGAGGCACCAAAAATAGCCTAAAAAATAATTTAAATGATTAGAATGGTTTAGCTATGCTATATCCACCTATTTACCTAGATCCTTGTAAAATTTAAAGCTGATACAATAGTTGAATCAAAATTTATGCCCTACGAAAGATACGCTCCTGCATCATTCTCCTTTGGTTGAAAAGAAATCTACTCCTGCAATTTCCTTTGATCAAGCTCAGGTAACTACACTCAAACAATTTTTTTCTCCCACATGTATTTTTGACTACTATGTACTTTGAATTACTACTTTGCAACTTCTTTCTTACTCCACCTTGCAATTCTGGCATGAGCTCGTCATTTGCATACTCTCTCAATAATTTTACTATTATAGGTGGTATTGCAACATCCTCAGTATCCATGTTCTTTGATGTCATCACATAACAATACCTAGATTCTTTCACCCCTGTGATAAATTTCTTAGTTTTCAACCCTTATTTCTTATGTGGTAATAATACCACTTTTACTCCATCCTTCAAGAATATGTAAGTATTCCTTCCCCCATCATGGGTAACCTTCCTGTCATATTGCCAAGGCCTCCCCAATAATAAGTGGTATGCATCCATTAGAACTATATCATACTATACTTCATCCTTGTAGGTTTCCCAAATTGAAAAGTTAAGGAGACACCTCTTATCTTTAGTTACCTCATTCCCTTTATTGAACCATGATATGTTGTAGGAATATGAGTTCTTCTCATACTTTAAGTTAAGTTTCTCAACCATTTCATTTGAAATCATATTTTTACTACCATCATCAATAATCATCTTACATACCTTTCCTACGGATGTGTACCTAGTTTGAAATATATTCATACACAACCAAGAATCACCATCATCATTATCTTATGCATTCTCCTTCCTTAGAATAACCATCATCCTCTTTATAATTTGGTTTTCCCACATGTCTGTAGCAACTTCTATCTCAGTTTGCTCTTCTACCTAAACTATATTAACTCTAGCTTATTCTCCTTATTTTCTTTCTTGTACAGGATAGTGTGGATACTCAAAAGCATTGTGCACTTCCTCACAATACCTATAACAAGTATATTACCTTTTTGGGCCATTCCAATTTTATCATCCACCATATCATCTATCTATTTGAAATCTTCCACCTCTCTGATGGTTATATTGACCATACCCAAACTATTCTTGTTTCTTTGTACTATATGATTCTCTCTTTTAGGGATTGAATCCACCACACCCACTAGCTAAAGGTGACGATGGTCCTTTCCTCACTCCTCTTATGTTTCTCTTCTATTTTTAATGCTAACTGATATGCATCCTCTACACTATGGATCTGAATCATACTTAATTCATCTTGTATGGCATAACTTATTCCATTCACATACCTTGCAGCCTTCTATTCTTTTGATTCTTCAAGCCTCACTCAAATTTATAACTTGTAAATTTTTTTGGTATAGTCCTCGATGCTTTGACCTTTTTTGTTTGAGGTTTTGAATTCTATAAAACAATGTTTGGGCATAATATTTGGGCAAGAATTTCTCCTTCATTTTTTCTATTTTACACCAAATCCTAATATTTTCCTTTCCTTTTATTTGACTCTCCTTCTATTTATGATCCCACCAAATAAATGCTTTCCCTTTCAAATTCATGCATGTAAGCTTCATTTTATTTTCATTTGAAAGGCTTTTATATTGGCAATTTTGGGTTTGAGATCCTAGCTTCTTGTCTATGAGTTGTCATTGATGTCAAAAGGAAATGGCATTAATGTTAAGAGGATGTGTTGGCTTCAAAGGTGGAAGATTCCAAGAGAATCCGGAGAGATTCCATTGGCAAGGGTTTTTCATTAAAACCAAGTTAAATGGTTTTTATTAAAACCAATGGAGGTTCTCTTTATTATTTATTTAATTATTATTTAAAACCCTTCAAGGTTTTAATTAATTAATTAAGGGAGAAATTATTTTTAATTTATTAAAAATACTTAAGGGTTTTTAAACCCTTTAGAAAGCAAATTTCGATTAAATTCGAAATTACTTTTCTTTGCATCCGACGTGTTCTAAAGTCCACGTATGGACTATAAATATGAGAAGGTTCCTAAGGTTAAATATCTTGAAAAATCAAAGTCAATTAATTGGTTTGGCTGCGATCGAATGTTCTATTTACGCTGCGAAAGAGGAGAGCTCGTGGTTTGAAAAGCTTTTGGAAAGCTTGATCGTTCATGTGGAAGGAAGTCCGTCTTGGACTTCGTAAGCCTCTTGTGGGCTAGTGGCAGTGAAGGCTGTGTTTGGGCCTTGCGTAGGCGGAGGTCTGCATTTTGATCCCCATGGAGGGAGCTGTGCATGGATTAGTCACGTTTTTATTAAAATGTGTTTTGTGTCGCGAATTTCATATTCTTCAAGGGCAGCCATTATAAGGTGTGATTATTTTCTTGATATGATTTTTTGCATTGTCTAGCATTGTTTAAAAGACATAGGAGAAATAAGGGGATATTTCTTTGGTTGTATTTTTGAGACTAGTCTTTTGCTATGCTAAATTTAAAAATGGAGATATAAGGTGTATGTTTTGGTTGTTTTGTTTTTGGATTCTTTGGTGGTTGTTTTTAAAGAAGAGGAGCTAAAAGGTGTATTAAGGAATGTTTTTATATATGCTCATTTATCTTGGTTCTAACCATAACTTGGTTGGAAGTTTGAGGGTTGTGTGTGGTGATAGCTTTAAGGATCAATTTTCTTCTACTCCAGAAAGGTATGGGCACATTTTTCTTATGAGTATGATTGGTGTATGTTTTTCTGAAATAAGGTTGGATTGAAAAGGTTTTCTACTAGGTATCCTTTGGCTAGGTGTAAATCCTATTTTTTGGTTTGTTGAAGACTACTTATGCATTTTTATCCTTAAGGGGAGTTTTTGGTGAATGCATAATTTTTGGTTTGAGATAGTGGAAGCTTTGTGCACTAGGGTTTATATTCGTGAGTCTAGTTACTTGCATTGAGTTGGTGGAATCCTTGGTTGGATTTTTTGAGTTTGATGGTTGAGTTGCTTCCATAAAGGTTGTTTGATAAAGTTATTTCTTTAATTGATTCATGATATTATGCTTACTCCATTGAGTTTATTTGAGCAAGTTATTCTTTGCATTTGGTGATATTGTGTTGGTGGCTATTTTGTTCAAATATCTTTGGAGGGAAAAGGATTTCTACGTGTTTCCTTTTCTTGTGATGATTGGTTGAATGCTTCAAGGTTAATGTTGAGTTGAATGGTGTTGGTTGACTAAACCTTGTTTGATGAGCATTGTTGTTGAAACCCTAATTGATGGTAAAAATAACATGAGTATCATTGTTATGTGATTCTTTGCATAGTTGGCAATTGTTGGGGTTTCATGTTCTTGAAAGAAAACATTCTATCCTATCCATTTCAGATATTGACTTAAGTTTTCATATTTGAGATTGAGATTGAGCTGAGTTGATTTGAGTTGAGTTTTGAGATTGGGATTTGAGTATAGGACATATTGAGTCTCTAAAAATTCTCTTTATGCTTCTATGAGTTTGACAAATCACATTGGGTCTCTAACAATTCACTTTGTGATTTCCTACTAAGAAAGTTTTTCTTGGTGAGCTTGTGAGCAGTTTTAGATAGGTTCTGATGGGGACTTGTCAGCAGTTTTGGATAGGTTCTGGTGGGGACTTGTGAGAATTTTTGGACAGGTTTCGGTGGGGACTTGTGAATAGTTTTGGATAGGTTTCGGTGGGGACTTGTGAGCAGATTTGGACAGGTCCTAGCAGAGGACTTGTGAGTTGAGTTTGATAGTTCTATCAGAGAACTTGAGGACAAAGGTGCATTGGTTCTATGAGAAGAACCTAAGGATAGATTTGGCAAGTCTTTGAGAAGGCTTGTATGCAGAGGATTGATTTGTTCAAGAGTTGGAAAGATCTGACAGATAGAGGAAAACTTGTACTAGATCGACTAACTATGTTTTGTACAGGTTGCTGAGTTACTGTGGACATGATCATAGAAAGCAGATGTCTCTTAGGATAAGCATTGAGGATAGGAGGTCTTCGGTGGAAAGGAGTTCCACGTGCTGGAAAGAGGTAGAGGTAGTTGATCTTTTGAGGGATCATTTCCAGAGCAGAGGGGAAGGTATCTCCTTTGAGCAAAGGCTCATAAATTTTGATTGGGGGAAGATATCTCCTTTGAGCAGAGGCTCATAAATTTTGATTGGGGGAAGGTATCTCCTTTGGGCCAAGGCTCATAAACATTATAATTGGGAAGGATTCCCAAAGAAATTTGATATAACTTTTAGAGAAACATTTTGTGGACATAGCCCAGCCATTATGGGTGAACCACGTTAAAATTGGTGTCACTTTGTGGATGATATTGTGCATTGCTTTGATATTACTTTGGGTATATTGCTTTACTATTTTTAAGTATAAAGGAAAAAGTAAAAATAGGTCTTATACTGTTCACCCCCCCTCTCAGTATAAGCTTGTGTTCTTCAATTGGTATCAGAGCGGGTGCCTTCGAAAATTTTAACGACTTGAAGGAAAAGCTAGTAAAGAACACAATGGATCATTCAAGTGGCAATGCAAGCACCTATTCTTGATGGGTCAGATTTTGGTCTTTGGAGTGCAAGGATGAAGGTTCATCTAATGGCACTTGGTAATGAGGTTTGGGAAGTGATTGAAGATGAGTACACTATTCCTGAACATGGTCCTAATACTAAAGAAGAAAGTCTCCTACATCACAGCAATTCAAAAGCATTGAATGCAATCCTGAAAGGCTTACAGAAAGTAGATCTCACCAAAGTGATTCACTGCAAGACAACTAGTGAAATGTGGAAACAGTTGAATGTGGTTCATATAGGTGATACAAATGTCAAAAAGGCCAAGTTGAGACACTTCAAAGGTATGTTTGAACAACTCAAGATGAATTATGATGAAAATATTAGTGACTACATGCTTCGTATGGATGAGGTTGTTAACTCCATGAAAGACTTAGGTCTTGAGTTTGCTGAAAATGATGTTTGTGATAAGATTTTAAGATCTCTTCGTAATAGATTTAGTGAAAATATTTATGCTATTGAGGAATCTAAAGATTTGGATAAGTTGAAAATGATGAGCTCCATAGTATACTTGCAGCATTTGAGTTGAGAACTCAAGTGAAGGTTGATGTGAAGAAAGAGGCATCTTTCAAGGCTAACAAGAATTCCAAGGGTAAACAGCCTCAAGATAGTGATGAGTCTTCTAGTGATGAAGAGGCATATTACAGCAAGAAATGCAAGTTCTCTAGAAAGCACAAAAGCATGAAAAATATAAGATGTTTCAATTGTGGAAAGTTTGGTCATTATGCTATTGACTGTACTATTCCCAAGAATGAAAGTGATGAAGATAAACAAGATTCTATGAGCAAGGTTTCTGAAAAGCATAAGCATCACAGAAAGAACAAAGATGAGCACAAAAATCAAGAAAAGAGGTATTCTCACAAGCACAAGAATATTTTCTATCTAGACAAAGCAAGTAAGTTTTCTAGTAGTGATAGTGAAAGTTCTTCAAGTGATAATGAAAATGAGATGTTGTTCATATCAAAAAAAGAGGAAGAACCGAAACATAGATTCATTATCATGAAATGTCTTAGATGTGGAAATTTTGGTCACCTTAAGGATGATTGTACAAATAATGATTTGTTTTCTAGTATGTATGAGGATTCTTCAGAAAACTATAAGGAATATGCTTGTATGGTTTTTGAAAAATGTAGCACCTCTAGTGATAAGAAATCTGAAAAAGGTTTTGATGATTCAGAAAGCAAACAAATAAAGGATCTTGAAAGTGAACTTATTAATGCTCTTAGTGCTTTGAAAAAGGAAAGAAAGAAGAATGCTAGACTCAAGGATAATTTAGATGAATGTTGTATGGAGAGAGATGATCTTATAGAAAATCTTGATTTCTCTATAGCTAAGACACAAGAACGTGAGTTAGAACAGAAAATGGCTTCTTTGAAAGAAGAAACTAAAGAGTACAAGGATAAGCTTTACATGTTTCAAGATAGCTCCAAAAATGTTAAGTCACTCAACAAAGGTCAAAGAAAAACAACAGATAAAATAGGCCTTGGTTTTGTTAAGCCACACAAGGAACAAGTTGGAGAGTCTAGTAAGAAACTCCAAAAGAAAGAGAGTTCTAATGAGGAAAGCATTTTAGAAAAGGAGTCCTTGAATGATAGATGAATAGAAAATAGAATTTAGAATGAGAAGAAGAATTTTTCATAACCTAAGAGGTCAATTAAAGGAAAGTTTCAAGGCAGATGTTTTGCTTGTCACAGGTTTGGTCACATGGTTTCACATTGCATGGCTCAAGTGAAGGAGGTAAATGACAGTTTCAGAAGTGCTAGTTATTTTCAAGGGTATTGCTACTTTTGTCAACAGTTTGGGCACAAGGCAATTTATTGCAAGGAAAATAACGGGAACAGGTTTGGTCAGAACAGGTTTGGCCAGAACAGGTTTGGTCAGAATAGGTTTGGTCAGACAGGTTTGGCCAGAACAGGTTTGGTCAAAAAAGGTTTGGTCAGAACTGGTAGATTCAAAGATCAGGTTTACCTCAGAGAAACAACATCGTCAAGTTTTTCAAGTGCAACAATGAAGGTCACACAATCAGACAGTGTAGAGCTAAAATTCTAGAATATAAGAACATAAACAGTGGCATGATCAAGTTCAAGGATCAAGGCATGGACAAGAACAGGGATGAGAACAAGAACAAGAACAGTGACATGAACAAGAACATGGACAAAGAGTTCAAGATAAGGCCCAGAAAAGAAGTTATAGATGCTGATGATGATCAATGCCTAATGGGAGTTTTACTCCCACCCAATAATTAATCACCTCATCAGGATGTGGGGGAGGGACTAAGCTAAGAGGCTCATTCTTAGTCCCAAGCCCCAAATGTGACCCTTTGCCATTGATGACAAAGGGGGAGATATTTGAGTAAGGGGGAGAGCCTCAAGACAGGGGGGAGCTATTTATGTTGAGTTTCCGTGTTGTTGAGAAGCATGGTTTGCCATCAATGACAAAGGGGGGATTGTTGGCAATTTTGGGTTTGAGATCCTAGCTTCTTGTCTATGAGTTGTCATTGATGTCAAAAGGAAATGGAATTAATGTTAAGAGGATGTGTTGGCTTCAAAGGTGGAATATTCCAAGAGAATCCGAAGAGATTCCATTGGCAAGGGTTTTTCATTAAAACCAAGTTAAATGGTTTTTATTAAAACCAATGGAGGTTCTCTTTATTATTTATTTAATTATTATTTAAAACACTTCAATGTTTTAATTAATTAATTATATAATTAATTAAGAGAGAAATTATTTTTAATTTATTAAAAATACTTAAGGGTTTTTAAACCCTTTAGAAAGCAAATTTTGATTAAATTTGAAATTACTTTTCTTTGCAGCCGACGTGTTCTAAAGTCCATGTATGGACTATATATATGAGAAGGTTCCTAAGGTTAAATATCTTGAAAAATCAAAGGCAATTAATTGGTTTCGCTGCGATCGAATGTTCTGTTTATGCGGCGAAAGAGAAGAGCTCGTGGTTTGAAAAGCTTTCGGAAAGCTTGACCGTTCATGTGGAAGGAAGTCCATCTTGGACTTCGTAAGCCTCTTGTGGGCTAGTGGAAACGAAGGCTGTGTTTGGGCCTTGCATAGGTGGAGGTCTGCATTTCGATCCCCATGCATGGATCTGTGCATGGATTAGTCATGTTTTTATTAAAACATGTTTTGTGCCGTGAATTTTAGATTCTTCAAGGGTAGCCATTATAAGGTGTGATTATTTTCTTGATATGATTTTTGGCATTTTTTAGCATTGTTTAAAAGACATAGGAGAAATAAGGGGATATTTCTTTGGTTGTATTTTTGAGATTAGTCTTTTGCTATGCTAAATTTAAAAATGGAGATATAAGGTGTAAGTTTTGGTTGTTGTGTTTTTGGCTTCTTTGGTGGTTGTTTTTAAAGAAGAGGAGCTAAAAGGTGTATTAAGGAAAGTTTTTATATATGCTCATTTATCTTGGTTCTAACCCTAACTTTGTTGGAAGTTTGAGGGTTGTGTGTAGTGACAGTTTTAAGGATCAATTTTCTTCTACTCCAAAGAGGTATGGGCACATTTTTCTTATGAGTATGATTGGTGTATGTTTTTCTGAAATAAGGTTGGAGTGAAAAGGTTTTCTACTAGGTATCCTTTGGTTAGGTGTAAATCCTATTTTCTGGTGTTTTGAAGACTACTTATGCATTGTTATCCTTAAGGAGAGTTTTTGGTGAATGCATAATTTTTGGTTTGAGATAGTGGAAGCTTTGTGCACTAGGGTTTATATTCGTGAGTCTAGCAACTTGCATTGAGTTGGTGGAATCCTTGGTTGGTTGTTTTGAGTTTGATGGTTGAGTTGCTTCCATAAAGGTTGTTTGATCAAGTTATTGCTTTACTTGATTCATGATATTGGGCTTACTCCATTGAGTTGATTTGAGCAAGTTATTATTTGCATTTGGTGATATTGTTTTGGTGGCTATTTTGTTCAAATATCTTTGGAGGGAAAAGGATTTCTACTTGTTTCCTTTTCTTGTGATGATTGGTTGAATGCTTCAAGGTTAATGTTGAGTTGAATGGTGTTGGTTGACTAAACCTTGTTTGATGAGCATTGTTGTTGAAACCCTAATTGATGGTAAAAATAACATGAGTATCATTGTTATGTGATTCTTTGCATAGTTGGAAATTGTTGGGGTTTCATGTTCTTGAAAGAAAACATTCTATCCTATCCATTTCAGATATTGAGTTGAGTTTTCAGATTTGAGATTGAGATTGAGCTGAGTTGATTTGAGTTGAGTTTTGATATTGGGATTTGAGTATAGAACATATTGAGTCTCTAAAAATTCTCTTTATGCTTCTATGATTTTGACAAATCACATTGGGTCTCTAAAAATTCACTTTGTGATTTCCTACTAAGAAATTTTTTCTTGGTGAGCTTGTGAGCAGTTTTGGACAGGTTTCGGTGGGGACTTGTGAGCAATTTTGGACAGGTTTCGGTGGGGACTTGTGAGCAGTTTTGGACAGGTTCCTATGGGGACTTGTGAGTAGTTTTGGACAGGTTCCGGTGGGGACTTGTGAGCAGATTTGGACAGGTCCTAGCAGAGGACTTGTGAGCTAAGTTTGATAGTTCTATCAGAGAACTTGAGGACAGAGGTGCATTGGTTCTATGAGAAGAACCTGAGGACAGATTTGGCATGTCTTTGAGAAGGATTGTATGCAGAGGATTGATTTGTTCAAGAGTTGGACAAATCGACGGACCAGAGGAAGACTTGTACTAGACCGACTGACTATGTTTTGTACAGGTTGCTGAGTTTTTGTGGATGTGATCATAGAATACAGAGGTCTCTTAGGCTAAGCATTGAGGATAGGAGGTCTTCAGTGGAAAGTAGTTCCACGTGTTGGCAAGATGTAGAGGTAGTTGATCTTTTGAGGGATAATTTCTAGAGTAGAGGGGAAGGTATCTCCTTTGAGCAGAGGCTCATAAATTCTGATTGGGGGAAAGTATCTCCTTTGAGCAGAGGCTCATAAATTCTGATTGGGGTAAGGTATCTCCTTTGGGCCAAGGCTCATAAACATTGTAATTGGGAAGGATTCCCAAAGAATTTTGAGATAACTTTTAGAGAAATGTTTTGTGGATGTAGCCCAGCCATTCTGGGTGAACCACGTTAAAATTGGTGTCACTTTGTGGATGATATTGTGCATTGCTTTGATATTTCTTTGGGTATATTACTTTACTATTTTGAAGTATAAAGAAAAAAGTAAAAAGAGTTCTTATACTATTCACCCCCCCTCTCAGTATAAGCTTGCGTTCTTCATTTTCCACTCAAATAATTTATCCATGTTATTCAACCAGTCTATCAACTCATATGGTTTCAAACCTCCTGCATACTCGAGAACATCAATCTTGATCCCATATTTATTTCCTTTCAAATCCCTATTTAGTCTATCAAACTCTCACTTCTTCTTTGTTTCTTCCTTGACATGAACCTATGTCTTGTTGTCTCCTTCTACAGTCTCATTATTAGAATCTATATCTACAAATTCTTTGGGATATCTTTTCCTCATACAAGCCATCATTCCAATCCACTAAGAAACTTGTACCTGCAACTCTTGTATATTCTTGTTGACCTAGGTATAACCTCCTCTTCCTATCCTCATGCTAATTAGATATGTTTTATTCCAAAAAAATATAAGAATAGAAGAATAAATATAATAAAAAACATTACTTTATTTCCCCCAGTTTTATCAAACTTATTATAATACCAAATTGTATAAATCTAGCTACCATAGGTCAAAACAAGAACCTCCAATTACATAAAATGCAATAACTGGAAATAAAGTAGCAAACCCCCAGTCACACAAAACTAAAATACATGGAAATAACCAAAAAATAATTCATTTTCTAATTCTTATATTTCACCGCTCTTTACAATGTGACATCAAGGGAATATATATCCCAAAAGAAACCCTAAAACAAAACCCTAAATCTTAAATCCCTAAATATATAAAATTATATTTATTTATTTATTTATTTTGCAATTTTATCTTTTAGTGCCAAAACCTAAATCACCAAAACAATCTTCCCCCTAAATTAATACAGACCATTATATCATCTATATTAAGCCTCCTAGAAAATCTTAACACCTAGCCATGTCCAAATAAGAAGTTATTCTAAATATATTTTCTTTCAAATTTAAACAAATACTAAATCTAATTTTTTGGGTACTATATGAAGGAATGAGGGCTCGATAATAGCCTAAAAAATAATCCAAATGATTATAATGTTTTAGCCACACTATTTCGACCTCTTTATCTAGCTCCCCATAAAACTTCAAGTCGATCCAACAATCGTATCAAAAGTTATGCCCTCCAAAAGATAGGATTTTACATATTTCTCCTCTAGTTGAAAATAAGTATGCTCCTACAAGTTCCTTTGATCAAAATTTGGGAACTACACTCAAATAATTTTATTCTAATGCTTGTGTCTATGACTATTGTGTACTTTGCATTACTACCTTACAACTTATTTTTGACTCCTTGCAATTCCTACATGTGCTCATCATATGCATACTCTCTCAATAATTTTACTACTATAGATGGTATATAAATATCCTTAGTATCCACATTCTTTGATGTCATTACATAACAAGACCCAACTTATTTTATCCCTATGACAAATTGCTTAGTTTTCAACATATTTTCACTCTACCCTTTGTCCTTATGTGGTAATAAGACCACTTTTACTCAATACTTCCAAAATGTGTAAGTATTCCTTCCCTCATAATAGATAACCTTCCTATCATATTGTCAAGGCCTCCCCAACAATAAATAACATGCATCCATTGGAACTACATCACACCATACTTCATCCTTGTAGCTTTTACAAATTGAAAACTTAAATAGACATCTCTTATCTATAATTACCTCATTCCCTTTCATGAACTATGATATGTGATAGGGATATGGGTTCTTCTCACACCTAAAGTTAATTTTCTCAACCATTTCATTTGAAATCATATTTTTCTATTATCACTATCAATAATCATATTACATAGCTTTCCTCTAGATGTGCACCTAGTTCAAAATATATTTGTATGTAGACAGGAATCACCATCATCACTATCTTGTGCTTTCTCCTTCTTTGGAATTATTATCATCCTATTTATCATGTGATTTCTCCTATATCTACAGCAACTTCTATCTTATTTTCTCTTCTACTCTAACCAAATTGACACTATCTTGTTCTCCTTATTTTATTTATTGTGTAATATAGTGTATACACTCAAAATATTTGTGCACTTACTCACCACATCTATAATAGGTATATTTCCTTTGTGGGCTATCCCAATTTTATCCTCCAATATAGCCTCTACCTCTTAAAAATCCTCCACCTCTCTGATGGTTATATTGACCCTACCCAAAATATTCTTGTTTCTTTGTATTGGAAGATTCACCCTTTCAGGGATTAAATCCACAACGTCCACTAGCTAGAGGTTATTATGGTCCTTTCCTCACCCCTCTCCTCTTATGTTTCTCTTATATTTTTAATGCTAGCTGATATGCATCCTCTACACTATGGGTCTAAAGCATACTTAATTCAAATTGTATGGCATAAATTAATCCATTAACATGCCTTGAAATATTATGTTCTTTTGATTCTTCAAGCCCCACTTGAATTGATAACTTATAAAATTCATTGGTGTAGTCCTCGATGCTTTGATTATTTTGTATGAGGTACTAAAGTTTATGAAATAATATTTGGGTAAGAATTTCTCCTTCATTTTTTTGGTCATTTTACACAGGACCCTAGTATTTTTCTTTTCTTTTCTTTGACTCTCCTTCTATTGATGATCCCACTAAATCAATGCATTCCCTTTCAGCTAAAAGATAGGTAAGCTTCACTTTATTTTCCTCTGAAAGGATTTTCCACTCAAATAACTTATCCATGCTCTCCCACCAATCTATCAACCCCTCTAGTTTCAACCCTCATGCATACATAGTAACATCAATCTTGATTCTATATTTATTTCCTCTTTTGGTTCTTCCTTGATATTAACATCTCTTATTGTCTCATTTCACAATCTCATTATCAAAATCTTGATCAATAAATTCTATGGGATATATTTCCCTCATACGGGCCATCATTCTAGTCAACTAAGCAACTTTTGCTTGTACCTCCTGCATACTCCTATATACCTAGGTATAACCTCATCTTCTCTCCTCATTCTAAGTTATTCCAAAGAGAAAAATAAAAATAGCAAAATAATTGTAATAAAAAATATTACCTTCTCTTCCTCAACAATATCCAATTTGATACGATACAAAATGGTGTAAATATATATACAATAGGTTAAAACAAGAACCTCCAAATACATAAAATGTGATAAGTATAAATAAAATGGTAATACTTTATTTTCTCATTATTGGATTTCACCCCTCTTTAAAGTGTGATATCAAGGGAATATATACCCCAAAAGAAAACCTAAAACAAAATCCTAAATATTAAATCCCTAAAGATAGGAAATTATATATATATATAAAATTTTTAGCAATTTCATCTTTTAGTGCCAAAACCTAAATCATAAAAAAACTATTGGATAGAAACCTTAATTAATACATACCATCATATCATATATATTAATCCTTTTAGAAAATCACAACACCTACCCATTGCCCAAATAAGAAGTTATTCCAAATATGTTTTCTTCTAGATTTAAAAAAAAAAACTAAATCCCATTGTTGGGGTACTAGATTAAGGAATGAGGGATCCACAATAGCTTGAAAAGTCATATAAATTATTATAATGGTTTAGCCATGCCATGTCCACCTATTTATCTATATCCTCATAAAATATCAATCCGATCCAATGGTTGTATCAAAATTTATACCCTCCAAAATATTGGCTCATGCATCATTCAAATCTGGCTGAAAATAACTCTATTCCCATGAGTTCCTTTGAGCAATCTCAGAAAACTACACTCAAATACTTTCGTTCTCTCACTTGTATCTATTACTACTATATACTTTGCATTACTATCTTGCAGCTTCATTCTGAATCCTTGTAATTCCTACATGTGCTCATCATCTACATAATATCTTAGCAATTTTATTACTACATGTGGTATAACAACATCCCTATTATCCACATTCTTTGATGTCAACACATAACAAGACCCATCTTATTTTATCCCTATGAAAAATTCCTTATTTTTCAATAGCTTTCACTCTACCCTTCTTCCTTATGTGGTAATAAAACTGCTTTTCCTCCATCCTTATAGAATGTGTAATTATTCCTTCTCCCATCATGGGTAACCTTCCTATTTTAATGCCAAGGAATCCCCAACAATAAGTGGCATGCATCCATTGGAACTACATCACACCATACTTCATATTTGTAGGTTTTCCCAATTGAAAAATTAATTAGATAACTCTCATCTACAATTACCTTGTTCCCTTTCTTGAACCATGATATGTGGTAGGGATACAGGTTCTTCTCATACTTCAAGTTAAGTTTCTCACCATTTCATTTGAAATTATATTTTTTCTACTATCACTATGAATAATCATCTTAAATACCTTTCCTCTATATGTGCACCTAGTTTAAAACATATTCGTATGCAACCAGTAATCACCATCATCATCATCTTGTGCTTTCTCCTTCATTGGAATGATCATCGTTCTCTTTATCATGAGATTTTCCTATTGGAAATATTAAGAATATTGAGTTGTCATTGATGTCAAAGGGTTGATGCCAAAGAGAGCATTGGTATTCAAGGTAGAAATATTCTTCAAGAATGATGAGTTTACAAGGTTGGACAATTATGCAAGGCAAGGAATATCTCAAAGCAAAGAAAATTGGTAAAAAGCAAAGGTTTATAATATTTATTTTAAATATTATAAAGAAGGACAAAGAGGTTTAATAATGGGATAGAGTTCCAAAAGTGGAAAAGGTTTAAATATTAATGATAAGGCAAAGGTTTAAAAGGGAAATCCAAAGGATAATATTATAATATTATTTAATATTATAATAAAGGTTTCAAAAAGGTTTATGTTATAATATTTATTTTAAATATTATAACCCAACCCAAAGGTGCCAAACATTTCATTTCAAATAAAAGTGTTAAAGTTGTGTCGATATTCGAAGAACACATGAAGCATATATATACACCTTTTTTTATTTCTACATGGGTAATGTTATCTAATGCAAGCTTTATTTTGATATATTTCGTGGTGATTATTGTGAATGACAGTGAAAAAAAAATCAGCAAATTTAAAAGGGTGTGCGAAGTAATTGAAGATCAAAGTTTTGCATGCACCTGGGTTGTTCCATGTGTTGGGGTATCCCATCTAGCTATGTGGCTTGCATGAGCATTGATGGGAGAAATATCACAGGGTCAAAACCCCTAGACATTGTTTTATGTGTTGAGTTTTTTGGATTATGTGTTAAGGACAAAGATATATTTAGTGGGCACTCCCTTTGATTCCAATCATCATAGTAGCACAATTGGCTAGGGTGCTCATGATAACATTGTGTTGGAGATATCCACAGGTTGAGACCCTTTGAGTGTGTTTTGCTTGGATTTTGATGGTAGTTGATGATTTTTGGGAAATGCATGAAGGTTACTTGGTTTTGACAACAATTGATAATTTTTGGGAAATGCACTAAGTTTGTTTGGTGTTGATGATAGTTAATAAGATTTGAAGCACACCAAAGCCTTGAGCAAGGTAAGGAAAACAATTTTTTTATTATATTCTAAAGTTAGGAGTTATAAGGTGTACTTAATGATTATTATATTTTGTGTATTGTGAGTTGAAAATTAGGGTGTATTGTTGAATGATTATAAGTTAGGATTTATAAGGTGTACTTAATGATTATTATATTATGTGTATTGTGAGTTGAAAATTAGGGTGTATTGTTGAATGACTATTGGTTAGGAGTTATAAGGTGTACTTAATGATTATTATATTATGTGTATTTTAAGTTGAAATTTTGGGGTTTTAAAATATTAAAGAGGAGAAATAAGGTATTATTATCTAGATTTACTATGGATATTTTGGAAAGATTTGAGTGGATGATTTTTCTATATGTGCTAGAATTTGAAAATCACTAACCAAATTTTTGAAGGATCAAAAAGAAAATTATTTTGAGACAGGTTTTGAAGGCACATCATCATCAAGGCAGTTTTAGAGGTATGGTGTTTTTTATTCCTTTCTAAAGGTTGATGTTTTTTTGAAGTAAATATTTGTGATATCATATGGTGGAGGTATAAGGATTGATTTGACTACCATTAGTGATTTATTTAAGTTGATAGTATTTGTGCATTGATTTGATTAATATTAAAAATATATGATCTAGAGTTTGAGAACAAATTATACATCATTATTGAATAAAATTAGAAACATATGTGCTAGGGTTTGAGAATAAAGTTGTGCATCATTGTTGAATGACATTGAAACATATGTGCTAGGGTTTGGAAATAAAGTTGTGCATTATTATTGAATGAATTTTAAAATATACTAGCAAGGGTTTGAAATCAAAATGGTACATTAAATTTGAGTCATATTGGGGATGAACTTGCAAGGGTTATAGACCAATCATGTGAAGAAAATATGTGCATTAGTTTTGAGTGATATTTGGAATAAACTTACAAGGCTTATAGAACAATTTTGTGAGTTAAATCTATGCATTAGTTTTGAGTGATATTGGGAATAAACTTGCAAGGTTTATAGACCAATATTGTGAATAAAATGTATGCATAGGTTTTGATTGATATTGAAAATGAAAATGAAAGAGTTATAGATTGGATTTGTGAATTCAATTTGTGCATCATCATGATTGAATTTGGGAGTATATAAAAAATGATAGACTTGTGCATTATTGATGATTGATTGTATGAGTAGATGAGAAGGATGTGTGCATTGTTATTGGTTTTAAAGTAAAGTTACAAATCAATAAATACCAGGTCAATTATCAAGTGCTAGACTAGAGCTACATTTAAAATGTAAGAAATATGAGACATGTGAAAATAACTAACTTAATGAATGTGAAGAACATATTGAGTATTTTTTAGTGCATATCATTATCTATATGTTCAAGAGGTTAAAAAAATTCTAGGTAGAATATGTCTATACTACTTTAGTTGAGGAAAGCACTTTGAAGAATAGATAAAGCCCTTGATGACATCATTATCCAAGATAGATAAACAATTTTTGTATACAAGGTTTAGAATAAAGTTGAGCAGTTTTTATGAGTGGGTTGAGAAGGATTTTTGAGTAGAGTTGTGAGTAGGTTAGAGAAGAGTTGTGAGTAGGTTTGAGTAGTTTTTGGGAGTATATTTAAGAAAGACTTGCATGTAGGCTTGGATATGATTTGAGCAGATTTTGGTGAGGCATATTTGAGCAGGGCTTTAGTAGGTTGAGAAGATTTTGGTGAGAAGATTTGAGCAAGCCTTTTATGTAGGCTTGAAGAATATTTGAGCAAGCCTTACGTGTAGGGTTGAAGTATGTTTGAGTAACCCTTGCATGTAGGCTTGAAACAAATCTTAGCAAGTATTGTGTGTAGGCTTGGAGTATATTTGAGAAGGTTTTGGTAAGCATATTTGAGCAAGCCTTATGAGAAGGCTTGGAGAAGATTTAAGTAGTTCAGTGAGCATATTTGAGAAACCCTTGTGTGTAGTATTAGAGTAGACCAAAGCAAATGGGACTGGTATCTCCTATGAATAGAGGTCCATAAATCAAAGTAGAGAGGATTGGTGTCTCTTGTGGATAGAGGTCCACAAACCATAGTAGATGGGATTGGTGTCTCCTATGGATAGAGGTCCATAAACTAGAGTAGAGTAGATTGGTGTCTCCTATGGATAGAGTTCCATAAAATAGAGTAGAGGTGATTGGTATCTCCTGTGGATAGAGTTCCACAAACCAGAGCATAGGGGATTGGTGTCTCCTATGGATAGAGGTCCATGAACATGATATGGGATTATTGTCTCGGATAGATGTCTATCAACTAGATTATACGGTATTGTTGTCTCCTATGGGTTGGTGTCCATGAACCAGTAAATGGGATTGGTGTCTCCTATGGATTTTTGTCCACAAAATTGAGAGGGATTGGTGTCTTCTATGTATTGGTGTCCATGAAATTGAGAGGGGATTGGTGTCTCCTATGGATTGGTGTCCATAAACTTGAGTATAGGGGATTGGTGTCTCCTTTGGGTTGGTCCGCATAAAATTATAATAGGGAATTGGTTTCCAAGAGATTTTTTGAGAAAAATTATAAGAAATATTTTCTCTGTGAATGTAGCCCACATTGGGTGAGCCATATTAAATCTATGTCTCTTATGTGTGTGATTATCTATGCATTGTTTCATTATTAAAACTGATAATAATGGATAATATTGCTTTGGAAAAAAAAGTAAAAAGTTTTATCTTATACTGTTCAAACCCCTCTCAGTATAAGCTTGTGTTCTTCATTTCCCCCATGTCTATTGCAACTTCTATCTCAGTTTGCTCTTCTACCTCAACTAAATTAACTCTAGCTTGTTCTTCTTATTTTATTTCTTATGCATGATAGTGTAAACAGTCAAAATATTTGTGCCCTTCCTCACCACATCTATAATAGGTATATTACCTTTATGATCCATCCCAATTTTGTCCTCCACCATAGCCTCTACCTATTTGAAATCCTCCACCTCTTTTATGGTTATATTTATCCTACCCAAACTCTTATTATTTCTTTATAATGTAGTATTCTCCATTATAGGGATTAAATTGACCACACCCATTGTATAGAGGTGATGATGGTCCTTTTCTCACTCCTCTCCTCTTATGTTTCTCTTATACTTTTAATGCTAACTGATATGCATCCTCTACACTATGGGTCAAAAGTATACTTAATTCATCTTGCATGGCATAACTTAATCTATTCACATACCTTGTACCCTTGTGTTCTTCTTATTCTTCATGTCCCACTCGAATTGATAACTTGTAGAATTTGCTAGTATATTCCTCAATGCAATAATCCTTTTGTTTGAGGTTTTGAACTCTATAAAACAATGTTTGGGCATAATATTTGGGAAAGAATTTATCCTTTAACTTTTATTAATTTTACACTAGACCCTAATATTTTCATTTCCTCTTCTTTGTATCTCAATCTATAGATGACCCCACAAAATCAATGCAAACCCTTTTAGCTTCATGCATGCAAGAATCACTTTCTTTTTCTTTAAATGACTTTTACAATTAAAAAATTATCCATGATATTCAACCAGTATATGAACTCCTTTGGTTTTAAATTTACTACATACTCAGGGACATCTATCTTGATCTCATATTTATTTCCTTCCAAATCCCTAAGTATATATCCTTAAACTCTTGCTTCTTCTCTGGTTCCTTCTCAACATGAACCTTTTTCTTGTTGTCTCCTTCCTTAGTCTCATTATCAAAATCTAGATCTATAAATATTGTGGAATATATTTCCCTCAAATAGATCATCATTCCAATCAACTAAGCAACTTGTACCTACAACTCCTACATATTCCTTTTTAGTTGGTAATAACCTCCTCTTTCTCTCCTCATGTTAATTTGATATGTGTTATTCCAAATAGAAAAATAGGAATATCAAAATAATTGTAATAAACAAGATCACTTTCTCTCCCCTAGAAATATCCAACTTGATCTGATACAAAATGGTGTAAATCCAATTGCAAGAGGTCAAAACAAGAACCTTCAATTACATAAAATGCAATAATTTAAAATAAAACATTAAACCCCTAATCACACAAAACTGTAATACATAGAAATAATCAAAAAATACTTTATTTTCTCATTATTGGATTTCACCCCTATTTAGAATGTGATATCAAGCAAATACATATCTGAAAATAAACCATAAAACAAAGTCCTAAATCTTAAAGCCCTAAATATAAGAAATTACATATTTTTTTATTTTCTTAGCAATTTCCTCTTTTAGTGCCAAAACCTAAATCACCAAAAAAAACTCAGATAGCTCCCTAAATTAATATGCACCATTGTATCATATATATTAAACCTCCTAGAAAATATCAAAACCTACCCATACCCATATAAGAAGTTATTCCAAATATGTTTTCTTCTAGATTTTGAAAAATACTAAATCCCATTTTCGATGCACTAGATAAAGGAATGAGAGCCTAATAATAGCCTAAAAAATCATCTAAATGATTAGAATGGTTTATTCATGCCATGCACATCTCTTTATATAGCTCCCTATAAAATTTTAAGCTGATCCAATAGTCATATCAATAGTTATTCCCTCTTAAAGATAGGCTCCTACATCATTTTCTTGTGGTTGAAAAGAACTTTGTTCCTATGAGTTTTTGTGATCAAGCTTAGGAAACTACACTAAAATACTTTTATTCTCCCACTTTTATTTGTGACTAATATGTACTTTACATTACTACCTTGCAACTTCTTTTAGACTCCTTGTGATTCCTACATGTGCTCATGATCTACATACTCTCTCAACAATTTTACTACTATAAGAGGTATAATAACATCCTCAGTATCCACATTCTTTGACATCGTCACATAATAAAATCAATATTCTTTCATCCCTATGATAAATTCCTTAGTTTGCAATAGGCTTTCACTCTACCCTCTTCCTTATATGGTAATAAGACCAATTTTAATCCATTTTTCTAGAATATGTAAGTATTCCTTCCCCCATCATAGATAACCTTCTTGTCATATTTCCAAGGCCTCCACAATATTAAGTGATATGCATCTATTGGAACTACATCATACCATACCTCATCCTTGTAGGTTTTCCCAATTAAAAAATTAACCACATACATCTTATCTACAGTTACCTTGTTCCCTTTCTTGAACCATGATATGTGATAGGAGTACAGGTTCTTCTCATACTTCAAGTTAAGTTTCTCAACCATTTCATTTGAAACCATATTATTTCTACTATAATTATCAATAACCATATTACATAGCTTTCCTTGAAATGTGCATCTAGTACAAAAGATATTTGTATGCAACTAGGAATCACCATCATCATTATATTGTGCTTTCTTCCTCTTTGGAATTATAATCATCCCTCTTTATCATGTGATTTTCTCCCATGTTTGCAACAATTTCTATCTTAGTTTGTTATTCTACCTCAACTAGATTGACTCTAAATTTTTCTCCTTTTTTTCTTGTTTAGGATAGTGCACACACTCAAAATATCCATTCCCTTCCTCACCACATCTATAACATGTATATTGCCTTTGTAGGCCATCTCAATTTTTTCCTCCATCATAGCCTCTATCTCTTCAAAATTCCCCACCTCTCTGATGGTTATCTTGACCCTGTCGAAACTCTTATTATTTTTTTGTACTAGAATATTCTCCCTTTAAGGGGTTAAATCCACCACACCCATTGGCTGGAGGTGATGATGGTCCTTTCCTCACTCCACTCCTCTTATGTTTCTCTTCTACTTTTAATGCTAACTGATATGCATCCACTATACTATGGATTCAAAGCATACTCAATTCATATTATATGGAATAACTTAATATATTCATGTACCTTAGAGCTTTCTATTCTTCTGATTCTTCAAGCCCCACTTAAATTGACAACTTGTAGAATTCGTTGGTGTAGTACTTGATGCTTTGATCCTTTTGTTTGAGATTCTAAATTCTATGAAATAATGTCTGGGCATAATATTTGGGCAATAATTTATCCTTAATTTTTTTCTATTTTACACTAGACCCTAATATTTTACTTTCCTCTTACTTACATTTCCTTATGTATATGATCCTACAAAATCAATGCATACCTTTTAGCTTCATGCTTGTAAGATTCACTTTCTTTTCCTCTCAAAGGCTTTTACACTTAGATAAATTCTCCATGCTATTCAACCAGTCCATCAACTCTTCTAATTTCAACCCTATTGCAAACTCAAGGACATCAATCTCGATCCCATATTTATTTCCTTCCAAAGCCCTAATTAGCCTACCCTCAAACTCTCACTTTTCCTCTGGTTCTTCTTCAACATGAACCTTTGTCTTGTTGTATCCTTCCATAGTCTCATTATCAAAATCTAGATTTATGAATTCTATGGGATATATTTCCCTCATATAGGCCATCATTCCAATCAACTAAGAAACTTGTACTTACAACTCCTATGTATTCATTTTGATTTGGGCATAACCTCCTCTTTCTCTCATGCTAATCTAATCTGTGTTATTCCAAATAAAAAAATAAGAATAGCAGAATAACTATAATCAAAAATATTACCTGCTCTCCCCCAACAATATTCCACTTTCCTTGATACCAAATGGTGTAAATCCAACTGCAAGAGGTCAAAACAAGAACCTCCAATTGCATAAATTGCAATAAATAGAAGCAAAGCAGTAAACCCCCAATCACACAAAACTACAATACATAAAAATAATTGAAAAATAATTTATTTTATCATTCCTATATTTCACCCCTCTTTAAAATGAAATATCAAGGTAATATATATCCCAAAATAAGTCCTAAAACAAAACCCTAAATTTTAAATCCCTAAAGATAGGAAATTACATTTTTTTTATTTTTTTATTTCTTGGCAATTTCATATTTTAGTGCCAAAACCTAAATCACCAAAAAATCTTGGATATCCCCTAAATTAACACACACCATCGTATCATCTATATTAAGCCTCCTAGAATATATCAACACCTACCCATGCCCAAATAAGAAGTTATTCCAAGTATTTTTTCTTCCAGATTTTCAAAAAACACTAAATCCCATTTTTGGGCAACTAGATGAAGGAATGAGGGTCAAATAATAGCCTAAAAAATCATATAAATGATTATAATTATTTATCCACACCATCTCTATCACAATCCAAAAATTACCAAACATAATTTTTTTTTATATTTTTTTTGCAATTACCCTTCAAGGCTACTCCAGTATCCAAGTTTTTAAAATATCTATGAGCATCCATACACTCATTTAGGATTCCACTTATGTTATTATTCCCTTAGTATAACCCATATCTATATCCTACATACTTCTATCTATGTAATATTACTAGGTGAATATCCTTTCCATGCCAAGCTATCCGTCTCATCATATTTGAATGAGCTAACTTGACTTTCCCTTCTTAGTCTATCAAAAAGGACACACTATCTCCACTCTAAATAGATCTCTTAATATAGATAATCATGTGCACCCACTCTTTACATAAATATTTTAATGTAGATATCCCCCTAATTGTAAGGGGCTCAACTATCTATCTGACTGTAAAAGTGAGCTAGTCTTCCCACTATAAGGTCTTCTCTCCAATATAATCCATGGAGTCATTGTATGGTCAACCCTATTTTAATCCAAGTTAAGCCTTTAAAGGTAATATTATCTACTATCTCAAATTTTCTTGATGGATAGCCCTGGAATATCCATAATATTAAAGAATTATCATGTTCACTACTATAATATCTTAATATTACCCAAAATGAGATGCAACAATAGGAATATTAATATCTTATTTTCTATAAATAAGACATTCAATAGGATATTAATATATCATCACATTTCTACTTATGATAAATCCATTATACAATTTAGTTGTATTTGATATAAGCATTACACAAGAGACCCCATTATTTACACAAAAATTAAAGCTAAATCTTCAATATCACAAAGGCCCATATACGATTTGGAATAAAAATATTATCATATTCCTTTTATTTCTATAGATTCATAGGAGTATAAATAGATAAATATTTTAAATCAGCATACATAACTCAGATATGGAAATCCCCTACCATTTAAGGGTTATAGCATATTAAATACGTGATCATAACAACTCTAAAGTTCCACTAAGAAATCCTGCATCAATTCATATTGCAAGTGCACATCACATGTCCCACACATAATAGGAGTCTACTAAAAAAAGGATGCCACAACCAATCTAAAATATATTCATTCTTTTTCTTTCATTGTTCCTATCTAAAGCACCACCAATCATCCACGTTCTTGGTTTTCTAAATCTATATTGCATGAGGAATTTTGGTTGTACTAAAACCATTTAACTAATTACATAGTATTTTTTAGTGCAGTTGAATCCGGATCCTCTTCTTTGGAGACCCTTACCACAACACACTATGTTATAATAGAAAAACCTTCACAAGAAAACAACTTAAAGCATAGAGGATAATAAGCATATATAAATAAGCAACATTACTCATTAAAATTGAGAAAATTCTCTTTTAATTTCTTTACTAGGTTGACATCTACTCATGAAGCAATGCACCTTAAATAAACAACACATTTATTTATGTTGGAATTTTGTCATATCCATAACGAAATTAATATAATCATTTTGAACACAACAATAAATTACTCTACAAAAACTTCTCGTAAATTACATAAATTTTACCATATCTAATTACAATCATTTGTAATATTTAACAAACAATATAGCAGTTGATATGACTTGATGTTAGAAACTATCTACTCATGGTTTCTCCTTTTTATTCATAAACTTTTACTTACCTTCCTCCATCTACCACACACACTTTTTGGCAGTTGGAAACTAATTAACTTGGGATCTCAAACCCAACCAGTCAACACACTAGTTCTACAACATCTACTGACACTGGTAACACTAACATGGGTTTTCTAATTGGCTTTGTTAATACACAATACATAGAACCAAAAAAAAAATATTGTAAACTAATATCACCACCTCTAATGTTGACTATATAAATCCATATCCCTCGGTCATATTTTAGATGTAATCAAGACCAAATTAAACCATCTACCCAAGAGCAGTACACCATTTTGACCCCACTATAAATCTACCTCAAGAGAAAAATGTTTACCTATTACACACAAATAAGAATAACATCATACTTTAATATAAAATGAATCATTCTTCTATCATCCAACAGAGTTTCATTATCATTGTATTAAGCATAGAGAAGAACAACATCTCAATTAGATATAAAATTACTTATTCTCCTATCATCCAACATAGTTTTATTATCACTGTATTAAGCATAGGGAAGAACAACATCAAAATAAAATATAAAATTACTTGTTCTTCTATCATCCAACATAGTTTTATTATGATCTATGTGGCGGCTTCTGGGCGGATAGCACAGAATACTGTGGCGGCCCTAAAAGCTGGACAACCTGCCCGGATTCATGGCGGCTACCGATTCCACCATGTAAATTAAAAAAAAAAACATAGTTTCATTATCACTATATAAAGAACAAATAAGAACAACATCACATTTAAATATAAAATTACCCATTCTTCTATCATTCAAACATAATTTCAAATATCATTGTATTAAGCATAGAGAAGGACAACATAATATTTAAATATAATGACTCATTCTCTTATCATCCAACATAATTTCATTTGTTTGATTTTTATGAGTATCAAACTAGACTTGGGTTTCTTTTTAGAATCAATACTTACAAAGTAAATAAAAGAACCTAGGTATACAATACTTGGTAATCGGTATGAGCTCCACAAGATGTCTGAAACTTGTAATCCTCTCTTCCAATATCATTTCTTCCTTTGCCCTTTGTCCTTCTTACTCTCTATTTATTTTCTGAGAACCTTCCTCATTTCCCTATATCTCCACTCCTTATAGTGTCCATTAAGGAATAAGAGTAATTACCACTAGGGTTCACATGTTTCTTTCCATATGGAATAGATTTGGCAAACAAACAATCAGCCATGTGAAGTATCCCATGGTCTTCACTATCAAGTGTGAGTGTAACCAAGATTTTGACTATATGCATTACGATTCATAAACAAACTCCATCCAACATAGAGTTCTTTGCTATCAAGTGTGAGTGTAACCAAGATTTTGACTATATGCATTACGATTCAAAAACAAACTCCATCCAACATAGAGTTCTTTGATACTCCACTACAGGGTTGTTTTGATCAATAAATATAGTGACCGCCCTTGGGAGTTAAGAATATATATATATATATATATATATATATATATATATATATATATATATATATATGTATGTATGTATGTATGTATGTATGTATGTATGTATGTATGTATGTATGTATGTAAACACACATAAGCATATAAACATGTATTAACACATTTTATGGTAGCTGAAACATAACACCCATAATGGAAAACCTTCACTCTATTGAATTTTCAAACATCCAAGGTATCAGTCTTATTCTATTCAAGCTAACACCATAAAGCTGAAAAGAAGGGTGTTTTTATTTTATTTCCTCTAAAAGAAACAAAACAACACCATTTCTATCTTTAAATATATTTAAAAATAAATATCCATTTCTTTCTTTGATGGAACTCCCTTTTTAACCAAGAAATCTCTATCTAAAATAGTTATATCAAATGGTAATATCTCAAGAAAATATTATCTATAATAACTAAGTTTTCACCTAAAACTTAATGCATTTTCCCATATAGCAAGTTGTGTAGGAAACTAAGCATGACAAAATCATTCATTTCCACTAAAGACAACATAGCAAATCATGAATTAACTAACAAAATTTTACCAAAAGGAGGTTCATGACATCCTCCCCCTCTTAGGCTTAACATAGTCCAAAATGTTTTAGATAATTCAACATCAATAACAATCACCTATTATTCTCAAATAGGTACGGTAAAAGTAGTTACATGACTGCTACTTTCTCCCAGGTAGCATTTCTATTGGAGTAATGGTTCCATTAGAACTTGCAATGCTCTAGAGTCCATTTCCTCATTGATTTGGAATGAAACTCAAAGATCTTTACTGGTCAAACCTCTATAACCTTTGGATCCACCATATGCAAATTAGAAAAGTCCCACATATGTTCAGTATTAGATACATATTTTCTAACCAATGAAATTTGAAAGGTGTCATGAATCTTCAATAAACTGGGTGGTAAGGCAAATTGGTATACCACAGGATTGATATTTTCTATAATGTCAAAGGGTCCTATAAAATGTGGATCAATTTTTATGGATTTTATAGCACTTTTCTTTTCTCTCACCCTCAGAAATACTCTATCACCCACAATAAAATCTCTTGGTGACCTCTTCAAGTTAGCATAACTCTTCTGATGATCCACAACTCATTTTAGCCCTTATTCAATCATTCTCAATTGTTTCTCTATTTCTTTAACCATACTGGGTTCAAGCATGATATATCCTCTATATTATCCCAAGATAATGGTGTCCTACACCTTATTCCATACAAATATTCAAATGGAGCCATGCCTAGGATCAAATGGTGACCGTTGCTTTAGGTAAATTCTATCAAGTAAAGGTAATCTTCCCATCAATTTTTTTTTATCCATACAATACATGTAAAGCATGTCCTCTAAAATATGGTTTAGTCTTTTAGTTTACCTATTAGTTTTTTGGTGATAGGTATAACTGATGTTTATTCTGGTGCCAATGACTCAATGCAAAGCTTACTAAAACTTGGATGTGAATCTTGAGTCCCTATCTAAAATGATCACTTCTAGAAAACCATGGACTATTTCTTTGAAAAATATTTTAGCCACAACCACGACATCATCCTTGGTATTTTTGGGTATAAAGTGTGTAACCTTGGTCAGTTTTTCAACCATAACTAGGATTACATCATGTTATAATCTCATAATTGGCAACCCTACAATAAAATCCATCAAAATCACCTGCCATTTCTATGTTGGTACATCATGGGGGTACAATAGTCCTATAGGATGTCTATTTTCTACCTTTGCTTTATGAAAAATTCAATTATTTCATTCTTCATTCCTAGATAATATAAATGTTTCTTCATATTTTCTCTCATTTTGCTCCTCCTATATGAGTAGAATATGGAGATATATGAGCTTCATTCATGATCATTTTCTTCAAATTACTAGTATTCATAACTACTACCTATAGGCTCAAAAATACCACATACTTAGAAAATTTGGTAACATTGGCTAAGTGTTGAGAAAAACCTCAAGAGCAGTGTTAAATTCCATTGGAGTGTAAAATATATAGTCAACACAATTAAACAAGGCCCAACAAAAATTGTAGTAGCGGAATTCAAAAGGGTAACTTCAACTCGAGGGTAATTTTCGTGTTGGAAAGCAATTTTAAAATCCATTGGAGTGTAAATTCCATGGTTGAAATAGTCAAACACTACATAGAAGAAATTTGAGTGGTATAAATTTTAACAAGGAATGGCAAGGTAATGTTGAAAGTCCACCAAGAACCAATGCAATATTAAAATTTTGTGATCAACATGGTCAAATGGCACCCAAAAAAAATTAAAATAGCATAATAGAGATAAAATACTATGGATGACGAGGTAGGTTTATACAGATTTTGCAAATATTTTTCTATTAATACACAAAGATGGAATTTTATGGTCAAATCAACCAAACCCAATCCAGTGGAAGTTGAATGAGTGAATTCTATAGAAAGACATCGATTACTGTAGAGCTCTCATTCCATGGTCAAACTGGTCAAACCTAACCATTGCCTTAGGATGGTGTAGAAAGACATCAATTGCCTTAGGATGGTGTCTTCATATTTTGTGAGTTTACTCTATGAATTCATTTCTGCTATTGCTATTATGGTTAGTCAATTCTACTGATATTAGATTGCTAACTTGGAGCAAATTTTTCCAACTTATAGAGAGCTAATTTTTTGTTAGTCTAAAGGTTGATCTAATTTTTCTATTTGGATTATTAACATTTTAGATATTTTAAATAGTTCTCTAGGTGTCTTAATTATTCTTTAATGATGAATATGACTGGTTTTGAATAGTTTTAGTCTTAAGTATGGCATACTGGAAATGTGACTGATCACATGATTATTGATATTTTTCAATGTTGTTAGCTTTATCTAGCCATTATTCATTCAATAATTTTCTAACCCTTTATCTCATTTCTATCCCTAAACTTACATTTTTTAATGGAGCTTCATTGAGTGAACACCAATTAGTTGACAAGGTATACCAACCTACTCTAGAGGTGAAATTGAAGCAATATTTAATCCATCCAATATTGGGGTTTGAGTTGTGATTAGTAGGTGTGCACCTTCAAGAAAGTCATAGATTCATAGTCATAGTTCATTTTTTCCTTGATGTCAATTCAGACCCCAATAGTTTTGGCACACCTAGTGGGATCCTAAAGACACACTATCTTTTTCCCTACCCCTTTATTTATTTGTTAATTTCTAAAGGAATCAATATTTAGTGAATTATCTTGAACTCATTCAGTGGAGAAATTAAATTCACTTGGTGACTCCCTAAGTGCAATAATCTAGAAAATCCACCCTAGTAGATCATATTTTTCATGAATACTAAGTCATTTTTTAAAAATAATTATGAAACTGTTATTATTTATGAGTTTCCCTTGAGAAGCTCCAATTTCATAAGAATTTTATTTCCAGACTCATTGGCAGAATAAATCCCATCTCAAACACCCCCTATGGAACACCCAAGACCAATTCCACAAAGAATCCCACCTAGAATGACTTGACAGGTTAATTAGAACTAACCCCCATTGAATTATCCCATTTGGGATACTTCTAGACTACTCAGACTTTCTAATATGCATTCCATACCCCAAGTTGTTACAAAATACATACCCACATTTGATGGTGCTAGAAATAATGCATATGAGCATTGTCAAGACATACTGAACTTAGCAGCTATTCACAATATCAAGAATCAAGATGTCATAGTTAGGCTTCTAGCCATTTATTTTATATGAAAGATCCTGCACTGGTTTAGAACCTTAGAAGATAAAACCATTTCCTCATGGGAAAATATAGTTGTTCCTTTTTTAGAGTAATTCAATGAGTTAATTGATCTATTTTTCCTTCTAAACCAATTTATAGCTATGGAAAAACATCAGCATGAGCTAGTATTTGATTTTAACTTGAGGTTTAGCAAAACCTAGAAGAGGATTCCCCTTGAGGCCAGACCAATGACATATTTAGGATATATGTATTAAATCATATCCCTTGGGATAGACCTAGGGCTAATAATTTAGTAATCTGGTATAAACACCTTACCACCGGTTTACTAGGCAACTTTCCATGCAGAAAATGTATTAATTATTGTAGGAAGACTTCCACTAAAAATGGTAATGTCTTACTACTCTGATATTCCTCAGTTCCCACCAAAGTATCCACTCATTCATATATGTATCCTCCATCAGCCCCACATGCAAATCCATCATTTCCTTCAAATATAGCTACTATTGTCCCTTTTCCTTCTCTTCCATATCAAAATTCCAAAGAAGTGTCTATATTACTGGACATCCAGAGCACTCTAAAATTTCTCAATTATAATTTTAATGTAATTAAGAAGCAAGATATGAAGATATTTCAATGAATAAGGTTCCTCTATATTAATAAATGTCAGAAGCCAAGTACAAGTGGTAGTGCAAGTACTAGATTCATTATAAATAAAGCAAAGCAAGAATTCAAACTTGAAATTAGCTTGGTCAATATTTGGTGCTTATTTTGCAATGATCCATGTGATTTTGAAACCTTTATGATATACCAATATCATGTGCAACAAGAAATGGAAAAGTTTGAAAGGAATTAGAAGGAGAGAATTAACATGTTGTGGTAGCACGATCAAGTCAGGACTGGATAAGATTTTCTTGTAGAAGAACAAGACTCTATTATGACCAGGTCTGAAAATAAGTCTTTGCAAGTAAACTCATAGAAAATGGGTGGTTTTCAAGTGCCTCAAGAGAGCCATCATCACAAATCAATGATAATTTTCCCATTCTGCAAGCTATTTATAAAATTAATACAGATCCTAGGAGACAATAAAAGGAGGTAAACACTCCAAGAGGAGGTGAAAAGGATAAGAGTAAAAAGCAAGAAAGCGCTAAGAAGGAAGCCCAAGAAAAATTGAGTTTTCCTTCCATTACAAAAGGTCAAATAATAGAGGTTGTTTAGTAGTACAAAAGAAATTTTGGGAATTAAAAAAAAGGTATGAAATGCCTTACCCAATTTAGGATGAATACAATATTATGGATGAATTGAAAATATTTCCATCTAGAGCAAGCTTGTGTGATACACTTTTTCTCCCTAGTCAAATAGATTTGTTAAAATATTCTCTACATAAAAAATCCTAAGGAAAAGAAACCACCATAGTTTTCAATTTGGCATAAGATAAGGAAAATATGTCTCCCACCACCCTAAAGAACAAGCCTCCTTTATTCTACATCTCTCTTAGATTGGAAGGATGGGTAGTTCATAATTGTATGATAGACTCAGGCACCTCAATGACTATTATGCCAAAAAATAGTTTGTGACAATATGGGCATGAAATACACATGGTCATGTCAAGGAGTATTGAAACTTGATGATACCCTGGTTAAGACTATAATAGTTATAAAGGATGTATTTATGAGGTTGCATAGAGCTCCGAAGGTGACCATAATCCAAGAAATCATGGTGGTTGATCATGAACCATACTTTGGCATATGCCTTTCAAGAGAATTCACTACCAAAATGGGAGGATATATGTATTTATAATACTCTGCCATGATATTTCCCTATAAATGTAAGAGGATAAATATAACCTTAGAGAAGACTGTATCTTTCCATATTGAAAAAATTGAAGAATATTTGTACAATCATTCAGTGATGGAAGAGCTAGAGCTAGTAGATGTCCTAGAAGATTTACAAATTGAATATTAATTTTCCTTCAAGGATGATTATGGCCTATAAAAAATAGGGTTGTGTACATACAATATTTTCTTAGAGGTAGAAAATAATATCCCTACCATATCTAATCAGTCACTCAGGAAGATGGAGGTTTAGACAATGCATTTTGATGGAGTAAGGTACAAAAAACAAAGTTAGAGCCAGTGTAGTGTTGAAGTCTCCTTCAAAAGGGGTGAAGATTTTTTCTTTTAGATTCACATGGGCTTGTACAAACAACATGACAAAATATGAAGCTCTATGCTTAGGATTGATGCAAGCAAAAAAATTGGGAATCAAAATATTAGACATTTATGATGACTCACAGTTGGTGGTCAACCATGTTATGGTAAAGTGTAGCAGTAAACATCATTATATGAATACATATAGGAACAAAGTATGGCACTTGATGGAATAATTTGATGCATTAAATCTCCATTTTATCCCTAGAAGACAAAATATAGTAGTCAATGCTTTGGTCGTTAAGGGCTCTAATTTCAATCTCTCCTCAAACCTAGGGTCAACTGTAGGTAAACAAGTCAAATTAGTCTTAAGACCTATATTTCAAGATAGATAATTTTTTTGGCAGGTCTTTGAGAATGATGATCAGATAACAAAATTTTTAGTTAGATAAGCTTCCTCATCCAATGTGTAGGAGGAGCTTTCCCAAGAAATAGATCAACAAGATATTATTCAGTTGAAGAATAATCACATTCCTATAGGCCTAATCACATTGGAGAGATTTTTAATAATGATGATGGAAATATATCAAGGACTATGAAGTTATATGATACAATATGCAACAAAGTTAAAATTGAATAGAAAAAGATCAATGTTGGAGTAAGTTTCTCCCTGAAATAAGTAGAGGGAGTTAAGGCACTTTGTTTTAAGTACCCAGACATTATTGCTTGGTCATATGAGGATCTCAAGGTTTATGATAAGGTCATTCAACATACCATTGAGCTAGAGTGTGAAGCAAAACCTTTCAGAAAAAGGAAAAGGCCTATCAACCCCAAAATTGAAGCCATAATGAGGTAGGAATTGCTCAATCTTCTTAAAGGGGAGATAATTTATTCTATAAACAATTCCACATGGGTTGCTAACTTAGTCCCAATAAGAAATAATAATGGAGATATTCACCTATGTGTGTATTTTTTAAACTTGAACAAAGTGTCACTCAAATAGCATTATCTACTTCCCCATATGGATCAAATTGTACAGATGGTGTTAAGAGTAGAAATATAATCCTTGCTATATATATTTCTTGGATGCAAATTAGATTTTGTCAAGAATGAAGAATAATTCAAAACAACCTTCAACATTAAGTGGGGTACATTTGCTTATAAGATAATTCCATTTAGCCTATCCAATGTAGGAGCTACATTCCAACGGGCCATGGACTATGATTTTGGTGAGCTCATTAATAAGATCATTTTTATTTATCTGGATGATATGAATATGTTTTCTCAAATAAAGGAATCACACCTGGAGCATCTAAAGAAATTTTTCCATAAGTACAAAGAGTTTGGCATCTCCCTCAACCCAAAGAAATCATTGCTTGATGTCCATGAATGAAATCTATTGGGACATGCAATATTCAAATAAGGAATGGAAATTGACCTGGATAGAATAAAATCAATTCTAGCCCTCCCCCTTGCTATAGATAAGAAAGGTTTATAGTCCTTATTTGGGTAGATTAACTTTGTGAGAAATTTCATCTCAAACTTTACTCAAGTAGTCAAGCCTATCTCAGAGTTTCTCAACAAAAACATGGATTTCAAATGGACTGAGAAAATAAAGCAAGCCTTTGAGGCTATAAAGCAAGCAATTGTACCTACACCAATATTTATAAATAATCATTTTAGAAAATATTTTTTTCTATATGCCTATGGATCTAAGGAAATCTATGCATTAGTACTCACTCAAAAGGATGAGAATACCCCATTTTATTCTGGATTTAAAATTTGCATGAGTATCAAACCAAATATAATTTCGTTTGGAAGCAAGTATTTGTAGTAATGAAATCCTTAAAAAAATTTAGGTAGTACTTGGTTCAAAGTAAGATTTTGATCTATGTGGTACATCTAGATGTAATCAATTGTATCCTTCAAGTAGAACTGGGTGATAAAAGGGTTGGATGGATTACTAAAATACAAGAATATGATGTAGATACCCATCATGCCAAGTTGATCAGAGGAAGGGCATTATTCCAGGATCTTACAACTAAAGCAGATTAAGAACATACAGTAGCCTACCAATGAGCAGAAGATGATCATAGTGATAGTTTTCTTGAAATATCAGATTGTGTGGATCAATTAATAGTATATTTCTATATAGGAGTATGTCCATAATGCCTCACTACAATATTTGAATTATGTATTTATTCCTAAAGGATTATACAATAGGAACCTAGATGGAGTAATTCTAAGATTTCTAAAAGATAATGAAAAACAAAAGGTCATTGAAGAATTTCATGGAGACCTACTAGGATGTAACTTATTAGGAAGAGTAACTGCTATGAAGATACTAAGGGTAGGATACTACTAGCCCACTATCTTTGCAAACACTTTCAAAGAAACTAATTCTTGTGATAAGTGTCAGAGATATGTGGGAACGACCAAGAATGTAATATTTTTGCTCAAATCAATTTAGGTGGAGGAGCCTTTTTAAAAATGGGGGTTCAACTTTGTTGGATTTATTAACCCAAATTCATTGGTAGGTCATAATTTCATTATTACTACCACTGATTACTTCACCAAATGTGTTGAGGCTATCCCAACCAATAAGTCATATCAAGAAGTAATGATCGAATTTCTATAAATTTTGATCACAAGGTTTGGAATTATAGAGGCACTAGTGAGTGACAATGGCCTATATTTTATAGGTGCAAAATATAGCAAGTTTACCAAAAATTATAGCATATGTATAAATAATTCTTCTAACTATTACCCTTAGGGAAATGGACTAGCAAAATACACCAATAAAAACTTGCTCAAAATTCTAAAAATGGCAATTGAAGAGAACAAAATGATTTCACACTTATTACTTGATCAAGTTCTGTGGTTGTATAGGATCACTATAAAGAGGTATATAAATACATCCCATTATTCATTAGTTTATGATAAGGAAGTTTTTTTGCCTAATCATATTAAGATACCAGCTTTAAAATGTGCCAGCCAAGATCAAGAGATCGATCAAAATCCACTAGAGGCTAGGTTGATACATCTACTAGAATTGGAAGAATAGAGAAATCAAGCATATGATAATTTCCAAAAATGCTCCATGAATACAAAAGAGTGGTTTGAAAAGAAATAAAAATTCAATAAGTTTAATGAAAGATATTTTTTTCTAATATGGAATGTAGAAAAGGCTAAACCAAGCAACTATCAAAAATTTGATTCCTTCTAGGAGGGACCCTTCAAGATTATTGAAATAAAAGAGAACAATACCTTTCAACTTCAATATGAGGAGGTAAATATACAACCCATTCTGGTTAATGGATATTATCTCAAACTATATTTTAATTAAAAAAAATTTCTAGTTGTAACATATGTACATATTTTTTATTATATTTTATTTATTGTTTCCTAGAAAATCTAAAAAGAGTGTTATTTTTCACTTTTAAAGTTATACTATGCTATTCCATGAGGAGGTAATGCAAAGAGAATTTTTTTGGTCAAAAAAGTCAAACTAGCTCCAGAAAAAATCAATTCAACAAAATTTTGAGCACTTGTACAATTTTACAAAGAGAACATGACTCCTGATGGTGCCTAATGTCAAAGCAGTTTCAAAATACATAGTAAAACTATTCAAATGGTGCTCAACAAAATTTAGAATAGCAAAATTCAGAGTCCAAAATTTTCATGGGGCCATAAATCCATCAGTACTTCCTAGACATAGTTCTCAACTTGGTCAAATTTACCATTGTGTAAATGCAACTAGCAAAATTACGAAGAAAATACCAAAAGGACCATGTAACTCTTAAATGAAAAAAATTAAGGAACAACAACCATAGTGTTAAGATCCACTGAATACGAGAGTCTACCATGAAAAGAAGGAAATAAATGCACCTTGTGAAGTTTAACAATGGATAGTTTACCATCATATGTTGCGAGTTCCATCCAATAAGCTATGTATACTTCACTTACAAGACACGCTTTGCAACATGTGATTCACTCATTTGAAATCATGGGAGGTGACTATCTACTCATCTCCATTAATGGTGGAGTACCCGAAGATCTATTTAAATGAGAAAATTTAAAATTTAGTTATTTTTTAATAATTTGAGCTGAATAACCAGATCACTATTAATAAGGGATTTTTGTATACTCCTAAGATAGTAATTTGTAAGGCAAAAGCAACTCATAATCTAAAATGGCATCATCTACAACAAAGCAAGTTGGGCAATCTAGCAAGGTCTAAAGACCAAATTACATGGACAAGAAGGTAGGGGTTGTAGAAATAAAGATGACATATGTAACCAAAGATTGCTTGAGGAGAGGATACAAGTTCAAATTAATTAAGGTAGAGCCTCTTATAGACCAATGTATTAGAGCTATGTATTCCATTATCTCTTATTATATATGTGATGCAGTCCATCCTTACCCAGAGCTAGTCTTCACCATGGCCAAATTTTATGACCCTACAACTAGGTCAGTAAGAAGGTTCCACGATAAGGTCTTGTTTCATATTACTGAGCAAGCTAAGTATAGAGTAGCAAGCTAAGTATTATACCCTGAATAATTGTAGTCAAAATGGAAGCCATTTTAGGTTCTGGGTATACATTTAGTTTAAAACCATTAATTCCAAATAAACCCTACCAACAACTATTCCCACTAAGGAATTATCATATCCTGAGTTGTACTCCATGTTAGTTGTGATAGTTGACCTAGAGTATGATTTGGAATTAAGAGAATGGTATTTGGATACTACATATTGTATCTCAAATACTAAAATGTATATGACACAACTAAAATATAGTGATAATACCTCAATTTACTTCAATTGTCCTGTGTTCCTCGCCAAGAGAATGCATGAGAAGTTGTTGGCCATGAAGGAATATGAAGAGAATATATCATTCAGACATTAATCTAATTTAAATTGGATATTCTTCAATGCCACTAAATATGATAATCCTAGGATATTATTGGTTCACAAATATGTAGATAGACATCTATTGCTAACCTATTATTGGACTAGGTTGCTGAGCAAAGCAAATTCCTATTATACTTTCAACTATGAACTTTTGGGACCGACTTTATGAGTTATGTGCATTAGTTACCCTAGGCTAGCCCTAAAAATAGAGAATAAAATAATATACAAAGGGGCTAAAGAGGGATATTGCTACATCCTAATAGAGAGCACTATCATCAGATTGTATGATTTCATAGAGAAGCCCTTCCTGTTACCACATTACATCACTCATAACATATTCACAATAGAATATTGTAGGCAAGTAGACTAAATAAACTATAAGCTTTGTTCTTGGAATAAGAGTAAAGTGATAGTTGATTACTATTTCAATGAAGGCAATATCACTATTTGGAAAAAATGGCAACATGAGCAAATCACTACAACCTTGAAAAAATTAGGTTTTTTCCAGCTCCCTTAAAGGTGTGGATATGACCCAGATGATTTGTTTATGGAAATAATTAAAGAGCTACATGGAGAGAAAGCAACTAATTTTGTAAAATCAAAGCACTCACACATAAATAAGTATAGAAATAATAAAGAGCAGTCCCCTCTCCAATGGAATGTGAATGCCATGGAACCGCTTCCACCCTGGAGAGATCACGATGAGCATGTGAATAAGAATGACCCAATCAAAAGTTCTCATCAGCTCGGTGATGCTAGAATCAAGGATATGGGAGAAACCTATTGTGAATAATAAATCAAGTAACACCAATACACAAGATAAAATAATAATAAGTACAATAATATAAAAATATTGCACAAGATAAACTTTTTATTATTGCAAAAGGATCTTAAATTTTACAATCAATATACCTCAAATGTGGGGGTTTTACAATACTTATTTTGATACCAAATTATAGATACTAGGGTTATCTAAAACCCTAGTTGAAAATAATTCTTGGTGTCTTTGCACTTGTCTTCGATCCCAATGAGGTTGTGGGTGGGATTGTGTATCCTAAAATGCACCACCCTAACTTCAATAGTTTCCAAATGTATGATTCTTATACCTACAATAAAAAAAAAATTAGTAATACTTTTGAGGACTCCATAGTGTGAGGCCATTAGAAAGATAAAATAACCACTAAATCCTAAATGTTGTAATATATAAATTGAAAACAAGGTGCAATAATATGAAAATGAATGCAAATAAATTTCTTACCTTGTCACTGGAAACTTATACGTCTGTTTCTATAGATGAGGGTTGTGAGGATACCTGAACGATGCTCGAGACTATGGAACTATAGATTTGTTAAAGGAAATACCCACAGGTATCTTGTAATGGTGGCAGATGAAATAGGGTATACTATGAATGTGGTAGATACACCAGGACATTCTATGATGATGATGGATGCACCAAGTCATTCTATGATGATGGTGGATGCACCAGGGCATTCAATATCTGAGGAAGATGTTACAGAATCAGGTTTGGTTGTGTAGATTATGCGGTGGTTCATGTGGATGATGTGAGGGTGATGATGGAGGGTATGAATGACGGTGTGAGGACTAAGGTATAAGTATTTAATGATATCTTAGAATTCTTTGTGAATATTCATCAACAAAATTCAACTTCAAAAGATCAAGTCTTAAGGGTTCAAGAGATTCAAGTGATCTCAGGGCTATGAGTCATAAAAATGACTCATTTTTTATAATATTCCCTTAGACATGTTAGGGTTTTGATGACACAAATGTGTAGCCAATATTATAACATGAAGAAGGATGGAGATTAAATTTGGATAAGTGGCATGGATTGGGGTGGATGGATGAGATTAAAACATGGAAGAGGGCTAGCATTAATTCATATATATATAATATATAAAATACTAATATTTAAATATATATTAAAAAATACATACATATATATAATGGATGATTGTGACTGAAAGGCATGGATGTATGACAAGTGGATAGATTTTGGTGTCTACAGATACCCCTTTTTATATTGTGTTGTGTGAAACACAATGCAATGCATAAATACGAGACACCTGGTTTGGCCTGATGCAAAAGTAACTTTCTTTCCTTGGAATGAGAAGATGATCTTGAAGATAAAATAATTTTGAATATGTAGCTTACCCCCTCAATTGGTTAATCTCACAAGCCAAGAATAAATCTCACAAGCTAATTGATAAAATTATGTGGTGAAAATGTAATTGAATGGTATAAGTGTAAATGTATAATGTAAATGTAGATGATATGAATGATGTAAAATGATGATATTAATGATGTAAATGTATTCCATTTTTTCCTCAACGGAGAAAGGGGTTTGTTTTGAAATGCAAGTGCATCTATTTTTACCCCAATAGATAAAGGATTTTTGCCAAGTGTGAATGCCATAATCATTTGAAATGTATCCCCTTGTGGGAAATCAAAATCAAATGTGGTTACCCCAAGTTTAGGATGATTCCATGTTGTTGAAGAAAGTGTCTTTTAATGTCATTGAAATGCAAATTGATAAAAATGCAACAAAAGAAAGAGTCAACCTTCGAGGACCGACTAGTTACTGTAGGATAACTCCCACAATTAGAACCAATCAACCTAGTGAGGGCCTATCTCTATGATGACTGCAAATGTAAAATAAAATATGAGTTATGATTTTGTCCATGTTTCAAGCCCCACAAACAAGGCCATCAATGACAGTTGTTGAGCAAATTAATCTAGCATAGTTTCACTCAAAATGTGAGGGACCAAAAGTTATTTTATTTTTTAACAAGGATATATTGGATGATGAATATGACCAAGTGTCCTTATGGTGATTTAATCATCTTACCAAATTGCATGGATAACCAATCATTGCAAGCACCAAAGAGATATAATAGACCACTAGATACGAGGTTCACTTGAATTTGTATATTAACTTGAAAAATGTACAAATGTAATTATTGATGAATGAAAATGATGGCAAAATGTATATTTGATGATGAGAATGATGATTATGGTAATTTTATAAAAAATTGGACCATTTTGATGCATTTTTAAAATTTAAAATATGACTTTACGTCTTTTGGTCACAAGCAAAAATTATGCACCCAAATCAATTTTTGTTTTCGCAAAACGTGATATGATGATGAAATGAATGTATGGATGCAATTTGGAGTGATTTTGTGGAGGTAAGCTACCTTTTTTGGATCATTTTTGTCTTTTTCATAAATTTTGATGCTAAACACCAATAAGCATCTAGTGCATATGTAGATGTTGGATAGATTTTACCTCTTTGTGAATGTAGGAAGACATCCTAATGCACCTATGAATGCCCATGGGCATTCTAGTGCAGAAAAAATAGCTATAAATGGCTTGTAGAGGTGAAATAAAATTTATTATTATGTTTGTGAATTCTATAAGCTACGTCTGAGGGACTGACTGAAGTGAAGTGGAGTGAAGGAGTGTGGTTGTATGGGAGCTATGATGATGAAGGGTGAATATGTAGTAGTAGGATCTGAGGTGTGTGTGGCTAAGGTAAGTGTCCTTGACACTTTTTTTTTGGACTTGTGTAAATTTTTTGTTTTTTTTATTTATGCAAATGAATGTGACTTTTATGTAATTGCTTTTTGAATGTGTTGTGTTGTAGTTGAGGATTTTGGATTCTTGGCATCTATTCTCACCTATCATACTAGTGGTTATAAATACACTATAGAAGGAGGAGGCAGATGAGACTCCTAGATATTGTAAATGCCTTTGAACTAGCAGTCTAGGGAGACAAGCAAGGGACATAGTAGAGCGATATCCAGGGCTTGGAGGCCATGGAGATGGTATGGATGATGCTATAGATGATGTTCCAAAGAGAAATCTAGGATAGAGTGAGGAGGATTGGGTGAGTCTTGAGTAGTTGGTGGTAGAGCAGGATGTAGTGATAGCAGCTCGAGTTTTGGAGGTAGCAGCTTCAGATGCAAAGATAGCTCACCTGCAAGAGGATCTAGAGGCACAACCGATGATAGATGGTGGTGAGGATAGGATCATGAGGATCTAGGTAGAGTTACTTTAAAGGTACCATACTTAGATATATGATGTACTATACCTTCAATATCGATATGGATATATACGGTTGTTGTAGGATCTATTGATAGAGCACCATATTGGGCTTCTAGATCCACCCTCCTCATCTATATTCAGGTTTGTTAGACATAGCAATTCTAGGCATACCTCTAGGTATATGGCTCCTTCAAGTTCATAGGGGTCCTCTTATAGTAAGGTTATGCATAAGGAGTTGGACTCAAAATGTACTTATAAAAAAATGGTGAATTCTAATAAAAATCGGGGTGAATCCTAAGCAAATCAAATCAATCATCTTCACACTAAAATTTGGGGTATTTGAAGATATAAAAAGTAAGGGACTAATTGGGACAAATTTTGACCTATTAATTCATATTATAACTTCAAAAAAATACCACCATTATATAAGTATCAAAAATATCTTTCCAATGAGTACAAATATGCCTATATTTGGATATATTGTGGTGAATTAAACCTAAGAAAAAATTGGTCCTAAAAATTTCAAGTGAATGGGCTGACATTGAGGGTCCTCATATTGACCAATTTCCAATTTTGAGAATCCTAATATTCACCCAATTTGTGAATATTCACCACTATGCATAACCATGTCTTATAGGCGATAGCTAGTGCTTAAATGCACTTTTTATATATGAGCCTTGGTGATTCATTGTATATAGCCTTTGGGAACTCATTTTACATGCGATATATATATATACTTGGCTTTTACTTTACATGTTATGCTTTTGTGTGAATGGTTTTGTGTAAATAATTTTGTGTGGATGCATGCATATATGTGTGATGTATGATAATGCAATGATAATGTGTTATGAATGCAAATGCATTGATCCTCTAATGATAATTTATAGTGTCAATTTTTCTTGACAATGTATAGCATTGTTGTTTAATCAAGGTCACCAAACTAGTGGTATTTGATATGGAAGACTCATGTAATATTATGGATGTTGACATGGAAGAAGACATGGATGTTGGTATGGAAAACCAAATGTTTTATAGAGACTCAGATATACTAGTGATATTAAACAAACTCGGCAAATACTACCTAATTTCTTTAAGACCAAATGTGTGTGCAGTGAATTCATTTACCGAATCATGATTATGGTAATGACTTGAGGCAATAAAGAACCAATGTGTGTGCAAGTGAGTTCATTAACCCATATTGAGTCAATTGAGATGAAACATATTATGGATGAGACCAATAAGCTAGCTTGTCCTTATGTGTGGTCATAGGTCTCTTTAAAATATACATGTCACCACGCATGAGTGTACTCCACTCCCAGTCAAGCATCTATATCCTCGATGGAGACTAAATCCATAGTCCAAGAATTTTATCTCTAAGCTTTAGGTATTTAGACTACCTAACCATATGACTGGAAATGTAGTTCTATCTTTACAATCTAAGGATATATGGTGTGTGATGTATAAAATATTTAGAGTTTTGGGTATTTTTCCATACTCTTTCTTTTATTTAGAAATTGTGATAGTGGTGAAAACCACTATTTTTGTGGACTATGTGCATGATGGGACAAACAAGGAATACCCTATTTGCTTCAAGGTTCAACCCAAATATGGTTTTATCCCTTTTTGACACAATATGTTTTTAATATGTGTGATTGTGTTTGGTTCAAGAATGTTAGAATCATGTCTCAAAACTCAAAATTTTCTTAGTGAAAATGTGTCTTGGTCCTAAATAAAACTCGATATGTATTGGAGGTTGTTAAAAACACTAGGAGTGGCTGAGTGACCATTAAAATCTAGGTATTATGGACATGTGGATTGCAAATGATAATTTGGAATGGTGCAATAAAATGGATGATGATTTGAAGATGGCCCTGATTAAGGCAACATGACTTTATTTGATCAATTATTGTCTAAACTGAATAAATGATCCCTAATATGAAATGTGAAATGTGTGAATATGGTTGTGAACAAAATGCAATTTGTAAAATGTAATGTGTGTAATACAAATTTGTTGTTGTTTTTCATTTTTATAATGTGTGAAAAGCAAATTATGAAATAAAATGTGTAAAATACTATTTTGCTTTTGTGTATTAGCCATGTATATATACATATATAAATCACATTAAGCATAGAATGCTCTCAAGTGGATAATATTAAGTGGTTTGGGTTCTTCAAATCCCTCTATACTGGCAAGCCTATACATTTGTTTACCCACTTTTTGAGTAAACAATGTATGAACCTAACCAATTAGCCACAAATCTATCATGAATATATGGAAATGCATTGGTGTTTTGTTGATTCTCTTTAATAATAAGATATCCTACCTGGAATTCATGTAGATAAACTTTGGCATTGTAAGCATGATTTAGTCGATCTTTATAAACTCATAAATGCTCTAAATAATTAACACACCTTTCATCAACAAGCGTGAGCTGGTCAAAATGTGCTTGTCTAGAAGTATCATCATCTATGAATTCCTATAATGAAACTTGCAATGAGTGGATCTCAAGATCAAGAGGTATGATTGCTTTGGCTCCAAAGACCGATGAAAATACTATTGCTCGAGTAGGCATGTAGATGCTTGTTTGATAGGCTCATAATGTTAGGAATATTTGAGTATATCAATATTTATGAATTTATTTTACTAGTTTCTTGAGAATAGAAATTAAAGTCTTGTTGGTAGCCTCATCTTGTCCATTTGCTTATGGGTAGTAAGGAGTCGAGAAACTATGTTGGATATTATATTTCTCGTAAAGTGCACAAAAATTATTGTTTTTGAAAGACTTGCTATTATTAGAGATGATTTTGGAGGGAATACCAAAATTATAGATGATATGATGAAGTATGAACTCCACAATTATTTGTCCTATCATATTGATTAGATAAATTGCCTCAACCCACTTTGTGAAGTATTCAATGGCTATGATGATGAATGTATGTTATCCCGAGGAAGGATGTGAAATTTTTCCAATCAAATCAAGACCCTATTGTTAAAATATCCAAAGGCTTTGAATAGGTTGTAATGCTTGTGATGGCACATGCGTTAAATTAGCATGCTCTTGATATTGCTTACAATGTTTGACATAAGTGAAATAGTCTCATTCCATGGTGGGCCAAATATATCCCATGCATAGGATATGCTTTGTAATGGCTATTACACTAAAATGACCACCACAAGTACCATCATGAGCTTCAACTATAGCTCTTTGTTCCTCTACAGACTCAAGAAAATGAAGAACTCCATAATAACCACATATATACAACACGTCCCATAAGAAAGTAAAACAAGCTACCTTTCGCTTGAAAGTGTGTTTAGCAATCTATGACATATATGATGGGAGTATTCCAAACTTAAGGAAGGCTATTATTTGGTGTGACCATAAGAGAGTAAAATAGGCTACCTTTTTTCTTGAAAGTGCATTTAGAAATCTATGACATATCTGATGGGAGTGTTCCAAACTTGAGGAAGGCTATTATTTGGTTTGATCAAGACTCATATGGCTTTGAATGGATAAAGTAAACATCATTTTCATCCTTAGATTCAACATGGATAATTGTAAATTTAGATTTTGTTGTGATAATTCGTGGTTGTACATCTCCTTAAAAGTTCTTTGGAATCAATGATCCTAGATAGGCCATCGCATCTACAAATCTATTAGTCAAATGTGGTAAACTATAAATTTCATACCAATTAAAATTTGTGAGCAATTTCATTACTACTTAATGGTAAAGATTTATGGTAGGTTCTTTGCATTGGTATTCTCTATTGATTTATTGTACAATAAGTTGAGAATCACGAAATATCTTGATATGCTTTATGCTCATAGCTATAGCTACTTTGAGACCTAAAATTAATTCTTCATACTCTGCATTTTTTTTTGTGCATTGGAAGTCTAGTTTTAATGATAAGGGGATAAGCACCCCTTGGGGTGTATGAAACACAAATCTAGCACCTTGACCTTTTTTGCACTTAGAACCATCAAATAAGAAAGTGACATCGACGTATTTCTTCGAAATGACATCTTCTTCTTGTTCAGTGATAGTGAATACCGAATCATCTAGGATATCAATAATCAAGAGTTGATCACTAGGAAGTAGAGCTTTCACAAGCTGATCGGCTATGACCTGACCTTTAATGTATTTTTGGCTAATGAAATCAAGATAAAATTTAGTGAGAAGAATTATCCATTTAGCATTGTGAATATTATTGTAAGTGTGATACATCATGTCATGTAGATGATTTTCATGAGCTATGACATATGTGGTGTGACTAAGCATGTAATATCTAAGTTACTTAGTGGTAAAAACTACTACTAAGTACAAATTTTCCATGTAAGCATATCTGGTTTCATAGCTTACCAATTTTTGACTAATGTAATAGATAGCTTGCTCTTTATTATTCTCAATCTGTTGTGCAAGCATTATCCCTAATGCAAATTTCATTGCTAAAACATAAATATGGAAGGGGTTCCCTAAACAAGGAAGAGTTAATATTGGTGGAGAAATTAGGTATTTCTTGATATCATCAAAAGATTTTTGGCATTCATATATCCATGAAAATGTCACCTCATTTGTAGCAAGTGATTGAATGTCCTATATTTGTTAAAAATTTGTGCAATGAAATGATGAATCAATCGAATATTTCCTTGTAAACTATGCAATTCTCTAATTTTTTTGTTGGGAATGGAAATGGGATGAAAGATATGAGATTATATTGATACAAGAATGATTAAAATATATAGGCATGAGGCCTATATGATAACATGACAAGTGTCAAGGACACATGTCATAACATGCATAGAAAAAGTACACATTAATATTCTAACATCCCCATTAATGTGTACTTTTATAAAAATAGAACCCTAACATCCTCCTTTATTACATGATTTTGGTCTAGGCTCATGCTCTTTGCACTTGGATCTCCAACTATGAATAATGATAGATCAACAGTGTATATATCTTGGTCAATTGCCTCAGGGTCAACCACCTCCTCAGGTTTGTTGCCTCTGGGTCAGCCATTTAAGTGCCTCAAGGTCATCCTCGGTGCCTCAAGGCCAGCCTCTTGGGTCTATTACGTTTGTAGGTCATACTCTAGGTATGTTGCCTCTCTTAGGTCACTAACTAGGTTCACCATGAATATCATCCTCCATCATGGTGAAAATAAATCTAGAAGGTATCGATCTCTAACGAAAATATACCTTAATACAAATAATATGTTAGCCATATAAGAGTGTTGGTATCTACCAAAAATGCACTCAAAAAATACAATAAAATGAGCCATAGAATCCAAATATGGATGAGAAGAAGAAAGAAGATAATATAATCTTATGAAGTGTCTATGTTTGTAGTCTTCAAAAGTTGATCCAAAAAATCCTCGAATAGAGCCTAGGGTGTCTATGTATGTATTTCCTAAAGTAGGTGTCCTTATGGTGACCTCCTCATCCTACCAAAATGCATTGGTACCCAAACGCTGCATTCGCCAATTTCTATAGAGAAAGTGACTAGGTACTAGGATCACATACAATTTTCTTTAGGAGTGTCGGGTTCAACCTAGAGTGCACTCTATGATACAATAATATTTTAGGGAAAAAATATACATATAGGACTACCTAAAAAAATAACTTGGACACCACCAATGTGTCCTTCTTAGAAAAACCTTTTAGATGACTATAAATACCCCTATGTTCCATTATCAATGGGGACTTCATTAATGAGAAAAACAACATACCTCTCTAGGTAGTAAAATAAACCTCAGGAATATTATCCTTGAATAAACATCACTCAATGGTTGTATCACTCTCTGGTAGAATAAAAAACATCTCAATTTTCCCATGTGGGAACATTTCGAAATGTCCTTTGGAATAATACAATGGTTTTAAATATTTCCCTCGTAGGAGAATTACTTGGGCCATGTGTGATGCAGGAGCATCCAGTGGTGTAAGAGTGATCTTGCATCACCCAAAAAAAAATTGTAATTGTTTAATTTTGTAAAACTAGTAAAACTAGTTTAACTTGCAGGAGATTTTTGAAGATCTTAGAGGTTGAATTTGAGGATTTTTGGCTAGACACGAGCCTTGGTGCAAAGAGCTAAGGTTCACCCCGCTTAGCTCATTTCATGCCTTTTTTTAAAACATTTTTTAATAGTTAATTGGGTCAACGAGTGTGAGGTTATGACCTTGACAAGTTGCCCCCAAAATTCAAATTTGAATTTTAATGGTTTTAGGTGGAAAAGGGAAAACAAGGTATTTGAGGGAATTTTTGAAATTGTAAAGGGGTCTTTTCTCCTGTATCCTTATTTTTGGCATGAAAGTAATGAAAGGTTGGATTCTATGACTTTTTCAAAGGAAAAATACTTGTGTATCATTTTTTTGGTGTTGCTTGTGTAACGTGATCTACACCAAGTGGTATCAGAGCGGGAGTTCCTGAGTGTGTAAATAGATCACCGGATGTGAGGTAGTTTACACCAAGATCTATGGTTAAGGTTTGTGAGAGAAGTGAGCAGAATGCCTCCATGAAGAAACTATGGTGGTGGGAGAAATATGGTTCCAGAGGAAGATTTCAGAGCTTTGCAGATGCAAGTTCAGGCTCTGCAAGAGGAGCTGCATAGAGGGTTTGAGCCAAGGAGAGAAGAAGGTAGTGAAGATAAAGTTGAAGAAGAAGAGGACCAGTTTGAGGAAGAAGAAGATGCAGTAGATCCTGCACAATGTAGGTTATACAGAGCCATATATTATATTGGAAAGAGACCGAAGATGGAGGTTTCTACGTATTCTAGAAATCTTGATCCAGAGGAGTTGATTGACTGGATCAATGATTTGGAATAATACTTTGAGTATGAGGAGGTTGAAGATCCTGATAGGGTCAAGTTTGCTAAGACCAAGCTGAAGGGTCATGCCAGCATATGGTGGAAGGGAGTGCAGCAAGACAAAAATAAAAGAGGAAAAAAAAGGATAACAAAATGGGAGTAGATGTTGGAGAAGTTGAAGAGGCAATTCATTCCAGGTGACTATGAGTTGGATCTGCTAAATAAAATGTAAGGTTTGAGGCAATCAAGTAAGTCTGTCAAAGAATACACAGAGGAGTTTTATAAAATTGTAATCATAACAGGCCATTCAAAGGCCAACAAGGAGAATGTAGCCCGTTATATTAATGGGTTATGAGCAAGTATTCAAGAGGAGTTAATTTTGGTCAGGATGACCACCATAGAGGATGCTTACCAGTTTGCCTTGAGGGTTAAAGAGAAGTTGAACAAAAGGTTTGAGAGAAAGCAAATCAAAGAGGAAGAGGTCGTGGTGGAATAACTGGTGGAAGAACAAATGGAGGACAAAATGAAGATTATAATAAGAATGGAGAAGCTAGTAGTAGTCAAGACCAAAAGGGAGATAATGCTTACCACCCCTGGGATCAGAACAATGGTTACCATATAGGAAAAGGAAGGTCTGGACGAGGGTTTGGAAGAGGAGGATTTCGTGGAACCTATTTCCGCTGTGGTGAAGGACATCGAGCATACGAGTATCCACAAAACCAAGAGAGGACAAATAGGAGGCCTGAAGGTAATGCCCGAGTTGCGGTCATTGATGAAGGTGCTAAATCTGAGCACTCTAAAGAAGCAGAAAGAGAAGTGCTAATCACAAGGAGAGCCTTGCTGAATGAGGAGAGAGACCCAGTTTAGAGGAAGAGATTATTTCACACAAGGTGTAAATGTGTAGGTAAGATTTGTAATATTATCATAGACAATGGTAGCACAGATAACCTAGTTTCAGAAGGAATGGTTACCAAATTACAATTAGATAAGAAGAGACACCCACATCTATATCGGATTGCGTGGTTATAGAAGGACCATAGGGCTTTGGTCAATGAGCAATGCTTGGTAAAATTTAACATTGGAAATTACCTTGATGAGGTCCTATGTGACATCCTACCTATGGATGCTTGCCATTTGTTATTAGGAAGGCCATGGCAATTTTATCGGTGTGCAGTGCATTATGGTCATGCCAACACTTACTCGACAAAGAATGGAGTGTGCCATAAGCTAAAGCCCCTGAAGGAGGTGGACGAAAAGGTATGTAGCAGTGCCATAATTTGTTTAGTTGAAGGGAGAAGGTTTTTGGATGGTTTGAAGCATGAGCATATGTGCTATGCATTAATTCCTAGAGTTAGGGAAGAAGAATGCAAAGATACCCCAATAGAAGTCTTAGGTATGTTAGAATAATTTTTAGATATTATATCAGATAATGTGTCTGAGGGTTTACCACCAGTGAGAAATATTAGTCACCATATATATTTGGTACCAGGATCTAGTTTACCCAATAAGGCAGCCCATAGAATGACTCCTGTAGAAAGTGAGGAGCTAAACAAGCAAGTCCAAGAGTTGCTGAAAAAGGGACTGATTTAGGAGAGCTTGAGTCCATGTGTAGTACCTGCAGTACTAGCACCAAAGAAATATGGAGAGTGAAAAATGTGTACAAAATCTCGAGCTATTAAAAATATCACCATAAAATATAGATTTCCATTGCCAAGGATGGATGAAATTATGGACTATTTTAGTGGAGCCAAGTACTTCACAAATATTGACCTAAAGAGTGGGTACCATTAGATTCATGTCAGAGAAGGAGATGAGTGGAAGACAACCTTCAATACCAGAGAGGTTTTGTATGAGTGGTTGGTCATGCCATTTGAGCTAACCAATGCGCCAAGCACATTCATGCGGCTGATGAATGAGGTATTGAAGGATTTTTTAGGAAAATTTGTCATTGTCTATTTGGATGACATTTTAATATTTAGCAGGACCCTAGAAGAGCACCTGATGTATATCATAAGGGTTCTTGAGAAGATGAGGGAGGATCAGTTGTTGATTAATTTGAAGTGTAGTTTTGTGAAGGAGTTAGTGTATCTGGGATTTGTCATCTCAGTCGAAGGTCTAAAAATGGACCCAGAAAATGTGAGGACTATCATTAAATGGCCTACTCCAAGAAGAATAACTGAGGTAAGATCATTTCATGGTCTAGCAAGTTTTTACATAAAATTCATTAGAAATTTTAGCAGTATTTGTGCACCCCTTACAGAAACAATGAGAGGGGATAAGAAAGAATTTAAGTGGAACTTAGGAGTAGATAGGAGCTTTGATATGTTGAAGAAGAAGGTCACAGAGCAACCTATTTTGGCACTTCCAAATTTTAATAAGGTATTTCAGGTAGATTGTGATGCTAGTGGTAGTGCCATAGGAGTTGTATTGAGTCAAGAAGGTAAACCTATTGCTTATTTTAGTGAGAAACTCAATGATGCTAGGAAGAAGTATTCATTTTATGATCAAGAGTTTTATGCTATAGTTCAGGCTCTAAAGAAGTGGATGCATTATTTGTTCCCAAAAGAGTTTTGTTCTATATACTGATCACTAGGCCTTATAGTATATTAATAGCCAAGGGAAGCTAAATCAGAGGCACTTGAAGTGGGTTGAGTTTCTACAGAGTTATACCTTTGTGTTGAAGCACAGGAGCGGAAATTCAAATAGAGTTGCATATGCCTTAAGTAGAAGGCAGTGTTTGTTGATATAAATGAAGGTGGAAGTTGTAGGGTTTGATGAACTTAAGGGTTTGTACCTTGAAGATCCTGATTTTGTAGAGGCTTGGAGGGCTTGCTTGGCACCTATTACTTTGGATAGGACTAAGTGGTTGGATTTTCTAATCCAATATGGAATTTTGTTTAGAGGAAATCAATTATGCATTCCAAGGAGTTCAATGAGGGAGAATCTAGTCAAGGAGAAACACAGTGGAGGGTTGTCAGGACACTTTGGTCGGGATAAGACCATTGCCCTTGTTAGTGAGAACTACTATTGGCCACAGTTGCAGCAAGATGTGAAGATATTTGTATAAATTTGTAGAGTATGCCAGATGGCAAAGGGTGTGAAACAGAAAACTGGATTATATCAGCCATTACCTATACAAGAGAGACCATGGGAGAACATCATCATGGATTTTTTTCTTGGCCTACGAAGGACATAGAGGGGAAATGACTCCATATTTGTGGTGGTTGACAGGTTTTCAAATATGGCACATTTTATTCCCTGCCAGAAAACTAATTATGTAGTTCATGTTGTAGGTTTATTTTTCAATGAGGTGGTACGACTTCATGGTCTACCAAAGAGTATAGTTTCTGACAAAGATACTAATTTTTTTGGGTATTTCTGGAGAACCTTGTGGAAGAAATTGAAGACAAATTTAAAATTCAGTTTTGCATACCACCCACATACTGATGGACAAATAGAGGTGGTGAATAGAAGTTTGGGTAATCTATTGAGATGCTTGATAGGAGATAAGCCCAAGGGATGGGATTTGGTTTTTCCATAGGTGGAATTTGCATACAACAATTCTATCAACAGGAGTACTAAAAAATCTCCATTCCAGATAATATATGGGAGCAGTCCAAGAAATGCTTCTGAGTTGATGAATATGGATACAGGGAAAAAGTGTAGTGTTGAGGCTGAGGACTTTGCAGAGCATCTGAAAAGCTTGCATGAAGAAGTGAAGAAGCATATTACTAAGATGAATACTCAATATAAGATAATGGCAGACAAGAAGCGACGGTTTAAGGAATTTCAAGTGGGAGATGAAGTTATGGTCCATCTAAGAAAAGAAATATTTCTTGCTAAAACCTATAACAAGCTGAAGATGAAGAAGCTTGGACCATGCAAAATCATAAATAAACAAGATTCAAGCAATGCATATGAAGTGGAATTGCCAAGTGGGCTTAACATATCACCTATTTTTAACATTTCAGATTTGGTAGAATACCATGAAGGAGACAATGGTGAGGGACCTGTAGCAGAATTATGGAATATTCCAGCATCTACTCCAGATATGGAATAGATATAAGAGATCCTAGATACATGCATCAACAAAAGTACCAAAAATAGGTAGTATGCAGAATATCTGGTTAAGTAGAAAGGCAGACCTATTGAAGATTCATCTTGATTGTCGAAGGTTGAGGTTAAACGCCTTGGTTTTCTTCCAACAATAGAGAAGTGAAGGTCACTTCTCAAAATTACCCTGGGTGTCTGATGCAGGATCATCCAATGGTGTAAGAGTGATATTGCATCACCCAAAAAAAAAATTGTAATTGTTTAATTTTGTAAAACTAGTTTAACTTGCAAAATATTTTTGAAGGCCTTAGAGATCGAATTTGAGGATTTTTGGCTAGACGTGAGCATTGGCACGAAGAGCTAAGGTTTGCCCCGCTTAGCTAGTTTTATGTTGTTTCCGAAAAAATGTTGTAATAGTCAATCGGGTCAATGAGTGCGAAGTTATGACCTCGACAAGTTGCCCCCAAAATTCAAATTTGAATTTTAATGGTTTTAGGAGGAAAAAAGGGAAAACATGGTATTTGAGGGAATTTTCGAAATTGTAAAGGGGTATTTTCTCTTGTATCCTTATTTTTGGCATGAAAGTAATAAAAGGTTGGATTCTATGACTTTTTCAAAGGAAAAATACCTATGTATCATTTGTTTGGTGTTAGCATGATTTATGGTTAGCGCTCTGATACCAATGTCTATAAATGTCCCCCTTATTACATTATTTGGGTAATGTATATAAATGTCCCAATACAGTGAAAAATATGTCGATTTGTTGGTTCTTGCTCTGTCATAGTACTCTAGCTACTTCTAAGCAAAAAGTGGGTCATTCCTCACTTTGTCTTCACACCAACGAATGTCCTTATAGTAATCACATCATCCAACCAAATTGCATGGGTAACCAGCCGCTACAATCGCTAGGTGTAGTAGAGTAGATCACTTCATACGAGATTCATTCATTTTACAATATGAGTTTGCAAAAAATTAGGTTTCTAAGGTGTCGGTCACAGCGAAAAATGCACCCTTATAAGTTCCCCCCTTCTCGTTGCAAAACATGTTGTATTTAATTTTTGAAAGAAGTGTGACTAAGGTGTCGGTCACAGTCGAAAATGCACCCTTATAATTCTTCTTCCCTTTTTACAAAAAATTGTGAAGAAAAGAAATGTATATACCCCCTTAATTACAAAATATGTGTAACTCAAGAGTTTTGTGAAGGATTTTTACAAATATTGCCTCCTAGGCAATTTTACACCATAAAAAGTCTCTTCTTTTTATTACAAGGACTTCAAACATTAAGAGTTTGCTATTTATGAAGCCTAAAAAAAAGGTACAAATCACCCCTTATTTGTAAGAACTTCAAAGACAAGTCGACACATGACCCGCGTTTGAAAGGTTTCTAGTACTAGTCGACACACGACTTAGTTTTCTTTCTTTCTTCTCAATGTTGCAAAAAAATAGAATGTGCAAGTACATGAATTATATCTCCTTTTTAGAGAAATCAAATGCACATTTTGCCTTTGATTTTTACAATATGTGTTTCCTTGTTTTCGAATGTTGAGAAGAATTTAGGGCTTTCTAATTTGCAAGAAAAATAGGTGCTCTTCTATGTCTTATATCCCCACTTGGAGAAAACAAAAGCACTCAATTTGGTGTTGCAAAAAAAAAAAATTAGAGCTCCTTTTTTTTAATTTTATTTTGCCAAATTAAAAAAAAAAAATCAATCATATAAATTTAATTAATATAAATAAATAAAATAACATTTTATGAAGAAAATCAATTTTAAAAAAATGATTGTCTTAAAATATTATTCATATTGTAAATTATTAAAAAAATATATATAAAGAAAAATTTAATTTAATTAAAAACAAATTAAAAAAAAACATACTTTACCTTCAAAAATTTCCACTGCAGGTTTTGTTTTGTAGCAAAAGGGAGGGTATGGGATGCGCGGGATTGGATCCCATGACCTCGTAAGAAGGTGCGCCCTTTCTTCGAGCGCACTGCTATCCCAGCTACTGCGTTGGACGGAATGCGAAGGGTGCTCCCTTCACTTTATTTTCGACTATCTTCGACAGTCAAAAAATAAATAAATTGGGACTTATTATTTCGACATGCACCTTGTGGGTGCAACGACCCTATTTAAAAATGAAAACTGGCAGAATTATCTTTGATTGCCTCTGAGCAATCTCCTGTCATCAACTGAACTTTTTCCAGAGGAAATGACAAATTGATAAATGCCACGCGTACACCCGGATGCCACGTAGGATGTCACTTCCAGTCACTGTGCCATGTCAGCACCTCAAAGTGTGGGCCTGCCAACTCTGTGCCCAATCATCAATGCCCAGTTAGCTCTGATTCAATCCATGTGCACTAGACCACATCAACGCCTACTCAATCCATGTCAACGCCTTGATGTGCTTTCTCGAGATGCATTTTGGTCTAGTCTAGCGTCTGTCTGGTGTCTGGTCTTAGTCAGGTTGTCCACCTGTAAGCTTGTTGGGTCTATAAGTTGGTCTCATTAGAGCTTGTTGGGTTGTCTGGTCCAGTCTACGTTAGGGTCCAGATTCAGGGTGCTCCTGTCCTGGCTCTTGTCGATGATTGTTGGAGATCGGAGGGTCGCATGCCCTCATAGATCTCTGGTCACCATTCCCACGGGAGGCAGGTTGTCTGTGCTTCCTTTGCAAGTCGCCTTCCCTCATGTGGGCCACCCAGATGATGTGGGCTACCCCATGTGTGCTTGTCAGGCTTGACAACTATAGGTGGCTATCAGATCTGATAGTCCTCCTTGCAATGCATCATGTGCTATAGCCTCAAATTCAGCAGGTTTAACAACGAACTAAAAATTCTACATAGCAATAAATTTTGTGCTAAATCCACCAGATTTCATGTAGCCTCAATTTTTATGGAGATACCATGTTGCCTTGAGAAGTGTGCTCTACTGCTCAAGATCCTCCTCAGGGTCTGTTTCGAGTAGCAAGTCCAAGGGTGGTCCTATCTCAAGATTTGTACCCCCTTGGGTTCAGTCAGCTCCACCTTTCTCCCAATGTCGCAAGCCTCTCAATCACCCACTCTCATACCAATGTAGGCAGGTGAGTGAACATTAGGAAAAATATATTCATAGGTAGGTTTAAATATGTTTACAATAGGCTATGATTAGCCTTTAGGAAATATTAGAGAATATTATCCTTAGTTAACGCTAACAACCAATGTGCTAACCATAAATCATGCTAACTTACTAACAGCTAACTACATAGTCAAATTGACTACGACTTCTAACCTACTAACCAAAATAATATCCAGGTTAAAGATTAAAAGTAAATACTAGTGGTAAAAAGTAATAGGATACTTTTTACCATGTGGTAAATAAAGTCTATGTAATTTAGGGAAAGGGTAAAATATCCAAATGATGGAATAATTACTCTAACAGTTGGAGGTGATAGAGGAATGTATTTGGTTGAAATACTTAACAATTCTTTGGAAAGGAAATTTTTTTAAAAGGATGGAGGTGAGGAAATATGATCTATATCAATAAGGCTCATGTCAATTGGAATTGGATTTGCCAAATCATGTGGATTATGGAGCGAGGTGAATAAGTCAACATGATTCATGTTGACTTAAAGGGAAAAATGGTGGTTGGCAAGGTGAAGGATGGATGGATTTTGTCTGCTAGAACCAATGCTATAACTATGGGAACCTGAAAAAAAATAGGCAATACAAATAAATGCAATTGGAAAAAAGCCATGTTTATGTAATGAAATGAGTTTTTTTTTTTGAATTTGTTTTGAATTTTAAATTTGTTTTTTGAATTTTTGAATTATGTACATATATTACAAAATTTTTCAGTGATGTGGATCAATGAAGTGGCAGTGGTGGTTCATCGGTTGGTTCGGCTTACTCTTGTGGAATAAGTGAAGGATGGGTTGATGGATGGAGAAAATTCTAAGGTAAAAATCATCATGTTCAGTGAATGGGATGATGGATTCTAATTCCTCATCAGATTCATTATAATCTATTGACATAACATTTAATTCTTCATAAATTTCATCTTCAAATTCATCGATGTGATGGATATCTTCTTCTGAATTCAAATGTAGACTTTGAAAAGCTTGTTCAAAAGAAGAAGTGGATAAAACTAGATGATAGCCTAAACCTGAATGGTCATGCACTTCTCAATATGATACATATATGATCTCATCCATTCCCTATTCATGTTATCCTAGGCTATGTCCTTTTCAATTAACTATATGAAAATATCAGGATGGAAATCTTGACTGTGATGTATATTGGCAGGATTTGGTTGTTTGGGTTCATCTGGGGAAGATAGATTGGATGATGAATCAACCCCCCCATACATAAAATTAATGTTATTGGGAATTGAACCCATGTTGTACACCACTCCTATAGATAAGGGGGGTCACATGGGAAACCATAATCCTTAGCAGTTTGCATGCTAAGTGGTATAACAATGATGTCTTGGACCACATATTCACCAATACTAGGATTTGTGATATGGACGACAACATGGGATGATGTCAAGGTGAATGAAGTGGATATGGATGAATAAATATTGGATTGGGTCTCTGATAATGGGAGATGTATGGACTGGGATGGAATCTCATAATATGTTAAGGTGACTTGTGAGATGTTGACTGATGTGGATGAAGGTGGATTTGGATGAGGTGGTTGTTGAATGGGTGATGATGTGGAAATACTTATGGTGGATGATCATGATGTTGATGATGTGGCTTGGTTTTGACATCATGTACATGTATTCAAAGGTGATGAATATGGGGGTATGGAAGTGGAAGCTTGATGTGAAGTGGTGATGGAGAGATCTTCAGCAATGGGAGCTTTTTATGAAGAGGTGGATTGTGTGGCAGATGAGGTGGTTGATGGTGTTAAGAACAAATGAGTGAAAGGAAGCACGAATTTATAATAATTTTAAATAAAATTGCAATACTTAAATGGTTCAATGTTCATTGGTATGCAATGAACTTGTCCCTCATGTACATATTTCAAGCATTGATGAAGTATATAAGGGACACATCTCATTTTCATCATCCAAGTATTTCTAAGGACTAAATTTTACACCATGGACCCTTCCAATATGTGAAACATGGTGTACAATATTTTTATCCCCACTTTGATGGGTAAAATAATAGTGCCAACTGTGGAGCATAGAACATCGTGAATTGCTTTCAAGGTGAAAGTGGATTTGGTGATGTGGGATGGTGGAAGCTTAAGATGTTGAAGGGCTTATGTGGTGATGATGTTGATAGAGGATCCGATATCAATCAAAAATTATTTGAATGGCTTAATGTCAATTTGATCCATTATGTTCAATGGAGGGTCCACCGAATTTGATGATATTCTTTTAATTTCAAAAATCATAGAATGCAATGGAAGGCTCCATGCATGTTCGGATGCTTCCCACAAAATTACTAAAGTAATTACCATATTTAGATTGAATTTTAATGGATTTTAAAATATCCATTAATGCCTCGTGATGTGGGGGATATTACTGTATAAGTTCATAGATAGATAGTTTGGCTAAAGTCATTTTAAGGCTAGTGGTTAGTTGGCTACTCAAAGAGATGACTGGCCTTGATGGATGATTGATAAGATGAATGGGTGGATATGGATGACTTTGAATACGAGTGGGTTGGGTAGGATTGGTAGAAAATTTAATGGTTGATTATGATGTGTTAGATTGAGACACATTTTCCTGTGGTGCTATGGGATATTCAACATGTTGTTGTTGTACATTTTGTTGATTGTTAGTACATTTTTAACCTTAGGTAACTACATGGATAGCACCCATAAAACCTTGGTACTGTTAAACATGATTGAATTTATTATGAGGGTTCTTGGTGTTAGACCATCCTATTGTTGGTTGTACCTCCTCATGATGAGGAAGTGGTGTTTTATAGATTCCAAGGTTTTGGTTATATTGGGTTAAGGGACTATCAAGCCTGATGGCTCCTAATTCAATGAGATATTGCACTATGTCTTTGAATTTGTAGAAACTGTTTATATCATACCCATTCTGCCTATGATAAGGGTAAAAAAAATATTCCCTATAGTGTTCACTACACTTCATAGGGTCATCTAGTTTAACCTTAGGTAAGGCATGTTGGTTTGTGTCATACAACCTGCAAAAGATGGAGGTATATGATTCGACTAAGGGGGTGTATTAATGATTTTGTTGAATAGATTGTCGATGGTTTTCCACAATTGGAACTATGTTTTGGATTTATTGTGATGGTGAGGGAACCACATGATATGTAATTTGTTGTAGTTGATGTTGCACGGGTTGTTGTTGAGCCATTATCGGTTGGCTCATGACCAATTGATTAACTTGATTAATTGTATTGGATTGATTGGCCTGATTGGTCTAATTTTGCTTGGTTTGGTCAGAATAATTACCTTTGTATTAGCCCTTATTCTTCCATTCTTTATTTATGGTCTTAAACACACTTTTTTGGATTTTTATCTCCTCAATTGTGCTAGCCTATGCAAGAGCTTCCTCAAATGATCTGTACTGTTGTAATTGTAATAACCAAAAAATGGATTTTAGGCAACTCTTGGTAAAAAAATATGGTTAGCTCTTCCATTGGTAGGGTGAATGGTATTTTTTTTATAACAACATTCCAATGGTTGCCAAATTCATATGCTGACTCATCGTCAAATTATTTTAAACCATACAAGTCAGACAATGATACTTTCTTTCTAACATTGAGAGAAAACCTTTCAAGAAATTGGTCAAACAACTATTCAAAAGTATAAATAATGTGATGAGGTAAATGGTTGTACCACTCTATGGATCTCCCCACCAATATATAATAAAATATTCAAAGCATTAGAGCATCATGATGTTGAATTCTAAAATAGGAATGAATGAATGTACTCACATGCTCTCTAGGGTTCTCAGTCCCTTTGAATTTGTCAAATTTTGATATTATAAAATCTACCAGATATGGTGGTGATGGTACCAAAAAAAAATTGGTTTATTATCTTAGAGTTGGCTTCTGGTTCATCATACCAAGAGTATGTTGCACCAAGATGTTAATTTGATGTTGCATGGCTTGAATTCAAGGGTATTCTCCAGGTATATGAAAGCTCTAAATTACTTGGTGATTTTGTGAAGGTGGAGTAGTGAGATACTGAGGCGTGATGAGATGGTGATGATTTGGTGGAGTGAATTAATTTTTTTTGTGTTGAGTTTGATGAATAAATGATTGTGAATGTTGAAAAGGAGATGATGTGTGAGGACTATGAATTTTATAATTTGTGGAAATGGCATGGGTGTGAGTTAATGGTGGTGTGGGAATGGAAACCATAGTATATTGTGGTACCCATGATGTATTTGGAGCAAAAATGTGGGTTGGATGGAAACAGTATAGGATTTAAAATCTGTCACCTGTACTTGCTATTGGGAACAATATTGAGCACCTTTTTGAGACATAATAAATGTATTGAGATGCTACCATGCTTTCTGTATGTCCACATCTGAGGTATATGGTGTGGATGTGAATTGAATGGATGATGTAGGTGGAGGATTGGTTGCAATGGGAATTACAACTAGATGAAAGACATTGGATGGGATGGAAACTAACATTTGTGAAACAGCATTGACATGTACTTCATACAATGGATTACCATTGGTGGTGGTGTATGAAGATGGTATGGAGGTTCTTGCAGCACATGACTATTATGGAATAGAATAATGTTGGGAATATGTAGCTGACACCTCAAAAAGAGGGTTTTTATACACCTGGGTAAGGCTAGACAATTGGGAATGGGTAAGTTCTTACTAAAAAGAATGATCATACCTAGTTTTATCGTGGAATTGTTCTAGAACATAGTTAGTGGATCTTTAAAAATATTCCACTTTATCCATGTCTATATAGGTTATGTTATGGTTGATGGGAGATGATGGTTTTGTATGTGGAATGGATGTATGGATGGCTCTGTGAAAAATATCAACATTTGAAGTATGCACAATATGTGAGGGACCTATAGATAAATATGAAAAACTTATCTATATCAAACTAGTGGGGTTAACCATAGAATTGGTAGGAAAATATGATGAACACTCCATGTATGAAGTGACTTGGTTGATGAAAATTTGAATCAAGACTTTTATTTAATTTCTATTTAAAACCATAAGCTACTGAATCATATTTGAAATGTACATGAAAGAAATGCAAATAAAAATTTTATTAAATTAAACAAGCATTTCAATCCTACATTTCTACAATAGATTTTTTTACCTCATTTTTTTACCTCGCTTAATTTTTTTTTGAGTTTTGTGTGTTTTGGATCTTGTAATATGAATAATGCAAGGTAAAATCTATGGTTGGCTAGAAAATAAGATTCTTCTTGATGATGAAATACAAAAGTTTGCTCATGGGTATTTATGGTTGCTACAAGTATAGATTAGTGGATGGAGATGACGCCCACCATCGCCAAATCTAAAACAATGGTTGGTGATGAAAACTAACTCATTATTGTTTACTATGAAACATGTAGTGTGTGATTTATTTTAATGTCTATGTTTTCTAATGTGTACATACAATGTTAAAAATAACCTATTTCATAGGTCTAAATCAAAATCCAAAAACAATAATACCAAGTTCCTCAAAATAACTTAGGGTACACTACTTAAGACCTACTCTGAATAGTGGAGGGTTTGCCTAATTCTTCCACCTTGAATCACAAAATGCGAGAGTATACTTATGTATTCTGATTTTGTTCCAACTTAGACAAGTAAAAATGGAAAATTTTAATCCTATTATGAAACTATTTTATGCAATTGTCTTTTCATATGAAAACAATATGTAGAATATTGAATAAAACACACTAGAAAATAACATACATATTAAATCTAAAAATGTAAATATAGTGAATATGAATGCAATTATTCTCTAAATGCAAAGTGCAAGATGGATGTAGATGCCTAAAATACAAATGAAATATGACTGCTTTTAAGAGAAACTAAATGATGTTGTTTTTGTTAATTTATCTGTAAAATTTATAAAAAAGTGAAGCAAAAATGGGTTAGGGTTTGAAGCAGGCTTACCAATAAGCCTATGTATTCCTTCCACACTTTGTGAAACACACCTCATATCTAATTAAACGCACCAAGGCATCTCCTGAATGCTTGAGGACATCCTTCGACCACTATGGGGCATTTGTGTGACCTCAAATCAAATTCTGCAACTCCAGAAACCCTAGTTAATGATAAAGTTAATTATCAAATTTTTGGAAACCTACATAATATAAACAAAAACATAAGTTAATGATAAAGTAAATTAGATAGATAACCCTTTGTGGGTCCCACCATGATCTCCATTTGTGAATAAAAAATCAAGCAACACCAATACACAAGATAAAATGACAATAAGCACAATAATACATAAATATTGTACAAGATAAACTCTTTATTATTATGGGTGGATCTCAAATGTTACAATAAATATGACCCAAATGTGAGGTTTTACAATGCTTATGTTGATACAAAATTATAGATACTAGGGTTCTCCAAAACCCTAGTTTAAAAGAATGGTTGGTGTCTTTGCGCTTATCTTCGATCCCAACGAGGTTGTGGGTGGGCTTGTGTATCCTAAAATGGGCCACCCTAGCTTGAACAACTACCAAATATATGAATCATGTACCTAAAATCATAAAAAAACAAAATATATTAGTAATAACTATGAGTACTCCATAATGTGAGGCCCTAAAAAAGATAAAATAACCACTAAACCCTAAATGCTGCAATATAAAAACTAAAAAAAAGGTTCAAGAATATGAAAATAAATGCATATAACTTTATTACCTTGTCACTTGAAAATTTTGCTTATGTTTCTATATTTTAGGGTCGTGAGGATACCCTAACGATGTCTAAGGATTGTAGAACTGTAAATCTATTATAGGAAACACTCAAAGGTGTCATGTGATGGTGGGATACACCAGGGTGTTCTATGACTATGGTAAATGTACCAGGGTATTTTGCGATGACAAAAAATGCACAAAGGTGTTTTGTTATGATGATAGATGCATTGGGGTTTTCAAGATCTAACAAAGATGTCGTAGAACAAAGTCTTATTCTGTGTAGGTTATATGATGCCATATGCGGATGATGCAAGGGTGACAATTGAGGGCAGTGATGATTGTGTGAGGGATACAGTAGAAGGATTTAATTATATTTGAGAATTCTTTGTGAATATTCATTTATAGAATTCAACCTCAGAAGATCAAGGCCTAAGGATTCAAGAGATTCAAGGGATATTAAGGCTCCGAGTCATCAAAATTACTCGTCTTTTATAATATTATCTTAGACATGTTAGGTTTTTTATGACACAAAATGTGTGGCCAAGATTAAAACATGAAGAAGGGTGGAGATTAAATTTGGATAAGTGGCATGGATTGGGGTGGATGGATGACAGAGATTAAAATGTGGTAGAGGGATAGGATTAATTCATATTTATATTAAATATATATAAATATAATATATAAAATATTAATATTTAAATATATATTAAACAAATACACATATATAAATAATGAATGGTTATGATTGAAAGGCACTTATGGATGACAAGTGGCTAGATTTTGGTGTCTACACCTATAAATGGTCTAAGCCCTAAATTTTGGAATGGTGGCAAATGAGGGTCAAGTGAAATCTAATGAAGATGAAGTAACCTAAGCCAATTGATGTTGAGTTTGAAAAGAGGTATGATGAAAACATTGTGACTTGGAAGGCTAAGGAAAAGAAGAACCTATAATTGGTTCTTGGAAAGACAAAAATAAGCAAAGCCAAAAAAATAAAATCTGAAAGTAAGAAGACTAAAGTGACTTAGAAGCAGAAAGAGTCAATGCCACCATCATCTAGTCCTTTATAGTTAAATGATGACACCACAAAGAAAATAGGTGTGACAAAATATACCCCAAGGAGGAGAAGGTTCGATAACAAAGCTATCGAGGTAAAGACTCTTTCAAATGAAGAAAAGAAGAAAAATGTGAAAGTTAAAGAACTCACTATTGCAACCTACTTTGAAAATAAAGATAAACCAATCCCCATTAGCAAATCCATAGGAACACTTACTCAATAAGAACCAGACCAAACTATAGTATTCAAGACGAAGGCAAAAGGTGTAGTGTGGAATATTAACACTTTATTTTCTAAGAAGCAAAAGTCAAGCAAAATAGAGTCAGTAACACAAGCCCCTACTCCATCAGGTGACCCAAAAGTGTAGCAAAAATAGTAAAAGAGTACTAAGGAGGTTTTTAGATAGTCTATTGTGATGGGCTCAGGTATGACTTCTAGTCCCTCTCCTTCTTCTTATCCTACTTATTCCCCGAAGAAATCCCCCTCCCCTTCTCAAGTTCAAAAGGTAGCAAAAATTTTATCACCTATGCATAATCCCACATAATCATCTACACCTTATATGCATTAATCTCCTCAACTAGATTCCTCTCCATATAATACAATAAATAGTCTTAAACCATAATCTCCCCCTCATTCACCATTATTTCTAGTATCATACTCACCTCTACATTCCATAAATCCAACTACTCCATTATCAATGCCCACATTAATTATTGTACTATCACTACCATTAACTCTGCCATAAATTGTAGCTACCAGTTCTATTTTAGTTGTTACCTCCATCATGGACACATAGTCCACCATCATCACCACCACTCCCCTATATAGCCATGGTGGTCCCCTTTTTCCTTATAAATGTCACTCCATCTACCCCATGGATTATCCCACAATAGCATCCTTGTATAATATTAAGAGCACCTCAGTAAGAGCACAAATCTACTGGAGAAAGAAGTTGGTTGAGTCTTCCAAGGGAGCCACCAAGGTGAGAAGAAAAATAATGTTCCATCATGTGTCCAATAAGAGGATAAATTTCAATATGGTCCCCTTAGTTGATAAACTAGAAGAAGATATGACAATGGAATATTATCTATTAGAAGAAAATACTGAGGACATCTCTCAACTAGTCATGGAAGATGAGTTTGTCATCACTAAATTTGGGTTGGAGACCATGTTTGTCAAAACTAACATCTACATAAATTAGTATTACAAAATGAAGGAAAATGTCATCAAGATTGAAGCCACCATTAAGGACCAAAAGAAATAAATGAAGGCTTAAGATAATGAATCTAAAAAATGGTAGAATATATTAGATAAGATGATAAACTTCAAATAGCAGGTTTAGTAGTTGCAGGAGCAAATAAGGAATATATGAAGCAGATACATGATTTATAGTAGCAATTCTATATTGAGAGTACTAAGGCTGTAGTATTCTCCAAGATTAAGGTAAAACAAGTCAAGAAATAAATTTTGTCTAAAATCTTGGAGAAGTACTCTAAAATATAGCCTATTCTTGACTTCATGGATGAGGCTAGCCATGTTTTGCAAAAGACTAGGGAGGATATATAAACCATTACTAATAAAATACAACCGATAGCCCCCCATGCCATTGAACTTATCAATCTGTTTAAACCTAAGTGTAACCATTTGGGTAAGCTTATTCCCAAAAATGACTGGAGTACCTCAAGAATCATGACTATAATTATGCTTAAGAAGAATTATTTGCTTCAGAAGGGGTGGCTATTAATTGATAGATTCAATGATTATATTCAAAGGATCATAGATACTAATGACGAAATGATGCAATATGGTTTCAATGGATTTTGGGATGACAATAATATGATGGTATCATAAGAGGATCTTTGAAACAACATAAAAGTAATTATTGAAGATGAATCAGAGGTATATGCATGACAAGAGCTTATTGACTAGCATAAGGTGATGCTGGTGCTAAAAAAATTAACTAGATTGAAATATTTGATGGAAAATTTGGCAGAATGTTAGACTTCGGTCTCATATGATAAGATTTCTGAATTGCATTACGTCCATCAATAATTTTTGGAGATAAAGAATCCTTCTCATGCATCTTGGAAAAAGGTCGTGAATACCTTGAACCAAGCTACTCACTTATTAAAAGGAAATGTAGAATAGAATAAAGCTGAGGATGACGAATAATATGAGAATACCAAGGAGGATCCATAAGAAGAGGTGCAGGAAGAGGAACATGAAGAAGAGGGAAATAAATAGGAGGTACACCCATAATAAGGTAATGAAGAAGATATTCAAGAGGAAGAACAAGGGCAGGAGGTGGAAGACAAAGAGGAAACTAGGGAAGAGACACATAAAAAATAATATGAGGAGAAAGCAGAGGATATTGCAAGGATCTAGGATAACAAAGAATAGGATCAACAATAAAAGCATGAGAGTGTCAACAATTTTGTTGCAAAATATTTTAAAAGTTTTAAATACTGATAGCTAACAGAATAGTCGTAGAGGCATTTTTGTAAATTATTTTGGAATTTGACAATGTCATAGGGTAGCAAAAGAAGCATGAGCTGCCTAGGCATGTAAAAGCTATGAAGCTAAGTTTTAATATAGAATGATATATTTTTTCTATAAAAGAGTAAAATGTTTGTGCAATTCTTAAGCATATTAATAGTTGTTTTCAGCATAGCCTCCATATGAACCATTACTATTTGAGTCTTTGTTCAGTGGATTTAAAGAGTGAGGTTTATAAGGAAGTTGTTCCTAAAGATATATTATGCAACCAGTTGGAGATGATTTTGCATGCTCATAAGGATATTAGTCAGCAAAGCATAATATGGTGGATTACTAAGGTACACGATCATGATACCATCTCACCCATTCATTTTTTTGACTTTTATGGAAAAAGGATAAGGATCTAAGTTTGTAATCCTTACTAGTAATTCTCCATAGGAGGTGCCAAAATGTGGGCCCAAAAAGACCACATACTTAGAAAATTTGGTAAAATTGGATAAGTGTTGAAAAAAACTTTAAGAGAAGTGTTAAATTTCATCTGAGTGTAAAATCTATGGTCAGTACAGTCAAACAAGGCCCAACAAAAACTTGAGTAGCAAAATTCAGAAGGGTAATTTTAGCTCAAGGATATTTTTGTTTTGGAAAACAATGTTAAAATCCATTGGAGTGCAAATTATGCAATCAAAACAATCAAAAACTACATAGCATAAACTAGAGTAGCATATTTTTAATAAGAAAGGGCAAGGTAGTGTTGAAATTTCTCCAAGAACCAATGCAATATTGAAATTCCACGGTCAACATGGTCAAACAACACACAACAAAATTCAAAATAGTGGAATAGAGATAAACTATTGTGGATGACAAGGCAAGTTTTGAAAGAGGTTGCAAATCTCATTTGGTTAATACATAAATATGGAATTTTGTGGTCAAACCTAACCTAGTAGAATTTGAAGGAATGGATTCTGTAGAAAGACATTGATTGCTATAAAGCAAAATTTGAAGGAGCAGATTTTCAAGTCGATAAAAGATAGCATGTTGAATTAGATTCTGAAGAGCTCAAGCAAAAATAACCAAGGAAGATCAAGTGTCATCAGAATCAATATTATCTAAGTTTTTAGTTATATATCTGTGGATGAAAAGCCTAATTAAAAATAGTGATGATCTAGGTCAACTTACACCCAGTCCAGCCACTAGATTCAATTGAAAGACGAGACACTTGCAGAGCTCAGAGTTGTAGATATCATGAAGCACAACTCTTCTCTTTTTATTGTAAACAAATAAGAGGCCACCACTTCAGCAACCTAGCTAATCTAGCATGAAAATCCTTGTAATTATCCCATTTTATACTATTTTTATAAAATCTATATAAATAGGTTCAGGCCTCATTTTTAAGGATCAACTTTGGAGTGTTTGCATGATATATTACTGTAATTTTTCTAAGAAATCAAAATAAGAAGCATTATTTGGATTTTTTCCTCAGTCTGGTGTCTTCATATTTTGTGAGTTTACTCTGTGAATTCATTTCTACTATTGTTGTTATGGTTAGTCAATTCTACTAATATTGAATTTCTAACTTGGAATAAATTGGAATGTTTCATGGTGAAATAAATGTTGTAGAGAGATTTTTTTTTCTCTTAGTTTGAAGACTGATCTAATTCTACTATTTGTATTATTAACATTTTGGATGTTTGATATAGTTCTCTAGGTGTTTTATTATTATTTAATGATGAAGATGACTAGTTTTGAATGATGTTAGTCTTAAGTGTGGCATACTAGAAATGTGATTGATCATAGGATTCTTGATATTTGTCAATGATGTTAGATTTATCTAGCCATTATTCATTCAATCATTTTCTAACCCTTTATCTCATTTCTATCCCTAAACTTACACTTTTAATTGAGCTTAATTGAGTCAACATAAATTAGATGAAAAGATCTACCAGCCTACTCTAGAGGTTGAATTGAATTAATATTTAATCCATCCAATGTAGGGGTTTGAATTGTGATTAGTGGGTGTGCACCTCCAATAAATTAATAGATTCGTAGATTCATAGTCATAATTCAAGTTTTCCTTGATGTCAATTCAGACCCCAACACTACCCTATCCCTTAAATAAAAGAAACCATCCTTGATGCTGAAATCCTTATTATCATTAGATTTCCTTTCTATCTTTTCTCGAATTTAATTGAAAAATACATCTGGTTGTTGCATTTCCTTAACCTAATCCATGAAGTCCACATGAATGCAATTCAATACAACTATATGTCTTTTCATATTGAGTGCATCAACAACCTTATTTTACTTCCCTTTGATGTATCAATACCAAAATCATATTCAGTAAGAAATTCCATCCACCTTCTCTGCATAGAATTTAGCAAAGCTTGAGTAAATATATACTTTATACTTTGATGATATGTTCTCAACTCAAAGGGTCTCCCTAAAAAATAGTGCCACAAAATTTTAAGAGCAAAAACTACTACTACCAATTCTAAATCATGGGTTACATATGTACACATAGAAAAAATACCTTGAGGGTGTAGTATCTTTAGTATGGGGGACGTAGTGAGTCTTTGTTTGAGCAGATCAAAAGCTTCCTTAGACTTATCCATCCATTTAAATTATTTTCCCTTACTTTTAAGTTTAGTTATTGGAGTGGTTATCTTTGCATAGTACTTCACATAACACCTATAGTATCGAGTCAAACCCATGAAACTTTTGACTTCCATCACATTTATTGGAGGTGGCCAATTCAGTATAGCTTCTATTTTAACAGGATCCATCATGATTCCTTATTTTGATACAATATGCCCTAAATATTATCCTTTTGACACATAAAATTCATACTTTGACAAATTCCCATACAACTAATTATTTCTTAGTAGATCCAACACAATATTGAGGTGTCTGTTGTGCTTAGTATTATTTCAAAAATATATCAAAATATCATCGAAGAATATGAGAACAAATTGGTCCAAAAACTTCCTAAAAATAGTGTTCATCAAATTCATAAATATTGCTAGAGCATTCAATGGACGAAAAGGCAATACAGTAAACTCATAATGTTCATAACAAGTTTTGTAGGTTGTCTTATGGGTATCCTCTTATCGAATCCTCAACTGGTGGTATCCCAACATTATATTAATCTTTAAAAATATGATGGCATATTTAAGTTGATCAAAGAGGTCTTTGATTTTGGGTAGATGATATATGTTTTTATCGGTTGCCTTGTTTATCATCCTATAGTCTATACATAGTCACAAGGAACCATCCTTTTTATTAAAAAATAACACTGGTTCAACCCATGGTGACTCACTTGGTATAATCAATCATTTTTTTAGTAATTCTTGCAATTGTACTTTTAGTTCTTGCATCTCAATAAGATTCATTCTATAAGGAACTCTATGAATATATTATGTTCCAGGTTAAATTTTAATTGTTAAATCAAACCTTTTTCTCTCTCCATCGGCGGTCATCCATTCTGTCATGATATTGTGACATTTTTTCTCTCCAACGGCGGTCTTCCTTTTTGTCGCGATATCGTGACATTTTTTCTCTCCAACGGCGGTCTTCCTTTCTATAGCGATATCACGACACTTTTTCTCTCTGGGTGCTTCTGTGCAAACTTGTCGCGATATCGCGACACTTTTTGCCTTCAGGCGCTTTCTTGTTTCATGTCGCGATATCGCAACATTTTTTCTCTCCAAATGTGGCCTTCTTTTTTGTCGCAATTTCGTGACGTTTTTTCTCTCTCCAATGGCGGTCTTCCAGTCTATTGCGATATCACGACCTTTTTTTCTCTCCAATGGCAGTCTTCCATTTTTTCACGATATTGTGACATTTTTTCTCTTCATCGGCGGTCTTCCTTTTTGTCGCGATTTTGCGACGCTTTTTCTTCTTGGCAGCAGGCTTCCACTTTTGTCACGATTTCAGGACTCATTCTCTATTTCGGCTGTGGTCTTCATTCTTGTCCTGATTTCACGACACCCTTTCTCTTCGGCAGCGTTCTCACTTCTTGTAGCGATTTTGCGACTCTTCTTCTCGTCCAGTTCCAACCTTACAACTTGTCGCGATATCGTGAAACTTTGCAACATGTCACGATTTCATGACTTCTTCCCCTCTTCGGCTCCGATGGCGCTTCTTGTCACGATTTCGTGACTTCCTTTCTTCCTTTGGCTTCAACGGCAGAACTTGTCGTGATTTTGCGACATCATCATTTTGGTCACGATTTCGCAACACCTTCCCTAGTGTGGAGGTTTGCCAGCTCTCTATTCCTTTCTTCTTGGACCACCTCGGTCGTTATGGATTTATTGTAATCTCTCTTGTACAAGGTTCAGGGACCTTTCAACACCCTTTCTACCAATCAAAAAAAAATCTAGGTAAATCCTCTAGAATTATATTTGTGAACTTATGAAGTATTGGATGTCTCTCAAACACCTCTTCCTTATTTTCCTTCCCTATCTTATTTAACTTCACTACATAAATTGTTCCTCATATCTTCATTGCCTTCTTAAGTTGCATTATAGAGAGAATCTGGGGTCAAAAAGCCCCCTACAAGCTTGTACTTTTCGATCATGTTTTGAGTATTCAAATCATCTATACTAGAAATTTATTATAGCCTTATGAGCTTGCAACCAATCCATTCCTAGAAAAACATCAAAAGCATGTAGTGGTTCTACATAAAGGTAAACTATAGTTGTGCCACTAGGTAAGATAATTTCATCCATAGGGTAACATTGATCCATAGAGTGGGTCTACCCTAAGACATACTCGATATTCCACCCATGTGACAAGATTCCTAATATTTTTTATATATATTAATTAAGCTAGTGGAAACAAAGCTATTTGTGGTACCACTATCAATAAAAATATTAAAATTTCTACCAAATATCTTACCTTTTATCAGTAGTGGGGTGGCTTGTCCTTCCATATTTTGACTCCCTATCATTGCATAAATCTTGTGTGTAGGTTCTCTATAATATGGTTTCTTTCCTTTTGAACTTGGTACTACTTTAAGTGTATACTTATTGGCGTAACGTGGACCGCCACATTCATAACATCCTAATTTACGCCCTAGATATATTTTCTTCTTTTGTCCATCTTGTGTTTACACTACATATGAAGGATTGACCCGATCCTATGCTGGTGATCGATTATCACAATTATTGTGATTGTTAGAATTATGGTTCATCCCTTTGAACCTCTTCCTAAAATCTCCTTACTTCCTATTGTGGCTGATCCACAACACACCCCAAAATTGGGGACCCACCTTTTTTGCATGTTTTCCAAGAAGATTGCAGTGGCCCAAATGTCAAAAGAGCAAAGAAAAGCAGAAATGATAAGTTGTCACGATATCGACATGTTGCTCCGTCGCGACCAAAAATGAAAATTTGTCGCGATATCGCGACATGTTGCTCCGTCGCGACCAAAAATAAAAAGTTGTCACGATATCGCGACATGTTGCTCCGTCGCGACCAAAAATGAAAAGTTGTCACGATATCGCGACATGTCACATTTTTGCGGCTAAGAGCAACAGAATGCAGCATGATGAGAAAATGTCACGATATCGTGACATGTCATGAAATCACGGTTCATAGAGGAGAGAGAAAGACAAAGTGAAAAATGTCATGATATCACGACATGTCATGAAATCGCGGTTCATAGAGGAGAGAGAAGATAAGGCACTAGAATTGTCACGATATCACGACATGTCACAAAATCATGGTCAAACAAGTCAAATAGGGCAAGGCACTAAAGTTGTCGTGATATCGCGACATGTCATGTTTTCACGATCTGAAAACGAGATGAAGGGCAAATAGAAAAAATGTCACGATATCGTGACATGTCGGAGTTTCGTGACCTAGAGTAGCCAAAATGAACGTAGAGGAAAAACGTCGTGATATCGTGACAGGTCACGTTTTCACGGCTCCAAGAAGCGAGATGGTATGAAAGGAAGATATGTTGCGATTTTGTGACATGTCATTTTAGGCAAGTATACGAGAGCGATCAAAGAGAAAAGCGTCACGATTTCGTGACAGAAAGCAGCGAGACATCCGAAAGAGAAAAGCGTCACGATTTCATGATAGAAAGCAGTGAGATAGCTCGAAAGAGAAAAGCATCATGATTTTATGATAGAAAGCAGCGAGACAACGAAAGAGAAAAGCGTCACGATTTCATGACAGAAAGTAGCAAGATGGTACGAAATGAAAAAGTGTCACGATTTCGTGACATGTCGCGTTTTCGCAGCTAAGTGCAACAAAACACAGCGAAGGAGAAAAACGTCACGATTTCGCGACAAGTTGCATCCTTACGGCCCGAAAAAAAAAACGTCACGATTTCACGATAGGTTGCATTTGCTCGGTCTAGAATAGAAAAATGTCACGATATCGTGACATGTCTCATTTTTGCGATGCATGATGACGAACAAGGCTGTGACAGAAAAATGTCACGATATCGCGACATGTCTCATTTTCGTGGTGTAGGTAGAGGAGCAAAGCTGCATACATAAAAATGTCACGATATCGCGACATGCTATTTTTGGTCACGATTTACAGGGGGCCATTATGGAACATGCAGGGAAGCACTGAACACGTGGCATAAAGGTGTAAGGGTTACAGAGCGGTTACAGTTAGCAAAGAAGATCAAACGTTTCGACGCTCGAACAGAGCCAAAAATAATGAAGAGTCGGGGAAGACGAAACGAAAGGACCTAGGAAATGAAACGAAGCGTCGCAGGGCGAAACAGAGAGCATGGCCAGAAAGTTTAAAAGTAGAAGCATAGGATAGGTACAGGGGGGTCGAAAACCACTGCAAGCAGGGTTACAGAGCTGAAGGCGAGAAGGCCATTCTGGGCCTGTTTGGGTTGTTTCTCTTCCACAGACTGGTTTGGAAAAACCAGACATTCTGCTATTGTAACATGACATATTTTTAATGCAAAAATATTCAAAAATTTGCATCTTGTGGGCAAGAAAGAAGGAGATATTCTGTGCATGCTATGGATTTAATGTTTATTCTTTCATTTTTTTTAGATTTCGGATTTATAGATAATGTTAAATACCACTTTTGTGGGTTACATTAGGCGAATATTTGAAATCTGAATTTTATTTCGTACCCTAGGAACCAACACTTAGTCTATGGGGATTATGCATGTTTTGCAGGTCCAATAGGTTAGGTTGCATGCATGGAAACCTCACATCTTCGGTTTTGTCAGAACAGGATAGCATCATACTGAGTGCATTTCATTTTCAGTTTTTCTGCATTTCATTTTCATTCTCTGCATTTTATTTTTTTCAGAAAGTTTAACTTATTTAAAATAAACATTTAAAAATTACAAAATCCAAAAAATCAATGAACAATCACTAAAGTTTCATGATGAAATAAACCAACATTGCCCCTTGTTTACAGTTACTTGCAATCACTAAGGTATTCCAAGCATTTAAATTGAATATCTTTTATTTGAGATTACTAATACATATATGCAAATGCTAATATAGCGGAGACCTTGGAGAAGTTGTTTGTTTGACTTCTTTGCAAGAGGGGATTTGGAACCCAAATCCTATTGGAGAGTGTGTTTTCACAATTGGGTGAAAATACCACTCAACAGATTGGCGCTAGAAGGAGGGCCTGACGGGTTTATTTTAGTGTGATTTAAGTGCTACAGGGATTTAAATTTTGAATATTTCATGCCCTATTAATTGTTATCTTTACTCCTCTAACACTCGGCAGACTGTTAAAAGGAGGGCCTGAATTGGTTTACTTTTTTCTATTTTAAGCAATTCAGGTATGTTGTATATCATTCTAACGCTTTTTGATTGTTCATACAAAAAATAATGTGATTTGATTTAATTTTGAAAATTTTGGTCTTGACTAACGAAGTGTTGTTTCCATGCAATTACTTTTCATTTGATTTTAATGAATACATCTCTTAGTTGATGCTAACTTGATTTTTTTATACATTGCAGGTTGGATATTTGCTAGTCACTTCATGCTGATGTGTCGTGATTCCTTCCTTTTTGACTAACAGATTTTGGTTCTAAAGTTACATTTTGAGTTTCACTAATGGCAACACTTGAGGAGCAAATGGTATCCCTAAGAAAAGAAATGATGTCTCTAAGAGAAAGAATGGTATCTATGATGGAGGATCATTATAAGGGTTTGTCTATACATGTGATACCCTATCAAATTCCTAAAATGTTATTGGAGTTTTTACGATGTTTTAATCAAGAGGTGTCACTAGGATACTTGCAAAAACTACATGTCTACAAGAATACATTATGTCAATTCCAGGTTTTCTATGAGGAGGTAGCTTGTAAGTTATTTGCATACATTTTGGATGATAAACCATTCTTTTGGTACAGCCAACTACCCATGGAGGTTAGGACTTCTTGGATACAACTAGAAGCAGCCTATCTTTATCATTTTGGTAATCAGGTTGACTTAGAAATCTTGAAAAATCAGTTTACCTCCATATGTAAGGAGCCTAATGAATCCTTGAGTCAATTCAATGGAAGATTTCGTGAGTTGCACTCCCAAATGTGGGAAAATTTTAACACATTAGAAGAGGAAGCCATGGAAGTATACCTGGGAGCCATACACCCCACACTTGCTTCACTCATTGAGGAAAAAATGGGTGGCTTGTCTCTAGAGAAAAATCCATGAGATCTTAGAAGAGATAGAACGACAAGGTCTTGAAGAAGAAAAGGCACAACATGTTCACATAAGAGATTGTCCTTCTAAAGATATTGATGCCAACCTACACCAACCATCAAATGTAGCACCCTCCACTCCAATGATATCTAAGGTAAATGATCAAGGGGATGAATTTGAATATCCAAGTGTTACAACCACCTTAGATGTAGTCCAAGAGGAGGTGCAAAGTGCTAAACCAACATCCGCTAATGAGGATTATGCAGAAATGATCTCATTCATAGAGATACATGATTATTCGGATGAAGGGGTTCTAAATCCAACAATGTTTGATATGTGTGATAGGACGGAACCCACCATAAAATTGAATGAAGTGGTTGAAAGTGAAATTGAAATAAAATCAATAAATGAATTTGAGGATATGATAGAGTTTCACCACTTGTTCTTGGAAGATACTATTGATGAGATGTGTAAAATTAATGATCAAGAAATTCTTCACCCTCCAAATTATGATAAAATTGAATCATGGGTTACTAATTTGGATTATGATGGCCTTACAAATTTGAATTCAAGAAACGACCCACTTTTGGAAATAATTGAACCATCTAAGGAAGGTGAAGATGAATTTGATGAGAAACACATTGATGAATTGGAAGATGTTGAAGAAGTGGTTGAACGTCACCACTTGATTTTGAAAGATGATTATTATGATGCTTGGAAGAAGTGGGAAGACTACACTCACTCCAAAACTGCTAACGAAACTTGTGTGCCAATTGATATACAGGACAACATAATCGCCTACTCGAAGGAAGATATTATAACTCCTGTACCATTTGAGGATGTTTTGGAAGAGGGTTTCAAATCTCATCAAATTTTGGAAGATAATGAGGATCTTACTACCAAGGGCAAAGAAGAAAGTGAATTGATGAATGAATCAAAAGATCATGTCACAAATACCATGGAGTTTCATCCCACAAATTTGGAAGATAATTTTTATAATGGTTGGGGGAGATATGATAATGCATTCTTTTCTCACACCCTTATAGATGAAACTCATATTTCACTTGATATGCAGGATGTCGAAGATCTCACATTCACAAGATTTGAGAAGGTGGCAAAATTCGATCATGTTGAATATAAATTCATTGAAGATGCGAATACAAGTGTGCAAGATGATTTTGAGGATTCAAATGAGGAGATACCATGGATAGTGAACAAAGAATTAGAACCAAATGACAAAGAGATTGATCAATTGGAAGCAACTCGAATAAGTGATCATCAAAACAGATTACTTGACATACACTTTGACCAAAAACATTTGAGGGTTGAAAAGGATGGGCATGTTTTCAATTGGGTGCCCAATTTTGGTATGTTTAATGAACAAGTAATCAATGAAGAGTATGAAGACCATGAGGTAAAAGAGGGAATTGCAAATCCCCATCAAATTTTGGTAAATAAAAATGTTCAAAAGTTAGAATCTAACTTTTTGTGTTCAAGCATCCAAGATTTAGGTGAGAATTTGCATGACCATATTTTGAATTTGAATGATGTTTATGGTGAAATGTCATTAAAGGTGAATGAAAAAAAAGGTATGATTTCTAATCACACCTTTGACAACATTGTTTTAACAAATGAAAAGGAAGTTGATGCACTTGAACTGTTAAATCAAATTCATCAACAATTACTAATTGAATCTAGGGTAAAAACTGTTAATGATCCTAATTTAGTAAATATCCTAGATGCTTGCAAACTATTACACAAATTTGATTGGCCTACAAATTTGGAAAATGATTTGGCTTTAAAATGTTTAGAAATAGGCTCTTACTTACAAAGTTTCATTTTGGATAAAGAAAGCCTACTTCTAAATCATGAATGGAATGATGAAACTTGCAATTTAAAGAATAGACAAGACAAAATTGAATACCAACCATTGTCTAATCAATTTGATTTGAATCTCACCTATGGTGTTGGTAATAGAACTAAATCAAATTGGTATGGTGAGCGTGGCAAGTTGAAATTTGTTGCATTGCTTGGTTTGATCTTATTATTGTTGGATTCCTACAACATTTGGCATACATATTGTGTCATATGTCTTTTGAAATGTTCTAATCATGTTTGGGATCCGGGAAAGTGATAGTCCAAGCTTTGCTTCATCTTGTACCATATTGTACATTTGTATATAGATTTTGGTTTTGGTTTTGGGTTTGTGTTTTTTCAAGTTTCATTTTTAGAATTGCTAGTCTAGTTAGGATTTAAGTTGTGTGTTTGATTTCATTTGACATGTTTAGTTTGTTTTTATATAAAAAAAAAGAGAAGAAAAATTTGAGATGTCAACTTATGCCTAAGACCAGGAGAGTATGAAACATTGGAATTATGTTGTAGAAAGCTCCACAAGTAACACAAACATCTTAAATAATATCGTTTGAATCTTGTAATGCATGAAGTTGTCAGTTTTACACATTATGGTAAAGTAGATGATATATTCCATCCACATTTCAAAAGAAGCAGTGCATTCATATCTCATGTCACATTCCTCATTGCATATACATGTCATCTCACATACATTTTCATTTCATGTGCAATCATTGAGAAGGTGTCGAATCCTCTTAGGGTTATTACATAACATATATTAAAAGGATCCTAAGGTTGGGAACTAATGTCCAAACAATCTTGAACCAAGCACGTTCTATGCACATTAAAGAAGATCTTGGGCAAAATGATCAAAACCATGCTTGGAAGAAAAGGTGAAGGCGAAAAGAATATTTCATGTCTGTCCTATCATGCAACATGATCCTTAAAATAGTGGTTTTTACCACTCCCATAGAGCTTAAAGCCTAAAACCAGAGTAGTAAGGATAGGGTTAAATCCTCATCGAACTTAGGTTGAGGATCCAACTCCCCAAAGCTCTGATTTGACCTTCATGGAGTAGTAAGGATAGGGCATAATTCTCATCTCGCCTAGGTTGAGAATCCGATTCCCCAAAGCTTCTATGTTTCATTTAATCATAAATCTTGGATTGGAAGGATCGTACTACATGTCCCTAGTAAGGATGGGTAGTCATCCCTAAGGTCCAAGAAGTAAAGTTGCTAAGTCTCATTCCATCATAAATCTTGGATTGGAAGGATCGTACTACATGTCCTCTGCAAAGGATGGGTAGTCATCCCCAAGGTCCAAGAAATAAAATTAACTAATATTTCCCATTTTATCTTAATATTGGATTGGAAGGATCGTACTACATGTCCCTAGCAAGGATGGGTAGTCATCCCAAAGGTCCAAGAAATAAAAGAAAAAAATGAATGAAGCCAAATCATGGATTATGGGGTTAAGTATGCCCATGCGTGGCAGCATGTCTTGTCTAAAAACAAGACCACTGACTGTTCAAACGGATAGACTAGCATGACCATTTCATCCATAACTGGTTAAATCATTTTGCTCAAAGTGAGGTAATGAATTCCAAATCAGAGTAGTAAGGATAGGGTTAAACTCCCATCTCGATTAGGTTGGGAGTCCGATTCCCCAAAGCTCTGATTTCACTTTCACTTGCACATGGGTTCAAGATAGTAGTGACTCATAACCAACTTTGGGATCTAATAAATTAATTCAGTATACATATATTTGGTCCTAAGAGGGTTTGACAGTTTTAATATGTTTGTTCATGATATTAGAAGGTTTGAGCCTTTTGTAAAGAAGGTTGTTATATCTCTAGCATCTTCATCATACATCAAATCCTGCACAAATCATTCATAGCCTTGCATACAAATCATAAGTGAAACTGACAATGGAATGTTGATCAAGTTCAAGCGATAGGGAATGAAAACACATTGCACACACCGAGCTGATACTTAATGATTTTGATGTTTCATGTATTTTTGATCTATCGGTATTTGTTTATCTTTTATGTGTTGACGCCTGTATCTAAGCTTGTATATTTCAGGTTGGGTTCTCACCAAAATGCTCAGGAGCATTTGACAGTAGAGTCGCCATTTGTTGTGGCTGATCCACAACACACCCCAAAATTGGGGACCCACCTTTTTTGCATGCTTTCCAAGAAGATTGCAATGGCCCAGATGTCAAAAGAGCAAAGAAAAGCAGAAATGATAAGTTGTCGCGATATCGCGACATGTTGCTCCGTCGCGACCAAAAATAAAAAGTTGTCACGATATCGCGACATGTTGCTCCGTCGCGACCAAAAATAAAAAGTTGTCACGATATCGCGACATGTTGCTCCGTCGCAACCAAAAATGAAAAGTTGTCGCGATATCGCGACATGTCACATTTTCGTGGCTAAGAGCAATAGAATGCATCATGATGAGAAAATGTCATGATATCGCGACATGTCATGAAATCGGGTTCATAGAGGAGAGAGAAAGACAAAGTGAAAAATGTCACGATATCATGACATGTCATGAAATCACGGTTCATAGAGGAGAGAGAAGATAATGTGCTAAAATTGTCGCGATATCGCGACATGTCACAAAATCATGGTCAAACAAGTCAAATAGGGCAAGGCACTAAAGTTGTCATGATATCGCGACATGTCATGTTTTCGCGATCTAAAAATGAGATGAAGGGCAAACAAAAAAATTTCATGATATCGCGACATGTCGAAGTTTTGCGACCTGGAGTAGCCAAAATGAACGTAGAGTAAAAATGTCATGATATCACGACATGGTCGGTTTCGGCTCATAGATGGTAGGAAGGATCATTTGAGAGAAAGAGAAAAGCATCACGATTTCATGATAGAAAGGCGAGTTAGCCGAAAGAGAAAAGTGTCACGATTTCAGGAAAGAGAAAAGCATCGCGATTTTGCGATAGAAAGCAGCAAGATGGTACGGAATGAAAAAGTGTCATGATTTCGTGACATGTCACATTTTCGCAGCTAAGTGCAACAAAACACAACGAAGGAGAAAAATGTCATGATTTCGCGACAAGTTGCATCCTCGCGGCCCGAAAAAGAAAAACGTCATGATTTCGCGACAGGTTGCATTTGCTCGGTCCGAAATAGAAAAATGTCACGATATCGTGACATGTCTCATTTTTGCGATGCGTGATGACGAACAAGGCTGCTGACAAAAAAATGTCACGATATCGCGACATGTCTCATTTTCGCGATGTAGGTAGAGGAGCAAAGCTGCATACATAAAAATGTCGCGATATCGCAACATGCTATTTTTGGTCACGATTTACAGGGGGCCATTATGGAACATGCAGGGAAGCGCTGAACACGTGGCATAAAGGTGTAAGGGTTATAGAACGGTTACAGTTAGCAAAGAAGATCAAACGTTTCGACGCTCGAACAGAGCCAAAAATAATGAAGAGTCGGGGAAGACGAAACGAAAGGACCTGGGAAATGAAACGAAGCGTCGCAGGGTGAAACAGAGAGCATGGCCAGAAAGTTTAAAAGCAGAAGCATAGGATAGGTACAGGGGTCGAAAACCACTACAAGCAGGGTTACAGAGCTGAAGGCGAGAAGGCCATTTTGGGCCTGTTTGGGTTGTTTCTCTTCCACAGACTGGTTTGGAAAAACCAGAGATTCTGCTATTGTAACATGACATATTTTTAATGCAGAAATATTCAAAAATTTGCATCTTGTGGGCAAGAAAGAAGGAGATCTTCTGTGCATGCTATGGATTTAATGTTTATTCTTTCATTTTTTTTAGATTTCGGATTTATAGATAATGTTAAATACCACTTTTGTGGGTTACATTAGGCGAATATTTGAAATCTGAATTTTATTTCGTACCCTAGGAACCAGCACTTAGTCTATGGGGATTATGCATGTTTTGCAGGTCCAATAGGTTAGGTTGCATGCATGGAAACCTCACATCTTCGGTTTTGTCGAAACAGGATAGCATCATACTGAGTGCATTTCATTTTCAGTTTTTTTTCTGCATTTCATTTTCATTGTCTGCATTTTATTTTTTTCAGAAAGTTTAACTTATTTAAAATAAACATTTAAAAATTACAAAATCCAAAAAATCAATGAACAATCACTAAAGTTTCATGGTGAAATAAACCAACATTGCCCCTTGTTTACAGTTACTTGCAATCACTAAGGTATTCCAAGCATTTAAATTGAATATCTTTTATTTGAGATTACTAATACATATATGCAAATGCTAATATAGCGGAGACCTTGGAGAAGTTGTTTGTTTGACTTCTTTGCAAGAGGGGATTTGGAACCCAAATCCTATTGGAGAGTGTGTTTTCACAATTGGGTGAAAATACCACTTAACACTTCCTATAATTCCTTCTATCCTATATAGGGGGACTCTTGTTTACCTGTTCACTTTTCCATTTCATGAACCCTGCACTATTTTGTTTCCTTAGTGCCTCTTTATCTTGTTTACATTTCTATTCATAGTTGAAGTAAGGCTTGAGATAAGTTTTAAATTTATTGACTAAATCATAGGCCTTCTAAAGAGTACTAGGTTATTGTATGTTCACTTCATGCCCTATCATGGGATATAATCCTAGTATAAACCTATGTACCTTTATTTTCTTATTATATGTGGGTACATACTTTAGTAGCTTGATGCAATTCTGGTAGTAGACTTCCACTATCCTAGTCCCTTATCTAATTTTGGTGAAATATTCAAATTTTTTAATGTAGAAGTGTTCAATGAGAAATATTTCTTTGAAAACTATCACAAAGTTCTCCCATTTCAAATCAATTGTAGCCTCAATCCCTAGCTCCCCACTATATGTTTCCTATCAATCAAAACCAACACCTTGCAAATGCAAAGTATCATAGGAAATTTGGGTACTAGTGGAATAGTTCTTCATATTATAGAAGGTTTCTATTTCCTTCAACCAAGCATCAAATTTATCACCATATTCCTTTCCATTTAACTTGGAGGATTTTAGGTGTTTCATGTCTTTGCCCAACTCAGCTTCTAGTTGGACCCTAGCATGTTTTACCTTTGTAACGGATTCACTCTCTCATCCAATCCTAGAATTCCTAGCTTGTGAATCTTGATTCACTAAAGCTTCTAGTAGTTGCTTTTATATTTCCATTTGTTTCCTTAGTAAAGAAACTATTATAGTGAGGTCCTCCCTTTCATTATTAGGAGCATTCATACCTAAATCTAGGGTTTTGACCTCTCAATTATTTTTTTGAGTCAACCTCATCGATGGGATAACACTCTCTCTCCTTATCATGTATGGCATTATTATTGTCCACACACATGAGAGATAGCAAGGATAAATTGACAATTACATCCTTGAATTATTTCACCTACTATTAAACTTTCACCTACTATTCTTTTTAAATAGATAAGTTTAATTTTTTTTAATAAATCCACTTTCCTTGTAGGTATAGTCTTTATACGGTGCACTATCCTACTTGTAGGTAGGGAAATTTAACCCATTTCAAATTCCCTCTCACTCTCGCATGTGTATTTTCCTACCATTTTTCAAATTGAAGCTTCTCCTCACATGTGCCAACTAGCTTGGCATGTTTTCCTAGTTTTTTACAATTATGAATCCTAGCTACTACGACACATTCGTGAAATCTAGAAAATCACTTCCCACAAAATAATCCATTTGTATTTTATTCTAAAATCGACCAATGGTATGATTTCAGTGAATACACATCCTAGTAGCTAGGATGCATATTCACCAAATTTGATAAAACGCCAAATTTACCTATTTTGATATGCTTCAGACTCCCATATCTTGCATACCTTGACCTTATTTGGTGACCTGGAAAGATATTAAAGTAGGGATTCAATATTTTAATGATATTTGAATGACAAAGTGAAGGAGAGGAGGAGAAATAAAGAGCAATGTAGTTTTCTAAGCTAAGAAAATATCTAATAGTTTATTTTGCAGGTTTGATAAATTACAATGTTTGGATGCCATGGATGTTCTTGGCAAGGAAGACTTTACTTCATGCTAGATCTACTACTTTTGCACTCCCATTTTTTGTTGATCAGATCTATCATAAAAAGAGATAAATTTACTAGATTACTTATTAGATCATTCTAAATTATTGTAATTTGCATAATTTCATTTTGCTTCTTGGGATTCAACAATTTTATGTCATGATTGGCAGTAAATATGCGAGGCATGTATTCGCATCTAGGTCTCAAATCTATGGATTCACATTTTTTTAGGGCAAATTCATATAGCCAGAAGCATCAATAATATATTCTTATTCCTCATCTATGACTCATGCACTTAGTATGTCATAGTTATTTTTGTATTTTGTTTGCATGCTCAATTCATGTTCAATTTATATATGTTTTCATTGATAATATTTTGAAACAAGGTTATTTAAAAGGCCTAAGGATATGACTACATCAAGAAATATAATTTACAATGGCTTAAGCAGATCCCCAAACCCTAGTCCAATTTTTAGAGTTTTATGTGCAGAAGTCCCTTGCAGTTTTCAAAGACATGAATTTGTGAGCTAGCTGATGACACAGGTATTCACTTTGTGAGATGCATATTTGACTGAAATAGAAATTTAAATTAGGTAAGTTCAATAAATTTTATCATATGATTTGTTTCTAATTATTTTATATTTATTTCAATTATGTTCTCTACATATAAGTCATCTGCATAGAGAAAATTAAGTCAAAAGAAAAGATTAAAGTCAAAAAAGCAAATAGTAATTGCAATAGTCTTTGGTATCTCTTATTATTTGAAAAAGGAAAAGATAAAATGACATAGTCATTCATATTTATTTGCATTAGTTTCATCACCTGAAAAGAAAAGATAAAAACATAAAGTTAGTTGTCTTACTTTTGCATTTAATTTTGCTATTTGAAAAGACAAAAAAAAAATATAGATGGTTAACTTTCATTAGTTTATGTTAGTTATATTGTTTTCAGATGTTTTCATAGAGACAAAATTTCATATAGATTAATCTTAGATGCATTTTATCTAAACCAATATGTGTATGTCAATCAAACAATTTATTAAAATATCACCCTACTTAGGCATGTAAACCACCATAAAGTGTTTCCTAGTGAACCCCACCATTAATTCATCGACAAACACCAAGGAGAGCACCACTCAAGTTCTTATAGTCTGAGGTGTAGGTAGTGTAGATTAAAAATACAACGCCAAACAGAAATAAAACCACAATAATGGAATATAGAAAAGTTGCACAAAAAAAACAATTTTTATTAATCAGTGGAGTTTAAAAACTCCTTTTGAGTACAACAGGGCCTGTAACCCTTTTTGTGATACACAAATTACAGTTTGTGCTAGGGTTCTCCGAAACCCTAGCTAGCATAAAGTGGTGGCATTTCCAAAGACGTATCCTTAATCCCAACAAAGTGAGTGGGTTTTGTTGTATCCTTTGGCTCGGACCACTCCAGCTTAAACAGCTGCTATCAACACACCAGATCTGCCATTAAAATCCTGCACACATTAACACTATCAAGGAGTTAGAAATTAATAAGAGGGCTCCACTGTGTGAGCCCTCAGAAACAATTTAAAACCCTAGAAAAATAGAATGCAGGAGTTCAACAAAAGATTAATAAAAGAAAAGAAGTTACTTGCTTTAAACTGATTTATACCTGTTCTCTATTAACGCGGCTAGACCAGGCGGCATCTGGAAGTAATGTGGCTATCAAATCGGCTGCAGAAGGCACCCTGGTGCACTCGTTGAACGCCCGCGTGCTTTTGGATCAAGGTTTCAGATGCCGGTCTAAGTCTGTGGCTGCGGGTAAACGCCCGTGGGCACTTGTGACAAGAATGGGGAATTCTACAGAGTAATACAGAAGAGATGGCGGCGAAGTTGGCGACGGATGCGATGATGGATGCGAGGAAAAGGGGCGGCAATGGATGGCTGAAGAGATAGATGAAATAGAAGAGATAGGTCCAAAAGATAGCAAATATAGCAAAGATAGCCAAGATAGAAGTAGGGTTTGAGCCATCAAGGTGGCTCTATTTATAATCTACTCTTAGGGCACACTTTAGGGTTTTAACGACACTTTGAATGTGTGGCTAAGATTAAAGTGGATCCAAGGGTAGAGAATAAATCTAGGTTGTGAAACGGATTAAGAAGGATGGACGGATGAGATTAAATGAAAGATGGACGGCTTAGATTAAATCACTTAAACTATATTTATATATATATATATATTAAAATATATTAAAATATTAAAATATATATATATAAATATTAATTTAAATAAATTTGGGGATGAAAAATGGCGGGAAAGGTGAAATTGGGCCAAATAATGGCGGGAAAGTGTGGATTTGGGCCAAATAATTGCGGGAAGGATGAATGATTGACATGTGGCTGACAGGAAGGTATAGATGACTTGCAAGTGGCTGGATTTTGGTGTCTACAGATGCCCCTTTTTGAGTTGCTTTGTGTGAAGACACAATGCAGCACAAAAACTTAAGACACCTGAAAAGCTGGATCAGACGCAACTCTCTCTCAAGATTAAAGCACAACTTTGAAGACCAAATAATAAAAGAATATTTAAAAATTTTCAGCTTACCCCCTCAATTGGCGAGCGAGAATGGTTCTCACAAGCCAATTGGAAGAAATTCAAAAGAAAATGAACCGTTTTTGCCCCAACGGTGAAAAAAAGGGGTTGGTGTATGAACCATCTGTTTATGTCCCAACAGAAAAGGGGTTGGTGTACAAACCAGAAAAGAATATGATTGAAGACGATATGAGTGATGTGAAAGATGGACCGTTTTCTGCCCCAACGGTTATAAAGGGATTTTTGCCAAACTATAAATTCCATGATCATGTAAGTTGAATTCCACTATAAGAAAATTAAAAATTGATAACGGATGCCCCAACTCCTGTGTGTGCATCCATACTGTTGATGAAATTGCCTTGTTGGCGCCATTGATATGCAAAGATGAAAGATGCATGAAAGAGTCCAGAACTCAGAGATGCTCCTAGTGACTGTATGTATAATTCCTCGGGTCGGAACCAATCAACCTAGGTAGCCTCAATCTCTAGCAAGACTCAAAATAATGATGATTTTAAAGATTGTCCATGTTTAAGGCCCCATGAACTAGGCCATCAATGACAACTGTTGAGCAAATTAATCTTGGTATGAGGTCACTTGAAAAGTAGAATACCCAAAATTGATTTCAAATTTTTGAACAGTGAAATAATTGATGATGATAAATGGTAAGTGTCCTTATGGTGGTTTAATCCTCTTACCGAATTGCATGGATGCAAATCGCTACAATCGCCAAGGTGATAGAATATACCACTAGATACGAGGTTTACTTTAATTTGATTTGGCAAAAATATGCATGATGAAAGAAGAATGAAATTGACGATAGATCAGAAGAATTGATGAATGTGGTTAATTTTGTGAAGGTTTTGAATGTTTTTAACCCAATTTGTAAAACAATGATGAATGATGCGCTTTTTGAGCGAAATGACAAAATTTGTGTCTAAAGCTGTTGTAACCTTCACAAAATGTTTTATTATGATAAGAAGAACGGATGAATGCAATTTGATGAAATTTGGAGGAGGTAAGCTTCGATTTTGCAAGTTTTGTTCCTTTATTCAATACTGACACCAAACACCGGTATGCATTTGTGGTTGGCAGAGACGCCCGTCGGTGTTTAGGCGCTCTGCAAACGTAGCACTGCGTCTGAATGTGCCATGAAATGCCCCACTGCATTTCAGGGTGCCAAAACCAGCTATTTAAACAATTTCAGTGAGAATTTCACTCATTTGTGCGTTCGAGCTTGAGAGAAGTGCGTCTGAGGTAGTGGAGTGAAAGGTTTGTGTGGGAGATTGAAGCACGCGCGAGCTATGGCGGAGATGGGAGCGGACGTGCCAGTGCAGCCAGCTGAGGTATTTGTTCATTTAAGCAAGTACTTATTATGTGTTTTTTTTTTACTAATAGGGTAGTGTATGCCTGGGCGCCTGCTTTATTGGTGCAGGTATACCGAGAGTTGTATGAGGTTCGAAGACGGGGCCGGAAGGGTCTAGGTTGCAGTGTGGTTCTCCAGTGCTGGGGCTGGGAGCACTTCAGAGTGGCTCGACCAAAGGGGTTGCCATGGGCTCACTGGGACATGAGCCAGGCTTATGGTAGGAGATGGCCGGTGGCGGAGGAGAGACGAGCCTAGCCACCCCGTGAGATCGGGGCAATGGTATAGGAGATTATGGGCAGACTTGACAGATGCCCAAGTCATTTGGAGGCCCTGGCAAGAGGCGAGGTGGATCGGGGATGGAGAGCACCTGAGACGAGTGCGACAGGCCAAATGGATAGTGGAGCGGGGCCATAGCGAGGCGGAGTACATACAGATGTCTCGAGTACTCCGCCAGGTCGGATTGAGGTAGGATGTCCCCGGTGAGCTAGTGCGCTATGGAAGGCACAGATCAGAGGGTGATTTATCGTGTGCCGAGCCGTGGAGGGAAGCAGCAGAGGACGATGAGGACATGGAGATCCCCGATGTGGACGACGTCGGGGTGACAGCTGAGTATGCAGCAAGGATGGCTGCAGAGCCGAGGTGGGAGCCACCATTGGTGGCTGGTGGAGCCGGAGAGCCCGAGGCTGGGGCTGGAGAGGGTGAGGGAACTGCGGAGGTTCCCAAGCGTAGGGAGGGTCCTCGCCTTCGATCTTACAGTCGAATGCAAAAGGGGAAGATGGCGTGGCAGGCTCTGGGTAACGAAGATTACGCGGAGGATGGCGGAGAGGGCCGAGGAGAGGCTGTAGGATAGGCTAGGGAGAAACCCCCTAGCGGGCACGAGAATGAGCTGACGCAGCTACAGTAGCAGATAGCAGAGTGCGATGCTATGTTAGTTGCTTGGGACGAGAGGATAGCTCGGCTGGAGCAGCAGGCGGCAGATCGGGATGCCCGATTAGCTTCTCAAGAGGAGAGGATGGCCCAGCTACAGGAAAACTTGGATAGAGCGACCAGGGTGCCCCAGGATGACAAGGTGACGAGACTCCAGGCAGAGCTAGCGAAGCGAGAGCGATGGCACGGGATAGACATAGCTAGGTTTAGGTGGAGGACTCGTTACATTGAGGCTCTTGAGGACACATTGTTTAGGCATCACATTGTGTTGCCTGATCCTCCATCCTCTTCTGTCTCTAGGCGTAGTGAGTCTAGACACACCACTAGGTCTAGGGCTCCTACTAGGTCTCAGGGGTCCTCTTTTTATGGTTAGCTTAGTGCTTAGATGCACTCTTTATGAGCCTTGGTGCTCTATTGTATATTGTAGCCTTTTGGCATTCATTGTACAGTTTGTCCTTTATACATATATATATATACATGGCTTTTATTTATTTGATGTTTTACTCTCTTTTGTGTGAATGACTATGTTTTTGTGATGCATGTTTTTATATGTTTTAATGTTTTTGATGCATATGTGATGGAATGGAATGCAAACTTATAGATGATTAATGCGAGACTAAGTATATAACATACAAATATATGGATGATTAATGCAAGACTAAGTAAATGATATGTAAATCTATGGATGATTAATGCAAGACAAAGTAAATGAAATATGCACTAAGAAGCACTCATATTTTTAGATAGTTAGATTTAGCCAACTGTTATCATAATTGTTTAATCAGGGGCACCGAACTTGGTGGCTTGTGAATGGATGATGTATGAAATGACATGAATATGGAAGAAGATATGGAGGACGATATGGAAGAAGATATGGAGGAAGACTGTTTTACAAAGACTCAAACATGCTAGTGGTATCAAACAAACTTACTAATACTGCCTAATTCAACTAGGACCAAATGTGTGTGCATGCGAGTTCATTAACCAAATCAGAAGCATGGTAGTGACTCTAGGCAATCAAAAACCTGTGTGTGCAAGTGTGTTCATTAACCTCATCTTGCATAAATTAGGTAACCCTATTATGGAGAAGACCCCAAAGCTAGTTTTTCCGTATGAGAATTCAGAGGTATTTTTTTGAGGAGAGACATGTTGCCACGCAATGAGTATACTCCACTGCCAGTCAAGCGTCTATAGCCCCGGTGAAGGTTAACTCCATAGTCCATGTTGTTTTTGACCTTTGTAAGCCTTGGGGATGACTACATATCCGTCTGACTGGACAAGTAGTATGATCCTTACAACTTATTTGGGATCAGTGGTGTGTGAAAAATGTTCATTTCCTTAGAGCTTTGGGGAATCGAATTCTCAACCGAAGTATGATGAGAATTTTACCCTATCCTTACTACTCTATTTATATTTATATTTTGTGATTGCTTGTGATAGTGGTAGAACCACTGTTTTATGGACTATGTTTGCATGATAGTGAAAGCACGAAATTCTGAGCGAAGGAAACACTAATTGCGATGCAACCAAAATCAAATGCGCTTAAGTCCTAGAAATGTAAAATGCATGAAACGAAAGAGATGCATTAAAATGAGATACAAGAAAATGGATAAAACATAGCCCTTTCATTAAAATTTCTTGATCTCTGTTACAATGATGCCTCCTCCCTTTTCAGGGGCTAGGAGCGCTAAAATAATTTGATTACAATCACTTAATGTTCCTCTTTTCACGTGCCCACGATTGAAATGGACGGGCCAAGATGATGCCACCGCTGATGTCGATGAGTTCTTCACCTTTGCTGCTTCTCCTACGAACAAAGAAACAACCAAGATGTCAGTAGCACCTGCCACAAATGGAAAGTGTTCGTTCTCTAAAATTAACGAAATATGCATGTAAACATTTGCATAAAACGGTAAATACAGTGAGTCCAAATGGCTTGAAATCTTGACAAAAGAGAGAAAAAGTTACCGGAAGGCCATTGCCACTGAGACAGCTGGCCAATATACCTTCAACTGGAATTCGTCCCTGTGCAGGACGAATTCTGACTGCAATTCGTCCCTGGGTGGGACAAATTCTTCTGTGTTGAAGAAGCTGACCTGCTGCTGCTCCAATGTCCATTCCTGAGACCTGCAAAACACCTGCAAATAAAGGGGTTATGTAATTGGGGCCATTTTGGGATGACCCAGATGGTCGGATTCTCCTAATTTGGCCTCTATCCTCAGGAATTTGATCTCGCCACCTGCAAGTTAGTGAAAGAACAAAGCGACACAAAACATACTAGAATCTGATCAAAAGTTATGAACTTGCAGCTATGAGTTAACCAAACATGATAACACAAAATGCAACCTGAAAAGGTAATCTAGAATGCTCTAAAACTTAGAAAGTGCGGGGGTGCCCAAGTGGGCCTCCCACCGTTGGCACTTGATTCCGGTGCCAATCCACTAGGGATGGGCCCAAAACCTCTTAGGATTGAGGGGTCGGCGAATTGGTTGGTTCAGGTGTCCATGTGTTGGATTTGGGTTAGGTTCAAGCTTCCAAAAGCCACCCAACAACCTCCCTTGCAAGAGATATTGGTGGATGCGAGAAGGTGAACCAAAAGGGATGCAAGTGGATCTTCAACTCGGCAGCACTTCGTTGCTTGAAATCTCCTTCAACTTGTATATCTTGGGTGAGAAAAGTCTCACCTTTTATAGACCCAAGGGGTCTCTTTTGGGAGGGAAGCACAAATGCCATGTGTTGGTCATAGGCGCCATGTGGCAGTCTTGTCTTCCCATGAGGGAGGGGAGTCCTCCATTGACTTGGGCTTTCATAATCGCCCTTGTGACGGTCCTCAAACGGCCTATTTGCCCACTCACACACGCGTGCGAGGCGGGAGTCATCAAGCGAGCGTTACGGGGCTGCCACTTCGCCTCATTTGTCTTTTTGCCCGTTAAACTTGGAAATCGTCTCACCCAGGGATGATTTCAAAAATCGTCCCTGGGTGAGACGATTTCAAGTTAGCAATCGTCCCTGGGTGAGATGATTTCAAAAATCATCCCTAGGTGAGATGATATAAATTTAGCAATTGTCCCTGGGTGAGACGATTACTAGGCAAAGTGTCTAAGTGTGCCAAATTGCATCTTGACCTCACAAAATTGCTATGAAAGTGGTTAAGCCCACTGTTTGACCTTTGAGGGCTGCCCTGGGGGCTGTGTTTGTCAAAGCGATTAGTGTTTACAGTCATATAATAGGATTGGTGCTGTTTTGGTGTCTACAGATGCCCCTTTTTGGGAAGCGCTGCGGGTGACGCAGATCGTTGAGCAAAAATAGATAACCAAAGCACTAATGATTAGGGTTTCTTGGTAACCTAACCAACTTTTGATGCCCCAAGTATGGAAAGGGCATGCATTCTTGAATCCTTGCTTCGACGAGCTAAGGAATTTGATTTCAAGTATTAACTTGTTTTGGTGAGGTGTGACTTGAACTTAGACATTGATCAGTCATGAACAGGCAAAGGGTGTTTTTATCCTCAGGGGGAACCTTGTGTTCATGATTCACGAAATGCCAAGTGTTTGATTGATTTGATTGTTGCTTGTTTACTTCCCCAAGCAGGAGCGTGATTGTCTTTGTCAATGATTCTTTGAATGCATGTCGTTTTCTTTAATTGGGTGTGTGATTGTTGGTTGGTGACTAAGTGTGACTACCCCCTCAAGCGACGAATCGATGAGGGAATGACCTTCGTGAGAGAAGCGACGAGTCGCTTGACCCAAGATGACTTGTGGAAGGGTGCCTTTAGAGGGTTTACCGTTAAGCGTGTGCAATTTTTCCAACATTTGGACCTGTTTTTGGTGGGTGTTAACCCTTTTGGTGATGCCTGAATGGGGTGAAATCATCAAAAACCTATCTTCCCGTGGAGCGGTCCGGCTATGATAGCCTTCTTAGGGAGTAGGATAGCAATAATTTGGACCTCAACATCAATTTTGCTATGCCAAGAGGTTAAGTGCAAGAGCACTTGTGTCCGGCAATGTTTTTTTTGTTGTCTGTTTTTGTTGAATTTTTTTTTTTATTGTTTTTGTTGTTTTTTGTGACGCATGTGGGGATAAAATTGTTGTAATCTTCTTCCCGTGGAGCGGTCCGGCTATGGTAGCCTTCTTGGGGAGTGAGATAACGACAATATATGACCCCAAAATCTATTTTGATTGCCTTGGATTGCGATTGTAATAGCATTCTATTAGGCAACTTTATTTGTTGTTTTTAGTGCATTTTTGTTGATTTTTGTTGTTTTTTTTTTTTTTTTTTTTTTTTTTGTGTGACACCATTTTGGGATTAAATTTTCGAAAATCCGTTTCCCGTGGAGCGGTCCGACTATGGTAGCCTTCTTAGGGAGTAGGATAGTGATAATTTGTGACCCTGATGTCGATTTGCCATGCCAAGAGTTTAAGTGCAAGAGCACTTGTGTCTGGCAATGTTTATTGATTTTTGTGTTGTTTTGATTTTCTTATTGTTTTTGAGTGGGCTTTGACCCATTTGTGACGTATTTTGGGGATGAAATTTTCGAAAATCCATATTCTCGTGGAGCGGTCCAGCTATGGCAGCCTTCTTAGGGAGTAGGATAGCGACAATGTAGACCCTGACATCAGTTTTTCTATGCCAAGAGGTTAAGTGCAAGAGCACTTGTGTCTGACAATGTTTATTGCTTTTTGTTTTTGTGTTGCATTTATTTGTTGTTTTTGTTGTTTTGATTTTCTTGTTGTTTTTGATTGGGTTTTGACCCTTTTGTGACGTCGTTTGGGGATGAAATTGTTGAAAATTCGTCTTCCCGTGGAGCGGTCCGGCTATGGTAGCCTTCTTAGGGAGTAGGATAACGACAATGTAGACCCCGACATCAGTTTTTATATGCCAAGAGGTTAAGTGCAAGAGAACTTGTGTCTGGCAATGTTTATTGCTTTTTGTTTTTGTGTTGCATTTATTTGTTGTTTTTGTTGTTTTGATTTTCTTTGATCTTGTGCATGATGGTTGATGAATATGGATGTATGCATGTTGATTTATTTTGATGGATGCATATGCTATGATGAATGCACATGTTTTTTTTTATTTATATGTGATATGCAGATATGAAATGGATGAGTGGGATTTGTGATGTTTGGCTATGGCACCATAGACTGTTTAGAACTCTGTTATTTTGTTTTTAGGTGATTGCTGTGATGCATGGCTTTGTATGTATACATGTGGTTTTTCTTTTTTGTATTTTTTTGATGGTATTGTAAGGATGAAAAGTAGCGCAGTATGTTTAGAAATGTAGCTAAGGTTTTCTGAGACTCAGACGGTTTTAACTCACTAGCCATGACTGTACTTTATCTTACAAGACTTTTTGACCAAGGTATGAATCGGACTTGTTTTTGACCCAGTTATTTTTCACATCTCTGTGTGTGCAATTGAGTTCATTTAGTGGTATTTGTTAGGATACCGCCAGTGCCATATGGGCTTTCAACCGAACCTGTACTGAGGATCACCTAATTAGCTCCATGAATTCCTTTGTTGTATGTACTAAGATTAATCTACGGTGTAATCCAGGATGCCATAAGTTAGCTCATCCACATGCAAATATTGATCTATATGCAAGTTAATGTGACAGATATATCGTCATGCGGGAGGTTTACTTCTGTTACCCACTAGCTATCAACCAAATTGGTACTGAAGCTTGCCTTATGACCTATAGAATGCTGAGAGTTCCAGGGATTCAAGGTCAACTCCCTTCTTTTCTTCAATTGTATTGGGATACTTGCTCATTGTAGTGATGAGATCACTGTTTATTTTGATTTGTTTTTCTTTCGAGCAAGGGATTGGGGTTATGGAGTGACCAAAATCACTGTTGTTTATGCCTTTTGATGTGTGCACTGTAGTTTGTCAACTTTTGGAGTTTTGACATTTTGCAACTTTTTTGTGTTTTGCAACTATTGAGAACTTTAGGGATTCTTAGGGAATTGGATAGGGAGGATGCTTGTCCTTTTGCCAACTCTCAGCATTCTAGGGGTCATTCGCACAGGGGGATGAGCAAGATAAGCTGTTTCGCTTGTGGTGACCTAGATTATTTTGTAGGTTTCGTCTTTCGTTCACACAATTTGGGAATTTTAGTGTTTTGATTTGTGTTGGGATGTTACGTAACAAGGTGTATTTCAAGTATGACTCTACCTTCGTAAAATCTGTTCGACTTGATACACTACATGGCTAAAGAGGAAAATGATGATTGAATTACTGAAACTCTTGGTACATTCCTAGACCACTGACTGTAGTGTGGTAAAAGTTATGCTTGGTGTTTTTGTTGTTTTTGTAACATGAGACAATGCGGAACAAGATGGTCTATCAGAGCTATTGCAACTTATGGTGCCTTTTGTTAGCATATGGCATATTGTATTTCATTTTGGCAAAAGTATCGCTCGTAGGCGATCTCCAATTCGTTGATTAACCAACTAGTTGGTTAATCAACTACTTTGTATTCTTTATATTCAAATTAATGAGAATGTATCAAGTGCTTCGCCGAATTCTTTATGGCATCAGAGCTACGGATCAGGCGGACGGCAGGCAGCAGAAGAACGACCACAGCAGGCGGACGGCTGACAGCAGAAGGACGACCACAGTAGGCGGATGGCTGATAGCAGAAGGACGAACCACAGCAGGCGGACGACTGACAGCAGAAGGACAACCACAGCAGGCGGACGACTGACAGTAGAAGGACGAACCACAGCAGGTGGATGGCTGACACAGCATACTGACCAGACGAACTAGACAGCAACAGACACGTCGACAGGTGCGTGAGGCATACGAAGGTGCGTGAGGCAGACGACGGACACACGACGGTTGTGGAGGCCAAAAAGGGTGGGGTTGGTTTCCCGAAGGCAACCGAAAGCATAATTGCTTTCCCCCGATTTTAAATCGTCCCACAGTGGCCGCACCGGCCATGTGGGATTATTATTTTTTTTCAAATCCCAGGCCGCAACACGCTTCTTTACATCCCTGTTGACTGTTTGTTTTCATCGGGCCGTCTGGCTCCCGTGGCAAATGCGAACGCTGTTTGGTGGTAGATCACGGGTTCAAATCTCTTCGGGGGTTATGTGACGGCATTTTTTTTACGCACGCATCAATTTTGTTGACGCCCGCATGGCGCAGTTGACGCCCGACCAGTTTCGTTGACGCCCAACCAGTTTCGTTGACGCCCGACCAGTTTCGTTGACGCCCAACCAGTTTCGTTGACGCCCGCACGGCGCAGTTGACGCCCGCAAGGCACTGTTGACGCCTGCAACATTTTTTTTGACGCAGAATACTGCAAATTGATGCCCGCACGGCACTCTTGACGCCTGCAACGCATTTTTTTTGACGCCTTGGAGGCTAAGGTATTCATTTCTCTTTTTCTGTCAATTTTTTTGCAAAATTGTCAGATAAAGGGGGGAAATCAAGTCATTTGGCAGAATAATTGCTAGATTGGTAATAGGAGCTATAAATTTGTGGGCATTTATGATTTTTTTTGCATTTAAATATCTTTTTTTCTTGCATTCACAATCATAAATTAACAACAAAACATAAGACCCCAAATTTATACCCTATTTGTGCAATTTATTGCACAGCAGCGTTCGGTATTTGAGATACCTCTGGTCCACACTTACAGGTAATGTTGTCGTGCTTTGGACTACTGTATTCGCCGCCTAATATAGCTGCAACAACGACGTCTGAGCTTGTTCTCTATAAATCATCGGGGAGAAATAAGGCAAACCAATTTTTTATTTCTCATTTCATACCCACATCGTGATTGTTGTTAGGCGTAAATCCTGATGAGAGTTTTTTTTCCAAAGTGTTTAGGGGAAGTTACGCCCCACGCGTGCGGAATAAAACTTTCTATGGTAGGTGTCATTAACAACACGATGCCCTTTCAGTATCGTCAATGTTCACTATATTGTGCTTCTCCTATGTACTTATAGTCTCCCTCTCGTAAGGGCGAGTACATATTGAGTAGTATACTGTTCCTATATACCTATAGTTTCCCTCACGTAAGGGCGGGTGTATATTGAATGGTTAAAATATAATGATCCGCAGGTATAACGAAAGGGAGACCAATTGGTGATATAAGGAACCTTCATAATGGCCATAATCCATAAGTATCTCTCAGATTCTCAATTATTGAAAGGTCCTAACTTTGTTCCATGGAAGACAAAGATGAAAGCTATACTTCAGTTGGAAGATTTATGGGATGTAGTGAATGGCACTGAAAAACGTCCTCAAACAACAGGAACAGATCAAGATGATTGGGATAAAAAAGACCAGAAGAGTCTTGTCTTTATCTTGCTTGCTACCACAGATGAGGTGCAGCCTCATATTTGTGATGCAAAAACTAGTAAGATAGCCTGGGATGCTTTGCTCACAGTATATGAAGGGAAGAATCAATCCACTATTCTTCATCTTCAAACTCAACTACATAATCTCAGTATGAGTTCTGGAGAAACAGTTGACATATTTCTCTGTAGAGTGGCAGATTTGAAAGCCAAATTGAATGCTATGGGAAAACCTGTGGATGACGATGTCTTGACTTCTGTTATCTTGAGAGCCTTACCAAGTACAAGATGTTGATCACCTCTCTCAATGTTTCTGGTAGACAAGTCTCATTTGTGGAACTGGTAAACTTGCTTCAGACTGAGGAGGCAACTCAGGTCCAGAAAGATGACATGCCCGATAATGCTCTATCCACACAACAAAGTGGTAAACAACAAGGCCAGTTTCAAAAAGGAGGTGGTTCTTCCAAAGGAAAAGGGAAGCAATCTCAACAAAGAGATACAAAATATTGCAAAATTTGTGACATGAATAACCATGACACCAACTGATGTTGGTTCAAAAACAAGCAACCCAATGAAAGAGGTTCTCAAAAGAAGGGCAAGCACAAGAAAAAATACCATAAGCATAAGCAATCTAAAGGCCATGTTTCTTATGCTTGAATCCAACTCAGACTCACATTCTCCTGAGTCCGATTCAGACTCTGACTCTGAACGAGCACACAAGGTGCTCATGACTCATACTTCGTCTTCTCAGATAGATGCAGTATGGTATATTGATTCAGGAGCTAGCAAACACATGACTGGGGATAAATCCTGGTTTGATACGTTTGTGGAAAAAGAGGGTAAGCCAGTCACAATTGCTGACAATCAGGTATATCAAGTAAAAGGCGAAGGGGATATTTATGTGTCTCTTCCTGATGGTAATTGTCAAATTGAAAAGGTTCTCTATGTTCCAGGCTTAGCCAATAATCCGCTTTCGATCACACAAATGTTGGATAGAAACATGGAAGTCATGTTTCGAGTTGTCAATGGCCAGAAGAGATGTTTTATCACACACAGTGGTAGACATGTAGCAACTGGATCTTACCAACATGGCTTGTTTGTTCTCGATGCTATATCCTCTTCCCATGTTGCTTTGGCTGCAACTACAAAAGAGGCCATCTCTCTCTGGCATCGACGTTATGGACATCTCAGTTCTGGATATTTGCTTGAATTACACAAATATGAGATGGTGACAGGTCTTCCGCCCCTCTCATCTATCTTACCGGTTTGCTCGGATTGCTTAGCAGGGAAGCAACATCGAGTGCCTTTTGAAGCTAGCTCCTCTCGAGCTGCAAAACATTTAGAGCTGGTACATACCGATCTGTGTGGACCTATGCCAATCAGCTATGGTGGGAAAAAATATTTTCAACTATTCATTGATGATTACTCACGGAGGATGTGGGTTTTCTTTCTTCAGTTGAAATCAGAAGCGTTTCTCTACTTTCAACAGTTCAAGAAACTTGTTGAGAAGGAGTCGGGATGTTTGATCAAAACCCTCCGCTCAGATCGAGGGGGGGAATACACCTCTAATGAGTTTTCAGAGTTTCTTAAGAAACATGGGATAAAAAGACAACTGACTACAGCCTATACACCTCAGTAGAATGGAGTTGCAGAAAGAAGAAATCGATCCATTATGGAAATGGCTCGATGTATGCTAAAAGGAGCACATCTTGAGGATCAGTATTGGGCAGAAGCAGTAAATACAACATCATATCTTCTGAATAGAGCACCCACTAGAGCTCTACAAGGGAAGACTCCACAAGAAGCATGGAGTGGTAGGAAACCTTCCATTGCTCATCTGAAGGTGTTTGGATGTAAAGCATTCATGCACATTCCAAAAGAAAAAAGGAGAAAGCTGGATGATAAAACCTTGCAGTGTATCTTTCTTGGCTATGATGAGTACTCAAAAGGGTATCGATTGATTAATCCTAAGACCAAGAAGACACATGTAAGTAGAGATGTTATATTTGATGAAGCTCTCACATCAAAAGATACATCCACAACTGTATACCTAGATGAAGAAGAACCTAAGAAGGAGGTTCAACTTCCACAACAAAAACAGAAAGTTCCAAAATGGTATACTAGCACTTTGAGAGATGCTAAATTGAAGTCTCTTCCAGATCTATCTCTTGATAGGCCATGTACTCGCAGTATGACTCAACAAATGAAAGCAGAAGAATCTACTTCAGAGGTTGATGAACTTTGTCAACACTTTGATGATTTGTCAATGGGTACAAAAGATGATAGAGAGGAAGATAAGAATGGAGAAAAAATTTATATGTCTACATTGAATACAAACGAACCCACAACGGTTCAATCTACACTTGATGAACCACAGTGGAAAGAGGCCATGGATGTAGAACATCAATCTCTCCTTAAAAATAACACTTGGAAACTAGTCGATCTGCCAAAAGGGAAGAAACCCATAGGCTGCAAATGGGTGTTCAAAGTGAAGTATAAGGCAGATGGATCTATTGATAAGCATAAAGCCCGGCTTGTTGCAAAGGGATATGCTCAGAAAGAAGGCATAGATTATGAAGAGACTTTTGCCCCTACTGCAAAAATGACTACCATTCGTATACTTTGTGCCATGGGAGCTCAGTTTGGGTGGAAATTACATCAGATGGATGTTAAAAGTGCTTTCTTGAATGGTGACTTACAAGAAGAAGTATATGAAGGATTTGTGGAAAAGGGAAAAGAACAAAAAGTATGCAAATTGATTAAATCCTTGTATGGGTTAAAACAAGCTCCTCGAGCTTGGTATATCAAGATAGACAGTCACCTTGTGCAGCATGGATTCGAAAGAAGTCCTTCAGATGCAAATCTCTATATCAAAAGAAATGGTTCTGATATAGTGATTCTTGTGCTTTATGTAGACGATCTGATCATCACAGGGAAGCTCGGGAAAGTATGATTGGCTTAGTGAAAAATGACTTGAAGCAATCATTTGAAATGACAGATCTAGGACTTTGCACTATTGCCTTGGTTTAGAATTTACTCAAGAACAGTTTCATATTCGAGTAACACAAAATAAATATGCCAAGACTTTAGTAGAAAAATATCGGATGACTAATTGTAAGTCCAAAGCCACTCCAATGGAGCAAGGACTTAAGTTATCTCGATATGATAAGTCACCTCAGGTAGATGGAACTCGCTATCGCCAGTTGATTGGGAGTCTCCTATATCTGACAAATACCAGACCAGATCTCAGTTTTGCTGTGGGATATCTTTCACGATTCATGCAAGAGCCTAAGATGAGTCACTGGAAAGCAGCAAAAAGAGTTCTTCATTATGTTTGTGGTAGTTCAAATTATGGTCTGGAATATAGAAAGAATAATAGCTTTTTCTTACTTGGATACACAGACTCAGATTATCTTTGGATCTCTTGATGATCGTAAATCCACTTCTGGATATGTTTTTCATCTCGGGTCTGGACCAATCTCATGGCACAGTAAGAAATAGCATGTGGTTGCTCTCTCTTCAACAGAAGCAGAATATCGTGCAGCCAGTGAAGCAGTCTGCGAGATAATGTGGTTAAGTCGCATTCTTACAAACATGGGCCTTCCAAAGAATCTTCCACTACATTTGCTTTGCGACAATCAAGGTGTTTTGAATCTTGTCAAAAATCCAATTTTTCATGAACGTACCAAACATGTTGATACCAGATGTCATTTTATTCGAGATGAAGTTCCAAAGCACCATATACAACTTCGATACATTTCCACTGATGAGCAGGTTGCAGATATCTTTACCAAAGCACTTGGACGTATCAAATATGAAAAATTTCGAGATACGATTGGAATTTGCCAATAATGTAATACGGGGGGATGTTAGCATATGGCATATTGTATTTCATTTTGGCAAAAGTATCGCTCGTAGGCGATCTCCAATTCGTTGATTAACCAACTAGTTGGTTAATCAACTGCTTTGTATTCTTTATATTCAAATTAATGAGAATGTATCAAGTGCTTCGCCGAATTCTTTACCTTTGACCTGTATGACTACAAATATGCAATGTATGGATGCAATGCTTAATGCAGCTATGTATTTTTGTAATTTTGATGGATTGTTTTTGGTGAAGGTGAAGATGGGGTGCGAGAATATGAATTTTTTGATGAATTTGAGTATGCCTAGAATTGAGATGCAAATATTTGTTGTTTTTGATGATTTTTGTTGTTTTGTTTTTTGAATTTCTTGATTTTTTGACCAAGCGATTGCGATAATCGTTGGAGCTTTTTGGGTTGACCAAGAGATTGTGATAATCCTTGGAGCTTTTTGTATTGACCAAGAGATTGCGATAATCCTTGGAGCTTTTTGGTGACCAAGAGATTGCGATAATCCTTGGAGCTTTTTGGGTTGACCAAGAGATTGCGTTAATCCTTGGAGCTTTTTGTATTGACCAAGAGATTGTGATAATCCTTGGAGCTTTTTGGGTGACCAAGAGATTGCGATCATCCTTGGAGATTTTTGGGTGACCAAGAGATTGCGATAATCCTTGGAGCTTTTTGGGTGACCAAGAGATTGCGATAATCCTTGGAGCTTTTTGGGTTGACCAAGAGATTGCGATAATCCTTGGAGCTTTTTGTATTGACCAAGAGATTGCGATAATCCTTGGAGCTTTTTGGATTGACCAAGAGATTGCGATAATCCTTGGAGCTTTTTGGATTGACCAAGATATTGCTATAATCCTTGGAGCTTTTTGGATTGACCAAGAGATTGCGATAATCCTTGGAGCTTTTTGGATTGACCAAGAGATTACGATAATCCTTGGAGCTTTTTGGGTGACCAAGAGATTGCAATAATACTTGGAGCATTTTGGGTTTGAATTATGGTTCTTTAAGGGATAGAGGTACCCCCAGCTTGATGGTATTTGCACTCCGGATCTGGATCTAGAGGTACGGGCACGAATGGATCTTTCATAGGTGCGAATTTTGCGAAAAGGAGGGCAGGGTCTTCCCTCGGCACTGCTGTCATGATGGGACCTCGAGGTGGACGATGCTCATCTTGAATTTGGAGCCATGGATCCAACACTTGGTCCCACCTCGCTAGGTCTACATGCCATTCATGCCCCAGTAGTATGCCCATCTGTCCCATTAGATCTTCATGAGTTAGAGCGTGGTGATGTTGTCGCGCATGTCTGAGATAGTCCATTTCAGTTTCATCTTCTGAATCACTTTCATAGATCCAAAATTGTTCATCCTCTTCAGCATCTGTTGCTTGCGATGTTGAGGACTCTTCCTATTCCATTGAATTAATCTAGTCCCATTGCGGTTGTTCCACTCTTAGTGGAAGGACCTGATTCTCTTGAGACTGTGTTATTTCATCTGGAACCTCTAAGGGGAACAATTTTAGAAAGATGTCTGGCAGCCGTTGATGTTCTCTTTGAGGATTAATCTCTGAAATTTTGCCTCTCTAGCAAATAAGTGGGATTACTGTTGCTGCCAGGGGTGTTTGTTGACCATGGGAGGTAGTCTCCCAATGTGTATTCTGTATTCAGATTTGCATAAGGACCCAATGCCAATCCCCCCTTGTTGCCTATTTCTAGGCCTTGCATATTTTCAACCAAGATGTCTAATGGCAGGGGATGGTTGAACCCTACCCCTGAATTGTCATATGGCATCTGATATCTTGGTTGGCAAAGGATCCGCATCCCTTGCTCATATCTGTCGAGCCCATATCCATGCCAATTGCATTGGTCGAGATATTTTAGGATAAATTTTGGGTTTGACAGATAATTGATGTTTTCAACAAAAGGCTCTTCGTCTATTTCCTTTTGTTGGCATGGTTCAAGACCATGATCAAAGCCCCCATACACAAAATTTTTTTGGTTCGATGGGTAGCCTAGAGGGACGATTGTTCCAATGGGAAGGCGAGGTCTTCCCATGTCTTGTACTGACTCCAGTGTGGGGGTTGCCACAACATTTTGGACTAAGTATTCCCCCAAGCCTGTACTGGCCATTTCAACAGTGATTGTTGATGATTGGGTGGGAGGAAACGGTAGTCCTTCTTGAGTCCATTCCATGTTTGGTGGTTCAGGAATCTTGGTTTTCATTGCGTTGGGCGCTTCCTCTGTTGTTATTGTTGAAATTGTGGGCAACCTTTCTTCTAAGGGCTTAACCTCTTCCATGATTTGTTTTCCCTTGTCCTTCTATTGGGCCATGATAGGTGGCATTGATGATGAAGGAGCCGATGATGAAGTCTCACCTGGCTGGGATTTTGCCTTGTTGGCCACCAGTGGTGCCTACGGTATTGGACCTTGTTTAGATGGATTTAATTGGAAATCCAAATGCGTTGAAGGGAGGGTCGATTGAGGTATAAATTGTACCGCATTGCAATACTTGAAGGGCTCTAAGTCCATTGGGACTACATGTATTTCTCCTTCATAAGCATACTTCAAGCACTGGTGGGCGATCGAAGGGACACATTTCATATCCCTGATCCAAGGCCGCCCTAGCAGTATATGATAAGCCATTTCACCTTCCACCGTGATCGCCACTGAAAGCACGAGATTCTGGGTGAAGGAAACACTAATTGCGATGCAACCAAAATCAAATGCGCTTAAGTCCTAGAAATGTAAAATGCATGAAACGAAAGAGATGCATTAAAATGAGATACAAGCAAATGGAGAAAACACAGCCCTTTCATTAAAATTTCTTGATCTCTGTTACAATGACGCCTCCTCCCTTTTTAGGGGCTAGGAGCGCTAAAAGAATTTGATTACAATCACTTAATGTTCCTCTTTTCGCGTGCCCACGATTGAAATGGACGGGCCAAGATGATGCCGCCGTTGATGTCGATGAGTTCTTCACCTCTACTGCTTCTCCTGTGAACAAAGAAACAACCAAGATGTTAGTAGCACCTTCCGCAAATGGAAAGTGTTCGTTCTCTAAAATTAACGAAATATGCATGTAAAAATTTGCCTGAAACGGTAAATACAGTGAGTCCAAATGGCTTGAAATCGTGACAGAAGACAGAAAAATTTACCAGAAGGCCATTGCCACCGAGACAGTGGCCAATCTACCTTCAAGCGGAATTCATCCCCGGGCGGGATGAATTCGACGCAATTCGTCCCTGGGTGGGATGAATTCTTCTGTGTTGAAGAAGCCGACCTGCTGCTGCTCCAATGTCCATTCTCGAGACTTGCAAAATGCCTGCAAACAAAGGGGTTATGTAATTGGGGCCATTTTGGGACGACCCAGATGGTCGGATTCTCCCAATTTTGCCTCTACCCTCGGGAATTTGATCTCGCCACCTGCAAGTTAGTGAAACAACAAAGCGACACAAAACATACTAGAATCTGATCAAAAGTTATGAACTTGCAGCTATGAGTTAACCAAACATGATAACACAAAATGCAACCTGAAAAGGTAATCTAGAATGCTCTAAAACTTAGAAAGTTTGGGGGTGCCCAAGTGGGCCTCCCACTGTTGGCACTTGATTCTGGCGCCAATCCACTAGGGATGGGCCCAAAACATCTTAGGGTTGGGGGGTCGGCGAATTGGTTGGTTTAGGTGTCCATGTGTTGGATTTGGGTCAGGTTCAAGCTTCCAAAAGCCACCCAACAACCTCCCTTGCAAGAGAGATTGGTGGATGCGAGAAGGTGAACCAAAAGGGATGCAAGTGGGTCTTCAACTCGATAGCACTTCGTTGCTTGAAATCTCCTTCAACCTGTATATCTTGGGTGAGAAAAGTATCACCTTTTATAGACCCAAGGGGTCTCTTTTGGGAGGGAAGCACAAATGCCATGTGTTGGTCATAGGCGACATGTGGCGGTCTTGTCTTCCCATGAGGGAGGGAGTCCTCCATTGACTTGGGCTTTCATAACTACCCTTGTGACAGTCCTCAAATGGCCTATTTTCCCACTCACACACGCGTGCGAGGCAAGAGTCATCAACTGACTGTTTTGGGCTGCCACTTCGCCTCATTTGTATTTTTGCTCGTTAAACTTGGAAATCGTCTCACCCAGGGACGATTTCAAAAATCGTCCCTAGGTGAGACGATTTCAAGTTAGCAATCGTCCCTAGGTGAGACGATTTCATAAATCGTCCCTGGGTGAGACGATTTAAATTTAGCAATCGTCCCTGGGTGAGACGATTACTAGGCAAAGTGTCTAAGTGTGCCAAATTGCATCTTGACCTCACAAAATTGCTATGAAAGTGGTTAAGCCCACTGTTTGACCTCTGAGGGATGCCCTGGGGGCTGTGTTTGTCAAAGCATAATTGGATTGGTGCTGTTTTGGTGTCTACAAATAGGACAAACGAGGATTACCCTTTTCACTTCAAGGCACAACCCAAGGATGGTGTTATCTCTCTTTGACACAAGATGTTTTTAAGATGTGAAAATGTGATAGGTTCAAGACCGCTTTTGAAATCATTTCCCAATACTCAAGATTTTATTTAGTGTAATTTGTGATATGGCCCTAGAGAACTTTGACATGCATTTCGAAGTTTTCTTAAAACACTAGGAATGGCTGAGTGACTGAAAACATTTTGGCAATGTAAATATGTGCAAATGGAAAATGGGTGTACGAATGACAATTCGTTTTGATGGATTTTATGAAGGTGCCCCTGATTAAGGCAATATGACTTTTGCTTGACCAAATTTTATATCCAAAAGATAGAATGGTCTCTAACATGATATGCAACTATGGCTGAAAATGAAATGTTATGGTTTTCAATGAGATGTATGCAACTAACAATGAAATGAAAATTATTTTTATTTATTTATTTATTTATTTATTTTTTGTTGTACAAGCCATGTATATATGTACATATAAAATTCAAACTATGCGTAGAATGCCCTCAAGTGTATAATATTAAGTGGTTCAAGTTCTTCCTCTCCCTCTAAACTGGCAAGTCTATAAGTTCCATTGCCCACTCTTTCGGTGACCATATATGGACCTAACCAATTAGCCGCGAATTTATCTCGAAGATGCGGCAATGCATTGGTGTTTTGTTGATTCTCTTTAAGGACAAGATCCCCTACTTGAAATTCTCTTAGATGAACTTTGGCATTGTAAGCACGTTTCAATAGGTCTTGATAAACTTGCAAATGCTCTAAAGCATTGATTCATTTTTCCTCTATGAGTGTGAGTTGATCAAGACGTGCTTGTCTAGCAGTATCATCATCGATAAATTCCTGTAAATAAATTCGCAAGGAAGGGATGTCGAGCTCAAGAGGCATGATTGCTTCAGCTCCATAGACCAAAGAAAATGGCGTTGCCCCAATGGGGGTTCTGATGCTTGTTCTGTAATCCCATAATGCTAAGGGGATTTGTGTATGCCAATATTTATGATTTTCTTTAACAATTTTCTTAAGAATAGAAATTATGGTCTTATTGGAAGCTTCGACTTGTCCATTGGCTTGTGGGTAGTAAGGAGTTGAGAAACTATGTTGGATATTATACTTTTCGCAAAGAGCTCGAACATCCTTATTCTTAAAAGACTTGCCATTATCAAAAATAATTTTAGAGGGAATACCAAAAAGACAAATGATATGGTGAAGTATAAACTCCACAATTCTAGGACCTGTCGTACTGGCTAGAGGAACAACTTCAACCCACTTTGTGAAGTATTCAGTGGCTATAATGATGAAAGTATGTTGTCCTGAAGAGGCAAGTGAAATCTTGCCAATTAAATCGAGACCCCATTGTGAGAAGGGCCAAAAGCTTTGGATGGGCTGTAAAGCTTGTGATGGTATATGGGTTAAATTAGCGTGTTCTTGACACTTTTTACATTGTTTAACATATTTGCAACAATCTTGTTCCATAGTGGGCCAATAATACCCCATACATAAAATACGCTTCGCAATGGCCATTCCACTAAAATGACCACCACAAGTACCATCATGGGCTTCAGCAATAGCTCTATGTGTTTCACCTGCTTCTAGACAGCGAAGGAGTACTCCATCATATCCACGTTTATACAACACATCCCCCAAAAGAACAAAACGAGCTGCATTTTGCTTAAAACAGCGACGGGCAGTTCGAGACAAATCAGATGGGAGTGTTCCAAACTTGAGGAAGGCTACTATCTCACTAGACCAAGGCTCATATGGATCCGAATGGATAAAGCAAACATCTTTTTCATCCTTAGAATCAGCACAAACAATTGCAAACTTAGAGATTATGGAAATGATTAGGGGCTATACCTCTCCAAGGGAGTCCTTTGGAATAAATGATCCAAGAGAGGCCATGGCATCCGCAAATATATTAGTCGAACGAGGCAAACTAGTGATCTCATACCAATCAAACTTAGAGAGCAACTTCATTGCTACATCATGATAAAGCTTAATGGTAGGTTATTTGGCTTGGTATTCTCCTGTAATTTGTTTAACCACGAGTTGAGAATCCCCAAATATTCGAATACGCTTAATGCTCATAGCTATGGCTGATTGAAGACCTAAAATTAAGGCTTCATACTCTGCTGTATTATTGGTGCATTGGAAGTCTAGTTTGAATGATAAAGGGATGGGAATCCCTTGAGGTGTATGAAACACAACTCCAGTGCCTTGACCTTTCGTGCACTTAGAGCCATCAAATAATAGCGTGATGTCAACATCTTCCTCCAGAATGATGTCCTCTTCTTGTTTAGTGATAGCAAATACCGAATCATCTGGGAGCTCAATAATCAAAGGATGATCACTAGGTAGTGGAGATTTCACAAGTTGATCGGCTATAACTTGACCTTTAACAGATTTTTGGCTAATAAATTCAAGATCAAATTCGGTAAGCAACATTATCCATTTAGTGGTACGAGTGTTATTATAAGTGCGAGACATCATATAACACAGAGGTTTTTCTCTAGCTATGACATATGTTGTATGGCCAAGCATATAATGACGAAGTTTCTTAGTGGCAAAAACCACTGCTAAGCACAACTTTTCCACATAAGCATATTAGGTTTCATAGCTTACCAATGTTCAACTAATATAATAGACAACTTGCTCATGATTTTGTTCATTCTTTTGTGCAAGCATTGTCCCTAAGGCAAAGTCCGTTGCTGAGATATAAAGATTGAAAGGGACCCCTGGACGAGGTGGAGCTAAGACTGGCGGAGACGCTAAGTACTGCTTGATGTCATCAAAGGCTTTCTGACACTCATTTTTCCATGAAAATTGTACCCCCTTTTGTAGTAGGTGGCAAAATGGCCTACATTTATTAGAAATTTGTGCAATAAAGTGATGGATTGAATTAATCTTTCCTTGCAAACTACGCAACTCCTTCAAATTAGTTGGGGGACACATTTCCATAATGGCTTTGACCTTGTTTGGGTCCACCTAAATACCTCGTTTAGAGATAATAAAACCTAGGATTTTGCCTGAGGTAACACCAAAGACACATTTCTTAGGGTTCAACCTTACTTTATGCTCTAGAAGCCTATCAAAAACTTTTTCCAATACATCAAAATGCTCTTGTCGAGTTTTAGATTTTGCCAATAAATCATCCACATAATATTCGATAATCTTATGCATATAATCGTGGAAAATATAAGTCATGGCTCGTTGATAGGTTGCACCTACGTTCTTAAGGCCAAAGGGCATCACCCTGTAACAAAAAGTTCCCCAAGGTGTGGTAAATGTTGTTTTGTGTTGATCTTCAGGGTTTATTCGAATCTGGTTGTATCCTGAAAATCCATCCATGAACGAAAGCATTTCATGACCAGCGCAGGTGTCGACAAGAGTATGAATGTTTGGAAGAGTAAAGTCATCCTTAGGACACACTTTATTTAGATCTTGAAAATCGGTGCACACGTATCCCCCCGTTAGGCTTGAGCACGGGTACCATGTTAGAAAGCCACTCAGGATAATCAATCGGGATGACAAATTTAACATCCAAAAGTTTCTGAATCTCCGATTTAACTATGAGGGCCACGGTAGGATGCATTTTCCTAAGTTTCTATTTGACAGGTTTAGCATCTTTTTTTAAGGTGAGGTTATGGACAACCAAATTAGGGTCTAGGCCTGGCATGTCTTTGTAAGACCATGCAAATATCTCCTTCTTCCACTTGAGTAGAGCAATCATTTGCTCTTGTTCCTCTGATGATAGACTTTTAGCCAGTTTCATAATTTGTGTGCCATCTTGGTCTGGACTAAGGTCTACATCGATAGTTTCTTCAATAGACATGTGGGAACCTTCCTCAAGCTGATGGGGAGTAGGGATCAGATTTATGTCATCTAAAATGTCATCAAGCTCCTGTGTCTTGCTCTCATCTATGTCTGCCTCGAAGACCTCTGGCTTAGAAGATGAAGGTGAATGTGGAGGTGAAGGAGGAATGTAGTTGGCAGAAGCCCTTAACAATTCCTCGAAAAGGATGAACTCTAAAATAGATGGAGGGGATGAAATCCGATCCATGTTAATCAAGCTTGGGTTGATCGGGATTGGCTTATCCGGATCATATGGATTATGAAGTGGTGTGAATAAGTCTTCAAAATTCATTGTCGACTTATGGAAGAAAGGATGGTGGAATGGAAGGGAAAACAGGTGAAGACCTCGGAAGACCTAAAGTGCAAAACAACATAATTTTTCAGTTTTTTTTTTTTTTTGTAGTTTGAGTTTTTTTTTTTTTGTAGTGGTAAAAACCACTATTACACACATACATAAAGCAATAAAGTATTTTTATATATTTTGATATATTTTTTTTTTTTTTTTTTGGGAATTTTCTGATTTGATTTTTTTTTTTTTTTTTGGTAGTGGTGAAAACCACTATTTTAGTATATACATATAATAAAGGTTTGGATTATGGATTATGGATGTGGTGGAGGGGGTGGTTCACCTCGTTATTGTGGAATAAGTAAGTGAAATATGGCCTCTTGGAGAGGGAACAATTGGAGATAAAACTCGTCTTGTTTAGTGAGGGGAACAATGGGCGTCGACTCTTCTTCAGATTCATCACCATTTGACATGACATCAAATTCTTCATAGACTTCATCTTCGAATTTGTCGGGGTGGAGGATTTCTTCTTCTGAATTAAGATTAATGCTTTAAAAATCTTGCTCAAAAGAAGAAAGGGATGGAAGTGGTTTGTAGCCCAGACCAAAACACTCAGTGGGTCTCTGGTATGGCATATCGATGCGTTCAGTTACCCCTTGCTCGTATCGACCTAGGCCAAATTGCTGCCAATTATGTCTATGGAAATAGTGAGAGGGAAAATCCTCCATCATTTCGATATTGGTAGGGACTGGATGCTTGGTTTCTAGTATGGTGGTAGGACTAGAAGATGACTCTATTCCCCCATATACAAAATTAATGGAATTTGGCATAGAACCCATGTTATAAACCGATCCAATGGATAAATGTTGGTCATGTGGACGACCAAAATATTTAACTATTTGCACATTGAACGGTGTGATGTGGACATCTTGGATGGCATACTCACCAATACCTGCATCAGTTAGATGGACCTTGACTTGGGAGGGAGATGGACTAGATGATGGAATAGAAGAATGTGGGATAGAAGAATTGGAAGGATTTGGTTGGGTTGATGCTTCACTGACTTGTGAAACATCAGCTGGTGATGGTTGGGAAGATGGAGGAATAATAGGTGATGTTGAAGAAGGTGTAGAAGAAGGGGGTAATTATGTGGAAAGAGATGATTGGTCATGGCCACATGTGCATGTGGTCACTGATGAAGAAGAAGGAAGATTAGTTGATGAAGAAAGTGATGAATGAGGTGGAATAGTGGAAGAGGAAGATGGTTGCGATATGATGGGTAGCTCCTCAGGAATGGGAGCTTTAGAAGAAGATGATATAGAAGAAGTAGATGGGGTCAAGAAAATATGATGGATGGCAACACAATCTCATAAGGATTTGAGACATAGTTGCAATGTTTGAAGGGTTCAGTGTCAGCAAGTACACAATGAACCTGTCCCTCATATACATACTTCAGACATTGATGCAATATAGAAGGGACACATCTCATCTCCCTAAGCCAAGGCCGTCCAAGCAATACATTGTATGCCATGGACCCTTCCAAGATGTGAAACAAGGTATGCAAAGTTCGGGCCCCTACCTCAATGGGCAAGATAACCATGCCAACCGTGGAAGATAAAGCATCATTGAATGCTTTAAGAGTAAAAGTTGACTTTGTGATAAGGGATGGCGATAGCTTTAGATGACTCAACGCCGATGTTGTAATGATATTTATTGAGGAACCGGTGTCAATTAAGACTCTCTTGAATGGCTTGTTATCGATCTTGGCCATGATATATAGTGGAGGATCTATACTTTCTGTTGACATAGGTTTGATTTCAAAATCATAGAAAGTGATGGAGGGCTCCCTGCATGTTTGAATACTCCCCACAAAGTTGTTGAAGGCATTAGTATCTTGAGTTTGAAGCTCAATTGACTTCAAAATTTCCATTAATGCCTCTCTATGCGGAGGAGATTGTTGAATGAGGTCATAGATCGATAACTTGGCAGAAGCCATTTTTAAACTGGTAGTTAACCGGCTACTTAATGACATGATGGGTCATTGGCATTGAGTAGAATGATTTAGCGGTTGTTGAGAAGTACTAGCACGTCGTTGGGTCACTGTTACCTGAGGTGGACTGGGGGTTTGTACAGGTGGCTGTGGTTCATCCTGATTTGGTTGGTTCACCCTTTGACCCCGGGTTACTATGTTAATAGTACCCATAAAACCTTGGTATTTTTGTACATGGTTGACTTGATTAGGAGGAGTTACCTGAGTTACTCCCCCTATTGGAGCTTCCTCTCGATGTGGAAGGGGTGTTTGAAATATACCAAGATTTTGATTTTGTTGGGCTAAGGGGCTATCCAATTTAATGGCTCCAATCTCAATAAGATCTTGGATCACATGTTTGAAAGCTGTACAATTATTGATATCGTGCCCATTTTGCCTATGATAAGGAAAAAATAGGTACTCCTTGTAATACTTTCCCCTTCTAGATGGGTCTAAAGGTTTAAACTCAGGTAAAGTTAACTGATTTGTGCTATATAACTTGTTGAATATGACCGAATATGGTTCATCTAAAGGTGTGAACTGTCGCTTGGGACGATTTTTTTGCCAAGGTCGAGTTTCCATGGTTGGCCCAATATTGGGAGCTGGTTGAGTAGGGGTAGGTATCGCATGATAAGTAATTGGTTGCGGTTGACTTTGCATTACTTGTTGTTGTTGAGCCATTACGGGCTGGCTCGCCACCACTTGATTAACTTGGTTAACATTTGAGGCTGTACTAGCCTGTGTTTGCTTATTTTGGCCATAATTATTATTTTGTTGTTGGCCCTTTTGTTGCCATTCTTTTCTATGGGGTTTTAAAACACCCTCTTGGACTTTAATGTCTTCTATGATACTTGCTTGGGCCAAAGCCTCTTCAAAAGTCCTGTATTGTTGTAATTGGAGTAACCAAGAGATAGGTTTCAGACAACTATGGGTGAACATTTTGGTTAGCTCCTCCATTGGTAGGGAGAATGGCAGTTTATTAATGATAGCCCTCCAACGGTTTCCAAAGTCATAAACAGTTTCATCGTCATGTTGCTTGAGCTTGTATAAGTTAGCTAATGAGACTCTCTTTTGAACATTTAGGGAGAATCGTTCTAAAAATAGATTAATCAATTGTTCGTAAGCATAAATGCTATGGTGATCTAAATGATTGTACCATTGTACAACATCTCCCCCTAATGTCTGAGGAAAAGTTCTGAGCATAAGAGCGTCATTATTTTGGATTCTAAAGCAAGCATGCATGAATGAGCTCACATGTTCATGAGGATCCTCAGTTCCTCGAAATTTGTCAAACTTCGGTAATGTGAAATCAGTCGGATATGGCGGTGAAGGTATCGAAGGATGAATTGGTTGATTGATCAACGACCTTAGCGTAGGTTTCTAACTAAATGAGCCAGGCATGTTGAGCATAAGGTTGTCAATATGTTGTTGTATAGCATGGAGTCGAGAATCTTCATGAAAATTTTGACTCGTTTGATGATTATGATGATGCAATGGAGGAGTGGAAAAATGATGAGATGGGATGAAATTGCCTGGATTAGGCGATGTGGAATGGACAGGTTGTTGGTATGGATGATACCGAAAAGAAGGTGATTGGGGGCCACCATTGGTGGCTGGTGGATGATGAATTGGACTAGGTTGGGAGAAAGGTGGGGTAGGAATGGACACCACCGAAGATTGGGGTACCCAGGTGGGGCCTGAGCTAATAAAAGCTGGCTGGGTAGAAATTGGTTGAGGTGTAGGATTTACTACGACAGGTGGTTGAGCATTTTGTTGCTGTTGTTGCAGAAGCAACTTGTCGAGGTACTCCCTAACCTGATTAATCTCTAACCCAAGGGAGGTGGGATGATTGGATGAAGGTGGAGGGCAGGCTGCCATGGTAGTCATAGGGGACTGCATAGCAGGGGCAATGAAGGTGGCTGAAGTAGACGGTACCTGGGAAGAAATAGTAGACTGTGCCCCAGGTAGGGTGAAACCATAAATGGTTTGGGAAGAAGAGTGTTGAAATTGGTCATGGCTAGAGGAGGTTCCACCAGCCTCATAAAGAGAATTTGTGTACACTCGGGTAAATGGAGGAGAAAGTGGTCGGGAAGACACTACATTTGTCTCCAAAGGAGGACAATTGAGCATCTTGGAAGATGTTGGAGATGAAGCCAGCTGAACAGATACCACATTAGCCTCAAAAAAAGGGTTAGTGTAGACCTGAGTGAAACCAGTGGGTATGGTTGATGCAATATCCTGTTGAAAAATAGAATCTTGCATAGGGGAATCTTGGATTGGCTCAAGGACATAGCCAGTGCCATCTCTTAAGTGAGTTTGCACTTGGGCCATATCAATGTGGATAATATGAGAGGAATTGTCTTCCTCTATGGGCATGGCCATGTGGTAGACGGTAGAAGGACGTGAAATACCTGCAGGCGAACCTGCCTGAAATTCACTAGGATAAGTGGCTATGTTGGTGATGGCGATATTCTGTGAATTATTCATTTGATTATTTAGATTTAACATTTTAGATTGATTCCTTGTTAAGACCATGAAGCAATAAATCTAAACAAATTTAGAAAAGAAGAATGCAAAAATGGAATGATAAATTTACACTAAATAAATTATCAGAAAATAGTCACAACTTAAGTTTCAACCAATGTGTCTTACCTGCGGTTAATTAATTATTTTCTGATCTTAATATGTAGTAAATTTTAAGTGTCCGGTTTATGAGTTTTGCATGTGATCTAATCTTGAATTATTCACAAAAAAAAGGTAAAAAATATGGCTAGGAAAGGACAACGAGATTCTTACTGGTGATGAAATCCAGCAAGTTTGCTCTGGGGTGACCTATGGTTTCTAAGGCAGAAGTTTAATGGATGGAGATGAATTCCACCGTCACTAAAATTCAAGCAATACCTGGTGATGAAATCTAGATATTACTGTTTTAAATGCAATATGAGATGTAGTGAATTTTATTTTAAGTGTTTTTAGTTATCTAATGTATACATACAAAGCTATAAATCAAAAGTTCTAATGATCTAAGCAAGAGGCTATTGAAAACATGCCATTTCCTCTGAAGAAGTGAAGTACACCGTTTAAAACCCCCTGCCTACCAATGATATCAGATATCAAAGGAGCAACTGGAAGGTTCGTCCACTTCTCTGCCTGGAATCACCCAATGGCAGGAGTACTATTGAAATCCAATCAATAGTCCTACTTAGATAATTAAAACAAATAATTCGTAGCTATTCTAATATGCAGCTAGGTATGCAATTTTTTTTTTAATGCAAGCAACAATCAATAATGCAATGCAAAAAAAATGTAATTAAAAATAACTGTTCTTTTCCAGATTACTTAGTTTTTATTCATTTTAAAGCAATGATCTGAAAAAGAAACAGAATACAGCAGAAAAACCAAAAACGTAAAAAGTACAGCAAAAGAAAAATGAACTTACTCGGAAGCCTACGCTTTTCTATAAAACTGACTTCAAACGCCCACGGGAGTCTGCACAGGCTGAAACGCACCTCTGCGTTTCGTATTGGACTTCCAGACGCCGCTCTGCATCTGCTATGTTTTTTGCAAACTCAGAAACCCTAGTTCGCTGTAACAGCAAATTTCATGATTTTTGGAACCTGCAAAATAAAATAGAAAATAGGAATAGATTAATAAAGCAAGTATTAAAAACATGAAACCCTAGGGGGTCCCACCGTGATCGCCATTTGTAGATTAAAAATACAACGCCAAATAGAAATAAAACCACAATAATGGAATACAGGAAAGTTGCACAAAACAAACAATTTTTATTAATCAGTGGAGTTTAAAAACTCCTTTTGAGTACAACGAGGGCTCGTAACCCTTTTTGTGATACACAAATTACAGTTTGTGCTAGGGTTCTCTGAAACCCTAGCTGGCATAAAGTGGTGGCGTTTTCGAAGACGTATCCTTAATCCCAACAAAGTGAGTGGGTTTTGTTGTATCCTTTGTCTTGGACCACTCCAGCTTAAATAGCTGCTATCAACACACCAGATCTGCCATTAAAATCTTGCACACATTAACACTATCAAGGAGTTAGAAATTAATAAGAGGGCTCCACTGTGTGAGCCCTCAGAAACAATTTAAAACCTTTAAAACCCTAGAAAAATAGAATGCAGGAGTTCAACAATAGATTAATAAAAGAAAAGAAGTTACTTGCTTTAAACTAATTTATACCTGTTCTCTGTTAACGCGGCTAGACCAGGCGGCATCTGAAAGTAATGTGGCTGTCAAATCGACTGTAGAAGGTGCCCTGGTGCACTCGTTGAATTCCCGCGTGCTTCTGGATCAAGGTTTCAGATGTCGGTCTGAGTCTGTGGCTGCGGGTAAACGCCCGTGGGCACTTGTGACAAGAATGGGGAATTCTACAGAGTACTGCAGAAGAGATGGTGACGAAGTTGGCGACGGATGCGGCGATGGATGCGACGAAAAGGGGCGGCGATGGATGGCTGAAGAGATAGATGAAATAGAAGAGATAGGTCCAAAAGATAGTAAAGATAGCAAAGATAGCCAAGATAGAAGTAGGGTTTGAGCCATCAAGGTGGCTCTATTTATAATCTACTCTTAGGGCACACTTTAGGGTTTTAATGACACTTTGAACGTGTGGCTAAGATTAAAGTGGATCCAAGGGTAGAGAATAAATCTAGGTTGTGAAACGGATTAAGAAGGATGGACGAATGAGATTAAATGAAAGATGGATGGCTTAGATTAAATCACTTAAACTATATTTATATATATATATATTAAAATATATTAAAATATTAAAATATATATATAAATATTAATTTAAATAAATTTGGGGATGAAAAATGGCGGGAAAGGTGAAATTGGGCCAAATAATGGCGGGAAAGTGTGGATTTGGGCCAAATAATGGCAGGAAGGATGAATGATTGACATGTGGCTGACAAGAAGATATAGATGACTTGCAAGTGGCTGGATTTTAGTGTCTACAGGTAGTTTATTTTCCCTCTCCCTTGCAGGTACAGATCCATTAACCTGAAGGAAAGGGGTGCAAAATTTTTGGGTCTACATTCTTTGGTGAACCCGATGTGAAACATGCCATCACTTTGATTTTATTTCTTTTATTTGTTTTAAAAAAAAACTAAAAATATCATTAAAAACTTGTGTGTCTTAGATTAAGTCACATAAAAATATAATTTTCAATTGAACCAATTCACTCTTTTATTTTTACACCATTGTCCTAAAAATAATCACATACAATGTGTTTTTCTACAACTTTGGTTGGTCTGGACACAATGGGAACACACAATGAAGGCCTAAGAACCTTCAAAATGGATTATCCTTTTGCATGTGCCTAGAAAACTTAAAACTCTAATCAATATTTTAAAATTTGGTCGATCCAACAACCGTCATAGCCATGGAAAATAGCATGCATCTCTTTGAGGTGTATCATTACCCATGGTGAAATGGGTGAGGATTGGTAGGACCTGGGCTTCATCATGGCTTGGACTTCATCACCAAGTATCTGCATGTGGGCATCCAGGTGAAATCCTAAATTGAAAACAAGATAACTTGGCCTACAACTTTCAAAAGGTTTCAAAAAGAAACTTTTAGTTAGGAGAAAATTTTTTTGTTTTGTTTTAGCTTTCTTTCTCTTTTCAATTTTTACTTTGTTTTTCTAAGATAAAAAATATATATAAAGCAAATATAATTAAAATGTGGACAATAGTGCTAGGGAATCTGTGCTCATAGACCTTAGGAAGGCATTTATAGAACAGGAAGTCAATATCTTTTATGGAAAAGAATATTGGGGTGATTTGTGGCATAACCTTGATCTTGTTAAAAGTAGGTCTGAAGAACTAAAACAAATCAAGAGGATTGATATAAAAAAATCCTTAGGTGCAGATTATTACTCCCCTTACTTGAGATTAAAATAAGTTGTGAGTGTTGGTTAGCAAACAAGAGGGCTAGTGTTCATTCAATAGTTTACCCTTGGGAAAGCTATTTCAAAGAATCGTTAACCATTCACAAGTTTCTAGCATACCTAGAAGACAATGAAGTAACCTTGGAGAAAAATAGATGATATCATAAGGCACCTAGAGTGGTACTCTTCCGAGAGTTTTACCACAAACTTCAATTTCAACCCCCTACTTTTGGTACTAAAAATCTTACTCTTGTTCATTTCATCCTCCTTTTGAAAAATGATTTTGCCTTTGAAGAAGAGCATTTTATGAGCCCAGAATAATTAGAGTCTATCAACGACATTCATATACTCTTTCGAGAGGATTGAATCACCTAGCTTAATTATTTGAAGTTTTTGTAAATATTCAGTAAGAAAACTTTTTAATTTAATCTAAAAAAAAACTTAGGAGTAGCATCGATAAAAGATGCCTAAAACTTTAAGGAATGGTAAACAGGTTGCAACCGACTCCGAAGAGGAGTTGGACACTAAAAATCCTAATGACCAAAATATTGAAATAGAGATAGAAGAAAACCAAGAAGAACAAGTAGCACAAGTAGAACAAAATGAAGAAGAAGAAACAATAGACCCTTTTGAGCCTAAAATGGGACCTAAAGGGGATATCCATTTTGAATCTGTAAAACATTTTTGTAAATTTTTAAGTCATAATAGGCCTACTCTCACTAATGTCTTTGAGATAGAAGATCAACTTAAGAGGGGTAATTTTTCAATTGAAGCAACTTTGGAAGAAGCTTTTCGACTTCACCCACAACTAGAGACATATGTGAGTGATACTTCATATAATCTTCCTCCATTACAACATGTCACCCATAATGATCATTCCTTTGGTACCACCCAAATTACACCCTCTCAAGATATTCACTCGCAAATTCAAGCATCCGTAGCACCACAACACAAACCTATTTTTGTTGCCACTACAACTACTTCCACTAAAAAACAACCCCTTCCTCTGCCAATAATAATTTTCTTTCTCAATATTTCAACAACCGGTTTGCTCAAGCTTCTACATCTCAAAGAAATCAAAATGTGCATTCACAAATTCCTACTTCTTCTCAACCAACCTCTCAATGAAATACATTTCCTTATGGGTATACCAACCCTACTATTTCAAATTCTATGCACAATAGTATTACCATTTTTATCCCTTATTTGACAACACAAGCTACATATTACCCTCCTTATGCAAACATGGTGGCACAAAATATGCACAATGGACAACCACATCATCTTGAAGCTATAGTCAAACAATTAGCTTCATGATTGGACCACATAGATCCTTATCATCCTACATATAGTTATAAGGAAATGTGTAACCAACCATTGGATCCCATTGTTGCAGCTAGACCATATCCTAAACATTTTCCCATGCCAGTTCTTCCAATTTATAAGGGGACTGAAGATCCGATTGAACATCTTCGTATGTTTAGGACAACATGTCATGATATTTCTTATGATGATATGTTGTTAAAAATATTTCCTAAAATCTTGGGGGGTATGGCTTTGGAATGGTATTATCAGTTGCCAACACATTCCTTAAGAAACTTCAAAGAAACTATAGAGTTATTTGTGCACCAATTTGGTGCCTACATAGAAAGGCATGTCACGATTAAAGACTTGTATAACTTAAAATAAGGAAAAGAAGAAGGTTTCATAGAATTTCTAGCCCGATGGAGAAAACTCTTGGGTAAATTACATTTTTCTCTACCTCCAAGAGAGATGCTAGAAATATTTATTGGAAACCTACAAGAACAATTATCCTATGAGTTAGCAACTACCACTATAACCTCTTTTGATCAAGCCATTGATTTAGCAAGAAGGGTATAAGAAGCCCCGATGAGAAGGGGATAAATTAAAAATAAATATGAAGATAAATCATCCAAGAATCAATATAAAAACAAACATGTGGTAGGATATGGGGTCACAGATAATAGACCTCCTACAAATGTTAATGTTGTGGAGACTACAAAGAAGTTTATATTAAAAGCACCTCAAAAACCTCCACTACAGAATTTCACAAAGTTGAATCAACCCTTGAAAATGGTCCTACCACAATTGTTGGAAAGATTTCTAAAAATATTGCTAAAAATACGACAACTAGACACCTCCCAGCCTTGGTATAGACCAGATCAACATTGTGATTTCCATCAAGTTGATGGTCATCCAACCAATACTTGTAGGAGATTGAAACACTTGGTGCAAGACCTAATTGACAATGGAAAGTTGGAAGTGGAAAATCCTCCTCAAAATCCCAATCCTCCAGCAAATGCACAAAAGCAACAGGCACAAAATGTTAATCAAAATTTAGACATCTTCCAAAACCCACTACCCAATCATGGTAAGGAAGTTGTGAATCAACTAGATTATAGAAATGTGCCTCATCCAACATGTTATGTGGGAATGATTAGTAACCACCTACCATCACAACTTTCACAAACTATATTTGTGCCTACCCAATCTATGGTCACAATCAAGAAGTTTCAAGAAAAAGAGTTACAATATTCATCTCTTGAACATATAGAAAGTGAATCAGAATCAGAGATAGATATTAGTTCTCTTCATTCCAATAGCTCAAAATATGAATCAGGACCAATCCTACCTATCACAGATTTGTTAGTTCTAGAGGAACCATTTTTGAGAATGTTAACAACTCATCCCTCTTCATGATAGTTACTTCCTATAGAACAAGCAACAACCGCTAGACCTCACCCCATTCAGTTTAATTCATCCAACCCATTTGTTATCCCACAACCACCACATCAACCAAGTAACATTGTAGGTATGGTTGGAGCCATCACTAGGCAACAAGCTCAAGCTCAAGCTTCTCAACCTCAACTATCTACAACCCAACCAAATGATACGACTCAACCACCTTTTGTCCTGAAGGCACCACATAAGGGGAATAATCTAGTTCGACCTCAATAGAAGACCCCTTTCGATATCAATGAAAAACTAGCTAATACAACAACTAGAATTTCTCTTCTTGATCTCCTTAGAACTTCACCTATTCATAGGGAAGAATTAATGAATACCCTAAGTCAAATGTTGGTACCTCAGGATATAGAGCCAACTGTTGTAGTTAATGTTGTAGCCTCTCACAGAATAGACTACATTGATTTTCATGATAAATATATCCCTCCTCAGAGTATGCATAGAGATAATCCTCTATATATAACAACATTAATTGGATATGTGTGTTAAAAGGGTGTTGATTGACAATGGATCATATTTGAACATTTGTACTTATGAATTTTTCAAGAGGTTTGGATTTAGAAATGAGGATTTAAGAAGAACTGAAATGATTATTAAAGCCTTTAATGATGAGATCCAAGAAGCTTGTGGTGTGATGTCCATTCCATTACAAGTTGGTCCTAGGATTTTGGACACTTCCATTTTTGTTGTATCTTGTTCAACATCATACAACATTCTTCTAGGATGCCCTTGGATTAATGCAATGAGGGTAGTCCCCTCTACCTTACATCAATGTGTGAAATTTGAATTTAAAAATCAATTGGTCACTATTCATGGAGATCCTAGACCTTTTGAAATGTGTGCAATGGTGGAACCCATTGATGTTCCCTTTTGTCCAATAATATCATCATTAGCACCTATTTCTCCTAAGTCCTCCTTACCAACACCTGATCAACCACATTCTTCTGACACACCTCCACCTTCTAGTACTAATGATCCTTCTACATCGTACCCTCTTATAGATGAAGTTCTACCAGATTTATCCACCATACTAGCCCCGGTTGAACATGCTAATTTTGTTGTGCAAGACTCCATTGTCTTGTCTCAATTACCGCCATCCCCGTGCACAACAAGCTTACCTCACAAAAAGGGGAATATATACCATGTTGGAAATTGTACCTTTATTTTTGTAGGATGTTCCCTAGACAAAATTAACATTAAGCAAACAAGCTTTATCTTTGATGAAAACAATTTTGCTCAATGTTATTTCTCAGACAGGTATATAAAATCCAAGCAAATTATGTGTGACATGGGGTATAAGGGTAAAGGTTTAGGTCATTTTGAAAATGGCATACACAAACCTTTTGAGGTTGAGGAATGGCCTACCCGATGTGGTATTGGCTATATCCCTACAAAATCTTAGCCTTTTCCCTTCGATGAGGATGATCATCTGATCACATATAGTGAATATTTAGAAAATCAAAAGCATTTGATAGATATTAAAAAGAGAAAGAAATCTCCCATTTTCTCTTGCAATATGCTTTCGATGGTCCATCCAGAAATAATTGCCACTCTAGATGAGTGTGTAGAAGGAGATGTCTTTTATGACATCTCTCATGAAGAAATCATGCGAAATAGTTTCTTCTTTGATGGATCCATCCCATGAATAGCCCATGTTCAAACAATAACTACACAAGATGAATTAGCAAAACTATCCCTAGAAGAACTCCAGGAAATGGGTGTTTCACCCGCTCCTCCCAACTTCGAAAGGGATTTGAGCATTGTGGTAGAAGATATTTTGAAAATTAATATTGGAACAGAAACCAATCCTCACATGGTTAAAATAGGAGCCACTTTGAGCAAAGAAGAACAAATTAGATATACAAAACTTCTCGTAGAATACCCTAACATATTTGCATGGACATATGCAAATATGCTTGGCTTGGATCCTTCTGTAGTCATGCACCATTTGGTGGTTCGTCCTGATGCCAAACCTGTAAAACAAAAACTTAGAAAAATGCATCCTAAAATAGCCTTGTTGGTTAAAGAGGAATTACAAAAGCTCTTAGATGTCAATTTCATTCAAGCTATCGACTATTCTGATTGGATATCCAATGTTGTTCCAGTATCCAAAAAAGAGGCTACCAAAATCAGAGTATGTACTAATTTTAGGGACATCAATGTCGCATGTCCCAAGGATGACTTCCCTCTTCCTAACATGGATCAAATTATTGAATTCATGGTAGGAAGTGGGATGTTATCCCTTATGGATGGATTTTTAGGATACAATCAAATTCGTATAGCACTAGAGGACCAACCCAAAACTACCTTCATTACACCATGGGAAATTTCTGTTGGAAAGTAATACCCTTTGGTTTAAAGAATGTAGGGGCAACTTATCAATGAGCCATGACATATGTGTTTCATGACATGATGTATGATATTTTGCATGATTATGTTGATGACATCATAGCTCATTCTATTAAGGAGGAAGATCACATCCCTAACTTACGACGAGTGTTTAATAGGCTCCGTGAATACAAAGTCCGTTTAAACCTAGATAAATGTGTTTTTGGGGTAAAATCTGGTAAATTATTGGGATTTATTGTATCTATGTGAGGCATAGAGATAGATCCTATTAAAATCAATGCTATTATCAACATGCCACCACCAAAAACTTTGATAGAGCTTAGAAGTTTACAAGGCAAACTTCAATCCATTCATCATTTCATCGATAAATTAGTAGATAAATGTCAACCCTTTCTTAAGCTACTTAAGAAAGATACCCTTTTTAATTGGGATGATGAATGTCAAGAAGCCTTTGAAGCTCTCAAAAAATATCTGCTTACACCACCAGTGCTTGTTCCTCCTAGACCAGAACATCCTTTCATTTTGTACATTTCTACCTCAGAACTTGCGCTAGGAGCAATGTTAGCACAACATGATGAGGAAAAGAAAGAACGAGCCATTTATTACATAAGCAAAACTTTGGTAAGCTATGAAATTTGTTACACACCCCTAGAAAATATTTTCTTAGTTGTTGTGTTCTCTACACAAAAACTGCGCCATTATATGCTTAGTCAAAAAACATTTGTCATAGCAAAATTTGACCCATTACGATATTTGATGAGTAGACCTTACTTATCAGGATGAGCAGCGAAATGGGTTCTCGCTTTGAGTGAATTTGACCTAACCTTTATTGGTCAAAAGTCCATTAAAGGACAAGTTATAGCTAACCAACTCACTGCTGCCCCTCTTGAATCTACTCATCCCTTAAAAATAGAATTTCTAGATGAATACCTTAATTTAGAAGATGATCATTCAGACTCTTGGTCTCTATTTTTTGATGGAGCCCATTGCATGAGTGGCGTAGGTGTAGGCATTATATTGGTTTCTCCATAGAAACAACTTATTCCATTATCTTTCAAACTCCAATTTGCCTATACAAATAACACAGCAGAATATGAGGCCTTAATTCTTGGTTTACGAGTAACTTTTTAGCTTTGGATATCAAAATCCTATCAGTTTTTGGAGACTCGCAACTCATGGTAAACCAAATTAATAATGTCTACCAAACCCGAGATGAGAAACTCCATCCTTATAAATAATTTATCTTAAAACTTATGTCTTTATTTGAGAAAGTTACTATTGAAGCTATCCCTCATACTAGTAATCGTTCTATGGATGCTATGGTAGCAACTGCTTCTCTCATCCCTTTAGAGTTGGATGATGATCATGCTACTATCATCATTCACCAAATCTAGGAACCCGCCTTTGCTAGAATCTTGCCTAGCACCCTTGGATGTCTTTACAATTGAAGAAACATCATCAAAACCATGGTATGTGGATATCTTTAACTTTATTCAAAATGGCTCATTCCTAGATGGTCTAGATAGGAATCAACATAGAATTTTGCGTAAACGAGTTGTTCATTTCGTCATCATAGGAAGTACATTGTATAAAAGGTCTTTTGAAGGTATCCTTCTAAGATGCCTCAACCTAGACGAATCCCAAAAGGCACTAAGCGAAGTGCATGATGGATCTTGTGGAGGCCATTTTAGTGGTAGTGCCATAGCCAAAAAACTCCTACGAATGGGCTATTTTTGGCCCTCCATGGAGAAATATGCTAATGATTATGTGCGTCAATGTGACAAATATCAGCGACACGCAAATCTTGTTCATGCTCCTACTCAAGAGCTTCAAGCCATTTCTTCCCCTTGGCCTTTTTCAAAATGGGGCCTAGACATCATTGGGAAGATTAATCTGATCTCGTTCGATGGTCATAAGTTCATCATAATAGCAACTGAGTACTTTACAAAGTGGGTAGAAGCCATGCCATTGGCTTCTTGCATAGGAACCCAAGTCTCTAAATTTATTTTTAATCAAATCATCTGTAGATTTGGGATTCCCTCTACACTTGTCTCTGATAATGGAACTTGCTTCAAAAATAAAGATATACAAAAGATTTTAGTAAAATATAAAATCCAACATAGATGGTCTACTCCTTACTATCCACAAGGAAATGGCCAAGCTGAAGCATCTAATAAAACCTTAATTAAAATATTAAAAAGGTTGGTTAATAAGTCGGGTTGAGATTGGCACATACAATTATATCTGACCTTATGGGCTTATCGGACCAGTGTTCGAACCCCTACAGGTGCTTCTCCCTTTGTCTTGGTATATGGCATTGAAGTTGTATTTCCTTTTGAGCTTGAAGTACCTTCCTTAGGGATTTTACTTCAAGACGCTGAAGTAGGAGATGAATATCATGTTGGACGACTAAGCCAACTCGAATTATTAGATGAAAAGTGCATAAATTCTTTAGAGCATCTTCGTGCTTATCAAGACAAACTCAAAAGATCATACTCAAAGAAAGTTCATACTAGATATTTTGAGGTTGGTGATCTAGTTCTTAAAGAAAATCAGAAAAACACCAATGCTCGAACATATCTTAAAGGAAAATTTCAACCAAATTGGTTAGGTCCATTTATCATAACTGCTAAATTTGGATCAGGTGCATACCATTTGGCTACCTTAGATGGCAAAGATCTTAAGGAGCCAATGAACATAATGCACCTTAAAATATACTATGCATAAAATCATGTTTCACCATTGTACATAGTCATCATATATTTTGTACATACAACATTTGTTGCATGTAGTTCAGTTTATAATCGTAACCATCTCATATAAATCATATTTCATATAGCTGCATTTATCCTACATCCTTAATGAGTTTTGGTCCAATTGCATATGGCATATAGTCACATCCAATTATTATATCATTTAAATATTAGACCAATGTTGTCAAGATTCATAGTCAATCTTGGTTTTCTTTGAAGAAATTCAGAGTTTATCTTGAACCACTCATAGGATTCACATTTTAATAAAATATTGATTCTTGATATTGATTAAAAATCTCTCTTGAACCAAAATCACATTTTTTCATTAAGAAAATTTTGAGTTTTGGGAAATCGATTCTACCACTTTTGAACCAAAACACACTTACACATCTTAAAAATGATTTTTGCACTAGGAAAGATGATGCTACATAGTAGTCCTAGCTCCTTAAGTGAAAGGTTTCCCTTGCTATCCTATTATGTGCATGGTCTAGAATGTTGAGAATTGGCAAAAGGACAAGCTCTCCCCTACCCAAAGTAATAAAATCCCTTGCTCTTCCACTAAAATGAGCAAGTATCCCTTGAAAAAAAAAAAGAGAAAAATCAAAAAGAAATAAAGAAAATAATTTTACTACAAAGCAAATAAATCCCCTTGTTCAAAAAATGAGCAAGAATCCCCATCTAAAGAAATCAAAAGAAAATAAGGGGGTAATGAGCTTGAATCCCTAGAATCCTTAGTTGTTCAAAATTTGTGGGGTGATCTCCATTACATCAATGGGTTGAATGAAACCCACATGGCAATGGGGTAGTCTTATGCATGGTGATATGTCTGTCACATTAGCGACCTTATTTTGTATATACCAATGTCCGCTTATGGATAAGCTAGCTTTTGGTGGCTTGTATTACAAAGTAGTTAAGTCTGACCATGCATAAAATCATGGTATATGAATTCACCATTTGCACACACAATGGTTCTTAAAGTTGGTTTGCATCATTACCTTACTCAAAATTGGTAAATGAACTTCATAAGCACACACATTTGATCCTTGAGAGATTTCACATCATAATTAAGATCAAGATGGAAAATGAATGCACAAATCACACACTAGTTCTTGATAAACTTGATTTCATCTTAGAAATGACCAAGATTCTCCTTGAGTTTTGATTAGCTAAAGTCACTATATCTTCATGGATTTGTATGACTGTTAGCATAAGCAATTGGCCCTAAAACCAATTAGTCTTTCATCTCATATCTACCACCTAGTATAATGCATTTATTTCATCATATTGCATGATTGCTTGCCATATACAAAAATTTTCATTGATCATACATAAATTCTTGGTCATGTAGTTGCATAAAGACTTTACGATGATGGCATGAGATAACCCTAATAAAATTTCTCTATTTTACTTCACACTAGGAATATTATGCCTAGCGCAAGTCCTCTATCCCATTTTTCATGCTTAATCACCCATATTACACATACTTCTCTTAAGTTTTAATAAAAATTAATCTTAATATCACACATTACTTATCATCAACTATGTCACTTTCAATCAACAAATCTCAAACTACTTTTGGATCATAACCCTTCGATGTCAGCATAACAACAAAACCTCACACAGGATCCACTTCATGACCAACGTGAGGGGTAGCCTCCATTTATGATCATATACAAGCACACATCCTCGAGGTCTATTGTTGACTGATCAAAATCATAAGGGTATATTTCTCAACAAATATTCTTCTACAACAAGTAAATCACACTACATTACAAAATATCAATTACATCAAATCACACTTCATTCTTCTATAATAGGTATCTTGATTAAGCATGATAACAAGTGCATTAGAAATCAAAACATGACCATAAGCATGATTATGTAGAATCATAAAAAACAACAAAAATATTTTGCATTAAACATAACATATAAAAACAAAATAAAAATAGTAGTATGGTATTACTCTAAAAAACAAGGTACATAAGTACATAAGATCGATTGGTATGCCACAATAAAAATTGGCATACTCAGTCACTAGGGAAGTATACCATAAAAAGAAACCTTGGTATATCATCCCCTAGAACCTCTAGAACTTTGACCCTCATCATGAGGTGGCCTAGGCACATGAAAATGAGGATCCCTAGACACCATCCTAGAAGTTGATCGAGAGCGACTTAGAGCAGCTAACTCTAGGGGTAATGCAACCCTTTGACCCTTAGACACTAACTAAAAGTACAATATCTGATAGAAAGTCACTCATTGTGATGCCAATGTTATCTCTACCTATACTTTTATTAGTGCATCCTATAGATACATATGAAATCCACTAGCGGTAGACTATCCTGAGGCTACACTCCTCATTTTGCATGACTATGATTGTACCTACATAAGTTGTGTCTATGCCTACACAAGATATACCTATACCTATGCTAATTGATCCTGAGTATGTTCTAGTAGATCCTGAGACTAAGAAAGCTAAGCCTCCAATGACTAAATCTGACCCACCTATATCCCAACTTGGCTCTTCATCCTGGCATTCTCTTCCTATAGTACAACAACATCTCCAACACTTCTCGACTCCCCAATATCCATAAAAATGTCCTTCCAAAATGATTCTTATTGCTATAATGATGCTAAATCCTACTATGGAGTTAGAACATCCTGATGAAATGGTGACACTTGTTTTTGTGGAGATAATGCCTAATATGATAATGCAAGTTGTTGCTAACTGACACCCTATAATTACTAAGAGGCACAGTCCTATCAAGAACTATATCTCATTCCATACATATTCTTAGGAACCCTTCCTCCTCTAGTCTAGGATCCTCCTAACCATCCATGATGAGGAACCTCGCCTAGTCTTAGATCACCTCTCTAAGACTCCCATCATTGAGCAATCACTCTAACCACTTGTATAAATCTAGGGTTTCCTACTAGGTGAATATCCATGATCCTCGAAGGATGGATCCCATCATACCACTAGTCATAGCCAACCTCAACCCCGACATCATCCACCCCAAGATTAGGATATATAGCATCATCCACCTCTAGCTCCCTAAAGCAGACTAGGTCTACCTCTCCTCCCATAATAGTTGGATCTCTAGTCACTCATCTATAGGAGATATCCCCTATCTCTAAACCATCATTGTATCTGATAAAAATGATGCAGCTCCATCTCCCCCTTCTCCATCTATAGCCACCAGATCTATCACACTCGAGCCACCTCTACATGATCCTCATCCTAGTATGGCACCATCCTCCATGGTCACTAGGTAATCCGATGAGGTAGAAGCTCATCTAATGCCTACCTCATAGAATCTAAACCACCTATTCATGTACTTTGCTCTCCCATCATCGATTCCCATATAAAAATTATTGATTTCTCTAACTCTAGCTCTCCCTAAGGAAGCCCATGTGGCCTCCACATAACAATGTGCTCCTAGCTCCACACCTAGAGAAATGTAGTCATAACAATACAGGTATGTCTCTTATATACAATGTTCCATAGTGTCCTATATAATGGACATAAAACTAGTAATCCCTAGGTGAATCGATGACCATGGTCTCTCATGTCATTGACTACTCCAGTGAGAGCCCATGGCAAGTATTATTTGCTCATATGGCCAATCAAGTCTCTAGCCACTATGCAACTCAATACCACTATCAACCTCAAGATAGTCTATCTCTCTCCCATATCACTAACACTGATGCCACTTTGAGAAACTCGAAATCTAGCATCCCCTATCATTCTCTCCACCATTATTGTCTATACCCCTAACTGGTACACTCCCATTCCCTTGATGGGAATCTTGAGGATCCTCCAAACATCCTCAAGGGTAATAGTCATCTCCCCCATAGGCAATCAAAAGGTAGATGACTTTGGATACCATCACTTTACCAAGGCTATAAGCAAAGTAGTATCAGCCTCAACCTGAGGCATCTCCGCTATGTGAAGGAGTCCTACTATCCCTAGTTACCTCCTCTCACCATCATCAAGAGCTCGCATCCATCCTATGAACTTCTTTGACCTCCACTCTTGATTTTTGAGAGTGCCAAACTGCAATCACAAATAAACATAATTATACATCAATAATTAAATAAAAACATGAAGAAAGTAAGAAAAAAGTAAAATTTCCCTCAAATGTTAACTTTGTTTAATAAATTACCTTATTTTTAGCGAATTGCATCCTAAAACGAGAATTTCTATATTTTCTAAAAATTCGCATACTATCCATGAATTCACATTCTAATTAGATCTATTCTGGAAGGATGCGTATTCGTGTTGTAGGATTTGAATTCACCACGTGGGCTTCACACGATGAATCTACCCTAAAATCCAAGAAATTTTGACAAAATGGAGAAACTAAATGAACAAAAATGTGTAAAAAGGGCAATGCTACTTACCCGCATGTGTAGTTCTGCTTCCTCATCCCTCGATCGCACCAAATCTGCTCGATGTGTGGGAAGCCCCATTTTCTCTAGAGCTCTCCTCTCCTCAAATGTGTAGTGGAATAATGAATTAGGGTTTGCCCTAATTTACCTTTTAAACCCTCAATTTTAGCTAAATTAGCATTCCACTTTTTATTTTTACAATTTCGAGTTCCATGAGGAATTGGGCATTCCTCACGAAACTCGAGGGGGCACCTTAACCGGAAAGGTTAAAAATATTTAATTTTTTTGATGCCTCAATTTTTTTTTAAATAAATAATCATAAAATAATAATAATAAAATATTTAAATAAATTAATAAAACCTTTAAATGAGTTTAATGATTAGCCTTTTGACAAAAACCGCCCACCCCTTTTCCGTTAAAACTATCTACAACTTCTTTGATGCATTTTTTCATAAATGCACCAAAGAGGGGGCAAAATGTAGACAAGAAAATTTGACCCATGTCAAATTCCCTCTCCCTCCTACATGTGCATTTTCCCACCATTTTTCAAATTGTAGCTTCTCCTCACACGTGCCAACTAGCTTGGCACATTTTCCCAGTTTTTTGTGATTACACATCCTAGCGGCTAGGACGCGTATTCACAAAATCCAAAAAATTGCTTCCTACCAAATCAGCCATTTGGATTCCATCCTAAAATCGGCCAATGGTCTGATTTCGGTGAATATGCATCCTAGCGGCTAGGATGCATATTCACCGAATTTGGTGAAACACCAAATTTGTCTGATTTGATCCACTTTAGACTCCCAGATCTCACATCCCTCAACCTTATTTGGTGACCTACAAAGACATTAAAGCAGATATTCAACATTTTAATGAGATTTGGATGGCAAAGTGAAGGAGAGGAGGAGAGATTAGAAGCAATCTAGTTTTCTGAGCTAAAGAGAGATCTAACAATTTGTGTTGCAGGTTTGATAAATTACAATGGAATTTTTGAATGCCATGGAGGTTCCTTGCAAGGAAAAATTTACTTCGCGTTAGATCTACTACTTCTACACCATCCTTCAAGTTTCTACTAATTTGATCTATCATCAAAAGCACTATAAATTTATTAGATTACTTCTTAGATCATTCTAAATTATTGTAATTTGCATTATTTTATTTTGCTTCTCGGGATTCCATGATTTTACGTCCTATCTAGCAGTGAATACGCGAGGTGCGTATTTGTCTAGGTCACAAATCCATGGATTCATAGGTCTAGGGGAAAATTCATACAGCCAGAAGCATCAATAGTAGATTCTTATTCATCATAGATGATTCATGCACTTAGTATGTCCTAGCTATTTCTATATTTTCCTCTATATGCTCAATTGATGTTCAATTTTATATGTGTTTTCATTGATCATATTTTGAAACAAGGTTGTTTAAAAGGCCTAGGGATCTGACTGCTGCACCATCAAGAAATCCAATTTACAATGTCTTAAGCAGATCCCCAAAACCTAATGTCCAAATTTTAAGTTTTGTGTGCAGAAGTCCCTTGCAGTATTCCAAAGACACGAATTCACGAGATAGTCGATGGGATGCGTATTAAATTTTAGGATGCATATTCTTTGCAGGATGCGTATTCACTCTGTGAGATGCATATTCACCTACAACAGACATCTGAAGCATGTAAGTGCAATAAATTTTATTCTATGATTTGTTTCTAATTGTTTTATACTTATTTCAATTTTGTTCTCTACATATAAGTCATCTGCACAAAGAAGATTAAGGCAAAAGAAAATATTAAAGTTTAAAAAATTAAATAGTTAATTGCACTAGTTTGTAGTATCTTTTATTATTTGAAAAATGAAAATATAAAATTACATAGTCATTCATATTTATTTGCATTAGTTTCATCACCTGAAAAGAAAATAAAATAAAAAGCAAAAACAAAAAGTTAGTTGCATTGCTTTTGCATTAATTTTACTATTTGAAAAGACAAAAAAAAAAAAGATAGATAGTTAAATTCCATTAGTTTGTATTAGTTTTATTGTTTGCAGATGTCTTCATAGAAATAAAATTGCATATAGACTAAGCTTAGATGCATTTTACCTAAACCATTAGGTGTATGCCAATCAAAGAATTCATTAAACTCTCACCTTACCTAGGCATGGAAACCACCATAAAGTGTTTCCTAGTGAACCCCACCATTAATTCATTGATAAACACCAAAGAGAGCACAACTCAAGTGCTTCTTGTCTAAGGTGTAGGCACTTTATTTTCCCTCCCCCTTTTAGGCATGGATCCATTAGCCTGAAGGAAATGGGTGAGAAAATTTTGGGTCTACACTACACTCATCTATACTTGTTCAAGGAAACATGTATCCCTACAAACCAAGCACTCTGATACCAAATGTCACAACCCCAAAATTACCAAAAAAATGTTTTTTTCTACATTTTTATTGCATGAGGTCTTTTTGTTGTATACAATAAACCATTTAAATAATTACATAGTATTTTTTAGTGCAACTGAATCTAGATCCTCTTCTTTGGAGACTCTTAACACAACACAAAAAATGTAAAGTTAAATCTCCAATTACACAAAGGCCCATATACTATTTGAAACAAAATATTTATCATCATCCTTTTGTTTTTACAGATTTACAGGAGTATAAATAGATAAATATTTTTCATCAGCATACCTAACTTAGATTTGGAAATTCCCTACCATTTAAGCCTTATATTTTATTAAATTAATGATCATAAAATATCTAAACTTCCACTAAGGAATCCAGTATCAATTCATATTGCAAGCACACATTATATGTACCACACGTATTAGGAGTATAGTAAAAGAAGAATGCCACAACTGGTCTAAAATATATTCATTCTCCTCCTTTCACTATTCCTATCCGAAGCACCACAAATCATTCACATTCTCAGTTTCTTGCATTGGTATTGCATGAGGCCTTTTGGTTGTACACATAAGCTATTTAACTAGTTGCATAGTCTTTTTTAGTGTAGTTGAATTTGGATCCTCTTATTTGGAGACCCTTAACATAGCACACTAAGTTATCATAGCAAAACCTTCACAGGAAAATAACTTAAAGCACATAGGATAATACGCATATACAAATAAGCAACAATACTCATTAAAATAGAGAAAATTCTATTTTTATTTCTTTACTAGGCTGATCTCTACATAGGAAGAAATGCACCTTAAAGAAAAAATGCATTCATTCATGCTAGCCTCATATCATATTCACAACGAAATCAATATAATCATTTTAAATACAAAAATCAATTAATCTACAAAAACTTCTCATCAAGCACACAAATATTATCATATCTAATAAAAATTATTTGTAAGCTTTAAAAAACACTATAGAAACTGAGATAGATTGATGTTAGACACTAGATAATCACGGTTTCTCCTTTTTATTCATAAAATATCACCTACCTAGCTCCATATGCCACACACTTTTTGGCAATTGGAAAATAATTAACATGGGCTCTCAAACTAGTATATGGTCCAACTAGTCAACACACTAGTTCTACAACATCTATTGACAATAATATTAACATGGGTTTTCTAATCAACTTCACTAATACACAACACATAAACACAAACCAAAAAATATATTGTAAAGTAACATCACCACCTCTAACTTTGATTGTCTAAATTCATCTACCTTGATCATATTTTAGTTGTAATAAAAACCAAAGTAAACCATATACCCAAGAGTTGTACACCATTCTAACCCCACTATCGATCTATCTCAGGAGTATAATATTTATGTATTACACACAAAGAAGAATAACATCATACTTAAATATAAAATGAATCATGATTCTATCATCCAACATAGTTTCATTATCACCATATTAAGCACAAAGAAGAACAACATCACAAGTAAATATAAAATAACTCATTCTTCTATCATACAACATGGTTTTATTATCACTGTATTAAGCATAAAGAACAACAACATCACAATTAAATATAAAATGACTTATTCTTCTATCATTTAGCATAGTTTCATTATCACCATATTAAACACAGAAAATAACAACATCACATTTAAATATAAAATAAATTATCTTCGTATTAAGCACAAAGAATAATCATATCATAGCCATATAAAGAAGGATTGGTTCTTTCAACATACAACACAATTTTATTTGTTTGTTTTTTATGAGGATGAAACTAGACTTGGATTTCTTTGTAGAATCAATACATACAAAGTAAATAAAAGAACCTCGGTATACAATACCTAGTAATCTATGTGAGCTCCACAAGACATTTGAAACTTACAAACCTCTCTTTCAACCTCTTTTCTCCCTTTGCCCTACATCCTCTTTACTCTCTATCTCTTTTTCAATATCCTTCCCTCATTTCCTCATCGCTCCACTCCCTCGAGCATCTGTTAAGATATAAGAGTAATTACCACTTGGGTTCACATATTCCTTTCCATATGGAATGTATTTGGTGGATAAAAAATCAACCAATCGAAGTATTCCATGGTTAGTGTCAAGTGCGAGTGTAATAAAGCTTTTGAGTATACCCATTACGATTCAACAACAAAATTCATCCAAGATAGAGTTCTTCTATACTCAACTACATGGTAATTTTTATCAATAAATACAACGACCACCATCGGGAGTTAACAATATATATATATATATATATATGCACATAAGCATATAAACCTATATTAACAAATTTTATGGTAGCTGAAACATAACGCCTATAATGAAAAACCTCCACCCTATTGAATTTTCAAATGCCCAAGGTATCTGTCTTATTCTATTCAAGCTAGCACCATAAAGCTAAAAATAAGGGTGTTTTTATTTTATTTCCTCTAAAAGAAACAAAAAACACCATTTTTATATTAAATGTATTTACAAATAAATATCCATTTCTTTATTTGATTGAAAATTCCTTTTTAACCAAGAAATATCTATTAAAATAATATCAAATTACAATATCTGAAAAAACTATTGTCTATAATAACCGAGTTTTCATCCAAAACTTTAATGTATTTTCCCATATAGCAAGTTGTGTAGGAAACTAAGCATGAAAAATCAATCATTTATACCAAATAAAACATAGAAAATCATAAATTAACTAATAAAATATCTTCCAAAAGGAGGGTCATGACAATTTCCACCTATTTATCTAACTCCCCATAAAATTTCAATCCAATCCAATGGCTAGATCAAAAGTTATGCCCTCTGAAAGATAGGCTTCTGGATCACTTATTTTTCTAGTGTTTAAGGATTTTAATAAAATGGAGAACTTTGTTAAGGAAAGGTAAGACTTAAGTATTATGTTCCTAGATCTTAGCTTGAATAGAGGGATTCATAACACTAGTAGCCTCTTCAGTTAACTTCATATATAAATGATATTTAAGTATTTCCTATCAATTATAAAAATTAGTAATATATTCATTAGGTATTTGTTTTAGGTTTACAAAAACATTAATTACTTCCATAATAGTCATATCATCATCAAATTATTATTTTAGTTTCTTAATAAAATAATATAGGGAATTAGTAGAATGCTTAGGTAAGGACACAAGCCAATCAAAATTAGTTTCCACAAAAGATTTTTTTATTAATTTTAGTAAATATTTCTTTGGAGAAGTTAGTCCACCTAATATACCATTAAATTATGTATAGATGTTTGGTATTTACAAATAGGTGCATAAATTTTACATCAAGGGCTAGATATTGCTTTTTACAATTTTTAATGGTGCATCAATCAATTTAGGTGAAACCTCCTCAAGGGTAGCTAGAGTGGACGAGGATGAGGATTATTAGGGTTCTTGATTTAGGGGGAATAATATATTGGACTACAATATTCCTATTGGCACTAAGAATTTGAGTCATATTGGTTATCATATCATATATTTGTTTGGTTTTTTCCCTCATAAAGCCTTCAATTCTCTCATATAAATTTCTAATTATTTTTTAGTATCATGCCTATGACTATCTTGCTAGAAATCTCAAGATTTTTGAAGGATCATAATGTATACAACTAAAATTTTATCATTAAACCTAAAGTAAGTATTGGATCTTGGGGATTGGTGTTTGACTTGAATTACTTTTTTGCATGTTTATATCACTAAGATCATTGCATGTTGTAGTGACCATGGTATAGCTACAAATGCCTCATTTTAGGGTTATCATGGTCACATATCAAATGCATCATTAAGGGGTGATTCAAGTTTATCATAATGCTCATTTTCATTGCCTAATATCAAAGTTCATATAGCTATTTAGGACCCTATGATAGAATTGTATAGTCTATCAAATTTAACATTGAGATTTTTTTCTTTTGATATAAAATTCTAATCAAAGTAATTCTTAGTTATGATTTCATCATCATGAATTATCAAAGGAGGATGGTTGACTTAATTTTTATAAGTGATAGAAGGAGGAAGTATATCTTCTATTTCTATAGTTTTTAGAAGAAGATTCTTATTAGACCTAGTAGTCATTCTAAATCCCTTAGAAGAAGCTATAGGATCCATAAGGATAAGTAGAAAATCTAGTCAAGATCAACTAGGTTTTACAAAAATATTTTATCCTTAAGAAAATAAACTACCAAAAACCCTTATAGTAAACAAATTTTGATATTTGGAAGATCCCTTAGAGAAGGAGAGAAACTAAGAAAGGTTTTTTTTCAGCACACAACAATAATCATGAATAACATAACCCCTATGATAGTTAAATAAGCAAATCTTAGGTGTTAAAAATAAAAGAAAAAACATCAAAAGTAAATTTCACATCGAATTCACCAAAATGTTTATAAGAAAAACATGTACATAATACAATTATTCAAATTAATACTAGATAACCCAAGATATTAAAACTAAGGTAGCAAACTAGTAAGTTAACATTAAAAATCAAAAGTTATCATAATCATAAATAAATTTGAACAACAAGAAAAACTACACTAAAATTATCCATAAAATACCAGTAAAATAAGGCTAATCCTAATGCAATGAAAATAGTTTTTTGGTATAAATGGCATAAAGGACCAAACAATATCATAAAAAATTAATTTTATCACTCCTATTTTATATTGCTTGTAATGCCACCATAGTTAAAAAAATAGAGAGACCACATCTTGGATGCTTTGTAGAGGTTTAGGCATATGTTGGATTTTGGTCCTTGAATGACAGTCAATGATATTCCGCTACAAATCCTAGTATAGCATCATTTACTCTATTGAAGGTAGTAAACCAATGGTAGGTGAATTTAGTTTAAGGAAAAGAAAGAGAAAGAAATAAATACATGAAATTGTAATAATAAGGATAAAGTTTTGAGAGTAATGTCTTTTTTCTTATTATACTAGAGGAATCAATAACACATTACAATTTTCTGTGTTTTCGTGGTTTTGAATCTTGCTCCTTGTCACCAATATAACCTCCATTTGCATCAAGATAAACCTTTCACAAAGACGACAATGCTGATGTGACATGCCCACCAATACTACGAGGTCCAAGGGATTGGAACCCTAGTTTTTGAGAGTAATGTTAGCATTAAGTTTTTTAATAGATTTTTGGTGAATATATGGTAATTAAAATAATTTGATCATAAACTAAGAGTAAAATTTTTATTTAGAATAGATGAAATAATAAAGCATTTTCATCGTAGGAGCAGTTTCATCATAGGAGCAGATCATCACAAGAGAAAAAGTGGTTCACAGGAGCAAAATTGGTTTGTAGGATCTTGAGGAAAAGTGGTTTACAATCGTAGGTGAAGATATCTTGCATTCATGTAGAGGAGCTCCACCAAATTTATTTTGACAGACGGATGCACATGTAGGAAAGAAAAAATCTCATGACATTAACACTTCCCTATTAAAACAGTTCATGAATTTAAGTTTGGTCCAAATTGTGGACTAGATCTAATTAATTTTCCACCTTCCTCATAAATTATCTTGTTTGTGATTTTTATATTCAAAGCGAGCAAAATTCTTAGAATTCAATTAAATCGAATCAACATTCTATTGTGGTATTTTGGCACTCAGTTTTCTGTTTGGCCAAGGGAGATTGATCTATCCTCCCTTCAATGTAAGGAGAAAGAAAGATGTATTTATGCATTATAATCATAATTTTAATACCATAGTGCTATTATTGTTTGTATTTTGTTGTATGTATTTTGATGGTTTGCAGTGGAGGAGGGTTTTCCGAGCAAGAAGGGTTTGTGGTGGAGGGTTTTATTACACATCTACCTCATCGAGTAAGCATATTTTTCTTCATCCTCCAATAAATAAAATAATTTAAGTAGAAAATTGTTAGATAGGGAAATATTGTAGATAGAACCAGTGTTTCAGAAAGTCCGACAGAGAACAATTAAGAACATATTAATAGTATAGGGCTAGTTTGATAATTGAAGAAGGAAAACAAGAATTGCAAGAACAAGTAGAAACCATAGGAAATTTGGGATCTATGTATGCACATACTATTCCAATCAATTGATCTAATTGAACGTAGATATTTACGTATCCACAAGCAATAGGGCATACAATAATACTTACATCTAAGACACCTGAAGAAGGAATGGCAAAACTAATATACATCAATGTGAAATAGTACTAGAGGATAATAAGACATCGACAAGCTCAAGAAAGGGCAACAACAATGAAGAGGACTAATAAAAAAATAATAGTAAAGAGCATTCTACTATGTAAACATGTGCAAAATAAGGAACAATAAAAGACACTAACCATTATCAAATGAGGAGATCATTTAGACCAACAAAGGGGACAAAATAAGGAAGACAAAAGTAACAAAGGCAAAATGACAACACACAAGAATACATAAGGAAAAATAAGCTATGAAATAAATCATAACGAAAGCAATAAAACATTTAGCATGGAAAGTGGAGGTCACCAAAATGAGTTTTGAGATAGGGAAGAAACATACAGTCCCACAACAACGTCACTCATGTGGGCACCGAGAATTTATGTGCAATAACTAATGAAGATGAAAGAGAAACTTGAGAGTATGGAAAGGAGGGATAAATTAAGAGATACTAAATCATATGAGGTTATAAACACCATTTAGAGACTAAAAAAAAAATAGCCTACTCAAGGAGAAAGTGTCAAATCTACAAAATCATGTAAACATGGGTCAGGGTGAATGCCATATCCTTAAAAAACATAATCCACTCCTCAGTAAATGATGCAATAGATGTGGAAAAAAATTAAAAAAATTAAAATAGGTATGAGAAACACTCCAAAACATGGAAACAAGAGAAAATAAGTTGTGAAATGAATTAGCAAAGGCAAAGACATGGCCTCTAGTAGTAAAAGAACTATTCAGTCAACAAAAAGAGTTGATAGAGAAGCAAGTAAGAATTAAAATAATAGTAGAGAAATAAAGACATGAGAAATTATCAAATATAATAATCAAAGGGTTGATATATTATGGGGATAGGGAAGATACAAACTATTTAACTAGGTACTTCTTGTCAGATCGGTTATAATGAAAATATTAGATCAAACAAGCAGAAGAATTGATAGGTTAAGAGGAGGTAGAGATAGACATATTTGAATCACATTTATGAGATACGAGGATAAAATAAGGTTACTAATAAATAAAGGTATGTTGAGAGGGTCATAATTCTATTTAGATGATGACCTAACATTTCTATAACTAGATAGAAAGAAATAAGGAATGAGAAAAGGTGAAGGCAACAAGGAATGAAGGGAAATTAATATATTTAAGAAATGGAAAGGCATACATCACATCTAAACAAATAAAAAACAAATAGGTAGTATGACCCACCTAGGAATATCTTACGATGGTAATTTGGAACTATAGAGGTTATACTTGGAGAGGAGGACCCATGTTAGGGCCCATTGCTAGAGATAAAGATATAATCATCCTAATGGAAACACATAAGTATGATGTATGTAGGACTCCAGACTTTCTGGGATATAATAAAATAGAAATATGGAATAAAGTAGTAGAAAATGACAAAGAGCATGAGGTTATTATGGTTTTAATAGAAGAGGAATGGGATAGGGTCATTAGAATTCAAAAACATGATGAAAAAAGGTTGTACATTTGGATAAAGATCCTATAAAATAAGCTAGTTATTAGCATAGCAACATGTTATTTTACTCCCAATAATTCTAAATTCTATAAGAAATACGACCTACATAGATAATACTCATACTCCTCTTTAAAAAGAGACATTTTGATATATATTAAGTCGGGGAGATTATATTAACTAGAGACTTCAATACGAGGACAAAAAATAAGAAATTTAACATTCTAGAAGGTAGAAAATATATTCATTTTAATCGTATTTCGATGCCAAAAGAGGAAACCAACAGTGGACTAGGATTTTAGAATATGAGCACGGGGCTATTACACAATATGGAGAAGAGTTTTTAGGCCTTTGCAACATACAAAACCTGATTATTTGCAATGGGATGAATATAGGGAAAAACTCAAGAAAGTATACATGCAAAATATATAAGGGATAAAGTGTATTAGATTGTGTAATATGCTCACAAAATTACATACCAAAAATAGAGGAGCTAGAATTGGAAGAAAATCCAGTGCAACTTAAGTCAGATCACAACCCAATTGTTATGAAACATCAAATGTAAAGAGAAAAAGCAAGTGAAAAACACTTACAAGGAAATAAAAAAAAAAATCTCACAAGGGAAATATTCTCTTAACAAAAGAAAATCAGTGGAGTTTTAGGGCAACATTGAATAACAAGTTATATGAAAGGGAAAGAAATGGACTATCTCACAATAGAAAATATTATAGTAAGAGTGAATGGTTAATGCATGCTATCCAAGAATCTCTAAATAAATTCAAGAGAGTTAAAACTAAAAATAAATATACAAATAGCTTCCCAACCAACCCATGGTTCAATGAAGATTGCAAAGAAGCACAAAGATTACTAAAGGAACCAATGGATAGAACAAGAGCAAACATAAAAGTATATGAGAAACTCGTAAGGGAAAAAAATAATACTCTAGAGAAAGAAGGAAATAATTGATTTACATAGGGAATCACAAACCAAAGAAATTTTGGAAGGAACTAAGCTTGAAAAATATGTAAACTAAAAATAGCATAAGAACTAGTTAGTGGTTGGAGTATTCAAAACAATTGTATGAGCACAGTAATAAGCATGAGACACCCCCTACTATCATTATTAAGAAAGAAATTTTAACAAATGAAGATATTATTCAAGGGATAAAAAATTTAGGAATTGGTAAAGCCTGTGACATAGATAATCTTCAGGTAGAGCATATAACATAGGGGGAAGCTATTCTGACACTGAAGATCAGAGAAATTTTCAATGAGGTCATATAAAATGACTTCCCTATTGAGAGGACAACTAGCTTGACCATTTATTTGTTTAAAAGTCGAGATATAAATAATCCCTCAAACTATCAACCTATCATGATCAATGCTCTCTTTGCAAAGTTTTTCGGGAGTATGATAGAGTGTAGGATAAACATATAGGCAGAAGGGAAAGAGAGCAAATGGGAAAGCAAGTTTTAGGCCCAAGAACTCAACTATTGATCAATATATCATGCTTAGACACATAGTGGAAAAAATATGGAACAAAAAAATGAGGCTTTATGTTGTTTTGTAGACTTCAAAAAGGTATTTGACATAGTGCCAAGAAAAAAATTATGGAGTAGAATGGAAGATCTAGAGGTTTCAATTCACTACAAGGGAGTAGTTCACTAATTATATGAGCATGTAAAGGCTAGAATTAGTATGGAGGAAAGGTTATCTGAATATTTTGGGAGTGATATAGGCATCAAATAATGTTATCCACTATCTTCGACTTATTTGGGTTGTACATTGACAAGTTAGAAGAATGAACAAATACATTTAGGGGATAGGGTGTGCACTTAGCAAAATATGTGGTAAAAATCCTCATGTATGCAGATGATGTAATTCTTATGGCCAAAATAACCAAATATCTAGAATATCACCTTTGAGATCTAGAACTATTTTGTAAGGAAGTTGGAATGCAGGTGGACACGAGAAAAACAAAAATTATGATTTTTCAGCAAAAAGAAGAAGCAATAGCTTGAATTTCAATTTGTGGGTGAATCTCTTGAGGTAGTGGTAGAATACAAATACTTGGGTATAGACATTCATGACAAGCTCAATTGGAATACATGTAGGATGAAAAGAATTCAAAGTGGTTGGAGAGCACTATATGCACTTCAAAATAGATGCAGGAATGTCGAGCTATGGGATTGGAAGGCCATCAAGGTCTTATTTGGTCTACTTGTTACACTGATTTTATTTTATGGCTATGAGGTGTGGACTAGTGGTATGAAAAATACAAAATAGAGGTAAATAGAAAGGATTCAAAAATATATAACCATAAATTTTCTTAAAATTAAGGCTACAATCCCTTATGAGATTTTTCTAGCTAAAACTAGAATGTTCCCTTTAGAAGAAACCACTATGACCAAGTTGTTATGTTACTTGAAAAAAACAAAAAATATTAAAAACAACATATGGCCTAGGTAGCTAAGAACGAAGAGCTACATAGGGGAAATAACACATGGATGAAATAAAATTAGAAATGGATGAAACATTGGAAAATCAACATAAATGAATGCTCAAATTTCAATAAATACATAAAAAACTATGTGAATGAAAAGTTTAGGAGTGGGGGACTTTGCAGGGTACTTCCTTAGGAAGTCATTCAATTCCCTACAACCCTTCCCTAGTCATGTCCTAGGTCCCTGATCCTGTCCCAGTTTCCCTGGAGTTTCCTTCACCCTTCCTCCTTGGCTGGATGGTGTTGAAAACTATCTCCTTTGGGTGGGAGGTCACTTCTCCATTTTCCTACCCCTTTCCTTGCCCTTTGGTGGTGTTTTTTCTGATGTCTAGTTTCTAGGATGGTTTTGGGTTTTCCCTAGGACCTTCCTTGGGTTTTCTTGATTTCTTCAAGTATTCTTTTCCTTGGAGTTCTCAGCTTTTTCCCAGGTTTTATGTAGGTGTCTACTTGGTGCTTACCTTTAGTTGTTCTCAAGGTTTGGATTATTGTGGCTATGGGAGAGTGGATTCATGAGTAGTTTTGCATAACATCTTTATGGTTTTTTGGAACATGTGCTTTCTAATATGACTCTGCTCTTTGGGTTCATTGGTGTGGGGCTCGGTGGGCTCTCAACATTTTTCGTGGCCTTCCTTGGGGTATCTGGTCTACTTTTTGAGTGTTCAATATCAAATAATCACAACAAAGGTAGTTATCAGTTGAATTCTACTACAAAGGTAAATCAACATTCAAAGGATGTTTTAACTCTCATAATGAATCTAAACCATTCACCTGCAATAGAAAAATACTCTACAACATATTTGGATGACTTGAACATAAGAATAGATTGTCTTAATCAACAAACTTAAGCTCACAACATAGAGAATATGAAGCATGAAATGAAGTAGAAAGAAGTTAGGTTAGAAAAAAAGAGAAGAAAAGTCAAAGACATGCCCAAAGAAATATAGTCTAAAAGCATTATGCCTACATTGCCAAAGAAAAGAGGCTTATCAAAAATTATATTATTCGACCATAATAAGTGTTCAAAGGAATGATATGGTAAAAATTTATTAATAAATAGCACAAAAGGTAGCAAAACCAAAAGGTATATCCCAAGAGAGTGTTATGACAGAATTTGGAGAACTAGGCGAAGGTTTTCTAGTGTCTAATAATGAATATTGTCTTAAATAGCCTTGCACGACCCAAATGTTGACTGTATACATATGAAATCAACACATGAACAACCATATCTTGGATTTGGTAAGTTTGAATATATTCTCTTTTACCTATGAGCATGCTTAGAAGGATGGGTGTTACACAATTCTATTATGAACCTAGAAGCTAATGTGTCCATCATACCTTAATAATTTGTAATATTATAGATATACAATACAATTAAATAATTTTGAAATATTATAAATGAAAGGAGTAGCATTACAAAAGGTAGGAGTCATCAAATAAATCATAATTTTGCTGCATAGGTTGCAAAAATTAGTACCAATTCAAAACATAGCAATCGTTAAGTTTCCACTAATATTTAGGATGAGTTTTTACATGGATTTATTAAAAAAAATAGGAAGACATTTGTTATAAAATCAAATAATCATTCCTTGTGTTCAAAATATGTTTAGATTCAAGCTGAAGAGCTCTAGCCTTATCAAATTGGAAATTATAAAAAAAGAAAAAATGTATATGACCAAAATAAGAATAATTGATTGGTTAGAGAATGAGCAAGAGCTAATGAGCAATAGGCTTATCTTGAGTATCTCTAATACATAATTGTTTACACATATAATTAATTGTCATAATTTATATAAAAACTATGATTCATCACATTATTTATCCAACCATGTGTTCCAAAAACTAAATATAAATATTATAGGATAGCCACAAGAGAGATGGCACTCTACCATAGGGTATTCTAGATTGTATTCCAAAGCAATAAATATAATCCTACTCAAAGATATCCAAATAACATAGGATACAATACATATACCAATCTGCGTTGAAAATTGGCCATTCAATAGATGAAGATAAGGTATTGATGTTAATTTTCAATGCTACTTTTCAAGCAACCTAGGAAGTTGACACATGTCCAAAGTCAAGCTAATGGTAGAAACCTGATAGAATAAAATACAACTTCCAAGGTGAATGTTAGAGGGAAAAGAACAAATTTGGCACTATATAGTTTTGTCACAATAGATTCAGATGCAATATCTAAGGAACTAAGCATAGTTTGTGTAAATATATTGCTAAGTAAATAAAAGTTGTATATTAACTAGAAGAATAATTTACGTATTTAGGTGGGGTAACAAAGAAGTTTTTAAAATATGCAAGGCATATCACATGCTTCAAATAAGGAGATGTTGCTTCTCGAAAATTGAACATTATAAAAATTGGTAGTATAATATGGAATGAGAACACCTTTAAATAAAAAATACCTATAAAAGGGAATTCCTTCCGTAGTAGCCACTCAATGTTAAGGAAGAATATCATCCTAAGGATCTATGTTAGATAGACATTAGTAAAAGGATAAAATAAAGAAGTTTTTTCTTGGAAAAATGTGTAGTCAAGTCTAAAAATTCTTGCACCCAAAATATGTAAAACAATGTCGAAGAAAAATGATCAATCTTAGCAATATTGATGTTAGCTAAATTTGACATGTTAATTAATGGTAGTCTACGAACCATATAAATGTTAGCTAAAACCATATTAATGTTAGCTAATATTATCTTGGTGTTTGTTGAAACTACTCCTACATTGACAATGTTTGCTCTCTTCTTGGCCTATGAAGGGTTTTAGCAGTAGTAGCCATAAGCCTATAGTTTTTGGTTTTTTCCCTTTCTCAAGGATATTTCAATGGGGTCTAAAGAGCAAGGTCTAGAGGCAAAGGATGAAAAGAAGTAAGGATTGTATTAAAATGATGTAATGGATTGATAGGTTGCAAATCCTTAATTTTTGATAGTCTTGACCAACTATGATGATCATTTCTAAACTTCACTTCAATTTGTGGAGTCTGCTATGACCTAGGATAAGGGAGGAAAAAAATAGAATAAATACCTTATAAAAAAAGGGATATTCTTCACATATTCTACTATCTTGGTATGTGAATCCAACACAATGAATATCAAGATAATTCAAAGGTGAAGTAAGCCCCCAAGCAAATATCTAAGAAAAATAAAGAGGGTTAGAACACGTTATGTGTAGGTATAAATTTATAATATTTTCTCATATTCCTTACTTCCTACCATTTTCACCTTCTACTCATACACATCATTCACATGGCACCTCTTCCTTAAAATATTTGCCATCTCTTTCTACATATTTTTGACTAAAAGGCTAGCCCAAGTCATCTTTCATAAATAATTACAATCATTTCACACAACTATGATAGTGTGCAAAATGGATGCTCTACATATCCTCATAATGAAATCAAGTGTCAAAGGTCATCACATTGATGTCACAAAGCATATTGGCATGTATAAGTTGAATACATATGATTCTTGGTAGCAAAGTCTAAAAATTATCATATTGAGTTGAGATTTATATGTTGTGGTAGCAAGATGATGAAAACAAAAACATATTGTATTAATAAAAATTACATGGAATAGACCTATTATTAGCTAAATAAAAGAGGAAATAAGGAATTTAGGATGTTCACATGGAAAACTAAATTCAATAAGAAATTAGTTCTACCACTGATAAAATCTATTTCAACTAAAAATCCAGCTATCAATGACCTCAAAAAATGACTGTAAAAGGATGTATAAGGCCACCTAACATGTACATTTTATAGGTAATAATACATTATGTTTAAGCAATGAAGAGCCAAGTGGAGTCCAACAACATAGAGGAGGTCTACCTATAAAATTTTCTAAGGAAAAAAGGAGTAAATGGAACAGAATTATCGAGGACCTAGAATATTTACCTAATTCAAGAGAAATAAAGAGCCTAGATAAACTAAATCAGAAATGCAATAATTACAAAATCAAAAGAAGATAGGAGATTCACACATTACAAAATATTTATCCTAGAAACTCTCAACTGTGAAAAACCAGCACAATATTATCTTCTTATTGTATTAACTTGATTTTTTCTAACACAATATTATTCTTCCTCTGTATTACTCCAAACCCTAATGCAAGTGTGATATATATAAAAAAGACACATGCACAAATTTTTACAATAGCATGGGTGAAAATTCATGGGTTCAAATATAGTAACCCTAAAATCCCATATGGGTCTAAAAATAACTTAAAAAACCAAAAAAATTTGGTGAGTATAGGTACAGAGTGTTGAGTACCTTTTAGTGTTAACCCCATCAAAATAACATGGAAAATATTCAAGATATTTCCAACACTAATGTGGTTTGCACATGATATGTAAATACTCAATGTGAAGCTGATTATTCATTATTGTCAATAAAATATATAGATCTTACAAAGAATCACATTGTTATAGTGGTTGTAACAATTTACCTTGCAAGGCCAACCACTTATAACTAATAGATAACAATCTGCCAAAAATGGATGCTAACAACCAACTTACTAGAAGATAAAACACATCTCTAACAATCTAACTAAGCATCCTAACAAATAAAAAATACACATCCAATGTGAGCATACTATGCCTCACATATTACAATGCAAGAAATAAATAATAATAATAACTTAGGCTTATAATTAAGCCTAAGGTAGAATAATATTCTCAACACTCCTTCCAACCATAGAAGCATTGGACTTCAATGCACTCAATAAATATGGAAATATATGGTCCATATGATGGTGAGGAATCCAACGAGCCATATTTGGAAAGTGACCATGATGGGTGACAAGGTAAGAAGTGGAAAAATCCTGACAAATGTGATGAGTCTCCATGTAAAAAACTCTATCTGTAATGAGTGAAATATGATGGTCATGTGCCACTACAGCTGTAGGTCTAATTATAGATTTAAGCACCAAAGGAGGATCTTGATATGGTATCTCTATAAAGAATCACTTATCTAAAGGAAGCCAAACTTTATCTCCAACCTGGAATGGATGAGGATTATGATGCTTGCTCATCACTCTCTATTGGTCCTGCTGAGTCTTCCACAAACACTATGTTATATTACCTTGAAGGATCTATTGGTGCTGAATGAAGTGACCTTAGATTACTCCTTCTCTGTATGTGCAATGGTGGAAGAGGACATAGCCAGAGGTAACTTCTATGGAGTAAGTGGTTGTGTGTTTATAGGTGTACTCAAAATGATGCCAGTGGAATGGTTGGTAACTTTATCATGAGTGAGATTGATGGGTTCCTTAACCACAAGTTCTTATGATTGTTCACTTTGTGTAAGTGAAGCTTCTTCTTTATCATAAGTATTTGGAGGTGTTTTTTCTTTCTATTGTGTGGTACTTATGCAAGTAGGGGCCAATACAAGTGCTTGACTTAGTGTCTTACAATATTACCTATAACTTAGCATAAAATTTTATGTGGGTGTAGTGCTTTGTATCAAATATGCTTTATCATACAATTCCAAGGTGTATGTGTTTTGTTTAGCATGATACACTGAATTATTATCAAATTTGTAGGGCTTACCAAGCAATAGTACACAAAAATCCATCTCAATGACATTGCACCATACCTTATCCACAAAATTATCACCAAAATCAAAAGACAAGGTGCAAGTGTGTGTGATGTTAGATGTAGAGTCTACATCCTTCCACCCAAGTACATAGGGTTGAGGATGTGGCTTTGTGGGAAGATTCAACTTCTCAACAACGATCCTCATGATGAGATTATTTAGTGACCATTATCTATGATACAATCCACATAAAAATCATGAGTAAGGTGGGCTCTAGTGACAAAAAAATTGTCATGACCCCCTTGTGCAAAAACATTCAACATGAGGGTAAATTTGTTTAGTTTACCCTTCAAAGCTAGATATTCTTATTTTATCCTTGTATTAACAATGGGATCATCTTGTGGTTCCTCATTTTTAGGCTATACTATCAGGGACTTCTTCTTCTTCATTATTTCAAATGTAAAGCATCTATATTTTGTATGACCATGCTTTTTAAAAAAATCACAGTACAATGTTGAATAAGAAGAATCTTTAGAGTGAGAAGAAGAAAGTGCTTTAGTAGAAGTGGAAGGAGAAGAAGAATGAGGGGAATAATGAAAATTATTCTTTTCCTTTTGTTTATGTTGATTTATCCCTTTGGAATTGCTTTCCTGTGAAGGTCGAGATCTATGAAGGGCACCAACTTTCTCCTATGCTAGAATGACATTTTTGAATGCCACATACAAAGTGAGGAAATCATTGAATTTGATTTCCCTAAAAATCTAATATTGCAATCCATAAGTGAACTTGTTAATCAAATCCTCTTCTGAATATTTCACACCAAGAAGAACCCTTAGCCTATTGAATTGAAAAATGTAGTCTACAACTAACATACTATAGGTTTACCTCAATGTATACCACTTGGTCATGAGGTCACTTTGGTAATTTGGTGGGAAAAAGGTGTTCTTCAGAATTTGTATCAATTTTTTCCAAGTCATGGAAGCATTATGGCTTTGTATTTCTAAAATCAAAACTTTTGCTAAGCTTGTGAGTTTGACTATGGTAAAGGTAACTTGTTCATATTCAAGAATTTCAGCATAGGTGAACCAAGTTTGCATATCTAAAATCCAAGTAGATAAGACATCAGGATATCTTGATTTGTCATACAATTTGACCTCACATTTTGACTTTTTGGCATTGTTGTGATAAATTTTGACATCGCTAGGATTTAATTGGACAATAATATATTTCACTCTATCCACCAAAATATCTACTACAACAATAATATTTTCCATGTTTTTTTTGAGGTCAACAACCATTTTATGACATGTATATGCTAGACTAGGAGGATTATTATGTATTTGCAAGAACTATATAGGCTCTTAGGAATAAATTGTATGATTTTCTAATGCACAATTTGCGTAGATTTACAAAACATTTACCTTTACAACTTGCAAAAGGGATAATTTTAGTGTTTTTTACAAAATTACAAAAATTAAGAAATTATAATTTTCTCCCTTTAGTTTGAGGTAACACGCAAAAAATAGTACTAAAATTGGTCCAATTAACCCTTAATGCATAAAAATTGAATAAAATAGGTAAAATTGTTAATTTTTGCAAAATAAATTGATCAAAATTTGTAATTTGTTTGAAAAATATCACCTTTTGATGATTTGGCGATAAAATTTGAGCTTAAATTTGAATTCTAGCAGGAAAATTTGTCTTTGGCAATACAATTATAATTTTTAATTGCACGATCAAACATTCCACCAATGGGTAACTACATGGTCAATAGTCACTGCATGGTCAAATAGCAGGTCAACTATGGCAATGGTCAAAACTAGCAAGCAAACCAATGATCAATGTCTGGCATGTGGACAAGTGTCAACTATGTGCCTCCAACTAGTGCATAAACCACTTACACATTTTATACCACCTAGTGCATTATTATTTGTGTCATTAATTGGTGTAGCCATGTGAATGGCCAATGTGACCATCGTGAGGTGGTCATGATTATATTAGTACGATATTGCACTTATAAACCACCTGACACCCACAACATAGGTGATGTGGGACAAAGGTTCCCAAAAATAATTAAATTAATCCTGCCTACTGGGAAAATGTTGCAACATTGAAACCTTTCCAAACAATATCAAAATTTTAAAAAATATTGATGAAACCTGCACTTACCAAAAAATTGATCGAAATTTGATCAAAAATTGTCGATAATGGTTAAAGTCAGTTTAGAACATCAAATTTTTATCGAAAGTTAATTTTTCTCTAAGATTCAAAAATCAACCAGAAAACAATGATGATCAGCCACATGTATCATAATGATTCATCGACAAGATGGACCTGCAAGCACCACGCATCTTGATGTGTTTGGTGGTTTCTTAGAGTTCAAAAAATCACAATGTGATTAGCTCTCAAACCATTGGGTAAATTTAATTTTCCTCCTTCTTTGATTTTCTTCACTATCTACCACCTAAAATATTCGTCAATCCTCCATCCACATGCTCAACTGTAATGTGAGCTCTACATTTTTTGGATTACAATGATGTAGTGAACATTTTCTCATAAGTTTCAATGGCTCATACCTTATATTGCTTGGTGGAAAACATTACACCATCGATGGGAATTCCACTTAATGTTGATGGTCAACGATGATCGACTGCCAAATTTTTGTGGTCGATGCCACTCAGATGCTAGCCGATGGGTGATGGCGATCTAAAAAAAATGATGTACAATGTGTACTATCGAGCTATGAGCACATGATTTAACCTAAAATAGGGTAATAATATTTTAATTAACTATTAATATTAATATTAATATTAATATTTATTTTGAAGCCTTAATGCAACCTGCATGAACCTTCAAACTAAAGATAAGGTTCAATTGACATCAAATTATTTCTATGAAGGGGGTTCAACTTAGCAAGTCCTTTTGCATGCACAATTTCTTATAAAATATTACATTCAAACTTCAAATTATATTCGATAACATTTTTTGAAACCTTGGTGCTCTTTCGGAAAGGAGTTTCAATGTTTCCTCTTAGACAAAAAGTAGCCTCAAAATTGTGGACCTGATCCTCAAATATGTTCTCTCTGATATTCAAAGAAGACAACCTAAACAAGATAAATTTTCTTGCCTTCCTCAGGGTAATTTTGGTTTCCCTATGATCTATCAGGGGTATTTAGTGTAGGGCAATTTTCAACCCTTCATCACCTTAGGAGCTTTACAACCGATGCTACGAGCTGGCCCAAACCAAATCCTCACAACACCCTATGATCTGGTGCACTAGAAAAATAGTACTAGAAACTTATACTATCCTATGGATCTGATTACCACTAATATGGAAATACTCAATGTGAAGCTGATTATTCATTATTGGTAGTAAAACATATAGAGCTTACAAATAATCATGTGCTTATAGTGGTTGTAACAATTTGCCTAGCAAGGCCAACCACTTGTAACTAAAATATAAAAATATTGCAAGCCTTATATTTTATTAAATTAATGATCATAAAATATCTAAACTTCCACTAAGGAATCCAGTATCAATTCATATTGCAAGCACACATTATATGTACCACACGTATTAGGAGTATAGTAAAAGAAGAATGCCACAACTGGTCTAAAATATATTCATTCTCCTCCTTTCACTGTTCCTGTCCGAAGCACCACCAATCATCCACATTCTTGGTTTCTTGCATTTGTATTGCATGAGGCCTTTTGGTTGTACACATAAACTATTTAACTAATTACATAGTCTTTTTTAGTGTAGTTGAATTTGGATCCTCTTATTTGGAGACCCTTAACATAGCACACTAAGTTATCATAGCAAAACCTTCACAGGAAAATAACTTAAAGCACATAGGATAATACGCATATACAAATAAGCAACAATACTCATTAAAATAGAGAAAATTCTATTTTTATTTCTTTACTAGGCTGATCTCTACATAGGAAGAAATGCACCTTAAAGAAAAAATGCATTCATTCATGCTAGCCTCATATCATATTCACAACGAAATCAATATAATCATTTTAAATACAAAAATCAATTAATCTACAAAAACTTCTCATCAAGCACACAAATATTATCATATCTAATAAAAATTATTTGTAAGCTTTAAAAAACACTATAGAAACTGAGATAGATTGATGTTAGACACTAGATAATCACGGTTTCTCCTTTTTATTCATAAAATATCACCTACCTAGCTCCATATGCCACACACTTTTTGGCAATTGGAAAATAATTAACATGGGCTCTCAAACTAGTATATGGTCCAACTAGTCAACACACTAGTTCTACAACATCTATTGACAATAATATTAACATGGGTTTTCTAATCAACTTCACTAATACACAACACATAAACACAAACCAAAAAATATATTGTAAAGTAACATCACCACCTCTAACTTTGATTGTCTAAATTCATCTACCTTGATCATATTTTAGTTGTAATAAAAACCAAAGTAAACCATATACCCAAGAGTTGTACACCATTCTAACCCCACTATCGATCTATCTCAGGAGTATAATATTTATGTATTACACACAAAGAAGAATAACATCATACTTAAATATAAAATGAATCATTCTTCTATCATCCAACATAGTTTCATTATCACCATATTAAGCACAAAGAAGAACAACATCACAATTAAATATAAAATAACTCATTCTTCTATCATCCAACATAGTTTTATTATCATCGTATTAAGCACAAAGAAGAACAACATCACAATTAAATATAAAATGACTCATTCTTCTATCATTTAGCATAGTTTCATTATCACCATATTAAACACAGAAAATAACAACATCACATTTAAATATAAAATAAATTATCTTCGTATTAAGCACAAAGAATAATCATATCATAGCCATATAAAGAAGGATTGGTTCTTTCAACATACAACACAATTTTATTTGTTTGTTTTTTATGAGGATGAAACTAGACTTGGATTTCTTTGTAGAATCAATACATACAAAGTAAATAAAAGAACCTCGGTATACAATACCTAGTAATCTATGTGAGCTCCACAAGACATTTGAAACTTACAAACCTCTCTTTCAACCTCTTTTCTCCCTTTGCCCTACATCCTCTTTACTCTCTATCTCTTTTTCAATATCCTTCCCTCATTTCCTCATCGCTCCACTCCCTCGAGCATCTGTTAAGATATAAGAGTAATTACCACTTGGGTTCACATATTCCTTTCCATATGGAATGTATTTGGTGGATAAAAAATCAACCAATCGAAGTATTCCATGGTTAGTGTCAAGTGCGAGTGTAATAAAGCTTTTGAGTATACCCATTACGATTCAACAACAAAATTCATCCAAGATAGAGTTCTTCTATACTCAACTACATGGTAATTTTTATCAATAAATACAACGACCACTCTCAGGAGTTAATAATATATATATATATATATATATATATGCACATAAGCATATAAACCTATATTAACAAATTTTATGGTAGCTGAAACATAACGCCTATAATGAAAAACCTCCACCCTATTGAATTTTCAAATGCCCAAGGTATCTGTCTTATTCTATTCAAGCTAGCACCATAAAGCTAAAAATAAGGGTGTTTTTATTTTATTTCCTCTAAAAGAAACAAAAAACACCATTTTTATATTAAATGTATTTACAAATAAATATCCATTTCTTTATTTGATTGAAAATTCCTTTTTAACCAAGAAATATCTATTAAAATAATATCAAATTACAATATCTGAAAAAACTATTGTCTATAATAACCGAGTTTTCATCCAAAACTTTAATGTATTTTCCCATATAGCAAGTTGTGTAGGAAACTAAGCATGAAAAATCAATCATTTATACCAAATAAAACATAGAAAATCATAAATTAACTAATAAAATATCTTCCAAAAGGAGGGTCATGACAATTTCCACCTATTTATCTAACTCCCCATAAAATTTCAATCCAATCCAATGGCTAGATCAAAAGTTATGCCCTCTGAAAGATAGGCTTCTGGATCACTTATTTTTCTAGTGTTTAAGGATTTTAATAAAATGGAGAACTTTGTTAAGGAAAGGTAAGACTTAAGTATTATGTTCCTAGATCTTAGCTTGAATAGAGGGATTCATAACACTAGTAGCCTCTTCAGTTAACTTCATATATAAATGATATTTAAGTATTTCCTATCAATTATAAAAATTAGTAATATATTCATTAGGTATTTGTTTTAGGTTTACAAAAACATTAATTACTTCCATAATAGTCATATCATCATCAAATTATTATTTTAGTTTCTTAATAAAATAATATAGGGAATTAGTAGAATGCTTAGGTAAGGACACAAGCCAATCAAAATTAGTTTCCACAAAAGATTTTTTTATTAATTTTAGTAAATATTTCTTTGGAGAAGTTAGTCCACCTAATATACCATTAAATTATGTATAGATGTTTGGTATTTACAAATAGGTGCATAAATTTTACATCAAGGGCTAGATATTGCTTTTTACAATTTTTAATGGTGCATCAATCAATTTAGGTGAAACCTCCTCAAGGGTAGCTAGAGTGGACGAGGATGAGGATTATTAGGGTTCTTGATTTAGGGGGAATAATATATTGGACTACAATATTCCTATTGGCACTAAGAATTTGAGTCATATTGGTTATCATATCATATATTTGTTTGGTTTTTTCCCTCATAAAGCCTTCAATTCTCTCATATAAATTTCTAATTATTTTTTAGTATCATGCCTATGACTATCTTGCTAGAAATCTCAAGATTTTTGAAGGATCATAATGTATACAACTAAAATTTTATCATTAAACCTAAAGTAAGTATTGGATCTTGGGGATTGGTGTTTGACTTGAATTACTTTTTTGCATGTTTATATCACTAAGATCATTGCATGTTGTAGTGACCATGGTATAGCTACAAATGCCTCATTTTAGGGTTATCATGGTCACATATCAAATGCATCATTAAGGGGTGATTCAAGTTTATCATAATGCTCATTTTCATTGCCTAATATCAAAGTTCATATAGCTATTTAGGACCCTATGATAGAATTGTATAGTCTATCAAATTTAACATTGAGATTTTTTTCTTTTGATATAAAATTCTAATCAAAGTAATTCTTAGTTATGATTTCATCATCATGAATTATCAAAGGAGGATGGTTGACTTAATTTTTATAAGTGATAGAAGGAGGAAGTATATCTTCTATTTCTATAGTTTTTAGAAGAAGATTCTTATTAGACCTAGTAGTCATTCTAAATCCCTTAGAAGAAGCTATAGGATCCATAAGGATAAGTAGAAAATCTAGTCAAGATCAACTAGGTTTTACAAAAATATTTTATCCTTAAGAAAATAAACTACCAAAAACCCTTATAGTAAACAAATTTTGATATTTGGAAGATCCCTTAGAGAAGGAGAGAAACTAAGAAAGGTTTTTTTTCAGCACACAACAATAATCATGAATAACATAACCCCTATGATAGTTAAATAAGCAAATCTTAGGTGTTAAAAATAAAAGAAAAAACATCAAAAGTAAATTTCACATCGAATTCACCAAAATGTTTATAAGAAAAACATGTACATAATACAATTATTCAAATTAATACTAGATAACCCAAGATATTAAAACTAAGGTAGCAAACTAGTAAGTTAACATTAAAAATCAAAAGTTATCATAATCATAAATAAATTTGAACAACAAGAAAAACTACACTAAAATTATCCATAAAATACCAGTAAAATAAGGCTAATCCTAATGCAATGAAAATAGTTTTTTGGTATAAATGGCATAAAGGACCAAACAATATCATAAAAAATTAATTTTATCACTCCTATTTTATATTGCTTGTAATGCCACCATAGTTAAAAAAATAGAGAGACCACATCTTGGATGCTTTGTAGAGGTTTAGGCATATGTTGGATTTTGGTCCTTGAATGACAGTCAATGATATTCCGCTACAAATCCTAGTATAGCATCATTTACTCTATTGAAGGTAGTAAACCAATGGTAGGTGAATTTAGTTTAAGGAAAAGAAAGAGAAAGAAATAAATACATGAAATTGTAATAATAAGGATAAAGTTTTGAGAGTAATGTCTTTTTTCTTATTATACTAGAGGAATCAATAACACATTACAATTTTCTGTGTTTTCGTGGTTTTGAATCTTGCTCCTTGTCACCAATATAACCTCCATTTGCATCAAGATAAACCTTTCACAAAGACGACAATGCTGATGTGACATGCCCACCAATACTACGAGGTCCAAGGGATTGGAACCCTAGTTTTTGAGAGTAATGTTAGCATTAAGTTTTTTAATAGATTTTTGGTGAATATATGGTAATTAAAATAATTTGATCATAAACTAAGAGTAAAATTTGTATTTAGAATAGATGAAATAATAAAGCATTTTCATCGTAGGAGCAGTTTCATCATAGGAGCAGATCATCACAAGAGAAAAAGTGGTTCACAGGAGCAAAATTGGTTTGTAGGATCTTGAGGAAAAGTGGTTTACAATCGTAGGTGAAGATATCTTGCATTCATGTAGAGGAGCTCCACCAAATTTATTTTGACAGACGGATGCACATGTAGGAAAGAAAAAATCTCATGACATTAACACTTCCCTATTAAAACAGTTCATGAATTTAAGTTTGGTCCAAATTGTGGACTAGATCTAATTAATTTTCCACCTTCCTCATAAATTATCTTGTTTGTGATTTTTATATTCAAAGCGAGCAAAATTCTTAGAATTCAATTAAATCGAATCAACATTCTATTGTGGTATTTTGGCACTCAGTTTTCTGTTTGGCCAAGGGAGATTGATCTATCCTCCCTTCAATGTAAGGAGAAAGAAAGATGTATTTATGCATTATAATCATAATTTTAATACCATAGTGCTATTATTGTTTGTATTTTGTTGTATGTATTTTGATGGTTTGCAGTGGAGGAGGGTTTTCCGAGCAAGAAGGGTTTGTGGTGGAGGGTTTTATTACACATCTACCTCATCGAGTAAGCATATTTTTCTTCATCCTCCAATAAATAAAATAATTTAAGTAGAAAATTGTTAGATAGGGAAATATTGTAGATAGAACCAGTGTTTCAGAAAGTCCGACAGAGAACAATTAAGAACATATTAATAGTATAGGGCTAGTTTGATAATTGAAGAAGGAAAACAAGAATTGCAAGAACAAGTAGAAACCATAGGAAATTTGGGATCTATGTATGCACATACTATTCCAATCAATTGATCTAATTGAACGTAGATATTTACGTATCCACAAGCAATAGGGCATACAATAATACTTACATCTAAGACACCTGAAGAAGGAATGGCAAAACTAATATACATCAATGTGAAATAGTACTAGAGGATAATAAGACATCGACAAGCTCAAGAAAGGGCAACAACAATGAAGAGGACTAATAAAAAAATAATAGTAAAGAGCATTCTACTATGTAAACATGTGCAAAATAAGGAACAATAAAAGACACTAACCATTATCAAATGAGGAGATCATTTAGACCAACAAAGGGGACAAAATAAGGAAGACAAAAGTAACAAAGGCAAAATGACAACACACAAGAATACATAAGGAAAAATAAGCTATGAAATAAATCATAACGAAAGCAATAAAACATTTAGCATGGAAAGTGGAGGTCACCAAAATGAGTTTTGAGATAGGGAAGAAACATACAGTCCCACAACAACGTCACTCATGTGGGCACCGAGAATTTATGTGCAATAACTAATGAAGATGAAAGAGAAACTTGAGAGTATGGAAAGGAGGGATAAATTAAGAGATACTAAATCATATGAGGTTATAAACACCATTTAGAGACTAAAAAAAAAATAGCCTACTCAAGGAGAAAGTGTCAAATCTACAAAATCATGTAAACATGGGTCAGGGTGAATGCCATATCCTTAAAAAACATAATCCACTCCTCAGTAAATGATGCAATAGATGTGGAAAAAAATTAAAAAAATTAAAATAGGTATGAGAAACACTCCAAAACATGGAAACAAGAGAAAATAAGTTGTGAAATGAATTAGCAAAGGCAAAGACATGGCCTCTAGTAGTAAAAGAACTATTCAGTCAACAAAAAGAGTTGATAGAGAAGCAAGTAAGAATTAAAATAATAGTAGAGAAATAAAGACATGAGAAATTATCAAATATAATAATCAAAGGGTTGATATATTATGGGGATAGGGAAGATACAAACTATTTAACTAGGTACTTCTTGTCAGATCGGTTATAATGAAAATATTAGATCAAACAAGCAGAAGAATTGATAGGTTAAGAGGAGGTAGAGATAGACATATTTGAATCACATTTATGAGATACGAGGATAAAATAAGGTTACTAATAAATAAAGGTATGTTGAGAGGGTCATAATTCTATTTAGATGATGACCTAACATTTCTATAACTAGATAGAAAGAAATAAGGAATGAGAAAAGGTGAAGGCAACAAGGAATGAAGGGAAATTAATATATTTAAGAAATGGAAAGGCATACATCACATCTAAACAAATAAAAAACAAATAGGTAGTATGACCCACCTAGGAATATCTTACGATGGTAATTTGGAACTATAGAGGTTATACTTGGAGAGGAGGACCCATGTTAGGGCCCATTGCTAGAGATAAAGATATAATCATCCTAATGGAAACACATAAGTATGATGTATGTAGGACTCCAGACTTTCTGGGATATAATAAAATAGAAATATGGAATAAAGTAGTAGAAAATGACAAAGAGCATGAGGTTATTATGGTTTTAATAGAAGAGGAATGGGATAGGGTCATTAGAATTCAAAAACATGATGAAAAAAGGTTGTACATTTGGATAAAGATCCTATAAAATAAGCTAGTTATTAGCATAGCAACATGTTATTTTACTCCCAATAATTCTAAATTCTATAAGAAATACGACCTACATAGATAATACTCATACTCCTCTTTAAAAAGAGACATTTTGATATATATTAAGTCGGGGAGATTATATTAACTAGAGACTTCAATACGAGGACAAAAAATAAGAAATTTAACATTCTAGAAGGTAGAAAATATATTCATTTTAATCGTATTTCGATGCCAAAAGAGGAAACCAACAGTGGACTAGGATTTTAGAATATGAGCACGGGGCTATTACACAATATGGAGAAGAGTTTTTAGGCCTTTGCAACATACAAAACCTGATTATTTGCAATGGGATGAATATAGGGAAAAACTCAAGAAAGTATACATGCAAAATATATAAGGGATAAAGTGTATTAGATTGTGTAATATGCTCACAAAATTACATACCAAAAATAGAGGAGCTAGAATTGGAAGAAAATCCAGTGCAACTTAAGTCAGATCACAACCCAATTGTTATGAAACATCAAATGTAAAGAGAAAAAGCAAGTGAAAAACACTTACAAGGAAATAAAAAAAAAAATCTCACAAGGGAAATATTCTCTTAACAAAAGAAAATCAGTGGAGTTTTAGGGCAACATTGAATAACAAGTTATATGAAAGGGAAAGAAATGGACTATCTCACAATAGAAAATATTATAGTAAGAGTGAATGGTTAATGCATGCTATCCAAGAATCTCTAAATAAATTCAAGAGAGTTAAAACTAAAAATAAATATACAAATAGCTTCCCAACCAACCCATGGTTCAATGAAGATTGCAAAGAAGCACAAAGATTACTAAAGGAACCAATGGATAGAACAAGAGCAAACATAAAAGTATATGAGAAACTCGTAAGGGAAAAAAATAATACTCTAGAGAAAGAAGGAAATAATTGATTTACATAGGGAATCACAAACCAAAGAAATTTTGGAAGGAACTAAGCTTGAAAAATATGTAAACTAAAAATAGCATAAGAACTAGTTAGTGGTTGGAGTATTCAAAACAATTGTATGAGCACAGTAATAAGCATGAGACACCCCCTACTATCATTATTAAGAAAGAAATTTTAACAAATGAAGATATTATTCAAGGGATAAAAAATTTAGGAATTGGTAAAGCCTGTGACATAGATAATCTTTAGGTAGAGAATATAACATAGGGGGAAGCTATTCTGACACTGAAGATCAGAGAAATTTTCAATGAGGTCATATAAAATGACTTCCCTATTGAGAGGAAAACTAGCTTGACCATTTATTTGTTTAAAAGTCGAGATATAAATAATCCCTCAAACTATCAACCTATCATGATCAATGCTCTCTTTGCAAAGTTTTTCGGGAGTATGATAGAGTGTAGGATAAACATATAGGCAGAAGGGAAAGAGAGCAAATGGGAAAGCAAGTTTTAGGCCCAAGAACTCAACTATTGATCAATATATCATGCTTAGACACATAGTGGAAAAAATATGGAACAAAAAAATGAGGCTTTATGTTGTTTTGTAGACTTCAAAAAGGTATTTGACATAGTGCCAAGAAAAAAATTATGGAGTAGAATGGAAGATCTAGAGGTTTCAATTCACTACAAGGGAGTAGTTCACTAATTATATGAGCATGTAAAGGCTAGAATTAGTATGGAGGAAAGGTTATCTGAATATTTTGGGAGTGATATAGGCATCAAATAATGTTATCCACTATCTTCGACTTATTTGGGTTGTACATTGACAAGTTAGAAGAATGAACAAATACATTTAGGGGATAGGGTGTGCACTTAGCAAAATATGTGGTAAAAATCCTCATGTATGCAGATGATGTAATTCTTATGGCCAAAATAACCAAATATCTAGAATATCACCTTTGAGATCTAGAACTATTTTGTAAGGAAGTTGGAATGCAGGTGGACACGAGAAAAACAAAAATTATGATTTTTCAGCAAAAAGAAGAAGCAATAGCTTGAATTTCAATTTGTGGGTGAATCTCTTGAGGTAGTGGTAGAATACAAATACTTGGGTATAGACATTCATGACAAGCTCAATTGGAATACATGTAGGATGAAAAGAATTCAAAGTGGTTGGAGAGCACTATATGCACTTCAAAATAGATGCAGGAATGTCGAGCTATGGGATTGGAAGGCCATCAAGGTCTTATTTGGTCTACTTGTTACACTGATTTTATTTTATGGCTATGAGGTGTGGACTAGTGGTATGAAAAATACAAAATAGAGGTAAATAGAAAGGATTCAAAAATATATAACCATAAATTTTCTTAAAATTAAGGCTACAATCCCTTATGAGATTTTTCTAGCTAAAACTAGAATGTTCCCTTTAGAAGAAACCACTATGACCAAGTTGTTATGTTACTTGAAAAAAACAAAAAATATTAAAAACAACATATGGCCTAGGTAGCTAAGAACGAAGAGCTACATAGGGGAAATAACACATGGATGAAATAAAATTAGAAATGGATGAAACATTGGAAAATCAACATAAATGAATGCTCAAATTTCAATAAATACATAAAAAACTATGTGAATGAAAAGTTTAGGAGTGGGGGACTTTGCAGGGTACTTCCTTAGGAAGTCATTCAATTCCCTACAACCCTTCCCTAGTCATGTCCTAGGTCCCTGATCCTGTCCCAGTTTCCCTGGAGTTTCCTTCACCCTTCCTCCTTGGCTGGATGGTGTTGAAAACTATCTCCTTTGGGTGGGAGGTCACTTCTCCATTTTCCTACCCCTTTCCTTGCCCTTTGGTGGTGTTTTTTCTGATGTCTAGTTTCTAGGATGGTTTTGGGTTTTCCCTAGGACCTTCCTTGGGTTTTCTTGATTTCTTCAAGTATTCTTTTCCTTGGAGTTCTCAGCTTTTTCCCAGGTTTTATGTAGGTGTCTACTTGGTGCTTACCTTTAGTTGTTCTCAAGGTTTGGATTATTGTGGCTATGGGAGAGTGGATTCATGAGTAGTTTTGCATAACATCTTTATGGTTTTTTGGAACATGTGCTTTCTAATATGACTCTACTCTTTGGGTTCATTGGTGTGGGGCTCGGTGGGCTCTCAACATTTTTCGTGGCCTTCCTTGGGGTATCTGGTCTACTTTTTGAGTGTTCAATATCAAATAATCACAACAAAGGTAGTTATCAGTTGAATTCTACTACAAAGGTAAATCAACATTCAAAGGATGTTTTAACTCTCATAATGAATCTAAACCATTCACCTGCAATAGAAAAATACTCTACAACATATTTGGATGACTTGAACATAAGAATAGATTGTCTTAATCAACAAACTTAAGCTCACAACATAGAGAATATGAAGCATGAAATGAAGTAGAAAGAAGTTAGGTTAGAAAAAAAGAGAAGAAAAGTCAAAGACATGCCCAAAGAAATATAGTCTAAAAGCATTATGCCTACATTGCCAAAGAAAAGAGGCTTATCAAAAATTATATTATTCGACCATAATAAGTGTTCAAAGGAATGATATGGTAAAAATTTATTAATAAATAGCACAAAAGGTAGCAAAACCAAAAGGTATATCCCAAGAGAGTGTTATGACAGAATTTGGAGAACTAGGCGAAGGTTTTCTAGTGTCTAATAATGAATATTGTCTTAAATAGCCTTGCACGACCCAAATGTTGACTGTATACATATGAAATCAACACATGAACAACCATATCTTGGATTTGGTAAGTTTGAATATATTCTCTTTTACCTATGAGCATGCTTAGAAGGATGGGTGTTACACAATTCTATTATGAACCTAGAAGCTAATGTGTCCATCATACCTTAATAATTTGTAATATTATAGATATACAATACAATTAAATAATTTTGAAATATTATAAATGAAAGGAGTAGCATTACAAAAGGTAGGAGTCATCAAATAAATCATAATTTTGCTGCATAGGTTGCAAAAATTAGTACCAATTCAAAACATAGCAATCGTTAAGTTTCCACTAATATTTAGGATGAGTTTTTACATGGATTTATTAAAAAAAATAGGAAGACATTTGTTATAAAATCAAATAATCATTCCTTGTGTTCAAAATATGTTTAGATTCAAGCTGAAGAGCTCTAGCCTTATCAAATTGGAAATTATAAAAAAAGAAAAAATGTATATGACCAAAATAAGAATAATTGATTGGTTAGAGAATGAGCAAGAGCTAATGAGCAATAGGCTTATCTTGAGTATCTCTAATACATAATTGTTTACACATATAATTAATTGTCATAATTTATATAAAAACTATGATTCATCACATTATTTATCCAACCATGTGTTCCAAAAACTAAATATAAATATTATAGGATAGCCACAAGAGAGATGGCACTCTACCATAGGGTATTCTAGATTGTATTCCAAAGCAATAAATATAATCCTACTCAAAGATATCCAAATAACATAGGATACAATACATATACCAATCTGCGTTGAAAATTGGCCATTCAATAGATGAAGATAAGGTATTGATGTTAATTTTCAATGCTACTTTTCAAGCAACCTAGGAAGTTGACACATGTCCAAAGTCAAGCTAATGGTAGAAACCTGATAGAATAAAATACAACTTCCAAGGTGAATGTTAGAGGGAAAAGAACAAATTTGGCACTATATAGTTTTGTCACAATAGATTCAGATGCAATATCTAAGGAACTAAGCATAGTTTGTGTAAATATATTGCTAAGTAAATAAAAGTTGTATATTAACTAGAAGAATAATTTACGTATTTAGGTGGGGTAACAAAGAAGTTTTTAAAATATGCAAGGCATATCACATGCTTCAAATAAGGAGATGTTGCTTCTCGAAAATTGAACATTATAAAAATTGGTAGTATAATATGGAATGAGAACACCTTTAAATAAAAAATACCTATAAAATGGAATTCCTTCCGTAGTAGCCACTCAATGTTAAGGAAGAATATCATCCTAAGGATATATGTTAGATAGACATTAGTAAAAGGATAAAATAAAGAAGTTTTTTCTTGGAAAAATGTGTATTCAAGTCTAAAAATTCTTGCACCCAAAATATGTAAAACAATGTCGAAGAAAAATGATCAATCTTAGCAATATTGATGTTAGCTAAATTTGACATGTTAATTAATGGTAGTCTACGAACCATATAAATGTTAGCTAAAACCATATTAATGTTAGCTAATATTATCTTGGTGTTTGTTGAAACTACTCCTACATTGACAATGTTTGCTCTCTTCTTGGCCTATGAAGGGTTTTAGCAGTAGTAGCCATAAGCCTATAGTTTTTGGTTTTTTCCCTTTCTCAAGGATATTTCAATGGGGTCTAAAGAGCAAGGTCTAGAGGCAAAGGATGAAAAGAAGTAAGGATTGTATTAAAATGATGTAATGGATTGATAGGTTGCAAATCCTTAATTTTTGATAGTCTTGACCAACTATGATGATCATTTCTAAACTTCACTTCAATTTGTGGAGTCTGCTATGACCTAGGATAAGGGAGGAAAAAAATAGAATAAATACCTTATAAAAAAAGGGATATTCTTCACATATTCTACTATCTTGGTATGTGAATCCAACACAATGAATATCAAGATAATTCAAAGGTGAAGTAAGCCCCCAAGCAAATATCTAAGAAAAATAAAGAGGGTTAGAACACGTTATGTGTAGGTATAAATTTATAATATTTTCTCATATTCCTTACTTCCTACCATTTTCACCTTCTACTCATACACATCATTCACATGGCACCTCTTCCTTAAAATATTTGCCATCTCTTTCTACATATTTTTGACTAAAAGGCTAGCCCAAGTCATCTTTCATAAATAATTACAATCATTTCACACAACTATGATAGTGTGCAAAATGGATGCTCTACATATCCTCATAATGAAATCAAGTGTCAAAGGTCATCACATTGATGTCACAAAGCATATTGGCATGTATAAGTTGAATACATATGATTCTTGGTAGCAAAGTCTAAAAATTATCATATTGAGTTGAGATTTATATGTTGTGGTAGCAAGATGATGAAAACAAAAACATATTGTATTAATAAAAATTACATGGAATAGACCTATTATTAGCTAAATAAAAGAGGAAATAAGGAATTTAGGATGTTCACATGGAAAACTAAATTCAATAAGAAATTAGTTCTACCACTGATAAAATCTATTTCAACTAAAAATCCAGCTATCAATGACCTCAAAAAATGACTGTAAAAGGATGTATAAGGCCACCTAACATGTACATTTTATAGGTAATAATACATTATGTTTAAGCAATGAAGAGCCAAGTGGAGTCCAACAACATAGAGGAGGTCTACCTATAAAATTTTCTAAGGAAAAAAGGAGTAAATGGAACAGAATTATCGAGGACCTAGAATATTTACCTAATTCAAGAGAAATAAAGAGCCTAGATAAACTAAATCAGAAAAGCAATAATTACAAAATCAAAAGAAGATAGCAGATTCACACATTACAAAATATTTATCCTAGAAACTCTCAACTCGTGAAAAAACTAGCACAGTATTATCTTCTTATTGTATTAACTTGATTTTTTCTAACACAATATTATTCTTCCTCTGTATTACTCCAAACCCTAATGCAAGTGTGATATATATAAAAAAGACACATGCACAAATTTTTACAATAGCATGGGTGAAAATTCATGGGTTCAAATATAGTAACCCTAAAATCCCATATGGGTCTAAAAATAACTTAAAAAACCAAAAAAATTTGGTGAGTATAGGTACAGAGTGTTGAGTACCTTTTAGTGTTAACCCCATCAAAATAACATGGAAAATATTCAAGATATTTCCAACACTAATGTGGTTTGCACATGATATGTAAATACTCAATGTGAAGCTGATTATTCATTATTGTCAATAAAATATATAGATCTTACAAAGAATCACATTGTTATAGTGGTTGTAACAATTTACCTTGCAAGGCCAACCACTTATAACTAATAGATAACAATCTGCCAAAAATGGATGCTAACAACCAACTTACTAGAAGATAAAACACATCTCTAACAATCTAACTAAGCATCCTAACAAATAAAAAATACACATCCAATGTGAGCATACTATGCCTCACATATTACAATGCAAGAAATAAATAATAATAATAACTTAGGCTTATAATTAAGCCTAAGGTAGAATAATATTCTCAACACTCCTTCCAACCATAGAAGCATTGGACTTCAATGCACTCAATAAATATGGAAATATATGGTCCATATGATGGTGAGGAATCCAACGATCCATATTTGGAAAGTGACCATGATGGGTGACAAGGTAAGAAGTGGAAAAATCCTGACAAATGTGATGAGTCTCCATGTAAAAAACTCTATCTGTAATGAGTGAAATATGATGGTCATGTGCCACTACAGCTGTAGGTCTAATTATAGATTTAAGCACCAAAGGAGGATCTTGATATGGTATCTCTATAAAGAATCACTTATCTAAAGGAAGCCAAACTTTATCTCCAACCTGGAATGGATGAGGATTATGATGCTTGCTCATCACTCTCTATTGGTCCTGCTGAGTCTTCCACAAACACTATGTTATATTACCTTGAAGGATCTATTGGTGCTGAATGAAGTGACCTTAGATTACTCTTTATCCGTATGTGCAATGGTGGAAGAGGACAAAGCCAAAGATAAATTCAGTGGAGCAAGTAGTTGTGTGTTTAGAGGTGTACTCAAAATGATGCCAGTGGAATGGTTGGTAACTTTATCATGAGTGAGATTGATGGGTTCCTTAACCACAAGTTCTTATGATTGTTCACTTTGTGTAAGTGAAGCTTCTTCTTTATCATAAGTATTTGGAGGTGTTTTTTCTTTCTATTGTGTGGTACTTATGCAAGTAGGGGCCAATACAAGTGCTTGACTTAGTGTCTTACAATATTACCTATAACTTAGCATAAAATTTTATGTGGGTGTAGTGCTTTGTATCAAATATGCTTTATCATACAATTCCAAGGTGTATGTGTTTTGTTTAGCATGATACACTGAATTATTATCAAATTTGTAGGGCTTACCAAGCAATAGTACACAAAAATCCATCTCAATGACATTGCACCATACCTTATCCACAAAATTATCACCAAAATCAAAAGACAAGGTGCAAGTGTGTGTGATGTTAGATGTAGAGTCTACATCCTTCCACCCAACTACATAGGGTTGAGGATGTGGCTTTGTGGGAAGATTCAACTTCTCAACAACAGTCCTCATGATGAGATTATTCTGTGAACCATTATTTATGATACAATCCACATAAAAATCACGAGTAAGGTGGGCTCTAGTGACAAAAAAATTGTCATGACCCCCTTGTGCAAAAACATTCAACATGAGGGTAAATTTGTTTAGTTTACCCTTCAAAGCTAGATATTCTTCTTTTATCCTTGTATTAACAATGGGATCATCTTGTGGTTCCTCATTTTTAGGCTATACTATCAGGGACTTCTTCTTCTTCATTATTTCAAATGTAAAGCATCTATATTTTGTATGACCATGCTTTTTAAAAAAATCACAGTACAATGTTGAATAAGAAGAATCTTTAGAGTGAGAAGAAGAAAGTGCTTTAGTAGAAGTGGAAGGAGAAGAAGAATGAGGGGAATAATGAAAATTATTCTTTTCCTTTTGTTTATGTTGATTTATCCCTTTGGAATTGCTTTCCTGTGAAGGTCGAGATCTATGAAGGGCACCAACTTTCTCCTATGCTAGAATGACATTTTTGAATGCCACATACAAAGTGAGGAAATCATTGAATTTGATTTCCCTAAAAATCTAATATTGCAATCCATAAGTGAACTTGTTAATCAAATCCTCTTCTGAATATTTCACACCAAGAAGAACCCTTAGCCTATTGAATTGAAAAATGTAGTCTACAACTAACATACTATAGGTTTACCTCAATGTATACCACTTGGTCATGAGGTCACTTTGGTAATTTGGTGGGAAAAAGGTGTTCTTCAGAATTTGTATCAATTTTTTCCAAGTCATGGAAGCATTATGGCTTTGTATTTCTAAAATCAAAACTTTTGCTAAGCTTGTGAGTTTGACTATGGTAAAGGTAACTTGTTCATATTCAAGAATTTCAGCATAGGTGAACCAAGTTTGCATATCTAAAATCCAAGTAGATAAGACATCAGGATATCTTGATTTGTCATACAATTTGACCTCACATTTTGACTTTTTGGCATTGTTGTGATAAATTTTGACATCGCTAGGATTTAATTGGACAATAATATATTTCACTCTATCCACCAAAATATCTACTACAACAATAATATTTTCCATGTTTTTTTTGAGGTCAACAACCATTTTATGACATGTATATGCTAGACTAGGAGGATTATTATGTATTTGCAAGAACTATATAGGCTCTTAGGAATAAATTGTATGCTTTTCTAATGCACAATTTGCGTAGATTTACAAAACATTTACCTTTACAACTTGCAAAAGGGATAATTTTAGTGTTTTTTACAAAATTACAAAAATTAAGAAATTATAATTTTCTCCCTTTAGTTTGAGGTAACACGCAAAAAATAGTACTAAAATTGGTCCAATTAACCCTTAATGCATAAAAATTGAATAAAATAGGTAAAATTGTTAATTTTTGCAAAATAAATTGATCAAAATTTGTAATTTGTTTGAAAAATATCACCTTTTGATGATTTGGCGATAAAATTTGAGCTTAAATTTGAATTCTAGCAGGAAAATTTGTCTTTGGAAATACAATTATAATTTTTAATTGCACGATCAAACATTCCACCAATGGGTAACTACATGGTCAATAGTCACTGCATGGTCAAATAGCAGGTCAACTATGGCAATGGTCAAAACTAGCAAGCAAACCAATGATCAATGTCTGGCATGTGGACAAGTGTCAACTATGTGCCTCCAACTAGTGCATAAACCACTTACACATTTTATACCACCTAGTGCATTATTATTTGTGTCATTAATTGGTGTAGCCATGTGAATGGCCAATGTGACCATCGTGAGGTGGTCATGATTATATTAGTACGATATTGCACTTATAAACCACCTGACACCCACAACATAGGTGATGTGGGACAAAGGTTCCCAAAAATAATTAAATTAATCCTGCCTACTGGGAAAATGTTGCAACATTGAAACCTTTCCAAACAATATCAAAATTTTAAAAAATATTGATGAAACCTGCACTTACCAAAAAATTGATCGAAATTTGATCAAAAATTGTCGATAATGGTTAAAGTCAGTTTAGAACATCAAATTTTTATCGAAAGTTAATTTTTCTCTAAGATTCAAAAATCAACCAGAAAACAATGATGATCAGCCACATGTATCATAATGATTCATCGACAAGATGGACCTGCAAGCACCACGCATCTTGATGTGTTTGGTGGTTTCTTAGAGTTCAAAAAATCACAATGTGATTAGCTCTCAAACCATTGGGTAAATTTAATTTTCCTCCTTCTTTGATTTTCTTCACTATCTACCACCTAAAATATTCGTCAATCCTCCATCCACATGCTCAACTGTAATGTGAGCTCTACATTTTTTGGATTACAATGATGTAGTGAACATTTTCTCATAAGTTTCAATGGCTCATACCTTATATTGCTTGGTGGAAAACATTACACCATCGATGGGAATTCCACTTAATGTTGATGGTCAACGATGATCGACTGCCAAATTTTTGTGGTCGATGCCACTCAGATGCTAGCCGATGGGTGATGGCGATCTAAAAAAAATGATGTACAATGTGTACTATCGAGCTATGAGCACATGATTTAACCTAAAATAGGGTAATAATATTTTAATTAACTATTAATATTAATATTAATATTAATATTTATTTTGAAGCCTTAATGCAACCTGCATGAACCTTCAAACTAAAGATAAGGTTCAATTGACATCAAATTATTTCTATGAAGGGGGTTCAACTTAGCAAGTCCTTTTGCATGCACAATTTCTTATAAAATATTACATTCAAACTTCAAATTATATTCGATAACATTTTTTGAAACCTTGGTGCTCTTTCGGAAAGGAGTTTCAATGTTTCCTCTTAGACAAAAAGTAGCCTCAAAATTGTGGACCTGATCCTCAAATATGTTCTCTCTGATATTCAAAGAAGACAACCTAAACAAGATAAATTTTCTTGCCTTCCTCAGGGTAATTTTGGTTTCCCTATGATCTATCAGGGGTATTTAGTGTAGGGCAATTTTCAACCCTTCATCACCTTAGGAGCTTTACAACCGATGCTACGAGCTGGCCCAAACCAAATCCTCACAACACCCTATGATCTGGTGCACTAGAAAAATAGTACTAGAAACTTATACTATCCTATGGATCTGATTACCACTAATATGGAAATACTCAATGTGAAGCTGATTATTCATTATTGGTAATAAAATATATAGAGCTTACAAATAATCATGTGGTTATAGTGGTTGTAACAATTTGCCTAGCAAGGCCAACCACTTGTAACTAAAATATAAAAATCTGCCAAACATGGATGCTAACAACCAACTAACTTATAGAAGATAAAACACATCTCTAATAGTCTAACTAAGCATCCTAAAAAATAATAAACACATATCCAACGTAGACATACTATGCCTCACGTATTACAATGAAAGAAATAAGAAATAATAATAATTATAACTTAGGCTTATAATTAAGTCTAAGGTACAATAATATATTCAATAGCACAAGTGAAAATTCACCTAAATATATTGATCTAGATCTAAAGTAGCATCCAACTATAGTAGAATATGATCATGAAGTTTTTACGTTTACTAGAGGTGCGTGTACATAGGTATTTATATTTTTTATTCTTTTCTTTGTCTTACAAGTATTCACCTTGCCTTCACAAATTTACACCCTGTTTGCTTGTATATCTCATTACCAACATAAACCCCTCCAATTATTTCTATTTTCCCTTTCTTACCCTTTATCATTCATTTATCATTTTCCAACACCCTTCACATCTCTAGTCATGTCCATTCCCTCCAAATTGTTCATAAACTTCATCCTTTTCTTCCTTTGGTACTCTTCTTCCTCTATATGCTATAATACAACTCACATTTTGTAAGAAAATGATATTGAAATTGCATCAAGAACTATTTAAGATGTATTTTATAAGCTCTACTATAGCTATAGAATCCTTCAACCTCCCTTACATCCCCATATTGGCTCCATAAATCCCTTTCTCTAAAACCATTTTATTTTTACAACTCCAATTTTTACCTTCATATATTTTCTTGTATTTGATCATATTATCTTATAGCTCATATTTCCCTAAAAGCTCTATTATCCCATAGATAAGGCATACTAGGTTCTTAATTTTACAAGCAAAAATCCTTGAAATTCACCAATAATGTAGGTAAATTTCATCACCTACATCCACAAGGTGGTCTAGTCCAAGTTGTAAAATTTGTTCATATATTTTTTACTCTCCCATCCATTTTTCATTCCATTGATTCTCATCCTTGATTTTTTTCTTTCAACTTCATCCATCCAATGAATAAGGCCCTAGGTTCTATAACATTGCAATAAAATTACCCTAGAACATGCCAATAATGTAGGCCAACATGGCTACATCACGAAAAAAATGTAAAATTTTCAAAAAAATTACCTTAGTATGGAAATAATTGTGTCATCATGAAAAGCTATCATGAAACAATGGTCAACATAGTCAAATTAGGTGTAATAAAAAAGGAACCATGATAGTACAACATGTCACTATACCATGATCAAATAATATGGGAAGCAATGAAGGCAAAAAGGAACCATGACAATGCAATATATCACTATGCCACAATTGGAGAAGCTAGAAAGTGTTGAAGGCAAAAAGAAACCACGATAGTATGACATGTTGCTATGCCATGATTGAAGAAGCTAGGAAGCACTGAAGGAAAAAAGGAACCATGTCAACATGACATGTTCCTATGATATGATCTAAGAAGCTAGGAAGCATTGAAGAAAAAAAGGAATCATGATAGTGTGATATGTCTCTATGCCATAATCAAAGAAGCTATGAAGCAGTGGAGGTAAAAATAAATTAAAACAACATGAATGTATCCATACCATAATCAAAGAATATAGGAATCACTGAAGGCAAAAAAACCAGGATAGTGTGACATGTCTCTATGTTGCATTTGGAGAAGCTGGAAAGTGTTGAAGCAAAAAAAAAATCACGGTCACACAACATAGCCGCATGACAAGCATTTCCAAGCAAGAAGTCAAGAGTGATATCATGAAATTGTAGTCAAACTAGTCACCAATGAAATACAAGACAAAGACACAACCACACAACATGTTTTCATGATGTGGTTAGAGAAATCAAATAATCCTAGAAGCATAAAATAACCATAATTCTAGAACACAAAATAATAAATAAGAAGACATGATCACTTCCATCCAAAATCAAATCCATGAACAAGATTAAAAGGAAGTTTTTGGCATGATCATGTGATAGGAAAATACATAAAAAATCATAGAGCTAAAGTTGTTCATTTTCAACCTATTAGTGGGAAGCGAAGTGTCAAGATACAAAATCTTAAAGAAACATTTAGCTATCAAAATATATTACAAATCTACAATGGATAATTGCTACAAGAACAAGGGATGGCCCAAATCGAATCTCAATCCACTAACATATTTGTAACAACTTTTGATCTCAAATTTTGTAACAAAAATATTTCAACTATGATAAAATATATAAATAGAGGTCATAGCCTTTAGAAAAGGGGTTAGCTCTTAGGCTTTACAATTTACATGTAAAAGGTTTTTTGACTTATGAAGAAATACAAGTGAATTAGTGTTTTTCTGGACTTTAGTTGATTCTTTTTATATAGAACATGTATGAATTAATGTTTACTTATTTCTGTATAATTTTTTTAATGATTATGTTGTTATTTTATTAGCTCGATATTTGTGTATCCATTCTTTGGTTCTAGAATTTGCATTCAAAGTAAATATATTAAATGGTAATATGTTCTACTTGAAGAAAAACTATTTATTCTATTAACTAAAATAGTAGTTTTTATTAGGAGTTGAAGCTTTTAAACAACACGTACTTTGATGTGGTTTAATTTTTACTCTTTATAAGTTCTAGATACAGATCTATTTGTTTCTTAAACACTATTTCCCCCCCCAAATTTTAAGTATTAGTTTATTTATAACTTGAAGGAACATACCTTCTTCAGATATTTACCTAGAAGCCTTATAGTTAAAGGGTCATTTAATTGATCAAGGTCTTTGGGCACACAACCTTTCCATAGGCTGATTTTTAGACCAACAACCAAGAAGGTGTGGAATTGGTTATATCCCTAATAAAAATTAAGCTTTACCTACAAATATTGATGATGATCAAAGTATAACTTATGAAGAATTCATTTCCCAAAATGGATTGTATTCGAGTGATAAAGATGAATAACCTTCCTTTCCATATTCAAAATTTTTTTGTGACCTCAATTTAATCATAATAGTTCATCCTAAATTAATTGCTTTCCAAGGTGAATATGTTGAGGGAGATTTCTTTTGTGATATGTCTCATGGAGATATATTTTAGAATAATTTACTCTTTAAGGTATCTATCCCTTTTAAAGCACATATCTAATATATTAAAATTAAAAAATAAGATCAAATATCCCCTACTCTGAAGGGCCTCAAACAGTAAGGGGTTCTACCTTCCCCTCCTCATTATGCATATGAATCACATATTCTTATTGAAAAATTATAGATATCAATATTGGAACCATAGATAATCCTAATATTATTAAATTGGTAGAATCTCTCACCATAAAATAACAATAATAATTAACTAATTTATTAGAGTAATTTCAAGATGTTTTTGCCTCTACATGTGTTGATATGCCTAATATAGATCCCTTCTTAGTTATGCATAATTTAGTGGTTTGACAAAATGACAAACTAGTTAAACAAAAACTGAGAAAAATGCACCCTAAAATTACCTTATTAGTTAAAAATAAACTATAAGAACTTCTTGACATCGATTTCATTAAATATTTCAACTATTATGACTAGAATTTTAACACCATGCATGTTTCCAAGAAAGCACAATCAAAATATGTATCTACTTTCATGACATTAACAAGGCATGTCCCAAAGATAATTTTTCTTTACCTAATATTGACATGATTATAGATTACATAGCTTGATGTAGAATGTTATTCCTAATGGATGGATTTTTAGGATATAATCAAATCAATATTTCCTTTGAAGATCATGTTAAGACAACTTTCATCACTCCCTGGGGTACATTTTGCTATCAAGTAATTTAATTCATATTAAACAATGTAGGTGGAACCTATAAAATGATCATGATATATATTCCATTACTTAATGCATGATATTATAAAAAAACTATGTGGACAACCTCCTTGGTTGCTCTATTAATCATGAATCTCATACACAATATCTAAGGCATATATTCAAATGATTATGAGAATATAAGGTGCACCTAAAAGCCACTAAATGTGTATTTGGAGTCAGATATAGCAAAGTATTAGGTTTCATTGTGTCTAAAAGAGGCCTTGAAGTTAATATAGCAATGATATTTGCCAATATGGATATGCCTCCCCTAAAATATTTGACTAGATTGTATAGCCTACAAGGAAATATTTAATTCATTAGGCATTTAATATCTCAATTAGTTGATAAATATAAACCCTTTTTAAGCTCCTTCATAAGAATATAGAATATAGGTGGGATAATGCATGTCAATTTTTTTTTTAAGATCTAAAGAAATATCTCACATCCCATATTTTCCTGATATCACCTAATATGATTAGACATTTATTTCTTTATATAACTACTACAACTCAATCATTAGAGCTATTCTAGCCCAACATGATGAGAAAAATAAAGAAATATCAATTTACTATATTTTTAGAACCCTTATTAGCTAAAAATCACATAACACTCCTTTAGAAAAGCTTTACCTTGTGGTAGTGCTTGCATATCAATACTTATGACATTATATGCTTAGACATAAAACCTTAGTTATTATGAAAGTTGACCCCTTTTTCTAATTAATATCTAAACCTCACCTTTTAGGGAAAAATACCAAATGGGTCATTGCTCTTAGTGAATTTTATTTAACCTTCATTAGTTAGAAAGCCATTAAGGTCTAGGTAAGTTCTAATCAATTAGTGATAGTGCCTTTAGAATTAACTCATCCATTAGTAATCAAATATCCTAGTGATTTTGCCTTTGCTATTTAAGAAGAACCTAAATATTCTTATACCCTATACTTTGATGATGCACATTGCTTGAAGGAAACAAGAGTTCAAACCATCCTAGGCACCCCTCAAAAGCAATTGGTCCCTCTTTATATTAAGTTGAATTATTATGGCACAAATAACAACATGGAATATGAATCTCTTATTATAGAAGTTCATGTTGCTTTAGCCCTAAAAGTTAAAATCCTCTTTGTCTTTGACAATTTTAACTTGTATTTAACCATGTTAATGGTGTATATAATGCCAAATATAAAATTTTGAAGCCCAATAAAGGCATTTTTTAGAATTTTATGTTAGTTTTCAATAATATAATCATAAAATCCATCCCTCGGTCTTCTAGTCACCATGTAGATGTTATGGATGTAGACACATCCCTTATACTCTTAAATTTAGAGGATGATAATACTACCATTATAATCTACTAACTCTAAGAATATCTATCTCTATTAATTTACCTTTATATGTGTTCACCATCAAAGCTTATTTTAATTATTTTTTATCCTTGGTATAATGCATTCCTAAAATATGGAATGATATTGGAAGGCTTAGATTATAATAAGAAAAAAATATTTCATAAATGATCGTGTAGATTTGTGATTGTTGATGATATCATATATCGATAATATTTCAATGGCATTCTCTTACTATGCCTAGCACTTGAAAAAACAAAGGCATCCCTTCAAGAATCTCATGAAGGGTCATGCAAAGATCATTTTAGAGATAATGTTCTTTCAATGGAAAAGGATGCTTGTGATTATGTTCAACATTGTGATAGGTGTCAATATCATGATAATCCTATTTATGCACCGTCATAAAACCTCCAAACCATTTCTTCCCCTTGGCCTTTCTCTATGTGGAGTCTAGACATAATTAAAAAGATTAACCCTATATATTCTTATTGCCTTAAATTTATCATTACATTCATAAAATATTTCACTAAGTGGGTAGAAGCCATGTTACTATCCATAGTCATTAGAGCTCAAAATTTCAAGTTTATTCTCAACCAAATCATTTGTCATTATGGAATCACATATATTATCATTTATGATAATTAAATAAGTTTTAGGAATACATATGTTAGTAAGGTTTGTGTTAAGTATAAATTTAAACATAAATGATCTACTCCTTATTATCCTCAAGAAAATATACAATTTGAGGCATCTAATACAACATTAAAAAAATTCTTTAAGAAGATGGTCAATAAGATTGGACATGATTGGAATATTTAGCTTTAAATTTTATTATGGACTTATTGTACCAGTGTGTGCATGCCCATAGGGGGAACTCCATATGTCTTAGTGTATGATATTGAAGAAATATTTTTTTTTTAACTCAAAATTCCTTCTTTGCTTGTCCTCTTGCAAGATGCTTTGATTGGCAATATATCACCTAGCTTAATTAATATGTATGGAGTTAACCAATGAAAAGTGCATTAATTCCCTAGAACATATTTGAGTCTATAAAAATAGGCTCAAGTATTCTTACACTAAGAGGGTGTGTGATTATTCTTTTGAAGTAGGAGATATTGTCTTGAAAGAAATTTAAAAGAACACCAACGCTCAAACTGATTTGAAAAGTAATTTTGAGCCTAATTTGCTAGGTCCCTTTATCGTTAAAACTAGGTTTTTCTCTAGATCCTATCATACTGCAACCTTAGGTAGGAAATATCTCAAATAACCCATGAATATTATGTACCTCAGATATAAAATTAAAGGAAATGCAACAAGTATTGGAATAAGCATGCAATGTTATAGCTATGATAATGGCTAGATAATATGCATGAAAATATAATAGAAAACTTGATACAATGCTATAGAAATGCTCATACAAGAAATCGCACAAAAATTACAATGCTTATGGAATGGAGGTAACTACATGTTGGTAAAATATTTGCCTAATCAAAAAAACTACATTTGTGCACCCTAGATACGGCCAACATTGAATGATCATAGGAAAGAAATGCCCTTCGTGTCAATCTCCAGAGAGGGTTTGCTCCCTTACTAATCCTAAACTGGTTGAATACTAGAGTTGCAGGAAAGAAATTATAAAATACGAAAAGAAATGGAAATATGGCCACATACCGATTGCATAGGATGGGAATAGAATGATAGCAAAAATCCACACCAAGCAACAAATAGCATGTAATAGATAAAAAAACAACAGAATTCATGTAAGACTTTGTACATATAATCTTTCAAATCAGCACTCTAGCACTCACTCCTCTCATCAACAATATTCAAATTGAATTTGCAGAATTTGAATTCAATAGCAAATAAATAATACGAGTGTATATAAGAAATGCAAAAATTAAAAGGCAAAAATGCACCAAGTCATTTACAAATCCAAGAGCTGTGTATATTCTATTACTGCAGAGAACTTGAAGATTTTTCTCGCAGGATATCTATTTTTTCCAACCCCTTACAATGAAAGTTTTTTTAGTATTTATAGAGGTTTGCACTTCTTTCATTAAATACATGAAAGAACCCAATGTCCATAGATCAGAGACATAATGAGTCATAATTTCTTGGAAATATTCTTATGACAATCATGATCCGAAAATGACTTGGAGTGACGAGGCATTTTGATCACCACGACATTAAATCTTGTTCACCTTAATTTTCTTGAAAATCAAACATATGCCACAATGATTAAATACTCATTAAATTTGTTTTGGAGAGAAAGTAAAAACCTTCAAGAAGATGTTCTTTAAAATAACACAAATACTTTCAACTTTACCACCAATATTAAATTTCAGTAATAATTCAAGGCATATCTTCGATCGAAAAATCAAACTTCAATATTGCCCAAGATGATGGCACAATGATCAAATACCGCATTATTTAATTCAACACATATTTTTTTCTTAATTTATCTTCAGGCATCATAATAAATGAACTAATCCACTTTCACCATGAAAACACCTCCGTAAAAGGAAACCCTTTTAAAAAAAATATCCTTCACCTAAACTGATAGTTGTAATTACATTCACCCATTGTTATTCGAAACAACTTTGACCCTTCTTTTTAAACTTCAACAAAACTCACCCAAAACAAAGGGTGAAACACATATTTTCTGAAGTGCAAAGGTAAAACCAATGTTAATTTTCTATGCTGCCCAATTATATATTCCAATGTTGTTCACCCCCAAGGCGAGTGAACAAGCTTGTCGGCATAATTTTGGGGTGACAACGACACACATATTGAAATCATGTTCACCAAAATGAAAGGCGAACATGATGTTTACCCCTTTCATGAGGCAAATGAGATTGCATCTTTTTAATATTCAATGCTTGGCTTCCCTTGGAATGCATTTGCCCTACTAATAGGCGATCATGACGTTCACCCCTCCAATGGGGCGAATATGATTATGTTCTAAAACTTGGCTGAATTTTATCAATTTTCTGCCTTTACTACTACTTTGCTTCTGCGGCGGCTTCTAGGGCGAAGTCATTTTACTTCAAATTTGAATATTTTTTGTGATTCAATCAAATTATTTTGAAGTTGATTTCCAAGCCGCGATTGGGGTTAGAGTGTTTATTTTACAAATGAAAAATAACATAAAAAATATTGAAATGACTGTAATGTTTGTTTTTTTTTTAGATTAAGTAGGATGCTACATCATGAATTTATACATTATAGTTAGCAATTTATTTAAAACCAATGTGGCATAGTGCAAAACTGCTAATATTTTTGGTGGCTTTCGGGGTATCCAGCTCGCATGGATGCAAGAAATCCCAGGACTTAATCCATTGGGTGATATTAATTCTTCTTTCCTACCTCCTTGGATGGTGCCTTTAATTTAGATTCCTTATGATGCTCTTCTTCTGCTTTCTCAGCGGCTTCGGCTTCTACTACAACTCGAAGTACTTTTGCTCATTCCTGCTCTTCAACTACTTTTGTGACTACTTTTTTTGCCTCTGCTTGTTATTCCTATTCATTGAGGCTCTCAAAAGTGACCTCATAAATTGCAACCACATATTTCCATACCTCTATGGTGAACAAGGAAGGAGTACTCAGGGATTCCTATACAAATCATAAATTTTGAATACCTTTCAAGCTCAGGCACCTCGCTCATTGGGCTAACTCAAACAATGAGAGCTCCATACGAGTTTACTTCTACATGAATGGAAACACCTAAAAATCAGTTATACGTTCCTCCCAAGCATCAATATTAGAGGTATCTTCAATAAACTACTTTCATGTCGCCTCTAATTGTGCTTACGAAAGAGGTTCACCCCACTCATCAACAAATTCTAGAAAACCCATGTTGCATAAAGCGTTAAGATGAGTCATCAAAATAGTGTGTTCTTGCTCTATGGTATTTAAAACTTTCTGACCTCCCCACATGAGATCCATCTACTAAAAATAGTTGCACAATGTGACTTTTGTAGCTGACTAGGAATGGTCCATCTCGCTCAGGGGTTTCACATACATGGTGGAATTTTCCAAGGCCTGTATTTTGACTGCCATCTCCATATGGGGCAATAGTAAATCCTCCATGTTGTCAATTATGTGTTGTCCCATTTGAATATGAATGTGAGTCACCCATAAGTAAATCAGAACTCGAACTACTTCTGGAGCCAATTTTTCACAGTTTTGTGCGGAGAAAAGATAGGCTTCTTTGATGTTAACTCAAGAAAAACCCGTAGCTTGAGAAAATTTCTTAGCCAATTTATTTTGGACAGCTTCTAGCTTCAGGTGAAGGTTTTGCATCTCTATTCAAGCTGCATCTCTTTCTTTCAAGTGCACTCCTACTTGTCATCATAAGTGTTCATTCTCTATAGTAGTTTTTTCCTCTTGTGCTCTGCTTTTAGCCAAGGTAGTCTCGAGTTCTATGATCCTATCAGTCTGATCAAAATATTTTTGTTTATAGTGCTCATAATGAAGGTAAAATAAACTCATTTCCATATGAATATTGCCCATATTTTATATAGGATCAATCCTCATGAGGTCTGTAGTTATGGTCTCTAAATTAAGATCACTTGGAAACAATTCTCCTTGAGGTTTCTGAACCAATGGAGTGATTTTGGTAATATGAGACTCCATTACAATAGGATCGAAAGCAATTTTTTTAAGAGGGCATGCAGGTGCGAGAGCTTCTCTGCACTGTTTAGTTTTCAACCACTATGATGATCTCAAGTGGTCTCAATTGATCTTTTCTACATTGGACTTCTTGGATGCCACTTGAATGTCAGGAAAAACTTACAATTCCAAAAATAGAGTAAAGGGAATGATGGCATTAGAGAAAGTAGGCTATGAAATGGATGTGGTAGTTAAAAGTTGGGGAATTGAAATGGTGGAATGGATGGGTAGATCGGTTTTAGCTGTAGTTAAGCTCACTCTGGGAGGAGCTTGTATACTTATAGTTTTTATAGAAATGGTAGTGATAATGGATGTGGAAGGACGCAAAAATGAATTCGACCCCGATGCATATGAAATAAAAGAAATGGAGTACAAAGAAAATGAAATAGAATATGGAGCATTATTAACTTTGGGAAAAGAAGAATGAAGTGGAATGGATATATAAGACATACCAAAAGGTGAGAAAATAGACACAAAAATTGATGGTAGTGAATCAAAATAAGTTACTACATAATCCAATAAAGAACGATAAGAAGGAGAAGGAAGGGGATATGTACATTCATGCATGATCACCGCATCATGCAAAGATGGAGGTGACTGTAAAATATTTGCTTCTCGTTGCTCCTTCGTTACCTCTTCCACATTTACTTGGATCTCCATGACCTTCTCTTTTGGTAGTTTTAACGGCTAATCTTCATCTTATACTTGACCCATTTGCACAACCATGGTTGGAACCTCGATCGTCGTGAGAGAAGAGAAAACTACAATAGATACAACCAAAGTTGTGGTAACCATAGTAACTGGAACATCGATAGAAGAAATGATAATAACACCAGTTCTTGGTTTCTTCACCACCTTGGAAAATGATGGCACCTTTTGCACATCTTGGTTCTTTGATATGGGTGCTTCTTCAACTTTATTTCTTGTTCCCAGTGATATTTGCTTAAACACATATTGTTTCTTTTCATCCCCAAGAGCCTCCTTCATGACCAAAGGACATTGTCCCTTAGAATTTCTTTCACCACTATCAAAATATTGAAAAATATACGAAAAAATGTTGGTGAAAGTGACTAGCTGATAAGAATCAATATATTCATCATAAACCTCTGAAAAGGCATCATCCAGTTTTAGCCCATAAGGAGTCATTGACTTTCCTTAGTGAACCTGTATTATCCACCAATTTAGTATTTTTTCTTTGGATCATTCAGGATTACTGGCTTTAACCTAACTAAACAATACTAGGGTAGGGACTTGAGATCTATACTCTACTTCTTGCTCATAGCAGTCATGCCAAGGGGGAAGTGTAGCTATTTTATCAATATGCTAATTCATGTCGGGCCCATTGAAATTATTTTTGTTACACTCAATATTAGGTCGAGGACAATAATGAAATAATTTGAACTTGAAAATTTTCTTAAACTTACCCAAGGGGTCATACCTCCAACATTGTGGTAGTTCTATCAATCCTAGATCTTGCAAGGCAATAGTGAGGATCTAATTCTGTCCGATTTGGCCTGCTACTATACCACCAAACTTGAATGGCATATTGCATGTTGTCTTTTTTCCATGCCTAGCTCCATATATATCATTTACGTAATCTGACTGGTGGACTACCTCCATAGCAAAAACATGCTCTTTAGTGAAGTATGGCAACAAAAATGGCTTACCCGTGAACCCAAAAACTTCTACAACTACACCCTAAGTAAGCAGAAAAATATCACCCTTTTCCTGAGTGACCAATATATCTCTCAATTCTTGTGGTACTCTTTCACATGTACCACATAACAATTCTATTGTCGGCCTCAAAAAAAAACTGTTGAAACTATAGAAAGACTCCCTTCTCAACAAAACTGAAGTCCACTTATATACTGATAAAGGTTGATCCTTTTCATCTATTTGTGTAACTACAATAAATGGAAAACGTTGCTACAATTTAAAGAAGAAAAACCATACTAGGAATGAGCTGTGCTTGAATGATTTCACTTTTCGAGTTGCCAATTTCTCCAGCTAATAATTCATCCTCCATGAGATGTAATCAACCCAATCAAATAATATTGGATTGGTGTTCTCTGTCGTAACTAATGGGGAATAAAAATCTACCCAAATAATACATTGCATGTGCATAGTATCATCAAAAGAAAAACCTTCCACCCACGCTAGCATTTAATAGATATACAATATTTTAAAATCCTTAAATGGTTTAGGCAAGTTGGGAAGCTACCCCATCGGTGGTTCTTTGATATGTTGAGTCTATATGAATTTATGCATCGTTACACTAGAGATGTATATATCTTCCTGTACATCAGTGTGCAACTTCTTATGAAACCCATAGGTAGGTGGTTGCAATCCACATACGAATACCTCTCGGATCTTGTTTGGGGTAATAGTGAAGAGAATATCCTTCTTCACATTCCTTACTGCCTTGGTGAATGGATCATAAAATTTGGCAATAAGATGCACCAACTCAGGATAAGAGTGTATAGGTGGGCACAGGTACCAAAAAATCTATGAATGGTATGACACTATTAGCCAACTTTTTTATGTGACCCCCTGATTATCTACAAGTTCAACTTCTTGCCACAGTCTCTCCACTTCTTTTTGGGTTATTATGCAATCACCCATTTTTTCCATTGTGGCATCATAGGGGTCTAGGTTAACATAGTCATTTTTTCAAGCCTTTTTAGACCTTGAACCTCCCTATTTTCTCTTTGACTTCTTGGGATCTATACTATCTAAAGCATCTTGGGTCTCTTCACTACGTATTTCTATTTTTCTTCTTGACAAATTTACTGAACACTATCTGGACACTTCTACAATAACCATTTGAAACACATGGCAACAGAAAAAATTTAAATGAAATTTTAACTATGAGCTTTACCTTGTGTTATTTAAATATATCCCTTTTCCAATTGTTACAATAAACTCTGAGTTACTTGGATGCCCTAAAAAAAAATTGAACCTTGATGCACTCATCAGGAACTATTCCTAATGTATCCCAATGTATCCTTTGATTCACTATAAAATTTACCTTGGAGAAAGCATCTTTATTTACCGTATAACTGTGTCGTAAACGATGCCCTGGATGCATAATATTGCTTTGGAAAAATAAATTGGTCACTTAAACCAATTAATTTCTTCTTTTAATCCCTCAAGAAGAAGAACTTCTACCAACCTACATTTTTTTCCAATAATTACCACATTTTGGGAGGAGCAATATATCTGCACTAAATATCTGAAATCAAAGGGGACATTTACTAAAATCCACTTCTATTTCTTCCTCCTTTGAGGCACTTACTAAAATCCACTTCTATTTTACCCCTTATTGATATTGCTTTAATAAAGTATTTAACTCATAATCTAATCCTAATCTAAAAATAAACCCATTACGATACATTTGTGAAGGACCAAATAATATAATATATTCCAACACCCCCCTATATTACATTTTTGGTTACTGGAAATTTTAGTCTTTGATAAGTATCTTTGCTTTTGAGTGTTATTCATATTGATGAGGTTCTTATCCTTATTTGGTTTACTAATAGTTGAATAGATTATATTTTTGTTGTCCTTCCATCCTCTTAGTTGTATAGCTTCTATTTCTCTGTTTGTTCTTTTTATATGCTGGTTCTACATATTCTGCATTTTGTTTCTCAACAAATGTATTAGTATTATTTTGAAATGCAATAATATCTTGTGATGTTCCTATTGAGTCTAGAGTATATATATTTATGTGAATTGAACTAGTAGCTTCAATTTCCCCTTGATTTATTATGAGTTACATATTGACTCCATTGGAATATCTGAAGTCAATTATCCTTTTGCTTTCTACTAACTTTGCTGCTAAAATAAGATTGGAAGATAATCCTAGAACATACATGATATTATGTAGCACAAAATTTGGAAGTAATTTACTATGAGCTACACATCCATAATCATGTGTATGGTAGAATTTTCCACATGCAAGTATTAGTTTGTATATGCTAGTGACTTCAAAATAATCAAACCATTGTAGATTTTCTGTTATATGATGAAATACACCTAAATCTATGTACCAAATATCCTTTTCATTTTTTTGTGTAAGATTATTTATGTTTGGACTGATTTTACACCTTTGATAAGACATATTGAATGTATTTTGGTCTTGAGTCCTCATATAGTGATGATATGTTCCTCTTGTCAATCTATCCATATTAATGTGTTTTGATTTCTTCTTCTTGATTGAGTCTTGTAGTGTTAACCTTTGTAGTAATATTACGTATATCTCCCTAGTAATATTCTTCTTTAATTTATAGAATCAATCTTTGAAATAATTCTCAAGATTTTCAAGCTAGGAACTTGATGCTTAGCTTTATAATCTTGAATTTTGTTGAATCCCTTTTGACTCCCTATAGTTTAAGGTATACTACGATATTAATGAATAACTACAAAGTTATCTTATGATCTATTTGTTTAAAATGATATTCTATCACTTGCAATTCACTATTTCACTTCTTCTTATAGAAATATTATAAATACAATTTCCAATAGTAGACTTTCTATGTCTTTTGTTGGATTGGTTAAGTCTCTTTTATTTAGGACTAGTAAGTTCACATTTCCAAATAGTATTTTATGCAAGCAATAATATTTAACTATGATTCAATGCTATAAGAAATTTTCAAACTTCTAAAATATTAATTTGGTGTAGGATACATTATATCTCTTAAGTTTGAATTTTTAGAAATACTATATATTTAGTTTTGATTATCCATATAATTCCTTGTCTTAAATATGCATGTATGTTTGAAGCAATAATATTTATGGTTCTAATGCTTCTAATTCCAACTAACTATCCAAGGTAAGCTTTCTATATATTAATACCTTATTACTCCTATCAATCACTTTCTCTAGAGTAAGTTGATTTTCAAAATTAATAGACTTTGCAATATAACTCTTACCTTTTATTTGAACTTGAAGACTCTCTGTAATTGATTTGAATTACTAAACCTTAGTAATAGTTAACTCCTTATCAACTTCAAAGTACAACTGAGGTCTTCACTTTTCACTTTATTGATATGTGCACTTCTTTCAATGTCAATATTTTTAAACCAGTGCACTCCTCCACCAATGTATAAATTTAGACCTATTAACTTTTATTAACGTCAGTGAACATGATTTCATTCAAAATTCACTTATATGGTAATATATATCTTCTTTGAATGTTTTTTTGGTCTACCTTCGACTTTCTATCTCACTAGTGGATGTTATCTTCTGCAATGTCAAATGACTTTGGTCTATGAATTCCTTGGTTTTATGTACATGCTAAACATCAACATATGTGCACTGGTTCGAGCACTTGGTGAATTACTCAACTAATCTCACTAAGTCTCTATGATGATAGACATTTAACTACACCTTAAAGCTCTCTTATATATTCTAGTTGATGTTGCTCTTTATGAGCACTATGTTGGCACTTTTCTTCTAAAGTGTGCTCTCTATGATATATGAAAAATTGTGCCAAATGGCATGCAATTATCTTAAATTATTTTAAATACTTACAATGCACCTTCAAACATTTATTAACATGTGGTACTCAATAATTGTCTAATTACCTTCAACACTTTTGACTTAATACTTCTTATAAGGGTGTTATAGTAATGATGCCTTTGTTTAGATTCTTCTATTTATGCACGCTCAAACTACCTTTGATGTGGTGGTGAATATCTATGGTGTGCATGAGATATTGTCTTCCATATGGTACAATATATCTTATTCTTTGTCATAACTCCCTTGGGATCTACTTAATGCTTTATCCTTGTTGTCTAACACTTGTTCTCTGTAGTCTATGATGCTAATCCAATGTTTCATTCAACCAATATTCTCCAATGTTTCACTTGGGGAAAATGATGTTTATTCCTTCGATACCTCTCTATGAGATAAGGCTATCTTCCAATACCTATAAATGAATTCTAACCAGATGTATGTAATGGCCTTGGTGATGGGTAACTACTTCATGAATTTGAGTTTTCTTTGTTTACTATAATGAATCCCTTGTATATTTTTCACCTGAATGCTAGACTTGCTTTGTGCAAGTTACTCAATCAAGAGAAAAGCTCACTCTTGTTGGTGATGACACTTTTATCAATGCTTTCATTCATGTATACCAAACCTTGTGTTGCTTTTACTTCTCATGGTTGATTTTGGATTGTGATGCCTTCACCGAAGGCTATCAAATATGTAATTTAACTTGTAATAATCCTTAGCTTACCTTTAAAAAGGATTCTATGACATTATATAAATTCAAACTTGGCATCCTTGTTGTAATGATCTCAATTTCTTCACCCTTTCTTGTTTTCCTTTTCTTGATATCAATGTCTACTAACTCTTAGGTGATGCAGGTTAAAGATACTAAAACTATCTCCCTTTCCTTGAAGATATCCTACTATTTAGATCTCTCTTTAATGGATCCAATATTCTGCTATGCAAATATGAAATAGAGTAGTTTATATTTTTGCCCCCCCTATGCTCTTGAATCAAACATCTTGACTGGATGATATAGATTGAACCCAATATTACCCTTTACTGGATGATATAGATTGAACCCAATTCAGGCTTCAACTTCCTTTACTGGATGATATAGATTGAACCCAATATTACCATTTTAATCCTTTGGCAATACCTTCATTGCTTGGTTATTTTTATGCTTAGTAACTCGAAATATCCAATAATTTTTGCACTATACAATATGAAAATATGTATAGTCTTTTTTTTTTTAGAATAAGTAATAGAATGTTGATACATTTCTTTCTCTCAAAATATATCTAACTTCTATTTTCTTCTACGTACAAGTTTGAACCTTGTAGACTATAATTTCCACACTTACCGTGAAGACTTAAATAAAAACTATTGATGCAACCTCTAATTCCTAAAATTGGTGCTTAATACCTTTAAAAATAAATCAAATAAAAAATCTCAACTAATGAATTTTTGCACCTTTTATTGCATACCTTTCTATATTCATAGATGATGATGATGATAATCATTCAAATCACTTGATTGGATTCCTTATGTAGATGATATTTCATATCTTTTAGGCTGTCCAAAACAACTCTCTTGCTCGCCTTTTTGTAGCTTCAACACTTCACTAATTTTCTGCCCAATACTATAACTTGGTGGCTCAAATGCTCCTTCAATATGTACCTCTAAAACTTGGACTTTAGTAGCTACTAACACTACCCAAATTTCTGCCTCTTTCTATCCTCATATATGAAAATTTTCAGATTGTAAAGTAGTCAATACCTTCACTGGAATGCTCTCCTTGAATCCCAAAAATTTGGTAGGATACTCCTCCAAATCGTAGCTGATATATTTGCTCAATAACCCTTCAATGATAGTCCCCAAATCTCTTAGATTTGGTTGTTATTCTATCTCCTTTCACTTGCTGAATTATTTTACCCTTCATATTGTTGTTAGATGGTGACAATTATCCCAATTTCTTCAATGAGTTATCCTAGGAACTTCTTCCAATGACACTCACCAAGCCTTCTTCTAGTTTCTCCTCGAGACCTCTCCAAGATCTTCAATACTGTAGCTTCAAAACCTTCAATGAGATCTTCAATGATCTCTGTCTTAGATCTTCTAAATTCAATGCTACTGTAATCTACAATAATACTTTTGTTAGTCCTTATCAATACTCAATATTCCACTATGGAAGTTATTCAATAGGGCCTTCTATGTACCTCCTCATCAATGTGAAGTTTTCAATATTTAATGGGGATCACCAATATCAAATATTCACTAGGACTGTTCTTCTTGAGTCTTTTCTTCAATGAGATTGTATTTCTTAGGCCTCCTCCTTGATTTGTAGTCTTCAATGTGGATTCCTTGACCACTAGATTTCTTCTTAATATCCAACTTGGAGTCTCCAATATATAAATATTTCATTGGGATATTTCTTCTTAGGCCCCCAAAATTTTAATCTCTATTTTTTTTGTAATAATGAACTAATCCCTACGTGAGGAAAGTACATAGACTTTCACACAATGAAGATGAAATCCTTCTCTATCTATTGTATGAATTTTCTCAACTTCTAGGAGTTAATTTATGCAATAAAAATATTATAAATAGAAACTTTTATAAATTTTTAGAACCAATCTTCACTAGTTGGATTGTCAATCTAGTGGATTCAATGTCGAGTTCTAGTCTTCATAATTTTTTTGCAACTCTCTGGGAAAAATATAGCCAATAATAATTTTTAAAAATCTAAAAATGAGATTTATAATCTCCTCTCAGTCACTCTTGTAGCTCTCTCTACTTCCTATTGTTCTACCTAGAGCTTCTTCTATCAAACAATCTATTGTGGTGGTGTTTGCATGTACCAATGCACAATGATAGATTTGGTTTGCAAAGATACACCAATAGCAATGGTGATCACTTATGGTTTTCCTTTGATATATTGTGGATCTGAAACCATTTTTAGCTTTTGAAAATATAAACTCTAAGGAAATGCAACAAGTATTGAAAAAATCATACAATATTATAGCTATGATAATGTCTAACTAATATGCATGCAAATATGATAGAAAAGTTGATACAATGCTCTAGAAATGCTCATATAATAAAGCTCACAAAAATTACAATGTGTATGGAATGGAGGTAACTACCTCTCCATTCTCATGAAAATGATCTACATGATGACTACTACTACTCTAACCTATGCACTTCAAAACTCATAACTATTTTTATACTCCATGAAGGTCTATTTATAATGAGATATAACTCTTTTCCTCCAAGATTTATACGACACCTCACTACTATATTCCAAGGACTCGTGTACATGTGGACTACATGCACATTTACATCATTGCACATTATAACACCTATGCACTTATTACATTTCTTTAATAAGGTACATAAATCCTAATCTAATCCTAATCTAAATATATACCTATGATGGTACATTAGTGAAGGACAGGGTTATGCATAGTGGCGAATATTCACAAATTGGGTGAATATTAAGATTTTTAAAATTGGAAATTGGCAAATATGAGGACCCTCAACGTCGGTCCATTCGCCTAAAATTTTCAATACCAATTTTTTCTTAGGGTCAATTTGCCACAATATATATCAAAACATAGGCATATTTGTACTCATTGGAAAGCTCTTTTGGATCCTGATCTAATGGTGGTGATTTTATGAAGTTATAAAGTGATTTAATAGGTCAAAATTTACCCCAAATATGAACTTACTTTTTAGAGTTTCAAATACCCCTAAATTTTTGTGTGAAGATGATTGATTTTATTTGCTTAGGATTCACCATTTTTTACAAGTACATTTTTGGTCCAAACCCTTATGCATAACCCTGGTGAAGGACCAAATAATGTAGTATATTTCAACACCTCAAAAGATAATTTGCTTGATTGCTTGATTACTCACTTGCACGATGTCATTCTCTATATGTTTTAGAATTTGAAGGAGAGGTTGGGGTCTTGATTGTACAATATTTGGCCAACAATCACTAGCTAACACCAACATATTTTCAATACCTCAAATTGTTTTTACCTTGTCTTAAGATCTTTGCTTCTTCTACTAGATTCCTAAAGATTATTTGTGCTAGCTTGCATAAACTGCTTGATCATATTGCATGACTATTTGAAATTTCTTGCACAAATTTCTTTTCATCTATGCTTGTCATAAATTACATCTCTATGCACTCTTTATTTCCATATATGCATGTCTTGCTTGCTCATATGGAATTCAAGTAACATAGCAATGGCAATGATGATAGCTATTTAGGTTATCTCATATGCATTGCACTTGCACTAGGTCACTAATTGCTAGAGTGTCCCTATCCTTAGGACATTGTATTAATTTTTTCTTTACTCACTAGGACACTGTGATTACCCTATTTACATAGATATATGGGTAATTCTATGCTTATTATTTTATTATTTTGGATAAGCATGTTTATTTACATTCATCAACTGAAAAATTCTCCCTTAGTCTATATTTCCTTAGATTATTCTATATTTCCTTCTATCATATCTTATATTTATTTCCTTCTATACCTTTTTTCTTTCTTATATCACTCTAAGTATATGGTACTATGATAATAAATAACATATTGAAGGAATATTCTTTATCTCTCTGTATGAGCAATTGCATATTCCAATTTAAATTGGTAATCCCTACATCTAGGCATTCTTTATGACTATATCCCTATAATTTTCTTGCTTTTTATCTTGATTTTTCCCCTCATTTATTCTCTCATAAATTTTTACTATTTCACAATATGACATGAAATAGCTCTCTCCTAAACCATCACCAATATAGTCATTATAAATGATGGTTTGTCTTGTATTCCTAAGGTGTCATTAGGTAAGGAGAATCATCCTTCCTTTACCATTTACAAGACCTATAGTTAAGACCTTTTCCTTACATACCTACCCATTACAGGAGTTATGGATTCTATGATAATGTTAGATGATGAGTTTTTCATATTTTTAGCACTATATTTTTTATTGCTAGTGAATCCATCATCTCCCATTAGTTGCCTGGGTAAGCATCCAATGAATAGCTTGACATGTCCTTATTTCAACTAATTCTTCTTTATTATCATAACTTGCATACATATAAATCACTCTCATTCATATATTACTATGTCAAGTGGTGGATCATGGATCATCATATTTTTTCCTAAACATATTTTATTTATCATGTAATTTGACAATAACCCCAAATTCATCTCTCGATTTTCATAAGTTATCACTACCTACCATGCACTGTTCTTCGTTCACTATTATTGTTTTCTAGAAAGTATAATTCCTTTACAAAATTTATTTTACCTAAAGGAAAATACATCAAATACCTCATGTTTATCCCTTATCCCTCACTTCATCATAGTTATATAAATTTTACCCTATCTATTTATAGATCCTTGAGAGCATATGGATTTAACATTTATCACTTAGCTCATGGATAATGGTCAAGTTGTAGATCATTAAATCCATGTGCTTATTAGTATTCTACTAGTTGGCTTAGAGATATTTGTCTCAATAACCCTCCTATTTAAATATCTTCTCCTTTCATATTGGTTGACCACCACATTACGTGAAGGATCATATTCATCCCATTTCCCACACATATGTGCCTTGTAATGTTTGCATTGGCAATTGTACAACAATGAAAATCCATAAATTCATTGGCATAGCTATTACAAATCTTACTTTATTTTATTAAATTTTATTTTCTTCTTACCCTTTAGTTGTCACTTATGGCTATCATAGCTTACTAGATTTTATTTATTGAGGATTTCACTTGCTATATTGATCAATAAAATAGAATACACTATGATAGTATATATGAATGACAATGTATTGAGGAACAACATGACTTCTAACTGTATTCACTATTATGGAGGGAATCCTAATTTTCAAAATTCTTAGGGTAGGAAGGCCCAAATTAAAATTTTCGGGGCTTAGGGCAACTCTTGATGTATCCAGTCTAGCAAAGTATATTATGCGAAGGACACCCCTGATCATGTTTTTGATAACCCTATTGGTTTTTTGGGTGATGAACCTCTAGATAAGGGTGACCCTCAGGGACCACCTCCTCTAGAGGGACCCAAACCAAAAAAAATGACTTTTGCGCAAGTTGTAGGAAGTGGTCAGCTGTGACCTTCTATGGAGCCTTCCTCTCCTATTGAGCCTATTGGATCCAAGGTAAAAATCCCCAAATCTGTTGCCTAGAAATATATTTCTATTGAATCTTTTAATTTAGTTGAAAAAATAATTAGAGGGCATCCTAATCTGGAAGTTATCCGTAGTTGGGCTTTGTCCAAATGGAAGCCTCAAGGTTCTTAGGAAATATTTGGTCTTAATAGGGTTTTTTTTGGGATTTGTCTTAGTGATCATGATGATGTAGTAGAATTCTCACTGGGTGTCCTTGGTTTCTTGGGAGGGAAAGCCTTTTTTTGTGCAAATGGGACATTGATTTTATCCCAAAAACTCAATGTTTTAACTTTACTCCTATTTGGTTAAGTCTTCCTAATCTCCCTTGGCACTGTTGGCATTCGGATATCCTTACAACTATTGCTAAGACTATTGGGACCTTGGTAGCCATCGACCATGCTACCCTTGCCAAGACAAGAATGATAGCTATAAGGATTTGTGTGAATTCCAACCTTGATTCAGAACTCCTAACTTTCGTTGAACTTGAACATAGTGTATTTTATTGCAAGTAGGCTATTGAATATGAGAACAAACCAAATTATTGTGTGTAATGTCATACTCAAGGCCACTTGAGGGCTCAGTACCCTTCTCCTCAATCCAAGTCTAATGATACCATAAATCAATAACCTCTGGTTCAAAGTCATTAGGCATAGTAGTTTAAAAGGAATGAAGTTGATGGTTTTCATAATAACAACCAAGGATGGAAGAATGTGGGACCAATTTTTTTTTTTGATGTGCTATACAAGGATATCATCCTGGTAACAAAGGCATCGCCATACACAAGAATAAAAATCCTCTACCAACATCGCATCCTATTGAAACTACTGGTAAAGGCAAATATATTGTTACAACTCCGTCTCCTTCTTCCAAAGTCGAGTGAAGAGGTATGCCCTGGCCCTGCTAGTCCTAATAAATTCTCTATTTTGGTTGATTTAAATAATTTTGATTTTGAGAATCAACCTCTCCATCAAGATATTGATATCCAAATTCCTCTGAATTTGGATTCTCCTTCCAAGTCTGGTCCCTCCATGCCTGCATTTGAGACTTTCAGTACCTCTAAACTTTCTAAATTGTTCACAGCTTTTGGCTCAGTTGTTGAGCAAGTTATCCAATCTAAATTTAGCCCCAAACTTACCCACAGTTCTAAAAAATATCCACTTGATGTTGGTAGTGATAAGACTTTAGGTAGGCCTTCCTTGAATGAACAATGGAAAAACAAGGTCCAAGATGATATAGACAATGGTATTCAAAAAACCTTGTTTCCCCTTGTTGGTCCCCAAGGTCAAGATGATCATAAAAGTACCAAACCTCCCCAACTAGATGGTAAGGGAGGCAAGAAAACCTCTAAAGGTTCCAAATGAATATCCTCTCTTGGAATGTGAGAGGATTGAATGGGTTAACTAAATAGGGTGGTTAACTCATTAAGGAAAGAAGTAAACCCTACTATCATTATTTTACAGGAAACCAAACTTGATCCAAATCATTCTACTTCAATTGCTCGTAAAATTTGGAGTAGAGGGGAATTTGTTTTTAGCCCTACTAGAGGTGCGTCTGGTGGTCTCATGGTTTTGTGGGACTCAAGAAAGATAGATGGTATCCTGATCCACTCTAGTGAAAGAATTATCAGTGTTATGTTTCAAGAACACAATTCCAACATCTCCTAGATCTTATCCAACATATATGCTCCAAATAATTCTTCTAAGAGAGCCCTTTTTTGGAATTATCTTAGTAGCATCAAAGACTCTCTTCACAATGTCCCTTGTATTGTTTCTAGTGACTTTAATACCCATATCTATCCTTCTAAAAAATTTGGGGGTTCAGGATGCACTGATAGAAGTATGGAGGATTTCCTAGACTTTTTTAACTTCAACAACCTCATGGATATCAAGCTCAAGAATGTTGTTTTCACATGGAGTAATAGAAGATCAGGAAGCCAGCTCATACAAGTCAAGCTAGATAGATTTCTCTTGTCTCATGAAGTTGTTCAACTTTTTGGTGATGCTAATCTTCTTTCACTTCCTAAAATAGGTTTTTATCATTGTCCGTTGCTTTTGGATATCATTCAGGATAGCCTGTTTAGGAGACCTTTTAGATTTGAGTCCATGTGGGTTCAGCACTCGAAGTTAAAAACCAAAATTTTCTAGTGGTGGTAAAAAATAGTTCAAGGGTGCCCTTCTCTTCGTCTTGCACAAAAATTAAAGCATGTCAAAAGTAACCTCAAAATTTGGAATAAAGAAGTTTTTGGTAATCTGTTTGAGGTCAAACAATCTCTAAAGGATAGACTCCTTTCCATTGAAAGTAAAATTCAAGCAGGTCTTTGTGATGATCAAATTTGAGCTGAGGAAAGAAATATTTTAGCTGATTATCATAATATCTTAGCTTATGAAGAAATATTTTGGAAACAAAAATCCTGAACCTTGTGGCTCAAGGAAGGAGATCTTAATACTAAGTTTCTTCATGCCTCTACTTAAGAAATAGAAGTCATAATAGAATCAAAGAATTAATGTGCTCTGATGGATCTATGACTTATGATATTCAGCATATTAGAATTGAGGTTATGTCCTATTTTATTGAGATCCTTGGAGATGATAGAGCACCATCCAACACTGCTATAAATTCAATGTTGTATCACATTCCTAGCCTTCTTTCCATTGAAGCCAATTTTAAATTTCTTGTACCTTTCTCCAATGAAGAAATTCATTCGGATCTTTTAGCAATGCACCCCGATAAATCCCTTGGTCCTGACGGATTCCCTCCATATTTTCTTCAAACTTTCTGGGACATTATTGGTGAGGATGTATGCGCTACTATTAGAGAATTCCAGCATGCCAAATCAGTTCCTCATGGTTTCAACTCTACTTTTTTAGCCCTTATTCCCAAGAATCCCAATGCCAAATAAATGTCTGATTTTCATCCCATTAGCTTATGCAATGTTGTTTATAAAATCCTTACTAAGGCTATTTCTAATCGAATGAGAGAGATCCTCCCAATCATTATCGATTCTTCCCAAGGGAGTTTTGTTCAAGGTAGGTCTATTCTTGATGGTGTTATTACTATTCATGAAGCTCTCCACTCTGCTCACCTTTCTAAGAAGCCTACCTTTGTTGTTAAATTAGACATGAAAAAAGCTTATGATAGATTAAATTAGGGATTCCTTGAGGTTGTCCTTCTCAAATTTGGATTTCATCCTGATTGGGTTGCACTCATTAAAGGTTGTATATCTTCTCCTTGGTTTTTAGTCCTTGTCAATGGATCCACGATAGGGTACTTTCCAAGTAGTAGAGGAATTCACCAAGGAGATCCTATATCCCCTTTGCTATTCATAATTGCTGCTAAAGCTCTTGGAAGAACTATTAAAGGGGTATGTAATATTCATCTTCTCTTAGGGTTGAAAGTTGCTTCGCAAACAAAACATGTTTTTCATCAACAATTTGTGGATAATACCATCATTACCACGAAAGTGTCTATTTTTGAAGCAAGAGTCTTAAAGCATATTCTATTGTTATATGAAGAAGCAGTTGGGCAGAAAATTAATTTTCATAAGAGCAAAATCTACTTTTTGAATACTCCTATTCAAAGATAGCAAAAAAATTCTACCATTCTTGAATGCCCTATTTCTTCATTCCCTGCTACTTATTTGGGTATTCCTCTTTTCTTAGGGTAACCTAAAGCATCCATGTGGAACAATGTTATTGAAAGACTCCAGAAGAAATTAGCTGGATGGAAAGGCAATTTATTGACTCAAGCTGGGAAGATAACTTTGACTCAATCCTCTCTACAAAACATCCCTATCTACTTTATGTCTGTTTTAAAATTCTTGCCAAAGTCTATCAAAAAATGGAGCAGATTCAAAAGAATTTTTTTTGGTCTGGCTATGAAAATAGACGCAAGTTTCATCTTGTGGCTTGGGATAAATTTTGTAGACCGAAAGGTGTGGGAGGGCTTGGTATTCAGAGAATTCATCTTTTCAATTCTGCTCTCTTAGCTAAACAGGCTTGGAGATTAATCTCTAAAGAAGATGTTGATTGGACCCACATTGTTTCCCGCAAATACTTGTAAAATTCAAACATTTTTAGTGTTGAGATGTCTCCCAGGGGATCATGCTTTTGGAAATCCATTTTGCAGATCAAATATTTGATTAGGATTGGCCTTCGTTGGAGACTAGGTGATGGTCTTAATATTGATTTTTGGAGGGACAAATGGATTCTTGATGTTCCCCTCATTCAACATCCTATTTTGGTTGTCCTCAAATCGCATATTGATATTTTGTATGGATCCAAAGTGGATGATTTCATATATTCTCAAAATGGTAGAAATATTTGGAAGCATCTTGTAATTCCTGCTTATCCAGATGAGACTAGATAGTTGCAAACTCTCTTAAGTTCCATATTCATCCCTTCTGGGAGATCCTCAGACCAAATTTTTTGGGAAGCCTCTGAATCAGGTGAATTCACTATCAAAATTGCTTATAAATTATTATTACCTTTTGAGGCCCTTGTGTTACCTTTTGGTTGGTCTGGCTCAAGTAATTAATCCCTAAGATTGCTTCCTTTGTTTGGGTTGCCATTCAATAAAATATTATCACCATTGATAACTTGTTGAAATGGGGACTACCCATACCCAATAGATGTTATCTTTGTTCTTTTGATTGGGAATCCCCCTATCATATTTTTCTTGGGTGTTCCTATGCTTGTTTCTATTCTTTATAAAATTTTTGAGAGATTTCATATATACTGGGATATCCCTTGTTCCATCCCTGATATTTTTATTCAATGGCCAAACCCTTTCAAAAACTTGCGCCTCAAGACCTTATGGTAATTTTGTCTTCATCACTATGTGTGGCAAATCTGGTTAGAGAGAAATCGATGTGTTTTCTCAAATATCTCCCAAAATTTTGATTTCATTTTTAACAAAATTCTTGCCAGTGCTATTGAGAATGCATCCCTATGTCCTTTACCTTCCTTGCTCCCCTCTTCTTTTGAAGCCTCTATGGGGAGGTCTTTTAACTTTTCCATTGTTAATTCTTGTGTTCATCCTACGTCCAATAGAATTCTTTCATCTTGGATTCCTCCCCCTCCTGGTTGGCTCAAATTGAATTTTGATGGGTCTTCCAAGGGTAACCTAGGTCATTCAGGTGTGGGTGGAGTTATCAGAGACAATCTAGGTAAAGTGATCATTGCCTATGCTAAATTTCTTGGGATCCAGTCTAACCAGGTTGTTGAGGCCCGTGCTCTTTGGTGTGGATTATTTTTAGCACATGGGGTGACCAATCAGATTCTTGTGGAAGGTGACTCTCTGACCACCATCAACTACTTTAAAAGTAACAAAATGCCTTCATGGAAAGTTTGCAATTGCATTGATGAAGCTAAATTTCTCAAGAGCCAATTTCAAGACATCATTTTTCAGCATACCTTCCATGAAAACAACAAAGTTGTTGATGCTCTTGCCAAATTTGGCACTTCCATATGCGAATTGATGACATGGACATCTAACCCGCCTCAATTTTTACTTCATATAACTAAAAAAGATAAAGTGTCTTCAAGACCTGTTCATCCTTCAGCTGACGTGGAGTTGGTCAACATCATTCAAGATGATCCTCATGTCAATGAGATTTAATTCCTTTCTTGCCTCATCTTTTGCCTTTTTATCTCGAGTTTCACTCGTGTCTCTTTGCGATGTCATCCTTGATAGTCGGTATCCCTACCTTCAAGGCAGTTTTTTTGTGTCATCTCTCACCTGTGTCTTCCTTGATTTTCGATTTCCATTTTCACATAGATTCATCATTGTTGATCACCCCTATCTCTTTTTTCCCATTTTTCCCACACTTCCACCTCTTTTGTTTTCATCTCCGTCCACCTCTACCTTCCATGTCTTCATTTTCCTATGTAGCTCTCATTGTGTTCTGGTCCTTCCTCTTATTTTTCTCTTTTTGAGAGATTATTTTTTGGATTACCTCATGATTCTCTTTGGTGATCGTTCCCATCTTGTCAATTTTTATCATTTTGGAATGTGGAGCTTCCTTAGTTGGCATGAGTACCAAACCCACTACAATATTGTTGTTATAACAATTCTCTGTGGCTTCTTTGGTCACATTGCTCTATCTTCCTCTCATGGTCTTTCTTCCCTGAAGGTCTTTCCTGTAATGCTCTCTGTGTGCTTAAGCATCATGGATACTTATGTTGAGCCTTCCACCCTTAGTATTGATTCAATTGTTGAAGGGATTCTTGATGGTAGAAAGTTCCTTCCTTTATTTCAAAATTTTGAAGGTGAAGACCCTAAAATTACTTTGGCCTTCATGGAATCTTGGGATGATGGGAAGGTCACCATCCGAGGCAAATCCTATGTTTTGGATATCCAGACTCTTATGGAGCTTACTGGTCAGCCACCAAAGGGAAGGTCTATCAAAAGGGAGAAACATAACTAGGATGCAGAGTTGAAGGATGTTTGTGACAAATATCTTTGCAGAAGAGCCAAGCTTGGTATGCACCGTGATGAGCTACCTTTTCCTTGGGGGAATGTCCTCAAGCCAATAATGGAGTATGTTACTATTGATGATCCAGATAAGCCCTTAAAGAGTTTTCACTTTGCATTTTATAATCATTTTTATGAGGTTAGGGTGTTGAACATTCCAAAGTTTATTTACAATTATGTCAGTCATTCCATTGAGGAGTCTAGGAATAAACAAAGTACTAAATTACCCACTCATCATGGCTTATTCAATGTCATTTATAAGCACTGGTTGATTCATTACCCTGAAGGTGTTGTCCTAACCCCCACCCCTGATCCTAAGCCCAAGTCGAGTCCCCCTAAGGCTTGCTCCTCTCAATCGACTCCCCTATCCTCCAAAAGACCAAAATTATCTACTAAGAAACAAAAAATTATTGAGGAAGTGGCCAGACTGAGAAAAAGGGCTAGAGATGCTCCCACCAATAGTGACAGTGATCATGAACTAGATTAGGAGACTAAACCTGAGCAAAAACCACTTCGTGCCTCTATGTGGCTGAAGAACAAAGCCAAGCAACAAGAGTCCTTGGTCATTGACTCTGATGAAGACACCAAGGATGACCCTAATATTTGTTTGCAGGAGTATATTATCAAATCCACTTCTAATAATATTGCTCAACTTGTTGATTTGCGCAATGCCCTAAGTCTCTATTTTTTCAAAATATCTTTCTCTGAAAGGGATGTTAATGCATGATGCTAAACAGAGGAATAATAAGGTCAAGATTGAGGATTCCCCTATTAATGGCAATGATGTTGAAGTGGATTTTTTCACCTCAAGGCTGCAATATCTCACAACAAAGCCTACTTCTAAGAAAAATTGATGGTTTTTGTGTTTTCTTAAGTGTTTTGGTTTCCTTTTTCTCTAACTTCTCTGAGATTTTGTTTTTCCTTCTCTTTGAGGTGGCTGAGGATAACCTGTAGTTTTATTTTACTTTGTATCCTTTGCAGGTTGAGGATTACCTCAAGTTTTTTTTCTATGTTGCTTTATTGATTTTGGTTGGTGCTCCTGTGGGCCGATTTTGCCTTTTGTAATCAGGTTTTGGGTCCCTGTTAAAACCCTTTTTTAATCCAATATTTTTAACCAATAAAAAATATATATGAGTGACAATTTTTTTGTCTTATTTTCTATATTATTCTTCTCTAAGTCCCTTTCTCCCTTCCTCATTAACCTTTTGATTTTAAGAGGTGAATTTAGGATAGGATACATACCTAATAAATTATATTTTTGATGTTACATAGGCCACTGGTTATTCTACGAGTGTCTCTCAACTATCAATATGTTAATTAGGAAGCTTCATATCTACTTTCCATACTTATCATGTCCTTGATCCAACAAGATAATTAATGTAGGATATGCTTACTTCTTGGCATTTACATATTTCTACTCAATGCTAGGATGTCATCTACCTTACCAAAATATCCTTTTTACCTTTTTGTATGATCACAGTGACTTTCTTCTATTTACTATTAAATACCAAGTTGTGTGCAATTAATAAAATTACACCTTAGCAGGTGTACTCTAATATACTTGTTATACCCTAGGGTTGTTAATATTGCATACATAGTGCTTCCTCCCTCAATTTTATTTTGGCCATTTCATATTTTCTCTCTATCACCCTTGGTGATTGTCATGACTCCATGGCATGTGGGTTAAGAATATTAGGTATTTGACATGTCTTCTTTCATAGGCTTGTTAGCATTATCCCCCCAATAAACATATCTTGGAGGTGTGCCAATACTTATTCTATGAATTTTAGTAGGTTAGAACACGTCACCTTCCATTATTGATTTATATCTACACATATTTATCTACTGTAGTTAATAAATTTCAACTAGATAGACTCTTGTAGTGTATTATCTCACTTTCTCATTTTCTACATACACTCTTATGCATAGGTCCAAGGAGAGCATTCCATTATCATTTTCCTATAAAAAATAAATGTTACATATTTGTGCCTAATTATGCTACTTTTAATCCCAACATGCTCCTTTTAGCATGTCACATCCTCCATTTACTTATAGGTGGATGTCTATCTTGCTTATGATTTCTTCATATCTAATCTAGCTTCATTATCCATATCTATTCACCCATTGATGATAATTTTTTCATTGCTTTTTATAAATGGAAATTGTAAATATTTTATACATAGCATAGGTTATATAGTCCTTAGCTACCCCCTAGTCATTTTTGCTCATTTAGATCTTAACTAGTCACTACTCATATAGGACTTCACCGGTCCCTAATATTCTTAAGCCTTTACTAGACATGGACCATTGTATAGAATTAATATATTGTATACATATATTACCTTATAGACCTTAACCAGTTTTTGCTAATTTTATGTATTTAGACCTTTATTAGTTGCTACTTATATAGTCCTTCACTAGTCATTGACCATCTTAGGACTTTACTAGCCATGGACTATTGTACATAGTTGATATACTATACAACTACACATAGGCCTTGTTGAACAATGTATGTAATTATATATAATAATTCATTAGGTCATATATGACCACAATTCCTATCTTCTCACTCTCTCATTTTATGTGGCTCAAACACCACATCATGTGGGACTAAAATTCTTTTCTTCTCTTGGTTCAAAATATGATTTTTCACTTTTTAGATTTATATGAGTGGGAATTACATCCTATTGGATGTTTCTCTCTATTCTAGTATTTCTTAACCATTATAGATCATTGATAATATTTTTCCAATATTTTTGGAATGGTTTAATTAATTGCCACATCCAATAGTATTGGAATTCTTTGCTTCTCCTAGTTCAATATGCATTGATTCACATTTTAGACTGATATGGTATGATATCCCATCATACTAGATGTTTTTATTTATACCATTTCTCCCTGATAATGGTTTTAGACACCATCCTTAGGCACCTTGATCACTTCTCTTCTCATAGGTTTTCAATTTTCTTTATCACACTAGTTTCATGCAATCTACATTGATCCTAGCTATAGTAACTATGTAACTCTTATAGTCCTAGGATAATTTTTATCTCTTCTCATCATTTTGTAGTTTTATTTTATCTATTTATCTTCATTTATCCTTATTCTTCATTACCCCTTAAATCATAAATAATTACCATAAAAAACACAACAAAAATTATAAACAATTTCTTCCATCACAAAAATAACCAACAAATACTCTATTATTAATATCATAATTAGGTACATCACATTTTATGAACTAGTGTGCCACAATCTAAAAATTGGCACAATAGACGATTATGCATCTCCTTCCTTTAGGAAATGTGACACAATCCAAAATTTATAGGTCATATTCTCTCTAAGACTATGAGCTCAACTTGTCTACTCCTCTTGTTGGCAGTGGTTGTTATGGTGGCATATCCACAAACTATGAGATTATCCTTTTCCTCATCCTTATTTGCATCCTAATTCATAAGTAGTAAGAAGGTGATGAAATATACATGTACCCTATTGGCACCACCTGATGGTATAAAAAATGGTAATTACCCTATGCCTTATCCTATGCTATCATAATATCCTCTTATAGTGTCATAATAACTTGATATTATAACCTACCAATACCTACCATTATGCCTTGTATCTTGACCTACTACCTCTCATGGTCAAGCCTGGACACCTTTCCTTGCAATCACTCTACCTTCACCCTAGCTATGTCCTACTTGATTATGATCTAGGCTCACTCGGTCATTGTTTGGTCAATAGCTACCCATAGCTCAATTGTCCTATAGGCTTGATATGCCTAGATAAAATCCCTCTCAATGATAATTATATATATTTAATCTTATAAGATATCCACTTTATGTTAGAAATAGATTATTACATCATTTGGATAATGTAAATGTGCCTTTCTTGGTACATACTTAGGACATTAGATTACTTTAGAGGGAAGTTATCTTGTTACTACATGTAATATAATAAACGTAAAAGTATCAAAGTGCAATTTTTACATGTGCAAGCCATCCCTTGCACATCTAGGTAGAGTGTTGGTCAAGGAACTTATTTCCTACATAAAGGGTTAGAGGTATATAACATATATGTGATTGTGATATATAGTCATATAGAATAGAGTGGCATGATGTAGCAGTGTGATATAGCGTGATGGGGTGTAATATGCTCAATTCCCATTCTTGAGTTGTAGATGTATTCATGGAGTGTTTATTTCCTCTAAAACTACTTTTGTAAACATCTCCATCATTTCTATTTATAGTATATTTTAGTCATCTCACAAATTTACTTTATTCCATATTTTTTTGCATTGTGTGTTTGTTATCTCCTATTACATGCTACATCAAAATCTAACAATGGTATCATAGCCATGGTAGTCAATAGGGAAACCACAATTATTATTGACTCTGAGTTTTTTGAGAACCTGTTGTGCCATTGGACCAATCACTATCAAAAATACATAGAAGAGTCTTGGTGATAGAATTAAGGATAGCCACAAGTAAGGACTGAATAAAATATCATATTCTAGAGTACTAATATTGCATGTGGCTAGAGTATTTCCACAAATTTTCAAGGGAAAACTTATGAATACTAGGACTTAGCAGTTGATCCTCTAGGTTGATGAATAAACTAGTGAAGCCCATCTAAGAGGTCTGGAGAAACTAAAATGAAGGTTCTCTTATTGTAGTCAATTAATACTCAAATTATTGGGATACCTCCTACAACAAAAAGCTAGGATATTTCAACTTTTTTTCTCGAAGGTCAAAGTTCCTTCATAGTACAGAGATTAGTTTTTGCACGAGAATATCACTATAGAAGAGAATTCTAGAGTAGAATTCTAGTGAAGTTTGGAGATAGGATATCTCCATTGATAGATTGGAAACTTCACAAGAAGGAAAGGCCATAGAAGCCTTGATCTAGAAGAAAAGGCCACAAAAGCCTTGATCCATAGGGAAATACCATAGAAGATTTGAAGAGAAGGCTATAAAAGCCTTGAAGAAAAGGCCACATAAGCCTTGTTACTGAAGATAAGGACACGAAAGCCTTGAATAAAAGACCACAAAAGCCTTGATCTTGAAGAAAACTCCAAATAGGAAGTATCTAATTCAAAATAAGATATCAGTACTAATAACATTCTTAAAAGAATAGATAGATTTAGCGAGTTGGAAAATATTCCTATAAAAATTTTAGGAAGAGTATCTTCTTTAGATACAATCCAACACATGAAGCAAAAGATATTAGGAGAGGATCTCATTGATGAAGAAGTACTAGGAGAGTCCTACTCGAACACATAGGTAGCAGAATAAAATATCTAGGAGAAGATCTCACCACCAACACTTACAAGAGTAGAAGGTTGAAGATAAGGTCTCAAAGAAGACCAAAAATAACTACAAGACATTGGAGAGGCCTCTATGACAATTCAGTAAAAGACTTGGAGAGCCTTACTGAAGAAATCATCAAAGGATTTCCAAGGAGAACTCATTGGAGATAATGAAATATTTGTTATAATTATTGTCATACGACAACAAGCCCAAGAAGAAGAATTTTGCAAGGAGTGTCAAATATTAGAAGATCTCAAGACATTTAGAATCTTGAGAAGAAGATACTATTTGAAGTCAGAATTCGATAAGAATCTTGAAGGAATATTCATATAGAAGAAGTTGATCAAATATAGGAGATTTGGATATTACCTCTCACAGTAAGAAGGCACCACTTCATAATCAAATATCTCTTCTAATATATAGCAAAAAGGAGGAGACTACAAGAGGATAACAAGCCATCAAAACCTAGGCTCATGAAAGAGAGTTGGAGACCATCATTTGGTGAAGACAAAGTTGTTCAAGGTAACGTACATAAATCTCCATGATATTACTTATGATTGAAAGTGATCTTAGACACCAATATCTACATCCTCTACAAAAGTGGTGAAAAGGTCTTTAAAAAAAAGGTAAGAAACTATTGGTGCAAGTAAATTCATTAGGTTGATTACTTTTCAGATTTGTTTAAAAACCCTAATTGGAGTAAAGTTGCAAAAAGGAGAGTTGAATTAAGAGTCTTCAAATGTGCAAAAAGAAAGGATTATTTAAGGTTCATTTGCACTTTAGAGGTTGATTAGATTTTATAATCTTAAACTATCTATCAACTACCTATCATGTATTTTGGAAATAAAATGAAGACTAACTCCTATTACCTTGCTTATAAAGAAATTTTAGAATACTTTTTTGAATATTCATTTCATATTATTCTTGATTAGTTGCACTAAATTATTTAAATGCATTAATTTTGAGATTTGATTGGAGTGATAAGGTGAAATTGTTAGTGCAGTATTATTAGATTCATTTTGCACTATTGCTCCTAAATATTATTGTATGTGTTTCATTAGAAGGGCATGCAAATATAATTTGTCAAAGTGTCTATAGACATTGTTAATGCACTATGATCTACAATTTTTAAGTAGCCTAAGGAAGACACAAAATTAGGTCAATCCTCCAAGTATTAGAGAATAATGTAACCACCATAAGAGCATCAAAAGAAGCCTCAAACAAGACTTGGTGAGTCTCAAGTTCAAAGCACAAAAAAATAGTGTAGAAAAATAGCTTCTATCATATGGTTACAAGCTTGGATTTGTTTATAAAATATCCAAGCTAACAGGGGAAGGTGTCTAATCTAGTGACAACCTCAAAACCCCTATATTACACTCAATATTCTGCCTACAAAACCATAATTTATGATCAACAAAGAGGAGTGCAAAATAAAGTGCAACAAGTTCATATTGTATTAAAACTATTGTACATAATAGTGCACTATTTGTAATCTAGTTATACATGGGAAGAAGGCATATTCAAAGGTGCCCAAAAGGCATTGTTCTTGCTGGAAAAACTAGCTACAAGTAGTCGTATGTAAGAAACCATCCAAGCCTATATAGAGATCCATACAAAGGGCTCATACTCATCACATTCAAGAGAACCGAACTTGCAAAATACACATACAAAAGTATGAAAGTGCATCGTTATTAAAGAGAAAGAGAGTCTACGTAAGGAGGGAAGAAATAAAATACAAGGAAAAATAAAGTTGAAGCACCATTTGGGGTACTACTTACTCCATCTACATTTGTTGAAAGTGGTGCTCAAGGCCTCCATACTCTTGCTTCATATCCCTACAGAATACTGTGTAGACAAACAAAGGCAAAGGAGGAGAATTACAAGGCTAAAAAGGTCTTAAAGGATCCATTGGAACCAAAAATAGGGTCTACATCCATGCAAAGAAGAAAGTAACACTTGTCACTTAAAGGAAGCCCTAACACGTGATTCAAGAGAGCACTCATATTCAAGTGGTTACATGAACATCCTATGAAGAACAAAAGCTTATACTGAGAGGGGGCGTGAACAATATAAGACCACATTTTATTTTTCTTTCCCAAATAGTATTAATCAATATAATAAATGGAAATATCAATAGCAATAACCAAAGCAATGCACAAAACATCACACACACATGAGACACCAATTTTACGTGGTTCACCCAATGTGGGCTACTATACAGAGAAAATATTTTACTAAAATTTTCTCAATAAATATCTTTGGGAATCCTTCCCAATTACAATGTTTATGGACCTCTGTCAAAAGGAGATGTTGATCCCCTAATATCAAGTTCGTGGATCTCTTCCACTTGAGAACTCTTTTTCCTTCTAGTCTGTCTAGTGATCTTCTATAGGACGTTGTATCTCTACTGCACTGACTTGTGAATCTCTATCCACTTGAAGACTCCTCACTCAGATCTATCTTCAATTGTCCTGGCTTCTGGATCTCTATCCACTGAGACTATGTCATCTATACTCTATCACCTCCAAAGCTCTGTCAATACATTCACTCAAATTCTATTTAAATATGCTCAATAGGCTCACTCAAAACCTGCTCAAATATGCTTAATAGGCTCACTCAAAACCTGCTCAAATATACTCAATAGGGTCACTTAGAACCTACTCAAATATGCTCAACAAGATCAGTCAGAACTTGTCCAAATCTGCTCAACAAGCTCACTGAAAACTTGTCCAAATCTGCTCAATAAGTCCTCTCTAGTACTTGCTTAAATTTGCATAGCAAGATTTCACAAAATCTTACTCAAAATCAGTCCACAAGCCTTCTCAAAGACTTACCTTAAATCATCTCAACAAAATCATAACTCAATCTCATAGAAGCATAAATATAATTGTTAGAGACTCAATATGTTCTATACTCAAATCCCAATCTCAACTCAAATCAATATCAACTCAGCAATCTCATAGAAGCATAAAGAGAATTGTTAGAAACTCAATATGTTCTATACTCAAATCCCAATATCAACTCAAATCAAATCAGAGTATAGAATAGTTTGTTTTGTGGAACTTGAACAACCACTTCATACAATCTCTTGACTAGGCTCAAAAAAATCTACTCAACCAATCACCACAAGGAACAACTATTTCTCACAAACCCTAGTCCAAGCATGAATCAACCAACTCAATATGTCTTCAACAATGTTCAACAACAAATCTCACATAACAATGATACTCATGTTCTTCTTCAACCCTAACTCAAGTTTTTACACAACTAATGGCTTCAACAATAATGCTTATAAAACAAGGTTTAATAACAGCTCTCAATCTAGAAAACCTTGAAGAATTAACTCAACCACTTTCTACAAGGAAACCCTAATCAAATCCTTTTCACTCCAAACTTAATTTTCAATCAAGCCAGCCAATCTAACTCAACAGAGAAGAATTTTACCCATACCTTTTTTTTTGAAGTGTAGTTGTCCTTGCAAATCTGCCACACTCACACTTTTTCTTTGACACACTTAATAAGGGTTAGAGGATATTTATTTTTTCAATAAATTAAAACACAAAAGGATGACTAAAGATATACCTTATCACTCCACCTTAAGATATATTTAATACCCTTAAAATATTTAAACAAAGTTATTTTAATTTCCCTTTACCTTATAACTCCTAATAATTTTCAAAATAAAACTACCCTTATACATATACCCTTTAAAAATATATTCAAAATATTAACAATCAAAACAACCCTCACACCTTATAACTCCCTTGTATACTTACCTTGTGCAACAAAAACATTCAAAATATTAACAATCAAAACAACCCTCACACCTTATAACTCCCTTGTATACACCCAAGGTAAAATAATAATTTATTATTTTTAACTTACATTGTGTAGCAAAAACTTTCGCACCCACGACACCCCACGAGTTAAATAATAATTTATTATTTTTAACTTACATTGTATAGCAAAAACTTTCGCACCCACGAATCTCCAAGGGATTTGAACTTTAGACCTTAATGTTCTAAACTTTGGACAAGGCTCTAACACCACTCCGACCAACCTATAGGATGGGAAGGGAAACACAATTTGTCACCCTTATCTTCTTCTAATAGCAAGTTAAGACTTGAAAAGAGACGCACTAATACCTTTAACTGTTAGTTGATAACTACGAATAGCAATACTGGTAAACAAAGGTTCTGCGTGTGTCAGGTTTCAAACTCGATTATTCCTCCCTCGTGTTGTGAGTTATATTACTCGAACTTCATGCAATCCAAAACTCTATATGCTCATCATGAAAACTACCATTACTGATGAATTTACTCCTGCTTCACCATCTGTCATAGACGTATTCTCTGTATTATGTAATCCGGAGCATTCTGTTCTACACAACTATAAAACCCCTCCTCATTTTTTGTGTGGATCCTTTGTGCGTGTTTTTAATTTCCACGTAACTTCATCAATGAGTGCTCGATGTTCACTCGCTGGCTCCACTTTTAACCAATCACTTGTTTTCTATTTCAATTTCCTTTGGCTATCCTCAAAAACTTTAGCTTATCTCCAAATAATGTCAATCACGTATCCTTCGTAAAAATCGCGCAGTCAATTTTTCACCTTGTTTTTCAATGTCGCATTGTCAATTTTTTCAGAGTCATATCAATCGATCCATTATTTTTAAAACTTTGATTTACCCCTTTATATATGTTGTAGCCTTTTTAAACAAATACGTCGGCACTTACCTTATGATAAGGTTGATTTCCATAATGAGGACTTGTAGCCTTTTTAAACAAAGACATCGACACTTACCTTTTGATAAGGTTAGATATTTAATTATTTAATTTTAAATTATTTAACTTAAATAATTTAAATATTAAATAATTGGAGTCTTTAAGAATATTTTGGCCTAGACAATATAATGTTTATAATATTGTCACACATGAACCTTAGCCTTCCTTTCATCACAAATTGCTTTTGACATTATATATATCTGTTTTGCACCTTTGACATCAATGAAAACAATATTAACTCAAAATGTCCAACATCCTGGTGTATTTGGTGCATTGAGTACACTTATCAAAAAGGAAGATCGAGCATTTCACTAAAGAACATAATTTTATTATGTTACAAGAAGAGAGACAAAGTGTTCATTGGCACCAAATTCTCCTCAAGCGCTCGAAGGTAATAGTCATGCCACTTGGCACATAAAAAAAGTATCATTCACATTTTAAGGATGTCAAAAACCAAAGTCAAGGATCATTCTTCGATGCCAAAACTACTCACATGTTGTTTGAGTGGAAAAGGTCTGAGTTGCAGTAGTCAAGAAGGTATTTGACCCTTTAATGCTAAGGCAACTGAAGTCAAGGGAAGATACTAGAAGATGCTAGATTTAGAATGTATTAAATATAGATCACTTCCATTGGATAATACATCCAAATCATCCATGATGTCTACGTAAAACAACAGTCCAAGATTATTTGAATCAATATCGAACAGTGCTTGAATAAAGGTAAAAATCATTTCCATTAATATGTGCTTTATTTCCTTGTATTTATAAGGGTTAAACCAAAGGAATTTATTTACATTGGAAGCCATAAGAGAAATATTTTATCAAATCAAATAAAATATTTGCAATATAAAACCTAGGAGTAAGAAGGTTTTCTACTTGGATAAATATTAAATATTTGCAAATATTAATTGTGATATAATTTGTCCAAATATTAGGGAGTCATAAGGGCTACCACATAAAATCAGTTAATTGGAAAATTATATACACATAACCTAATTTCCAAAGGGTTATTCATAAATATAGTTTTCTCATAGGTTGGATATTCATAATATTATTTTTTCCATCCTTTCAAAAGGAGACAAAAGATCCAACATTATAACCTCTTTAAAATTTGGAAATAGTTCTTAGTTCAATAGGAGCAATAAGGGATAATAGGAATTGATTTTGGTATTCTACAAAACCTTACAAAATCAATAAACATTGAACTATAATTCTACAAAAGAATTATATCTTATCCATAGCATACTATAGAGTCATAAGGTATTCTAAAAAAATTGGTAATATCAAGCATGCATCATATATTATCAAGCTAAAAAATATAAGCTTTCCTCATAACCTAAAAATCCTTAGGAGTATATACTCACTTTATTTTGGAGACATAAGGTAGTCTACAAAACAAGGATTATTATTATAGGTTTTATCAAATCAAGCTTATATTTCTTCTTTAGGAATCACATATCCTAATATAGGGAGTCATAAGGTAGACAACAAAGAAAATTCTATCTCATTTCTTCTACTCATTCAAATGGAAAAAGGAATGTCATATAATGGATGTGGAATTTGCTCCAATAGAAATTATTCTACAAAACATGAAGACATGTGGTATATTGACTCAGGGGCAAGTCATCATATGATAGGGAATATACAATGGTTCGACTATATTGAATATGCTAAAGGCTACATATTAAGAATTGTAAAAAACTAAATTTATCCCATACATGGATATGTATGTGTAACACCTAGCAGATCATTTCCAGATCTTCTACTAAAAAATGTATTGTATTTACTAGAACTAAAATTCAATTTTATCTCAGTAAGCAAGTTAGTAGAATACAACTACATGATAAACTTTGGATATGTGGATGGAATTAATGCATGTATCATTATAAAATAGGGTGAAATAAAAGAAATAGAAACAACCCATGAAAATACATATATCTTGGATTTAGTGGAAAGCTCACAGAATATTGTGATATTTTATAATGATGCTAACATATTTTCAAAGAAACGGGTTCAAGAAAATGAAGAACCAGTACATCAAGAAAGAAAGCATAGAAGAATCAAAATCAATAATTTGAGAGGACAAGTACACCATGCTCTACTCAGTCAGTAACATTCATAACCAAATGAAAACATATGCAAAGAGAACAATAAAAGTGGCTAGATAGAATACAATGATGATGATCCTAAACAAGTCAAATATCATCACCTGAAAGAAGATCCACAGAGAAAACTAAATTATTTAATATCCAAATAATATAATATAGTAGGGTGTTAGAAATATACTATTACATCATTTAGATAATGTAAATGTACCTTTTTTAGTACATACTTAGGACATTAGATTACTTTAAGGGGAAGTTATCTTGTTACTACATGCAATGTAATAGATACACAAGTTTCAAAGTGTAAGCTATACATGTGCAAGCTATCCCTTACACATATAGGTAGAGTGTTGTTCAAGGAACTTATTTCCTATATAAAGGGCCATATGTATAAAATAGATATGTGATTGTGAGATATAGTCATTTAGACCAAAGTGGCATGATGTAACAATGTGATGTAGTGTGATGCGATGTAATATGATCAATGCCCATTCTTGATCTATAGTTGTATTCATGGAGTGTTCATTTCATCCACAAATACTTTTGTAAACATATCCATCATTTTTATTTATAGTCATCTCATATATTTACATTATTTCATATTATTTTTCATCTTATGTTTGCTACCTCCTATTACATGATACATCAATAGTTAACACTTTAGTTCATAATATATCTCTATAATGTACTTGATATATCTCCCCTACCATCCTATCAACCCTTGCATTTGTCTCCATGGATGTAATACATGTGTCATCCTCTCCTCCCAGTAATATCATTAGAATGCCCATATTAATTGCTATGAGGTTGACAATCCTCACCTCCACCCTTGCCTTCCTTGACTATATCATCTCCTTAATTCTCTCCTTAGTATGACATAATTCCTATTAGTATGTTTGTTTCATATAAATACTCATGACATGTCACTGCTAGATGGGTACATCTAGAGAAATCCATGTTGGTAGTGTCTCAATGTACTAGTTCTAGTACCCTTGAGCCACCCTAACATAATACACTTCATTTTTTAATGAGTTATGGTTCGTCCTTGTCGTCTATAAAATTGGTAGGATAAATTCCTCGACCTAATTCAACCTCATCACTATCTACCTATCATTACCAATAATACTTAATATTTGGTTGCTACTGGACTAGACCAAACTACCTCTACACTTACTTATATTGATTTATAATGACCCATAATATCTATCAGATATTATCTAGCTCCACTTTATGTTTAGACCATCCTAGATGTTGGTGCCATGGCCTTAATATAATCCTCTAGTGACATATCTTGTTCATGATCCATCATGCTAGTGTCAAGGATCCATGAAAAAAATTCTAACCACACTCAAAGTGATGTGCCCAATGATAGGTTATTTGTTACTTTCTATCTGCACACCACCTAGCAATCCTCATGGTCACATAATTACTATGTTCTCCAAATATCATACATATAATAATGTAGAGCATACAAAGGCATGACCATATTTTTACACAACCTTGAATAAGGTTTGGTACAAGCAACAAGGATTATTGATCCCCATGTGAATAAGACCTAATATTCTAACATGTCTAGAACTAATCCCATAAGTGCCCATAGTATTACATACCTACTAGTATGGTATATCATTAGTCCTTCCACTAATCCACTTAGTAGGCATGTAAGGTCATGCAGTCCATGTTGATATAGCATCTCATCCACATGAATTCCCATTATGATCACCTTATGTTTAAGATATCTCGTTAGCCTCTCCAATATATCTCTCTATATGCAGTCCCTATACATCAACCTACCCTCAATAGCTACCTTTAAAATCCATCATACATCCTCCAATATTATTCTCATCTTACCTATTGTTAACCTTAAGGTTGAGGACTCAAGATACCATCTTTTTATTAGTTTGGTCAGCATGGTTTGGTCACACTCTATCCTAGGCATATCCATAAGGTTTAGTAGCTCAATTGTCTCTACAAATCAACTATCTACTATTATGAGACATATCTCCAATATTTGTGGCTCACTCCTATTGCTTTATGAAATCTAGTTTTAATCAGCCAAACCAATTTCATCGTTAGTTCATAATAATAATAATTAATAAAAATCACAATCATTTAAATCTCAATAATAATGAATAATTTTAATTATATCCGCTTAACCTGATAAAATTATAGTTTAACCTTAATTTATTTCTCACTTCCTTGTCCCATCATTTTTATTTTCTTTCCTTAGCATCTCTCTCTCCTTTTCTTTTCATATTTTCCTTTGTGCAATATCGCTCCACATCCTAGATAGGCATGATATCAAAGAATCATACCATTAATTAAAGACTGAATATTCCATGCTAACATGGGTACAATAATAAAATGAAGTACCTACGATATCGTGGCTATGTTATCATGGGGTACCTCATAATATTAAACTACTATTCATACCCTCTTCCTTGCAAAAATATAAAAGAAAATTTATAAATAACCATTTTTCTATCCTAACCTAAGTTCCTACCCTATCCTATTAGTTGATATTTATGCCTACCTAAAGTCTTAAAGGTCAATATTTTCTCACACTTGTCATTCATCAAATCCTACCTTCAATCCCCTAGAGAACCCCTTTAAAACCATTGAACAACTCAAAGCTTGGATAAGTTAGGGTCACAAAGCATTTTTGGACCAAGGTATAACATTATGCAAAGGGAGTATACACACAAAGCTAGAGTATACAAAGACAAATACTTTTTTGGGATTACATAAACATATTTGAACAAAATCCTAGAATCATGCAAGGAGAGACACTCTAGAACTAGGATGATTAAAATTGAGATGAGCCAAAGTAAAGATGAAAAAAACTATGATGAAAAAATATAGGATGAACAAGGTCAAGATGAACAAATCAAGAGTATTTACATGAGTTACATCCATGGAGAGAAACAAAATCCTAAAATCCTACAAGCAAAGATGCTCTAGAACCAGAATGAACAAAATCAAGATGAACCAAAGCCAGGACAAAAAAAATCTAAAGTTGAATGATGTGAAAGTATTGAATGAACCAAGGAATCCATAAAGTTGAAATATTCTAGGGTGATATCATCAAAACATTTTAATGCCCAATTTTTTCCAAGAATCTCTACAAGCAAAGTGACAAACAAATTCAAATTCAAACAATGGGTGAAATCTAAAACCACCACCTCAATGACAAAGGTTTTCTCTGCCAATCTAGTGTTATAATAGGCCTATAATTAATTGTAAATATTCTATTGTAATATTAAAATATAGCCTACAAATAAGTTATGACACCTCTAACTAAGGGGTCGACTCTGTAGTATTTATCTAGATGCTTGCTACATGATATTATTATCAATTAATGAGAAGTGATAGTTGTTTGACCTCCATTACTATATAATTACATGTTTTTATGAATGTTTCTTTAATTTAAGTCATTTATGTTACATATTCATTATTAGTATATTCTTTGAAATCAAATTATACTATTTGTATCATTGTTGGATTGTTATTCATTTAAGTCTTTGGAATGATTAAAGTATGTAATTGAAATTGAATAAATTTGTTATTGCATCTAACAATGGTTGGTCTATTAAGTATCATCTAAATTTATTATGTTAGCTCATTATATGGTAATATCCAATGTTATTACACTATATCTCATCAACACTTTGTTCATTTCCTTGCATCCTTACTTTATTTTAACCCTTTTATCTCTTTCCTTTTAATGTAAAATCCTGTTATTAGTTTATAAACATTCCAATGAGTTGGCCTCCTTTGAAGGTTGAATTGAGAGAAATCTCATTCATCCAAAAATATTGGTTGAAGTCTAGGGTGCATTTAAAATCCATATATTAGGTAGATTTTATGCCAACAATTTCTTTCTAGCATGCCTAGTGGGATAGATTATATTTTTTGTCTTACCTACCTAGATAGTTCAAGATTACAATTAATAGTATTGAACTCACAATAAAAGAGTGTATATTCACTTAATGACAAAACTAATAATTTAATCTAATATAAGCTAAAATAGCACACTATAAATTATCACCACAAGAAAGTACTCATGGACAAACAATCCTATCTAGATTGGGATAACACCGATCATATCAATATCCTAATCCTTATGAAGTCCCAAATATCACTTTCAAATCTCTTCCCTTGTTCAATGGTAAAAAAAAATAGCCCATGAGCATTATAAAGACATAACTGCTTTATAAACTATATACAATATTTTCTATGATGATTTAATGATTAGATTGATTGTCCAATATTTTAGAGATAAAGTATTGTTATGAAACTAGTCATTAGAAGATAGGAGTATCAACACTTGGGCCAAAATAACCAAATATCTCATCACATAATTTGATGATCTTACAGACACATTTTTTTGCTAACTCATTTCTCCTCCATTCAAAGAGATTCCCATGAAAGCATTACCAACATTAATACCCATTTCAAAATGTTGTTGAAAAGAATCCATCAAGGAGTTTAATTCTCCCATGCCCAAGCATATATTTATTACATACATGCCTTCAGTTCTAACTTAATCCTCTTTATCCAATAGTCCAAAGAAAAAATATTCCCATAGATCTTTCAAAAGGCCATAATAGTAAAATATATGCTCATCATAGCATAAAAAGTCCCTCCTAAAAATACCATATTTCTAGTCATCCAATGTTACCTACAAGTTTGATTTTCAAGAATTTCTTGTATACCATATTATGAGGGTTTAGAATCATATCCATATTACCCATCCATAAGAGAGTACACCCCATTGTACAAATAACTCATCCTAAAATAGGGTGAAGATTAAAAGCATTGACTCAAAAATTGATTAAAGAACGTAAGTAGATGGAAGAGAGATGCTCATAGATAGAGACTAAATCCTTGAACAAATGTACTACAAAATATCAAATAGTATGCTGTTATGATGGTCCAACATACCCAATATTATAGATATTGGATCTATGTAATGTTTTGTTGCCTAACAAAGCTTATGTAAGTCAAAGTTGTCAACATCATGTTTATCCAAAGAAAAAAGCTCCAACAATGGAAGACATAACTTCTATAGCAAATGAGAGATAATTATTTTAAAAAAATCAACTTCTATTTGTTACCAAAAAGATATGGAAAAAATTCTCAAGCATGCCCTAAATTCAAACACCCAAAGTGAAGGAGAAGGTTTGTAGTCATGTGTTTAGACTCGACCTTGAGACATAACTAAATCTATGAAGGATTTATGTTTACAAAAAATTATATTTACTAGCTATTACTAAAACACAAAGGGTATATACAACAAAACAATAGAAAAGCTTATTCAAAATGCTAACTCCAAAACCTAAGCTAGCCTCAAGGTCTAAATCATCAAGATATGTGAAGGATGATCTTACAAGAAATATCAGCAACCTAAGAAGATATTTTCTAGTGTTTTAAAGGTTGTATTTAGTTATATTAACCCTAAAATAATTGGTAAAAGGTGATATATGGGAGGTCATCAACCTATCTACTTTTATTTTTCTCTTTTCGTGGAAGGGAACATACTATATAATTGTGTGCTGGATACAAATGATGATGTTATAGTTATGCCCCAAGAAATTCGCAAGAGCATAGGCCTAGTCCATAATAAAAAGGAACTAAAATTACTTTAGTTTAATGGGATACCCATGAATGCAATTGGATTTATAAAAAAGCTCCCAATAATGATACATGAATACCCAAACCTTATGACATTACAAGATTAGTAATTTCTAACATACCACCTATATTTTGTATGTGTTTGTCTTTAAAATTTCTAGAGCAATTTTGAGGACACCTAGCCACAAGTCGTGGTCACATTTCCTTGCACAAAGAAGTTGATGTAGATATTCAACCAAAACCCCAAACCTTACTATGTTGAACGATATGAGGAACTAAATGCAGATTTTAGAAGAAGAGATGTTGAAAATACATGAACAAAAATTATTTATTGGCCAAAAGAAGAGTAAAACTTGACGTGTCAAACATTTTGGCAAGGTAACCATAACCCTAAGAAAAAATATTTATAAAAGTAATCAGGCCTAGTAATTGGTTTTGAACTTTTCTGATGCTAGAAAAGTCATGAGCTACAATTATTTCAGTCCAAGAATTAAATGAAGTTCATTGAAAGCTAGTATTTAACAAGAGAATAAAATCAAATAAATTTATAATTGATGGTATACATATTTTTGGAGACTCTGTAGACAACACTTAGTGGTCCAATGCTCATAGAAACAAGATTCATTAATTTTACCTCATTTAGAGCAATAATATATGACCACCATTGATTTTCAAAGCCAAACGATACTTGGAAAAAATACTCATTAGAGCCTAAACAATATCCAAAAATAGATGATAGCAATTATGAGTTACAAAGAATATACCAAGAAGAGAAACTCAAATTTGGTATTGTATGGTGAGGTTATTATATATTCTAAGGATAAAGTAAAATATTCACTAATGGTAGGCATGGATGAATGTGCCCCAATTTTGTGTAAGAAAGCTAACAAGTAAATAAAGGCTAAATGTAAATTTGAAAAAATAAGGAAGATAGTCAAATTACACACAAAATAAGATATGATAAAGTAGAATTTTTGACTACAGTAACAAATTAAATAAGGAAAAGTAATAGTTGTGCTTAAAATTCATATTCTTGGAAATAAGTATAAGGTGATCATAAAAGAGGAGAGTTGACTTGATAGATCAAGCATTGCCTTTGCTACACTAAGGGGTTTATATAGAACCCTTCAAATTGTATTTTCCTGTTCAAAGCAATTAATTATTTATAAGGTTATAGGGGGAGATAAGTAGAAAAGCCCTCAAGAGGGTTATCAAAGTAAAGAAAGCTACTTACAAGACAACCTTTAGAATTTGTCTAATCAAATCCAAAGATTGTTCATAGTTAAACATTAAAAAACATACCCTAAAAAATGTGTAACTATGATCATTCTTCTAATTTGATTAGGTTGGGCTTCCTTTGAGGTACTCAGAGAGAAGTTGTAATAATTTAGTCAGGGATGAAATTTGAAGTATAACCAAGGTAGAAGTATTTTTTTTCCTCAGGTATAATTCCTTCCACACTATTCCCTTGCAATACCTACCCCCTAACTATCATATAATTCCCTCACACATCTTCCTCCATACCATTAATTACCTCACACACTTTACATCTACTATTTATTTAATCACCCTTTCCATGACTTCATATCCAACTAGACAATACATTAATATCTAATAAATGGTATAAAAGTACTCAAACGCCATGGCATGGCATGTGCCAAGTTAGGGAAAAATGCATAAAATGTGCCACATGATATTTTTTTCTCTTAAATATGAAGTAATGACACATAGTAACTGAGTCAAATAAGCTTAGCTAGTAGAAGATATTAAATAACGCATGTGGACAAAACTTCTACACAAGTCCTAGATTTTTTAGAATGAGGTTAGGTCAGAGAAATACATCATGCATTTTTTACAAAAAATTAGTTGGTACAACTATTTTACCAAGTTCTATATAAGACTATGAACGACCAAATAATCCAAAAAACAATGCCCACCAATGCCACCATACATATACTAAATCCTAAAGTATTACACTAATGTTGGTGACAAAGAGGAGGAATTCTTGTGTTATTTTGTGAAGAAAAGAAGAATGCACAATGACAAAAGACTCTAACATATGAGTTATTGGAATACTTGCCTAAGGCATCTTACCTAGATCTAAAAAAAAATTTAACTATGGTAGAATATGCTCATGGAGGTATCATTTTCTAGGGGAGACACCTATAATTAGATGTTCTCATTATCTATCCATTCTTCTTTCCTTCCTATATTTCCCTTTGTTCCACTTTTCTATATCTTGTTCTCTTGTATATTTCTCCATCCAACCTAGCCACATTTTTTTTATCATCCCTACCTTTCTATATTATTATAGTAATTACCATGTGCATTAGGACCATTTCCATTCCAATTTTTTTTCTAGATCCTTCCATTTTTCACAAATTTATAACTTAAGAATAAGGTCATTTAGGTTTTTATTTTTTTACAATAAAAAAACCTTAGGAGATGCCAAAAATGTAGGTCAACATTTTTCCACACTATTTATTCATCAAATCCTACCTTCAATATGCTAGGTAGCACATTTAAAGCCATTAAACAACTTGAATCTTGGATAAGACAGGGCTAAAAACCATCTTCATATCAAGGTCTATCATTGTGCAAAAGGAGAAGATGCACAAAGTGAGAGTGTTTGAAATTGAAGTGCACAAAGTTGGGTGCTTTTTGGTGGTGATATCAATATATTAAAATAAATGCCTAGAATCATACAAGCAAAGATGCTCAAAAATTAATATGAACAAAATTGGAATGAACCAAAACTAGGATGAACAAAAAATATGAAAAAAACTGAGATGAACAAGGCTAGGATGAATAAAGCTAAACCATTTAGATGAGTGACGTTAGTAGAGAGAAATAAAAGCCCTCAATCATTCAAGAAAAGATACTCCATAACTAACATGAATAAAACTAGGATTAAATAAAGCTAGGATGAACAAAGCTTGAGTTGAATGATGTCAAAGCATTTAATAAACCAAGGAATACACAAAGCTAGAGCACATCCAAGGGTGACATCATCAAAACATTTTTAAGACCTAGTTTTGTTCCAAGAAGCTTTGCAACCAAAGTGACAAACCTGGCCTTAAAAAAACACTCATAAAATATCTATTTTAGAGTGACAACCTCCCCAATTCCTTCTAGCTAGCTGATAAAACACCATCAAGGCATAAACGTAATGTTTTTTACAAATAAATTGTAGTGGTTTGTGCACTTGTAGAAGGTGGTTGTAGATCGAGAAAACATTTTGTAAAAAGAATAAAATTTAAAAAATAGGTGAAATATACTATGTTATTTTCGTAATAGGCTCATAACTAATTGTAAATATTCTACTATAATATTCAAAATATAGCCTATAAATAAGTTGACACCTTTAGTTAAGGGGGATCAGCTCTGTAGTATTTTATTTGATGCTTGTTGTGTAATATTATTGACAATTAATGAGAAGTGATGGCTATTTGGCTTCCATCGTTGTGTAATTACATGTTTTTATAAATGTATCTTTACTTTAAATCATTTTGGTTATACTTTCATTATTAGTTTATTTTATTAAATTTTCTATTTAGATCCCTATTGTATTGCTATTCATTTAAGTCTTTAGAATGATTAAAGTATGTATTTGAAATTGAATAGATTTGTTATTGCATCCAAAAATGGCTAGTCTATTAAGCATCATATAAATAGCTCATCCTGAGTTAGTACACCCACTACGCTTTCTATAGAATAATTAGTACAAATCATTAATCTTCTTGAAGGGTCAAGTATTTTGAGGATTGAGGTAGTTGTCAAGTTTTCCTTAAAGTATTGAAGGTCTCATCACACTTTTTCATTTGAATACCTTCCCTTTCCTTTGTAGATTTGTAATAGGATGAATAATTTTTGAAAATTTTCTTACAAATACCTTTAATATTCTGCCATTACCATAAAACTATGTACTTCAGTTATGTTGGTGGGTGCAAACCAGTTGATGATAGTCTCAATTTTCTTAGGACTTACAACAATACCATCTACATAAATAACATGCCTTAAATATTACACTTGTGAAGTATAGAATTCACACTTTGATAATGTTCCATAAAGTTGATTCCTTTTAATGACATCAAGCACATTTCTCATGTGTTGATCATGCTCCTCTTTAGACCGTGAATAAATCAATATATCATCTAAAAATAGAAGCACAAAGTGGTCTAGATATTCTTGGAAGATATTATCCATCATGTTCATAAAGATTGCTGGGACATTTGTCAATCCAAAAAGTAAGACTGAATTTTTAGTGCTCATATATTGTCCTAAAAGTAGTTTTATAAGCATCATATTCATGAAGTCTTAACTACTGATATCCCGATCTAAGTTAAATTTTTGAGAAGATGGTGGCCCCCCTTAGTTGGTCAAATAGATCATCAATTAATGGTAAGGAATATTTTTTTTTATGGTGACTATGTTGAGAATTCAATAACCGATACATAACCTTAAGGAGTCATATTTCTTTTTCATATATAGAATAGGGGCACCCCATGGAGATACACTAGGTTTAATTAATCCCTTCTAAAATAAACATTGAAGTTGTGTTTTAAAATCTTGTAACTAAATTTGGAGTCATATGATATGGATATATGGCAATGGGCTCAACCTTGGGTAAAAGTTTTAAGAAGAAATAAAATTCTCGTTGAGATAGAAGACCCGACAAGTCTTAAGGGAATACATTCCTAAATTTGTTTAGTATAGGATATTTCTGAAAAATATCTGAATTTGCTTTAGTTTCTTCCTTTTTATTCATTTTGACCACATATACTACTCCACCCCTTTTTATTTCCTTATTTAGTTGTAAGATAGAAAGCATATGTGGTTGGAAAGAGTTGTGGTCATAATGGATTTTGATCCATTGGTTAGATACATTAGTGAATTCTAACCATCTTTTTTCAATGTTAATGAAGTTTTTATGGGCTCTTAGCCAATCCATACCTAGTATAACATAAAAGGCATGTAAGAGGGCCATATATAAGTGCCAATTGGTATTACCATTTGTAGAAAAGGAATTTTAACCCATGTAAAAATTCCCTAGTCCCTATAATGCATGTATGTTCATCTTTTACTAGCCCACTTTTTTTATTGCACTGCCAAAAATTGTAATTTGTAGTTCTCTCTATTTTTAGTGAATTTATGCCTAGAAAAATCCACCTACGAATCCACTAAAAAGTGGTAAATGGTTCATAATTGGATATTGTTGTGATTCAGTCTAAATTTAGTCGAATCCCACACCATTCGTGAATCCATGCCTAGGAATACCACCCATAATTTTTCTTAGAATAGAAAATTGCTTAATTTGCCTAACAGATTGAAACTACAGCTCAAATTGCACAACTCTTAATTGTCCTAAAGGATTTAAAAAAAACATTCCACCTCTCAATTGAGGTTGATGGTAATTTTACATTATGGAAAGTATATTTCTTATACGTTAAATATTGATCTTAGAGCTCAAATTTTCTTTGTAATCATCGTTGCTTCAACCATTAGTAGTCAAATCAATATGATCCCCATTGTGAGCACATTATTTTGCAATTATGTTTGAATATATATTATTTTTACATTTACATTTTGAATGTAGTATCTTTTTCATGAATCCATACCATTTACCATGGATTCATGCCATGGATTCACATTTCAACCATAAATTTCGCTTTCCAATCATGGATCCACACTGTTACAATCTTGGGGGTAATTTCTTACTTCTAGGTCCATCATCGCATCATTACACATAATATATTGATAATTTTGCACTTCATAGCATTCTTATTTATGCATAGTTTAGTTGTTTTATTTTTATTTACAACTATTTATAAGTAGGTTCATAATTTCCATATTTATCCATGATTTGTTAAAGAGACCAAGGGAATTTGACTGCCACACTACTAATATTCATTACATAGTGGCTTAAGTAAATACCCTAACATTAACTATAATTTTTAGTGTGTCCTTCTGATTTAATATAGGTTTCTCATGAATACATACCACCTACCATGGATTCATGCAATATATTTGCTTCCAAATGTGGAATTACTTCCAGCTATAGATTCCTTCTTCTTAGCCATCCAGTCTAGGTAGGTGCTCAATTAGACCTATTTTAATTATATTTTTCTATTTTCTCTTTGTTATATGTGTGTCTATTCTTAGATCATATTTAAAACATAACAGTATATATATATATATATTAATTTGAAATGCATTTAGTTTAGGAGAATTTTTCTTGTTATGTGTTGTTTTCGAGGAAACAAAATTACATAAATTTTAGTCTATAGTTATATTCAACCAAAAATAGGTGTTTTATAATTATAATAGAATGCATTCAAATATTTCGCATTGCCATAGGCTTAGAATTAGTATTAAAATACTTCTTGGTGAACCCCCTAATCTATAAACCATCACCAATGGAGGTACATCACTAGGTACCCCTCACATTGAGGTGTGGGCTTGTATCTTCCCATTTACCTTCTAGACATGGATTCATTAGCCTAAGATAAAAGGTGTGAAATTTTTAGCTCACATTCTTTGGCAAACTCGACGTGAACTTTCATATTAAGGGTTCAAAATAATATATCACACTTCTCTTCTTTTCACTTTATTCCCTTTTGGGTTTTCCTTTGGTGGCCCATAATAACATTGTTATAGTTCCATCCCACTCGTGGAACTAGGTGGTGTATAGCTTTGGTGTGGGTTTAAGGTCAAACCCTCCAAATTGCAAAGTTGGGTATTAAGTAATGTACACCTTTTACTCTTGGGACAACTACAGGTGACTAATATTAAAGCACTTTGGAGTAACTTGAAGAGAGGATTTTTGTTAGAAGGGACGTGCTTATTTTCACCACCTATATTTCTTTTCAACTAAGTCAACATCACATTAACTAAAAACTAGTTTATGAAGTGAAGAAAATCTTTTGTGTGGTATTTTATTTGAGTGATTTTTGTTCATTATTTCCAAAACATGATTCCATACAAATCAGTTTATGGTACCTCCTCTACCAACAATGTTAGGGGAAATTCACAAAATACATGGATTGGTAATGGTCAACCCTATCAATAATTTCATCCATATTCAACATCATATTTATCACAACCTTCTCATATTTCATCCTTTTCCACTCAAATAATTCCTCCACAACTTTCCATTTCATATGCTTCTCCATCATTATCGTAATATCAATCATTTCCTCATACTTATTTCAACACAACACATCCATATCAACAAGACACTCCTTTTTTCAATCCTACCATGCACCCACATTATACTTCATAGTACACTCACTAACATTCCACCCACAATTTTGAAAAAATAGGTAATCAGTCGATAAATCTTGCTATTGCTAATATATTGAGAAAAATATTCAAGGTTCCTCAAAAACCTTCACCACATAAGTTTACAAATATCAAAAAACCATTGACCATAAAACTCAAATATTTTCTAGATATAAACATGATTGAGTTGCCACCCATAAGGCAACCTGATACCACAATAGATTGGTATGAGCCTGAGCAACATTGTGAATACCATAGAGTGGATGGACACATGACACAAACATGTAAGAAGTTGAGATATGTGGTTCAAGACTTGATTTATGTGGGTATTTTAATTATGAAGGATTTGCAACTCACTATCGGTTACAATTATCTAACAAATAATCAACTTTATACACATCAAGTACCCACAATCAATCAAGACATGGGGATCTACTAAAATTCCTTATCCAATCATCAACAATAGGAAACCAATCAAGTGTCATTTATTAATATGTCTCATTGCAATGATATTATTTATATCATAGTAGAGACTACAAGAAAGCAATCTCAAGCTAAAAAAACTTAATTTAACATGTAGGAGAAAATATCTTCATCCAACCAACCTTCAAGAATTCCTTTAGTTTTGAAAAATAATTATAAAAGGAACACAAGCATAGAAAGCCCATATTTTATGTTGAAACCTCAACCTAAAGTTCACCTAAACACTCAACAATAGTTATCTAATTATCCAACCAAGATACCACTTTTAGAACTTTTTCTAACTTCTCCTACTCATATGGAAGCTTTGTGGAATATTCTAAGACAACAATTTGTTCCCCAAGATATTCTCCCTAGAGATATTTCTAGTGTTGTAAGTTCTTTTGGGATTGATCATATTTCATTTTATAATGATGAGATTTATTCCTCAAAATTGCAAGAATATTTACCCCTTTACATCATGAGATTTATTGGAGAAACATTTATCAAACATGTCTTGATAGATAATGGTTCTTCACTTAATCTATGCACTTATAATTTATTTTAATAACTGGGATTAAATAAGAAAGATCTCATAAAACCTTATATCATCATAAAATATTTTAATGATGAGTCCCAAGAAACTTGGGGTGCTATAATCCTTCTCCTTGAGATAGGACTTGAGGTATTAGATAACTTATTTTATGTGGTGTCTTGCCCTGCAACTTATAATCTACTACTTGGACTTCCTTGGATTCATGAGAAAAATGTTTTTCCTTCCACTCTTCATCAATGCTTGAAGTTTAAATTTAATGAAATTGTCACCATTCATGGTGACCCACAAGTATTCGAGAATTGTGCAATGGAGGAGCCACCTAATTATCCATCATGTCTGACCCTATCATCAATATCACCCATTATCCATCATATGATTATCCTTCTTCACCATGCAATATCCATTCAAATCCACTTAATTCATCTTCCACAATCGACTCATTATCATCCACATCTCATTATCCTATGGACCATCAAGGATCAAAGAAGACTAAATAATATGAGATACCATCCTATCCCTCATATTATATATTTTATAATATGATAAATTACACACATTTTGATGCTAAATATTCTAATTCTCAATAAGACCTTCCTTTTCTATCCTATAAAGATCTTGCAAAATTAGGGATCACCCCTCCCTATGTCAAGAAAAATGGTTTTGTTTGAGAATGTATAGATTTTCATGCAATTGCTACCAAATAAAGAGGTACGAAGAAGCTTCTTTGTGATTCTAATTATCAACAAAAACCTCCTTGGGTTTTGAAGTCACCTTAGAAAATATTATGTATAAATCACCTTGTATAGTGTATGTAGATAATATTGTACATATCACCAATTCCACCATGTAAATAAAAAAATAAAAAAATTAAATAAAACAAAAATTGTTCTTGATATTGCATTTTCATCTAGTTTGCATTTCCATATTTGCATTCACTCATGCCATTTTACATCCCTTGACCTTGTTAATTACATCTCTCCAAGGTAAGGGATGTAGTTCTTTCTTAGCTCCATTGGCTTTGTCCATACACTTTGGTGAACATCCCTATTGCATAGTATTCACTTTGTTAATATCATTCCTAGCACTCCATAGTAGATAGATTCATGGTCACCAACGAGGGGTAAAATCCATTCAACCATTGTGAGCATACATCCCAATGAATATATCTTTATTTTTCTCTAGCCATTAGGAAGCACTACACCCATAGTAGTTTCAACACATATTATCATTTTTCTTTGGCCTTTTGGAGTTTTTATTTTCATCTACATATACATTTCATCTAGACTTATACATAAGTTAGCTTGCAAAATCATTGCTTCTATACTGCATTGCATAATTGTCATCATACAAAATATAGTGTGCATTATGCATCCTATAATTTTAGTTTACATGTTGCATTTTGATTAGCCCATATACTTGTGACATATGTTCATACTTATACATCATGTCATTTCTATACAGAGGCCCTCATGCTCATGATTAATATTGATCCTTTTGAGTGATTAAGAGTCTATTTGGAACCAATCACATGATTCACATTTTAATAAAATATTGATCCTTAATATTTGTTAAAAATATCTTAGGAACCAAAGCACATTTTTTCACTAAGAAAATTTTGAGTTATGGTACTTGACCATGCCACTTTTGAACCAATCACATATCATATCTATTAATGAAATATTACATCAAGGAGGGATGACACCATGGTTGGTTTGAACTGTGAAGAAAAAAGTCTTATTGCTTGTCCAATTATGCACATAGTCCAAATCTCTCTCTCTCTCTATATATATATATATATATATATTATTTTAAAAAATAATTTTACAAAATGAAAAGAGATGGGTAGTACGGATAGGGTAGAAATTATCATAAGGACTCAATTCAAGTTGTTGAGAATACGATTCCCCAAAGATCTAAAATTTTTCACACAAAAATATAATAATAGAGTGGGTAGCGAGGATAGGGTAAAATTCTCATCAGGACTCGACTTGAGTGGTTGAGAATCCAATTGCCCAAAGCCCTAGCTCTATTTACGCATGCAAAATAATAATAATGAGCCTCCAAGTAGTAAGGATTGGGTACAATTCTCATCAAAACTTGATTATGGTCGTTTAGAATCGGATTCCCCAAAGCTTGGAGACCCCACTATTGGACTATAATCATGCGTGGTTGCATGTCTCTCCTAAAGAGACCTTTGAGCACATAATAACAGGCTAGATTCTTTGTTATCTCTATGATTGGATTAGTCTTTGCCTTACTCAATATTGGGAAATGAATTAATTTTACACACATAATGGTTCTTGAATTTGTTAGCTTTTGAGGATATGCGCAATGGAAGAGATCTAAAATAGGTCCTAAGAAGATGCAATAAATATGAAAACAAGACTGCAATATGGCTAAAATATAATTTAAATAGAAATGATGAAATTACAATGCAGTATGGAGGAAATGACCACTCCATTAATATGAGCTAAAGAGCTACATTGTGATTCATACAAGAGAACTACTATCTACTACACTACACTAGATAAGAACTTGACTTTAAAATTTCATTATATGATATACTACTATGAGGTAATTTATATAGGAAGATAGATTCCTTGGTCAACACTCTACCTAGCTATACAAGGGGACACCTTGCATATTACAACTTGCACATTTCCACTTGTGCATTTATTAAGTTTCTTGAAGTAACTATCTAACATCCCCCTAAAGTAATTGTCTACTCTAACTATGTACCTAAGGTGGTACATTTACATGACCCAAATAAGTAATATACTCTAACTCTAACACTCCCTTGTATTACATTATTTGGGTATTGAACATTTCAATCTTCAATATGGATCTTCTTCTTGAGTATGGTATTTGATTTGATCAAGTTATTTCATCAATTGACTTTTGCTCTGGAGTCCTCCTTTATCTAAACCATCTTCTTCTTCTTATTTAGCTTTTCTTTTGATTGTAGGTTCTGCATTCCTGTAGGTGGTAGTACTATTGCTAGTTCCTTGCAAATATGTTTCTCCTTATTTGTTCTTACTAAATAACACAAGCTTATACTGAGAGGGGGGTGAACAATATAAGAAAACTTTTTACTTTTTCTTACAATTCAATATTATGTTGTGTATAGATAGCAGTATCAATAGTAGTAATAAAAGCAATGCACAAAATACCATACACAATAAAGAAACCACAATTGACATGTTTCACCCACTGTGGGCTACTCCACGGAGAAAATATTTTACTAAAACTTTCTCAATAAATATCTTTGGTAATCACTCCTAATTACAATGTTTATCGATATCTGTCCAAAGGAGATGTTGATCCCCTAATCTCAAGTTTGTGGATATCTTCTAGAGGAGAACTATTTTCTCTTCTGCTCTAGCTATGTGATATTCTAGAAGACTCTATCTCTCGGTTGCACTGACTAGTGGATCTCTCTCCACTTGAAGACTCCTCACTCAGATATATATTCAACTGTGCTGGCTGCTAGATCTCTATCCACTGAGACTCTATCCTCTGTACTCTACCACCTCCAAATATCTATCAATAGGCCCACTAAGAACCTACTCAATAGGCTCACATAGAAACTGCTTTAAAAACTCACACATAAATTTTCCAATTCTAAATAACAAGCTGACATAGAACTTGTCCAATGCTGAATAACAAGCTCACACAGAACCTGTCCAATACTAAATAACAAGCTCACATAGAACCTATCCAAATTTGCTCCAACAAGATCACTAAGAACTTATCCAAATCTGCTCTAGCAAGCTCACCAAGAACTTGCCCAAAATCTGCTTCAACAAGCTCACCAAGAACTTGTCCAAATATGCTCTAGCAAGCTCACCAAGAACTTGCCCAAAATCTGTCCAACAAGCTCACCAAGAACTTGTTCAAATCTGTCCCAAAACTTTCCACAAAGCTATCCTCAAAACTGTCCACAAAGCTGTCCCAAAACTATCCACAAAGCTATCCTCAAAACTGTCCACAAAGTTGTCCCAAAATTGTCCACAAAGGTCTTATCAAAGGCTCAATCAATCATGCACAAGTAGCACTCAAATATCATCCAAAAATCTATCAAGGAAAAGCTTCAAATATGAACTCAATAATGAATGGAAATGTACTCTTCAATTAATTAAAACAATGATCCACAATGATCTCAACTCAAATCAACTTCATAGAAGCATAAAGAGAATTGTTAGAGACTCAATATGTTCTAAACTCAATCACCACAAGGGAAAAATCTCTCTCACACAACCCTAGTCCAAGTATGTATCAACCAACTCAAATATTTCCAACAATGTTCAACCACAAATATCACATAACAATGATACTCATATTCTTTTCTAATTCATGTTCTTTTACAATCATTGGGCTTCAACAACAATGCTTATAAAACAAGGTTTAAACACAACTCTCAATTCAGAAAACCTTGAAGCATTCAACAAACCACTTTTGAAAAGGAAACAATAAACAATCCTTTTTCCTCCAATAATATTTCAGAAATAAACCACCATAAAAAATCAATAGGATAATGTACCCATACCTTTTATGAAGATGAAGAAATCCCTTTGGAAATCTGCCACACTCAACACACTTTGAAACAAAACAACCTTCACTTTGAAACCCTTTATAAAAAAAAAAATATCTCTCTACATACACCTTATTTATCCTTCTAAATTATTTATTCAAATAGTCCTCGAAATAAGCTTTCCAACGATATATAATATGATATACATTTATAAAAGGAAAATACCAGAAATATCTTCTTTTCTAAAAGTGCTTTTAAACTTGCCTTGCAATAAAAAATCAAATCAACCCTCATCACCTTATTCCTCCAACATTAGGCAATAATAAAAAATTTACTTGCCTCTTAGAAGAAATTGAACCCTTGTCTCTGCCCGAAGAATCCTCAATCGTGGCTCCAAATACCATGCAAGCTATGTGATCGCATAGGATGAAAAGCACATAATGCGCTTTTGTCCTTCTTCCCTTGCTCACATCAACAAAAACCTGGGCCAATTCTCTTGCTAGAAACTCTAACCCGTGGGAATCGAACCTCATATAATTTGCAAGCAAAAACCTTTTCACTCCCCTCACTAGTCGTTGGACCATGCTGCCACATGAAGATTTCAACGCTTTTTGTCTTATCTCCTCTGCATTTGATTCCAAGGCTTTTGAAATAAAAGCCTTTGCATTTATATGCAACTTCCCTTTAATTTTGCAAACGTCGATGGCACTTTTAAATTAATTTCTTTTTGATGATGACGTCGGTGCTGAGGTAATTTTAATTTTAAATATTAAAATTTAAACCAAATATTCAAAATTGAATATCTCCATCTTCGGGGCACCTTTTTTGATGAAAAAAAAAGCCAACCTAGGTTTTGAGAAAAACCCATTTCAAATATTCCATCCATGATTTTAAATAACAAATTTCATTTTACCTGCCTTGGTTTTCACAAAAACCCTGTATATATCCATGCTCTCCAAAATATGAATGCTTTGGTCATCAAAACTCAATTTTACCTTATGACATTAATGTGTCATAAATGACAACATAAAACAACTCAAATTGCCAAAAATATCCCCCTTTGTCATTGATGGCAACACCTCTAAAGTAAAAACCACAATCACTGCAAAAACCATCTTTGAGAATCAAAGATGCTTCCCCTAGCTCAATAATTTCTTTGGAAACTGCTCGCCCTAACTCAATGCTCTCTTTGTAGGCTGCTCTCCCTAAATCAAATATCTATTTGGAGGCTACTCCCCTAACTCAAATCTCTCCCTCTTTGACATCAATGGCAAAAGGGACACCTATGGGGCTAAAATATGTGACTATTAAGTTTAGCCCCCTCACCCCCTTCTCTTTTGAGGTGATTAATTTTGGGGTGGGAGTACTTTTACTTCCATATCATTTTGTTTATTTCCTCTATAAATTTCCTTCCATGTTTTTCTGATATCCTTCTCTTGATGAATTACTTGATATTCTTGTTTAGAACCTATTTGACCTTCTTGCTTTGAACCTGTTTGACTTCCTTGCCTTGAACCTGTTTGGAATTGAGTCCTACAGCATATTGCAATATGCCCAAAATTATTGAAATTAAAACACTTGATATTTTAGCCTTTGGATGGTGCGCATGTCCTGAATTCTTTCTTGAAGTAATTTCCAAGTCCATTTCTTTCCTGAACCCTGTATTGTGAAGCTCTATTTTCATGACCATTATTACCATGACTTCTGAACCGTGTAGCTCTAAAACCAAAACCATGTTGCTCATTTTCTTTGCACTAAAAAGCTTTATGACCAATCTTGTTACATGAGAAGAAATGTCCCTGAAAATCATACCTTCTTCATTTAAAGTTTCTTCTAGCAAAATCAAACTTCTTTGATCTATAGACCCTGCAATGTATAGCCCTGTGTCAAAATCCATTACAAGAAAAGCAATTTCCTTGAAAAGCCCTTTTTTCATGCCTTGGTTCCTCATAATTTTCTTGACCATTATCCCTATGATCATATTCAACTTGTTCATTGCATCCTTAAACATTCTTTATAGCATCTAAATCTTCTTCCTTAATTTCTTCCTTGCTTTTATATTCAAGAGTTTCTTTTCCTTTTGAACTTGATTCACCTATCTCAAAACAAGATCCAAACTAAATGTTTGGAGCCATATGAACTTTGGAACTTTCCTCACAAATATTTGGTGCTTCTTTGCTTTCATATTTTAGAACTTCCTTTCCTTTTGAGTGTGATTCCCCAAACCTGAAATATGGGACCTTTGGTGCTTTGGAATCTTCCTCTTCTTTCTCTTCATTTATGTCAAGCAGCAACTTGGAATCCATCTATATAGCCTCTGAAAATACATGTTTCCTTTTTAGTACAAATATCTTGACCTTTTGAGTCATGTGATGGATCAAAATTCTCATGTAAAGAACATCTCAATTCTTTTAGATTCTCCTTAACCTCTTGTAGTTTCTCATGGATAACATTGAAGTCTTCCTTTAGATCAACTGAGACATTATCCTCTTGTTTAACTTCTTCTATTTGGAGTGAATGTTCTTCTTCTACTTCTCTTATTCCATAGAAAAAACCTTCTTCATATTCACTATCACTAATATCATTATAATATTCTATAGCAAACAAACTCTCACGATTTCTTTGACCATGCTTGTTTCCTTGATGTGTCATCTCATCTTCACTATCACTAAAACCATTGCAATATATTGATTTGTGATCTCTTTGACCACATACAAAACATTGTTCTCTTTCACCTTCTATTTCTAGGAATATATGTTATTCCTTTTCATCATGCTTCTACAATGTAGGAATATTTCTTTGCCTTACAAAATTTTTTCTTCTTCTCATACTTGTTTTTCTTGAATCTGTCATCTTTGTCATGCTTATGATTTCCATATTTTTTTATTCTTTGACCCTATTTTTCATCATCATTGTTTTCTTCATGTGGACACTTGTATGCATAGTGACCAAGATCACCACACTTGTAACATCTAACTTTCCTTATATCCCTGAAATTCCTTGAGTCCTTATTACTTTTGATGAAGTTAGTTTCCTCATCATTTTCTATAGCTCTATCTATTTCTGAAACTTTCCCTTTTTATTTATCTGAAGCCTTGAATGCAATCTCTTTTATTGGAGCCTGATGATTACTTACCCTCATATCATAAGCTGTGAGAGTACGTTGTAATTCTTCCATTGTTAGCTTGTTGATATCCATTGTCTCTTCTATTGTTAAAAACTTAGAATCATATTTCATGGGAAGTGATCTCAAAACATTTTGATTAACTTCTAATTCTTTCATATCAAAACCTAGGCCTCTCATGGTGTTAGTAATATCATCAACTCGAAGTAAAAACTTTGCAATATCTTCAGAATCTTCCATTTTCAATTCCTCAAATATTTTTCTATGAGTTCGTAGTTTTCCCAACTTTACCTTGGATTGTCCTTCATAATTATTCCGCAACTTGGTCCACATATCATTAGCTAAAGTACATACCATGACCTTTGTAAAATTTATCTCATGAAGCCCACTCAAGATAAAATTCATTACTCTTGCATTTATCTCAACCAATTTCATAGTAGTCTTATCTTCCTCAGGATCACCTTCAACCCTATACTCTTTTTCAACAATATGCCATACCTCATATCCTTTTGATATCAAGTAGTTCTTCATTCTCATGCTCTAGAAAGCATAATTGTTACCATCAAACAATTGAGACTTATTTGAAGATAATCCATTCTGTGAAGCCATCTATGTTCTTGTAGAATCTGCCCTCAAGTTGTTAGCCTTTTCGAAGGAACCCACTCCAATACCAATTGAAGAACACAAGCTTATACTGAGAGGGGGGTAAACAGTATAAGACCACTTTTTAATTTTTCTTCCAATTTAATATTATGTTGTGTATAGATAGCAATATCAATAGCAGTAATCAAAGCAATGCATAAAATACCATATACAATAGAGACACCACAATTTACGTGGTTCATCCAATGTGGGCTACTCCAAAAAGAAAATATTTTACTAAAACTTTCTTAATCAATCTCTTTGGAAATCACTCCCAATTACAATGTTTATGGATCTTTGTCCAAAGGCGATGTTGATCCCCTAATCTCAAGTTCATGGATCTCTTCCACAGGAGAACTCTTTCTCTTTCTACTCTAATTATGTGATCTTCTAGAAGACTCTGTCTCTCTACTACACTATCTGGTGGACCTCTTTCCACTTGAAGACTCCTCACTCAGATATATCTTCAACTATGTTGGATACTAGATCTCTATCCACTGATACTCTGTCCTTTGTACTCTATCAGCTTCAAAGCTCTAGCAATAGGATCACTAAGAACCTGCTCAATAGGATCACACAAAACCTGCTTAACAAGATCACACAGAACTTGTCCAATGCTGAATAACAAGCTCACATAGAACTTGTCCAATGTTGAATAACAAGCTCACACAGAACCTGTACAATATTGAATAACAAGTTCACATAGAACCTGTCCAAATCTACTCCAACAAGCTCACTAATAACTTGTCCAAATTTGCTCTAGCAAGCTCACCAAGAACTTGCCCAAAATCTGCTTCAACAAGATCATCAAGAACTTGTCTAAATATGTCCCAAAATTGTCCACAAAACTATCCTCAAAACTATCCACAAAGCTGTCCCAAAACTATCCACAAAGCTATCCTTAAAACCGTCCACAAAGTTGTCCCAAAATTGTCCACAAAGAAGTTCTCAAAGGCTCAATTAATCATGCACAAGTAGCACTCAAATCTCATCCACAAATATATCAAGCCAAAGCTTCAAAGATGAACTTAATAATGAATGGCAATGTACTCTTCAATGAATGACAACAATGATCTCAACTCAACTAAACTCAAATCAACTTCATATAAGCATAAAGAGAATTGTTAGAGACTCAATATGTTATAATCTCACTCTCAAACCAAATCAATCTCAAATCAACTCAGTTCAACTCAACTTCATAAAAGCATAAAGAGAATTGTTAGAGACTCAATATGTTCTAATATCACTTTCAACCCAAATCAATGTCAACTCAACTCAAGTCTTATAGAACCATAAAGATAATTGTTAGAGACTCAATATGTTCTAAACTCAATCACCACAAGGGACAACTCTCTCTCACACAACCCTAGTCCAAGTACGTATCAACCAACTCAAATGTTTCCAATAATGCTCAACCACAAATATCAAATAAAAATGATACTCATGTTATTTTCTAACTCATGTTATTTTAAAACCATTGGGCTTCAACAACTATGCTTATAAAACAAGGTTTAAACACAACTCTCAATTAAGAAAACCTTGAAGAATTCAATCAACCATTTTTGAAAAGGAAACCAAAACAATCCTTTTCCCTCCAATGATATTTCAGAAATCAGCCACCATAAACAATCAATAGGATAATGTGCCCATACATTTTATGAAGATGAAGAAACCCCTTTGGAAATCTTCCACACTCAACACACTCTGGAACAAAACAACCTTCACTTTGAAACCATTTACAAAAGAAGAAATATCTCTCTACATACACCTTATTTCTCCTTCTAAATGAGTTAGTCAAATAGCCCTCGAAATGATATTTCCAATGATATATAATATGCTATACATTTATAAAAGGAAAATACCAGAAATATCTTCTTTTATAAAAGTTCTTTTAAACTTGCCTTCCAATAAAAAATCAAATCAAACCTCATCACCTTATTCCTCCAACATTAGGCAATAATAAAAAAATTATTAATAAAAATATAACTTACCTCTTAGAGGGAATGGAACCCTCGTCTCTGCCCAAACAATCCTCAATCGTGGTGCCAAACACCATGCGAGCTATGTGCTTGCATAGGACGAAGAGCACAAAATGTGCTTTTGTCCTTCTCCTCTTGCTCATGTCAAAAAAAATGTGAGCCAATTATCTTGCTCGAAATTCTAACCCATGGGAATCGAACCTTGTGTCTTTCAAAAGAAAAAACCTTTGCACTCCCCTCGCTCTTCGTTGGACCACGCTGCCACATGAATATTTCGGTGCTTTTCGTCTTATCTCCTCTGCATTTGATTCCAAGGCTTTTGAAATAAAAGCCTTTGCATTTATATGACTTGCCTTTAATTTTGCAAATGTCGTCAACACTTTTAAATTAATTTATTTTTGATGATGATGTCGGTGCTGAGGTAATTTTAATTTTAAAAATTAAAATTAAATTTTAAAAATTAAAATTAAATTTTAAATATTAAAATTTAAACCAAATATTCAAAATTGAATATCTCCATATCCAGGGCACCTTTTTCGACGAAACAAAAAGCCAACCTGGGTTTTAAGAAAAACCCATTTCAAATATTCCATTCATGGTTTTAAATAAAACATTTATTATACCTACCTTGGTTTTCACAAAAACCCTGTATATATCCATGCTCTCCGTAATATGAATGCTTTGGTCATCAAAACTCAATGTTACCTTGTGACATTAATGTGACATCAATGACAACATAAAACAACTTAAATTGCCAACACTTACTTTGTATGAAAACTTCTTTCAAGACATCAATATGAGATCTTGGATTAGTGGATCTTGAGGTATAAATAATGCATGAGGATTGAAATATCCATTTTAAGTATGATTCGCCTACTTCAAATTTCCTTTTATGAGCTTTTTTGGAACTTTGTGGTTTTGCATTCTCATTCTTGTAGCATTTGTATGTAAGTAATGCCATATACAAAATGCTTACAAAATCTAAGAGAAGTGGAATGTCATCCTTTCCATTTCCAAGTGATTATTTGAGTTGAGCTTGTAGATATTGTTCCATGCTATCAAAATCATCATCTAAGGCTTCACTATGAATCATTTTTGAAGTAAGGTCTAAATATGCTTCACCTTTTATAAGTAGATTCATGATTCCAATTTTTATGGCACATGCATTTTTCCTTTCTAGAGAGATAATTCATGTGTTTGTTTGTTGTAATACTTGGGGTAGACATATTATAGCTTCTTTAAAAAAGTGCTTTGATAGGAAAAGAATCTTATGAGATAGAATATACTAAGTGGTCTACCTTATAACTCCCTAGTTATGAGCTTGATTCAGTAGAATCTTTTAGAGCTTAGGTTTTGTAGGCTTCCTTATATCTCCCTAGTTAAGAGATGTGAATTAGTAGAATCCTTGTAGAATTTGTAGAAACCTTATGAATTCCAAATGGATTGAGTACTTGATAGTTTTTTAATGAATGCCATTATCATCAAGTTTTAGAGAATGCCTTATGTCTCCCTAGTAATTTTGGATATGTTGAATGATTGATAAAGTGATTTTGAGAGTAGTAGTTCAATTTTGGGTTGATTTTGTAAAGTTTTGTGAATAGCAAAAATCAACTTCTTTTACACCTTATTTCTCCTATTGAACTTAAGAAATTTATAGTTTTATGAGGTTCTATTTTTTGGATTTATTTTATCCCTTTAATGTAGTTTTGATAAAAGTATAGTAATTAGTTTCCAACTCTTGATTTTCCTTATAGAACCTTCTTTTATAGCCTTTCATAATTTGATATTTAATATTTCTAAATTCAAATTACCTACTTTGGAGTAGTATTCCTTATGAATCCCTAATATGGAATCTTAGAAAACAATGATATTTACAATATTGGATGTTTAATCTATCGAGGTAGAAATCCTTATTTCTCCTATGTTTCAGATTGTAAATATTAGGCTAATAATATTTTTTCTTTTAATATTGCTTTCAAATATTGTTGATTTCTCTTAATGTTTCAACCTTATATTCTACCTTATGTCTCCCTATTAATTAAAAGTAAACTAGATAAGATAAAATATTACATTTGTGATACCCCAAACCTCTATGTATCCCACACTATATTTTAAATGTAGATGAAAACACTATTTAGTACTCTTTTGACCGTTATCTCCAACATATGGGCACATACTTTAGCTTCTATTCAGATCAGATGGTGGTTGGTTTCTTGATACCTTTGATGGCACTTATTAGACAATGGATACCTCATGTTTCACTGCTTTGACTAGGAGCATTCAATGCTCTCTTTCTATTGCTTCTATGATGATCATGCTACAGTGTAATTATACCATGAACTTGACTTCTAATGCTACTAAAATTTTGACCTTCAATGCTTCTATTCATTGGTCTTTGATGCATCAAATGGGAGTTGAATATTGAGGTGAGTGACAAGTGTCACATTCATTTTATTTTATGCTTTGAAATGAGAATTATATTCTTGAATGGGTGCTCATGTTTCTTGGTTATAAGTGTTGCTTTTCTTCTAATGCACCAACCTTATTACCTATAACTCCTTCTTGGTCAAGCTTGTAATGGATGAGTGCACGTACATAAATTTAAGGATTTCCTTCTAGGTGACAAATGTCATCTTCCTTTGGTGTATGACCTTTCTACATAATGCCTATTAAATGTATCTTTGCAAAATGTTCATTATAAATACAACACGACCAACTCCTCCTTTTTTGTATGCATTAGATGGCATTTTGAGTGACTTTTTTCTAGTTGGAATGGTGAGCAATGCCTTGGAAACTTGGAGTAGTGATTTTGCAGGCTTCTAGAAATGCTCTTGTGGAGTTTGAGCTACTCCAATGGTGCTCCTCGGATGTACATCCACTTATTTGTACTTTTATCTTTTTTGTTATGTACTCTTTTACCTTTGAATATAATGCTTCTCATTCCTTTTATTGTGCTTCATTTTATTGTAGGTTTGGCTATCCATATCGTAGACGATATGAGCCTTTTGGAACACCCTTTTACATTTCTTGGAGAATGCTTTTACATGACTACCTTGGAATATTTTTATCCTTGTGAGGAGTGTGGCCTTTTGGCACCTAAGTCCTATTCTTCTTCCTATGTATGGAATATTAGAGTAGTGCAATATAATGTAAATATTTTTACGAATATAATACCTTCTTTTGTACATCTTTTACAATCTCTGGATTTATGACAACTTTTGAAGTAGGCAATGGTAGATTTTGGAGTTGTCCTCTGGATTAGACAACTCTCTCCTTTGCTTATTAATGAACCCAAGATTGTAACCATGTAGATAAAAGCTTTTTTGTAGAAGTAATGTATGCACTATTTTTTCGTAAATAGCCTTTAGTGCACTTTGAATCTGAGATTCACCAAGTCTCAGTTTGAAGCTTCTATTATTTTTTTTTATGGTGGCTTTGTTCTCCACTCCTTGGAGGAATCTAATATATTTTTTGTGGCTTATTTGGGCCAGGAAATATTGTAGGTTCTGTGCACCAAATAGTGTCTCTATACACTTTTATAATCTACTAATTTTTATTCCCTTGATATTTAATAAAAAAAAAACACAAACTAACCCGTGAGAGTAACTAGTTAGAGATAAACTAGTATAGTGCCAATGCACTTTTAATGGTAACAAAAATATCACCTTATTGTTCTATTAAATGGAATTTCAAAATAATTTTAGATGCATTTAATAATATTTGCAATTATAAGAGTAATCTATAATTTACCCTTAATGAATATTCTACAATTTTTACTACAATCAATACTATAGGATATAGTCTTATTTATTTCTAGATAGAAAATAGGTAGATTATAATTTTCTTTCTTTAAAAAATATCCAAATCCTATTTAATATACAAATAATACTTAAATAATTTTTCCATTTTTTGCACTTGAAGACTATAGTGCAATCTATCTTTTTGCAATTTGTAATCCAAATATGGTGCTTAATAGAATTTGATAATAAACCCTAATTTGAATTTCAACTAATTGCACCCTAGTTGATTACCTTTTGATGGCTTCTAAAGTAGATGTATATCTTGGTATTTTTGATTCACCAATTTGCTACCTTGTAATGGTTGAATTTGTAGCTTCTTATTGGTTGTCCAGAATAGCTTTTTGCTTCACTAAACTATAGCATTGAAATTTCTATCTTGAGCCTTGGATTTAGTGGCTTGATCCTTCCAGTGATATTTATTTTTCTAATATAGATTTAGATAACTCCTTTATTTGAATTATGCCTCCTTGCTATGAGAGGTAATATCGAAATATCCCATATTTGATATAATTTTTCTGTCTAAATCTTCCTTCAAGGTTCTTATCAGATTAGGACTTCAAACAAGATCTTCTTCATCTCGAGATTCTAAATGTCTTGAGGTCTTCACTGGATTCTTCTTCTGGGATTTGATACTTCTTTCCAAATTCTTCTTATATTGGGTCTATTTTTAGATGGTGACAATTTTCCCAAGTTCTTCACTATCAGTAACTCCTCCTTTATAGTGGATTTCTCCAATGAGTTCTCTTAGTAACTATTTTTATGATGCTTCTTTGAGCTTTGTAATAAGGCTCTCCAAGACTTATTATTTTTTCTCCTTGAGACATATCCAAGGTATTCTATCTTGCAGTTTCTCTGGTTTTCTAACTAAGACATTTTATTAAACCTTCTACTTATGGAAGTGTTGGTGATTAGATATTCTTCTAAAATATCTAATACAATTGCTTCTAGATTTGTACAGGACTCTCTTAGTCCTTCTCTTTCTTCCAATAATGGAAGTTCTTTAATAAAATATTCTATTGATCTCTTCAACTCCTTCTTGAAGGAAATATTTAATCATTAAAGGAGATCACCAATATCCTATTTATAGAACTCTTCTCTGGAGTATTCTTCAAGAACTCCTTTCCAAAGTTTATGCTCTGAATCAAAAATTATTTTCTAAATTTTTCTTTAGAAACTCTTCTTTGGAGTATTCTTCTGATTCAAGAATCTATCTTTTGATTCAAAAATTATTTTCTAAAGTTTTCTTTAGGAACTCTTCTTTAGAGTATTCTTTTTGAGTTAGGAATTTATCTTCTAATTAAAGAATTATTTTATGAGTTTTTCTTCAAAATTAAGGCTTCTACAACATTTTTCTTGATCAAGGCTTCTATGGGTTTTTATGTTTTTGCAATATACAGGTATTGATCTTGAATGGATATCATCAATATCGTATCTCCTTCTATGACTCAAATTCTAGAGTCTCTTATTCCTTGAGTTTTCTATAAGGCTATTGTGGCCTTTTATTTACTTCTATAATTTGTAGGATTACAACTCTTGTAATGAAACCTTTCTCAAGGTCTTTGAAATATTTAGTTTTCTTTCTTGTTGTTGCAAGTGCTAGGATGATTCTAAGAAGAAATTCTTCCTAAATTTATTGTAGGAAGCTTCTCAACCTTTTGTTGAATATCCTTTTCCTACAATAAGCTATTAGAAACTAGAATTGAAGAATTTGTAATTTTGGAGATAATAATCTTCACCAGTTGATTTGTCAACCTAGTGGTATGAATGTTGAGTCCTAGTATTCATAAGTATTTTTTATGCAACTCTATGGAAAGACTCTAGCCAAATATAATCTTAGAATTTCTACAACTAAGATTTATTGTAGTCCTCACTTTTATAACCCTATTAACTACTGTGGATTTTTTCTATCAATTAATTGTAATCGTAGATTTTGCATGTAGTGGTGCACAATAGTACATCCAGTTTGTAAATATGCATACCAATAGTAGTAATGGTAGCTCACCCTATTCCTCGTGACCTAATGGAATTCTTTTATGATGGATGTAGGTCATCATATCTTGATTCGCCATGGTTCTGATACCTTTGTTCGATTTTGAGGATATATTCAGTGGAAGAGATCTATCACAGGTCCTAATAAGATGCAATAAATATGAAAGCAAGTGATTCTACAATATGACTAAAATATACTATAAATAGAAATGATAAAATTACAATGCAGTATGTAGAAAACGGTCACTCCATTAATATAAGCTAAAGAGCTACATTGTGATCCATACATGAGAACTACTATCTACTATAGTGTACTAGATAAGAACTTGACTTGATACTTGCATTATATGATCTATTATGAGGCCCTTTTTATAGGAAGATACATTCCTTGTCCAACACTCTACCTAGCTATACAAGGGGATGCCTTGCACATTTCCACTTGTGCATTTATTACATTGCTTGAAGTAACTAGCTAACTCCCCCCTAAAGTAATCTCCTACTCTAACTATGTGCCTAAGGTGGTACATTTACATGGACCAAATGATGTAATATACTCTAACTCTAACAAAATTATCTTGCATTCGTTACCTTACTAAAATGTGGTTAATGCACTTCAAAATCACACACATTGGTTATTGATATATTTGCATCATAAAGTTCAAGATAAAAAATGAACCCACAAATCACACACATTGGTTCTTAATAGACTTTATTTCATCTCAAGGATAACCAAGATCCTCCTTGAATGTTGATTGGCTACTATCATTATGTCTTCATGGATTTCTATAATCATTATCATAGGCAATTGAGACTAAATAAAAAATTAGTCTTGCATCTCATATCTACCATCTTAGTACATTGCATTTTTTGCATGATTTATTATATTGCATGATTGCTTGCCATATACAAATATGCACAACTTGCTTGTTCATACATGGTTTCTTGATCATATAGTTGCATGAGGACTTTGTGATGATGGCATGAGATAATACCTAGTTAGATTTTTTTCATCTACACTTAATTTTATGCTAGGAGTCTTATGGCTAGAAAAATCCCTCTATAACATTTGTCGTGCTTAGTCATTCATATTATTATTTACACCCTTAAATCTAAATCAAAATTATTTTTAAGGGTATACACTGTCCATCATCCACAATATCATATTGACCATAAATTTCAATCATATTTTAGATCATATACACGTGATGTCAACATAAGAACACCCCTCATATAGGATCCACTTCATGAAAAAAATCAAGGAGTAGCCTCCATTCAAGTCTTATACAAGCATATATCCTTAATGGTTATTGTTGAAAGCTCATAGCTGTAAGGATATGCCACCCAATGCATCATCCTTATAATTTTCATTATAATTCATAAAATCACATTCTATTTTCATAGATCATATTTTGACAAGCATGATAGATGTGCATTAGAAATCATCAAACATAATTATAAGCATTCTAATATGCATTACCATTTAGGTCATTTACCATAATCATTCATAAAACATTAAAAATAACAAAAATATTTTGCATAACACAAGTGAAAATAAAAAAGTGTAGTATGGTATATCTCAATAAAAATGATACATATACAAGGAGAAAAATGGTATGCCACAATAAAAACCTTGGTATTATCAGTCACAAAATAAATATGCCACAAAATATGAAGCTCGATAGCTCATCCTATATATCCTATAGATCCTTGTACATCATCCTTTGGTGGCCTCGACGATAAAAAATACACGGGCTAAGACAATATCTTGGAGCTAGACCATGGATGACTCCGACTCAAAGTCCTCATCACTACTGGCACAACCATACTTTGTCCCTCTAGAACTCCCTAGAAGTAGAGAGCCTGGTAAAACCCCTCTCATTGCAAGGCCCTCCCTAATTCTACCTAAGTTTCTACAAGCTCATCTAACAAGCGATATACTCCACTACTAATGGAAGGTACTCCCATTGACTGTTGTTGTGTGTGAGTTCATAGAAGTGATAATTGTGCCTCTAATGACTATATGTATGTTGTATAAGATGTTATCTATGTGTTCTGAGCTACTAACTATGCTCTTAGGATAGCCACCTCTACCTAAAACTCAGTAACTCACTGGTGGCCTCCTTCATCTCCTCCAACATCATTTATCTCCATCTCACCAACCACCTTTGTCCCACCCTATGGCTGCTTCGGTGCTTCTTCCTTTTGAGGTTGTAACGACACAATATCTAGATTGAAAAAACATAGAAAATAAAATAATTTTTTTACTAAGGAGAGGGATTCATAAACCCCTAACCGACCTTTGGTTATTCTATTTGTTTAAGATCACTAAGTTTCCTAACTTTCCCAAAGAGTTACATCTCACCAAATACCCTCCCATAAGTCCATCTATGTAGGTTTTTTATGTGTTTCTACAACTAATATTATCTATCTCATCATTCTTGATGATCTAAAATTATCACTTTTAGTCAGTCGAAGGTATATACCCATTACCATACCGTACACAAGACCGTATGTGTAGGTATTCTAAGCGTATTGTAAGTTAAGATATCAATTTCATCTCCACAACGAGCTATCTTAACTCAAATGTAATAATTTATTTTACTTAGTTATTATTCTCCCTAAGGGGTCTTAATCCCTTAGGTCTTCCTATGTTCACCCTAAGGGGTCTCAATACCTTAGGTCACTCTCTAGGTTCACCCTAAGATCTCAATTTCTTAGGTCACTTTATGTTTAGCAAGAAAACAAGAATAATTCACTCTATTTAATCAAACAAGGAACATAATTCATAAAGCATACAAGAGGTACTTAGAAAGGAAATGACTTATAAATAAAAGTAAGCATTAAATAAAAATAAGGAACTAAATAATAAAATATATATCAATATTAGTTCTAATTTTCAAGATGTAAATCCCATTCATTCCATAATTTATTACATATATCCAATTATGGTAAAACCTCCATATTTTTAAAAGAATACACAATGTATTCATAATCATTTAGGAATATCTTTATAGAATTCTAATTTATTTGAGCATAAGTAAATCATTGCAAAAGTAAGTCAAACCAATGTATATGACCCAACTACCATATTTGGTCCTCCATGTCTTTCCTTTGATCATTTGAGGATAGTAGGGGATCAGGGAAACTCATGGTACAATGATAGACATGCTTCTAAATTGCAACTATATAAATTCAAATAAAGTATGTAACCATCTACTACATAGTTGACATCATAAAAATCCCCATTTTTATTTTCACTTCTCAATGTCCATAGAGAGTCTTCCAAATAATACGTTTAGATCACAAGTCCTACTTTAATCAATTCCTTTCAACCTTTATTTAAATGATTAAAGTCCCATATTTATTTTAAAATAATCTAGGTTACTTCATTTTCATAAATCAAGCCTCATTACTTAGTTCATAAAATAACTATAATTCCTTTACTTTCACCAATTAGAGTCCCATACCTCCAATTAATAAAAATAAACCTTAATTCCTTTACTTAACATATATAAATCCTCCTTAATTTAAGTACTTAAATAAATCATACACCCTTTTATATAACATAATTAAAACCTTCTTACTTTATTTACTTAAATAAATTATACATCCTTTTATCTAACATAATCAAATCCTTCTTAGTTTAATTACTTAAATGAATCATACACCCCTTTGTCTAACATAATCAAAGCCTTCTTAGTTTAATTACTTAAATAAATCATACACCCTTTTATCTAACATAATCAAAGCCTTCTTACTCTAATTACTTAAATAAATCATAAACCCTTTTATTTCATTAAATAAAGTTTTATGCTTCTAATTAATGAAATTAGCTAAGGTTCCTTTATTCATAGATTATAAAATTCCATTAATTACTATAAGGATTATTTAACCGGTTTACAAATAAAGCTAATATTATTTACTCTAAATAATACTTTATAAAAACCAAAGGTAAATGATGAACTTAATCCCACAGAATACTGACCTAGGATCACTCTTCACCCTACGAAGATAGTGAAACACCCAACGACAAAACTTCTAGAGCATACAACCCTACCTAAATGTGTAAAGGGGTATTAGTTACCAAACTAGGTAGATTAAGAGGAAAGGGTGGTTAACCCACAACCAACTGAATAGGAAAATTGATGGGAATTTTATCGTTGACATGGCAAGCACAAAGGACCTTCCCAATTGCCATCCTACTACAAGAACTAGCAATAAATCTATAGGGTGAATATTTAGATCTTGGGTATTTATGGAGAAGAACATAGAATAATCTAGCTCAACAATTATTTTTGAGGAAGCTACATCGTACAAATATTGGATAACATCTATGTAGGACACACCCAAGTTGGTCAGCAATGATAGAGATATTGAAGGGAGAGTCTTATAAAAATAAGGTCTATAATGAGGCACCATTAGTAGGTTAGAGTTTCAAGGGATCTTGCTAGCCTGACATAAACCACACAACTATCAACAACTACCATGATTTTATTTGACATTAAGTAATATAGGTGAAGTTTACATAATACTACCATGAATGTAGTTATAGTAGTAGATTTAAAACACCACAAGGAAGGTAACCCTTATTTCCCTTGCCAATATGAGCTAAAACATATCAAGAGAAATAAATAGAGATAACAAAAAATAGATACTAAGATGAAGAAAGTTAGGGAGATAGGTGGTCACATACCCAAACAATAGCAAACCAACAAGGCTTTCAAACATAGCCAAGCAAGAAAACTTATCCAACCACAAACTAGGTTCAATAGAAGAAGTAAAAGAGTTTGGAGTCCAACCGATAACTCTTGTAGATTGATGGTGTCTTCCCTTTTATCGAATGATAATGTTCACATCATTGTTCCTTCCCAATATTTGTGATTCTCTTCTCTCCTTCCATTTTTGTGGTGTTTTAGCGCTCTCTCCTTTATTTTCTTTGTTCCCTCCTCTTTGATGTATGGGAGTTCCCTCTATGACATACCCCCATAAATAATCACTTGTTCAACTTAATGTACTTCCTATCCATTCAATGGACCAGCCCAAGTTTTCTAACTAAAATATATATATTTTTAATTACTCTGAAACTTTGCCATAATGGAGATCTCTTCCTAATGATGGTAGAAAACTTCCTTCTGTAGACTTGATCTAATATCTTCGAATGAGCAGTATTTTGAATTAGATCTTGTAAGATTTATTTTATTACAAATAAATTCTATTATCCCTTAAATAAAAGTCTTACTAACTTACTAAATGAATTTCTATTGTCATTTAAATAAAGCTTTAATAACTGAAAAAGCTTTATTAATTCTTAAATGAATCTCCATTATCATTTAAAAAAGCGTTTTATTAACCATTAGATGAATCTCCATTATAATTTAAATAAAAAATTTACTAACTATTAAATGAATTTCCATTATCATTTAAATAAAAGCTTTACTAACTATTAAATGAATTTCCATTATCATTTAAATAAAAGCTTTACTAACTATTAAATGAATTTCCATTATCATTTAAATAAAAGCTTTACTAACTATTAAATGAATTTCCATTATCATTTAAATAAATTATCTATTATTTTAAAATGAAATTCTTTTATCATTTAAAATAAATACTTACTATATATATGTATATATTTATATGTTTATATAAATTCCAAAAACATAAAATAATTCTTTTATCAGATATTAACATCATGCTAAATAGTGACGAGGAAGTGCATAGTGATGATGTTGAATCGGTGGGTACCTCATTAAGAAAACCAGACAAGTAGAAGTTCTTATTAGGCCTACTTGCTTTATCTCATTCTCCTAGTTAGTGTTTAACTAGATCCAAATCCTCTACTAAGAAATACAAGAACATGGTCATGGTGGCTCTATTGAAGACTTCAAAGCTTGAATTTTCTTCTCTAGCTCATAAGATCTAGAAAAATATTGTTTCCCTTTCTCTTGGGGTGATGTTGACCCATTCTATCAAAGAGGTTTACCCTTGGGTTGAATTGGATGACATTGTATCCCTATGCACCTCTATGTTTCTTTGTGTGGGGAATATCATCAACCAAATAAAAAATTGGAAGGTGGCAGCTCAGATCAAGAAAGCATCTAACATGGATGAAGAGAACCAAGATTAGATCCATGTCTTTGAGTAGTTGGGATGTCCTATTTATAGTTGGGTATGGGATGATTTTTAACTCATATTTATTTTTGTTGTGGCTTTGAGACAATCCCTTTTTCTCTAGTTTTGCTTCTTTTGTTCGCTGGACCTCTGGTCTCTAGCTAATATTTTTGTTGATCATTTATTTGTTTCTATTTTTGGTTGTGGTATTCCAAATTTTAGGATCCTCCCTTATTTTTTTTATGTAAAGGTTTGGGTATCCTCTTAAAACCCCATTATCAATAAAAAACATCAAGCTAAATAGGTTCAAGCAACATAAAGAGTTTCAAAGGCAACCATCTTATGCATGCTTTCCAAAATATTGATGCAGTAGTGATGAAATAAAATATAAATCAATAATATGTAACACTTAAAGAGGGAGCCATTCCATCAAATTATTCACCTGTCTCAGCTTGAGAATTTATGATAGCTACCAAGCTATCAACTAAGGCTTAAGGTGGCTAGCTAGTTGACAATTATCCCTTACCAATAATACATATCTATATGAAGGTATCTATCCATGTTACCCCCAAGTTGTCATAATTATTGGTTCCCATATCTTAGGTACCCCATTTGTGGTGGATGATTCTACCTCTTCCACACACGAGTGTACATAATTATGCACACTGACAATATGTTAGTAGTATCATGTCATTTCAAAAGATTAAACTAGCATCACATAGTTGTTCAATTGCACAAACTAAGGAGGGGGGAGAAGGGGACATCTCATGGGATGTATTGATCCACTTACCTAATTCCCTTTACCCTAGCTCTGTCCTAGTACTTTGGCATTTTATGGATCCTCCTCTCATCTTATTATGGCTACAGATGATCTCCTTGGGGTGGGAGATCTCTTTTTTTCTTGTCTACCCATTTCCTTACCGGTTTGAGGGTTTCCTTCGTATGCTTCTGTATTGTGATGTACCTAGGTTCATTCCAGTGCTCTTTTTTGTGTTTTAGATATTCCTTTTACCTTATGCTATTTGGGACTTCCCTAGGTTTGTCCCTATGTTCATTTTTTGTGCTTCAGGTATTTTCCCCTTCTACTCTTTGGTTGTCCCAATTTTTTTATAGGTTTCCTTTGTGGTGTATCTCATATCTATCCTTGTTCCTTGGTACCTCTTGTATCCTTCTCTCTTGGCTGTTCTTGGTTGAAAATTACCTCCTTGGTGTGGGAGGCCACTTATTTGCTTATATTCCATTTTTCCAGCTACTTCAAGGGTTTCCTTTTGTGCCTACATTCAAGGATGCACCTGGTCCCCTCCATGGGTTTTTTGTGGTGCTTCTGGGATGCATTTTGCTATATGTTTCTTTTTGGAGTGAGGTTTCATCGATTCTCAGGATGTAGTGCACTTCCTCTATTTTTCCTAGTTGCTGAGTATTTTACCTCATTTCAAGGGGATTTTGTGGCCTATGAACATTCTTAGTTTGTTGTTACACTTTCCAGGTTTGTGTGGGATACTATTTTTATGGTTTTTTTGTATCCTTGATCATTTCCCACCCTTCCCTGGGTGAGATATTCTTTTCTGGAAGATCATCTACTCCATCCTACTGCTCATGGTGGTTTTTTGTAAATCTATTCTGGTTTTCTGGTGTTTTCCTACCAGATTTTGGTTTTGGGTTTTAGGTCCATCTTATGTCATCCTTATGTGTAAATGTTCATTTTTCCTACTCTTATTTAAATTTTAATTTTTAAATTTTAAATATGGGTGGGATGGTCCTGTATCTCATATTTTGATTTTCAAATTATTTTATTTGGGTCAGCCCTATATTAATTTTTAATTGCACGTGTTTTTTGGGTGGGATGGCCCTGATCCTCTTCTCCATCCTTCATGCATGTGCTATAAGGATGCCTTGGGTGGTATGTCCTTGTTTCTAATTTAATTTTTTTCTCATGTGTTGTGTTATGTGTGACCAATTTAGGGCAGGGTGACCCTTTCTTATTTCCTTTTGTGTGTGTATGGGTAGGTTTAACGATTATTGTAGTTTTCATCCTGCGGGGAAGGATATTCTATTGTATCCTTATGGTTTTATAACATTTTCTTCTATTGTTGTAAATAGGTTTTCGAGTCCCTTGATAAAAACCTAGATAATTTTAAACCATAAAAAAAAATTGCACAAACTAAGTATTAAAGCAACACCAATTAATACATTGTTCTTTATGTCAAAAAGCCTGCGAGGGAGGGTCATGACATCCTATCCCTTGGGATTAAACACCATCCTAGATGTTTCTAGTTTTACAAAAAATGAAATTATTACATCATACATTTTCAAACAAAAAAGAAAAATATTTTTGCAAATCATCCACTTCCTTCCAAGTGGTATTTCTTTCTAGAAAACCTATCCCACTAGACCTTACATTGTTCAAGATTCTGATTCCACATAGACTTAGAATGAAACTCAAGAATATATAACATCATCACTTCAATAACTTTCAGATTTACCATCTACAATTTAGAAACATCCCACACATGTTCAAAGTTAGCAACATATTTCCTAAGCAAGGATATGTGGAAGGTGTCATGAATCTTTGGCAGTTTAAGTGGTAAAGCAAGTCGATATGTAATTGAACTAATATTTTTAGTGATCTCGAAGGGTCCCAAAAATAAAGAATACAAATTCATGAATTTTATGACACTCTTATTTGGTTTAATCCTTAAGAAAACTTTATGTCCAATTGAGTACTCTCTTGGAGTACTCTTTAGATTAGCATAACGTTTTTACCTATCGGTAGATTCTTTACGTTTTTGCCTAATTACCTTTAATTTATATTTGATTTCTCTAACCATATTTTTCCCAATCACAACTTGATATTATAGGTTATACCATTACAATGATGTTATACACTATCACCCATAAAAGGTATTAGAAGGAGTCATTTCTAGTGAGGAGTGATGTGTGTTATTGTAGGTGAACTCTACAATATGTAGGTAGTCTTCACAATGAGATTTTTGATCCATGTAGTATATGTAGAGCATGTCTTCTAGTACTTTTTTTAACCATTATTTTTGACCATCTATATTAGGGTGGTATGTTGATCTCATATTTAGTTTTATACCTACTGCATGATGGAGGGATTTCTAGAATTTATAAGTAAATATGGAATCCGTATATGAAATGATTACCTCAAGAAATCCATGCAATCAAAATACCTCTTTGAAAAATCTATTAGCTACTATCTAAGAATCATACTTGATGTTCCATGGTGTAAAATGTGCAACCTTAGTCAATTTATCAACTATTACAGGAATTGCATCATGTTGATACCTTGTCTTGTATAATCCTACTATAAAATCTATAGCTATAACCTATCATTTGTACACAAGTACATCATGTGGATATAATTTTTCTATAGTATGCTTACATTCAACTTTAACTTTTGACATTCAAGGCACCGAGCAATAAAATCAGTGATATCCTTCTTCATTCCTACCTAGAGGAAGGTTCTTTTTATGTTTTCCCTCATTTTGCCCCTCCTTAGGATAAGCAAAATAAGGGGATCTATGGGCTTATTCAATTATTATCTTCCTTAAGTTTCCCATTTTTAGTATGATTATCCTACCTTTGTAGCATAAAATGTCATCTTTCATGTTGAATTCCTTAGTTACTTCAGGGCCTCTACCCATTCTACCAATTTTTCCTATCTCACTTGATCTGTCAAATCTATGTGAATTCTGGTTATAGCTACTATATGTTTCCTTCTACTCAAGGCATTATCAACCTTATTATATTTCTCTTTTATGTACTCAATTTCAAATTCATACTCAGTGAGAAACTTGACCCATCATCTTTGTCTCACATTGAATATAGGTTGGGTGAATATATACCTCAAAATTTGATGGTTAGTTTTCAATTCAAAGGGCCTTCCCACCAAGTAATCATGCCAAGCCATTAGAGAATATACCACCATAGCTAGCTCTAAATCATGTGTATCATAATTAATTTCATGCTTCTTGAGATTTTTTTAAGTGTATACTACTACTAACTCTTTTTGAGAGAGTACTCCTCCTAAACCTTCCAATGATGCATCCATGCATAGTGAAAAGTCCCCTTGGGGGTCAGGAATTTTTAGTATTGGTGTAGTAGTGAGTTTATGTTTTAACAATGTAAAGGTAGCTTCATAATTGTTTGACCATTTGAATTCCTTTTCCTTTTTCTGAAGGTTAGTTACTATTGTTGCAATATTGGAGTAATCCTTTATATAATGTCTATAGTAGCTCGTTAACCCCATGAAGCTTTGCACTTCAATCACATTAGTAGGGGGTAGCCAGTATAGGATGGCTTCAATTTTCTTTGGATCCACAACAATTCCTTTCGCTAATATGATATGTCTAAGATATTGTACCTATGATATGTATAAATCAATTTTTGCAATATTCAATAGAGTTGGTTTCCCTTAACAAATCTAACACAATCTTGAGATGTTTATCATGCTCTTCATTATCTCAAGAGTATATCAAGATATCATCTAGAATAAGAGGAAAAACTAATCCAGGTGCCTTCTAAACACAATGTTCATTAGATTCATGAATTCAATTGGGTGATTAGTTAGTACAAAGGGTAGAAATGTAAACTCATAATGCCCATACCTAGTTTTGAATGTTGTTTTGTGAGTGTCCTCCTCATGCATTATTAATTGATATTACCCTAATATTAGGTCAATATTGGTGAATACTGTGGCATTTATCAGTTGATAAAAAAAAATCTTTGATTCTAGGTAGGGGATATCGGTTCTTGATTGTAGCCTTATTAAGCATCCTATAATCAACACACAAACTTAAAGTGCCATATTTATTTTTCACAAATAAAATTAGTGCACCCTAAGGTGACACACTTGGTTTTATCAATCCCTTTTCTAATAGCCCATGCACTTGCACCTTTAATTCTTACATCTCTATAGGATTCATCATATATGGAGATCTATGGATGGATTCCACTACTAGCATAAGGTCAATAGTGAATCAAATTCCTACACAGGAAGGAGTCCAAGTAAATCCTCTGGGAAAACATCCTTAAAATATTGCAAAATTGGGTGTTTCTCCAATACCTCTCTATTTTGATCTTCTTCATTTTCATTTAGTTTAACCACATAGACTATCCCTCATTTCTTGAGGGATTTATTTAACTACATAGCTGATATCATCTAGGGTTTGAATTCCCCAAATTTACTATGAATTCTTAGTTTTTCCTTACCTTTATCTAAATATTCAATCCATATGTCTTGGAAATTGATCAAGGATTTATGGGCCTACAACCAATCCATCCCTAGGATCACATCAAAGGCATGAAGTGGAGCTACATACAAACAACCTTTGATGGTACCACTAGCTAAATTAATATTTGCCATAAGAAAACACTAGTTTACTGAGTAGGTTTACCCTAAACCATACTCGACCTTCCTATCATGGGATAAATATCCTAGCCTTTTCAGAATATCTCTTGCTAAACTAAAAGAAATAAAGCTATTTTTGGTCCCACTATAAATTAAAATATTTACTTAATTATTAAAAATAATACCTTTCACAAGTAATGGGGTAACTTGCCCCTATAACTTCTAATTTATGGTTGTAGCATAGATCCAGTGCATAGGTTCCTTTATTTTGGCACTCGATGTACTAGACCCTGGTTTATGAAAACATTGATTAGCATATTGAAGGCCTTTATAATGATAACACTCATCCTTGAGTCCTTACCACTTATTAGGATTTTTCTCCTCTGGCTAAAGTTTATGGTTTCTGAGTATGAGGCTTTGCATTGTTAGGATTATTGTTGGATTTTTTTTGGAAGTTCTTTTTTAACCTTCCATATTTCCTATTATTTCTCTTCTCAAAATTTTGAGGGTTCTTGGTATTTCGATCTTGTTCCTCTTCCCATTTCAATAATCCTTGACTATTCCTCTTCCTAAGTGCTTGATAATCTTGCTCAGACAAGGTGGAGTAGTTGAATTGCAAGTGAGACTCTACCTTATTTTCCAATTCACACACATTTTGTAGTGATTTAAGCTCATGCATATTTGTATCATGCTTTAATCTATATTCTAATACAAGAATAAAATTTTGAACCCTCATCTTCTCATCATAAGCATACACATACTTAAATAATCAAACCAAAATTTTATACTTATATCTATTTTTTTTGTCCCTTGTTGTAGGCTAGCAAACTCCTTGAATTTCAATGCATAAAAATGCTCTGTAAGGAACCTTTTATTGAAAATGACTACAAATTTCTTTCATGGAATATTGATAGGTTTAATATTATTCTTCTCATAATATGTTTCCCACCAATCTATAGCAACCCCCTCTAAGTAGATCGTGGACCAAACTATTAAAGTTCCTGGGGAATATCCTTTTGCAACAAAATAGACTTATAATTCTCTCATGTAGACTTCAACTGCATTCCCTTCACCTTCTCCACCAAATTTGGAGATACAAATATTTTTTTATATCCTAATTTGTTTCATTTTCTAGAAGGGCTCTAGCTTGCAATTTTATATAGTTAGTCCATCATCTTGGCTAATATTTTAGCCTCTAACTTGCAAGTTATGATTTACAATAGTTTCCAAAACTTATCTCATCGTATCTTGCATGGTAGTAGCCATAGAAATGAGGTCTTCTACATCTCCATTGGAATTTCTTGGATCCTCATCCTGGATCCCTTCTTCGATATTTTTCTATCAAGTTTGTCTATTTGAAGGTATATGCCTATATTTTTTGGCCTTAGGTGGCATTTTAACCTGGCTACAACCAAGGAAAATATTAGGTTACATCTTCACTTTGAACTGTATCGCTAATTCAAGCCACAATATAGATTGCTCTTGCTATAAGCATCAATAATATAATTAGGATGACATTATAGGGTTATGATGTAACTTCAATACCAAAGTCCATAATTATCATAAGTAAGATATCATAACATTCCATTCATCCTTGGGATTAGTTCCCATTAGATTCTAGCAAGTAGGAGATTCTAGGTCTTCCTAGCTTTAGCTCAAAACTTAAGCAAACCTTCTTTGAAATACATACAAATCCTCTTTAGCACATAAGAAGCTCTATGCCCTCGTACCTAGAGCTTTGATACCAAATATAATGACCCAAAATCTAGCTACAAGAAAACACACAAAAAATAATTTTTAATTTTTTTACTAAGGAGAGGGATTCATAAAGTGCTAACCAACCTTTGGTTATTTTAGTTGTTTAATATTATTAAGTTTCCTAAATTTTCCAAAGATTTACATCTAATAAAATACCTTTCCATAGGTTTATTTGTGTAGACGTATTATGTAGTTCTACAAATAAGCATATCTATCTCATCATCATTTATGAGATAAACTTATCACCTTCAATCAATCGAAGGCATGCGTCTATCACCATACCATACATAAGTACATATATGTAGATATGCTAAGTGTATTACGAGTTAATATATTGATCTCAACTCCATGATGATCCATCTTAACTCATATGTAATCTTTTAGTTTACTTAGTTATTATTCTCCCTAAGGGGTCTTAATCCCTTAGGTCTTCCTACATTCACCCTAAGGGGTCTCAATCGCTTAGGTCACTCTATAAATTCACTCAAAGATCTCAATTTATTATGTCACTTTATGTTTATAAAGAAGACAAGAATAATTCACTCTATTTAATCAAATAGAGAGCATAATTCAAAAGCATACAAGAGGTACTTAGAAAGGAAATGACTTATAAATAAAAGTAAGAATTAACTAAAAATAAGGAACTAAATAAAAAGTATAAATCAATATTAGTTCTAATTTAGGTCTGAGGTGTAGACCAATTGGTTCATGCAAACCCCATAAGTGGGGCAGAGGTCCAAGGTTCAAATCTCGGGCCTCATCGGACTAAACGTTTATCCCTTTCCTAGTGATTTCAGTGGCGTAAAAGGTTTAAAATGATTATGGCATGGCAGTTATAGGGACGGATTGCACAAAGATCTGTGTGGTGGCTTCTAGGGTGGACAATGTAGAATAATATGGCGACCATAAAAGTTGGATAGCCTGCCTGGATTCATGGCGGCTATCGATTACACCATGTTAAATATATATATATATATATATATATATATTAGTTCTAATTTTAAAGATATAAATCCCATTCATTCCATAATTTATTACATATATCCAAGTATGGTAAAACCTCCATACTATTAAAATAATAAGTAATACATTCATAATCATTTAGGGATAACACCCCACAATTCTTATCTATTTGAGCATAAGTAAATCATTGCAAAAGTAATTCAAATCGATGTATATGACCCAAATTCCATATTTGGACCTCCATGTATTTTCTCATAGGGGATCATGGCAACTCATGGTACAATGATAGACATGCTTCTAAATGTATTTACTACAGTCTTTGCCAAATTGCAGCTATGAAGAACACAAGCTTATACTGAGGGGAGGTGAACAATATAAGACCACTTTTTACTTTTCTTTCCGAATAATATTATCCAATATATCAGTGGTAATATCAATAGTAGTAATCAAAGCAATAAACCATCACACACAATAGAGACACTAATTTAACATGGTTCACCCAATGTGGGCTACTCCATGGAGAAAATATTTCACTAAAATTTTCTCAACAAATCTCTTGGGAATCCTTCCCTATTACAATGTTTATGGACCTTTGTCCAAAAGAGATATCAATCTCCTAATCAATCTCATGGAAATTTATCCACAGGAGAAATATTTTATCTTTTTTGGTTCGTGGATATCTATCCAAAGGAGAACTCATCCTCTACTTTGGCTGGTGATCCTCTAGAATACTACCACCTCCACTGCACTGGATTATAGACATCTCTCCATTGAATACCTCTATCCTCACTCATAAGATCTATGTCCTTACTACCCTAGCTAATGGATATCTATCCACTGTAAACTACTATCCTCTGCTCTATCACCTCCAAAGATTACTCTCATATTTACTCAATCTCTATCTCAAATCTACACTAAACATTGTACTTTGATCTAGCACAAATCTACTCACAAGTATTTCTCTGGTTTGGTACAAATTTACCCTCAAATATGCACCAAAATCTATCCTTAAATTTTTCCTCAAATGTATCCTCAAGCCTTAACACAAAGCTTGATTCAATCACAAATCAACTCTTCTATATCTACCCCAAGCTTTAAAACAAAGCTTGAAAAAATCAATCAATCAACTCTGCTCATAAGTCTTCTCTAAGACTTGCCTCAAATCTATCCACAAGTCCACTCAATAACTTGCTCAATCTGCTCTCAAGTCTTCACTAAGACTTGTCTCAAATCTGTCCAACAAGTCCACTCAAGAACTTGTCCAATTTTCTCAACAAGTATTCACCAATATTTACCTCAAATCTGCTCAACAAGTCCTCCCTAGAACTTGTCTAATCTTCTCAACAAGTCTTCACTAAGACTTACCTCAAATATTCTCAAAAATTCCTCCCTAGAACTTTTTCAATCTGCTCAAAACATCTTCACCAAGACTTACCTCAAAACTTATTGTAAGATTCCACAAAAGCTCACACAAATCTATCCTTAAGCTTTCATAAAATCTTACTCAACTCAGTCCTTAAGTCCCCTCTAGGACTTACTCAAATCTGCTCACAAGCTTTCACAAAAGCTTATTCAAATCAATTGTAAACTTGCATACAAAACTCAACTTAATCTCTTACAGAAAACCTCTTCAATATCACAAATAAGTTTCACTCAAAATCTTGTTTAACCTCAGAAACATATAGATAATGGTTAGAGACTCAATATGTTTCACACTCACAAAAATACTCAATCACTTCCAAAATCTCTTTCAAATCAATTTAGAATAAAGAACAATTTGTTTCACAGAACTATCACTCTAATACTTTCAATCAATAATGCTTCAACCAACTTCACTAAACCATTCACTCAATGAAGCACAAATTGCTTATAAATCCTAAACAAGTGTTTCAGTATACTTCCAATCAAATCACACTATGGAACTCAAACCTTGACTCAAGATGATTCCAAATTCACATAACAATGATACTCATAATATTTAATAATCCCTAGTTCAATATAGTTCTCAACTTCACATAACCATGATACTCATAATCTTTCACAAACCGTAGTTCAAGATAGTTCTCAATTTCACATAACAATGATACTCATGATATTTCAGCATCCATAAATCATGCACAAGAAAACCTAATCAACATTTTCAACAATGGTTATTAGACAATCCTTTTCACTCCAACTTTGCATTTCACAACATTCAATCCAAAAATATTTCACTCACAAGGATGATATGCCCATACCTTTTGTTTTGATGGAGATCTGACCTCAAAACCTGTCTCAATCACAATCAACTCCTCTTTGCCAATTTCAAGGTTAGATAGCAAAAATCTTCACTCAAATATTTCCCTCAAAATTAATTCACCATTACAAGCATTAACAAGACTCAAGTACACCTTATTATCTCCAAACTTATCAAAATATATCTCAACACATAAAAATCAATTTTCTTTATCAACTCCAACTTAATCAATATATAGAAGACCAAGTTCTTTTATAATCACCTTATAAACTCTCAATGATAATATTCAACCTATAAAAATTAATCCCTTGATTAACCCTTATTACTCCAACCTCTATTTAATTTTTCAAAGCACAAAATAATATAAAAATTCAAATACCCTTATGACTCCCTACTTTCCCAAGGCACTATCTAAAACTCATGTGGCCTTAATGCATATGCGCTTCCCAACCTTGGTGCTAATTAAAATTTAAATAAAAATTTAATGCTTACCTTATACACCTTTGGCCCACATGCAAAATTAATAGCATACACCTTGGTTGCACTTTGAACCCATAAGCATGTTGTCATTGATGCAATCTAGCCGAATCTAGGTAGCCATTGGACCACATGCCCACACAATTACTAAACTAGGTGCTCTCCTCCTTGTTACCTTCACAAGTTTTGATGAACAAAAACAAAACAAATTCCTTCTTAAAATGACTCCACAAGGATTTGAAACCCCAACCTCTACCCTTTGAATGTCTTAACACTGCCTTGGCCACCAAATACGCTAACGAGCGTTATGAGTATGCTCTAGTCATACCACATGCATTTAATCATTCATCTTCCCTCCAAAGCCTTTAGAAACATGAAATATCTTCTTCCTCACAACAAGCAGTGCACAATATATCTTAGACTTTGGTATTCAAAAATTGCATGGATGGAGTTAATTAAAAAATTAACTCCTCTTTATATATGCATGGACTTTTGCGCTCGATGTTGGATTTATTTTGAATTTTAAAAATTATAATTAATAAATTAATTTATAACCTTTAACTTTGGCGCCCAGATTTATTTAAATTAAAATTTTAACCTTTAGTTTAAAATATTTTAATTTAAATAAAATAAATTAAATATTTTGCAAATTGTTCAATGGGTCTTTTGAGGAATATATTAGTTTTAATAGCTCTTTGGAGCTGTTATTTTCATCTCAACTTGTAACCTGGAATATTATTATATTACATATTATAATATTATTAGCCTTTTAAACCTACTTCACCTTCCTTGGGACTTCCTTTTAAACATGCTTCTCCTTCCTTGGGTCTTCAACCTTTTAGGTCTCCTTAGGCATATAATATTAAAAATAAATATTATATCCTATTCCTTTAAACCTCTTCCTTAACTTTTGGAAAAGCCACCTGATGACATTAATGATGATGAAAATGAAACAACAACCTCTTGCAAACTCTTGACATCAATGACAACAAAACTTGCTCAAATTTCTAATAAATTATAAAAATTCAATTAAAGTATCTAACCATCTATTGCATATTTGACATAAATAATATTCCCATATTTATTTCCACCTCTTAATGTCCATAAAGAGTATTTCAACTAATATAGTTAGTTCACAGGTCCTTCCTTAAATAATTCCTTTCAACCTTTATCCAAACAATTAAAGTCACATACCTTTAATTTTTAAATAATATTTCCATATATCAATTCTCATTACTTAATATAGAAAATGACTATAGTTTCTTTGCTTTCAGCAATTAGAGTCCCATACCTCCAATTAATAAAAATAAACCTTAATTCCTTTACTTAACATAATCAAAGCCCCCTTACTTTAATTACTTAAATAAATCATACACCATTTTATCTAACATAATCAAAGCCTTGTTACTTTAATTACTTAAATAAATTATAAACCCTTTGATCTAACATAATCAAAGCCTTCTTACTTTAATTGCTTAAATAAATCATAATCTCATTTATCTAACGTAATCAAAGCCTTCTTAATTTAATTAATTAGATAAATTATAAACCCTTTTATTTCATTAACTAAAGTGCTATAATTAATGAAAATACCTAAGGTTCCTTTATTCATAGATTATAAAATTCCTTTATTTACTAAAAGGATTATTAAACTAGTTTTCAAATAAAGTCAATATGTTTTACCCTAAAGAATACTTTTTAAAATACAAAGGTAAATGATAAAATTTCTTTTTCTTATAGAAATTTATAGCCAAAGACAAATCCCTTGGTTCCAAACTTAAACCCACAAAATTTTTATTTGGTATCACTCTTAACTCTACAAATATAATAAAACACCCAATGATCAAATTTCTAGAGCATACAGCCTTATCTAAAGATGAAAGGAGGTTTTAGTTCCCAAACTAGGTAGATTAAGAGTAAAGTGCTTTAACCCACAACCAACTAAATAGAAAAACTAAAGGGAATTTTACCACTAATGTGGCAAGCACAAAGGACCTTCCCAATGATTATCCTACTATGAGAGCCAACAACAATAACTCTATAGGTAAAATGTTTAGACCTTGGGTAGTAGTGGAGAAGAACATAGCATAACCCACCCCAGTGATGACTTGGGAGGAAGCTATATCACATGAGGAATAGATAATATCCACAGGAGACATGCCCAAGCTGGTTAGCAATGATAGAGAGCTCAAAGAGAATCTAATTGAAACAAGGCCTACAATTAGGTATCATTAGTAGGTTAGAGTTTCAAGAGAGCTTGTTGACCTGATGTCAACCACACAATTCCCAATGACTATCGTGATTCTCTTTGATATTAAGCAAGCTAGGTGAAGTTTGCATAGTACTACCATGAACGTAGTTATAGTGGTATATTTAAAACACCATAGGTAAGGGTAACCCTTATTTCACTTAACAACGTCAACTAAAACACCTCAAGAGAAACCAACAGAGTGGACACAAACTAGACCCTATGGTGAAGGAAGTTAAGAAGATAGGTAGTCACAAAATAAAACAATAGCAAACCAGTAAGGCTTTCAAACAAATCCAAGCAAGGCAACTTATCCAGTGACAAAATAGGTTCAAGAGAAGAAGTAAAAGAGTTTGAAGTCCAACCTGTTACTCTTTTAGATCGATGGTGCCTTCCATTTTACCAAATGATAATATTTGCAACATCATCCCTTCCCAAGATTTGTGATTCTCTTCTTCCTCCCTTGTTGTGGTGTTTCAGTTCTCTCTCATATCTTTTCTCTGTTGCTTCCTATTTGATGTAGAGAGTTCCCTATTTGACATGCTACTATCAATACTCACCTACTCAACGTCCTTCTTATCTGTTCAGTAAACCAGCCTGAGTTTTTCAACGAAAATATATATATTTTTAATTACTATAAAAATTTACCATAATGGATATCTCTTCCCAATAGTGGTAGGAAGCTTCCTTCTGTAGGCTTGATCCAATCTCTTCAAACATACGGTATTTCAAATCATATCTTGTAAGATTTCTTTAATTACAAAGAAATTCCATTATCCCTTACTAACTTACTAAATGAATTTTTATTGTGATTTAAATAAAACTTTACCAACTCATAAAACTTTATTAATTCTTAAATGAATCTCAATTATCATTTAAATAAAAGCTTTACTAACTATTAAATGAATTTCCATTATCATTTAAATAAAAGCTTTACTAACTATTAAATGAGTCACCATTATCATTTAAATAAAAGCTTTACTAACTTTTAAAAGAATTTCCATTATCATTTAAATAAAAGCTTTACTTAACATTTAATGAGTCTCAATTATCATTTAAATAAAAGCCTTACTAACTATTAAATGAGTCCCCATTATTATTTAAATTTAAAACTTTACTAACAATTACATGAATCTCCATTATAATTTAAATAAAAGCTTTGCTAACTATTAAATGAATCTCCATTATCATTTAAATAAAATCTCTACTAACTATTAAATGGATTTCTATTATCATTTAAATAAAATCTTTACTAACTACTAAATTAATTTCCATTACCATTTAAACAAGTTATCTATTATTTTAAAATGAAAATATTTTATCATTTAAAATAAATACTTACTATATATATATATATATATATATATATATATATAGTATGTGTGTGTGTATTTATATATTCCAAAAACATAAAAGAATTATTTTATCAAATATTAACATCATGCTAAATAGATTAAAGCAACACAAGGAGTTTCAAAGGCAACCAACTTATGCATGTTTTCCAAACCATTAATGTAGTAGTGATGAAGTAAAATATAAATCAATAATATGCAACAGACAAAAAGGGAGTCTTTCCATCAACTCAGTCACTTGTCTCAACTTGAGAATTTATGATCGCTACTAGGCTATCAATTGAGGTTCAAGGTGGCTAACTAGTTGATGATTATCCCTTACCGATAATGCATATATATATGAAGGTTTCTATCCATGTTACCCCCGAGTTTTCATAATAATCACTTCCCCTATATTAGATACCCAATTTTTGGTGGATGATTCTACCTCTTCCACCCATGAGTGTACCTAATTTTGCACATTAACAATATATCAACAATATCATGTTCTTTCAAAAGATTAAACTAGCATCACATAGCTGTTAAATTGCATAAACTAAGTATTAAAGCATCATCAGTTAATACATTCTTTCTTTATACCAAAAATCCCACCAAGGAGGATCATTATAGAGGTACCTCCTATTGAGGTGCCTCCTCCTATTGATATACCTCCTATTGAGGAATATTACCCTATCTCGGTATGCCTCCCCTTGCTCTAGGTCTACACACTCCCCACTTCCTTAGCCTAGCTACCTCACTCTGTTATGGTATCTCTACCTACCTTTGTTGAATCACTTGTCATACTACTAGCTGCATCCTATGGTCTATAACTCACTATCATGGTAAATCTAGGTGAGGATTGAGGCTCTTAGGTCTCAAGTCTTAGTACCATATTTGGTACTTATTAATCACTCCTACATTATCATCCTTAGGGCTCACCAAAAGGGGGTCATCCTCATCTAGATCTCTAAACTATGTGATTTTAGGATCGCCTCCCACCCCAGGTGGATCCCTCATCATCCACCTAAACCATATGTATCCTAAATATAGTATACCCTACACTAATCCAAACTAGCACTACATTCAATCAAAATGGTACAACTCCACCTTGCCCTTATTTCACCATATCCATAAGATCCATTGCAACTGAGCTATCTCTATATGGTAATCATCCTAGTATGGATACATCCACCATAATATTCATATAATCTATTGAGGATTTATGTCATCTATCGTCTATCAAGCTATGGCTAACCCACTACCTAGCCCTCTCCCTCCCCTTGAGGGTTCCCACCAAAATATCATTGTATGCTTTGCATCAATGTCTAAGTGTGATAATATATCAGGCCTCCTCACTTCTAGGAGTAGGCTAGTAAGCATAATACTATTGTGTTGCTTTTGCTTGACATTATGTAGTATCATGCACAACCAACAATGTACAAATGGGCCCTATGCAAACTATATCCTGATCTCTCTCATCTCAGCCATAACCCCTACAAGACCCCATAGTATATGGTGCATGCTCATGTGGTGAACAAGTGATCTGATGACTACTCCACTCATCACTATGGTTGGTGGGGAGATATCCTATATATTTATAATCTATTGCACACTGATCTTGCTCTTCTCAATCAAAAACCTTGGGTTCTTGATCAAATTCTCTAAGGATTAGTCCTATGCTAGATTTATATACATGCTATCCCATGATAAGAATACAGAGGATCCTTTATACATCCTCAAGGTCACTATCAACTTACTTGTAGGTAACCAAAATATAGATGATTCTCGATACCATTACTCTACCAATGCTATCAATAGGTCTATCTATGCATCAATCCTAAGCATATTTACCACATCTAAAAACCCAACCCATCGAAGCAAGTCTTTATGTTTCCCAACAAAATACCTCACCTAAGAAGTTAGCTCTCTGCACTACCACTCTTGATTATTAAGAGTACCATACTACAAGAAAAAAACATCAAACATTACACATTATAGTCCATTATATTCATTAAAAAAACTTCAAAAAAAAAATAATATTAATTGCAAAACAATAGTTTTTTTGGAATTCATATTTTTTTCTGAATCTATGAGATATTTGTAGATCTATGCCATAAGTCGTGGATTCATGAATCCAAACCATAAAATATAAATTTACTAGGGTTTCAAAAACCCTAGTGCAACAAATTTGTGGGTGCGAATTCATCATGCAGCTACAAATTCACTTTGATGACTGTGTGGCATCAAAATCGAAAGATAAATCTAGATAAATCCTAAAAAATCTATTAATAAGAATGAAATTCAAGCAAAAAAGCAAAAATATTTATACTCCTATTCTTAGTTTAGCTTTGTTCCCCCTATTTGGACATAATATGCTTGATACATCTGAAGCTCCATGTTCTCTAGAGCTCTAAATTAGAAAACTATGTAGTGAAATTGAATTAGGATTTTACCCTAAAACCTTATTTTAATCCATCCACCCCCGCTCAATTTTCATAATTTGTCTTTTCTACCCATAATTTCAAGTTGCATGAAGAATATTACATTTCTCATGAAACTCGAGGGGGCACCCTACCTAGAAAATTAAATTTTAATTTTCATGAATTGATTTGCATGCCAAATAATAATAATAATTAAAATATGATGGCAAGCCGAGATTCAATTGATAGAACGTCAGATTAATTTTTCTACAAATAGCTTAATACAGTCTTACATTATAGTTTCCGGGCATATTTCTCTTCCCCCTCAATCCCGAACTCACCATCCCCATCCCTTACAATTCTCGAGTTTTTATCGAGGCCTCGACCCTCTAGGCAATTAATGCCCCCGCCTAACCAAAATTTCAAGTTCGTTTTCCCCCCAGGCCGAGTTTTCAAATTTTCTGCCATAAATGGGCAACTTCCCGATCCACCATGAAGCTCGCATTAATGACCTCCCTTGACCTGCAACCGTCATCTTGGTCAGATTGTTCTTCTGCACCGTGGTCTCCTCCATAATGGCCATCGCTTGTATCTGTTCCATTGCCTGTACCTGTTACTTTGCCAACAATAAAAAAATATGTGCGGTCGTGGCCCTCATCTTGTTTTAATACACGTAGCTATGCACGTGTTTAATTTGACCTTCCCTAGCTGTCTGCGTGCATACTTGGCTATGCCTTCTTCTTGTCACAATATTTTTAATACACGTGCCCCTCACAACTATCTTGATACACGTGGCTGTCCACGTGTCAAATTTGGCCTTGCCTGGTCGTCTGCTGGTTCTCTTTTGGCTGTGCCTTCACCTGGCCACGATATCACGATAGGTCGTGAAATCATGACATGTCACGATATCGTGACCAAAAGCGCCTTCCTTTTGTCGCAGCTCTTTGGGGTCACGATTTTGTGACCCCCACTACCTTTGCCTTGTCGAAGCCCCTTGGGGTCACAATTTTGTGACATGTCATGAAATCGTGACCCCCCCTCTGTATTCACTTTGTTGAAGTCTTTCACTTTGCTATCCACCTTGCCTTAGTAACTCTACCATGTGGAAGCTTCCCACTGGTCGTTATATCGCGACAGGACTTCCCCTCTCGCCTTTGCTTCGAAATATCATCACGATATCGTGACGTCGCGATATCACGACGTCGCGATATCGCGACAAAACTGGCCCAAGTCTTGCCAAATCCTTTTGAGGTCACGATTTTGTGACATGTCACGATTTTGTGACCCCTCCCCATGCTTTACGAAACTTCCCCCCCTTGCTCTACAAAACTTCCCCCTTGGAAAATAACTGAAAATAAATCAAATGCAAAGTACTTAGAAAATTTAGAAAATTTTTGGAAGATGCAAGATTGCTCTACTGTCGTCGGATGCTCCTGCATTAGACACCCGAGGTAAATAAAAAGTGATCCTCACTTTTGTTCTATTAGGGGAAGACCTAGGCGGTCAACCTCCATCTTCGACAACCAAGTTGCATCTTCAACAGGTCTGCCCTTCCACTTTATCAAATATTTAGAATATTGTTTGTTTCTGGTGCTTCTGCCTTCATGAGCATCTAATATTTCCTCGACCTCGTCTGTGGTTGGAGTAGATGCTGGAATTTGCCATAATTCCATACTTGGTACCTCTGTACTTTCTCCCTCATGATATTCCACTAAATCTGAAATATTAAAAACGGGTGAAATGTCAAGCCAACTTGGCAATTCCATTTCATATGCATTTCTTGACTCTCATTTTTCTAGTATTCTGCACGGCCCAAACTTCATCTTCAATTTGTTATAAGTTTTGGCAGGAAACATTTCCTTCCTGATATGGACCATGACTTCATCTCCTACTTTGAACTCTTTGAACTGCCGCTTCTGGTCTGCTCTTGTCTTATATTGAGTATTCATTTTCAGAATTTGTTTCCTTCTTCATGCAAACTTTTTATATGTTCCACAAATTCTTCTGCCTCGACACTGCTCTTTTCTCTCTTATCCAACTTTCTTAGTTTAGACACATTTCTCAGGCTGTTTCCATATATTATCTGGAACAGAGATTTATTCGTGCTCTTATTGACTAAATTGTTATACGCAATTTTTGCCTGTGGTAAAACTAAATCCCATCCCTTGGGTTGATATGCTATCAAGCATCTCAGTAAATTACCTAGGCTTCTATTTACCACCTCTGTCTGTCCATCAGTCTATGGGTGGTATGCAGAATTGAACTTCAGATTTATCTTCAACTTCTTCCACAAAGTTCTCCAAAAATAACCAACAAATTTTGTATCTCTGTCAGAAACAATGCTCTTCGGTAGACCGTGAAGTCGTACCACTTCCTTGAAAAATAACCCTGCAATGTGAACTGCATCACTTATTTTCTGGCATGGGATAAAGTGTGCCATCTTGGAGAATCTGTCAATCCGAGGACGAAGTCCATGCTGACGTCCTCCCATGGTCGCTCAGGTACTGGTAACGGCTGATACAATCTCATGTTCTGTCTTTTGCCCTTTGCCATCTGGCATATTCTACAACTCTATACAAACATTTTCACATCTTGCTGTAGTTGCTGCCAATAATAATTTTCACTCACCAGGGCATTTGTCTTATCCCGGCTAAAATGTCCGGCCAGTCCTCCGCTGTGTTTCTCCTTGACTAAGTTTTCCTACATGGAACTTCTTAGAATGCATAATTTACTTCCTCTGAACAACATTCCATCTTGGATTAGAAAATCCAACCATTTTATCCTATCCACAGTAATAGGTGTCAAGCAAGCCGTCCAAGATTCTGCAAAATCTAGATCTTTAGGGTACAAACCTGTAGATTAAAAATACACACCAAACAAAAATAAATAAAATCACAATAATAGAGTACAGAATAGTTGCACAAAACAAACGATTTCTATTAATCGATGGAGTTTAAAAACTCTTTTTTGAATACAACTGGGCCTGTAACCCTTTATTTGTGATACAAGATTACAATTCGTGCTAGGGTTCTCCGAAACCCTAGCTGGCACAAATGGTGGCATCTCCGAAGAATGTATCTTCAATCCCAACAGAGTGAGTGGGCTTTGTTGTATCCCTTGCTTGGACCACTCTAGCTTAATCAGCTGCCATCAATAAACCGGATCTGCTGTCAAAAACCTGCACACATTAACACTATCAAGGAGTTAGAAATTAATAAGAGGGCTCCACTGTGTGAGCCCTCAAAAACAATCTAAAACCCTAGAAAATGAAGTGCAGGAATTCAATAACAGATCAATAAAAGAAAAGAAGTTACTTGCTTTAAACTAATTTATACCTATTCTCTGTTAACGCAGCTAGACCAGGCGACACCTAGAAGTAATGTGGCTGTCAAATCAGCTGCGAAAGGTGCCCTGGTGCACTCGTTGAATGCCCGCGTGCTTCTGGATTAAGGTTTCAGACGTCGGTCTGAGTCTGTGGCTGTGGGTAAATGCCCGCGGGCACTTGGTAAACGCCCGTGGGCACTTGGTAAACACTCGTGGGCACTTGGTAAAGGGGTAAACGCTCGCGGGCACTTGCGACAAGAATGGGGGATTCTGTAGAATGCTGCAGAAGAGATGGCAACGAAAGCAGTGACGGAAGCGGCGATGGATGCGATGATGGATGCGATGAAAAGGTAGCAGAAGAGAGATAGAGGGGATCAAAAAAGGAGATAGAAGAAGTTAAGAAGATAGAAAAGATCTAGGATAGAAGTAGCAAAAGACATAGGGTTTGAGCCATCAAAGTGACTCAATTTATAATCTACTCTTAGGGCACACTTTAGGGTTTTAACGACACTTTGAATGTGTGGCTAAGATTAAAGTGGATCTAAGGGTAGAGAATAAATCTAGGTTGTGAAATGGATTAAGATGGATGGACGGATGAGATTAAATGAAGGACGGACGGCTCAGATTAAATCACTTAAACTATTATTTAAATATATATATTAAAATATTAAAATATTAAAAAATATATATATAAATATTAATTTAAATAAATTTGGGGATGAAAAATGGCGAGAAAGGTGAAATTGGGCCAAATAATGGCGGGAAAGTGTGGATTTGGGCCAAATAATGGTGGGAAGGTGGATGACCGACACGTGGCTGACAGGAAGGTATAGATGACTTGTAAGTGGCTGGATTTTGGTGTCTACAAAACCCTTTAGTTCTTCAAATCCCACTACTTCCACTGTCATTTTAATAAGTAAATTATGCCTTCTATTTAAGGCATCTACAACTCTGTTTGATTTCCCACTTCTGTGCTTCAGCACAAAGGTATAGCTTTGGAGGAACTCCACCCACTTCATGTGCCTTTGATTCAGCTTTTATTTGATCGTTAATGTACTTGTAAAGCTCGATGATTAGTAAATAGAACAAACTCCTTTTGCAATAAATAGTGTCTCCACTTCTTCAGAGCCTGAACTATAGCATAAAATTCTTGGTCATAAACTGAATACTTTTTTTGAGCATCATTTAGCTTCTCACTGAAATAAGCAACAGGTTTGCCTTCTTGACTCAATACAACCCCTATTGCACTTCCACTGGCATCACAATCCACCTGAAATACCTTGTTAAAGTCTGGGAGTGCCAAAACAAGTTGTTCTATGACATTTTTCTTTAATGCATCAAAGCTCCTTTCAGCCCTTAATGTCCACTTGAACTCTTTTTTATCACCTCTCATTGTTTCTGTGAGAGGTGCACAAATGCTGCTGAAGTTCTTTATGAACTTCCTATAAAAGCTGGCTAGACCATGAAATGATCTTAATTCTATTGTGCTTCTTGGGGTCGGCCATTCGATGATGGCTCTCACATTCTCTGGGTCCATTTTCAGACCTTCTGCTGAGATTACAAACCCCAGGTATACTAACTCTTTCTTGACAAAATTACACTTTTTTAGATTTATTAATAACTGCTCCTCCCACAACTTTTCAAAAACCCTCCTGATATGCATCAGGTGTTCCTCCAGGGTTCTGCTGAATATCAATATATCATCTAAATAAACAATGACAAACTTTCCAAAAAACTCTTTCAGTACTTCATTCATCAGCCACATGAAGGTACTTGGTGCATTGGATAGCCCAAATGGCATGACCAACCACTCATACAAGCCCTCTCTTGTCTTGAAGGCTATCTTCCACTCATCTCCTTCTCGGATATGGATTTGATGATAACCACTTTTCAGGTCAATCTTCGTGAAGTACTCAGCTCCACTTAAATAGTCCATGATATCATCCATCCTTGGCAATGGGAATATGTATTTGATAGTGATTTTGTTGATTGCCCGAGAGTCTATGCACATTCTCCACTCTCCATCCTTCTTGGGTGCTAGTACTACAGGCACTACACACGAGCTAAGACTCTCCCTAATCAATCCTTTCTCCAGAAACTCCTAGACCTGTCTGTTTAACTCCTCAGTTTCTACAGGTGTCATTCTGTGTGCAGCTTTATTTGGCAAGCTTGATCCTGGCACCAAATCTATATGGTGGTTGATCTTCCTTACTGGGGGTAAACCCTCAGGCACATTATCTGATACAATATCTAGAAATTCCTCCAACAGATCTAGGACTTCTGTCGGGGTATCTTTGCATTCCTCCTCCCTAACTCTAGGAATTATTGCATAACACAAATGTTCATGCTTCAAACCGTCCAAAAATTTTCTCCCTTCAACTAGAAAGATTTTGGAGTTGTTACACACCTTTTCATCTACCTCCTTCATGGGTTTCAGCTTATGGCATACACTATTCTTTGTCAATGAGTAGGTGTTGGCACGGCCGTCATGCACTGCACTCCGATCGAACTACCAGGGCCTTCCCAGCAACATATGGCAAGCATCCATAGGCAGGATGTCGCACAGGACCTCATCACAATAATTTCCAATATTAAATTTAACTGAGCACTGCTCATTGACCAAAGCCCTATGGTCCTTCTGTAACCATGCGACCCGATATGGATGCGGGTGCTTCTTCCTCTCTAATTGTAACTTGGTAACCATTTCTTCTGAAACCAGGTTATTCGTGCTATCGTTATCAATAATAATATTGCAAACCTTGCCTGTGCATTTACACATTATGTGAAATAAAATTCTTCTCTGATTTGTGTCCTTCTACTCATTCAATAGGACTCTTCTTATGATCATTGCTTCCCCTCTCTCCACTTCTTCAGAATATTCAGACTCAACATCTCCCTCTGCCACAGCAGCCCTGGCTGGACCCTCAGGCCTCTTGTTCGTCCTTTCTCGGTGTTGTGGACACTCAAATGCCCGATGTCCTTCTTCACCACAGTGGAAACATGTCCCATAGAATACTCCTCTTCCAAATCCTCGTCCAGATCCACCCTGTCCTCTTGGGTAGCTGTTCTGCTCACGAGGCTAATAAACATCCTCTTCCATTTGATCCTAGTTGCTACTAGCTTCACCAGTCTTCTTTAGATCTTTATATTTTTCTCCACTGGTTCTCCCACCAGTTCTTCCACCACGGCCCCTTCCTCTTTGCTTGCCTTCAAATCGCCTATTTAGTTTTTCTTCCACCTATAAGGCAAACTGGTAAGCATCCTGAATGGTGCTTACCCGAACTAGGCTCAGCTCTTCCTGGATACCGAGTCTCAACCCATTGATATAACGGGCTACCTTTTCTTTGTTTGCCTCTAAATGTCCAGTTCTAATAGAGATCTTGTAAAACTCCTCAGCGTATTCCTAGAAAGTTTTGTTTGTCTGTCTCAAACTCTGCATTTTCCTTAGCAGATCCAACTCGTAATCTGCTAGAATAAACTGTCTTTTCAGCTTTTTCACCATTCTATCCCATCTGGTTATTCTCTCCGTCCCTCTTCTATTCCTCTCCAACTGTATTCCTCTCCACCAAATGTTGACATGACCCTTCAACTTGGTCTTAGCTAATCTGACCCGATTAGGGTCTTCAACCTCCTCATATTCGAAATATTCTTCTAAATCATTTATCCAATCAATCACCTCTTCTGGATTTAGGTTTCCCAAGTATGTAGAAACCTCCATTTTTGGTTGCTTTCTAATCTGAGAGATGGCCTTGTACAACCTGGCTTGTGTAGGGTCCACATCCTCTTCTTCTTCCTCAGAGTGGTATTCTTCTTCATCAGCTTCGTCTTCACTTCCCTCATCCCTTCCAGGCTCGTGCCTTCTGCATAGCTCTTCTTTCAGGGCTTGAACTTGTCTCTGCAAGGCTCGAAAGTCTTCGACTGACACCACATTTCCTCCTCCACCACTGTTTCTTCGTGGAGGCATTTTTTTTTTCTTCCCTTACAAATCCTTCCATAGATCCTGGTGTAACTGCATCTCTTCCGGTGATCTGTTACACGCTCAGGAGCTCCCGCTCTGATACCACTTAATGGCAATCCGAGATTCAATCAACATAACTTCAGATTAATTTTTCTACAAATAGCTTAATACAGTCTTACATTACAGTTTCTAGGCATATTTCTCTTCCCCCTCAATCACGAACTCACCATCCCCATACCTTACAATTCTCAAGTTTTTATCGAGGCCTCGACCCTCTAGGAAATTAATGCCCCCGCCTAACCAAAATTTCAAGTTTGTTTTCCCCCTAGGCCGAGTTTTCAAATTTTTTGCCATAATGGGGCAACTGCTCGATCCACCATGAAACTCGCATTAATGACCTCCCTTGACCTGCAACCATTGTCTTGGTCAGATTGTTCTTCTGCACCATGGTCTCCTCCATAATGTCCATCGCCTGTACCTGTTACTTTGCCAATAATAAAAAAATATGCACGACTGTGGCCCTCATCTTGTTTTAATACACGTAGCTGTCCACGTGTTTAATTCAACCTTCCCTGGCTGTCTGCGTGCATACTTGGCTATGCCTTCTTCTTGTCACAATATTTTTAATACACGTGCCCCTCACAACTGTCTTGATACATGTGGTTGTCCACGTGTCAAATTTGGCCTTGCCTGGCCGTTCGCTGGTTCTCTTTTAGCTGTGCCTTCACCTGGTCATGATATCGCGACAGGTCGTGAAATCGCGACATGTCACGATATCACGACCAAAAGCGCCTTCCTTTTGTTGCAGCTCTTTGGGGTCACAATTTCATGACCCCCACTACCTTCGCCTTGCTAAAGCCCCGTGGGGTCGTGATTTCGTGACATGTCATGAAATCATGACCCCCCCTATCTTCACTTTGCTGAAGTCCTTCGCTTTGCTCTCCGCCTTGCCTTAGTAACTCTGCCACATGGCAGCTTCCCACTGGTCGCGATATCATGACAGGTCATGATATCGTGACGGGACTTCCCCTCTCGCATTTGCTTTGAAATATCATTGCGATATCGCGACAAAACTGGCCCAAGTCTTGCCAAAGCCTTTTGAGGTCACGATTTCGTGACCCCTCCCCATGCTTTACGAAACTTCCCCCCTTGCTCTACAAAACTTCCCCCTTGGAAAATAACTGAAAATAAATCAAATGCAAAGTACTTAGAAAATTTAGAAAAATTTTGGAAGATGCAAGATTGCTCTACTGTCGCTGGATGCTCCTGCATCAAAATAATTAAAATAAAAAATTTTAACAGGTTTTTCATGCTATCTTCTACCCAAAATAACCTATCCTTTTTTGTTCATGTCAATTTGTCATCATTTTTTCTTAAAGTGTCTACATCTTTCTTTGACACATTTATTGCTCATAAATGTGCCAAAGAGGGGGTAAAATGTAGATAAGGAATTTTGACCCATGTCAAAATTCCCTAGTCCCCCTAATGCATGTAAGTTCACCCCTCACTAGCCCACCTTTTTTCTTGCATCGCCAAATATTGTAATTTGTAGTTTTGTCCATTTTTAGAAAATCCACACCTAGAAAAAGCCACTAACAGATCAATTAAAAAGTGGAAAGTGGTTCAACCACCTAAATGCCATGGTGATTCAGTCCAAATTTAGCCAAATCCTACACTGTTCATGAATATGTGCCTAGGAATAGCACTCGTGGATTCACTCAAAATAGAAAACTGATTAATTTACGTACTAAATTGAAACTACACCCTGAATTGTGCAACTTTTGATTATCCTAAAGGTTTTAATTCTAGAATTTTATATCTCAATTGAGGCTAATGGTAATTTTACATTATGGAAACTATCTTTCTTGCAGATTAAGTATTGACTTCGAAGCTCAAATTTGCTTTACAATCATCATTGCTTCAACCATTAGCAGTAAAATCAACACGATCCCCACTATGAGCACATTGTTTTACAATTATATTTGCATATCTCTTTATTTTACATTTTCATTTTGCATTAGTAGTTTTTTTCATGAATCCACAACACCTATCGTGGATTCATGTTGTAGATTTATATTTAAGTCATGGATTTGCTTTCCAACCTTTAATCCACACTGTTACAAGCTTAAGAGCAATTTCTTATTTTTTGGTCCATCATTGCACCATTGCACATCACATATTAATCATTTGGCACTTCATATCATTTTGATTTATGCATATTTTAGTTGTTTTATTTTTATTTTTATCTTTTTATAAATAGGTTCATAATTTCCATATTTATCCATAGTTTGTTAAAGATACCAAGGCGATTTGACTGCCATGCTGCTAAGTTTTATTACATAGTGGCTTAAGCAAATCCCGTAATTCTAAATACAATTTTTAATGTCTCTATCTGATTGAATGTAAGTTTCTTATGATTTCATGCCATCTACCATGGATTCATGTCACGTATTTGCTTCTATATGTGGATTTTCTTCCAACCATGGATTCACTCTTCTTAACCATCCAAACTAGGTAGGTGCACAATAATACCTATTTTAATTCTATTTTTTTGTTTTCTCTCTATTCTATGTGTGTTTATTCTTATATCATCTTGAAAACATAAGAAAATATTTAAAAAAATTGCAAAGCATTTATTTTAGAAGAATTTTGCTTCATGTGTGTTGTTTTTAAGGAAAACAAAATTGCATAAAGTTTAGTTGTTAGTTGCATTTGACTAAACATAGATTTTGGATAATTAGAAAAGAACACTTCCAAAACATTTTCCATTATCATAGACTTAGAAGGAGTCTTAATATACTTCTTGGTAAACCCTCTAACCTGTCAACCATCACCAAAGGAGGTACATCACCAGGTACCCCTTACATTGAGGTTTGGGCTTCTGACTTCCCATCCTCCTAGGCACATATCCATTATCCTGAGGAAAAGGGTACAAAATTTTTAGCCCACACCCTTAGGTACTGTTATGTGAGATTTAAATAGATACTGGTTAACAAAATAAGTTTATCCTGACCCATATTCTACCTTCCACCCAATTACAAAAAATCTAGGCTTGTCTAACATATCCCTAGTAAAAGTAAAATTATGTTATTAGTCAAGATGTTTATAACTATACCTCTAAAAATTGATGAGTGGCTTGCCCTTATTGGCTTGAAGTTACAAGTATTGCACATGTCTCATGGAGTTGTTCTTCAGGTCCTTCATTTTGATATTTTCTTTGGGGATATTTATTAGAAAAATGCGGTCCATCATAGGTATGCCAACCTATTTTTGGTTCTTATAATTTTTCTTTGTTGTCTTCATTAGTGCTTACTTTATGATTTGGAATAATTTCTAAATCTCTCTTTCCTATACCCTTCTTCCTAACCTCATTTCTAAATTCTATTCTATAATTTCCTTTAGGCTTTTTACTTCCCTTCATGAATTTTGATCTCTTTCTATACCTTTCTTTATTTTCTTTACCTCTAGTTTCTTGCTTAACAAGTAATTCTATTACCTTTTATTGTAGCTCCATCATTTCTACTAGCAATTTAATTATGGATGTAAATTGTTTTAAATTCCCTTGAATCAATTTAATTGTAGATGTAAAGTCCTCCATTTCTTCTTGACCATGGCAAGAGCTATGTTAGGTTTGATGTTTTATATTTGAATCTTTCCCTATGTAAGCTTTGAGTCCTATGACCTAGGCTCTGATACCAACTATAACAACCTGAATTTGACTCATTGGTTCTACAACGTAGTCAAGATCACTATTTCATCAAGGTAAACGTTTTTATTTTTTTCATTGACTAGACTTGATCCAAAGTAAATATTTTGAATTAATTAAAATTTAATGATTAATCAGTATTTAATTAGTATGAGGAATTAAAAATTACATTTAGGCTATGGTCACTATAGATGACCCCCAAGTGGACAAGATTGACCAAATTCTATGAATGGTGCCTTTAGTGGTTTCTCCATTCTCACCCTCCAACTTGGTATGAGGTAATAAAACCATGGCTTGGGGTTATCCTCTAATGCCTATAATACTTAGAGGGGGGATGATTACTTCCCCTATCTTATCTTGATGTAAATATTTAGAGATCAAGATTTATTTACTATATATACCTAGTCCTTAGTTGATATCTACTACTTTGAAGTCAAATACGACCATGTCATTCACCTAATTCTGGTCTTGGTCTCACTTTTCAAGTTATGAATAACGATGAGTTATCCCATTCTAACTATCGTTGATTTATCTAGTCCAGTTCCATGCTAGTTTTCTTCCTATTCTTAAGTTTCTCAAGCAACCATCACTATACCACTTGCTTAATGACCTAGAGTAATGTCCCATACCGTTCATCCTTACCTACTCATCTTGATCTATCTCATCAAGAACGGTCATTCTCGATTCATAGTTGTTACCTTTGTATAGCAATTGACACTAAGTATTAAATTTCTCGATTAATCATCCTCCTTGATAACCCTAACATGTAGTTTTAGTTCTTTGGTTTATCATTTCACAATAATCTAACCATAAGTTTCTACCCCAAATTCATCTTAGATTTCTTATAAAAATTAACTTTAATTTATCTAAGTTTAATATCTAATAAACATTTAATAATTAAATATAACTATTATTTTCTATCTAAAACACTAAACCTAAATAAAAACGATCGTTTTACTTAGGAATAATATAATATAGACATTGAATTAGTCTTCTCTTTATTATTTTATCCTAGAAACCAACTCTAAATATTTTCATATATAAGTTTTCTAAATAATATAAAGTTAAGATATGCAAAAGCAAAAAATTATAAAATAAAAGATAATCTTCCCTTTGAATTTTCCTAACAACATACTTTAATTATTTCTCTACCATATATATGATTTCTTAATAATATAAAGTCGCGAGTACTCTTGCATATGTAAAAATAAACTATATATAAGATATTCATGAGTACTCTAGTTTACTGGTATACCATAGTGTACGCTAGATAAAACAATTCGTCATTATTGTTAAAATATAGGATAAAAGTATTTCATTGTTGGAATAAAAATTATTGAATAAATGGGATGTCGTAGTTTTGAGTCATTCGAACAATCAAAAAATAATACATCTTGCTTTTATTAAACATAAGATTAGAAAAGATAATATCATATACTCTAATTTCCATTTGGCTTATTGAATATCTAATATTTACAATCTAAAAGATTAGATCACAACAATGTACAATTTCTAGAAAATAACTACATTTTCACCAAGATATACTTTGATTTTACAGACCTTTAAAACAATAAGGTAGTCTTAATCTGTCAGCTTGTTGAGTTGACTTTACCATGGCCAAGATGAAGATTTAAAATAAAACACACCCAAGCAGAGATTTTACAAGATCAGAATCCCCCGTGGGGATGGTTTAAATGAATGCAAGAAATCATTCCGAAACTCATTTAATGAAAATGTTCACATGGCATAGCTATAAAATTTAATATATATATATATAACATAGTAGTTACTTTGCCGCCTCAAAAGACATATTTTAAAAGATAAATAAGCCAAAGTGATAATTCTTTTTCCTATTCGTCACTTACAATATTATAATTTGGAATGTAAATTATTATAACTGGAACTTGCATATTTTTGATTCCTAAGTGAAATTTATTTAAACAATATAAATCATTAAATATTTTGAGTAGGTTCTTTAAGATAAAATGAAAAACAGAAGGGTTCCTTTTCCCTGGATATTAAAAGGTGAAACATACTCTTTGAAGCTGCCCTAATGATGGAGGAATTATGTGAGGAATTGTTTGTTGTTTCTTACCCTAGGTGGGTAGTGGTTAAAAATGTTCCACTGGTTCTTTGGCCCTTTTTGCCGTAATTTCTAGCTTCATTTGGCAAAACCCTTAAAATAGAAGACTCAAAAACTGTTCTTCCACATATGGACGCTAGGGTTTTGATTTCTATCTCTCCTGGGATTGATTTTTTGGATGAAGTGGAGTTAAAATGTGGAAATAATAGCTTTGTTTGTAAACTGGAACTATTGGGTGGCATGAATGCTTGCTTTATCTGTAAAAAAGAAGGTCATGTTCACAGAAATTGTCCTCTTCTTCATAAGAAAAGTGGGGGTTTCTCTTTTTCAGTTGATAATAATATTTCTCCTAATAACATACATTCGGTTGGTTCTATTGTGAAATCAGTAAATGATGTGAGGATGAGTGTAAACCCTAACCTTAATCAGGAAGCTTGTATGGTTAAAATATTTGATGGGGTTTCTTCTTCTTCTGTGGAAAATGGTTTTGTTGGTCAAAATAATAATGTTGATGTTGGAAATATGAATATTATCGATGATGAATAATATTTTAGAGTCATCGTCTGTTATAAATATGAATGTGGCCTCTTGCTTAAACTCTTCGAATGCTGGAAATGAAAATGTTGGTTCTAATAGTAGGGTTGTTGAAAATGTGAATACTGTTGAAGAGAATAATATTATTTCTTCTGATAATGTGGCAAATAATGTCTCGACTGGTTTACATCTGGATTCTGTCATGGCTGTTAACAATGGTGTTGTTACTTGTGAAGTTGCTCCCAATCACTATAAACATAATGTTGATTTTGAAGTCGTAGAACCTGTTAATGGTTGTATTAATACTGATTCAGTTAATCTTCAAGATACTTATGCCCAAGGTTGTGGGGTTATTGTTAATAATACTGATGTGCATGTGATGTCTTCAGTTTGTAATGACAATGAAGTTAATGATGTTCATTTGGTTAATGATATTAATTCTGGTTTTGGGCATAAAAGGAATGCTCGGGAGCTTGCTCTTGCTACTATTAATCAAAGAGCATTAGATTATAAGAAAAATGGTGTAAACTCAGCTACAAGAGACCAACAAAATGGACTCCAATCACATAACACAAATGCAATAATGGAAGAAAACTGCCAATTGATATTCTTCTCATTCCTAAATTTACACTCCTTCTACAAAATATTACAATCCATCATATAGCAACCGAAAACCAAAGAAACTCTAAAAATGTTTTTTTCTAAAAACTGCTAAAAATATATCTTTTTCCTAAAAATTGCTAAAAATAGAAATGATGAGTCAGATTGCACCCAAATTTGGTGCACACATACCTATTACAATAATAAACCTTAATTTAAAATATTAGGTCTCAAATTAAGGTATAAAAAAATATAATAAACTTCTAACAGCTAAAAAACCCAAAAAAACCCGGGAACCTATTCTAAAAGCTAATTTTGGGGCACTAGATGTTAGAGTCATGTCCCGAAAAAATGATTTTTGGAGGGTTAGGAGGATCAAAGATCATCCTAATATAGAACACACACACGGAACCACCTGTTAAATTTTAAGGCAAACGGGCGTACGATTCACAAGTTATGGCTCCGACAAGGTGCATCATTCTCCTCTAGTGAAAAAGAACTCAGCTCCTGCGAGTTCAGCTGAATTGAAATCCTATAGCTTTTGGTTATCAAATTTATTTAGCTTTGATTATAAAACCCAAGTGTTATCTGAATGTGGTAATCCTTCCCACTGAACTAGGAATTTGTTGTAGCTCCCATGTCTAGTGGTGGTCACCTTCTTATCAAGCACCTATGCAACTCTATCATTTTTCTTCTTAGGCATATGTTGTGCCCAAATTATTGTCTCTTGTAATTCACCATCCTCGATAGTACCATGATAATTAAATAAATCAAAAACATTAAAAATGGGTGAAATATCAAATTCATTGGGCAAATCCATTTTATGGGCATTATCATTGATCTTCTTCAAAATCCTGCATGGCCCAATTTTCTTAAGTTTTAGTTTGTTATATGTCCCCTTAGGAAATATTTCTTTCCTAATATGAATCATGACCATATAACCCTCTTCAAACACTTTCACCCTTTTGTGTGCATCAACAGACTCTTTGTAGTGAGCATTACTACTCTACAATTTTTCCCTCACTAACTCTTGCACTTTCTAGATATGCTCAGCAAATGCTTCTGCATCATCACTAACTTGTTCTCCAATTGGTAACTCAACAAAATATAATACACCTCTAGGAATTTGATCATAAATAATTTGAAAATGATATTTACTTGTTGACCTGTTCACTGAACTGTTGTATGTAAATTTGGCTTGTGACAAGGCTAAATCTCATTATTTTGGTTTTTCTCCAACTATGCATCATAAGAGGTTTCCCAATATTCTGTTCGCTACCTCTGTTTGCTCATTGGTCTATGGGTGGTAAGCTCTACTAAACTACAACCTGGTATTCAAAATTTTCCACAATGTCCTCCAAAAGTGACTCAAGAACTTAGTATCCCGATCATAAGTAATAGTCTTTGGAACACCATGCAACCACACAATCTCATCAAAGAATAAGACTGCAGTCCTAGTTGCATCATTATTTTTTTGACAAGCAATGAAATGCACCAGTTTTTAAAATCTTTCTACCACAACAAAAATTGAATCCTTACCCCTTTATGTGTTGGGCAACCCCAACACAAAATCTATACTCAGATCTGTCCATGGTCTTGTAGGAACTGACAGTGGCATATACAAACTTGTATTTTGCACATGGCCCTTAGCCATTTGACATACTTTGCATCTAGAGACAAAATTGATTATATCTCTCTTTATTTTTGGCCAGTAGTACTTCTCCTCTACAAGAGTGGTAGTTTTGGCTAATCCAAAATGACCAGCCAAACCCCCACTATGTAATTCCCTCAATATGTTCTCTCTCATAGAGCCATTGGGAATGCATAATAGATTACCCTTAAACAAGTAACCATTATGTAAAAAATACTCTTAAAAAATAGTATAAGACTCGCCCCCTACCATACTTTTGCACTATTGCACAATAGTCCCAAAATCTGCATCAGATTCATACAAGTCTTTAATCCCCTCAAATCCTACTACTTCATTATCCATAGTGGTAAAAAAAAAGACTCTCATACTCAATGCATCAACAACCTTATTCTATTTTCATGACTTGTGTTTCAGAAAAAAATGTATACTATTGCAAAAATGAAACCCATTTGGCATGCCTGCTATTTAACTTTTTCTAAGAATTGACATACCTCAATGCTTCATGATCGGTAAAAAACACAAAATCCTTTGAGATTAAGTAGTGCCTCCAATGTTGCAATGCTTGAACAATTACGTAAAATTCCACATCATATGTAGAATATTCTTCCTTGCATCATTCAAATTCTCACTAAAAAATGCTATAGGTCGGCCCTCTTGACTTAAGACACCACCAATTCCAACAAATGAGGCATCACAATCAACTTCAAACACCTTACTAAAATCTGGTAACACTAGAATAGGGGCTTTCGATACCTTCTTCTTCAAGAGTTCAAAAATATTTGTTGTTGTTGTAGTCCATACAAAATTTTTCCCCTTCGTGCACTTAGTTATAGGGGCATCTATACAACTGAAGTTCTTGATGAACTTCCTATAAAAGGTAGCTAGTCCATGAAATCTCCTTACTTATGTTATAGATCATGGAAGAGGCCATTCCATAATCGCCTTCACTTTCTCATCATCCATCCTCATGCCATCTCTCAAGATTACAAATCCCAAAAACACTAAACTATCTTGAAGAAATCTACATTTCATCAGGTTGACATAAAATTTCTCCTTCCTGAGCACGTCTCACACTAATTTCAGGTGTAAGAAATGGTCTTCTTCACTTTTACTATAAATCAAAATATCATCAAAATACACAACCACAAACTTATCATTATATTCCTGTAGTACTCTGTTCATAAACCGCATAAATGTACTAGGTGTATTAGACAACCTAAATGGCATCACCATCCACTCATACAATCCATATTTTATCTTAAAAGTTGTCTTCCATTCATCCCCTTCTAGAATTATGATCTGGTAGTAGCCACTCTGCAAATCAATTTTACTGAAGTATTTAGCTCCAATCAATCCATCCATCTTGTCATCCACTCTTGACATAGGATACCGATACTTTATTATAATTTTATTTATGGCTCTACTGTCTACACACATTCACCAATCACCATATTTCTTTAGGATCAACAATGCTAAAATCGCACATGGACTCATACTATCCCTAACTAATCCCTTCTTTATCAACTCTGTCACTTGCCTACTCAACTCTGTATTCTGTGTCGGGTTCAACTGATAAGCTACCTAATTTGAGAGCGATGATCTTGGAATCATTGGTGGTAGCCCATATGGTAACTCCTCTGGTATGATATCTTTATATTCACTTAGGAACTTAGCTGCTATTGTAGGCATAACCACTTCCTCTATTTCTAGCTTCCTAGCTGTTAAGGCATAATAGAAGCTAGCATCCCTGATCTCTATAAGAAACTCCTTCATCGTCAATAAGCTCTCACTTGGCCCATCCTCCTTCAGAGGTACAAGAACTACCTTTACACCATCCTTCTAGAATGTGTAAGTATTCTTTCTCCCATTATGGTTAGTATCCCTATCGTACTGCCAAGGTATTCTCAATAGAATGTGACATGCATCCATTGAGATCACATCACACCATACTTCATACTTGTAAGTGCTCCCAATTGAAAATTTAATTAAACACCTCTGATCTACTATTATATCATTCCCATTATTAACCCATGAGATGCGATATGGATAGAGATATTTTTCACATTTAAGGTGCATTTTATCAACCATGACATTTGACACCATATTCTCAGAGCTACCACCATCAATGACAATGTTACATACATTCCCTCCTGATGTACACCTTGTTTGAAATATGTTTGTTTGCAACCAAGAATCTTCACCATATATGGTCTATCCCTTTGCTTTGCTCTACACCATCTTTTTCTTAGGAGAAATCAATGTCCTCCTTATCATAAGTGCTTCCCCCATGTCAACAACAACTTCATCCTCATCCTGCTCTTCCATATCAACTAGATTGACCCTTCCTTGTCCTCCTTGATGCCTTTCTTGGACATCACATTGGGGACACTCAAATGCTTTGTGCCCCTCCTCACCACATCCATAACAAGTATACAACCTCCTCAAATTATTCTCATTTCATCCACCACCGTAACCTCTACCTCGTTTGTATCCTCTTCCTCTCATATTCTGCCCATCTTCTTCTTGTTTAGCAAGTCTTGAGGATTCTCCCTTGAGAAAATTAGATCCACTTTGACCTCGACCTAAATAGGATGTGAATCCATTCTTACCTCTTCTATTAATACTTTTTAATTTCTCCTCTGCCTTGAGGGCCATTTGATACACATCCTCCACTATAAGAGTGTGATGCATGCTCATCTCATCTTGAACAACAAAACTTAGGCCATTTACATACCTGATAGCCTTTTGGTCCTCCTTCTCATTGTGCTCCACTCGAATGGATAGCTTGTAGAATTAATTAGTATAGTCCTCAATTCTTTGATCCTTTTGTCAGAGATTCTGAAATCTATGAAATAAGGTTTGGAAGTAGTCTACATGTATAAATTTTTCTTGTAACTTCTTCATCTTTGTCCAATTCCTGATCTTTTCCTTTCCATTCCTCTGTCATGTAGTTTGTAAATGATCTACCAAATCAATACATGTCCCTTTAACTTTGTCCATGTGAGCTTAACCTTCTTCCCTTCAGTAAGGTTACTCCATTCAAAATATTTTCTAGGCTATTGATCTAATCGATCAACTCCTTTGGCGTCAACCCATCAGCATACTCGGGAACCTCGATCTTGATCCCATCTTGATTCCCCTTAAGCCCCTCTAGAGCTCATATCAATAAATTTTAAAAATCATGCCTTTCTTCAGGCTCTCTGGTTCTACTTCTGTGTAGACCTCAGATCCACGTTCCTCAGGTATATTTTCATCATTAGATCCTTGATCTACACATGCCCTGCGACGTCTCTCTCCCATGCGATCAATCACACCAGTTAGTCATGCTATTTCTGCATTTAGATCCTTGATATACCAATTCATCTGGACATATCTTCTAGGTGGCATCTTCCCTTCAATAGCGATATCACACCTGCTCTGATACTAAATGGTGTAAACTCATCTACAAGAGACCAAAAAAATGGACTCCAATCACATAACACAAATGTACTAATGGAAGAAAACTTCCAATTGATATTATTCTTATTCCTTAATTCACACGCCTTCTACAAAATATTAAAATCCATCATATAGCAATCGAAAACCCTAAAGAAGCCCTAAAAATGTTTTTTTTTTCTAAAAACTACTAAAAATAGATCTTTTTCCTTAAAACTGTTAAAAATAGAAATGAGTCAAATTGCGCCCAAATTTGGTGCACACATCCCTTTTACAATAATGAACCTTAATTTAAAATATTAGGTCTCAAATTTAGGTATAACAAAATATAATAAACTTTTAACAACCAAAAAAACCCAGGAACCTATTCTAAAAGTTAATTTTGGGGCACTAGATGTCAGAGTAAGCTTCCAAAAACATGATTTTTGGAGGGTCAGGAGGATCAAATATCATCCTGATGCAAAACACGCATGTGGAATCACTTGTTAAATTTTAAGGCAAAGGGGCATACGGTTCACAAGTTGTGGCTTTGACAAGGTGCATCAACAAATAACTCTTTTAAAATATTTGAGTCATCAACAATAACTAAAAACTTAACTAAGGAGGATATTTCTGATGTGCTTGCTCTTCCCATTATGTAGATAATTAAGTCTATTGATAATCATATGGTAAGGGATGCTAATGCTATTTAGGATATTGGTTGGTCTGTTGTGGAAAAGAAGAAAAGAAGACGGGATTTGGATCCTGTTACTAATAATAAATTTGTTTATGCTGCCAAGGAGTTGGATAGAGGTAGATCTAAATCACATAATTTTGAAAATGACATTTAAATGTTTTAGCTGGAATGTAAGGGGTTTAGAATCCCCTGAAAGGAAGTATTTTGTTAAGAATTTCTTATAATTTGTTGGTAAAATTGATTGCTTTTCCTTGCAAGAAGTTAAAGCTTCAAGTTTGTTATTGCACTTTGCTCTTAAAGTGATTTGGAGAGATGCTTGTTATTTTTGTACCAATCATTCACCTGGTAAAGGTGGTGCTGTGATTTTATTATCACCATATTGGTCATCTAAGGTTATTGATCATGGTTGCTCTCCTTGTAATCGAGTTGTTTGGGTAATTTTAGAAAAGAACAATAGTAAGTTTGGAATTTGCTCCATTTATGCGTCTAATGATCATCGAGAACGATGTGATCTATGGAAATGGGGTCTTAATATTCATAAAATACCATGGATTTTTTGTGGTGATTTTAATATGGTGGAATCACATGAAGATAAATGTGGAGGTTTAAGTGTAGAATGGAAGGGTGAGGAATATTTTCACTGGTCAAATCTGAAGTCTTATTTTAATCTAATGGATCCTTTGGAGGGCCAAAAAAATAGTCATAAGGGGTTATGGTTTACCTAGTGTAATATGCAAAAGGATATCAATAGGATTTATTGCAGATTGGATAGGTTTTATGTTTCAAGTTCCTTTTTTCTGGTTGATCAAATGTCAGATGGAAGCAGGGTTCTTGTATCACCTAATCCGTTCTCAGATCATTATCCTATTGTTATTCAGTTGAAATTTTATGATGAAATACTGCATAATGTGAATACATCTTGGAAATTTCATCTTAATACTTCGTTACTAGAATCTTCAGATTGTTCAGATGCTATTTTTACTCTACGGGAGATTAATAAATGGTTACTTAGTAAGTCCAGTGCTATTGATAGATGGAATATGAATATTTGTAGCTGGAAGAAGATTTTTCAAACCATAGGAAAGCAACGTGCATTAGATTCAAAGAAATATGAAAGATCTCTTCAATCAAGACTATTTCAGCTTGAATCATGTCTTCAAAAATATCCTTCTAATATAGATTATCAAGAAGAGATTATTTCCATCAAAAATGATCTTAGGAACCTGCAAGCCAATAGAGTTCATGGTCAAAGAATTCAGGCAAGGCTTAGTTGGCTTCATGATGGAGATAAAGGTTCAAAATTTTTCTTCAAGTTTTTGAAAGAAAGAGGTTTGATTGATAAAATAGCTGGTATATGGAATGGTCATGAGTTGATTGTTGATCCGAGTATTATTAAGAATATATTTTTTCAGTATTATAAAGATTTATTTTCTTCTGAAGATAATGATTCTAGATTAGAGGACAGGCGATATTGTTGCTCTCTCATCCCTCGTAAGATCTCTGATCAGGATGCTTTTATATTAGATCAACCTATTTCTAAAGAAGAAATTCTTAAGGCCATTCAATCTATTAATAATGATAAGGCTCCTGGGCCTGACGGGTTACCTATAGAATTCTATAAGAAAAATTCTCACTGGATTATTGATGACCTCTTCCAGTTGTATTCTGAAGCTATTAATAATGGTTCTTTGGGGAAGGAAATTAACACTGGTATTATCAAACTTCTCCCCAAAGATGGTGATAAGTCCTTGGTTAAAAATTGGAGGCCAATAACGTTGCTTAATGTATCTTATAAAATTTTAGCCAAGGTATTGGCTCTAAGAATTGCTAAGTACCTTCCTAAATTTATTAATTCAGTCCAGACAGGTTTTGTAAAAGGCAGGTATATACTTGAAAATTTGATTACCAGCTGGGAGGCGTTAAATTGGTCAAAATGTTCTAGTAAAAATGCTGGTATTCTTCTTTTAGACTTTGAAAAGGCATATGATAGAGTTGAATGGGCATATATTCTTATGGCCCTTGAAGCTTTTGGTTTTCCTCCTATTTTTTGCAAAATGGTCAAAGTTCTTCTTACTGATGTTGTTGCTTACATTGATGTTAATGGTTCTCTTTCTGAACCTATTCTTTTACAAAGATCTATTTGGCAAGGTTATCCGTTAGCTCCATCCCTATTTGTGATAGCTAATGATGCTTTATTCTATATTTTAAGAGAAAATTGTATCAGTCCTCCTGTTCGTGGTATTACATTACCAAATGGTCGAGAGCTGATCAACATACATTTTGCTGATGACACTTCTATTTTTGTTAAGTTAACTGAAGAAAATTTTGTATCTCTTTTTGCTAAGTTATCATGTTTTTGCAATGCTTCTGGAGCTAAAGTTGCTATGTCTAAATCCATTTTATTAAGTTGGGATTTCATGGCTCCAAGTTGGCTGGCTAAATTTGATATTCAGTGGGGAGGTCCTTCTAAATAGGTTAAATTTTTGGGAATCCCTTTTGCAGTTGATCAAAAGCAGGATTATTAATAAGTTTAATAAGTGGAATAACAAATATTTATCCATTGCAGGAAGACTTCAAGTTTGTCAAAAAATCCTTTCCTCTTATACAATTTACTTTGCTTCAGCCTGGCTATTCAGTTCATATCAAGTTAATGATATTCATAAATATATCAGGAACTTTTTGTGGACAGGCATTAATACTTGTAACAAAAGGCATGTTGTCAAATGGATATGGTGTACAACCAACAAAATAAAAGGTGGTTTAGGTCTGAAAAATTTAAGAGTGCAAGGAATGGCATTAGCTATTAAGTGGATTGTTAAGAGTATCGAAGGTGATGAACCTTGGAAAGTTTTAATTAGACATAATATTATCAATTCTATCCCAAAAAAAGCTCATACTTGGAAAGGCCTGCATATGATTGATATCATGTTTGGTAATTTTTTAGTTACTCCTGCTGGTTCAACTATTTTTAAGAGTCTTTGGAAAGCTTGGGATTTGGTGAAAGATAAAATTCTTATTGATAATCATCACATTGTGGATAATAATGTCTTTTTTGCTCACAACTCTATATGGTGGTCTTTATCTAATAATAATAAGCTTCTTGCCTTAACCCAAGGTTGTTCTGCTAAGAAGTGGGCTTATAAAGGTATTATTACTTTTGATGATATCATGGATAATGGTGCTCTAAAATCATGGCAGTCTCTTAGTTCTCAGTATGATATTCCTCTATCTCAGTGGAGAACATATTCTTTACTAAGAGATTCTATCAGGAAATCTAAGCCTATATATGATGAGCATAATTTTTTTGACAAGGTTATGTGGCAAGATGGTAGAAATTTAGCAAAGTTAAACCTAAATTACTTTATAATATGGTTATGGATAATAATGATATCATTCTTCATATCATAAATAGTTGGCATCTAGATGTTAGCACTATGTTTGGGCAAAACATGTTGAAGACTATTTGGTTCAGTATTTTACAGCCTAAAAAGAGTTATTTTCGGTGGCTTTTTTTGCTTCAAAGACTTCCTATATCTAGAGATCCGAAGGATATTACATTATGTTCTATCTGCAAGGTTCCTGAATCTGCTCAGCATATATTTTTTGAATGTTTTTTTGCTAAAGAAATATGGCATCTTTTTTTCTGCGATACTTCAGGCTGGAATTATAATCTTGATATGGTTAAACAACATGTTATTTTTGGTTTTATTCCGCATATGGGCAATTGTTATAACATATTTTGGCTTTTACTTTCTACTGAGATTCTATGGTTTTTATGGATAGCCAGAAACAAGGATATTTTCCAGGCGGATCAGAGGTTTCTTACTGGGTCTCTTAGGAGACTCACAATTTTCAAAATTGCTATATAGGTTTCCAGGAGCATGTTGTATTACAAGGACAAGTTCAGGAAGCTTCTCATGAGTTATCAGGTTCAGGATGATAGTAGGCACATTTCAGATTCTAGACAGTTTGGTTATAAGTACTTTATATTATTCCAGCATTGTATAAATAGCTTTAAGTTTTTTGAGTTATATTATTGTAATGATCAAAGACATATGATGTAGTCTTAGTCTTTTATAGGCAGTTCTGGTTTCTTTCCAGCTAGTTCTAGTTTATATACTGTGCCTTCGGGCTAATTTTGTATCTTTCCTTTTATATTAATACAAGTTTACGATCTTCAATTAAAATGTATAAGGTAGACATCGGGTGAACCAGGTAAAATAGTAAACCTTGACTAACGCCAAACTAAATTAGAAAAAGAATATTTTAATCTATTTAACAACTAAATAAGATAAACAACATCGTGTATATACAATGAGAAGAGATCTTTTGCATTTGTTCAAAAACAACAACAAACTGATTTATTTATCCACTAAGATTATTTAAATAAATTTAGGGAACATGCATATATAAAAACTGAAAACATTCAGGAAAGCTATTCTACAAATACTTATAATTTCGAATTTTAAAACATAAAACATAATTTAGAAGTTAAACTAACGTGGTATTATTAAATCTTAACTGTATTAATTGACCAAAACAACGAGTCTAACTCCCAATCTCTCCTCCTGTTATTTGTTGACTTCTTTTCTCCCCCAAAACCATCTTTCAAAAGGTCTTTTATAGAAATTTTAAGGAGGCTCAAATGACCCTTCATGCAAATGGCCACTTATCTTTCACCCTCTTTTGCCTAGTGGCCTATTGAATTACTTACCAAAGTCTTTTTATTATAAATTAGAAATTATATATATATATATATATATATATATATATATATATATATATATATATATATATATTATATAATATTTATTTATTTTAAGCGAAAAACCCCTTGCGAGGCTGCCTTGGTCTAAGAGACCACGAACAGGGGTTCTACACTGTCAAAGTCACCCGAGGGTCGTACCTAGCCCTGCTCGTACCAACATTATCAATTGGATTTTGGGTACCCAATTCGGATTTTTGGTAGGGTGAAGATTCGAACTTGGGACCTCCCTTGGAGGATTGCCCTCTCCTCTCCAACTCACCTACAAAACCTGGGTGGAAATTATATATTTAAATTAGTTTTTATTTAATTATTTATTTAAATTAGAATTTATTTATTTAAATTACAATTTATTTAATTATTTATTTGAATTAGAAATTATGTAATTAAATTTTTTTATTTTTTAATTTTTTTTATTTAAAACAAACACGATAAAGGCATTCAATAATATTGCAATAAATATATATGAATGCATCAAATGAGAGCTTTGTTCTTTCCCTTGTATCATTGGTGAATATTTCACTACTAAAGCTATGTTTTCCCTTTGGATAATAATAAAAATTTTACTATAGGTAAAATTTTTCACTCACCATATTTTCTCATTTTATCTCTCATAGACCTGCACCTGCAATAAAAAAATCATTAACATTATTAGATCCAAAATATTAAAGCATGAAATAACAAGCAAAGCATTTATATTAGCAATAAAAGATTCATTTTAAGGAGGTTTGTGACATAAGATACATAAAAAATTGGATGAATCTTGAATGATGTTAGAAATTCCAACTTGTGAACAACCTCCTCTATTTATCATAATATCTTGTAAGGACCATAGATCATGGGTGCTAGATTATGTTGACCTTTATATTTGAGGGGAATTTGTGTATATGGTTGAGGATGAAGGGATACCACATCACTCTCAACAAATTTCCTTCTATATTTGTGTTTGTCTACTTGTTATTTCATCCAGTTCTAGGTGATAACTAAGAATTATGTTCACTATATCTACCTTCGAGTTGCCTAGCAAGTAAGAAGTGAGTGTTGGGGGTGGTTGGATATACACTAATTCATATGGTGTTATCCTTGTGGCTATGTGAAAAATGGTATTGTACCACCATTTGACTAAGCAAATTCATTGAATCCATTTGGATTGATTATCTAAAATAGAACATCAAATATAAGTATTGAGACATTTATTCACCATATTCATCTAGTCATCTATTTGGGGTGATACAACTTACTTCATTCCAAGTAGGTCCCTTATATGTGATATAGCTCCTCCTAAAATTTACTAGGTAATATGTTATCATGATCACTGAGTATATAGTTTGGGATCCCATGAAGTCTAAAGATCTTATCCATGATAAGTTATGCCACTGTCTTGGAAGTATATCGGTGACTTAAGGAGAAAAATGAATATATTTCGTCAATCGATTCATGATTACCATTATAATTGATTTACCTCCTAAGAAAGGAAGTCCTTTAGTGAATTCCGTGGATATGGTTATCCACATGGACTCTATAATAAATAATAATTGAAGTATTCTTATTGTACTAATTATTTCCATATTTTGATGCTAATATGTATCATAACTATCAAAAAATTGTTCAATATTCAACCTCAACCCTCACCAATAGAAATTACACTTTACCTATTCATAGATTTGTAAGAAACCTATGTGTCCTACTATTAGAGGTGAATGAATACCTATGATAATCTAGGATTTAAGTTGAGATATTGGTGGAAGAACAACATAATACCTATAGAATAACTCCCTCTAGTTCCATGAATAATTAGGATGTTCCTTTGTTGTTGTTTGCAAATCCTAAATAATATTTGTAAGTGTAGGATTTTTCTATCATTTAGACTTAATTATCTCTATCTAATAATCCTTAGGAATGGATACTGCATGTATAATATCATGTATTTCAAGCAATATAGAAAGAGCATCGATGATAAAATTTTCTTTCCCCTTGTGATGAACTATCTTGTAGTCATATCCTAAGAGCTTAGTGAAGCATTTTTTCTGCTTGGAGAAAGAAATTATTTGTTTTAATATATAATTAAGGTTGTAATGATTAGTCTTGATGATGAAGTATAACCTCAACAACTATGGTAGGTAATGAAGGATGGAAAAAATAATGGGTATTATCTTCATCTTGTAAGTTGATTTGATAGGATTCCACCCTGATAGACCTTGATTATGAAATCAAGTGCTTGAAATTCTTGCATAAGTACTCCCCAAAACTAACTCCTGAAGCATCACTTTCAATCATAAATATTTTATAAAAAATAGGCATGGCAACAACTGGTACAACACATGACACCCGTCTAAATAATAAAAATCTGCTCAATCGCATTGTTCCATGTGAATGCTTTATTTCTAAGCATAGTTGTCAAATGGGATGCTCTCTTCTTGTAGTCATAAATAAACTTTTAGTAATAACTTGAAAGGCTGCAAAATACCCAGACTTCAATATTTTTATTTTGGACCATTCCTTCATAGACTCAATATTTATGGGATCTATTTGGACACCATATTTGGCTATGATATGCCCTAAATATTCTACTTTTAGTTATCCAAATGTGCATTTGTAATACAACTATTTTTTTGTAGGAGGTTCAAAATCTAATCAACATATTGTAAGTGTTCTTCCCATGTCTTGCTATAGATTAGTATGTGCAAGAAATAGAACTAATGGAAACTTTTATAGATAGTGTTTTACAACCATATTCATAAATATTTATAAAGTTAATGGTGCATTGGTGAGACCAAAGGGCATGAAAAAAAACTTATAATACCTCTCATAAATATTGAAAGTTATTTTAGGGATGTTATCCTTGTAAACATAAATATAGTAATAGTTTGACCTAAGCTCCAACTTGATAAAGTATAGAGCATCATACAATTCATACAAAAAATAATCAATCATAAAAATAGAAAAATTATCTTTGATGGTGAAATTATTGAGCTCATGGAAGTCCATGCATATTCTCCATGACCCCATACTTCTTCTTTACCAATAAAATAGGAGCTAAAAAAGGGCTTATAGATGGAAAAAAGAATATTGCATCTAGTATTTCCTTTACCAACTACTCAATCTCATTCTTTTGGTGATAGGGATACCTATATTAGTAAATATTTAGAGGTTTACTCCTAGGAATTAAATTGATTATATGATCTTCCAATCAACTAGGGGATAACTACTTGAGTTTGAGGACCTAATAATTCTTGGTTACAATAATTGATAATTATAAGGACATATTATCATATAGGATAACACCTAACTACATTAAAAAAAATATTCTCATAATTTCTTGATCACCCCTCTTAATTAGTCTCTACATCTAATGAGATGTTACAATCATGGGATTGCAATTTTTACAACTTGAATGGTGTGGGTTCTATTATTGACAATGAACTACACCAAACGTTCTAAAAAATTCTAGGATACTATTCCAATTTTTTGTAACCAAGGGTAACTTAATACAATGTCTATTTCATCTAATGGAACTATATATAGATTAGTCTTATAGTGATAGTCACTAATGGATAAAATAGTAGTTCAACATATTTTCATAAAATTCATGACATATTCATTAGAAATTTTCACTTGGACATGTTTAAAATCCTAAATGAAGTAATATACCCTTTTGGCAACATTGGGATCAATAAAAATATTAATACTATCAAAGTCCAATAGGGTCAAAACATTATAGCGTTTAAGAAATCCTTAGACTATCATGCACTATGGTGTAGATATTCCTATGATGGCATTCAAATAAATGATTCAAATATCTTCTTCTTAAGTATCAATTGGTGGTTTCACATCCACTAAATCTAGGTGTTCATCCATTGAATCCTTAAATTATTCCTCCATTTCTATATAATAAATTGATGTATTGCTCATATACAAGAGGTAGAGGCATTGGATTTTGCATTTGTGTCCCATGAACCACTTTTCATCACTATTCTAATATATTTTGTTGCCTTTGTGATTAGTCATCTCCTCTAGAATTAACCTTAACTATTGGGGCTTATGAAGCATTATTATTAGTGTATGTAAAAGTTCTATTTCGAAATGTAGGAGGTCTAGAAGCTTTTGTTTAAGCATTTTATTTATTTTTTACAAATTTATATAGCCTCATGGTTTTCATGTAAATGGTTGGTTTAAGCATTTGAAAATCAGTCCTTATCTCTTACTTAAGGCCACTAATAAAACAACTCTTGAAAATTTCATTAATAAGAGCTTTAGTCCTATTGTCAAACTTCTCAAAAGTAGTGATATACTCAAGCATAGTGCTTGTTTGTCTCGGCTTGGTAAGTGATCTAGTAAAATATTCAAATTCAAATACCCAAAATAAACTAAGTAGTTCTCTCATAAATTATATCCATCCAAGAATAGGAACTTGCTTTCTCAACCAATAATATCAATGTAGTGCTCCCGAATCAAAATAAAAGGTAGTTAAAAATATCCTCTAGTTAAAGGAAGTTTCATGAAGCTCATACCATTGTCCAATCTCAATCAACCAACTCTATGGATCTATTCCATAAAATCTTGTAGAATCTATTTTATGGATTTGTATGATCATGCCACTATTAGTCCCCTACCATTGAGTGTTTTCCAAATTAAATACCCTAGAAAAATTTGGTCGATCAATAGTTTTATCCCTCTGAGCATTTGGACTACTCTCAAGCGAGCCATCAAAATTTGTATTTTAAATTTTTATCACATCAATGTCCTACCTTATTTGGTTCTACTTATGTTGGTAATTTTATATCATGGTGATAAGAGAAGATATTTGACCCTTGAGTTACATGAAGGTATCTAGTTTAGAAAGTTATTCCTCTAGCTAGTTCATCCTAGCCATCATTGCTTGATAATTGGTCTCTTGGGGTTTTTACTAAAAATAAAAAAATGGTAAAAGCGAGGATGGAGAGGGTGGGCGAAAGCGAGATGTCTAGTTCAGTAGGAAAGGAGGACATGAGGAGAACCAAGGATGACACCAGTAGTAAGGATGGCAGCAACAACAACAAATATGGTAGGAAGTCAGGTACCAAGGACACCGATGAGGACAAAATTTCTGAGGACAAAGGAGATACAGATGATACACTACCCAATACAACTAAATCTTAGGCTGAGCCAGTCATTTTTTGGGGAGATGAACCTCCCAACATTGGGGCCCTTCCTTAACTTCTAAGGGTCCCACTGGTGATAATACCAAGGCAATATCTTATGCTAATGTCCTATCCAACAATGGATGAGGTCCCTTTAAGCCTCCTAGCACTACAATCATTCTTGATGGCCAAAATATTAACATCCCTAACAATATTTCCAATAACTACCTAGCTATGGAATGCTATGCTTTGGTTGGGAAGTTCATTGGAGGAAGACCTGATATCGAGACCATTCATAGGTGGGCTGTCACCAAATGGAAAACCCTAGGAGACATGGAATTGGTTGTCTTGTCCAGAGGTTTCTTTGCTATCAGATTGAGCAATGACGAAGACACAAAATGCATCCTCACCGGAGGCCCCTGGTTTTTAGGATGCAAAAGCTTGTTCCTAAGGAAATGGGACCTAGATTTTGATCCTGATACTCAAGATATAAACTATGCCCCTATATGGGTTCGCATTCCCAACCTCCCTTTCCACTGCTGGCATGATGATATCCTCCTATCCATCACAAATGTCATAGGAGAGCTCCTAGCCATTGATCCGATCACCAGAGCTCGCAAGCGAATGAATGTGGCAAGGATCTGCATTAACGCCAATCTAGCATCAGAATTACCAACTTATGTCAATCTTATCCATAAGTCTTTCTGTAAAAAGTAGCCCTTGGAGTATGAAAACAAACCGGCTTTCTGTGTGGAATGCCATACCCAGGGACATCTGAGGTCCCAGTGCCCTATCCTCAAAGCTCATATTAACTTGGAGATAGATCAGAAACAAGATGCAGGAGCACCTAGCGGGGTCAACTTAGACCAACATAGAGGCAGCAAAAACCCACTCAATAGTGGTTTTCCCAAAACCCAAAAGAAATGGCAGCAACATAGTCAGACAAAGAAAAATCACCAGCAGCAGCAAAAGCTTCCTAAATATCCAGAAAGGCCTCAATATCTCAAAGGCAAGGAAATGGTGAACTCAGATCAGCATCAAGTAAGTTCCCCTCTCATGATTTCCAATATATTTAACATCTTAAATGAATCTGATAAGGTTCTACAAGGAAATGCCCTGATTTCCTCTACTCCAAAACATCCTTCTGAGGATCCTCAAAAAGAAGTTGCTGCTATAACTCAAATCCCATTGTCTATCAAGTCCAACCAGCTGGAGGAAAATTTTTCTCCCTTGAAACCCCAAGCTGAATCCCAGCTAGATCCACAAATCCCTCCTGATCTGAACATCGACCTCAGTTTTGTTAACACCCCATCCAAGTCTGGACCATCACGCAACCCTCGGGATGAAAGTGCAGCTATCTCAAATAAGAATATTATGGAGGAAATAATATCTCCCAGCCTAAGTCAGTTCATTAGGCCTCAAAGCCCTGTCTTAGAACATATCATTCCCTATAAGTTCAGCCCTAAGAAAACCAGAAGTACTACCAAATCCCCCATTGATTTTGGTAGTGAAAATAAAAGAGGGAGACCTTCCAAAGAGGAAATATAGAATTCCCAAACAATAGATGACATTGCAAATGGAGTTCAGAAAACCCTTTTTCCTAATATTACGTCTCAACTCAAGGAAGAGAGTAAAAGCTCCAAACCCCCTCCCCACATTGGGAGAGGAGGCAAGAAAAGCCCCCAAATATTCCAAATGAATATTCTCTCATGGAACGTGAGAGGCCTCAATGGGGCAACCAAACAAAGACTTGTAAAGTCCATGAGGAAAGATATCAAACCTTCCATCATCATCATGCAGGAAACAAAAATTAATGCCAATAGCTCTGCTTTAGTAGCTAAAGAAATATGGAAAAATGTAGGAGTAGTTGTCAGTGATGCTAGAGGAACTTCTGGAGGTCTCATGTGCCTATGGGATAAGCAAAAATTTGAAGGGCATCTTCTTCATTCTAGTGATAGGCTTTTAAGCGTTCTCTTTCATGATGTCAACAACAACTCTTCCTGGATCCTTACCAATGTTTATGCTCCTAACACCATTTCAGGGAGAGCTCAGTTGTGGGAAACCCTGACTAGTATGAAATATTCCTTTCTTAACATTCCCTGGATTGTGGTAGGATATTTTAACACCCCCTTTTTCCTTCAGATAAAAAAGGAGGATCTGAGACCCCAACTAAAAGCATGGAGGATTTTAATGATTTTGTCAAGAAGGCTAAATATACTTGGAGCAATAGAAGAGCTGGAGCACAACATATCCAAGTCAAATTAGATAGGGTTTTCCTTTCCCAAGAAGCTGTTCAGGTTTTTGGTGATGTTGTTCTTTATCCTCTTCCCAAAATTGGATTAGACCATAATCCTCTCATCCTGGACATTGACAAATCTAACCCCTTCAAAAGGTCATTCATATTTGAGGCTATGTGGCTACATCACCCAGATCTAAGACAAAGAGTTTCTCATTCTTGGCAACAAGACTTCCAAGGGCACCCTTCCTTCAGACTAGCCCAGAAGCTTAAAACTCTCAAAGAAGACCTAAAAATCTAGAATAAAGAAGTTTTTGGTAATATTTTCACCAATAAACAATCTCTCAAAGAAATACTTGAATAGATTGAGTCCAAAATTCAAAATGGGATGGCAGATATCCATATCAGGAATGAAGAGAAACAGATCCTTGCTGAGTACCACAATGTCCTTGCTTGCGAAGAGACTTATTGGCATCAGAAATCCAGAGCTCTTTGGCTCAAAGAAGGAGACTCTAATACTAAATTTTTCCATGTGGCCACCCTAAGAAATAGAAGCAACAACCGCATCAAGGAACTGACTAAAGGTGACGACACTCTCATAGCTGATCTCGAGGAAATCAGGAATGAAGCTAGCTCTTACTTCAGAAATATGCTTGAGGATGATAATTCTTGCTCAGCCTCAGCCCAAAATGCTTTACTCAATCACATTCCTTCTAACTCCATTCCTGATTTGGTCAATTCCTCTCTCATTGCCCCTTTTTAGGATGAAGAAATCAAATCCACCCTTTTTTCCATGAATCCTGACAAAGCCCCAGGTCCAGATGGGTTTCCCCCTCGCTTCTTTCAAACCTTCTGGGATATTGTTGGCTCTGATGTTTGCCTGGCCATCAAAGAGCTTTAGTCCTCCAAAAGGATTCCTAGAGGATACAATTCCACCTTCATTGCCCTCATTCCTAAAAATCTAGCTGCCAAGTCCTTAGCTGACTACAGGCCCATTAGCCTTTGCAATGTCATCTATAAAGTCCTCACCAAAATCATGGCCACTAGAATGAAAACCATTTTGCCCACCATTATTGACCCTTGTCAAGGAAGCTCTGTTCAAGGTAGATCCATCCTTTATGGAGTCATTTCCATCCATGAAGCCCTCCATACTGCTTCCAAGACTAAAAAGCCTACCTGTGTCCTCAAGCTTGATATGAATAAAGCTTACGATAGAGTTAACTGGAAATTCCTCTTAGCTATCCTGCACAAGTTTGGATTCCATCCTGAATGGGTTGACCTCATCAAAAATTGCATATCCTCCCCTTGGTTCTCTATCCTCATTAATGGTTCCCCAATAGGTTATTTCAAGAGCAACAGAGGTCTCAGGTAGGGAGATCCCATTTCTCCTTTATTATTTATCATCATAGCAGAAGCTCTAGGAAGAACCATTCAGGTTGCTTGTAGAACTAACTTGTTGTCAGGGATCAAGGCCTCCTCCCAGACTACTCCAGTCTCTCACCAAAAATTTGTGGATGACACCATCTTGTCGACAAGCGCATCTATTTTTGAAGCTAAAGTTATCAAATATATCCTTCAGATTTATGAAGCAGCTGCTGGTCAGAAAGTTAACTTCAACAAAAGCAAATTATATTTCCTCAATACTCCCATGCAGAGACAGATCAAGATTGCTCGGATCCTAGAATGCTCTATAGCTGACCTCCCGACCACTTACCTTGGCCTACCTCTTTTCTATGGGCAACCTATTGTTTCTATGTGGAGCAACGTTATTGAGCGTATTCAAAAAATACTTGCAGGATGGAAAGGAAACCTTTTGTCCCAAGTAGCTAAATGCACTCTAACTATTGCAGTTCTTCAAAGTATCCATGTCTACTTCTTATCTATCTTCAAGGCTCCTGCCACAGTTTCATTAAAGATAGAGCAAATTCAAAAAAAAAATTATGGACTGGAGCTGAAAACAAACAAAGAATCCATCTTGTAGCCTGGGACAAGGTTTGCAAACCCAAATACAAAGGAGGAATAGGACTAAGAAGGATTCATTCCCTCAACACCGCTTTGATTGCCAAGCAAGCTTGGAGGTTGGTTTCAGGAGACAACAATGAGTGGATTTCCATTGCCAAAAGGAAGTATCTCCAAGATGGCAATTTTCTTAGTGAGGATATTCCCAACAGGGGGTCAGCTTTCTGGAATTCCATCATTAGCACTAAGCCCCTCATCAAGAAAGGAATAATATGGAAAATGGGAAATGGAGGAAATATTGATTTCTGGAATGACAAATGGATCTCTCAAGAACCCCTCCTCAATGACCCTATTCTATCCAAACTCAAATCCTTTACTGATGATAGGATAGGACAAAAGGTTTTTAATTTCCTTAACACTCAGAATAGGGTTCCCAATTGGATTTCTATTTCCAGTCCTACCTTTCCTATTGAATCTAACATGTTGAATTCCCTCCTTTCCTCTACTATCATTCCCTCAACTAATTCTATTGATCAACTCATTTGGGAGCATACTGAAAGTGGAGAATTCTCTGTCAAATCGGCCTATCTCCTCCTCCTTGATGATGAGGATTTGTTGTTTCCCTCAAATCATGTTTGGATCAAGCATCTCATCCCTAAGATTTATTTCTTTTCATGGCTTGCCATCCAAGAGAAAATCCTTACCATTGATAATCTCATAAAAAAAGGCATACCCATCCCCAATAGATGCTATCTCTGCCATAATGCCTGGGAATCCACGTCTCACCTCTTCCTCCATTGCCCTTTTTCTTCTTCCATTCTTGACTCCATTTTCCATTCCTTCCATATCCAGTGGGTTAAACCCTGCTCCATAGGAGACCTTTTCATCCATTGGCCTTCCCCCTTCCATGACCCCCGCCTCAAGTTCTTTTGGAATATCTCCCTCCACCATTTCCTCTGGAAAGTCTGGCTTGAAAGAAATAGTAGAGTGTTCTCCCTTAAGCCTAAGGTCCCCAAGCTCATTTCTTCCAAAATCCTGGCCTTTGCCTTGGAAAATGCTTTCCTCATTTCCCCCTCTTCCAAGCCTCCTTCCAAATCTGAATCTGATCTTGGGAAAGAGTTGGGTTTGTCTTTAGAGGATCTCCGCCCCCCTTCCAATATCTATCTTGAGTCATTCTGGACTCCCCCTCCGATGGGTTGGCACAAACTTAATTTTTATGGAGCAGTAAAAGGCAATCCGGGAAAGGTTGGGGTTGGAGGTGTTCTGAGAAATCATCAAGGGCAAATCATCCTTGCCTATGCTGAAGGGCTAGGAGAATAGACCAACCATGTCACTGAAGCCAAAAGTATGTGGAGGGGTTTATGCCTATCTAAGGACCTAACTACCAAACTGATAGTGGAAGGTGACTCCCTCAACATTATCAATTACCTCAAAAATAGAAATTGCAAACCTTCCTGGAGAGTCAGGGACTATATTGAGGAAGCCAGGACCTTAGTCCTCGAAATTCAAGAAGTTATCTTTCAGCATACCTACAGAGAATCCAATAAGGTTGTTCACAAGCTAGCCAACATTGGAGTCAATACGGTTAATTTCTAGACTTGGTATAATGACATCCTAGAGGAAGTTCAAGCCATTGCAGATCAAGAGAGACACCAAATTAACCTTCCACCGTAGGAGGCCTTTCCTCAGGATGACCAACCTTATCCTCATGATTAATGTCTCAAGTTTTTTAGGTTTTATCACACTCCATGTGATCATCCCTTCTCATCATGGTAAGTGGAAAGGTCTCCCCATATTTTGGCATGTCATTTCCCAAGCATCCCTCCACAACCTTTTTCATGACCGCCAGCTCAGTATCCACCTATCATTTTCCATCACCCCCATTCACCACCACCCAAAGTCCCACTTGTCTACCCACATCATCCTCCACTACCTTCAATCCTTCCACCACCTCAGTCTTGTCACCTATCGCAACTCTATTTACCCTCATTGGGAAAATATTTTTGGAATGCATGCTAACAATTTTATCATTTATTGGCACTATTTGTCCAACCTTTGCAGGTCTCGAAATGTGATTTCCAATGCTGATCATGTGAAGGCATTCAAAATTCATCATTTTTTCAAACCTCTGCATCAGACTTGGTAGCAAAAACCCACCTCCTATGGGACTCTCTTTTCCAACTACCAGACCCATGCAAAAATTCATGTCGAGATCATCATCCACATTTACAGTGTGTAGACGTGGCATAGTATGGAGGAGTCCACCTCAACCAATGGTTATGATGAGCTGGATTCATGATATTTGAGATTTATTACCCCAAGAAAACTAGGAAACGTGCCCATTGATTTCCCTATCAAAAGCTTTTTTCCAACACCCATTTTTTGCCTTGATGCATGTCCTCGCATGAGCTGGCTAGTCCTTCCTATGTGTGAGCTTCCTGTTTCCCATGAGTCTTCTTCCCATTGCTCCCATGCCTATTTTTCCTCCCTCTGCCTTGCTCATTTTAGTTCTTGTGCACCCCTCACCTCCCTCGGCTCTTTCCATCTATCCTCATCCTTTTTATAGCCATCACTCTATCCAATTCTACCTTCCTTAACATGTTCAATTTCCCTTGGCTATGCTTGTCCACATTTCCTTGTCTTCCAGGCCACCCCATCACTAGTCCCACTCTCACCCCTACCATGTCGAGCGATTTCATTGAGCCCACCTCTATTTTCTATGATTCCATGGTTGAAAAGATCCTCTAGGATAGACATTACTTCCCTTTCCTCCATATGTTTTTTGGTGATGAGCTCGATATTACGATGGCCTTCCTTGAGTCTTGGGAAAATGGGTCTATCTCTGTGCGTGGGAGGAATTTCATAGTTGATGTCCATCTCCTAGCCTCCATCACTAGCCAAAACCCTGAGGGTCGCTCCATCCATAGACACAAACACAATTGGGAGGTCGAATTGGCAGAGTTCAAAGGGAATGAAAAAATCTAAAAAAAGCTAAGAATCCCGACATCTTTAGGCATGACCTCAATTCTCCTTGGGACTCTGTGATGAAGCCCATCATGGAATTTATCACCGTTGATAACCCTGAGAAAGCCCTCAAAACCTATCACTTGGCCTTTGTCAACCATTTCAGAGATATCAATCCTCTCAGCATACCCCTATTTTTCCTCAATTCCATAAACAAGTCCATTACGTCCTGTAGAGATAAGAAAAGTCATGACCTTCCCCACCATCAGGGCATGTTTAAGGTCATCTACACCTACGTTTTGGCCAATAGTCCTAAACCCAACAAGCTTAACCCTATCATCGTCAGCTCTGCTAAACAGGGTTCCTCCTCGGTTCGCCTGTCTCTTGTTGAGAAGAAGAAAAAGGCCATGGAGGACGTCACAAAATTAAGGGCAAGAAAGAGCATAAGTTTCGATAACATAGATGAGTCGGTGAGGAAGTCGACTAGGCTTCAAAACCTGGCCACCAAGTGGAACGTTATCAAAATTAAGAATGAAGAAGAGGAAATACAGGATGAAAATAAACAACTCAAGGATTTCATCATTTCCTCCACCATGACAATGATGAATGCGATGGTTAATTCCATCATTGACATCAGGGAAGGATTACAAAAATTGTTCTATGCTGGGCAGACTAGCCAGGAAGTTGATGGAGGCTCTGAGGTGGACAAGGTCACTATGAAGGTTGAACCCAAGGAAGATGAACCTAAAGACACCGAGAAGAATGATGCTAAGGAAGAGGAGAACGACACCAAGGAAGAGGAGAAAACCTCGACTGAGGAATGATTTCCTCTTATCCTATTTTGTTGCTTCTATGACTACCCTGCATGGAGCCTATTTTGTTTTTCTTGCCTTCCCTGCGTGGAAGCCCTTATGTCTCCGGTTGTAGTTTTTTGTTTCAAGTTATTAAATTTTTGTTAAGTGTCCTCAAGCCTGAGGTTGCACCCTCACTCTTTGGTTTTTGTGACCATTTTTGGGTTTTCAAGCCTGAGGCTGTGTCCTCGCATATGGCTATTTTCAGACATTACCCTGCTAAGGGTCCTCAGTTTATCCTTTATCATGGTATAGCTATAATAGCTACTTTTGTAAATAGGTTAAGGGATCCTTAAAAACCCTATCTGCAATATAAAGCTTCCTATTTATCAAAAAGTAAATAAAATAAAAATAAAAAATGGTATTTTTAGCAATTACTATCTTTAGTAAGGATCCCAAAATGGTGTATGTATTCTATATACCAATAAGAGTACCTCGATCAGATTATATCTCAAAAATAACAATTTTTAGCATGCTATAATACTATATTTAGTAAAGATCCCCAAAAAAGTGTATGAGTACTATATATCAAAATGATCAACTCAATATGATTATCATCATGGGCTATATCCCAGAATGGTATTTTTTTTTTCTTTTTAGGGCTATAGAAAAATTTCTTCTCATAGTTTCCAAGTTGTGAGAGTGTAAAGTGTTAGGTTAATGTGTGAAGGGTCATAGGTGTTGGGTCTCCAATATAATGCACAATGGCGAATATTCATAAATTGGATGAATAGTACGATTTTCAAAATTGAAAATTGACAAATATGAGAACCCTCGATGTTGGCCCATTCGCTTAAAATTTTTAGGACCAATTTTTTATTAGGGTCAATTGGACATAATATATATCCAAATATAGGCATATTTGTACTTGTTGGAAATATCATTTCGAGCCTGATCTGATGGTGGTGGTTCTTTGAAGTTATAAGGTGATTTAGCAGGTCAACATTTTCCCCAAATATGAACTTACTTTTTAGAGCTTTAAAAGCCCCCAAATTTTGGTGTGAAGATGATTGATTTTATTTTCTTAGGATTTGCCTTTATTTCTATTAGGATTTGCTATTTTTACAAGTATATTTTGGGTCCAACCCCTTATGCATAACCCTATTGGTGTAAAATATACAAGTGAAGAGTAACATGAGATGTGTCAAGATGTAATGTGAAGGGTCATGAGAGTTTTATGATAATGTGAGGAATGCGAATGGATGAGTCTCCTAGATGTTTGAGGAGAGTAATAGTTAAGAGTATTGAAGATTCATTTATAAGTCTATATAACGGAGATAAAGATCCATGTATTGTAATACAAATATGTCTTCATTTAATATTTGATGATTTATGAATATAATAGTGAGATTTCTTATTATGAAATATTTATGTTATTATGTGATTGATATTAGATCCTAAGATTTTGACCTCTAAGATAATTTTGTAGGATTTCCGTTAGTGGTATCAAAACTACACTCTAGCCATTTGATCTTGTTGGAGAAAGTGAGGAAGTTGGAGAATAATGAAGATATTTGACAAAATAGATTAGTAGTTTGATTTGAAGGGTTGGTGGTCAAAGTTGTAGATATCATTTATTGAAAGGAAGAAAAATTGTTAAGTGTAATAAGGGATGTCAAATATTGCAACAAGGAGCATTGAAGATGTTACGCGTAGCATGAAGAAGAGAAAAAATATTTGAAGACACATTATTGTGAAAAGAAGATTGATCAAAAGAAAAGTGAATGTGTTGTCATGAAGGTTGACAAGTTCAAAGTTGGTGAATATGGAAAATTAATACTATTTTAGAAGCATTGGAGGATAATATATATTAATAGACTTACTATGCATGTATTGACAAGAAGATTATGTTGGAGTGTTAAGGATATTTTTAGTTAAAATTGAATAAAAGGTACATCGAGTTGTAATATTGAAAATCTTGTGTTAGAACCTAGGCAAAGAGGAAAAAAGTAATAAAATTGTGTGAGAGTAATGAGAGCATCTAACCTATAATTGTAATAAAACATTTGTGACATTTGGTGGATTGCCTTTAATGAGGAGGAAATTTTGGAAATTATTGAGTTGCCCATGATAATTACAACATGTAAGTAGTGATAAATGAAATGAGAGTGCTAAGGTAATTGTTAGTCATATATTTTGCATATTGAGTGCATATTTCATGTAGGCTTTATTTAAATTTCATATTTATAAGTTTATTTGGAATCTAATTATTTTCAAGTTTGGAGGTAAAATAATTAATATGAAAAGAATTAATGCATGAGAGTTATAAGTAAACAAATTATTTATTGAATTTTGAACTGAAAATTGAATCAAAGAGAGTGTAGGTGGAAGAGAATTAAATTTGATTAATAAAATGAGAATTGAATGAATGAATATGAAATGAAATAATTGAGTGGATGATGAATGAAATTTTAATGAATTATTTATATTGAATGAAGTAATTTGTGAGAATTAAAATTTGGGAGATAAAAGGATGTAGAATTTGAATTTGGAAATTTATGAAGGATGTGATTATTTGAATGATTTGAAGGAGTTTGAAAAATTATTGTTTTCAAATATTGATTTGAAATTTGAGATTTTAAAATTTTAATTATTTGAAAATTGATGAAAGAATTGATTTTTGAGGAGTTATAAGAAGAAAGACAATAAATTGAAATTAATTGCTTCATTGAAGATTTAAAGTTTAAAATTGAAATTGTTTGAAGCAATTAGCTAAAGAAAATTGGGAGTGATAATAAAGTATACATCAAAGGAATTAAATTTGATCAAAATTAATACATCACAAATGTTATTTAATTGAAAGGAGTAAACTCTATGAGAAGAAATTTTCAAATTCAAAGATATTGTCAAAGGCATGTGACAAGATCACATGAAATCCATCAAAAAATGATAAATGAAGAAGATACATGGTACATAGATTTAGGTGTAAAATAGGACATGAGAGGGAAATTACATTGGTTTGACTCATTACAATTAAAATCAAATATTCCAATAAAAATAGTAAATGAAAATATTTACCATGTACAACAATACAAAAGTATTACACTTGGTTTCTCATATTCTAAATGCAATTTAGAAGATGTATTGTGAGTTCTAGGTTTAAAAAATAATATTATTTTAGTAGCTCAATTGGATGATAGAAGTAAAAAATGGAATTTAAATACATCAATGGAAATAAGAAATGTCTCATCAAGAGATAAAATAAAATTGAAGCCATGGGTTCCATCAAGAATGAAATATTTGCTTTGGATGTAATGGGATTACCACAAGAAATTTTAGATTGTTTTTTTCCACAATAATAGTATAATGATGCATTTTTTTACTTCTAAAAGAAAATTAAGTAGGGAATTGGACCAAACATACTGTAAGAATATCAAGCAAAATAAATAGGCATAAACTATGGATGAAAACAAGATGAAAGCAAAGGATGAAGATTAAATACTAAGAGTCTTTAAACCAAATAATGTAATATAGGGGGATGTTGGAGATATTACATTATTTTATAACATTAGTATACCTTGGTTTTTAGAATTGTGTCTTATATTTGTCTCATGTATGTGTTTATGTGTGAGGAGTATCCATCTATTATGTAATAAAGTGTGCAAGTGTAAGGTGTGAGGGTTGAGTTGTGAGAGTGCAAAGTTTCAAGTGAGTGAGTGAAGATTCATAGGTGTTAAATATAAAATATGCAAGTGAAGAGTCACATGATATATGGCAAGATATAAATTCAAAAGTCATTCATAAGATTATATAATGGAGATAGAGCTTCATGCATTGCAATCTGAATTAGTCTTGATGTAATATTTTATGATTTATGAATATAATAATGATATCTCTTATTACAATATATATATATATATATATATATATATATATATATATATATACTATTAAGAAGAAAGAGGGTTTTGAAAGAGACCCCACAACCTTTTACGCAACAAAGGCAGCCAAAAGAGAACACTACAAGTTACAACAAAGAAAGAGGCTACCAAAACAACAAGGAAAATAAGATGAAAAAGCCAATGAGATAACCAAGATAGTTCTACATAATTGGGTCAACTTCATGGACAACATTACAAGACATTTGAGCAACCTCAGAAAAATCCAATGTTATCTTGAAAGAACTCCAAACTGCATGTTGTTTAATTTCAATCAGACACGGGCTATATAAAATATTGACATTATTATGTGAATGAGTTTTATGTGATTGATATTAGATCTTGGTATATTGACCTACGAGACAATTTGGTAGAATTACCATTAGTTTGTAGATCATTTTTTAGCAAAGCAAAAAATATTAATGTTTGGGTTATAAATATATATGATCTAACTATAGATGCTCCTCTTGAAAGATGTTAAAATGTTTTTCAAATATAGTAACAATTTACAATTATGTTTATCAGTTCTTTGAGGGTCTTAGCCATAGATTGATATCCTTAAAATAAGAATACAAATACTCCTATATGCTTTAAATCAATATAGGATTTTTCTTGATTTATCAATTAAAATAGCCATTATGATGTTATTCCTCAATGATTTAAATGTACACGGGGTTATAAAAGAGTTAGTTAAACACATATAGTAGAAATATTGGATAGTGTTTTGTTATCCAAAAAATGGTTACAAATAGAGTATACAACCTCTTTAAAAATTTGATTAGAAATAAGATTACATCACTAATCCATTCTTTATAGATGTGAGTTAGTCAATGATGGTCATGGATAACCATTTTAGTTTTAATGTATGTTTCTTTAAGAGCCTAATTTCTTCTAGATGGTTATATTATGGTGGTATAAATCTAAATTCAAAGGATCATTATATGAATAAGTTTTTTCAAAAGATAAAATATCTAAAGGGGTAAATTAATACTTTGAATTCCAAATAGTTTGGTAAGATATCTAAATAAAGTAATTATTGGGTAGGATCATCCTAGTACTTTGGAATTTTTAAGGAAATATAAAGAGAAAAATATTTGTAAGGCTATTTTATACGTCTTAGATTCTCTATGGAGGTATAAATATAGTGATGATGATAAAAATATTGTTGGAAATAGAAAAAAGAGAGGAAGACCCTTAAAGCATAAAAAAAGAGAAACTATTTTTTATTTAGGAATTTATTCTATAACATTTTCTAGAGTTATTATTACAATGTGTGATAAATGTAAATGGGATGGGAAATTGTTAGAAGTAGAAAGTAATTAGATCATAGACCTTTTTTATAGGAAAAAGGAAAACATCAGTTTATAAATGTATATGCTATAAGTATAATTACACATGAAGGATTTAGAAAGGACCTCAACATATGTTTCTAAAGATAATAATAATTTAAAATAACTCTCTATGATTCATGGATGGACATTAGCACAATTCTACCTTCATAAAAAGATAATGTGGGGACTCGAATATGGTCTAAACCAATATAAAATTTTGATTAATGTTTCAATTCAAATGGCCTTTGGGATGCAATTTCTTCATGCTTCCAATATACAGAGGATAATAGAAGCATTAGGTAAACATATTTAGTAGAAATATTGAATAATTTTTTGTTAACCAACACATATTTACAAATAGAGTATCTAATCTCATTGAAAATTTTATTATGAGTAATATTTTATCACAATATCATTTTCTTTATATGTGATTTAATCAAGTGGGTCTAAGAATGAAGTCTTTGAAACTCAAGTGGGGTAATGTTGTACACCATGATTTAGTAACTAAAGTATGGTTAGATAAACATATATTTGGTAAAGAACATCCTCAATTAAGGGCATATCATATGGCCATGCATTAAAAACTATTTTACCTTTTACCTTTCAATTATAGTAATCAAAAGGAAATTTAATTTAATTGTATGTGAATTAAAGATCCTAATTTTTTGGATGGTTATATTATGGTGGGATGAAGTTAATTTTGAAGTATCATATATGAATATGATTGTTTAGAAGATGTCATATCTAAATAGGTAATATTTACAATGATAAATATTTTGATAGGAATCCCTAAGGGATTCACTGATAGACTTTTAGAGAACGTATTATTCAACAATTATTTTACAATATATATACCACAAAGATGCATGCAAGATATAACTATGAAATGAACTCGAATAAATCAGTCAATGAAACAGTTTGCCACTCCAGGTGGGCACACCCTCGTCGTAGAGGCAATAATGCAATGGTCACAGATTAAATATGAAATGAATGATGATTTAATTTAAATAACTATCTAATCTATATATATGAAGTGTTTACACTTGGAATACCTAGCCGACGGCTAGGTTTGGTATGTAACATGACTCCCCTCCTCGGAAAGCTTTGTCCTCAAAGTTGGAAATGTCTGGAAAATACTTTTAGGTTCCCATGTGGCATCCTCCTCTGGTAAATCTTGCCATTTGATGAGAAATTCTTGAATCTGGCATGACCGTAGTCTTCGTACTCTTTGTTGTAAGATTTCTTTAGGTTGGAGATATATGCATCCTTCCTCATCGAGCACTGGTAATTTTGATTGACCTTGCACCTTCTGACCAATTACTTTTTTGAGACACAAAACATGAAATACTGGGTGTATTCTTGATGATAAGGGTAGCTCTAACTGATAGGCTACTTCTCCAATGTGGTGCACAATTTTGTAAGGACCATAGAATCGTGGAGCCAACTTTTGGCTGGACTTTATCCTTAACGATGATTGTTTGTAAGGTTGCAACCTTAGGAAAACCCAGTCACCAATATTAAAAGTTCTCTCTGATCGGTGCGAGTCTTGTTGTTGTTTCATACGATTTTGTGCTTGGACTAAATTCTCTTTGAGGATGGTGAGTGTAGACTGCCTTTGTTGGAACCAATCATCCACTTTGGCTACTTTGGATGACCCTTGTACGTAATCTGTGACGATTGGAGGCTTGGTGCCATACAATGCTTCAAAGGGAGACATCTTAATTGAGTAATGGTAAGAAGTGTTGTACCACCATTCTGCCATTGCTAGCCATTGGCTCCATTGGTATTGTTTATCTTGAGCGAAACATCTTAAGTATGTACCCAAACATTTGTTAACTACTTATGTTTGACCATTTGTCTATGGGTGGTAGGCCGAAGACATATTCAATTTGGTACCACTAAGTCGAAATAATTCCCGCCAAAAGTTACTAGTGAAGATGGGATCTCTATCACTTACAATATTTTTTGGCATACCATGTAATTTGAAGATTGAATCCATAAATACCTTTGCCACCTTGCTTGCGGAAAAAGGATGTTGTAAAGCTTGAAAATGAGCGTATTTGGATAACCGATCTACGACTATGAAGATTACTGTCCTGCCTTCTAATTTAGGAAGACCTTCAATAAAATCCATGGATATATGTTCCCACTGATGCTCAGGGATGGGTAATGGTTGTAACAACCCTGGTGATTTGACTATTTCTCCTTTATTACGCTGGCAAACTTCACATTCTGCTACCCATTGTTTGACTTCTGCTTTTAATCCTTTCCAACAAAATGATTGTTTGACCCTTAAATATGTCTTCAAAAATCCTGAATGTCCTGCTGATGGAGAAGCGTGCGATTCGTCGAGGATCTTTGATTTGAGTTCTGAATTGTGTGGAATGTAAATGCGGTTCTTCTTCCTGAGGATCTTATCTTCATAAGAGAATAAAGGGTATTTAGAGGACCCTATAGATAATTCTTGAATTATCTGAGTAGTTTCGCTATTGGATAACCATTCATTTTGTAATTGATTCACCCATTGGGAGCAAGGGCCCGAAATAGCGTTAATGACTACTTCGTCTTCGTATTTCCTAGATAATGCATCAGCGGCTACATTTTCCTTCCCCTTCTTATACTCGATAACAAAATCATAACCCAATAGTTTGGTTAACCACTTATTTTGTTTTGGATAGGAAAACCTTTGCTCAAGAAAATGTTTGAGACTACTATGATCTGTTTTTATAATGAAGTGGCTACTGATTAGGTAGTGTCTCCATTTTTCTACCGCATGAAGTATTGCCAACATTTCTTTTTCGTATGTTGATCTTCCCAAATTTTTTCCCGATAGCTGTTTACTTTCGAATGCCAACGGATGACCTTCTTGCATTAATATAGCCCCAATTCCTGTGCCTGATGCATCACATTCAATAACAAATGGTTTGTGAAAATTTGGAGTTGCTAAAACTGGAGTTGTACACATGGCCTCCTTAAGCACTTTGAAGGCTTGAGTGGCCTCTTCTGACCAATGAAAAGCATCCTTCTTTGTGAGTGTTGTGAGAGGTGCTGCAATCTTACCATAATTTTGAACAAACTTGCGATAGTAGCCCATGAGACCCAAAAAACCATGAAGTTTCTTGATGGTTTTAGGTAAGGGCCACTCTTGAATTGCCTTAATTTTATTGGGATCGACTTTGATGCCCTCATGTGAAACTATATGACCAAGATACTCGACTTCTTGGACACCAAATGAACATTTGGAATGTTTGACAAATAATTTTTCTCTATGTAAAATGTGAAGGACCTTATCCACATGATGTAAATGATCCTTCCATGTTTTGCTATATATGAGAATGTCATAAAAAAAAACTAATACAAACTTATGGAGGAGTGGACGAAACACTTGGTTCATGAGACTTTGGAATGTGGATGGTGCATTGGTGAGACCAAAAGGCATGACCAAAAATTTGTAATGACCTTCATGAGTATGAAAAGCAGTTTTGGGAATATCTTCTTCTCTGACACGGATTTGGTGAAATCCTGAATGAAGGTCTAATTTTGTAAAAAATTTTGCACCATGCAACTCGTCCAGTAGGTCATCTATGACAGAGATCAAAAATTTGTCCTTGATAGTGAGTTTATTGAGGGAATGAAAATCAGGACACATACGCCAAGAGTTATCTTTTCGGCGGGCCAGAACTACAGGAGAAGAATAAGGGCTAGTGTTGTGCCGAATGACTCCATGATCTAGTAGATCCTGAATGATCTGCTCGATTTCTATCTTTTGTGGTTGAGGATAGCGATAAGGACGACTGTTAGGTGGCACACTCCCTGGAATCAAATGGATGGCATGGTCATGAGATCATTTAGGTGGTAATCCTTTAGGTTCTTGAAAAACCTCTTCATAATTTGCTACGAGGTCTCTTAAATCTGAAGCAGTAATATCCGAAGTTGTTTGAGATTGTTTTTCCAAACAATTAATTTGAGCTATAAATCCGTATCCACCCTTTTTTAACATCTTCTCCATACTATGAGAGCTCACCATCCGTGATGGAGGAGTGGTAATGCCTTGTAAGCGAATGACCCATCCGTTTTCCCTCCATTCCATGAATAATTTCTTGAAATTGAAGCTAACCGTGTCTAATGTTTCCAACCATTCAACTCCCAAAATGACATCAGAGTTCCCTAAATTCATGACGAAAAGAGATCCAGACCAGGTATAAGTTCCCATTTTAATGGAAACTTGAGATGTTCTACCAACACATTGGGCGTTCACCCCATTGGCTACTAGAACCTGGAATTTTTCTTTGTTGGAAGAGTTAATGAATAGATTCAGAGCTTTTGTTGTTTTGATGTCGATAAAATTGTGGGTACTACCGGAATCAATTAGCACATTCACCTTTTTCTAGCAGAGAAATCCTGGTACCTTGATGGTATGGTGGGTGGTTAACCCCATGAGGGCATGCACGGAGATAGCCATTGTATCCTCTTCCTTCTCTTCTAGAGTACTTGGTAGTTCTTCTTGCATAGGTTCTTCTTGGTGGTAAACTTCTTCCTCTTCTCCTTCATATTGATCACATTCAATATGAAAGTTTTGTTTTTGGGCACATGCTTGTTCCCTGGGATGATGATTGCGACATTTATAGCAAAAGTATCTTGATGGTTGATCATTTCTGTGAAAGGAATTGTTGCGATACGAAGGACGACTATAAGTTTCACGTCGTGCATATAACTGAATTCTCTTCTCAGCCAGCTTGGCTATTCGTATGCAATCGTTTAGTGAGGTTGGATTTTGAATGTCCACCTCAACCCTAATATTTTCTTTCAATCCATTGCGAAAAGCTCCAACCACTGTGTCGAGAATTAGGTCTAATGTATATGATAGTAAACTGGTGAATTTCGAGACGAACTCACTAACCGATCCTTCTTGTTTAAGAGATAGCAGTCTTACTGTGTATGACGATGTAGCTCCTTCATCAAATCTTTCTAAAAAATAGGTAGTGAATTTTTTCCAATTAATAGTAGCTCCTTTCTCATGCTTAAGCCATACGAACCATTGGTAGGCCTCAGTGCCTAATTTTGATGCAGCAAAAGAGACTTTATCAAAATCCCTAATTTGGTATAAGTCTAGAATGCCTTCCATTTTGGCTATCCAACCACGAGGATCATGACCCTCAAAAGTGGGCATATCAATGCGTGGAAAATTATTAGGACCTCTTGGTTGGTGATAACCCATATCCCTATCCTGATCTTGGTTATATCTCTGTCTATGAAAGCGATTCCCGTAATTATCCGGATTGCCTCTTTGTTGTTCCCAATATTCATCCTGGTCATCATTTTCTTCATTCCTTTGTTCATGGGAGTGATTTTGGGAATTAGGATTGGGATTAGGTCAATTTTGTGCACTCAATAGTTTAGTTAGGTTGACATTAATTTGGCGCATACCATCTAGTAAGTGTCGAAGAGTTTCATCCGTGGTAATGGCCGAGTTGCTTGATTCTCCTTGTGTGACGTTTTCATGAGTTGGGGGAGGGTTAGTAGCCATGGGATCGACCAGTGGATGATTCGGATTATAACTACCAATTTTGAAAGGAGAAGGAGAATTTTTTGTACCTTGGCTTCGATGAGGTCTTCTTGCATTGGTATTGGGAGTCTCCGAGCTTGTTAGTCGACCGTCGGATCCTTTGGACCACTGTTTGGTCATGCAATTTCAAAATATTGCTTTTTAAAATCTTGCTTCAATTTCTCCAAAAATGGATTTTGCCAAAATTTATGTGTTTCGCTTTGACTGTCTCGCCAACTGTGATGTAAAAATTAATGTGGCACTAACCTTTGATGGCATGGATTTTAGTGTAACTCACCTGAACCCAACTAAAATGACCAGATGCTAATTGATAGCAACAACAAGGACCGTGACAGCGAGGACCACGACAGCGAGCTGCGAGATGACTGACAATGAGGACTGCGACAGCGACAGCGAGATGACTAACAACGAGGACATCGATAGCGACAAGACCGAGGACACACGATAGAAGATGACACAACTCAAGACTGACAAGGAGGATGACAAGACCAAGGACACGCGACGAAAGATGACACAAATGAAAGACTAACATGGAGGACGACAAGACCAAGGACACGGATGGAGTAGCAAGGCAAGTGCAAGGAGGTGAGCGTGTGGCCAAAGCCATGACTCACTATGTGCACTAAGCACCTTATAAACACCTAATCACCCACAACACCGTGTATGTGGGATAAATGCCCACGCGAATATAAAAAAATAATAATAATAAAAATGCGAGTACCTTATAATATAACGCGATATATGATTATTTCGTGCTCGCTGATTGGCCGATGGCATGCTCTGCATTTTTTTTGGTTTGTACTATAATTTCTCAGCTTTTCTATTGGTTTAGCGATTCAAGGGTGTTTATCAAGCGAATAAACCAGATTCTTCTCCTTGCTTCAGTGATGCACAGTAAAAATCGTTTAGGCTACTGGTCTGTTTTGACAATGGTATAGTACTGCATGTGTTCTGGAGTGTGTTCGAAAGTGCGTGAGGTGGCGAATTAGGAATACGATGGCACCCGTATTACCCAAGTGGATGCTAATTTTCTTAGAGATGCATTGGCCATGTATTCGAGATCTGTGGGTGTTGGTCTTCTGTCCGACGAATTTAACTTCATGAAATGATGCTACTGCGGAGTGTGCTAGGCTGAAGGAATTATGTGGATATAACCAGGACCGGTGTCTCGTGATACCACTTGATAGGAATCCCTAAGGGATTCATCGATAGACTTTTAGAGAACGTATTATTCAACAATTACTTTACAATATATATACCACAAAGATACACGCAAGATATAACTATGAAATGAAATCAAATAAATCAGTCAATGAAACAGTTTGCCACTCCAGGTGGGCACACCCTCGCCGTAGAGGCAATAATGCGATGGCCATATATTAAATATGAAATTAATGATAATTTAATTTAAATAACTATCTAATCTATATATATGAAGTGTTTACACTTGGAATACCTAGCCGATGGCTAGGTTTGGTATATAACATATTTTTGTAATATTTTTAAAGAAAGTAATTACTAGGGAGGATCATCCATATGTTTTAGATTTTTTATGGGAACATAAATAAAGAAGTTATTGTGACAGTGTTTCATACATTCTAAATTCCATAGGGAGGAATAAACCTTTGTAAGTAAGTCTCATTATCAATAATATGAAAAATAGAATATATTGATGATAATAAAAATTTTGGTGGAAATATAAAAAGGATATGAATACCCCTAAAGTAACAACAAAGAGAGAATTAAAATCAAAGGGATATTGATTTGAAAAACCAAAATAAATATCATAGATTTTAATAAGAAGTGGGAATAAGCCTACAAAATAAAAATTACAAAAGCTGACAAAAATGGTATTATGGAATATTAGGGGTATGAATAAGATACCTAGATTGTAGGTCAATTTTTAATAAAAATTAAGATATCATTGTTTTAGTTATAAATATATATGATATAACTATAGTTACTCCTCATGAAGGAATTTCGAGGGAACTTAGAATTTTTTTTTAAGACAATAATGATTCATAGTTATGATCTATGGATGCTTAAAAAGACTTCAACATAGTTTTATATATATCAAAAAAATAAGATTGCTACTCCTATATGGTCTAAATAAATCTAGTGTCTTGCTTGATTTTTCAATTGAAATTTTCTCTAGGATGATCTTCCTTAAGTATTTTAATATAGAAAGTGTAATAGAAGCATCAAGTAAACACATATAGTATAAAGACCAAATAGTTTTTTGTTATATTAGGTTGAGTATAAAATATCTTAAAAAAATTATTACAAGTAGGATTAGACTACAAAGCCATTATCTTCATATATTATTTAGTTGATAATGGTCATAAAATTCCATTTCAATTTCAATATATGTGGATATAAGAGCCTAATTACTTCTAGATGGTTATATTATGGTGGGATGCATTCTATTTTAAGGATAATATATGGATAGGTTGGATAAAAAGATAAAATATATAAATGGATATATGAATACTTACAATTCCAAATATCTAATAAAAAGGAATAAATTAAATTTAAGTTAACAAAATTATAAGAGATAGTAGATATTAATGTTATGGACTAAGATATTTATGTGTATGAAAAACAATTACTTTTTTATTATAATAATGTATCAAATAAGGAGGATAAATATTTTCACCAAACATAGTATGAGATTACATATGGAAGATGATAGAAATGCCAAATTATTTCATGCTATGACTAAAATATATTTATATTTTTGTCACACCAAGAAAAATTTCAACTCTAGATTGGAGAAAATTTGAGAAATAAAATAGGAACTAATCATCTCAAATATGTATTTTTATATGTTGTACCACATGAGGACACTCAAACTAATATTTTGAAGAACATTCAGTCAATCATATAAAAACAAAATGAAATATTAGTGAGGAAGACCTCCATGGAGGAGTTATATAAAGTAATTTTCTCTTTCCATCATGATTTTATTAATTTTATTTTTATGGAAGGTGAGATAAAATATTTGATTATTTGCACCCAATAAGCCTTTCAAATATTATTTATAATATTATTCATGATATTAGGGAAAATAGATTGAAAAGGATTCTAGATTTCATTATCACATAAGGACATGGTGGTTTTGCTTTTCATGAACAAATTATTGATGGTGTAATCATTGGAAAGGAGGTAATGCATTCCATCCATTCAATGAAAAGAAAATTATTCTTATGAAATTATATATGAACAAATTATATGATAGGGTGTTCTAGAGTATTCTATATGCTATTCTAATAAAAAACAAATCTTATAAAGGTTAAGGAGAATGTATTAGATATTGTAAAAGTATGAATTATTACATTTTAATAAATGGATCTCTTCAATCCATCCCATGGACTCTTTTAAGGGGGATAGATATCTCTTTATATATTTATTCTTCCTATCTAAGAATTAGCGAGAGATTTTTTGAAAGTAAAAATGGATGAAAAATTAAATGTACTTAACTTGCAATAAGTGGTACCTCTTCATCTCATATCTAATTTGTTGATGATACTTTTATTTTGGGTCATCCCTTAATAAATGAGTCCATGTAGATTAAATCAATATTATTATGATATGAGAAGGATTCTAGATAGTTGGTTAGTATGACATAGTTTAAAAATATTTTCATGAACATTGTGATTGATTTAAAATGGATTATCATAAATATTTTATGTTTAAAAAAAAAACTTACATCAATATATTTTAGAATTCATTTTTTTGATAAATAAAATAACGAGGACATTTTTGGGCTCAATTTTGGGGGGAATAAAATCATGTGTGGTAGGTTGAAAAGGTAAGTTACTAACCATGAATAGAATGATACATTTTAAAAAGACTACACTGCAATATTTACCTATATAACTAATGTTGCTTTTATGATTCCTAATAGATATAGCATCCAAATTTGATAAAATGCTAAAGATATTTTATTTTAGAAATTATTGAGAAAAAAATTATGTTTCCTCTTTGTAAGTGAAATAATGTTTATAAATGAAAGAATATTCAAGTGGAAAGCTTGCACAATTAAGTACACATGAGTTCATCTTTAGGGGAAAATGTGAGTTAGAAATTATATAAAGATCAAGGAAGGAATTGAAAATATTACTAAATAAATATATATATATAGGCATGATGTAATGAAACTATTTTGGAGGTAAATCCTACCGAAGGGATCACCAACGATCAAGCTTAATGCTTAATGGAAGCCTGATCATTGCATGCAGGTGTTCAAGAATATTTTTGTAAAAATATAAATTATATATGGTTTTATTAACTTATAACAAGTATAAAATTTTGTTATTTTTATGGGACTTATTCTCAATAAAATCCACATATAGCTTCTTTTGAAAAAAATATTTCAAATTAAACAATATGAATCCATTTTGTTGAGTTTCAATTTATTTTGTCTTCAGATGAAGTGTAGACATAGATATTTCTATATCTTGTAATTTGGCCTTCCATTTATTCTATAGGATCAACTAATATACATTATCTATGGTTGAAGGGGAAAATGTTATGCTTAATTTTTCTTTTAAAATTATGTATGACCATAAAAGGAGAATATGTTGTCTATTATCATGAAGGACTACAAACAAAGTCTCATGGAGTTTATAGCCGCTATTATCCTAAACCAAGATGAAGCAATACACGGTTTTACACTTATAATAAAGTGGATGCAATTTGCTTCATTATTCAATATACATATTTGAATTATCTTATCACATTACTCCTACCCATGACCATAATATGGGCATCATATTTCACCAATATGCAAATGAGTGGATCATTTCTTGACCAATAATAATCACAACTTTCTTAATTAAAATGATGTAATTTTATAATATATTAAAACTTAGAACTAGTTTTATTACCATAGGAACTTGTCAACTAACTTATGTTACCTACAAAACCTTATTTTTCCAATGTATTTAAACCCTCATCAATATAGAATCCATACTTTCTAAGTAAGATAATTCTTCTATCTAAGTTTTACTTTTGAGGCTCATTTTTTTGATAATATATAAAACACTTTCTTAGTTTATATGTTAACAAAGTAGTCACAATTTTCACATATCTATCAAAATGGCATATGGTTTTTGTGTCTATGTTACAACTATGATTTTTTGCATAGCTTTATTTTAAAAATGTAGTTAAGACAAAAGGGTTCGTTTAAAATATAAAGTATTGGTATTGAGTATTTTGTAAATGAAATTATCATACGATTTTCTCAATTAAATTGATTTGATTAGTAACTCAAATATTTTGTTTTTATTATGTTTATACATAAAACCATAGATTGTATCAACATATATAAAATCTATAAAATCTCCTACCCATTATATTTTCTTGTTGTCTATATTATTCTATTTCATTTCATTACAAATCATGGAGTTGCAATTTATTTTAATCTACTACTGATTTAAATATTCAAATCTATGAGTTAATTTCATTGGAAGTACCAAAGATTGGTTAATACACATACAACCATATAATAAGTTTATTTTAAACATATTATTGTATGTGCTAATAATCACAATATTTTTGTGTGCAAAGTCAAAATTTAAACATTCAAAGAAGGGAAATTTTATATTTTTTTGTCATTTAAATATTGTCTCATTACCAAATAGTGGACATAAAAATTCAATCTTAGTGGTATTTATTGGGTTTTATTACCATCAAAATAACAAAAAAATATAGTATTTTATGTCAAATAAAGTATATTTGGCTTGCATTTCTACCAAAGGTATTTTTTTTTGGCAGGTAAAAGGTGAGGATTTTGAAAGGATTTGAAAACCTCGTACATAGAGTTCCAAAAGGAGTCATCCAATCACCAAAACTTACAATATTCAATATAGTACAAAGGCACGCTCAACAAAAAAGCTACCAAAAGAAAAATAATAAAACTTACATTCCTATCCAATGGTAGCATAGTAATTTGAACACAAAATAAAAATAAAAATTATCCTCATCCCACCTAGCGAGGGACCAGCAAACCGACCAAAAGTGCCATCAGACCCTCACAACCAAGACTCAACGTATCAATGATTCATATTTGAGGAATAGAAAACGTAGGGTCCCTACACTTCCATAGAAACAAAAAAATGTTCTTCCCTAAGAAAAGCACTAGGTCCTAAGTGCAGAAGAAGGATTTTAACTTTGGATCACCCGCTCAACCAACTCAATAGAAACCAGCCCCTAAAAATGGAGATATACAACATATTACCCCAGCGATAGTAAAGTCCTCCATATCAAAAATTTGTAAAGACTAAAATCCTATAGATCTTGTTGGATTCCAACCATCCTTCGAACTCCAGAGAAAAAATCATACCAAATCTCCATTTGAGAACAAAAATAGGGGCCATAGAGCAAGGTTTTTGAAAGGACCTAGAACCTCAAGATATGTAGGTTCAAACACCATAGACAAATGATAAGAAAAAAACCCCATCTCTATGGGTTCTAATCCTAGTGGTATGTAAAAAATAGAAGACCCCCCAATGAAGGAACCTAGTAACAAAAAAATATCCAAACACTTCCCCTGGATCGAAAAATATCTCATCCACTAGCTAGCCAAAATAACAATAGCATTTTAGAAAAATTTATACAAGGGGACTCTAGTACTAACATCAGGTCACTGTGAGGTACAAAATATGTTTCACCACCGCATAGCTAGTTGCACAATAGTGGATTAAAAAAAATGAAACAGAGAAAAACTTCACCACCAGTAATGATGAGACCAATGGACATAGACCTATCTTGCAAAGACTATAAGAGATCCAACCATGGTATTTCCTCTATTAGATCCCCTTCCATTGGCTCCTCTACCAATCCACTCTCCAACCAAAATATATAAGGATTAAATCTTCCCAATATAGAATACAATCTAGACCTTGCTATCTTCATATGCACCGATTGGACTCCTCCAAAACCCTAACTACAATCTAGACCTTGCTATCTTCATATGCACCGATTGGACTCCTCCAAAACCCTAACTCTCTATATTGCTCAATCGAAGGTATTTTTAGTTAATTTCTATTAAAGATATTTTTATTATCCTCAAATTGTTATGTTTTTGTGACCAGGTCTTTAATGCTATTTTTTTTTGGTAAGTAGTGTTTGTATTTACAGCGGGTTTTAACAAGGATCCCAAAACCTGATTACATAAGCAATGGGCCTAGGGCATCAATCCCTTGAAACTGAACACCAAAACAGAAATCCCGCCTAGCGGTAACAGTAAGCATGAAACAATCCCTCTCAGTGGGAAATAAACAAATAAGAAAGAAAGTAGTTTTGGAGATCCTGCCCAGTAGGGAGTAGCAAAAAACCACCATCGAGAAGATCCTGCCCAGTAGGAAGCAAAGAAAAATTGTTACAATAAAATCCCGCCTCGTGGGAAGCAGTCAAAGCCACCACAAACCGTCCCACCTAGTGGGAAGCAACAGGGAAATCCCACCATCCGAGAAACCAGAAGAAAAGAAAGGATCCCGCCTCGTGGGAAAACCGACGGATTTGGTGGATCCCGCCCTGTGGAGAAACTAGCCACCCACCGGGAAAACATTTCATTCAACGAGAGCCATCCTGCAGGAAGCCGACAGCCAGCACAAAGAGGATCCAACCCATCAGGAAGTGACCAGAGAGTTGCACCACAAGGAACCCGCCCCGTGAAAACAGAAGAGGATCCTAGCAGCAGGGACAAAGAATCCCGTCCAAGCACAGAGCCTGTCGAGGATTCACAAGAAAAAAGGGGGAAGCTTTCCAAACCCTAAACCATCACCTCCACCGCACCGAGAAATGTAGGGGACCAGATCCATGCGAATAACCTACAAAAAACCCCAGGGGGAAGCCTGAGGGAAAAAGGGAAGGGATCCCCAACCAAACAGGGATCCCTGGAAAGCACCGATCCAAAAAAACAACCAAGGAAACCCTAGTCGGTTGGGAGGGGCACAGATAGTGGAGAAGGATCTCCCCCCGGAGATCATCCGCAAACAACCACTCCCCGGGAGGGATGACTCGGGTTGAGCCGAGGGCTGGCGGGAACCCAGGAGCCATGGGAGGGGAGCAGGGGAGGGACCAGAGCCCTCCCCTCTCTACTTTCTTCCCTCACCATCGTCAGGTCTTTAATGCTATTTTAATTCAATACAAAAAAAATCAATAACTAATTATAGATACAAGAGACATAACACTAATATGATCTTGTTATTCTAACACCACATATTTAACATTAATAATAATATTTATAATTTTGAGTATCAAATAATTTTAGGGCTTGATAGAAAAGCATATATCTATGATATTTTAAATTCTAGGAGATGTTGAGATTACATATATTATTTTAAGAATGTATAAAATTATTTTTATTGCCATTGTTTGAGAAAAGCTATCTTCACCTATATTATTTGAAAAATATGTAAAAATAAAATATTGTAGAGAAAGACAAAATATGTTGAGACTTACATTTAGGCATGTGAGATTGACTTAGTATTGATCATTTATTATATTCAAGATGTCGCATCATGTGATTATGGGAATTTTTTGAAAAAACATGGGACACTCTACTTAACTTGTACATCTTAAATATAAACATCAATAATATTTTATGGACATAATATTTTTGAAATAGTATTTATATTTTATCATTGTATGGTGCATATTTTTATTTTTTTTCATGTGTAAATACTTTTAATTTTTTAGGTAGAAATTTGATCCTTTTGTTGCTAGATTTTCAAATATGGGACACTCTACTTACCTTGTACATATTAAATAGAGACATCAATAATATTTTATGGACTTAATGTTTTTAAAATAGTATTTATAGTTTATCATTGTATGGTACATGTTTTTTTTCTTTACATGTGTAAATACTTTTAATTTTTTTAGGTAGAAATTTGATCCTTTTGTTGCTAGATTGTGTCTATTTTTTCTGTTATATCATTAATAAATGGTAAGTTCACATGTATGGACATCATTTTATTTCTATCCCCCATTGATAGCGTTGACCATAAATATAAGACGTAACTAATGTACTTTGATATTAAAGATTGTTCTACATACGGTACATTATGTTATGAGCTACTATACCTTTTGTAACTTTCCTTTATGCTTTATTTTATTATGACATCAAATATGATTATTATTATTGGAATGAAGTATGAATAATCCTAACAAAATCCATGATAATTATTCTAGAAAGTATCTATTTCAATTATTTCTATTTTATAATGCTAAATATGCTCTCCATATTTCCAAAAGTTTCTTTCTTTTATATGTTTCCCATATGAGTTTATTGTTGAAGTTTATTCCAACATATTTTTACTTTATTATTTTTTGTAGTCTTCAAAGTAAAAACTTGTCTAATATTTTCTTTATTTGATTGGGTGGGGAGAGGGGTGTATAAGATCAAAATTATGGTTTTGATAGTATTTATTTACATGTTCACACCATGTAAAAGACCACTATATATTTTAAGTACTATATTAGCGCTTATGTTGACCGTACAATCAAAATATAAAGGAACCTCACTATAGATTATCCTAAATAGATACCACCTTGTTATTTTATATTTAGCTAGTCTTCTAATTTGTTAATATGTAAAGTAAATAAGTTAGGATATAGTGGTCATCCTTGTTTAATCCCTATGCCAATTTTAAAGTATTCCAAAAGGTTGTATTGAATTCAAAATTTTGCTTAAATATCCTTATATTATATCTAAAATGTTGTACTATATTATTTTGGTATGCCTAGACCAACCATTCTACTCCATTGTTTGCTTCTAGGTGTTACCCAAAAGAACAATATGATTTTCCTTTCTAATTTATATATTTTTAATGATATATCTCAAAGTGGTAATATCACCTATTATTAAGAATTTTGGTGTTAAACTTACATGTTCTTTCACCCCATTCCTTTTTCATCTATCCATTCACTAAATCCACTCTCAACTATACTTTCAACTAACTTTTTAAATAAGAATTAATAATAATGTTTTAAAACTTTGAAATATTGGTTGTATCTCCATTCTTATATAGAGGTACTATTTTATTTGTTTTCTAATCTTTTGAAAAGCCATGTTGGATATTTTTTTTTGAATATATTCTTGATGTATTGGACTACCCTCTAGTCCTCCATTTTAAGTATTTTTTCTACAATCCATCCACATTACAAGCCTACTTGTTCCAAACTTCTTAATACCTTCATTAACCATCCTTAAGGTGAATAAATTTGTTCTTGTCTTGATTATGGGAAGGTTTTCTTTCCTTTATTATTATTTATACAACTATTTTTCTTATTCTAAAAATTAAACTCTTATAATATTATTTTATATGTATTTTTTAATAAAAATTCTTCTAAAATTAATTTAAATTATTCTTTCGTAAATAAACATTTAATCCTCTTTTTATACTTTTCACAATATATATATATAATACACTTTCAATATATATGATTCTTTTAAAGTTCTTATTGATTCACATTCATCAATATACAGTAAACTTACTTAAAAACCTATATCTTTCTTCCATTTAATGCATCATAAATTATGCTTGTTAGTCCATGACTTTATAATCCCTTGACCATTGGAAAACCTGAGTCTCACACTCAAGAAATAAATATAATACTACAAATTAATCAAACTTCAAACTTAGGGAATATTAATTATATTCCATTTAAAAAAAACCTTTAAAATTACATAGGTCATATAGATTAATTGGAAAATAAGAGGACCAACTCCTCCAATACCAAAGAGGGCTGTCTACAACAATGAAAAATACAACATAAGGTAAATAATAGGGCTCTCAATGTAAAGGCAAAATAAATTGGTATAGCAGCATTTTGATAATAAACAATCCATCTGTCTTCAATCAAAAAGTACAAAGAGAAAGTATTAACAATCACCCTTACTACTTCTAAAAGGATAAAACCATTTTCTTTTAGGTTGTCACGTCTATTAAAATAGATTGTACACTATTTTTCAGTGACAAATGAGCCAGATTTAAAATTTATAAAAGCCGTTCCAACCATGTTAACTAGCTTGAGGAAGGTGCAAGCTGACTTCAATTTGTTCTACATGGATTCATACCATTGCTCTACATAGTAGCATTCTCAGATTGGAACATGAGCTTCTCCGGCGTCAAACATGGTACCTGGTTTTACTACTAAGCTTGGGCATTGAAACAAGATTGAACAGGCCATAGGCTAGGACTTGTCGTTATAAGTATAACAATGCTGCCATGGTTTGTTGAGGTCTATCTGAAGTACAAATTAACACCATTGTAGGCCCAATAACAACTATGCATTTAGTTACAAGCCCAGGCAGAAAGCACATGCAATGCTGTTCCTTTCCACCCAAGAGTCATTCCCAGTCCGTTGCGATCAAGAGTAAGGCACTCCGGCTGACAAAATTGGTTCAACAACAATCATGCCTGATACCAAGCCTGACAGCTAAAACCTATCTCCTCAAATCCTGCCTGCACGAAGAAACCCCTCCATATATCCATCCTAACATATCTAACTTTTCTTTCCTTCCCCTCGCAAGCTACGATATTGCATATATGAGCTCCACACCAATCCTCAAACTTCACCCTCCTAACATCAAACCTATCCAGCATAGCGTCGAACATATCAAAATACGAACCATAATAAAAAAGAACTTCAGTGAATCTTTTCACAAACGAAGAAGAATTGTGCTGTCCTTCTACTTCCGAATTTACCACGATCAGAAGGCTTCAGTTTCTTGATCACTTTCAGGAGATTATCTAGACGAACGGTATCGTATAACAGATTTCTCAGCACTGTCGGGGCATACACCACCACGACCTCGCCAGATTTAACCTCAAACAGATCCTTTTTTAACTCCTCCATGCTGGAGATCTCCACCATCCTGTAGAAAAACGGGACCCCCATCGATTTGGCGAAGTCGTGAAGTCTTCTTCCACTGTCTTTCAGTTCTTCCCCATTCATCCCCACTGCTGTAATCTTCAACATTTCAAGCGAACCAGACGCCGTCAGCGCAAGAGACTGAAGGAGCACCGTCCACTGTGACCCAGTACGAATAGCGAGATCGATCACATGAATTCTCTTGGAATTCCCGACCTTGTCTATGATCGCCTGGACCTCCGTGAACTGTAGCACTTTTGCAAAGGGAAGAAGTTTAACGAAGGATGCCAAATCCGAGTTCAAATCCTCTCCGCCCTTTTCGACGTTGAACATGGAATTCGAGTTTGTTTTGACTGCTGTTTTCAACTTGCCGGTCTGGCGTTCAATTCTATCCCACAGCGCTTCTGATATATAGTAGGACAACCTCTCTATGGGATTGCCAAACTCGGACGACATATACTTGCACGTGCTTAGCAGCCGCATTGCTTGATCATATTGCTTGTTGTGTATCAATTCTGCGGAGGATAAGAGAAAATGGACTAGATCTATGCTCTTTTGTTCTTTCTTCGGCTTGGCCAGAATGTCGAAGTAATTTTCCTGACCTCCTTGGGCTCCCGTGTACTGGGTTATGGCCAATTTTATGATCTCTTCTACTGACATCGAGGCATTCGTTGACGACGTCCCACTTGGAAGTTGAACAGACGGGTGCCCTAGAAAGGCGTCCACATCCGGAAAATTTTCATAAGACATTTGTGCTACTGCAAATTCCGGCATGCTGTCTGTCACGACATGAGGGCCCCCAGGCGCGCCGTTGTTGATGCATGAATCAGGAAACATTTAATGGTTTGCCAGTGCAAATCTCTTACCTTTTACTGCATATTTTATAACATATGGAACTAAATCGTCAGTGCGCTTAAAATTTACTGCATATTTTATAACATAAGAAGAATTTCATAACACATTGAAAAGACAATTCACTGAATTCAATTAGGATTGCAATTCTATTGAATTAAAATAGCATCCTTTCATTAATTACAGTGATTGAATTGAAGTAGCACAGATAATAGACGATATGTTACGTACCTCAACCTCGGTAACTGCTGAATATGCCTACCTGCTCTAGCTGTTGGGCTTATATAACGCAACAAACAAAAAAAAAATGTCATCTAGAGATAAAAAAGTCACAGATGGAAGACGGCTGAAGAATCAAGATCGCCAGGTCTGTACAAAAGAGAATTTATTTCTGTCATTGTTGCTCTTCGTGGAAATCGATAAAAAGTCAAGACAATTTGTGTTAAAAAATATATCGAAATGAATACGACTTAGAAAACTAAGGTAATTCATCTGACATATGATACAGTTGGTAATTTCGCCACTAGATTCCTCCTTCGCCTGCACTGTTGTTATTGCTGCTTCCTTGAATTTTCCTGCTCAGAAGAAGAGAAAGTTGCAGCAATTCTTCGTACATTATGGTTATGATAGGTTTTAGCTGTAATGTTTTTTTTAAATACTTAATTAAGTTGGAAGGTTAGAATTTTTACGTGAAAATTCCTTCCTTCTTTCCTTCCTCCCTCCCTGCCTCCCTCCATCCATCAACATTATCCAACTATTGAAATTGTACTATTCCTTCCTTCCTTCCTCCCTGCCTCCATCCATCCATCCATCCATCAACATTATCCAACTATTGAAATTGTACTAGAAAAAGACTGAAAAAGTGGTTGACTAATCATAAATTTTAAAAAGACTGAAAAGGTGGTTGACTAATCATAAGTTTTAAAAATTTGATGTGAAGTTGATATATTTTTTAAATATTAAGTGATCAGAAATTATTTGAAGTGATATTAATATGTAGTATGATTAAATTTGGTTTAATACGAGTTATGAGACTTAAGAAGTATAAGATTAAACAATAACTTTATATTTGCACCATTCATTAGTATACGTTTTTGTATACAATGTAAATTGTGATGTTTAGGGTTACTTATTAATTATTTTGCTTTTTATTGTTTACGTAATTGTCATGGATAGTTCTTCTTCAATAGTTTATAATCTGAAGCTATAAATTTGTTAGTTTTTTGAGATTGCTCATTTGGGTCTATTTTATTATTTTTAGTGAGTTGAGATTACTAGTCTTTTGTAATATTTTTTTTCAACGATATTTGTGTTTTATTTTGATTACTTGATCATTACATTTTGGATATGATATATGTGTTGAGTTGTTAACTATAATATTATGTTAGTAATACATTATATTACTATGTGTGACACCTTAAAATATAATGCATATGATACATTATTAAACAATAATGTGTTGATTTAATATTTGTTAGGAATCATGCAATTGTATTAAAGGTGTATTTGGAAATTGCTCCATCAATATTGATTAGTGATCATTTTCTTAATAACGAAGAAATATAATTAGTGTCCGGCAAAGCTATATTTTCTCTGTTTTCAATTTCCCTCTTATGTAGTTATTGTTATGGTGTTGATACCAATAATTTCAATCAAAGTATTTTGAAATTTTATATTTACCTTTATTGCATGACTAATTTTAAAGAACGACATATATATATATATATATATATATGAATGAATTATCTATGTTATAATACTATTCACATCTTTCTCCTCCATGTTTGAACAAGATACTTTATGTGAAAGAAAATATCATTTTTACATCTTTCTTTGAACAAGAAGCCCTATGTGGTAATAAAATGTTTAACTTCTAAAGAGTATTTTCTATGATGTTTTACATTCGACGAATTTTTTTTAAATAATTCACTTACAAAATAAAATAATGTTCTTGTTATTGGTAATAATTCATAAGTTCCCTAGCGTAACCGGCTATGTAAAAGGTTTACCTGATGCAACTAGAGTTTATAGTGGGGACAAGGAGTGAGATTCAAACTCATAAAGAGGCATAGAAAATTGTAACATACTACCGATTCCTCTATTATAATCAAATAAAAAAATCATAAGTTCTCTAGGAATTTGCAAGCTTATTGTAGTGGTAGGGGCTTTGGTCTCTCTTTGAGAGGTCCAAGATTCAAATCCCACTTACTATGATAGGACTAGGACCCCTCATATAAACCTATGTAAACTCATTAATGGAGCTCATGAGAAACCAAAGAATTATAAGAAGTGCTAGCAGTGATGATGGGCATTGGATAAGCTATTCATCATGAAAGACAATGGGATTGGACAACTTGTATTTGCTCATGACCTTCACCTCTAGTTTTGCCAATACTACTCTTTACAAAAGGGGTGTAATTCCTAGGTGTAGTCAAGCAATGAAACAATGCAAAAATTTGGATATAGGCTTCATGAAAGGGATGTAAACCCTAGGTGTATTCAAGCATTAAAGGAAGAGGATTTTTTGCAAACCATCTCTTTAGTCTTTGAGAAAGCCTCTTCGATCAAAAGAAATATCTCTCAAGGATATTTGGGTTCATGGGTGGATGAACCTCTTCCCTCTATTAGGATTTTAGAGGATGAATTTAGGTTATATATTATTGATCATGAAGCCCAAAAAATTATCTACAAAATCAAGGGTAAAATACTAGGCTTGGAGAAGCTCAAAGGATGCATTAAACATTGGTGGACCAATACAAAATTCCAAGTAACTCTCCTACCCAAAATTTTATTTTATTTTCTAATTTAACAAATAGAGATGAGGTAATGGATTATATATATAATTAGATTTTTAGATAAATGGGTGTCTATATAAGAACTTGAACTCCTAGTTTCAATCCCTTTACATAAGAAGTTAATGGCTTCCCAATATGGGTGAATATTTATTATCTCCTTATGGAGTTTTGGGGAGAGAAGATATTCACAAAAATCGATAATACCATTGGTCCATTCTAGTATATGGATGCCAAAATTGAGGAAAATTTGTCTTGTAAAATTAATATGAGTAAAGCAAGATTGACTATTTTGATGGATTTTTTAGTTCTTAGATCTCAATCCATTAGTATCTCCTCAAGAAAAGAGGAATAAATTTAAAATATTCTATATAAAACCTTCTTCCTAAGATGTTATTTTTTTTAGTAATATGGTCACTTAAAGAAGAGATGCCCAGTCATATGATCATGCTCTGATTCCTCCTTAGTAGAGGAGAAGGCCCTACATGTAAATAATTCAAAATATTCAAATGTCCTAGTTTAATAGAAAGAAAATCATCCTCTAGATGCACCAAATTTCTAGAAGGAATGATGTGAACAATAGAAGACTCAACCCTAAAAGTAAAATTTGATTTAGATCATTGATAAAATTCAAATGGTTACTAAAGACCATATAGACAGTTTTATGAAAAATATTATCACCTTTAGTTAATATTACAAAGCCATGAGGGAACCTCATAATTCCATTAGATGAACCCCATGTTCATCCTCCAAAGGATATCTCCTTCCTTTCATCCAAATTCAAGTTAATATCTCCTTCCTAAGAATCAAATGTAAGCACACCAACTATCATATTGCACACATAAAATCATTAGAGAGGATACCATAATCCTCTCAATGATATCATATACAAGATTACCTAGTAAGTGAAGGACCTTATCCCATTTACTCAAGGTACCACCCAAAATATATTACATATTATGATGGATTATACTATCAACAATACTTAACCACAATGACATACAATATCCATAAATACATTTTGATCACATCTAGTCCAAGATAAAAATTATCACTAATGTAGCATTCTACCTTATATAATATGGTTACAGCTAGATATTATCTCATGAGCTTAAAGTACAAAAATATATTCTTAGATCTTATCACTCTACAATAGGAAGAACCTCTTCTATAGAAGAAAAATAATTTAATAGATTTCCTCTTTGATGGATGACTATTATGTTTGTTTTCCTTCTATTTGATGGAGTTATATGTGATGTAAAGGTTGTTCTTGTTGTTTATTCCTTCAACAAAAAAGATAAGAGTATTTTATTATAGAAACTTAGTAGTTTGATGAAGATGGAGAAAATTTAACAACCCACTAAAATCCAATATATTCTAGATATATATATATATATATACATTTATTAGGTATCCTAAAATCATAAGCATGTGCGCTAAGCATAATGTAGAAGGCCATTCATATTTATCTCTCTAAATTCCTTTCAAAATAAGACCATAAGCACAAACATTATTATTATCATAGAATATATATGTCATTCATATGAGTTACTTATTATATTATTAACCATAATCGTCCTTCATAAATTGTAGCAATAATTTCATAACAAGCTATATTTAGAAAGAAGTTAGAACAATATAATGATATAATAATAATCACATCCCATATAACACATCATGTTTCCTAGGAAAACACCTAAGGAAAAAACCCAGCCTCAAAATATCCTTTTTCATTTCATTTCTAAGGTTTCTAATACAATCATTCTAGGGGTAACATAAATTTCTCTTATTACAATCATGGACACATGATAACCCTTAATTTCTTATGTCCCTACAAGTGAATTGATCCTTTAATTTACATTTCATAATAAAAAATGGGATCCCATAACCATCTCGACTGAATTCCACATTCATTCTTCTCTTTTCAACACCAATCATTATAATAATCACATAAGAATTCTCATGATTTCCTTGTCCTAAATATATAAATTGGTGCTTTAGTTCATATTACAAAGCCATGAGGGAACCCCATAATTCCCTTAGATGAACCCCATGTTCATCCTACAAAGGATATCTCCTTCCTTTCATCCAAATTCAAGTGAATATCTCCTTCCTAAGAATAAAATGTAAGCACACCAACTATCATATTGCAAACATAAAATTATTAGAGAGGATACCATAATCCTCTCAATGATATCATATACAAGCTTACCAAGTAAGTGAAGGACCTTATCCCATTTACTCAAGGTACCACTCAAAATCTATTACATATTATGATGGATTATTTTATCAACAATACTTAACCACAATGACATACGATATCCACAAATACATTTTGATCACATCTAGTCCAAGATAAAAATTATCCACTAATGTAGCATTCTACCTTATATAATACGATATCCACTACATAACTGAATTTATCAAATAAATGAACACATCATCCGCTAATGTATATTTCCATGTTGATAAACATAACATCCACTAATATGTTTCAACTCATTAAATAAATTAAATGTATTGTCCATTGATTTATATTTAAATACATAAATTATATTATCCACTAACATATTTTCAACTCATAAAATTAAATTAAATACATTAATCACTAGTGTATATTCCTATCCTTTCCAAATCATAGATTGATCATTTAGTCTATCCTTTCCAAAAACATAGATAAATTATTTAATTTAACCTTCATACAAACATAGATAAGTCATTCAAATCTATCCTTTCCCAATCATAGATGAATCATTTAATATATCCCTTATTCGATCATAGATAAGTCATTAAATCTATCTCTTCTAAATAATAGATTAATAATTTAATCTATCTCTTATCCAATCATAGATAATTCATTCAATATATCCTTTTCAAATCATAGGTTAATCATTTAATTTATCTCTTATTAAATCATAGATAAGTCATTAAATATATCCTTCCATTAAATTAAAACTAGAAATAAAAACTCTAATTAAATTTCTCCACAAAATTGGTCCCAACAACTACTCAGTCTCTCCACAAGATTGGTCCAAAATCCTCTCAATTTCTCCATGAAATTGATCCATCATTATTTCACAAAAATGTGCCATGACTAGAATTTAATTTTTCCATAAAATAAAGGCCTATTCAAGCATTCAATTCTTCTCAAAAATTCCCTCATAACTAACACTCAATTCTTCTATAAAATTGATCCTAGGTTCATCGTTTTAGGTTGAACTTTTACAAGGAAAAACCTTTCACTTGGTCAAATAAACCTCCTCTTGATAGTTCAAAGGTGTTTTATTAGATAATATTATCCCTTATTTTAATAGGGTGATTCAATATCCAATAATTTTCAACTTTTTCCTTTTTAAACATAGCTTAAAAGCTTAATTTAAAAAATTAACCTCATGGCCATTTTAAGCATATAATTTAAAGCAATATACCTCTTTCCTTTTTATTTATAAGTTAAGGCATATTTTAAAATAGTAATTCCCATGGCCCTTGAATTTATTTCTATACCCATTTTATCCCCCTTTAAATTATTTTAAATTAACATAAAGGATCTATTTCTGTTTAAACTAGTCACTAAAATAAGTATTATCTCAATTTAACATAAAGCTATTTATTTCTTCTAAACCAGACACTTAGGAATCAATTTATCATAGGATTTTATCTCCCTAAAAGGGGTATTTCTATTGTGATCTAAGGGTGATCCGATAAACACCCCTGAATGATGGGTTATTAAGAACATCAACTTCCCATATCACACCCCACAAACTAGTGCCACATGGCAAAACGAACAACCATGAGCAATGGTCAATCGATAAGGTCAGCATGATAGGTATTCAGATATGCATACCTTCAACTGGGACAAGGTGACTTCCACTTTGTGGCCACCTTGACAACCAAGTGGTGGTCACTCCATAAGGGAAGCCCATTCCCTTATAAACTCTTGCTCCACATATTGTATTGGAAATGTGGGATAATACATCTTGTAGATGATAAAAAGGTTTGCAAAGCATGCAACAAAACTAACAACTGAATTCCAATGAGGCATGTGGAAGAATCTAAGTGATGGTAAACTACAAAATAAAGGTCTAGTACTTCATCCAATTGGTGCCAAGTGGCCACCAAGTGGCATGGTACTCGATCATCATCTGGTTGTCAAATTTTTAAAGGAATTTTACTCCCTTTAAACCCTCCTACCACTTGTGTATATTCCATGTGGGATAATGGTCAAGATATCTACGAAAGTCCTCTACCTATGCTTACTCAAGCATAGTCATCATACCGTATCGATGGTACTATGGTGAAGGGCATATAGATTAGATTTATTATTCCTAATATTGTACCTTAGGTTAACCTTCAGACTGGATGATGACGCTTATCAAGGGGTAGTGGAATTAGAGACTAAGGAAGTAATGAATAGGGGACTCCAAAATAATCTAGGATCGATTTCAACCCTGAAAAAGGAGTTTTTTGAGTGGGATTAAGCCTCCTCAATAAACCATGACAATTTTTTTCAATCGAATGAGGTAGAAGGTTCTCCTACTGCATAAATTAACTTGAACATGACTTACAAGTAGGTGTGAGGAAGAAAAATACAGGGAGTTTGATATATTTTTCTTAGGATACTTAGAAAGCAATAGGGAAGGATGTTCGGGTAAAAATAATCACCCCATTTTTGCTATAGCTAAAGGTGTAGCTTTATAGGCAAGATAATGTTCATAGCCAACCATGAGCTAAAACAAAATATTAATGATTCAAATACCAAAATAGCGACAACCTCCTAAGTGGTAATATCAAATAGATCACTACAAAACTAATATTTACCACTACCTCACTATGGGAAATATATCATCATTAGGGATGTGGAATAGCCCTTTCCTATAGCAAATTCTAAGGCTTGTTTAAAGTTATAAATCCCAACAGTGATCGATGACAACTAAATGGGGACTAAGATTAAAGAATTAAGCATAGTACTACTAGATGATTGGGATGACCACTATCAGGTAGTACTCCCTAATAGTATTTGAAGGGGATTAAAAATAATTCAATATTAAAGTATTGGAGGATAAGATTAAATAGCCCAACTACTAGGGCTCAACACTGCATAGCCACAATGCATACTTTATATTGTAAGAGCATGTTTGAGAGGAAAACAAATACGATATTAAAATATTTTAAAACAATAAATCCCTTATTAAACAAAAAAGGTAAGGGTTCTCATTGGATAATACTTGTAATGAGACCAAGATTTTGAAATAGGGGCATTACTATATTCTTTATGTCCATCTCCTTCATCTTGTACTTGCAAATCCCTTTTCTTGAACATCCCTAGCATAATGATTTTTCCTCCAAGCCACCCTATCCCTTTCTAAGGAGACCTGCACCTTTCCCAAGGTTACAAGCGGGAAGAATTTCATTAATGCAACCCCTTGCTCACTCCTAGTTGAAAAGGATTTAATATTTAGCCTTCTAAAATAATCATTTTTAAAAATAACACTACACATTTTGCCTCATATGGAAATTCAAAGGAGGTTCTTAAATATATAAAAATTATATTAAATTAACCATGCTCCTGCCACAATAAATGGAGCTATCATAGGCATGATATAATTATAAATTAATTACTTTTATAAATAATTAAAAAATTACATCCAATAAAATATTAAAGTGCTAATTTAATGTCACAATGGTTAGTCACATAAATCATAAGCATTTTATGTGTTTAACCAATATTAAGATATTTTCGAGTAGATTGAGTTAATGCCAATATAGTTATTAAATTAGGATATTACTTATGAAATGGCGAGTCATTGTAATCAAATTGTCATTTGCATGAGATATTATTAAATGCTTCTTGAAGGTGGATATTGGATTTTTAGCCTGCCATTAAATGGCCAGTTAATTAAATTAAAAACCATTGTAAGAAATGACATTATTTAGCTCCTTTGCTAATCAATTTAAAGGTATCATTAATACTATTATTTGAATGATTTCTTGACATTGTCCACTTATGACATGGTTAGACCTATAGAGCCATGAAGACATAGTAGCATCATAGATGTAAATCACAATTAAATGTTGCATTATATCCATGCATAGATATAGCACCAACATGGTTAGAAATTGAAACAATAAGTTTGATTTATTTGTCTTCCTCATCAAGGGTCCTACGAAGGCAGGGTGTGATATTCTATCCCCCTATGACTAAATAGAGTCCTATGTGTTTACTTACATTAAGAAAGATATCAATACATCTTCAAATTAGATAAGAAAACATGCCTATCATCCTATTAATTACACAAAATATTACCATTTTCTTATAATGTCTATGACTCACTCAATCCACGTGATAAGATATGAAAAAGTATTATCATCCACTGATGATAGCTATGTTTTCCATGCAAGGTGTCATTCCATAAATTATCATCAATCATTGATGATATACATGGCTATGCTTACTCTATGTAAGGGTACCATTTCAACCATTGATCAACAAAATCAATAATGCCCTGCTTCATTCCTATCCAGAAGAAGGTATTTTTTTCATATTTTGTCTTGAATTAGTCCCTCCAGGATGAGTAAAATCTAGGGAACTAGATGCTCTTGCATGATCATCCTTCTTAATTTCCTAAATTTAGGTGTAGTTACTCATTTTTAGGGTGCAAGGACACATACTAATGCTAGATCTACCAATATTCAAACATACCTTCTTTATCTTCTACAATATGATACTCCTATGCACACTCAGACTTTTATTGTAGGGAACTTGATCTTAATCCTCCCCAATAATTTCTCATTTTTGACCATTTATTCCCTCTACTCAATCTATTCTTGTAGTAACTATACTACAATCATGAGATTATCTATCTCTTTGTAGCATTTTTCCAAAAAAATGAGGGCCTAGCTTGACATCAGTTTACCATTTGGAAGATAAATACCCTTGTTTTCTAGAGAATTCGCTTCAAAACTAGATTCTTGAGGCACATGATCAATATCAAATTCTTTGAATCCCGAGCTTAGATCTTTTGCCTCTATACTCAAGTCAGTAATTTTTCAAATTTTATTTTTTGTTCATCTTTGACCTACTTGCAAGCATGGTTTGAATTACCTTAGACATGAATGCGATCAATTCCTTAATCTTGAGCATGCTTCAATCCTAGTTAGCTAGTTCTAGATTTTATGAATATCCTCTACTTAACCATGATCAAATAAATTAATTTATCTATTTCATCTTCATGATGATCTAACTTAAGCCACCTATCTCATCTCAATGTTGAGCTAACTTAGCTATTTGTCTCATCTTAATGATGAGGTAGCTTAAGTTATCTATCTCAACTTCATGTTGAGATAGCTTAGATATTTATCTCATATTAATTATGATCTATTCTAAGCTATATATTGCAATTCAATATTGAGCTAGCGTAGTTATCTATCTCATCTCAATAATAAACTAGCCTAATCTATCTATCTCAACTCAATGGTTAGCTAACTTAGCTATCTATCTCATCTCAAATGATGAGCTAGCCTAAGCTATTTGTCTCAAATCACTATTGAGCTAGATTATGTATCTATACCATCTTAATAATGAGCTAGCCTAAGCTATATGTCTTAACTCAATGTTGAGCTAGATTAGCTATCTATCTCATATTAGTGATGAGCTATCCTAAGTTATCTATCTCAACTTAATATTGATCTAGCTTAGCTATCTATATCATCTCAATAATGAGCTAGCCTAAGCTATATGTCTTAGCTGAATGTTGAGCTAGCTTAGCTATCTATCCCATATTAGTGATAAGATAGCCGAAAATATCTATCTCAACCCAATATTGAGATAGATTAGTTATCTATCTCATCCCAATGATGAGCTAGCCTAAGATAATTGTATTAATTTAATGTTGACCTAGCTTAGCTATATATCTCATATTAATTATGAGCTAGCCTAATCTATCTATATTATATTATTCATGCTTCCAAAGCTTAACTATATCTTCCCAAGAGCTAACTTAAATAATTAATGACCATCATTACACCTATACCTCACAAGGTGCCATCTTAATTATGACTGTCATTACCTCCTAGTAATGATAAGGTTCACCCTTACCTCACTGCAAGGTGTCATTATCCTTATCTATGAAGGAGTTGATTTTAGCTAGTCATAGTTAGTTCCTTATCCTTTTGAACAAACTTATTTCATTACCTTTATTCATAATAATTATGGTTATTCTTGCTCCATGCAATATATCATTCATAGGTAAGCTTCCACATTATCACTCTCTTGGTAATATTGGCCACACTTGATCCACACAAGATATCATGTCAAAGTAATCTATCCTTCCTAGGATCAATTCTAAAGCATTCCCTAGCTCATTCATGGAAGCTTCTAGTCCATCATACCTAGAGTTCCTTCATGAAAGCATCTAGTCTATCACAACCTAGGGCTCTGATACCAAATGTAATAACCCACTAAAATCCAATATATTCTAGAGAGATATTTTTTTATATATACATTCATTAGGTGTCCCCATGTCATAAGCAGGTGCACTAAGCATAATGCAAAAGGCTATTGATCTCTCTCTCTAAATTCCTTTCAAACTAAGACCATAAGCATAAACATGATGATTATCAAGGAATATATATATGTCATTCATATGAGTTACTTATTAGATTCATAACCATAATCATCCTTCATAAATTGTAGCAATAAGTTCATAACAAGCTATATTTATAGATTAGCAAGAAAAATATCATGAGATAATAATAATCATATCCCATTTGACACATCATGTATCCTAGGAAAACCTCTAAGGGAAAAAGCCAACCTAAAAATGTATTTTTTTAATTTATTTATATGGTCTCCAATGCAATCATTCTAGGGGTCACATAAACCCCCCTTATTACAATCATGGGAACATAAGAACCCCTTATATTTTATGTCCCTACAAGTTAATTTATCCTTTAATTTATGTTTCACAATAAACGAGAGGATCCCATAATTCCATTGAATGAATTTCATATTTTTTCTTCCTTTTCTAACACCAATCATAATAATAAATGCATAATAATTTTGATGATTCCCATGTCCCAAATACATGAATAGGTCCTTTAGTTAATATTACAAAGACATGAGGGAACCGCATAATTCCCTTGAATGAACCTCATGTTCATACTCTAAAGGATATCTCCTTCCTTTGGTCCAAACTCAAAAGAACATCTACTTCCTAAGAATAAAATGTAAGCACATCAACTATCATATTACACACATTAACTCATCATAGAGGACCCCTTAATTCTCTCAATGAGATCTTATATAGGCTTACCAAGTTTATGAAGAACCTTCTTCTATTTACTCAAGGTACCACTAAAAAATTATTACATCCTAGCATGGATTATGCTATCAATAATACTTAACCACAATGACATACAATATCCACAAATATATTTCCATAACATCTAGTCCCAAATATATATTATCCACTAATGTAGTGTTCTATCATATGGAATATGTTATTCACTATATAACTCAATTTATCAAATCAATGAACACATCATCCACTAATGTATATTTCATTGTCAAGAAACATAACATCCAATTACATGTTTCAATTCATTAAATTAGTTAAATATATTATCCACTAATGTATTTTCTAGCACATGAAGTATATTATCCACTAACATTTTTTCAATTCATAAAATTAAATGAAAAACATTAACCACTAATGTATATTCCTATCCTTTCCAAATCTTAGATTAATCGTTTGGTCTATCCTTTCTAAATATAGATAAATCATTTAATCTAACATTCATCCAAACATAGATAAGTCATTAAATCTATCCTTTCCCAACCATATATTAATCATTTAATCTATCCTTTATTCAATCATATATAAGTTATTAAATATATCCTTTCCATATTATACATTAATCATTTAATATATCCATTATCCAATAATAGATAAGTCATTAAATATATCCTTCCATTAAATCAAAACTAGAAATAAAAACTCTAATTAAGTTTCTACATAAAATTGGTACCAACAACCACTCAGTATCTCCACGGTATTGATCCCGAAACCTCTAAATTTCTCCATGAAATTTGTCTACATTTATTTAAAAATAATATCCCATGACTAGCATTCAATTTTCCATAATATAAATGCCTAGTCAAGCATTCAATACTTACCAAAATTATTGTGGATGAATATTCCTTTGTTCCTGTTCAACTTGTTACATAAATCTATGATGGTCGTGCAAGAGGTAGGGGATAGGCTCCCTTGCATTAGGGTTTGGATATGTTGTTGTTCGAGAATGCTACTTTGAAAAAGGGGGTTGTTTCTGATGAGATTTTAAATTCATTGAATTCTCTCCCTGTTCCAGTCCCTAGTGACCCCCTAACGACTTCGGATAGTTTAAGCTCTAAAGTCAAGATTACGCATTCTTCGTCTTTGGGATCAGGTTTATAAAAGGTATATGATAAAGGTTTTAATTTTTCTAAATGGGTGTGGGTCTATGTTGTAGGTAATAATTCTACTGATGTTGGTAAGAAGCCCTCATTTTCTCCAATCGCTTATCTGGTTGTAAAGAGCCCCTCTGCAGATGCTCATGAGAAAATTTGTGGGACTCGTAAATCTATTCAGTTGAGTGGTAAAAGGTGAAATTTAGTGGAGTCCTCCACCATTTCTAAGTTGGTATATGTGGATGATGTGGTGGAGGTCCTTCCTAGATCTACTATCGAAGAAAAACCTATTGTTGAGATGTACTCTCAATGTAAATCTATCATGATGAAGAGCACAATTCTCTACAGTCTTTGTTTGATGGAGATCAAACAATGTGCAATTTGGATTTTGAATTTACACATATTTGAACTTGAATTTATTAGTTAGAATTCCATATGAACATAGGTAATTTTTGAATAATTAGCAATGGAATGATTGATTGTGAATCATCCCATAATTATAGAATTCATAGATAATTCTATCCTTAACTTCAAATTTGACCACATTAATTCTTATATCCTATACTTTGGTGATTCCATGTGTGTCAAGGGAGTAGGGGTAGGATTTTTCTAGTCTATCCATAATGTAATATCATCTCATTATATTTTAAGCTTTGTATTTCATGTGCTAATAATACTTGAGAGTATAATGATCTCATCCTTAAACTCCATTCTAGTTTTAATTTGAATGTTAAGGCTCTCTTTATTTTTTGGGATTCCCAACTTATCCTCAACCTGATAAATACAATCTATCAAACTAAATATGAGAAGCTTATTCCATATAAGAACATTATCATTAAAGTAATGGAATCCTTAGACTATGTTACTATTGATGTCATCACATGATACAATAATGACCTTATTAATGCTTTTCCTATAGCTACCTCCCTTATTTTTCTATATCTAGAAGATGTTTAAGCCATGATCATCATCTAATAAATCAAGGAGCCTATGACCCTCAATTCTATCTATAATCTATTATAAATCTTTATTATTGAAATAGTACCCCCACCATATCCTTGGTATAAGGATATGTTTACTTTTCTAAAGGGTGGTACCTTGTCTAAAGCCTTAAATTACATTAATTATAATAACTTGAGGCAATATACATGTCAATTTGTATCATAAATGATATCATTTATAAATTATCCTTTTATGGAATCCTTATTATATTCCTAAACTCTAATGAAGAGCAAGTAGTATTTGACAATGCCCATGAAGTAACATGTAATGGCCATTCTAGTGGAAATTCCATTACGAAGAAACTTTTGTTTAGGTTATTACATGTCCTCCATGGATAAATAATATTGTGACTATGCCTAAAAATATTACAAATGTAAAAATAAAGACAATGTTATTCATGCTCTATCTCAAGAGATCAAATCACTAGCTTCTCCCCAAGAACTTTTTATAGTGAGCCCTAATATTTTTGGAAAAATAAATCCACCACCATCAAATGGACGTAAATTTATTATGATATAAACTAAGTGCTTCACAAAAATGGTAGAGACAATACCTATATCCTATTGTATCAATATTCAAGTATCTAATTTTATCCTCGATCAAATATTATATCATTATGGCATCCCCACCATAGTAATATCTAATAACAATATGACTTTTAAGAACAAGGATGTCACCAAACTTTGTGCCAAATAAAAAATACAATACAATTGGTCAATGACTTAGTATCCATAATGCAATGACCAAGATAAGGAATTCAATAAAACCTTAACCAATATATTAAATAAGCTTGTTAACTAAATAGGACAATATTGGCATGTTTAGTTATATCTTATCTTATAGGTCATTGTATTAGTGTTCATACTTGAACTGGTGATATTCCCTATGCTTTAGTTTAAGGGACTAATTATATTTTTTCTATTAAGTTATATGTACCTTCATTGTGAATCCTATTAAAATAAATCTTCTATTGGTGATGAGTATCACCATGTGTGTCTTAGTGAACTCAAATTGCTTGATCAAAATATGATTTATACATTACAACACCTACAAGTCTACCTATAGTAAACATTTACTATATAGAGGAAGCAATTTTTGTTGGTAAAATTTTGTAAGTTGACCTCAAAGGAAAGATATTAGTGAAAGTAGAAGAGCAAAGATAAGGTGCATTGTTAATTTTGTGATCTATGGCAGGTGCTAGTTTTACATATTAATAAGATGATTAATTTTTGAATTCATGTGCACCATTAATATGGTGATCTATGATGTGTACTAATTATTTTGCATGGAGGGTATCTAATAGCATTGTGATTCTATGTTGTCCATCCAATAATCAATCAATAGTGATCACTAATTTGAGAAGCTAACAATCTATGATAATTCCCAAGTTTGTATAGCCTATTGATCAACTTAATCTAGTGATGGGTGCTAACTCTCAAGGGATGTGAGTTGTAAATTTTAAGGATACACTCACCATTAATATTTAGATGAATTATGTGCATTGGCTCCTAGAGTAAAATTAGTCTAGAGAGACACTAATGCAACACACATCATCAATTATTCAAGATCAATACCATATGCTAATTCTATAAAAGGACAGTCCATAAAGGAATTTTAAATCTATGCAAGTCATTTATTACCTCATATAATATCCCACACCATTTCATAAGTCTACCAAAATAATTATCATAGGAAATCCTTCCATTGGTTAAATACTTGAACACATAAAAGATGTATCAATAGTCCATAGAGGAATCAAGTAGTGTCTCATCAAAGAGTGCATACAAGAAATATTTGTTATTGATCTTCAATCCAATTATCTATAGAGTTTCAAAATTATAAGAAGGCATGTTGGTCATGAAAATTACATGGGCCATATAATGATAATGATTAACATCCCACATCATCTAATTTAACATTTTGTAAAAACCAAAAGCACCATGTTGTTTATCAAAATGTAACAAAGGCAACATCCATAAATCAATTTTTCCACACCTAATTGAGCCCATAATGACTAAACACATAGATATCATGCAATGTCTCCACTCTACACTCAAGCCTAATCTAATTGTTCATTCAAATCAAGAAATAATTGATATAACATTAAAAAGCAATTCTAACCATACAACTTGTATTATTGATTGGGAGGATCTAGAGAATCTTTACCAATAATACAATGAAGAAGGAAACCATCTAACCTAGTATGTATTAATTTTAAAAATTGGTAATAGCATCCAATCAAGCTTCATCATCATTTTTTTGCCTTCCACAACAAGGAACCTTTATGATAAATAGGTAATTTTATTAGAGGTACAAAATTCAAAGGTAGTAGCTAATGTCCTAAAAATATTAGCAATGTAATATCTAGTTATAAATACTTGAAGCACAATAAAATTAATTGCAAATGAATCTTGTGTTTGTTAACTAAAGGAATTGCTTGTAAGGGTTGTTGTCAATGGAAAGAAAAATTCAAATCCAAAGGTCCTAAAATCCTTCAATATTAATGGTTCCAATTTAGTATCTCTCAAATCCATCAACATTGAATGCAAACACATCCCTTGATCAAATTTGAAGGGAAATTTTTGAATTATTGTACAAATTTTCAGGCAATTAAGCCCTAGTGTTGGGTATAAATAATAGTTTTCAACAACATTGTAAAGCATTAAAAGTTACCTATTGTACCTAGTATATAGCCTTGTGTACATATTTTATTTCATTTCCATTTTATGTATATATTGTACTTGAATCTTGATAATAGCATTTGAATCTCTTGAAATATGGCATATATGTAAAGAAAATATATGATACATATATGATATTGTGGATTATTTTACTCTACCCTTTTTCCTATGTGTATTTAGTCCATGCATCAATACTTGTAAAAATGAGAACCATGTTCACTTATCTAGCTATTACTATGTGATGAAAGTGTTCATTGTATTTTAGCTATGCATAAGAGGGACCTTTGATTTTTGGAATTTCAATTTTATTAGTTTACAAATTTATTTTTTGCAACTATTTCTGAAGAACACAAACTTATACTGGGAGGGGGGGTGAACAATATAAGACTAGTTTTTACTTTTCTTTTCAATTCAATATTATGTAGTGTATATATAGTAGTATGAATAGCAGTAATAAAATAAATGCACAAAACACCATCCCCAAAAGTGACACAATAATTTATGTGGTTCATCCAATGTAGGCTACTCCATGGAGAAAATATTTTGCTAAAAATTTCTCAATCAATCTCTTGGGAATCCTTCCCAATTACAATGTTTATGGACCTCTGTCCAAAGGAGATTTTGATCCCCTAAATCTCAAGTTTTTGGATCTCTTCCACAGGATAACTCTTTCCCCTTCTGCTCTAGCTAGTGATATTCTATAATAATTTATCTCTCTACTGCATTGACTTGTGGATCTCTCTCCACTTGAAGACTCCTCACTCAAATCTGTCTTCAATTGTCTTTGTTTTTGGATCTCTATCCACTGAGACTCTATCCTCTGTACTCTATCACCTCAAAATCTCTGTCAATAGGTTCACTCAAAACCTCTTCAAATATACTCAATAGGCTCACTCATAACCTGCTCAAATCTTCTCAATAGGCTCACTCATAACTTACTCAAATCTTCTCAATAGGCTCATTCATAACCTACTCAAATTTGCTCAATAGGTTCACCCAGAACTTGATCAAATTTGATCAACAAGCTCGCTCAGAACTTGTCCAAATTTGCTTAGTAAGTATTCTTTAGGGCTTGCTCAAATATGCATAGCAAGATTTCACAAAAGCTTACACAAAATCAGTCCACAAGCCTTCTCAAAGACTTGCTCAAATATACTTAACAAGTCCACACAGAACTTGTCCAATCTCACAGAAACATAAAGAGAATTGTTAGAGACTCAATATGTTCTACACTCAATGCTCAACCACTTTCTCAACTCAATCTCATAGAAGCATAAAGAGAATTTTTAGAGACTCAATATGTTCTATACTTAATCCCCAATCTCAACTCAAATCAATCTCATAGAAGCATAAAGAGAATTGTTAGAGACTCAATATGTTCTATACTCAAATCCCAATATCAACTCAAATCAATATCATAGAAGCATAAAGAGAATTGTTAGAGACTCAACGTGTTCTATTCTCAAATCTAATCTCAACTCAAATCAGAATAAAAAAATATTTTATTTCTTAGAAATTGAACAACCACTTGCATCCACTTGACTAGGCTCAATAAACTCAACTCAACCATTCACCACAAGGAACAACTCTTTCTTACAAATCCTATTCCAAGCATGTATCAATAAACTCAAAATATTCCCAACAATGCTCAACAACAAATCTCACATAATAATTACACTTATGTTCTTTTCTAACTTAAGTTCAAGTTCTTTTCACAACCAATGGCTTCAACAACAATGCTTATAAAACAAGGTTTAATCACAACACTCAAGCCAAAAAACCTTGAAGCATTAAATCAACCACTTTCAAAAAGGAAACCACAATCAATACTTTTCACTCCAATGATATTTCAGAAATCAACCACCCAAATAAAATCAATGGAGAATATTGCTCATACCTTTTTGATGCCTTATTTGTTGTCCACAAAATTTGTCTCACTCAACACACTTTCTTTTTCAACTCTCAACAAGGGTTAGAGTAATAACACAAAAAAAATATCCAAGTAACACATTACTACTCCTACTTTATTTCAACATCCACCAAAGTTCTTTTATTCAATAAATAAACCCTCAATAGAATGGATCAAACTTACTTTTGGAAACTCCTTGACAAAACCTAAAATGTCTTCTCCTTCTAAGTAAGTTAAAAAAATAGCTCTTGAAAAATTCTTTCCAATAATATATAATATGCTACCCTTCCAAAATTAAAAGGAATAGTAATTTTAGATTTTTCTAAAACAACTCATAAGCCTTATTTCTCATCAAAGATTTTCTTACAAATATTAAAATAAAAATTTAATTTGCATTTTCTTCTAAGTGGGATTTGATCCCCTGTAGCTGTCCAAGCACCACTCTAACCGCAGTGCCACTAACCACGTGAGCCAACCACTCACATGAAATGGTGAGCATAGCCACTATACTTTCCTTCCTCCAAACGTGCCCCAGAAGACACGTGTGCCAAAAGGTGTACTTACTTTCTACTTCACAAAAACCAATGCCGGTGGGATTCAAACTTTGGATCTCCTAGCGCTCAACAACTTGACTGCATCCTTCTTGCCACTAGGCTACAAGAACCTACGGTGTATGGGAAGGGTCCTCCCTTCCTTCTATTTCTCCCTTTCTTTTTAGGTTTTGATTGCGCTCAAATATTTTTTCTCTTTGTTCGAACGAAACTCACACACATTCGAATTATTGCCAAATGAATTTTTGGCAATGGTATTTATACATATTGCCTTGAATTTTCATACGTCGTCCCTTAATCGAATTTGATGACATCGGCAGGAATTTCCACTTTGGAAATTTTAATTTTAATTTTAAAATATTAAAATTTAAAACTTAAACTTCAAATTTGAATAACTTTGTCACCGGGACTCCTTTTTCGATGAAACAAAAAGCCAACCTAGGTTTTAAGAAAAACCCACTTCAAATCTGCCATCCATGGTTTTAAATAAAAACATTTTTCTAAGATTCCATTGAATATCCTTTTGGAATACAAACATAGTGCTTACTTACATATATCCTTTTGACATCAATGACAACTTTTTTCTAAGGGACTCAAAATGTCCAACAATCTCCCCCTTTGTCATTGATGGCAACCCATATCCTTTTATTGAAATTTGACCTTTAGTAGTTGTTGGTCCGGCTTTTATTGGGGAGAGTTTTGATATGGGAAGAGATTTGATATTTGAGAGAGCATTGAAGGTCAAATTTGACGTTTAGTAGTTGTACAACTTTTTCTTGGAATCCTCTAAATATTCCTTTAGTAGTTGTTGGTCTGGCTTTCATACACACCCCGGTGAAGGATGAGCAAGGAAGCTCCGGAGACACCCACGGGACGGATCTCACTCACTTTAGGATCTAGCTGGTTATCCAAGGTGTGAGTTACAGAGTTGGGTCGAATGGCTATTCACTCTTTTCCATTTTTGGAATAGATTTCAATATGGACTGCTCTGTTACCTTATAGGGGGTTCCTGAACTTGTTCAGTAGTTGTAGAAGTTGTTACTTGTTTATCAGATTTAACTTGAATTCTTGATCTAGATCTCATAGGTCAGCAGATTTAAATAAAAGACAAACAAAGAAAATAAAAATGGATCATTCACCGAAAACAAAGAGAGGGTAGGGTAGGGCAGAAAGAGAAGTTTATCAGACTTTAAACTGTAAAACCCTAAACTATCAATCTTATCTATGCTATCAGCTTCACAATAGAACAAATCAAAGAAGAAAGTGTCCAGTCAGTCTAATATCACTTTCAACCAAGAGCACAAGGCAAAGTGGAACAAATCTAGCAAAAAATTATAAATCCAAGGGCATCTGGTTAAAATTGGTATCTTTCACCGGCAGCCTAGTTCACACAGTGAAGACAGAGCAATTAGAACAAACTTACACCTGAAATCTGTAATTTTCCCTAGTAGACAATAGAACAATTGAAGACTAACAGCATATTTAAACTTGATAATACAGATTCACAGCATATATCTAACAAACTTTAAATGGAACGGATAACAAAATACACTTATCACACTCTGCAAAAGATTAGGCTCATGGCCATGCTATCACAGAAAAGCTAAAGCACATCAACTCCAAGGCTAGAAATAAAGGATTTCACAAAATTTGCAAGAAATTGCTTATAAGCCTTTTATTTCTAAGTCTCTGCCTTTCGCAATTACATTGAGAAGAAGTATTTATAGACTCAGGATAGACCTTGATCTTTTCAAAAATATCTTCTTTTCATAACTGCAAATATTATCACATCTAAACCCTAGGACCCAGGTTTTACAATAAAAATCCATTTAAAAATCAAATTCCGGATAGAACTTGACCATTCTGCCAATCTGTGCAGTCAGTTGCCATAAATGGAGAAGATAAAATCTAAAGCCACTTGCATTCATTCGCAGTTGCAAATAAATGCCTCCATTAATTCTGCTAGTGAGTCGGATGAGTCACCACTTCTCCATCAATTTGATCTCCGCAAAGCCATCCCGAGTTGAAATTATCTCCATGCTATTAATTCTGCAATAAATCTCCATTGAATGCTTTTATCGGCTTCTTTTCCTCTAGCATGGCGGTCCTCGATCAAATCTGCACTTTAACTTTGACTTTATGGCCTTTTTCAGTTGTCCCGCAAGTGCCAGATGGAATCCTGCATGAAAGACAAAAAGATTATATTAGTACTTTAAAATCATTAAATCAGAAGCTTTAAAGGTTAAAACAGATTAAATCAGGCTAAAAACCCTAAAGCAAGCTTGCATGTCGGCTTTTGTTTTTCTGCCTCATGCTTTGACACGTGTCGCTACCCCAGGATGCCTTCTATTTCCTGCTGGAATGCATTTCTGGCTCGTTTGAGGACTTTCTCTCTCTTACCGCGAAAATGCGACATGTCGCGAAATCGCGACATCCCCAGCGCTGCGCTGCTTCTTCCCCTGTCGGCCACGAAAATGCGACATGTCACGATTTCGTGACATGTCACGAAATCACGACCTTCCCTGGCCTCCGTACAACTTCTTGATTTTCAGCCACGAAAATGGAACATGTCAGCGCGTCGCTGCGAGTTCGCCAAAGCTGCATGTGTTGACCGCGTTGACCGCGATTTTGGAACATGTCAGCGAATCGCTGCAGCTTTCTCCCTTTGGCACTTTCTTTCGAAATCATCGCGATATCGCGACACTTCCAAAAATGGAAACATCACGATATCGCGACACTTCCAAAAATGGAAACATCACGATTTCGTGCAGATCCGTACAGTTCATCTTCTCTCTCCAAAAACTGTCGCGATTTCGTGACATGTCGTGAAATCACGACCTTTCTGGCACTTAGCCAATTTTCATGCATTTTCTCTCTCCTGTCGTGAAAATGCGACATGTCACGATTTCGCGACATGTCACGAAATCGCACTGATCCGTACGTTCTGCTTCTCTCTCCTCCGGTCGGTAGCGATTTCGCGATGGTTTCCATAAATGGAAACGTCACGATATCGCGACACTTCCAAAAATGGAAAGTGTCACGATTTCGCTACACAAAAATGACTTAGCTACTTTTCTATTTTCCTGTCGTGATATCGCGACATTTTTGAAAATGGAAGTGTCGCGATATCGCGACACTACCAAAAATGGAAAGTTTGATTTTTCATGAATTTATGCAACTGATTTCTGGATTTTCTCGGTACCGATGCAAGATTTTCTTAAGCATGAATGATTTCTAGCATGTAAAAAGTGAATTCTTGGATAACACAGCTAGAATGCAAGAAAAAGCACAACTTTAAAAATGAGGCAAGCAAAATTGGATTTAAACCTGAAAATGATCAAGAGGGTCCCTGTTGCAAAAATAGAATTTCAGAGTTTTCAAGAGGATGGAATCTCATTTTTCAGTGGGGGTGTGTTGCTTCTCAACAAATGGCGATATCTGCGGGTAAAATAGTAGCACTATTTTAGAACCCAAGACTCCGGTTTCAAAACAAAAAGACCATGCATCATGCCTTGCCACAGACATTCCTCATAATAAATTGACTGCCAACTGCTAGCTGTTAAAATTTACCAAGGACATACTGGGCTGGATTACTTCAAGGAAGATTTCTTATGTGCAATTTCAAAGGGTATAAACTTTCTTCAAGGATGACTGAATTGAATGATAAACTTGGATTAATCAACTTTTCTAGATCATAAAAAGGGGAAACCGAGTAGAGCTCTGTTTACTAGTTTAGCCTTTTACAGCCTAGACAGAGTTACCCTTTAGATTTACACGACCCAATTTACAACTGTAGGGCAGAATCTGTAACTTAGCAGAAAATTTTTTTGGAAGTATTGGCTGCCTCTTTTAATATAACTCTTTTTTCTCTTTTTTTTTCTTTTTTTTTTTTTATATCTCTCCCTCTGAAATATATCAATATATAAAATGTTTTTAGGGAAATCACAATTTTCTTTTATCATTTGATCAATCTAGAACTGTTTCAGTCTAGGCATTGATAGCCTCTGGTGACACCCAAAAAATTGCATGAACCATAGTCCCCTCTTATAACCAGCTTTTCTTGGATTCCCCGGGAGTTCCTCCAACTAAACAAGATAGCAATTTTTCTATCATTAAAACAACTGTGGCAAGTAAGACACAAGATCCAATCATCTCTCTACCTTTGTCCTGAATAACAAAATAGCTCTACTGTTCAGTTTAAGCAGACTATCTGAATTGGAATAATGAGCAGAATGGGGCACTGGATTGTGGATTTATCAGCTAGGAATAAAACAATTTTTAGCAAGCTGACTTTTCATTGATTGCTCAGGCAGAGGTTAAAGGACAGAATATTTAGAAGCCAAATGAGCTTTGTACAGGCTTCCAAGGACAGGCACAGACTTCCAAAGCAACACAAAATAAAACTGTACAAACTAAAACACTGAACTGTACAGGCAGCAAAGAAAAAGAAGCCAAGCAACTAAAACTGAAACAAAAGACTGTACAGAAATTTAAAGAAAAGGAAGCAAAACAACTAAAACTGAAACAAAATACTGTACAGACTTAAACAGCAAGCAAGGATTAACTAAAAACACAGCAACTAAAAACTGTACAGGCAACCAAGAAGAAACATAAAACTAAAATAACTGAAGCAAAGCAACTAAAACTGTTGAACTACAACAAAGCTAAACTGCAACAGCACTAAAAATAAACTAAAGCAACTGTAAAGACAACAAAGAAAAAGAACTGCAAAGCATTAAAATTAAACTGAAACAGATTAAAATTGTACAAAAATAAAAGAAAGCAAGCTGACATAAAAAGACAAAGAAAGGAAATAAAAAGCACTGACAAAAGAAATAAACTGCACAAGCTAAAACTGTACAGACAACTAAAGATTAAAAATTAAGATGAAGCAACTAAAAGAACTGCAGAGCATTAAAATTAAACTGAAACAGATTAAAACTGTACAGAAAAAGAAATAAAAACTGCACTGACAAAGAAATAAACTGAAAAACTTCAAAGCTTATTTACAATGTATACATATGTTACAACTTCCCTTCATACTCAAAAAATGCAGCAGTTGGGAAAGCAGAGAAATGGTGCCTTAAAAAAAATTTGGACCATGTGCAAGTAATTTAGAAAAATTACCTTTCAGGTCTTGTTGACGAAATGCACTCTAGACTGTGCTTCAAAAATTTGCTATCTGGAAAAGACTTGTGTTTACTGTCTTCCCTGTCCCATTTGAAAAACAAATCTGCAACTCCTTCAAATCAAACAAATCATATAATAACAAATCATATGATAACATGTTTATGTTTCTACTTGAAGGGTTTGCAGAATTCTTTCAAAAGGACTGAATGTAAAAACCCCTAGGATCAAATACCTTAAAATCTTGACAGACCCAGACCACCACATCTTCAAAATTATGTGACAACTGAAAGAAATCATGTTTTATCTGTATGCCCTGGTTCTTAACAACTTGAACATTTTGTGGTTGCTGCACTGCTTCAATATCCAGGACTTCAATTTTTATCTCTCTAGAAGAATGTTTACAATTTTCCTTTTCACCTGAGCCTTGCTTATATTTAACCTCATCAATGTGTAATATCCAACTGTCACTGTTGTGATGGTTTAGAGCTGTAACTGTTCCCACCTTTTCAGTTGCCAAATTATAAGATCCAATATCTACATCAACACAGTTTATAGCCTTCTCTTTGACATTATGTTCAGAAGTTGCAGGCTTATGTTGAGACAGTTCATCAATTCCAAGTTGGCTAACCACATTCATATTTACTAGCTTTTCCTTCTTTTCTTGAAATTCAACAAGTGGTCCAGAGGAAGCCTCAATCAAGTTAACCTTTTGTTCAACAATCTGGGGCAGTTCATGGAGGGTGATGTCAGCTTTAAGTTCCCTCATATCCTCAATGATGTTATCCTCCTCAGTTACTTCTGCATAGTGACATTGAATCTCACTTTCATCATCCTCTGATGAGGAAGGATCATTGTTAGGTTCTGGACTCTGACATCTCAAATTATAACTGTCCATTTTGAACTGTTGAAAATCTTGAATTTCATCCATAGGAGTCTGTACAAGACTTTCTATCTCTTCAGGAAAAGTGAAAGAATCCGAAACCCCGGTTGTACTATTTTTGGGTGAACTAGAAATATCAATATTTCTTTGATCTCTAGAAAAATTTAACTCACCAGGAAAAACTTCAGATTTGGGTAATGCCAGATCACAACTGTTTACTTCAAGCTCTTCCACTTTGAACTTGTCAGAACTCTTCTGTATATTTTGCACATGCTGAGTGGATGTGACAGTTAACGGAGTCTCCTTGGGTAGATCATGACATGTTGGCACTAACTCATGATGTGGAATGGGATCTGAAATAGGCATGTTCTGTGTAACATAAGATATCAAAGAATTGCTCATAATTTGAGGCCCTAACTGTCTTTCAAGAATTAAGGCTTCTTTATAAGCCCCTGCCAGGGTTGTGATATTAATGTCTCTCTTGAAAAAAATAGAGGTCACCGAATCCAATGCATTCTTATAGATTTCTAAGGCCAGATTTGCATTTGGGATGTAATGGCCAGTCATTCTATCGTAAGCTCTTTGGAACCTCATATTGAAATACCTAACAGTTTCTCCCGACTCTCTCTTGATGCTGGAAAATTGTTGGTATAACACACTGGGGTCTATCACTTCCCCAAATTGTGATATAAAATCTTTCTCTAGATCATCCCAGCTAGTAATGGAATTGCTTGTGAGGTTTAATAACCAGTCATAAGCTCCCTCCTGGAGAGTGAATGGGAAAAATTTGTAGGCAACATCTTCATGCTGTATATTTAACAATTTTAAAGCATTTTTGAAAGCTAGCAGATGTTCTTCTGTAGTTCTTGTCCCATCATGTTTATAACTAGGGAGATACCTTTCCGGGCTTCTAGGCAGGTCATGGGCTATACCTGGGATATTCAAAGCAGTGGGGCCCAACCAATTTGCCATTATTACTTGGCTGACAGTGATGTTCTGATTTGTGATTGGATAACTACCAGTGGAGATAAAATTGTTCTTAACTTGAGGTCTTCTCTGGAAATTTTAAAAAACTGCACTGACAATTTATAAAACTGTACTGACAATTTACAAAACTATACTGACAATTTACAAAACTGTACGGAGTTCAGTGTGGGTCCTTCAAATGTTGGTGTTAGGTCCTTACAATACTTGAACTGAGTTCATAGCCCTCCTTCTAGCACCAATTAGATGTTGGTCTAGATTTCATACACACCCCGACGAAGGATGAGCAAGGAAGCTCCGGAGACACCCACGGGACGGATCCCACTCACTTTAGGATCTAGTTGGTTATCCAAGGTGTGAGTTACAGAGTTGGGTCGAATGGCTATTCACTCTTTTCTACTTCTGGAATAGATTTCAATATGGACTGCTCTGTTACCTTACAGGGGGTTCTTGAACTTGTTCAGTAGTTGTAGAAGTTGTTACTTGTTTATCAGATTTAACTTGAATTCTTGATCTAGCTCTCATGGGTTAGTAGATTTAAATAAAATACAAATAAAGAAAATAAAAATGGATCATTCATCGAAAACAAAGAGAGGGTAGGGTAGGGCAGAAAGAGAAGTTTATCAGACTTTAAACTGTAAAACCCTAAACTATCAATCTTATCTATGCTATCAGCTTCACAACAGAACAAATCAAAGAAGAAAGTGTCCAGTCAGTCTAAGATCACTTTCAACCAAGAGCACAAGGCAAAGTGGAATAGATCTAGCAGAAAATTATAAATCCAAGTGCAGCTGGTTAAAACTGGTATCTTTCATCGGTAGCCTAGATCACACAGTGAAGACAGAGCAATTAGAACAAACTTACACCTGAAATCTATAATTTTCCATAGCATACAATAGAACAACTGAAGCCTAACAGCATATTTAAACTTGATAATATAGATTCATAGCATATATCTAACAAAATTTAAATGGAACGGCTAACAAAATAAGATACACTTATCACACTCTGTAAAATATTAGGCTCCTGGCCATGCTATCACAGAAAAGCTAAAGCACATCAACTCCAAGTCCAGAAACAAAGGATTTCACAAAATTTGCAAGAAATTGCTTATAAGCCTTTTATTTCTAAGTCTCCGCCTTCGCAATTACATTGAGAAGAAGTATTTATAGACTCAGGACAGACCCTGATATTTTCAAAAATATCTTCTTCTCATAACTGCAAATATTATCACATCTAAACCCTAGGACCCGGGTTTTACAATAAAAATCCATTTAAAAATCAAAGTCCGGATAGAACTTGACCATTCTGCCAATCTGTGCAGTCAGCTACCATAAATGGAGAAGATAAAATCTAAAGCCACTTGCATTCATCCGCAGTTGCAAATAAATGCCTCCATTAATTCTGTTGGTGAGCCGGATGAGTCACCACTTCTCCATCAATTTGATCTCCGCAAAGCCATCCCGAGTTGAAATTATCTCCATGCTATTAATTCTGCAATAAATCTCCATTGAATGCTTTTACCGGCTTCTTTTCCTCTAGCATGGCAGTCCTCGATCAAATCTGCACTTTAACTTTGACTTTATGTCCTTTCCCGGTTGTCCCGCAAGTGCCAGATGGAATCCTGCATGAAAGACAAAAATATTATATTAGTACTTTAAAATCATTAAATCAGAAGCTTTAAAGGTTAAAACAGATTAAATCATGCTAAAACCCCTAAAGCAAGCTTGCATGTCGGCTTCTGTTTGTCTGCCTCATGCTTTGACACATGTCGCTACCCCAGGATGCCTTCTGTTTCCCGTTGGAATGCATTTCTGGCTCGTTTGAGGACTTTCTCTCTCTTGCCGTGAAAATGTGACATGTCGCGATTTCGCGACATCCCCAGCGCTACGCTGCTTCTTCCCCTGTCGGCTACAAAAATGCGACATGTCACGATTTCACGACATGTCACAAAATCGTGACCTTCCCTGGCCTCCGTACAACTTCTTGATTTTTAGCCACGAAAATGGAACATGTCAGAGCGTCACTACGAGTTCGCCAAAGCTGCATGCGTTGACCGCATTGACCGCGATTTTGGAACATGTCAGCGAATCGCTGCAGCTTTCTCCCTTCGGCACTTTCTTCTGAAATCGTCGTGATATTGTGACACTTCCAAAAATGGAAACGTCGCGATATCGCGACACTTCCAAAAATGGAAACGTCACGATTTTGCGCAGATCCGTACAGCTCATCTTCTCTCTCCAAAAACTGTCGCGATTTCATGACATGTTGCGAAATCGCGACCTTTCTGGCACTTAGTCGATTTTCATGCATTTTCTCTCTCTTACCGCGAAAATGCGACATGTCGTGATTTCGTGACATGTCGCGAAATCGCGCTGATTCGTACGTTCTGCTTCTCTCTCCTCCGGTCGGTAGCGATTTCGCGACAGTTTCCATAAATGGAAACGTTGCAATATCGCGACACTTCCAAAAATGGAAAGTGTCACGATTTCGCTACACAAAAATGATTTAGCTGCTTTTCTATTTTCCTGTCGTGATATCGTGACATTTCCGAAAATGGAAGTGTCACGATATCGCGACACTATGGAAAGTTTGATTTTTCATGAATTTATGCAACTGTTTTCTAGATTTTCTCGGTACCGGTGCAAGATTTTCTTAAGCATGAATGATTTATAGCATGTAAAAAGTGAATTCTTGGATAACACAGCTAGAATGCAAGAAAAAGCACAACTTTAAAAAGGAGGCAAGCAAAATTGGATTTAAACCTGAAAATGATCAAGAGGGTCCCTGCTGCAAAAATGGAATTTCAGAGTTTTCAAGATGATGGAATCTCATTTTTCAGTGGGGGTGTGTTGCTTCTCAACAGTAGTGCCACTTCTTGTGTTAATTTTTTACACTCCAAAATCTTTGCTTCTAACTTATACTTGAACTTACTTGTCTTAGCCTTTGAATTCTCTAAGTCCTCTATGAGCAATAATATTTCTTCATCACATTCTTGAAACTGACTTTCAAGCTTAAAGTGTTGCTTTCTTACCTTCTTTACTATGTCAAGAGCATGAATAAGTTCTCCCTTGATATCATAACCATTATTTGCTTAATAATCCTCTATTTTTTTGCCTTTGTTCTTATCATTACTCCCTTTTGGATTATCTTCTATAGGATCATTTACTTCATCTTCTAAATCCATTAGAAGATTCTCATCTGGTCTTTCAAGTGCATCTTCAAAACCATCATCACTGAAACTATAGCCATCCCTAGTGCAATCATATTCAAGATGTCAAAATTTACCACATCTAAAACATTTGAGAATAATTGGAGTCAATTTCTCTATAACCATAAATAGGACTTCAATCTAGCAAGAGGAATGAGTGATTTGAGGTTTAGCGAGTGTGGTGGGAGTGAGGGTTTGAATTTTCTGGGCAATAATCTCAGCCAAGGTGATAGAGGTAGAGTAGGTATGAAAGGTGCGGGTGGGAACCTCGAGCATGGATCAAGCGAGGATCCAAAGGTGGTCAGGCTACGACATATTTGGAGGCAGGCATCACATGAGGGCCTGACCCTCCTCAGAAATACCCTGACAAAAAATATATGAATGACAATGCGGGGCCTAATAAGTGGTTGTCTTTTGTTGAGACTCTTAGAGGAAAAAGAAAGGAGGTTCTCTCTCTTCCCCACCTAGTTCCAATAAATAATAAAATTTCAGCCCTGGCAAGTTCCATGAACCCTTTTCTTTTAATGGAAGAATTCTCCCTGGTAGGCAATTTTTTGGGAGGTAGGCCGGACATGGAGACTATCAGGGCTTAGGCGATGGGTAAATGGTGATCGGTAGGCAGCTTGGAGTTGGTATCTCTAACTCGAGGGTTCTTCATTATTCATTTTAACAATATGGAGGATGCTAACAACATTTTAACAGGAGGTTCTTGGTTTCTAGACAAAAGGAGCCTTTTTCTCAGATGATGGGGTAAATATTTTGACCTTGAAAAGTAAAATATTAATATTACCCCTATTTGGGTTCATCTCTCGAGTCTACCTACCCAGTTCTTCAATGAATATTGGCTGTAGGGCATAGCCAGAACTATAGGGGACATTATCTCCATTGACCATGAGACCTTGGCTAGGACAAGGATGACTCATACACGAATCTACGTAAATGCTAATTTGAATAATGAATTTCCAATGTTTGTGGAGCTAGAGTATGGATAATACTATAGAAAATAGCTGATAGAATATGAGAATAGAGCGATATTCTATGCAGAATGTAAAACTCAAGGACATTTATGCAATCAGTGCCCTAAGCTGGAAATGAATAAAGAAAAGCAGAAGCATGAAATGCTAGACAGAGGAAATTTTAGGAGTTTCCCTAGTAGAGGTGATTTCAATCAGGCAAACTATGTATACCAAAAAAATAAAGGAGATGGTGTAGGGTCCCAGTAAGACAAAGGAAAATAATAGGCTGTTGGCAACCAAAATACTCAGATAAGTTCCAATCCTCTAGTTTCAAATAAATTTTCAATTCTATCCAATATGGGAGTAGGAGGATTATCAGAAGACATGGAAGCCCAACACCTTCAAGCTAACCTTTCTGACTCTCTTGAATCCCCATCGAAGTCAAGATCCTTAAACCCTAATGCTGAAATTACTATAATCCCCATGGGCATCACAAATCCAAACCCTAATGCATGATCTCTAGAATCCACATCCAATTCAAGATCCTTAAACCCCAATTTTGGAAATACTTCAAGCCCAGTGGGCATCCCAAAGCCAAACCCTAATGCTAAAGAACTTAGGAAGAAAGTTGAGGCATTGGAAAATAAAAAATCTCATCTCCCTAACATCATCACTAGGAGCCAAGTGAAACCTACTGAGGGGTCATCCCGTAGACTAGGGTAATATAGGAAAAAAAGAGAATATTTGGATGAAGATTTAGACTAAGGAATATGGTAGTCCGATTCTACAACAAATTACCTCCCCTCAGTTTATTCCTAAACAAACCAGGAGCATTGTGAAATCTCCTATAGATTTGGGTAGTGAAAAAATAAGAGGTAGAATATCAAATATGGAGCATAAAAAAAATAAAACTGATAATGACATTACCAATGGAAAATAGATAACCTTGTTTCAACATGTTATTTCGGGTTCTAAAGACAACAAATTAGGAAAACCCCCTCAAGGGAGGGGGAGAGGAAGAAATCCCAAACAATCTAAATGAAATTCCTCTCATGGAACATGAGAGGCCTCAATGGCCTTCCCAAACATAGGTAAGTTAGTGCAATAATAAATCAAGTGAATCCAACTATTATCATGTTGCAAGAAACAAAAACTGATGAGATTCAATAAAAAAAAATAGTAAAAAAAATCTGGAATCAAGGGGAGATGGTTTGCAAATCATATAGAGGAGCATATGGAGATTTTATGACTTTGTGGGATCCCTAAATAGTAGAAGGCACCATTATTTAGAAATATGAAAGGTTTATTAGTGTTTTATTTAAGGAAATAAACAAAAATAGGTCGTGGATCCTTTCAAATATTTATGCTCCAACTTCAATTCAAGGGACAACTCTACTGTGGGAGTACTTAGGCAATCTGAGTGAAATCTTCCATAATGTCCCCTGGATTGTGGCTGGGGATTTTAACACTCCTATTTACCATTCAAAAAAAATGGGTGGAAATGGACCTCTGATGGCAAGCCGGGATTCACACAAACACATTCACAGTAATTTCATGGTCATTTCATTAAAAAAAAAAATAGCATGATACGGGTTACAGTATTCTCTCCAGTATACCACTTCTCCCCCCCCAATCCCGAACTTCACCATCCCCATCCTTACAGCATTTCGGGTTTTTAACGAGGCCCCGATCCTCTCGGCCATCAATGCCCTGCCTAACAAATTCTAATTCTAATTTTTTTTTTCCTCCCTCGGTCGAACTCCTCCAATTTTCTCACAATAAATGCCCCTGCCTTACCCACCATGAAACCCTCATTAAAGCTCTTCTCTGACCTGCAAACGTTGCCTTGGTCATATCGTCCTTCCGTGCCTCTTTTTCGCCCATAACGTCCATGCTCTGTACTGTTGTGAAGACCATCCCCATCTTTAATACACGCGGTCATGAAATTCAATTTCAATCTTCGTGGCAGCCCGCGCGTTTAATTAATTTCCTTTTCTGCTTTGTCTTCGGCTGACCGTGTCACTTTAAAACACGTGGAGGACGCATGTCTGCATTTAATTAACTTCCGTTTCTGCTTTGACGCGTGTCACAAGCTGGCCTTCAAACTTGTCGCGATATCGCGACCCACGTCCCTTTGCCTCCACCTTGGCGGAAACAGTCATGATATCGCGACATGTCGCGATATCACGACCCACGGTCCCTTCGCCTCCACCTTGGCGAAAACAGTCGCGATATCACGACCCCCCGCCACTTTGCCTTCACCAAGGCAAAAAGAAGCCACGATATCGCGACATGTCACGATATCGCGACTCAAACCGGCCATTGCCCTTCCAAAGCCTTGAGATCGAGATTTCGTGACATGTCACGAAATCGCGACATGTCGTGATTTCGCGACCCCAATGCAACATGAGCCCTTTACTCAAAAAATTCTCCTTCTTTTTCTTTTCTTACGAAAACTCCCTCTTGGGCCAAGATTTGAGACAAACCCAACATAAATACTTAGAAAATAAAAGCGAACAATTAAATGATTTGGAGGATGCAAGATTGCTCCTTGACCACCGGATGCTCCTGCATCAGACACCCGGGGTAGAATAAAAAAAGTGATCCTCACTTTTGTTCGGCTAAGGGGAGACCCAAGCGGTCAACCTCCGCCTTCGACAACCAAGTCGCATCTTCAGTTGGTCTACCCCTCCACTTGATCAAGTACTCAGTATACTGCCTGTTTCGGGTGCTCCGGCCTTCACGGGTATCTAATATTTCCTCGGAATCATCTGTGCTTGGAGTAGAGGCTGGAAATTGCCATGGTTCTGGACTTTGCATGTCTGTACTTTCTCCCTCATGATATTCCATGAGATCTGAAATATTAAAAATAGGTGAAATATCAAGCCAACTCGGCAATTTCACTTCATACGCATTTCCTGACTCCCTTTTTCCCAGTATTTTGCATGGCCCAAACTTTTTCATCTTCAATTTAATGTAAGTCTTGGCATGAAATCTCTCCTTCCTGAGATACACCATAACCTCATCTCCAATATCGAACTCCTTGAATCGTCACTTCTGGTCTGCCCTTGTCTTATATTGACTGTTCATTTTTGTAATCTGTCTTTTTACTTCCTCATGCAGAATTTTTATATGCTCTGCAAATTCTTCTGCCTCGGCACTACATTTTTCTCTTTTGTCCAACTTTCTTAGCTCAGACACATTCCTCGGGCTGTTTCCATATATTATCTGGAACGATGATTTATTTGTGCTTTTATTAACTGAACTGTTATATGCAAACTCTGCCTGTGGTAAGACTAAATCCCATCCCTTGGGTTGATCCACTATCAAACACCGCAGTAAATTGCCCAGGATTCTATTGACCACCTCCGTCTGTCCATCTATCTATGGATGGTATGCTGAACTGAATTTCAAGTCTGTCTTCAATTTCTTCCACAGAGTTCTCCAGAAATACCCAACAAACTTTGTATCTCTGTCTGAAACTATACTTCTCGGCAAACCGTGAAGTCGTGCCACTTCTTTGAAGAACAACCCAGCAATGTGAACTGCATCACTTGTCTTTTGGCAGGGAATAAAATGTGCCATTTTGGAGAACCGGTCCACCACCACAAATATTGAATCATTTCCTCTCCGTGTTCTCGGCAATCCAAGAACAAAATCCATGCTTATGTCCTCCCATGGTCTCTCGAGCACGAGTAATGGCTGGTACAGATCCTCGTATTTTGTTTCACACGCTTTGCCATCTGGCATATTCTGCAACTTTGCACAAACTTCCGTACATCTTGCCGAAGTTGTGGCCAGTAGTAATTTTTCTCAACCAAGGCAATGGTCTTATCCCTACCAAAATGCCCATCCAATCCTCCGCTGTGCTTTTCTTTGATTAAATTCTCCCACATGGAACTTTTGGGAATGCACAACTTACTGCCCTTGAACAGCATCCCATCTTGGATTAAGAAATCCAACCATTTTGTTCTATCTATGGTAAGAGGTATTGAGCAAGCCTTCCAGGCTTCTGCAAAATCTGGATCTACAGGGTATAGATCCTTCAGTTCTTCAAACCCCACTACTTCCACTATCAATCTGGTCAGCAGAGTCTGCCTTCTGCTTAAGGCATCTGCAACCCTGTTTGACTTCCCACTTCTGTGCTTTAGTACAAAGGTATAACTTTGGAGGAACTCCACCCATTTCATGTGCCTTTGGTTCAGTTTTGTCTGACTGTTAATGTATTGCAAATCCTGATGGTCAGTAAAAAGTACAAACTCCTTTGGTAATAAATAATGTCTCCACTTTTTCAGGGCCTGAACTATAGCATAAAATTCTTGATCATAGACAGAGTACTTCTTTCGAGCATCATTTAACTTTTCACTGAAATAAGCAACTAGCTTGCCTCCTTGACTCAGTACCGCCCCTATTGCACTGCCACTGGCATCACAGTCCACCTGAAATACCTTGTTGAAGTCTTGGAAGTGCCAAAACGAGTTGTTACTCAGAACTTTTCTCTTCAATGTGTCAAAGCTCCTTTCAGCCCCTGATGTCCATTTAAACTCCTTTTTATCTCCCCTCATTGTCTCGGTGAAAGGTGCACAAATACTGCTGAAGTTCTTTATGAACTTCCTATAAAAATTGTCCAAACCATGGAATGACCTCACTTCTGTTGTGCTCCTTGGAGTAGGACATTCAATGATTGCTCTCACCTTTTCGGGGTCCATCTTCAGGCCTTCTGCTGAGATTACAAACCCCAAGTATACCAATTCCTTCTTGACAAAATTACACTTTTTCAAATTTATTAATAATTGTTCTTCTTGCAACTTTTCAAAGACTTTCCTGATATGCATCAGGTTTTCCTTCAGGGTCCGGCTAAATATCAATATATCATCTAAATAAACAATAACAAACTTTCCCAGAAATTCTTTCAGTACTTCATTCATCAGCCGCATGAAGGTACTTGGTGCATTGGACAGTCCAAAGGGCATGACTAACCACTCAAACAGGCCTTCTCTTGTCTTGAAGGCTGTCTTCCATTCATCCCCCTCTCGGATACGGATCTGATGATACCCACTTTTCAGGTCAATCTTTGTGAAGTACTCAGATCCACTTAAACAATCCATGATATCATCCATTCTTGGTAATGGGAATTTGTACTTAATAGTAATTTTGTTGATGGCCCGTGAATCTGTACACATCCTCCATTCTCCATCCTTCTTTGGCACCAGCACTGCAGGTACTGCGCATGGACTCAAACTTTCCCGAATTAATCCCTTTTCTAATAATTCTTGGACCTGTCTATTTAACTCCTCAGTCTCTACAGGTGTCATCCTGTGTGCAGCTTTATTTGGCAGGCTTGATCCTGGTACTAAGTCTATATGGTGGCTAATTTTTCTCACAGGGGGTAAGCCCTCAGGCACATTGTCAGACACAATGTCTGGAAATTCCTCCAGCATATTTAGAACTTTTGTTGGGGTATCCCGACATTCCTTCCCCCTGACTCTTGGAATTATTGCATAACATAAATTTTCATGCTTTAACCCATTCAAAAACTCTCTCCCCTCAACTAAACAGACTTTGGAAATATTACACACCTTTTCATCTGTATCCTTCAAGGGTTTTAGCTTATGGCGTACACCATTCTTTGTCAATGAGTAGGTGTTGGCCCGGCCATCATGTACTGCACTCCGGTCAAACTGCCAGGGTCTCCCTAGCAACATGTGGCAAAAATCCATGGGTAAGATGTCACACAGGACCTCATCACAATACTTCCCAACGTTAAATTTAACAGAACACTGCTCATTGACCAAGGCTTCGTGGTCCTTTTGTAACCATGCGACCCGGTATGGGTGTGGGTGTTTCTTCCTCTCTAACTGTAACTTCGTAACCATTTCCTCTAAAACCAGGTTATCCGTGCTACCATTATCAATAATGATATTGCAAACCTTGCCCGCACATTTACATCTAGTGTGGAATAAACTTTTCCTCTGGTCTGTGTCCTCCTCGTTCAACAGGACTCTTCTCACAACCATTGTTTCTCCTCTCTCCGCTTCTTTGGAATGCTCAGATTCAGCATCCTCCTCTGCCACAGCAGCTCTGGCTGGGCCCTCAAGCCTCTTGTTTGTTCTTTCTCGATGTTGTGGACATTCAAATTCCCTGTGTCCTTCACCATAGTGGAAACATGTTCCACGAAATACTCCCCATCCAAACCCTCGTCTAGATCCACCCCGTCCTCTTGGGTAGCTGTTCTGATCTCGGGGCTGATAAACATCTTCGTCTTTTTGTTCATGGTTACTACTGGCTTCCCCAGTCTTCTTAGGATCCTTATACTTTTCTCCACTGGTCCTCCCACCAATCCTTCCACCTCGGCCTCTTCCTCTTTGCTTGCATTCAAACCGCTTGTTTAACTTTTCTTCTACCTTCAATGCAAATTGATAGGCATCCTCAATGGTGTTTACTCGAACCAGGCTCAGTTCTTCCTGGATACCAAGCCTCAACCCATTAATGTAATGGGCTACTTTCTCTTTATTTGCCTGTAAATGCCCTGTTCTAATAGAAATTTTGTAAAATTCTTCAGTGTACTCTTGGACAGCTTTTGTTTGTCTGTCTCAAGCTCTACATTTTTCTTAGCAGATCCAACTCGTAATCTGTCGGGATGAACTGTCTTTTAAGCTTCTCCACCATTTTATCCCATATTGTTATTCTTTCTTTCCCCCTTCTGTTTCTCTCCAACTGCATTCCCCTCCACAAAATGCTGGCATGACCCTTTAACTTGGTCTTAGCAAATCTGACCCGGTTAGGGTCTTCAATCTCCTCATACTCGAAATATTCCTCTAAATCATTTATCCGATCAATCACTTCTTCCGGATTCAGATTTCCAGTAGGTAGACACCTCTATTTTTGGTTGTTTTCCAATCGAGAGATGGCCTTATACAACCGGGCCTCGAGCAGGATCCACAACCTTCGCTTCTTCCTCGGTACCGTTCTTCCTCTTCAACTTCATCTTCACTTTCCTCTTCCCCTCCGGGTTCGCACCTTCTACGTAACTCTGCTTGCAAGGCTTGAACTTGTCTTTGCAAGGCCCGGAAGTCTTCGACCGGTACCACATTTCCTGCTCCGCCACGGTTCCTTCGTGGAGGCATGATATATGTTTTTTTTTTTTTTTTTTCTGTATTATTTATTATTTATTTATTTTTTATTTTTTTTCAAGAATTCTTCCACAGATCCTGGTGCAACTGCCTCTCTCCGGCGATCTGTTACACGCTTAGGAGCTCCCGCTCTGATACCACTGATGGCAAGCCGGGATTCACACAAACACATTCACAGTAATTTCATGGTCATTTCATTAAAAAAAAATAGCATGATACGGGTTACAGTATTCTCTCCAGTATACCACTTCTCCCCCCCAATCCCGAACTTCACCATCCCAATCCTTATAGAATTTCAGGTTTTTAACGAGGCCCCGATCCTCTCAGCCATCAATGCGCTGCCTAACAAATTCTAATTCTAATTTTTTTTTTTCCTCCCTCGATCGAACTCCTCCAATTTTCTCACAATAAATGCCCCTGCCTTACCCACCATGAAACCCTCATTAAAGCTCTTCTCTGACCTGCAAACGCCGCCTTGGTCAGATCGTCCTTCCGCGCCTCTGTTTTGCCCATAACATCCATGCTCTGTACTGTTGTGAAGACCATCCCCATATTTAATACACGCGGTCACGAAATTCAATTTCAATCTTTGTGGCAGCCCGCGCGTTTAATTAATTTCCTTTTTTGCTTTGTCTTCGGCTGACCGTGTCACTTTAAAACACTTGGAGGACGCGTGTCTGCATTTAATTAACTTCCATTTTTGCTTTGACGTGTGTCACAAGCTGGCCTTCAAACTTGTCGTGATATCGCGACCCACTTCCCTTCACCTCCACCTTGGCGGAAACAGTCGCGATATCGCGACATGTCGCGATATCGCGACCCACGGTCCCTTCGCCTCCACCTTGGCAAAAACAGTCGTGATATCGTGACCCCCCGCCCCTTTGCCTTCACCAAGGCAAAAAGAAGCCGCGATATCGCGACATGTCACGATATCACGACTAAAACCGGCCATTGCCCTTCCAAAGCCTTGAGATCGCGATTTCGCGACCCCAACGCAACATGAGCCCTTTACTCAAAAACTTCTCCTTCTTTTTCTTTTCTTACGAAAACTCCCTCTTGGGCCAAGATTTGAAACAAACCCAACACAAATACTTAGAAAATAAAAGTGAACAATTAAATGATTTGGAGGATGCAAGATTGCTCCTTGACCACCGGATGCTCCTGCATCAACCTCCTATCAGGAGCATGGATGAGTTCAATGACTTTATGAACTCCAACATGTTTATGGATGTAAAACTTAGAGGAGCAAATTATACCTAGAGAAATTGGTAGATAGGGTGTCATCTCATTCAAGAAAGGCTTGACAGGTTTTTTCTATCAAGGGAGGCTACAAATTTATTTAGTGATTCTACCATTCAAGCCCTTCCTAAAATTACCTCTAATCATAATCCCATTTTTTTGGAGATCCCTAACTCTCTGTCCTTCAATAAACCTTTTAGATTTCAATCTATGTGGATCAAAAATTCTAGTTTTAGAGATAACTTAAGTCAATGGTGGTAGCAGCCTAGTAGGGGTAGTGCAACTTTTAAACTTGCTAGAAAATTAAAGTTTGTTAAGGAAAAGCTTTGAAATTGGAACAAAGAGGTCTTTGGGAACCTCTTTGAAAATAAAAAATAGGTTGTTGAAAGTTTGAAGATAATTGATCAGAGGATCCAACATGGTGATGCTGATGAAACTACTAGGTAGGAGGAACGAACAAAAATAGCAGATTTTCATAAAATTTTGGCTTGTGAGGAAATCTATTGGAGGAAAAAATCAAGGGCTATTTGGTTGAAATATGGAGATTCAAATTCCAAGTTTTTTCACGTCACCACACTTAGAAACAAAAGCAATAACAACATAAAGTTTAAAAAAAAAGTAGATGGTTCTATTACTCAAGACTTAACATAAATCAGAAAGGAGGCAGTAATTTATTTCAATTCTATCCTTGGTCAAGAATCGCATTGCAATGATGAGGTCAAAGATATTCTCTTGTAATCCATTCCTACTATAATAAATGATGATATAAACCTTAAGCTTCTAACTCCCTTTTCTGATGAGCAAATTAAGGAAGCCTTATTTAGCATGGAGCCAGACAAAGCCCCAAGACTCAACAACTTTCCCCCTCATTTCTATCAAGATTTTTGGGACATTGTGGGGATGTAATTTCTTCTATCAGATAATTCCAAGAAAGCAATCATATCCCAAAAGGTATCAACTCTACTTTTATTTCTCTAATTCCTAAGAAGAAAACCCCTGAATCTATAGCTGACTTCAGGCCAATCAGTCTGTGCAATGTTTCTTACAAGATCCTAACTAAAGCCATTGCAAATAGAATGAGAGATATTCTACCCTACATCATAGATCCATTCCAGGGAAGCTATGTCCAAGGTAGGTCAATATTGTATGGAGTTATCATAGTTCATGAAGCTCTACACTCTTCTCATAAGACTAATACGTTTCTTTTTGCCCTTAAGCTTGATATGAACAAAGCATTTGACAGGCTAAATTGGGACTTTCTGATTATTGTCCTCCTTAAGTTTGGTTTTCACCACCAATGGGTTAATTTGATTAAAAAATGTATTTCTAAAGCATGATTCTCGATTCTAGTTAATGGAACAACTGCTGGTTACTTTCAAAGTCATAGAGGAATTCGGTAGGGGGACCCTATCAGCCCCATGTTATTCATCATTGTGATAAAAGCTTTAGGCAGAACCATCAAAAATTCTTGCAGTTCAAGGCTAATATCGGGAATCAAGGCAACATCTCTCACTAGGGCTATTTCTCACCAATAATTTGTTGATGATACCCTTATATTGACTAAGGCATCAGTGGTTGAGGCCAAATAATTAAATACATCCTGCAACTCTACAAGGACACTACTGGTCAGAAAGTTAATTTTAGTAAAAGCAAGCTATATTTCTTGAACACCCCCATTCAAAGGTAAGGAAGGATTGCAAAAATTTTAGGGTGTGATATATCAAACCTCCCCACTTCGTATCTTGGTCTCCCTCTTTTCATTGGTTCTTCGAGAGAGTCAATGTGGGACAGGGTTATTGAAAGAATTCAAAAAAAACTTGTTGGATGGAAAGGTCATCTTCTATCTCAAGTAGGAAAGTTGACCCTCACTAAGGCCTCTCTTCAGAGCATTCTAGTCTATTTCCACTCTGTTTTCAAAGCCTCTGTGAAGGTTTTCTATAAAATTGAGAAACTCCAAAAAGAATTTGTATGGACTAGATCAGAGGAGAAAAAAAGGATACACCTTGTAGGATGGACCAAAGTGTGTAGACCCAAGAAAATGGGGGCTTAGATCTGAGGAGAATTGCTCATATAAATTTAGCTTTACTAGCTAAGTAAGCATGGCGTCTCATTTCTGGTGAAGAAAATGAATGGACAACTATCATCAAATGAAAGTATCTTCAAAATATGGAATTTCTAAGTGACTCAGTTCCAATCAGAGGTTCTGCTTTTTGGAAAGCAAATCTTAATTATAAAGAAATCATCAAAAAATGTTTAAGATAGGTTTTAGGCAATGGTGAGAGGATAAATTGCTAGAATGACAGGTGGTATAAGGATGAACCACTGACGCAATATCCTAACTTAGATCGAATCAGATATATCACAGAAGAACTCATTGGCAAAAAATTCTCTGATTATATGGTTGAGGACAGAGGTAGAATGAAGTGGAAACAAATAAGTTATCAAGAATTTCAAGCAAAATAAAATAATATTTGTAACATTCTTGGGAAAAATTTTATCCCTATGAGACCCAAGTAAGATCAAGTGACCTAGGATCCTACAAAAAATGGGTAGTTCACTATTAAATCAGCTTACAAGCTTCTGCTTGATGACGAGGATTTTGTCCTCCAAAAGGACTTAGTTTGGATTAAAAAATTAATTCCAAAAATTGCAATCTTTTCATGGTTGGTTATCCAAGGAATAATTCTAACCATTGATAATATGATGCGTAATGGTATTTGTATCACTAATCATTGTTATCTATGTAGGGCTAATTAGGAGACCATTTATCACATTTTCCTTGAGTGCCCTTTTTCCTTGAATGTCCTAAGTGGGGTTTTTTAGGCCTTCAATATTTCATGGGTTAAACCAGATGTCGTGCTTGATTTATTTGTCTAGTGGCCTTGCCCCTTTTCAAGCCAAATACTTAGATACATGTGGAAAATTTGTCTCAATCACTATCTTTGGCAGGTGTGGTTAGAAATTAACCATAGAGTCTTTAATGATTCTATCCATGATCATAAACCTATCATTGCTAGGATCCTATCCTTTTCCAATGAGAATGTGAACATTATCCCTTTTGATAGTTGTAAACCTCATCTATAGGAGACCACGATTGCTCAATATTTAAGCTTAACCGTGTTATATGAGTTTGTGCCTAGGTTAGTCAACCCCAGAGCCAATGTTAAGTGGTCTCCACCTCCTATGGGTTGGTTTAATATTAACTTTTATAGAACAGCTAAGGACAATCTTGGAAGAGTAGGAACTGGTGGCATTATGTAAGATCTTAATGGGAATATGATGCTTGCATTTTTTGAATATTTGGGAACAAGGATGAACAACAAAGCTGAAGCTAGAGCTATGTGGAGAGGACTTCAAATGACTCAAGACTTAAAAGGTAATTTGATCATAGAAGGATACTCTATGCATGTTATAAATCTCCTTAATAATTGGAAAACACCTCCTTGGAGGATTAAAACAATTATTGAAGAGGCTAGGATCCTTTTCTAGGGAAGACGGGACAGAAAAGCCCAACATATCTTTTGATAAGCTAACAAAATTATTGATAAGCTAGCCAATTTGGGTGTCGATGGTGATGGACTTTTCAAATGGGAACATGGTGTCCCAAGTGAAGTAGAGGAGTTTATTCAACAAGAATGCAAGAATGATAGTCAAATTTACCAATAGGGAAGGCATTGTAAGTTCGAAGGCTAGGAGTATTCCCATATATTTTTTGAATTGGAATCATAATAAAAATTATCTGAGCTGTTAGTCTTCATGGATACTACTTGGAAATACCACAAAGACTAATGGGGACAGTCACATTTCATATAACATCACTCCTAGTCATCTTAGTAATTTGAGGTTGGTTGATAATCACAAGGAAGGAACGAAACGACAATATAAGACTTTGAACCAAAGCCACATGGACCACCAGATAGCCACCACCATAAATCTAGCTATGATGCAGGAGCATCCATTAGCACCTAATGCAGAAGCATCCAGTGGTAGGAGGGCCACTGCTAAAAAGTTGGCTAAGGAGGAAAGACATCATTATTTCAAGACATGTCATGAAATCGTGACAGTAGAAGAAAAGAGTAGGCAAGGAGAAGAAACTATCACGATATCATGATAGGAAATGTGTCGTGATATCGTGACACTAGTGGAGAGCAGAAATCAGTAGGGAGAAACCATCGCGATATCGCGACGGTGAATGTGTCGCGATATCGCAACACAAAACGATGAAAGAAGCCAGTGGGAAAAACTGTCGCGATATCACAACAGGTTATAGAAGAGAGGCAAGGATGCCAAGGATGTCATGATTTCGTGATATGTCATGATTTTGTGACCCAGATAGGAAAGAGGATGCTGCAAGCCAAGATGTCATGATTTCGCGACATGTCGTGGTTTTGTGACCCATAGGCAGGATGAAGGGCGGAAGAGGATGATGTCGTGATTTCGTGACATGTCACAGTTTGCGACCCATAGAAGAGAGAGAAGGCGTAGAGGAGAAGATGTCGCAATTTCATGACATGTCACAGTTTTGTGACCTGCCAAGGAGAGAGAAAGCTAGGAGAAAGGAATGTCGCGATTTCGTGATAGGTCACAGTTTCACGACCAAAAGGCAAAGAAGGAGCCAAGGAAGAAAGATGTCATGATTTTGCGACATGTCGTAGTTTCGCGACCCACCAAGGAGAGATAAATCCAGGAGAAAGGAATGTCACAATTTCATGACAGGTCGCATTTTTGTGACCAGAAGGCGAAGAAGAAGCCAAGGAAGAAAGATGTTGCGATTTTGTGACATGTCGCATTTTCATGACCAGAGGGCAAGTGAAGGAGCCAGAGGAGGAAGATGTCATGATTTCGTGACATGTCACGGTTTCGTGACCATATGGCAAGCGAAGGAGCTAGAGGACAAAAGATGTCATGATTTCGTGACATGTCACATTTTTGTGACCCGATGAAGAAGAGAAGGCAAGGGGGTCCAAATGTCGCATTTTCATGACCCACAGGAGCGAAAGAAAGTGGAAGAGGAAGATGTCACGATTTCATGACATGTCGCATTTTCATGACTCGAAGAAGCAAGAGGAAGCAGAGAGGAGAAGATGTCACAATTTTGTGACATGTCGCATTTTTGTGACCCGAAGGAGAGAAAGGATGCGAGGAAGAAAAATGTCACGATATCACGACATGTTGTGATTTCACGATCGAAAGAGAGAAGGAAGCGCAGGAGAGCAGAAATATCACGATATCGCAACATGTCGGGTTTTCGTGATCCGAAGAGGAGATAGAATGCGATGGAGCAAAAATGTTGCAAAATCATGACATGTCATGTTTTCGTGACCAAAAAAGAAGAGGAAGAGAAAGAGGAAGAAGATGTCACGAAATCATGACATGCTACATATTCAGGGACTGCTACAAGGTGAGTTCATTGAGCGACACATGGCAGCATTGGACAAGCACGTGGCATCAAGATGCAATAGAAGCAAATGAAGACCAAGAGTCGGGACATTTCAAAAGCTAGAACGAAGAAGAGGCATGGGAGATGAAATGAAGCATCAGATGGAAGACGATGAGTCACGTGAAAGTATAAAATGGCAATCAAAGGAATGCAAAAGGTGGTGGAAAATAGTCAAAGAACCTGTAGCTGTAGAGTCGCACAGTCATGATTCAGATTCGAAGGCAGAGGGCCACTCGAACTGGCTAAAGTGCATTTTTCCACCCAGAGTGGCTGTAATTCTTCTTGGGAACGTAGACAGATCGTCAAACGTGCGACAGCTTGTATCAGGGAGAGAACTATGCCTATGGGCTAGTTGCATCAGATTACAACAAAAGAAAAAAATTGTAAAGCCTGTGGGCTGTAAACTGTAAAATTAAAGATGAAATTAAAGACAAAAATTTGAAAATTAGTGGGCAATTTTCGTGTCTCGATCAAGTGGTATCAGAGCTAGAAAATTTTGAGTGTGTAAGCAGAGCGCCGAATGTGAGGCAGCTTACACCAGGATCTGTGGAAGAGCTTTGTGAAAGTAGTGAGCAGGAATGCCTCCACCAAGAAAACATGGCGGTGGAAGAAATGTGGTGCAGGATGAAGATTTCAGAGCGTTGCAGAGGCAAGTGCAAGCCCTACAAGAGGAGCTGCTCAAAATAGATTTGTTGAGGCAAGTGAAGGCCCTGTGGGAGAAGATGCATAGAAGGCATGAGGAAAAATAGAAAAGAAGAGAATATCACTTCTCCCCCAACCTTGGGTGTCTGATGCAGGAGCATCCATCAGCACCCGATGCAGAAGCATCCAGTGGTAGGAGGGCCACTACTGAAAAGTTGTCTAATGAGGAAAGACATCGTGATTTCATGACATGTCGTGAAATCATGACAACAAAAGAAAAGAGTAGGCAAGGAGAAGAAACTAAAGCGATATCACGACAGGAAATGTGTCATGATATCGCAAAACTAGTGGAGAGTGGAAGTTAGCAGGGAGAAACCGTTGCAATATCGCAATGACGAATGTGTCATGATATCGCGACACAAAATGGTGAAAGAATCCATCAGGGAAAACTGTCATGATATCGTGATAGGTTCCAGAAGAGAGCCAAGGATGCCAAGGATGTCACGATTTTGTGACATGTCACGATTTCATGACCTAGACAGGAAAGAGGAGGCTGCAAGCCAAGATGTCACGATTTCATGACATGTCACGGTTTCACAACCCATAGGAAGGATAAAGGGTGGAAGAGGATGATGTCATGATTTTGTGACATGTCATAGTTTTGTGACCCAGAGAAGAGAGAGAAGGCACAGAGGAGAAGATGTCACGATTTCACGACATGTCGCAGTTTCATGACCTACCAAGGAGAGAGAAAGCCAGGAGAAAGGAATGTTGTGATTTTGTGATAGGTCACAGTTTCATGACCAGAAGGCGAAGAAGGAGCCAAGGAAGAAAGATGTCATGATTTCATGACATGTTGCAGTTTCGCGACCCACCAAGGAGAGAGAAAGCTAGGAGAAAGGAATGTCATGATTTTGCGACAGGTCACATTTTCATGACCAGAAGGCAAAGAAGAAGCCAAGGAAGAAAGATGTCATGATTTCGTGACATGTCGTATTTTTGTGACCAGAGGTTAAGCGAAGGAGCTAGAGGAGGAAGATGTTGTGATTTCGTGACATGTCACATTTTCGTGACCCGATGAAGAAGAGAAGGCAATGGGTTCAAAATGTCACATTTTCATGACCCGTAGGAGTGAAATAAAGTGAAAGAGGAAGATGTCACGATTTTGCGACATGTCGCATTTTCACGACTCGAAGAAGCGAGAGGAAGTAGAGAGGAGAAGATGTCACAATTTCATGACATGTCGCATTTTTGCGACCCGAAGGAGAGAAAGGAGGCAAGGAAGAAAAATGTCATGATATCGTGACATGTCACAATATCATGACCAAAAGAGAGAAGGAAACGCAGGAGAGCAGAAATGTCACGATATCACGACATGTCGGGTTTTTGCGACCCGAAGAGGAGAGAGAAGGTGATGGAGCAGAAATGTCATGAAATCATGACATGTCATGTTTTTACAACCAAAAGAGAAGAGGAAGAGGAAGAGGAAGAAGATGTCATGAAATCATGACATGCTGCATCTTCAGGGACCGTTACAGGGTGAGGTCATTGAGCGACACGTGGCAGCACTGGACAAGCACGTGGCATCAAGATGCAGTAGAAGCAGACGAAGACCAAGAGTCAAGATGTTTCGAAAGCCAGAATGATGAAGAGGCATGGGAGATGAAACGAAGTGTCAAATGGAAGATGATGAGTCGAAGAACCTGCAGTTGCAGAGTCGCACAGTTGTGATTCAGAGTCGAAGGCAGAGGGCCACTCAGACCGGCTAGAGTGCGTTTTTCCACCCATAGTGGCTATAATTCTTCCTGGGAATGCAGGTATATCATCAAACGTGAGGCAGCTTGTATCAGGGAGATAACTATGCCTGTGGGCTAGTTGCATCAAATTACAACAAAAGAAAAAATTGTAAAGCCTGCGGGCTGTAAACTATAAAATTAAAGATGAAATTAAAGACAAAAATTTGAAAATTTGTGGGAAATTTTTGTTTCTCGATCAAGCTAGCAGGTTCACTTCTCCAAGGCTGATTGGCCAAGATAGTATGTGGTACCAAAGCATGTCATATATGGAAGAAAGCAATTACCAAATAATTATTAAGAGTAACTGTCAATACAAAGCTTGTGGGAGTTTTTTTCAGTACTCTGCTATGTGTGTTTGCAGCTTTTTGTTTCTCCATTGTCTCAAGGAAGGGATCCATGTTTGTTTCTTTTTTGTAATTATGATGCATGTGTATTTTCTTGGGGTATACCCAAAATGTTGTATGGGAAGTTTCTTTTTGATAACAGGCTATGTGCCTTACCGGATGTAATGGCTTTGGTGGCATGTATATTTTACATATATAGTATCCTTAGTAAGGATATGTTCATCAACAACATTGGGCTGATTTTTGTAAAATGTTTTGGGTCAACCTGTAAAACCCAATATTAATGCTATAGTATATTATATACCAAAATAAATAAATAGGACTTCATATCTATCATTTTCTGAAAAACTAGCATCACTATCAATTGAGTACTTACTTGCATTATCTACATAGTAGCTTTTATTTTTCCTTTGGAAGAACTTATTCTTGTCTATTTTATCCATCCTTGCCTTCCTTCTAGTACTTGTGTCTTTCTGATTTTTGTACCTATGATTCTATTTTTCTTCGACACTATTGTACTTTGGCTCATTGAACTTTGCTGCATAATTTCCATACTTTCCACAATTGAATCACTTAATAGATCTTATATCTATGGATATTTTAGAACCTTTATCTCTTCTACCATAGTTAGCTTCTTCATCACTAGATGACTCACTGCTTGATTCTATTTTTTTACCCTTTTTATTTTTATCCACTTTGAATGCAGCTTCTTTCGAAGGAATGGGATATTTTGTTCTTATCTCAAAATTAGTAAGCATGCCAAGCAAAGAATCCCTTGTCAAAGAATCACTATCAATTGATGTTTCTATAGCAGAAACATTTTCACTATACCTTTTTGGAAGAGTTATCAAGATATTATCACAAGCATCATATTCATAAACCTTCATTCCAAGACCTCTCATATCATGTACAAGCTCATCAATATTACTAAGATAATCATGAATATTTTCATCATCTCTCATTCTTAAGTTCTCAAATTCTCCTTTGATATTTTTGATCTTAGCTTTCCTGACACCTTTATCACCCTCATATATGTCATGCAATAGATCCCACATATCTTTTATTGTTTTAAAATCCATAAAATTCATATATTCTGATCTACCCAATCCTTTTATAATTGTATTCATAGCTCTTGAATTTGCATGCATTAGAAGCTTACCTTCCTTATCTATAGGAGGATTGATTGTAGAATCATATCCAAGTTCCACTGCATCCCAAACTTCATTTTCAAGTGCCATCAAGTGAAATATCATCATCATACACCAATACAATAAGTCACTTCCATCAAATATTGGTACTGCATTATTGAATGATCCATCCTTTTGATCCTTATGATCTATTGTGTTCTTTGACCGCTTTTCCTTCAAGTTGTCAAAAATTTCTAATATCAATTGATGAACACAAGCTTATACTGATACGGGGGGTGAAGAGTATAATACCACTTTTTACTTTTCTTTTCAATTTAATATTATATAGTTTATAGATAGAAGTATCAATAGCAGTAATCAAAGTAATGCACAAAATACCATCCACAAAAGTGACATAATAATTTATGTGGTTCACCCAATGCGGGCTACTCCACGAAGAAAATATTTTGCTAAAAATTTCTCAATAAATATCTTGGGAATCCTTCCCAATTACAATGTTTATGGACCTCTATCCAAAGGAGATGTTGATCCTCTAAATCTCAAGTTCGTGGATCTCTTACATAGCATAACTTTTTCCCATTCTGCTCTAGCTAGTTATATTCTAGAATACTTCGTCTCTCTACTGCACTGACTTGTGGATCTCTCTCCACTTGAAGACTCCTCACTCAGATCTATCTTCAATTATCTTGGCTATTGGATATCTATCCACTAAGACTCTATCCTCTATACTCTGTCACCTCTAAATCTATATCAATAGGTTCAATTAGAACCTCTTCAAATATGCTCAATATGCTCACTCATAACATGCTCAAATATGCTCAATAGGCTCACTTAGAACCTTCTCAAATCTACTCAATAGGCTCATTCAGAATCTGCTCAAATCTGCTCAATATGTTCACTCAGAACCTACTCAAATCTTCTCAACAAGCTCACTCAAAACTTGTCAAAATATACTCAATAAGTCCTCTCTAGGACTTGCTCAAATCTACATAACAATATTTCACAAAAGCTTACACAAAATCAGTCCACAAGCCTTCTCAAAGACTTGCTCAAATCTGCTTAACAAGTCCACACAAAACTTGTCCAATCTCACAGAAACATAAAGAGAATTGTTAGAGACTCAATATGTTCTACACTCAATGCTCAACCACTTTCTCAACTCAATATCATAGAAGCATAAAGAGAATTGTTAGAGACTCAATATATTCTATACTTAATCCCCAATCTCAACTCAAATCAATCTCATAGAAGAATAAAGAGAATTGTTAGAGAATCAATATGTTCTATTCTCAAATCTTAATCTCAGCTCAAATCAGAATAAATAATATTTTGTTTCTTGGAACTTGAACAACCACTTGCATCCACTTGACTAGGCTCAATCAACTCAACTCAACCATTCACCACAAGGAATAACTCTTTCTTACAAACCCTAGTCCAAGCATGTATCAGTAAACTCAAAATGTTCCCAACAATGCTCAACAACAAATATCACATAACAATGATACTCATGTTCTATTCTAACTCAAGTTCAAGTTCTTTGCACAACCAATGACGTTAGCAACAATTCTTATAAAACAAGTTTTAATCACAACACTCAAGATAGAAAACCTTGAAGCATTAACTCAACCACTTTAGAAAATGAAACCACAATCAATCCTTTTCACTCCAATGATATTTCAGAAATCAACCACCCAAATAAAATCAATGGAGAATATTGCTCATACCTTTTTGATGCCTTATCTTTTGTCCACAAAATTTGTCTCACTCAACACACTTTCTTTTTTAACTCTCAACAAGGGTTAGAGTAATAACACAACAAAAATATCCAAGTAACACCTTATTACTCCTACTTTATTTTAACATCCACTAAAGTTCTTTTATTCAATAAATAAACCCTCAATAGAATGGATCAAACTTACTTTTGGAAACTCCTTGACAAAACCTAAAATATATTTTTACACAATCCTTATTTCTCCTTCTAATCAAGTTAATTAAATAGTTCTTGAAAAATTATTTTCAACGATATATAATATGCTACCATTCCAAAATTAAAAGGAATAGTAATTTCAGAATTTTCTAAAACAACTCATAAGCCTTATTTCTCCTGAAATATTTTCTTACAAATATTAAAATAAAAATTTAACTTACATTTTTCTTCTCAGCAGGATTCGATCCCTTGTCACTGTCCAAGCATGACTCTAACCACAGTTCCACTAGCCACATGAGACAACCACTCACATGAAATAGTGAGCACAGCCACTATACTTTCATTCCTCCAAATGTGCCCCAGAAGACACGTACGCCAAAAGGTGTACTTCCTTTCCACTTCACAAAAACCAACACTGATGGGATTCAAACTTCGGATCTCCGAGCACTCAACAACTTGACTACCTCATTCTTGCCACTAGGACACAAGCTCCTATGGTGTATGGGAAGGGTCCTCCATTCCTTCTATTTATCCCTTTATTCGCAGCTTTCGATTGCGCTAAATATCTTTTCTCTTTGTTTGAATGAAATTCACACACATTCGAATTATTGCCAAATAAATTTTTGGCAATGGTATTTATACATATTTCCTTGACTTTTCATACTTAATACCTTAATAAAATTTTATGACGTCGACGGGAATTTCCACTTTGGAAATTTAAATTTTAATTTTAAAATATTAAAATTTAAAACTTAAACTTCAAGTTTGAATAACTTTATCACCGGGACTCCTTTTTTGATGAAACGAAAAGCCAACCTGGGTTTTAATAAAAACCCACTTCAAATATGCCATCCATGGTTTTAAATAAAAACATTTTTCTAAGCTTCCCTTGAAGCTCCTTTTGGAATACAAACATAGTGCTTACTTACATAGATCCTTTTGACATCAATGACAACTTTTTTCTAAGGGACTCAAAATGTCTAACACTTTCCATTTTTTCTTTGAAAAAATTAAGAAGTATAAGAAGGTCTATTAAGTATCACATCTAACAAGTAGTCAATCCCTAGAAAAATCTTAGAGATTTCTGTAAAAATGTGTATCCTTAAATTATAGATCTTCTTTCTTGTGTTTCTCAATATGGGGTTTCAGTGCCAAGAGAACCCAATATTTTTTGTGGATGCCCCAAATATTTTAGATAATAGTTTCACTAGAATGCCTAGTGGTATCACATGACATTTTATCCCATAATATTAAGTTATCCTTGTCAGGATTCTAATGAGTATTTCAATAAATTTAATTATTTAATAATAAAGTACATTCATCTAGCATCTGCATTGAAGAAGAAAACCTAAAATTAGTCAATGTGTGCACATAACCATTTATTTATACACACCAAAAATGATATATTACATCAAGGTTTTGGTGACACCATCAATCTATTTACTTTTTTTATGAATGAAAAACATTCACTTAGTGACACCACTAAGCATGGAGAGCCCAAAAACTTATGAGTGCAATACTAACTACCAAATCCTTTGCTTGAGCAAACCTACAGACTCTAGCATCATCCTTGAACTAAAAATCTAGAATAAGAGCTTAACATCATAACATGGTTGCATAATAGAACCAACCTCTAGGAAGGTACCAAACATCTAACGACAAAGTTTCCCTACAACCACATGTTCTTCCTGTAACATGGGACCTAGTGTCAATTTTAAAATTAAAATCCCACCTAACTTCATTTTTAATGATGTGACCATACCTATAGAGCATTTATATTGTGTGATAAGTCTATTTGTAGTACATAACATTGTAGAGTAGAACATGGTCCTCATAATGTTAGCAATATGTTTTAATGGAAAATAATGAGTGGTACTTCTCCTTGATCCCAAAATAAATAAAAAATTAGAACCACCACATAGACCCACTTTTGGATAAATTTAGAGAGAAGATATATAATGTATCCCTCTTGGAGTAAATAATGATCATCAAAAGAATACCTATGAGATAATGGATGAATTATATTTTTGGTTTCATAATACCTAGTACAAAATGCTTTATGAGATCTATCCTCTCATAAGTGTGGTCTTTATTTACTTCTTAAAAACTTTTTTTTCTAAAATAGCTATAATGGTCAATTCTATAGGAGGTAACTCTCTACAAATAGCCTATGGTATAACCATCAAATATAATAAATTATTTAATCCAAATAGGAGGGCTAGACCTTAAACCCCCATGCCTTTCTTCCCAAGTGTCCAACTACCATGCCAACCACCTCCAACAATTCAATTAACCCCTTTCTATCCAATTCCTACCATGAACCCAATAAATTATTATACCCCTATCCTTACACCAAAACACCCCTTGCTGAGTCATTACCCCTATAATGAGCTATACAAAATAAAAAAACTTTTATAGGATAGTCTCTAACAATGTTATAACCCTCAGGAGACAACAAGGTGCCCAAATATTTTAGTATTAGAACTATATAAGAAATCCCTTCCAATAAAACAACCAAGTCTATAGGGCTCCATGTAATGTATACTATAGGTTTTTATTCAAGGTCAATATACATGCAATCCAACCATAAAGATTAAACCAAAAGAGTGCTTATTTAGCTTCCCTTATATTAGATTCATTTTAACCTATTAAGGGATATAGTCACCACATAGAGTAACTGCATGGGGTATCCCAATAACTATTACTATCCTTACCCTATCCTACCAATTCTTATCTTGGAGGAGATCTTTAGCATATCATAACCACAAACAATAAAGTTGTGTAGGTCTATCCATCTACATATTACTCAAGGTTGGATACAAACATATAGAGTCAAATATCTCCTAATAAACAACTAAACTCTATCCTAAGGATACATTTCTTAGCTCCAAAATAAATTATAATAACCTAGAATTAGGAAGAGGTATATGTTATATATCATTGAGTAGTTACTTTAGGCCATAGAAAATCATAATTCCAATTGGACTATATGACTAGGAATAAGAGGAAGGTGATAGAATAATGAGAGAAGGATGATCAAGTGGGTCTCAACCAATAAAGTAGGCCAACGAATCCTAGAAAAATTCTTCCTCTCAAGTTGTTCCTAATTAGAATGACCAAAACTTCCTTACATATGCTAGGAAAAAAAATTTAAAAACTCCAAGGTAATGCATGCTATTTCTTGAATTGATCAAAGCTCTTAAATTTATTATAGAGAAGCCCATACCTCAATGGGTATCAATAATGGATAAAAGGTCATATATATTGGGTTATTTAATGTGGTATAAAATTAAATATGTCTACTATGACCATGATCTATGGGACTTATCACCAATACCTAAATGGATAAAATACTTTGAGGAAGCAATAGAGAGACAAAAACTATTGGATAAGAAAAAATCATTTATGGTCCTATAGACATTTGACCCTAAGGTAAATCAAGATAAACCTATGTCATTCTACCTAAATCTAATCTACAATGATAAATTGATACATAATTGTAAGGTAGACTTAGGATTAATTACATTGGTCATGAAAGGAAGGATGGAAGATGCATTAGGGATAGCATATGAGCATATTAATAAAGGAGTGGTACAAAATAGATAGAACCCTTGTTTAGATTTTTGGATTAGTTTGGAGCCTCACCCTCACATTACAAGCCTACCCCAATCTCACAATCCATCAGAGCATAACAATTATTGGAATCCTAGTTGTTTTTTTCATCTACTTATCAAGGAACTTCACTATTATAATAAGGAGTTATTTATCACTATATTGGATGTACATGCTACTCATAACTAGATATGGGAGAAAGTTGTAAATTTCATAAAAGCCCCTTCATGTTCATCACATGGATTATGTATCATTTATTAATCTAAATGCTACCAAAACATTAATTGTTGAGGAAGGGTAGCCTAGATCAAACTTGTCTATCGATGAAGTTTGCTTCTCTATTCCTTAAAATTAGATGGATAAATAGGTATAGGTTGAAAATCTATTTGTGATAGCATTGTATATATTATAATGAAACTAAATACTTTTTATTTAATGTTATACTTTAGTTTATTTTCTATTGTAATATTAATATTTAGGTGCTCAAATCCACACCATTGATCATGGGAATCTCTTAATTACAAATAATGGAGGATTATAGGCTCAAATTAGTTATAAAATGAGTTTCGGATTGATTCATTTTATTTAATGACAACACTTAATCAAAATCAATGGCCCACATGGCTCTTAAGTTTTGAAACGGGGACTTTTTATTCTAGGGTAATCATCGTCATTTGATCAAAGAGTTGTCTATATACATGGCAAGATTACATGCAATCAAGATCTATTGAGAAATATATTGAGCTTGACTACCAAGAGTCACCTAACTAAAAAAAATCCATAGGTGATGCTATTTGTTGGATAAATCAACACAATCATGACCTCTAAAATTTTGGCTAACAAAGTTATCTATATATTATTTAATCCACATGGTCTCCTCTCACATTTATGTTTCTCACCTAGATAAATTTCACCCAAAAGGTGCATTACTGAAATTATTATGTGTTATTAATGATGATACATGATTTAATTGCACTAAATTAGGGGCTACCAACAATTTTTTTTGTGCTAGAGTAGTGCAATACATCTAATACTATACCAAAAAAATATTTTAAGGGTAGCTAGAAGATATTTTTTTATGATGGTATAAAACTACCCTAATAGACCCTAAGAGGGTGGTTAAAACCACCCTTAAAAATTTGCACCAAAAAAGGGTTTTTAAGGTAATAAAAGATGAAAATTATTTACAGTAGTTATAAACCATCCTAATAGACCATAAGAGGGTGGTTTATAACCACCCTTAAAGCACTGCACCAAAAAATCCTTTTAAAATTGGCTAAAAGACCCTAAGAGGGTGGTTTAAAACTTCCCTTATAACACTGCACACAAAAGTAGCTTTTACAATGCTTTATAACCTCCCTAATAAACCCTATGAGGGAAATTTAAAGCTTCCCTTAAAAAAATACACACAAAAAAGACTTTTATGGCGGTTTATAATTGCCCTAATGGACCCTATGAGGATGGTTTGAAACAACCCTTAAAAATTAGCCTTAAAAAAAGGGATTCATAGACCTTTTGGCATGCAAATTTTTTTGTTGCATTAACCCTGTCAAGATCTTTGTTCTAAGCATACCATGGCCTTGACCTTTTCAAACTAGGAATGCTCAACACCTGAAATTTGCATTAACCCTATCAAGCTCTCTATTCTAAGCTTCCCATGATCTTGATCTTTTCAAATTGGGAAAGCTCAACACTCGATTGATATTTTTATTTAAAGAGAGGGGCTTCAAAGGTGAGAGTGATTATCCTTTTTTGACCTTAAGGGAGAGGTCAGAGTGATTATTCATCTTTTTTGAGTTCTTAAAAAGGAGGTTCAAGTGAGATCTCATATAAAAGCACACATTTTGGAGAGTTCAGTATTAGGGCAATATTTTAGCCATTGGAGAGTTAAGGTGGAATAGGGCTTGTTACTATGGTGGCAAGAACCAAGTTGCAAGTAAGATTTTGGATTTTGGATTTTTTCATAAAATCTATGAATGTTTTTCCTTTTTGAACAAAATTGTGTCATTTTTCTTGTTGTCACACACATTTGTGGAAAATATTGTTTTAGTTTTTTGGAATTTTCTGCAAAATTTGTGATTTTTTTGCCTTTATGGTCAAAGTTGTGTCATTTTTTTGCTATCACACACATTTGTGGATAAATTTATTTTAGGGTTTTTGAATTTTTTTGTGAAATCTATGAGTGCTTTGCCTTTATGGTCAAAATTGTGTCATTTTTTTATCACACACATTTGTGGATAGAATTGTTTTAGGGTTTATATGTACTTTCACTATTTATATTTCTCAATTTGTAGTAGCATATTTTCTTCTTGCTGGACATAATTATTATAATGTCAAAGATAACAATTACTGAATATAGAAAGTAAGAAATTAGGATGTTCTTCATGCTTTTAAATTTGAATGGTTTGAATTTGTTCTATAAATTGTGTTCTAAGTCTTTTCTTAAAATTTTAGGGTAACATGTAATGTAAGATCAAATGGTCATGTGCACAATGGAGCTAATGATATAAATAACTTGGGTTAGTTTTTTTAGGAAATTGTAGGATGTAATCTAGCTAACTCTAGCACTATTAATGTTTTTGGGATGAAAATCACACTGACAACCTTCAAATTGTAATTTATGCTTTTGACCTATTTTTGGTTCCAAATAGCCACTTGTCAATATTGTGAGAGATGGCATCAAAATTTTTGTCATTTTCATGTTGGCACAACCTCAACTTGGGAGGTTGGTGGATAACATAACAATCTTGTAACTGCTAGCCACTACTAGAAGGAAAATAATTTTACCCTTTTGGGAATTGTTAGTTGTAGTTGTATAATAAACCATTCTATCTTCCAACACTATCCTTTCCCATTAACTTACATCCTCTTGCATAAAGGATTGTTTTAGATAGAATATTGAGAAGGAAGAAGTTAAAAATAAGAGTAGATAATGAGTATTCAATGGTAGTTTACATCTCACCTATGAGATCTATAGTTGCATTTGTTTACAAGAGACACGATTGGCACCAATACATCTCTACTCAAGTATCTAACATGCCACATCATATTTTTTTCATAGGAATGCATCTAGTGTCTTCACATATATAGATAAATATTTGCCTTACGTCCTCTCACACCCTTTCTTAATAATTTGGCTTATACCTCAAGGCATATTTGTCTTCCTTAGAGGAATATTGTAGTATTATTTTGTAATGAAGATGGATGCATTTCATGGGTATCTATTGTGTTCATGGGTATCTATAATCTTCTAATAATGCATCATTATATTTTTAGTATGCCTATGAATTCTGATTAGTAACGAGTAAATGAATGATTAACACAATTATTTTGCCCTTCAAAATGTTATTTCATTTGTAATAATTATTATTATATTTCTATATTTTAAATAATTATATATTATTGTTCCATTTATCATCTTAGTTTTACTAAAATTTAGGGTATTTTCTAGTTGTCACCTTTTTGCATCTCCTTTCTCTATTGCCACTAAAGGGTGCTTTATGTAACATAGGTTGTAAGACTTTGGACTTGAAAATTTAATTATTTGTCCACTATATCGTGCCTAAAATTGCAATCACTTGTATTTATCAATCCTATCTTGGTTAATAATATTTCATGAAGAATTAGTCCTTCCAATATATTTTTTTATTAAAACCAATTCTAATATTCTATACTTTGGAATATATAAAGGTATCATTCCTTTGGGTTGTGGGCCTCCCACATTTTGTATGCTGGTGAGGGGAGAGAAGACATTGTCATAGATATATTGATTGATGTAATAGTCTTAGTTATATTTTCAAAAGGATCCTTGGGATTTCATATCCATATAAATGTGTCTTGAGATCATCCTACCAGTAGCCAAACCTGATTTCATTGGATTCACAATGACAATCACCTACTTCCATAGCAATGATATGGATTTGTAACAATACATCAAATTGAAAATTTTATTTTGTTATGGTACTAGCAATAGGATGCATTCAAATCAAGTGCATACAATCGAACGAAATATTGGAATCCAAAATATTACTTGTAAAGAATGGTCCATTTTAGTAGTAATAATTTTTTACCACTTAAAACAATGATTATACAAGAAAACTTTATTTTATGCTTTCAACATAACAAACTATTATAAATCAGGAGGCAACTCACTTTAGATTTTTTTTCCCTATCCTATAACTTCTTTTCCTTGTCATAATATCTTTATCTCAAACCATCTGTGTATGGTATTTCTTCCTATCATTATAGGACTAGGTAACAATTGACATTCTACTAATTTTTAACTTGCAAAGGTTTATATCTCTAATAGTTCTTAATGAAAAGGGCATTGGTTTCTTGATCATTGGACCTTGTACTTCCTTTATTTTGAATAATTAGAAATATATATAATCATAATCATATGATATTGACTTTGTAAGGGTTGTATTCCTATTTATAGACAAAAATAGGATTTTATGATTTTTTCCTTTGGTTGTTCAATTACATTATTTTCTAAAAATAGAGCATAAATAGATTTTTGATCATATGATCAATCCACTTTATTTTATCATACACTATATTAGCTTATGCCAAATAAAATGATTGTATTCTAGAAATGCTAAGGTGTTATATGTATTAAAATATAGATATTGAAACTACATCACTTATTGACTCACACACTTTATTTTCTTTGACATATCTACATATTGGGATTGTTCCATTTGTAGATTCTAATTTTTTTAATGAACAATAAAAAATATAGAGTTACATGTATATTTTATTTCTTATAATACATAAATTTATAAGTACGAGAAATTGAATTTGATTTTCTAACCAAATACCCCATGGGAAAGCCTCATATCTCAAGTCAAAATTACAAAAGAGTAATTGCCCTTAACAAATTTGAACTTGAATTTATTAGTTAGTAGTCCCTATGAACATAGGTAATTTTTGACCAATTAGCAATGGAATCCTTGATTGTGAATCATCCCATAAGTATAGGATTCCTATATAATTATATCCTTAACCTCAAAATTAATCACATTAATTCCTAGACCCTATACTTTGGTGGTATCATGTGTGTCAAGGGAGTAGGGGTAGGTTTTTTCCTAATCTAACCATAATGTAATATAATCTCATTATATTTTAACCTTTGGTTTTCATGTACTAATAATATGTAAGAGTATAATGCTCTCATACTTAAACTCCATGCTACTTTTAATTTGAATGGGCTCTCTCTATTTTTGGGGATTCCCAAATTATCCTCAACTTGATAAATACAATCTATCAAAATAAAAATGATAAGCTTATTCCATATAAGAACATTATCAATAAAGTAATGAAATCCTTAGATAATTTTATTATTGATGTTATCCCATGATACAACAATGACCTTATTGATGCTTTGCCTATAGCTACCTCTCTTATTTCTGTAGATCTAGAAGATGTTTAAGCCATTATCATAATCTAATAAATGAAGGAGCCTAAAGCCCTAAATTATATCTATAATCTATTACAAATATTTGTTTTTGAAATAATATCCCCACCATATCCTTGGTATAAGGATATGCTTAATTTTCTAAAGGCTGGTACCTTGCCTAAAGCCTTAAATTACATTGATTATAAGAATTTGAGGCAAAATACATGTCAATTTATATCATAAATGATATCATTTATAAATTATACTTCTATGGAATCCTTATTAGATTCCTAAACTCTAATTAAGAACAATTATTCTTTGGTAATGCCCATGAAGTAACATGCAATGGCCATTCTAGTGGAAATTTCATTACGAATAAACTTTTAGTTAGGTATTTACTTGTCCTCCATGGAGAAAGCCTCTTGTGACTATGCCTACAAATATTACAAATATAAAAAACAAGACAATATTATTCATGTTCTATGTCAAGATATCAAATCACTAGTTTCTCCCCAAGATCATTTTATAGAGAGTCCTAAAAATTTTGGTAAAATAAATCCACCACCATCAAATGGACATAAATTTATTATCATAGCAACTAAGTGCTTCATAAAATTGGTAGAGACAATAAATCTATCCTATTGTATTGATATTCAAGTATCTAATTTTATCCTAGATTAAATATTATTTCATTATTACATCCCCACCATAGTAATATCTAAAAAAAACATGTCTTTTAAGAATAAGGATGTCACCAAAATTTGTGCCAAATACAAAAATAAATACAATTGGTAAATACCTTATTATTTATAAGGCAATGACCAGGATAAGGCATTCAATAAAACCTTAATCGACATATTAAATAATCTTGTTAACAAAATAGGACAAGATTGGCATGTTTAGTTATTTCCTATCTTATAGGTCACTGTATTAGTGTTCATACTTATCACATCCCACCTCAACCTGAATAGTTGTGCTTGGAAAAAAGAAATGAAATTAATGCTTAAATTATGAAGGCCTAAAAAATATTTGAAATTTTCAAGATATCAAAAATTGTGGTGATTTATTTAATATTTTTGAAAAATGCATCCAAGAAAAGAAATAACATATATATTAATAGAAAAAGGAGTTTTCATGTGAATTTAATTATTAGTGTGCTTTGCAAACTAATATGGTGTTAAAATACTTTAAGAAAAGTATTTTGGTCCTAAAATACCATCAAGACCCATGAGGAAAAGAATTTGTACCCTCCATATTCTTGAAAGAATTTAAAAATATATATGTCATTCAAAGTCCTCCAAAACACTATTGGCTACCCTTTTGTGTGCATCATGTCCTCAAAATTGTATAAAAATACTATGCCACTAAATTGCCTAAATCACCCTCCACCTAACCTCTTTAACAAGTCATTACCTAGACTACCCTTCACCATTTACGAAGGCACGCCCTAAATGCTATAAAAATCCATCATGGGTTAACATAAAGGGTATGCTGGAAATATTCTAAGGAATATATTGATAGGAAAACTTTGGCTTAGGGAGTATGTCATTTACCCTTTGGTAAATCAGAAGCCAGAAAACACTAAGTTTTAGAGACTCTTGGTCAAGATATTCTTAGAAGGGAGAGCAATCAAGGAGGATTGGATAGAGAAATATTTTAGGGAGTTTGAAAATTTTCAGGTCATATCATACCTTACCTCTATGTCAATTTGTTTGCATTATATTTTAATTGAATGCACACTTTATTATTATTAAATGTGATTGATATTATTAACATGATTTATGGTTCATTAATATTTGGATGTGATTGGATCTAGTTGAATTATGATAGTATAGGATACCCTTGATCCTTTGACTCACTATTCATAGCCCATCAAACTTCCCATAAGCCAATCTAAAGACCCTAGATCAATGTCATTTCATTCATTAGCCTTGGAGCTAATGACTTATCCTTTATGATGTATTTAATGATTAAAAAAATGATGTTAATGCCCCAATGAGGCCACTCAACTGAAATCTTGTTTTAATTAAATCCTTTAAAGGTTGAAGGATTACTATTTTAATTCCCTAGATGAAATAGTCACTACCAGTGGAGACACCGCTTAGTGGCTATTACTATACCCATGCGTAAATAGCTTTGAAGAGATTGTTACCCACCATAATATAGATATGGGATTTACTTCCTATTTTGCAATCTCATTCAAGTGTCTTCTTTGGGTATAGGGGAAGGATTCATTCTCCCAGAGTGACAGTATACCTATGACAACCCCCTTTACCCATGTTGTACTTTTTACGATGTTGTTCATGGTGGTAATATAAAGAGACATGTAATATATAAATATTGTGATAGAGTAGGATACTTTAGAATAGAGGTATACCTACGTACTCAAGATCTGGCATGATCGAGTGTTAACATATGTCCTCTACAATTTTGGACTTCCAAAGGGACTTGTAATATCTTGGTAATCCCATTGTGTAATCCATAAGAAATATAGGGTTTTGTTTGTTGTGGTAGATTATTAAGCCTCCTACCTCAATCAAAACCCTGGATTTTAGGATTATATGTTGTCATTATATCAGATGTCATGGTATTCCTATAGGTAAATACATCCCAACTATGGATAGGATTTATGGTGGATCATTGTTGTGACAAACAAACTTGTATACTCAAGCTTTCAATTTGATTTTCACATGGAAAGGAACAAGGTGACCAAGATAAATTCATGTATAACATCAAAATTCCATTTCATATAGCGTGTCCATATGTTGCACCTAGATATAGAGTAATAGTGATAAACATTGTCTATGATCACCATGATCAAAATCTCTAAAGAAAGCCTCATCCCACATGTGTCTTGTGGGAGTTGTAGGAGATATTTATATGTAACATAGAACCATGTAGTTCTCAATCATGGTTGGTGTGGTCAAGGCTAGTTTATGCTAGCTAAATATCCACGATGGATAGTGTTCTAGCCATGGTCTGCTAGATATATAATCTCCTAGTTGTCATCGTAAATTTTTTGAAACTTATTGATTTACGTGGTTGTCTTGCTCTAAAGAGGTTTGATTAGCTGATTGGTTGGTTTCATGCATCAGGGTTGGGCCAAACTTACCTCTTTTTTAAAATAGACCAAACCAAAATTATTTACTCGACCCTTCAAGTATGTTAGGAGAAAATCCATTTATCCAAACCAAATTTAAAGTATGTCAAAACTCGTTTCAATATGAATTTCAGTGAATTGTGAAATTTGGGATAATTAGAACATACTTTAGAGGATTTACAAATCAGGGATAATTATTATATTCAAACCATTGGTGTATGATCACATAATACCTTGAAGGAAATATTTGAAGCAAAAGTGTGATTTAAAATCAAAACAACTTGGTGTAGATTTTAAAGTCTTATGGATTTTTAAGATAAACTTTGGGAAAAAAATTGTATAAAATAGGTAGTAGTCTCGTTGATAGACTAAACAATATCTTATTAAGAACTATAGTTCATCCTTGATAAGAGATTAGTTAATAAATCTCATTTTGTTAATATTGTGTATCTATAGTGTCTTTTCAAAGTAAATTAAGGGCCAAGTGAGTAAACCTATAGTGTAATCTTGTGTGATAGATTACTTGTGGAGTTGTAGCTAAACTTGAGTAATCTTGTTGATGGATTGCAAGAGAGATTGTAGCTAAACTCATGGAACTATAGTATGATCTTGGTGATAGATCTTGAGGCAACTTGGTAGCCTAATTTTGTGGGAAGACTATAGACTACAATACAAATTAGCAAACACATTCATAAAGAAACTATAGTGTAACCATAATGATGGATTGTAGAACAAATCTGGTTTATAACCTTGTAGTAGATTATGATTAAACCCTTGGAAGGATTTGTAGATCTACAATTGAATCCATTTGTTTAAATTTTATTTTTAAAATATGAGATACTTGTGAAAGTATGATTTTTTAAATGTTATTTTTGTTTGAAGAAATATGAGATACTTGTGAAAGTATGATTTGTTTAAATGCTATTTTTGTTTGAATAAATATGAGATACTTGTGAAAGTATGATTTGTTTAAATGCTATTTTTTTGAAGAAATATGAGATACTTGTGAAAGTATGTTTAAATGCTATTTATGTTTGAAGAAATATGAGATACTTGTGAAAGTATGTTTGTTTAAATGCTATTTTATTTGAAGAAATATGAGATACTTGTGAAAGTATGTTTTTTTATATTTTATTTTTTTGAAGAAATATGAGATATTTGTGAAAGTATGATTTGTTTAAATGTTATTTTTGTTTGAATAAATATGAGATACTTGTGAAAGTATGTTTTGTTTAAATGTTATTTTTGTTTGAATAAATATGAGATACTTGTGAAAGTATGATTTGTTTAAATGTTATTTTTGTTTGAAGAAATATGAGATACTTGTGAAAGTATGATTTGTTTAAATGCTATTTTTTTGAAGAAATATGAGATACTTGTGAAAGTATGATATGTTTTAAATGCTATATGAATGAATTTATGGCATTCTCTTAAAAATGACTAGCAATAGTTGATTGTAATAATACTTGTTTCAAAGGCATATCCTTGTGAAGAAGGATATGAGATGAAAATGTGATTTTCAATCTTAGGAAAGTATGGGATTTCCTTCCTTTGAATGATGGAATGCTTTAGACAATTACATTGTGGAGAATGTATTGTGTTTAGTTGCATTCAATGAAAAATTATTACATGCTATTGTTTGTCTAGAATGCATTTCATATACATGTAATGGGTTGTCCTGATCCTAAAAACATCTACAATCTAGTACTGGTGGCTTGAATGGAACCAAGCGAAAGTTGGAACTAGTCAACTCCTATTGATTATGTACACATGGTGTAACAAGGCCTCTTTAATGAAAGGCCCCATTATTGTAAAATGTATTTATTGAGATCAATTGTAATTTGATTATATCACTCCTTGAGAGGATGTGTATACAATGTAATACTTGACTTCAAATGATCATAGAAGAAAAAGTAGAGTTATATCATGATATGAAGTTATCTTATGACAAGGTTTGAATCTTTAAAAGTGAATTAAGAATTGTATCTATTTGATATAGTGTATCCTTAAAACTAGAAGGAATGTATGATTCATGCATGTCACTTAGAGATTAACTATGAGAGTGATTATAGAGGGAAACATTGAAAGTTATCTAATTCGTGGAGATTATAGTTGGTTAAATCAAGTAAGGTAAAATGGTAGACATTCATAAGTCTATGAGGGTTTGTGTGATAACCCCCTTAGCTTCCTATGGTTGATATGGGAAGGTTAAGCATTGCAATGATTGTTGTTCTATCCTTAAGGAAGAATCAACTAATCCTCAAGGCATACGCCTAATGTACGGGTTGAAAGAGACCTAACATAGAAGCTAGTTTAATGTTTGATTTAAACTAGTAGGGAAAAAGGGTATTCCTATTTGAGATAGGAGAATTCCCAATTGCAAGGTAAAGAAACCTTACCTGCAGGTCATTATAGGGGTTGGCCACTCCTATCCATAGGATAGACACTGACCATGTTGGACTCCTGTGAAGTGCAACCTTGAACTTACTTGGAAACTAAACTATAAGAGAACCACATGGAGAGACTTTCAATTCACTCATGAACTAGTGACAATGATAAAGACTAAAAAACAAAAAAATTCCCTAAGGTTGGTTGGTCTTGGAATTGGGGTCATTACAGTTGGTATCAGAGCCTAGGTTGATTAGGCATAAAATCTTCCATGAAAATGTTAGAAGAACTCTGAATAAATGCATGTTTGGTAAGGAAAGAAAAATTACTTGGAGGTTACCGATGGGTAAGTCCTTTCTCCCAAGATCGAACCATTGGTGAATCGGCTTGGAAGAGTTAAGCGAACCCTCCATGATAGTGGGTCTTAAGTGGTGTACCTGAGACTCTTTTGAGAAATTGTACTTGACATTCGTAGCTCCAAGCTAAACCTCTTCCTTGCGTAGGAACTGTATTGCAAATCAACAAGAGTTATTTATAGATCCTAATAATAAGAAATTATCTTAGTAGGATCTTCACATTAGAAGAAAATATCAAAATGTTTTTCTTTTAATATGCTTAATGTTACAACATGACCTTTTGGTCGAATATGGAATTCATATGAAACTTAGCTAGGATATGATGAAACATATCCCACCAATAGTAGTAAACTAAACCTTTACCATGGTTGAAACACCATTACATGACCACCAAATGGTAGTCAATTATATTAAAGTGTTGCATACTATTTATATAGTAAGATACCTTGTTGCAGAATGCATGTGGTATTTAAGATTCACATACAATAGAAATAAATGCGTAATTACAAAACTGACACTACTCTTAAATCTAGGAAAAACATGGCACCTAGGTTGAGAAGTGGAAGAAAGAGGGTTTCTCGAAAGGAGAAGCCCACTAGCACTGATAGTGTTGAGGATAGACCCGTAGGGGATAGTTCAGGAAATTCAAATAGAGTAGAAAATCTCACAACCATTGTGCAAATAATGCAAGGGGAAATGACTCTGTATAGAGAGCAAATGGTTCAACAAAATAGTTTGTTGGAAACCATTAGGGTAGAGATGCGAAAATTTGAGAATAGGAATCCTGAGCCAACAAACCCCATGATAGGGTAGGCTAATGACATAGATGAAGCAGATCATGTGACTAAGGCCCGTATTAATGGAGAACTAGAAAAGGACTTGAAACATGTCAAGGTTAGAAGGTTCTCTAGAAAATAAGGGGGAGATTCGGTAGAATCTTGGTTGAATGAGCTAGGGATCTACTTCTCCATGAGAAACTATTCCTCCACAACTAAAATGGTCTGGACCATAGGACTTCTGACTGAAACAAGTTTGGAATGGTGGGAGACCTATAGTAAGGAGCAAAATATCAATGTCATTCATTTCAAATGGGAGGACTTCGTGAAAGCCTTCAGAAAGAGGTTCCTTATGGAGCAGTTTTATATGAAGAAACTTGATGAGTTTGTTCAACTCCACCAAGGGACTCAATCTGTAGAAGGGTATTATAGGTAATTCTTGAAACTGCTTAAATATGCTCCATATTTTGAGAAGGATAACAAGATGAAAGTGCATAAATTCCTCTCTAGAGCTGGATATCATATCAAAAATTTAGTAAGCATGCATAAACCTAGTGATTTGGAGACAACTTATGAGCTGGCTTGCCAAGTAGAGTACAATCAACACCCTAGTAAGAAATTTGGCAACTCTTCAAATGGGTCAAAGAAGGAACATCATCACCAACAAAAGAGGAAGTGGGAGCCTGAACCAAGTCAAAAAGGAAAGGAAAATCCCAAGTTTGCAAAGAAGAACAATGAGAAACCTAGGCACTTTAAGAAGAAGTTCTAGCCAAGGAATAAGAACAACAATAATGCTAAAAAACCACAACCTCTAAAATAGGTAGGACCACCTCCTACCAATGAGAAGGATAAGCCAGATCAAGGGATAGGCCAGAATCATAAATCAGGATGTTATGAATGTGGAGGTCCACATTATGCTAGGAATTGTCCCCTTCATGCAGATTCTAGCCAAAAGGCAAATGGGAAGGGCCACAAGATCTATGCAGCCATCGAGAACTAGAACCTAGAAGGACAAGCCACTCCTTTACTCATAAATGGTAAAATCTATGGTAGAGATGTTAAAATTTTGATAGATAGTGGAGCTACAGATAGCTTTATTTCTAGTAGCATAATAAGGGACATGTCGGAGAGACCTGGATCTTTGGCACAAGGGTGGAAAGTGGAGTATGGGTCAGGTCAGACCTACTCCATGGATCAATGCTTCCCCATAGCTAAAATTTCCCTACCCACTAGCTCTACCATTTGGCACCTATATGTAGCACTGCTACATGCCTTCGATATCATCTTGGGCATGGATTGGTTAAAAGCTCACAAGGCTTTGATCAATTTCCAAGATCGATGGATTGAGTTCACTAATGATAAGGAAGAAAGGGTAAAAATGGTTAGTGAACAAGGTTCCTTTAAGCCTATGCTATTGTCCACAATGCAACTAAAGAAGGCCATAAGGAAAGGAGGTATGGTCTATGCGGTTAAATTGAAAGAAGTTGAAGATATCAATGAGGAGGAAGCATTTCAAAAATTCCCAATTCTGCAAGAATATAGGGAAGTATTTACCTCAAAACTTCTTGGAATACCTCCCAAGTGAGAATTTGACTTCACCATTGATCTAGTACTAGGTGCAGAACCCATCCATAGGGCTCCTTATAGGATGAACCCTATAGAGATGCAAGAATTGAAGGTGCAACTTCAAGAATTACTTGACAAAGGGTTAATCAAACCAAGTGTATCTCCATGGGGTGCACTAGTATTATTTGTAAAGAAGAAATATGGTTCGCTAAGGCTTTGTATAGACTACAGGATGTTGAACAAAGCCACCATCAAGAATAGATATCCTTTGCCAAGGATAGAAGATCTATTTGATCAACTAAAGGATGCCACCATCTTCTCCAAGATTGATTTGAAATCAGGATATCATCAGTTGAGGATTCAGGATGAGGATACTCACAAAACTACTTTTAAAACCTGGTATGGGCACTATGAGTTCACTATCCTACCATTCGGGTTGACCAATGCACCAATTGCATTCATGAATCTGATGAACAATGTATTTAGAAATCAGTTGGACCAATTTGTATTGGTATTTTTAGATGATATTCTAATCTATTCCCATAGTAAAGAAGAGCATGATAGACACTTGAAAATCATGCTAGGGTTATTGAAGAGAAATCAACTCTACGGGAACCTTTCCAAATGTGATTTTTATGTGCCACAAGTACACTACTTGGGACATATAATCTCCACAAATGGGATTGTGTAGATCCTCAAAAAATTGAGGCCATTTTGAATTGGCCACCTCCCACTAATGTAACAAAAGTGAGGAGCTTCATGGGTTTAGCAGGGTATTATCAAATATTTGTGAAAGACTATTCTAAGATAGCCTCCCCAATAAAAAATATTCAAAGGAAAGGAAAGGCATTCATATGGAAAAAAAAATTAAAACCACAGTTTTTAGTGTGCACAGATGCTTCTTTGGAAGGATTGGGAGGAGTGCTATCCCAAGATAAAGTAGTAGTGGCCTATGAGTCGAGAAATCTCAAGAAACATGAGGCTAACTATGCTACTCATGACTTAGAACTAGTTGTAGTGGTACATGCCTTGAAAATTTGGTGACACTACCTTGTGGGTAAATCCTTTGAGTTGAGAACTGATCACCAGAGTTTAAAGTATATCTTTACTCAACCTTTGCTAAATGCAAGATAGAGAAGGTGGATTGAGTTCTTGGACGAATATGATTTTGGCATAGAATACATCAAAGGTAAGGAAAATAAGGTCATTGATGCTTTGAGTAGAAGAAGGCACATTACTACACTAACCTAAAGTCATATAGATCTTATGGATCAAGTTAAACAAGCTCAATCTCAGGATCAATTTTGTATTGAAATCCAAGCCAAAATGGCACAAGATCCTAAGATAGCTAGAGATTATGATCTCAAGGATGGACTTTTGTGTTTCAAGGATCGGGTAGTCATTCCTAAAGCTGGTAATCTAAGAAGGTTGATCATGAGGGAAGCTCATAGATCCCCATACTCCGCTCATCCGGGAGGGGCCAAGATGAGGGAGAACATGAAGAAGACCTTCTATTGGCCTGGTATGAAGAAGGATGTCACTAAATTTGTTACCCGATGTCTGGAATGCTAGAAAGTGAAGGTAGAGCATAAGCACCCAATAGGTCGGTTATACCCACATGATGTACCCATGCAAAAGTGGCAAGTGATATCAATGGATTTCATAGTTGGGTTACCTAAGACTAGGTACCAACATGATGTGATACTTGTCATGGTAGAAAAACTGACCAAGGTAGCACACTTCATACCAAGTAGCACCAAGGATGATGCGGTAGTGGTCACCAATAGATTCACCAAAGAGATCTTTAGGTTGCATGGATTTCTTGAAGTGATCATCTCTGATCAAGATTCTAGGTTCACATCTGATTTTTGGCAAGCCCTCCATCATGCAATTGGCACTACACTAAATATAAGTTCTTCTTACCACCTAGAGATATATGGGTAGACATAAAGATTCAATCAAGTCTTAGAAGACATGCTTCGCATGTATTGCATGGATCAAAAGTCTCGATGGGAAGACTTCTTACCTTTAGTAGAGTTTGCCTACAATAATGGATACCATGCTTCTTTAAAGATGGCTCCTTTTGAGGCTTTGTATGGTCGGAGATGCAGAACACCATTGTCATGGGATAATCTAGAGGATCGAGATATTATTGGGCCCGATACACTCAAGGAGATGGAGGAACAAATGAAGGTAATCTAACAAAGGCTTAAGGAAGCTTCGGATCACCAGAAGAGTTATGCTGACTTGAAGAGGACTCCTCGAGAATTCTTTATGGGAGATAGGGTATTCTTGAGGGTAAAGCCTATGAAGAGTGCTATCAAGTCAACAAAATTGGATCCAAGATATGTTGGACCATTCACCATCCTAGAAAGAATTAGCCCTATTGCCTACAGACTCGACTTGCCACCTAATTTGGAAAAGATCCATGATTCTTTCCATGTGTCCCTTCTTAGGAAATATATTGATGATCCTAATCATGTTTTGGATGTCTCAAAGCTGTAGATGGTAGATCCAACATACATTGAAGTGAAACTAATCAAGATCCTCGAGTTTCTCTCCAAGACCATGAGGAAGCGAAACATAGAGCAATGCAAGGTCCAGTGGGACCTATATTCTGAAAGGAATACCACTTGGGAAAGGGTGGAGGACATGAGGAATCACTTTCCTTATTTATTTGAAAATAATGTGTAATATTATTTTAGATAGACTTTGTTTGATGCATAGATAGATACTCTGATAGAGATACTTATGCATTGATGATGGTATGTATGCACTGATTTATATCTCATTACTTTATGATGATATTTATGTTTTATACTTTGATCTTACCATGCAAAGTAATCATTGATGAATGATTTTCATGTAGTATATATGTTTTATTTCTTGAAGAATATGGTACTGCTAATATTTTATTGCATCACAGGTCTAGGAGCTCTCATGGGTGGAAGAAGTTGGCCTTCTCATGAGGAAGGAGTTGTTCGACCACCAGGAATGAGATACTAGAAAAAGAGAAATGATGATGAAGACAACCCATGGGTAACATGGATAATTACCCGCATATAGGTATACTCATGACTACACCATTGGGCAATGATGTCTGAGACTAGCCTCTTGGATATGATGGTGATAGCGAGCCTATCTTAAAGAGGTCATCCATAGGATAAAATAATGGTGTGGAATATTGAGATTGCATGGCTTCCTATGATTGCAATTTGGTAAAAGCATTATGGTTATTTGCTTCCTTTGCTATGTTTTGGTTATGCATTAATGTTTTATTGTTTGCTAACTATGGTAACACAAGGGACTATGTTTAGTCTAAGGGGGGAGTATGTCACATCCCACCTCGACCCAAACCCTTGTGCTTGGCAAAGAGAAATGAAAATTAATGCTTAAATTATGAAGGCCTAGAAAATATTTGAAATTTTCAAGGTATTAAAAATAGTGGTGATTTATTTAATATTTTTGAAAAATGCATCCAAGAAAAGAAATAACATATATTTTAATAGAAAAAGGGAGTTTTCATGTGAATTTAATTATTAGTGTGCTTTGCAAACTAATATGGTGTTAAAATACTTTGAGAAAAGTATTTTGGTCCTAAAATGCCATTAAGAGCCATGAGGAAAAGAATTTGTACCCTCCATATTCTAGAAAGAATTTAAAAATAATATTAGTCATTCAAAGTCCTCCAAAACACTATTGGCTGCCCTTTGATGTGCATCATGTCCTCAAAGCTGCAAAAAAATACTATGCCACTAATTTGCCTACATCACCATCCACTTGACCTCTCCAACAGGTCATTACCTAGACTACCCTTCACCATTTGAGAAGGCACCCCTGAATGCTATAAAAAGCCACCATGGGTTAACCAAAAAGGGTCATGGATGCTGGGAAAAATCTTAAGGAAATATTGATAGGTAAACTTGGGCTTAGGGATTATGCTCTTTACCCTTTGGTAAATCAGAAACCAAACAGCCCTAAGTTTTAGAGACTTTGGTCAAGGCATTCATAGAAGGGAGAGCAAGCAAGGAGGACTGGATAGAGAAAGGTTTCAGGGAGCTTGAATTATTCAGGTCATATCATACCTTACCTCTATGCCAGTTTGTTTGCATAATATTTTAATCTGAATGCACACTTGATTATTATTGAATGTGATTGATTCTATTAACATGATTTATGGGTCATTAATATTCATATATTATTGGATCTAGTGGAATTATTATAATATGGGATATCCTTGATCATTTTACTTGCTAGTCATAGCCTGTCGAACTTCCCATATGCCAATCTAAAGACCCTAGATCAATGTCATTCCATTTATTAGCCTCAAATCTAATGATTTATCCCTTATGATATATTTAGTGATTATAAAATTATGTTAATTCCCCAAGGAGGCCGATCAACTAAACCTTGTTTTAATTAAATCCTTTGAAGGCCGAAGGATTTCTAGTTTAATGCCCTAGATGAAATAGTCACTGCCAAGGAAGCCACCGTTTAGTGGTTATTACTCTATTCATGCATAAATAGATTTTAAGAGCTTGTTACCTACCATACTATAGATATGGTATTTACATTCATCTTCTTTGACCTCATGCGAGTGTCATTTTTGGGTATAAAGGAAGGATTCATTATCCTAGAGTGATAGTATACTTGTGACAACCCCCTTTACCCATGTGATTTTTACGATGTTATTCATGGAGGATATCAAACTACTCCTATCTAACCAAAGACATTACAAAGAGGCCCATAATATTTAGAGAGTTTGGTAAAGTAGTATACTTCAAAAAATATGTGGACCTACGTACTCAGGATCTGGTATGATCGAGTGTTAATAGATGTCCTCTATTGTTTTGGAGTTGCAAAGGGGATTTTAATAGATTTGTAATCCCCACCTTGTAAACCATAAGAAATATAGGGATTTGTTTAGTATGGTAGACTATTAAGCCTCCTACCTCAATAATGATCAAAATAGTTCTAGATTTTATGATTATATGTTGTCATTATGTCATATGCTATGGCATTCATGTAGGTGAATACATCCCAACTACGAACAAGATTTACAGTGGATCATTGTTGTGACAAACAAACCTGTATCCTCAAGATTTCAAGTTTATTGTCGCATGGAAGGTAACTATGTGACCAATATAAATTTACACATAACATAAAACTTCCCTTTTTTATGCCACATTCACATGTTGCACCAAGATATAGACTAACAACAATAGATATTGTCTACGATTGCCATGGTCAAAATATTTGAAGAAAACCTCATCCCACATGCATCCTGTGGGAGTAGAAGGGGATATTCATATGTAACATATCACCATGTAGTTCTCAACCATATTTGGTGTGATCAAGGCTATTTTATGCTCATCGCCTATCCATGAAGGATAGTGTGCTATTCATGGTCTACTAGCTATGTAGTCTCATGGTTTTCATTGCAAGGTTGTTGAAACTTCTCAGTTAATGTGGCTATATTCCTCTGAAGAGGTTTGATTATTTGACCGATTGATCACATGCATTAGTATTGGGCCCAACCCACACCTTTTTTAAAATAGAGCAAACTAAAATCATTTACCTGATCCTTCAAGTATGTCAGGAAAAAAACCATTTACCTAAACCAAATTCAAAGTATGTCAAAATTCATTTCAATCTGACTTTCGATGAATTGTGAAATTTGGGATAAGTAGTATATATTTTAGAGGATTTATGAATCAGGAATAATTCTTATATTCAAACAATTGGTGTAAGATCATGGAATCCCTGAAAGGAAACCTTTTAAGTAAAATTGTGATTTAAAATCAAAGCAACTTGGTGTAGATTTTAAAGTCTTGTTTATGTATTTTTAAGATAAAATTTGGGAAATTAATTGTACAAAATAGGTAGTAGTCTCACTAATAGACTAAAAAATACCTATCAAAACCTATATTTCATCATTGACAAGATATTAATTAATAAATCTCATTTTTCTAATATTGTGTATCTATAGTATCTTTATGAAGCAAATTAAGGTCCAAGGGAGTAAACCTATAGTGTAATATTATGTGATAAATTACTTGTGGAGTTGTAGCTAAACTTGAGTAATCCTATTGATGGATTGAAAGCGATATTGTAGCTAAAATCATGGAACTATAGTACGATCTTGGTGATAGATCATGAGGCAACTTGGTAACCTAATTTTGTGAAAAAACTATAGATTATAAAACAAATTAGAAATCACATTCGTAAAATACCTATAGGTTAACCATAATGATGGATTGTAGAAAAAATCTAGTTTATAACCTTGTTGTAGGTTATGATTAAACCTTGGAAGGACTTGTAGATCTACAACTAAATCCATCTAATTAAATGTTATCTCAAAAATATGAGAATACTTGTGAAAGTATGATTTGTTTAAATGCTATTTACATTTGAATAAATATGAGATACTTGTGAAAGCATGATTTGTTTAGATGTTATTTCTGTTTGAAGAAATATGAGATACTTGTGAAAGTATATTTTTTTTAAATGCTATATTTTTTTGAAGAAATATGATATACTTGTAAAAGTATGTTTTTTTTAAATGTTATTTCCATTTGAAGAAATATGAGATACTTGTGAAAGTATGTTTAGTTTAAATGTTATTTCTGTTTGAATAAATATGAGATACTTGTAAAAGTATGTTTTGTTTAAATGTTATTTCTATTTGAATAAATATGAGATACTCATGAAAGTATTATTTGTTTAGATGTTATTTTTGTGTTGAAGAAATATGAGATACTTGTGAAAGCATGATTGGTTTAAATGCTATTTATGTTTGAAGAAATATGAGATACTTGTGAAAGTATGATATGTTTTAAATTCTATATGAATGTATTTATAAAATTCTCTTAAAAAGGACTAGCAATAGTTAATTTTATTAATACTTGTTTCAAAGGCACATCCTTGGGAAGAAGGAGATGAGATGAAAAATGAGATTTTCAGTCTTACAAAATTATGGGATTGTCTTCATTTGTATGATTGAATACTTTAGATAATTACATTGTGTAGAATGTATTATATTTGGTATAAAAATTATTACATGTTATTGATTGTCTACAATGCATTTCATATACATGTATGGGTTGTCCTGATCCCAAAAATATCTACAATTTAGTATTGGTGGTTTGAATGGAACCAAGCAAAAGTTGGAACTAGACAACTCCTATTGATTATGTACACATATTGTAACAAGGGCCTCTTTAATTAAAGGCCTCATTTTATAAAATGTATTTATTGATATCAAATTGAATTAATTATCTCACTCCTTGAGAGGATTTCTATACAATGTAATACTTGACTTCAAGTAATCATAAAATAAAAAGTAGAGTTATCTCAGGATATGAATTTATCTTATGAAAATGTTTGAATCTCTAAAAGTGAATTAAAAAATGTGTCTATTTGACATAACGTATTCTTAAAACTAGAATGAATGTATAATTCATGCTTCTCACTTAGATATTAACTATGAGAGTGATTATAGAGGTAAACATCAAAATTTATCTAATTTGTTGAGATTGTAGTTGGTTAAATAAAGGCAAAATGGTAGACATTCATAAGTATATGAATGTTTGCGTGATAACCCCCTTAGCTTCCTATGGTTTATATGGTAATATTAAGCATTACAATTATTATTTTTCTATCCTTAAGGAATAATCAACTAATCCTCAAGGCATACACCTAATGTACGGGTTGAAAGAGACCTAACATAAAAGCTAGTTTAATGTTTTATTTAAACTAGTAGGGGAAAAAGGGATTTTCTATTTTAGATAGGAGAATTCCCGACTACTAGGTAAATAAACCTTACCTGTAGGTCATTATAGGGGTGTGCCACTCCTACCCATAGGATAGAAACTGACCATGTTGGATTCCTATGAAGTGCAACCTTGAACTTACTTGGAATCTAATCTATAAGAGAACCACATGGAGAGACTTTGAATTCACTCATGAACTAGTGACAATGATAAAGACTAAAAAAAAATCACCAAGGTTGGTCCTGGAATTGGGGTTATTACAATACTCAAACTGGTGATATTTCCTATGCTTTAGTTTATGGGACTAATGATATTTTTTCTTTCAAGTTATATGTACCTTCATTGTATATCCTATTAAAATAAATATTCTATTGGTGAGAAGTATCACCATGTGTGTCTTAGTGAATTCAAATTTCATAATCAAATGATGATTTATACCTTACAACACCTACAAGTCTACCTATAGTAAAAAAATACTACATAGAGAAAGCATTTTTTATTGGTAAAATTTTGTAAGTTGAACTCAAAGGAAAGATATCAATGAAAGTAGAAGAGCAAATATAGGGTGCATTGTCAATTTTGTGATCTATGGTAGGTTCTATTTTTGCAAATGAATAAGATGATTAATTTTTGAAGCCATGTGCACCACTAATCTTGTGATATATGATGTGTACTATTTTTTTTGCATGTAGGGTATCTAATAGCATTTTGATGCCAAGTTGTCCATCCAATAATCAATCAATAGTGAGCAATAATTTGAGAAGCTAAAAGTCTATGAGAATTCCCATGTTTTTATAACCTATTGATCAACTTAATCTAGTGATGGGTGCTAACTCTCAAGGGATGTGAGTTGCAAAAGAGTAAGGCCACACTCACCATTAATATTTAGATGAATTATGGGCATTGGTTCCTAGAGGAAAATTAGTCTAGAGAGACACCAAGGCAACACACATCATTGATTATTCAAGATCAATGCCATATGCTAATTCTATAAAAGGAAAGTCCATCAAGGAATTTTAAATCCATGCAAGTCATTGATTACCTCATAAAATGGCCCACACCATTTCATAAGGCTACCAAAATAATTATCATAGGAAATCCTTCCATTTTTTAAATACCTAAACACATGAAATATGTATCAATAGTCCATAGAGGAAGAAATTAGTGTCTCATCAAAGATCACATACGAGGAATATTTATTGTTGATCTTAAATCCAATTATCTATAGAGTTTCAAAAATATAGGAAGGAATGTTTATCATGAAAATTACATGGGCCATCCAATGATAATGATTAACATACCATATCATCTTATTTAACATTTTGGAACAACAAAAAGCACCATGTTGTTTATCAAAATGTAACAAAGGTAACATCCATAGATCAATTCCTCCACACCTAATTGAGCCCACAATGACTAGACACATAGATATCATGCAATTTTTCCACTCTACTCTCAAGCCTAATTTAATTGTTCATTCAAATCAATAAATGAGTGATATAAAATTAAAAATCAATTCTAAACATATAATTTTTATTATTGATGGGCAGGATCTAGAGAATATTTACCAAGAATCCAATGAAGAAGGAAACCATCTGACCTAGTACATCTTAATTTTAAAAAATGGTAATAGCAGCTGATGAGGCTTCATCATGAATTTTTTGCCATCCACAATGAGGAACCTCTATGATAAAAAGGTACTTTTATTAGAGGTACAACATTCAAAGGTAGTAGTTGATGACTTAAAAATGGTATCAATGGAAGCTCTAGTTATAAATACTTGAAGCACAGTGAAATTAATTGCAAATGAATCTTGTGTTTGTTAACTAAAGGAATTGCTTGTAAGGGTTGTTGTAAATGGAAATGAAAATCCAAATCCAAAGGTCCTAAAATACTTCAATATTAATGGGTCCAATTTAATATCTCTCAAATCCATCAACATTGAATGCAAACACATCCCTTGCTCAAATTTGAAGGGAATTTTTTGAATTATTGTACATGTTTTAAGGCAAGTAAGACCTAGTGTTGGGTATAAATAATAGTTTTCAACAACATTGTAAAGCATTCAAAGTTTCCTATTGTGCCTAGTATATGGCCTTGTATACATTTTTTATTTCACTTCCTTTTTATGTATATTTTGGACTTGAACCTTGAGTCATCTTGCTAATAGCATTTGAACCTCTTGTAATATAGCATCTATGTAAAGAAAATCTATGATACATATATGATATTATCTATAATTTTACTCTACCATTTCTCCTATGTGTATTTATTCCATGCATCAATGCTTGTACAAATTAGAACCATGTTTCGTTATCTAGCTATTACTATGCGATGAATGTGTTCATTGTACTTTAGCTATGCATAAGAGGCACCCTTGATTTTCGGCATATCACTTTCATTAGTTTAAAAATTTATTTTTTGCAAATATTTCCACTTTTTCTTTGATAAAAGTAAGTAGTCTAATAAGGTATACTAAATATCACATTTAACAAGGATTCAACCCTAGCAAAATCCTAGAGGTTTCTTTACAAGTGCATCCCTAACTTATAGAGCTTCTTTCTTTTGTTGCTCAATACGGGGTGCCAGTGCCAAGAACACCCAATTATTATTGTGGGTGTCCCAAATTTTTTAGATAATATTTTAACTAGCATGCCTAGTGGGATCATATGATATTTTATCCCATAATCTTGAGTTATCCTTCTCAGGATTCTAATGAGTATTTCAATCAATTCAATTATTTAATTCTAAAATACATTCATCTAGCATATCCATTGAATAATACAACCTAAAATTATCCAATGTGTGCACATAACCATTTATTGCTACACACCAACAAAGATATATTACATTAATTTTTTGGTGAAATCATCAATCTATTTGCTTGTTGAATAATGAACAACATTTGCTTAGTGAAACCACTAAGGATGAAGAGCCCAAAAACTAATGAGTGCAAGACTAAATACCAAATCCTTTTCTAGAGAAAAAAATATAGATATTAGCATCATCCTTGAACCAAAAATATGGAAGAATATCTCAACATCATAACATGGTTGCATCATATAACCAACCTCTAGGAAGGTACCCAATATCTAATGATAAAGTTTCCCTCCAATCACATGTTTTTCTTGTAACATGGGACCTAGTCTCAATTTTAATATTAAAATCCCACCTAAATTCATTTCTAATAATGTGACCATACCTATAGATCATTTGTATTGCATGATAAGTCTATGTGTAGTACACAATATTGTAGAGTAGAGCATGGTCCTCAGAATGTTAGCAATATGTTTCAATGAAAAAATACAAGTGGTACTTATCCTTGATCCCAAAATAAATAAAAAATTAGAACCACCACATAGACCTACTTTTGGATAGATTTAGAGAGAAGGTAGACAATGTATCGCTGTTGGAGTAACTAATGACCATCAAAAGAATACCTAAGAGATAATGGATAACTTCTATTTTTGGTTTCATAAGACCTGGTACAAAATGATTTATGAGATCTATCCTCTCATAGATATGGTATTTATTTACTTCTTAAAAGCTATTGATTCTAAAATAGCTCTAATGATCAAGTCCATCGGAGGTAACTCTCTACCAATAGCCTATGGGATAACCATAAAATATAATAAATTATTTAACCCAAATAGGAGGGCTAGCCCTTAAACCCCCATGTCTTTCTTCCCAAGTGTCCAAATACCATGCTAACCACCTCCAACAATTCAATTAATCCCTTTCTATCTAATTTCTATCCTGAACCCAATAAATTCTTACACCACTCTCCTTACACCAAAACACCCCTTGATGAGTCATTACCCCTATAATGAGCTAGATAACATAAAACACTTTTATAGGATAGTCTCTAAAAATTTCATAACCCTTAGGAGAAAATAAGGTGCCCATAGGTTTTAGTATTATAACTACATAAGAAATCCCTTCCAATAAAACAAACAAGACTATAGGCATCCATGTAATGGATACTAGAGGTTTTTATTCAAGGTCAATAGGTATGCAAGACAACAATAAATTTTAAACCAAAAGAGAGTGCCTATTTAAATTCCCTTATTGTAGCTTTATTTTAACCTGGTAAATGATATAATAACCACATAGAGCAACTACATGGGGTATCCCAATAACTATTACTACCATTACCCTAATATATATCCTCCCAATCCTTATCTTGGAGGAGATCGTTAGCATATCATAACCACACCCAACAAAGTTGTGCAGGTCTATCCATCTACCTATTACTCAAGGTTGGATACAAAAATATAGAGTCAAATATCTCCTAATAAACAACTAAAATCTATCCTAAGGACACGTTTCTTAGTTCCAAAATAAATTTTCATAACCTAGAATGAGGAAGAGGCATATGTTGTATATCATTGAGTAGTTACTTTAGGCCATAGAAAATTTTAATTCCAATTGGACTATATGACTAGGGATAACAGGAATGTGGTAGAAGAATGAGGGAAGGCTGAAAAAGTGGATATCAACCAATAAAGTAGGCCAAAAATTCCTAAAAAAATTCTTCCCCTCAACTTGTTCCTAATTAGAATGGCAAAAACTTGCTTACATATGCTGGGAAAAAATAACACAAAATATCCAAGGCAATGCATGCTATTTCTTGAATTTATCAAAGCTCTTAAATTTATTTTAGAGAAACCCATATCTCAATGGGTATAAATAATGTATCAAAAGGTCCACTCTATTGGTTTATTTAATGTGGTATAAAATTAAATATGTCTACTATGGCCATGTCTCTATGGGACTTATCACTAATACCTATATGGATAAAATACTTGGAGGAAGCAATAGAGAGATAAAAACTATTGGATAAGAAAAATTCATTTATGGTCCTCTAAACATTTCACCCTAAGGTAAATCAATCTAAACCTATGTCATTCTACCTAAATATAAACTACAATGATAAATTGATACACAATTGTAAGGTAGACTTAGGATCAAGTACATTGGTCATGAAAGTAAGGATAGAAGATTCATTAGGGATAGCATATGAGCCTATTAATAAAGAAGTGGTACAAAATAGATAGAACCCTTTTTTAGATTTTTGTAGCAGTTTAGAGCGTCACCCTCACATTACAAGCCTACCCCAATTTCACAATCCATTAGAGCACAACAATGATTGGAATCCTAATTGCTTTTGGCATCCACCTATCAAGGGACTTCACGATTATGATAAGGGGTTATTTGTCACTAGATTGGACGCACATGCTACTCATAACTAGATATGGGAGCAAGCTGAAAATTCCATAAAATATCCTTCATATTCATCACATGGATTATGTATCATTTATTAAGCTAAATTCTACCAAAACCTTCATTGTAGAGGAAGGGTAGTCTAGATCAAAATTGTCTATCTATGAAGTTTGATCCTCTATTATATAATTATATGGATCAATGGGTAGTCAATAATTGGGATGCTACTCCTTATAAAGCCTTTAAATAGATAGGTATAGGTTGAAAATATATTTGTGATAGCATTGTATATCTTATAAATAAAATAAATACTTTTTATTAAATGTTATACTTTAGTTTATTTTCTATTGTAATATTAATCTTTAGGTGCTCAAATCCACACCATTGATCATGGTAATATCTTAATTCAAAAATCATAGAGGATTGTAGGCTCAAAGTAATTACAAAAGGAGTTGTGGATTCATTCATTTCATTTAAGGACATCACTTAATAAAAATCAATTGCACACATGGCTCTTAGGTGCCAAAATCGAGACTTTTTATTTTTAGGCAATCATGACAATTTGATCATAGAGTTATCTATATACATGGCACAATTTCATGCAATCAAGATATATTGAGAAAGATATTGATCTTTACTACCTTGATTCACCTAACTAAAACAAATCCATAGGTGATGTTATTTGTTGGAGAAATCAACACAATCATAACCTCTAAAATTTTGTCTAAGGAAATGTGTAGATACCTAAAAGACACACATTCTCACTTCTAGATACTCGTACATCTACATACACACTTGTAGACTGATATAGACTATATTAGTCATTTGTAGGTTTCTAAACCTACAAATCTAGGTAAAATGCCCCTTAAACACCTCTTTCCCACTATGAGACCACCTATTAGCCCCCTAAGGTAAATTAAGCCCTCTCCTATACTTAATTAGACCTCATGGGATCTTATCCCTATCAAAAATCCTAATTAGGTTGATTAATGATATAATTCATCACTTAATTTCACTTAAATGCACTTTTTCACTTAAGTGAATTTAATTAGAGTCCTAAGCCAAATTAGCCCTAAGCACATTCCCACACATGTGTGGACATGAAATTAGTTAGAATATTTCCAAGTGCCCTACCTAAAACCCTAACCTAACCTAGGATCTAACTAACCTTAGTTAATCCTAACTCTTCCTCACACGTGTAAGGAAGAGATATTTCCCTAAGGCACGTGGGTTTGACACCTATAAAAACCCTAACTTAACCTCATCAGGATCTGACCCTAAGGTTGGTTACCTAACCACCCCCAAGAACTTAACATTTATTATAAATAGGAGATACCTCCCCTCATTTTACCTCTCTCTCCATTTTATCTAACTTATAGAAACTCTACGAAAATCTATCTAGAATATAATCTAACATATATGCATTGTGCATACATCATAATATTATCTCAGGATTCTATCTGAACAAACAATTATCAATAGAAAGTACCTGCATCTTAATTTTCCCTCTACCCTATGAATTCAAACTCAAATTCATAGGTCACCCTACAAATTAACCGTATAGCAGGCCTACAACAACAAATATATCAGGTATACTTTAGCAGGCCTACAAGAACAAATCTATCAGGTATACTTTGTTTTATGTTTTTATAGTCATTTATCCAGTTTACATCACTTTTATCTACATATTTAATGTCGATTTATCTTCTTCAATATGGTGCTTGACTAAGGCAATCCCCTAAACACACTAACTCTCTTTTGTAGATCCCAAATAGGTGTAAAGGGGAAACATCAACAACAAACTACCAATGGCCTGCATACACATGAAGCCCACCTTCATTGAGGAGCCCTCAAAAAATATCATCAGGATTATTGTACATTTATGAAAGAAGAATAGGAATACTCATTATTTGTAACCTAAAGTATTTATTTCATTATAAAATCAACATTTCTATATAATTTATGTTATATCAATTTGTTGGATCAAATGGCATATTTCATCTGCTTCATTTTGGCACGCCCGATGGGACCCCCACAAAGAGGTTTGCTAGACTAGTCCTTTTACAAATATAGAATATTTTTCTATTTTTGTGTTATTTCATATACCATTTCTAGATAGTACAAAGACCCTCAAAACCCTAACAAGCCTCTCAGGTCATCAAAATAGGAGTTTTAGGCTCTTAAACCTGATTCACCCCCTGGCCTAAAAATTTAGACACAATTCACCCCTTGTCCTACAAATTTAGCATAATTGCATCAAAAACTCTCAAAAGTGCAGATATCCACAACAAAGACATAGAAAAGTCCATATGGAGAAAAAGGAACTAGGTATTTTCCTTAAATCTCCCTATTTATGTCATTCATTTGCAAGAAGAGTTTCATCAACACATGCATCATGTCTTTGTATGAAATTACATTTTCAATGCATCCATTATTGCCAAACCCTTTAGTTTAGTTTGTTTCATATTTCCCCTAGTTAATCTAAACCAAATATGCATTTATATTTGTTAAAAACATTAGAATAGGTTTCCATTTCTCATCAATATTTTGTGAATCATCAATTTGCAAAATCATTTTTATTACATTAGATAGGTCTTTCAAATTTCCTTCAAAAAAAAAACCTGCATGTAGATCAAAAATTTTACTTTGCTTTATTTCATGAACATTCTCATTTTCCTTTACAAATCGCATGTCAAATAGGTTTTCCATTTCTCTTTTGTATTATTCCACAATTTTATTCCAAAGTGCATTTCAAATTTTTGATTTATTTCATGCAATTAAGATTAGAAGTTTTAAAATCTCTTTTACAAATCCCCCGAGTAACTTTCAGATATCTTTCATGTTATTAGATTAAGAGTTAAAAATATCTTTCACAAATCCCCCGGGTAACTTTTAAATTCCTTTCAAATCACTTAGATTAGAAATTTTCTATCTCTTTCACAAATACTCTTGGTAACTTGCATGTTTTTCCCTCATGTATTTAGATTATAAATTTGCTATCTCTTTAACAAATACTTTGGGTAACTTACATGTTTTTTTCTCATGTCTTTAGATTAGAAATTTTCCTATTTCTTTCATAAATCCCCTAGATAATTTGCATATTTCTTTTTCATATCATTAGATTAGGGTTTTAATCTCTTTTTCCATATTCCAACATAGAATTTCAATTTCTTTTTGCATAATCTCTTCCAAACTTCTTTCATGTGGTAATATTAGGGTTCCAAAATCCCTCTTATCACATGCTTTACATTGCTTGTTTACATACTTCATAGAATAGATCCTAGTTTCTTTTCCAAAAAGGCACATAGGACTAGCTTTTATTTCCAAAAGCATCTTAATCTAGCTTTGTTTTTAAAATGTATCTAGGGCTAGATTTCCATTTCAAAAATGTATCTAGTTAGCTTACTTACTTGCATATCATCATTAGACAACAAAAACCCACACACTCACATGCTATACACAAGTGATGAGATTGGATTTCATTCCCAATCCATCTCTCGAAACTAGTGAGGTAGGAGTTTTACCCTCCACCAGATCAACCCCCTAGGCACCTAGTAGCCACACAGGAGTGGTTTTTTGGACTTCATAACCAGAAAATACCCCACTTTTGAGATTGGTTTTCTAGATTTCATCATTGAAAGTGACCTTCAGAGTGGGATAGAATTAGAAACCTTTGTTCACAAGGATTACATAATTAGTTAACATGGTAAATATCTTCATTGACTAAGCTCACCCAAGAGTGAAGCAAAAGCCCAGCTAGGCAATTAGCATGTCTTATACATTACCACCTCTTATCGCAATAGGTTATTGGACTCATTAGTGCATCTTGAGCACCTCCCTTTACAGGATATCATTTTACTATACCTTCCATACAGTTCACCACTCACTTGTTGCAACAATGTTCTATTATGTGCACCTTTGGATGTTGCAGGAGGTTCCATGCTAATGACACTCCTAATGTTTCTAGAGTTATCATTCCACTGCCTATGATTTTTCCTAGGAAGTATATTTTCAACATCAAAATACATGAAAAGACAAAAAAATTATTTTCTTCATTTAGAACTGATTTTAGTTTCACATTGTTTGCATGATCATAGACTAGTTTTAGCAAATTTCATGGTTCAACACTTTGTTTGTTGGCTATCTACAACCTGTCACTACTTAGTCACTATCATATTCATATTTTGAGTCCAATTCACCCCCCCAACCTATGAATTAGGTCTCAATTCACCCCCTAACCTATGAATCCTACTTTGGGGTTCAAAAATTGGTCAAAATTCATAGGGTTGCTTCAAAACCTCTCACAAACCACATCCAGAACATCAGATCTCATTTTTTGTGTAATTATGAGCCTACATTCACAACACACAACATGACTATCATTACATCTAGTCAAGTGCTCAAGAAAGCGTGCCTTGAGGAGGAGGTATTATTTGCCCCTTACAATTAGTATCCTTTTTCCTCTCCTTCTATGGGGGAAGTCCATACACTCACAATTGATCTTCCCATAGATCCATATCCACATTCCACATACATTTATTCTTCTAAAAATATTCCCACTTTATCTAGTGAATATTATCCACTCTTTCCCCATTCACCTTCACCTAATCCACCTTCTACGTTATGTGATTATGTTATATATACAACTCCAATACATCCTACTTATTTCTTCACCATTGATGAGGAGACCCTACCCACATATCCTACATTGGTGGATCCTTTATTTCAGAGTCTATCTCAATATCCTTTTTAGCATGACTCCTCATTGTTAAACTACACTCATATCAAGGTTTTTTCATGCACCCCTATCATAGGGATGATTTTAGATCCTTCCTCTTCTACATCAAGCACACAGGTACCATCATTGCAAATCCCATCACAATAGCCACCCTTTAAACAACAACAAGGGCCACTTATGCTATCATACCAATAATATTCCCACGAGTCAAAACTTCCACCTTCCCAATAATCAGTTTTCCCATATTTTGATTATATACCACAAACACCTCTTCAAACACAACCAACTCAACACCGATACCATCAATCGATTGCCTACATCCAATTTGGAGTGAACATGTTCACTACTCTACCTTCTCAAGCTCCTACCTCAAAATCTTATCCTCCTTCCTCTGCATCACTCTCACCTACATCCCATCCTTATGGAATGTATTCTAACCAATATCCTATTCCACATTCATCCACTTCTACCTTCATATTACCTTCCCCTACTCCATTTTGGATTCCAACTGTAGGTCTCCTTCCTACCTATGGCCTATGACCTTCAGCATATACTCCTACTCCCCTAGGATATTCTACTCAGTTTAGTTTTCATACTTCTCATCCTTCAGGATAGATGCATACACCATCCTTCAACATCTCATATAGTCCATCTCTATCACTATATGTCTAGACACCATTACTATTATCTATTGTATCTACATTCTTTATGCCTCCCCCTTCTTGGTCATTGCCTCCTACAATCCAACCATTACAACAAGCTCCTTTCCAACAAATACCTATACAACAAATGCACGCTCCTTAGCCACAATATTATTATCCTCAATAGATTCTTGTTTTGCAACCTAGTATTCCACCTACTACGACACCATATGCCATTTAGTAGCCACCTCCCTAATATCAATTACAATATGTTCCTTCTCAATACTAAGAAGAATAACAACTGTAGTATCTACCACACTCTTAGGCTCCACCCACATTAGCATCATCCTCGACACCTCTAACATCCAAAATTCAACTCTTGAAAGATGAAGTGAAGATGCTAAAATTTTGTGCTGCTAGTTACAAATCATAAAAACCCACCTATGATGAAATCTACAATAAGCCAATCCATCCTTCAGTTCCTATCCCTCTGTATCCTTATCGCTTTGATCTTCCAAATTTTGATAAGTAAAAAGGCAAAGAGGATCCATGTGAACATGTTAGTAACTACTATTTAGTTTTCTACCAACTTCATAGTAGTAACCCCCTCATGTTATGTACCTTCTCTCTATCACCTAAGGGATAAGCCCTTGATTGGTATAATATGCTCCCACACCATAGAATGTACACCTTTGAACAAATTTTGAATTCCTTCCTAAAACACTTCTCTATCAACAACAAAAAGAAAACCAACCTATCAGATGTCTACGCCCTACGATCAACTGATGTTGAGCCCATTACTGAGTTTATTTCCCAATGGAGATCAGTCATACACGACTTGGGTCATATTCTTCTAATTGGTAAACTTGTTACACTTTTTTCCAAAATTTGTCATAAGCATATCTCTAGTTCCCTCCAGCTTCATCAAAGTTGTACCTTTGAAGAAGCTATCACCCAAGCTAAAGTCAATGAGGACATAAAATTCCAATCGGGCAAATCAAATTAAGACAAAAACCCTCATACAACTCACATTTTTGCTTCAATATAAATGCACCTAATCAACATTTTCCTAGGCCACCACAAGCCAATTATATGACAACATCTACCCTTGTTCCATCACCTGTCCCATGACCTCCTTCTCCATAACAACAACTATTTCAAGCCAGTGCACCTCTTCCTCCTAGACCACAACAACCTCACTTCCTTCACTCACAGGATTCCTAGTGCAATCCCGCCCCACTCTTTGCACATTTACCAGTCCTTTTTAGATACTATATGATGTAGGCCACATCAACCTACCTAATATCCATCTACTCAACCCGAATCAACCCAAGCCTTGAGGGTACATCGATCAATCCTTATATTTATACCATCAATAGTCTAGTCATGATATCAAATATTGTAACTCTTTTCGTGGCCTTGTCCAATATCTCATTTATAGGGGTACAATCCAAGCCTCCAACCCCATCACCCCACAAAATAAAAATTTGGGGATCTACCAAAATCCCTTACCTAAAAATAGGGGGATAAATCTCCAAAGAGATCAATCTAATCCTCTAGGACCACCCAGGTAAGTTAATAGTGTTCAACATGATCCTATATCATGCCATGTGGTTGGCATGGTTAACCTTAATACTCATAATCAAAGGTATCCTTCATGCCAAACTACACTAGTGGTATCGTCACCTGCACCATTTACCTCTCCATAGTCTCTTGCAACTTCTCATGCTACACCCCCTCCATTGCAAAATATCATCACCATTCATGGTAGCCTTACCCACTAGTTGCATAACACTCTAGCCATATTATCCTTATTTTATCTTTGCAATAATCTCAACCCCATAATAAGGAATTGAATGATATCCTTCGATCTATCAATCTTAAAATCCATAACACAATCACATTTGTGAACTTCATGGGAAACATTTCATTCTTCCTTTAGCCTTCTATCAATTTCCATGAAAATAAGATTACGAAACTCATTCACGAAGGATAAGATCCTTCTATTTACATCCAAGAAACCATCAGTGATATCACCTACAAGTGTGTTCCCATTGACACTGGTTATTCCATTAGCATCATTTCCATTACAAAATTACATCACTTGCATATTTTGCCAACTCATTTTTCCACCTCATCGCTTGATCTTCAAATTTGATGGTTCCATGCGACCCATAGTAGGCTCTATTGTCCTACCCATCCTATTCCACATCATTCAATGTGAGATGCAGTACAATATCTTGATCGAGCATTCATGGATTCAAGACATATAGTGCATTCCATCCACATTACTCAATCACATTCTCCACTTGTTGTCTTACACTCTCCACTAAGCCTGCTAGGTCATTCATGTATTATTGAGTCTTTATCATCATACTTTTCATTGTCTACATCCCCCATGACTTTGGTTAACATGGTTGATGTAGATATATTTACCCCACTTCGATATACACACCAATAGATTTGTCATGACACACCCAACCTAGATATCCTTGACCTCATACACATTTCATCTACACCTTCACCACATAATTTCTTGCTATCACCACATGTATTACATACTATGAACACTCCTTCACCTTCCATCCCATCCCACATTTTGTGGGTTCACCACATAGACATCTACCTAGATAATTAATTCAATTTTCTAGAGGCTAACGATGACCTCCACCTTATCATGATTCCTGAACAAATTTTATATGGTTCCCACATGCTTTTGGAAGATACTATTGAGGTTGACATAATCTTAAAAATTCACACATTTTCAAACTAGTCGTTGTCCTCTCACAAAAAGAGTGCATCTTATTCACTGCCTTCCTAAAGGATTACATTGGATTCTTTTCCTGGTCCTACAAGGACATTCTTGGAATTGATCCTTCCCTATTAGTGCACAACCTTATGCTTGAAAAATATGCCAAACATGTTAGGCAAAAATTACGATTCATGCACCCCACTATTGCTCTCTTTGTAAAATTGGGTCTCCAAAATCTCCTTGATGTAGGTTTTATCATTCCCATAGATTACAAAAAGTGGGTTTCTAACATGGTACCAATCCCAAAACCCTCCTACAAGGTTCACATATGCATTTATTTTCATGAATTAAACAAAGCCTATTCCAAAGACAACTTTCCTTTACCAAACATTGACTCACTCGTCGATTTCATTGTGGGCCATGAAATGATATCTTTTATGGATGAATTTTTTGGATATGATCAAATTAAAATCAACCCATATGACCAACATAAAACTTCCTTCACAACCTCCTAGGGGACCTTCTACTACAAGGTCATACCTTTTGGCCTTAAGAATGCTGGGGAAACCTATCGACGGGCAATGACATACATTTTCCATTATTACATGAATAAAACCTTGGAAGAATATGTTTATGATATTATCACAAAATAAAAAAAAAAATTCATAGCAATTCACTGACCTATGTAAAATATTTGATCACCTCCTAGAACAAAACATTTTCCTTAACCCAAAGAAATGTATATTTGGTGTCACTTTAGGAAAAATCCTATGGTTCATCATCTCTCAGCGATGCATTGAAGTTGAACCTAATAAATTCAAAACCATCCTTGATAAAACTCCACCCATGAACCTAAAACAAATGCAATATTGCAAGGCAAAATCTAGTTGATACATCACTTTATTGCCTAGCTATCAGAAAAATGCAAGCCATTTAATCACCTCTTGCAAAAGGGAGTCACTTGTAGATGGGATAAAAACTACCAAAAAGCCTTTGATTCAATCAAAGCCTACCTTACCTCTTCATCAATTCTATCTCCTCCAAATCTATAGCTGCCATTCACTTAATATATTTTTTCTATGTACTTTGCACTCGGTACACTCCTTACCCAAAATAATGAACTCAATCATGAGTGAGCTATATGCTACATCAATCGTACATTGGCTAGTTATGAAACCCACTAAGCATTAATGGAAAAATTGTGTTTGGATGTAGTCTTTGCCACCCAAAAACTACACCATTACATGCTCAATCACAACACCTTTGTCATTTCCCATGACAACCCACTTCGTTACATGATGAATAAGAGTTATCATAACTCTTGAACTTCTAAATGGATTATGCTCCTTACTAAATTTGACCTAGAATTCATTTTACAAAAATCCATTAAGGGGTAGGTCATCGCAGACCAACTCGTAGAGGCCCCATTACCCGATAATCACCCTCTCATCATCCAAATCCCTAATTATTCTATTTTCAATATTATAGAACCCAAAGAGTATGTTGAACCGGAGATAACTATCAAGTTAACACTCTTCTTTGACAGTTCCTACTACACACATGTTGGAGGTGCATGTATTGTATTTTTCATACCATATGGAGAGCCTCTCCCATTCTCATTCAAATTAGGGATTCCTTGCATGAATAACAATGCAAAATATGAAACCCTTATTCTTGGCCTAAAATAGGCACATTCTATGTACATTTGGTACCTTCATATCATTGGAGACTCCCTCCTTATTGTAAATCAAGTTTATGAGATATAGCAATGTCATTACCCCATTCTCCAACAAAATAAGCAAATTGCGTAGCAACTCCTCACCCATTTTGAGTGGTACACTATCGAAGTTGCTTTGCATTCCTCGAATCATTTCACCAACACAATGGTCTCCTTAGGATCATTGATACCACAAAATGCCTTTTTAGACACTACACATGTGTCAGTTCATACGCTTACCAAATCAGCTATCTCATCTTCACCTCATACAGATTATGATGGCATCCATGTTGTTCATACTGAATCCCATGATCCTTGGATTTCCTAAATTAAGAATTATATTAAATTAGGCTTCCTGCCTTATAATCTACCACATGCTCAATGTTGAGCATTTAAAAAATGCATCATTTGTTATACACTACTGGGGGTCATCTTGTACCATTGTGATTATGATGGTATTCTCCTACGTTGCCTTGAACTGCATGAATCTTAATGGACAAGAAACCCATAATGGTACTTGTGGTGGCCACTTTAGTGGCATGGCTATCATGAAGTGCATTCTATGCATGGGCTACTATTGGCTCAAAATGAAGCATGATTGTTGTGAGTATGTTAAGTGCTTAAAATACTAGCAACATGTCAACCTCACACATATACCCTCATAAACTCTCCAACCAATTCAATACATGTGGCCTTTCTCATAATGGGGCCTTGATCTCATTGGGTATATCACACCTACCTCATCAAACAACCACAAATTCATCATCACTACTATAGAGTACTTTACAAAGTGGGTTGAAGCTATCCCACTTGACTAAACCACAGGATCCAAGATTGGCGTATTCATTACATATCACATTATATGTTGCTTTGGCATCCCCTCCAAAATCATTTATGATAATAAAAAATCCTTCAAAAATAAAATTTTTCACACCCTTTGCACCAAATTCAATATTCACCATAGCTTCTCAACCTTGTACTACCCACAGGGTAATGGTCAAGCCAAAGCTACCAACAAAACCATTTTCTCCATACTTCAAAAAATGGTTGTAGAATCCCAAAAAAATTGGCATAATCATATACCTCTTGTCTTATGGGATTATCATAAAAGCATATGCACTCCCACTGGAGGAACACATTTCTCATTAGTCTATGGCACTGAATCCATTATGCCTCTCGAGCTTGAGATACCTTCATTATGAGTCTTCATGAAATACTTCATTGATGACAACACTGCTCATCAAGCATGTCTTGATCAATTAACGCTCTTAGATGAGCATTGCATCGACACCATAAACCACACATGTGTATATCAAGACCACCTTCACCATGCCTACAACATTAAGGTACATTAGCATGAATTTCAAACTAGCAACCTAGTCCTTAAGGCAAACCAATAAATCACAAGCCAACCCCATCAATAGTGAGACAAGTTCACTCCTAAATGGTTGGGCCCATACATCATAACCCAAAAATTTGGCTTTGGTGCCTATCGATTGGTAAATTTATAAGGGCTCAAAAATCCTAAGCCTATCAACATCATCCACATTTATACATTCAATACCTAGCCCATGTAGGTATACACAACCACATATTGTACATAGTATCATCACAAAACTATCTTGGTCCATATCACTCACATATTCACATTGTACTACACACATGACTCACACTTTCTATTATATAGAAAATATATTTTTGTTTTTTATGTCATTTATATGCTATGGGTATTTTGGTTTTTATAGGTCTTCCATTGCTAGCAGTGACATCTTCAATGGCAAGACCTAATTTTGAATACACACATCCAACATACACTCACCTCCATCATATAGGACACCCAGATATTATCTTCCATACCAGTCACCCCAGTTGATTTGTATCATCTACCTGATATGGTTCACATACACCAGCACTCTACCTCATAACACTTTGATCACCACACCTCACACTATCACCAATTACCCCACCATCGACATGCTTCATATTCCCCTCACTTCGAAGATAACCATATATCCTTGTATTTCTTTGTAGATCATAGTTCTCACCTATTTGATCCACACATGTGAGATTCATCCTTGCCTCACCTAGTTGATCCTATGGATCCATACCTATCATCTTCCTTAGTTCACAGATATTCACCAACATACTGCCCCCCTAATAGGGGTACTACACCCATTAATGCATCTCCTATAGGACTACCTCCACCACTGTCGACTGGTATGTCACCTTACGACTTATCACTCCACCACTATGGTTCCCATGCTACCTCCACTTGAATTATCCCATCTCATAAGCATAACTTTCTACAAAAATCTCTCACACTACCTATCCTTCATATGCCACCATCCCCACTCTGCAACCTCCCACTCCAATCGACCATACCATTAGTGCAACAATTCCACTCTCCTCCTTCATCTCATTCACTCCCTTATCTACACCCATATCTTATATCCATTTATCCACCTGAATCTTGGTCCTCACCTTCCTTAATTACATCACCCCCTTCCATCAATATCTAGCATATCCTCTCCTATCTCGACAACCTCAAGTTACACTTGAGCCATTGTCACTATCAATCCTCATCGTGTTGTAGACACCAAAACAACACCAATCCGATTATGTGACTGCAAACACTGATCGCTTTGACAAACACAGCCCCAGGGGCAGCCCTCAGAGGTCAAACAGTGGTCTTAACCACTTTCATAGCAATTTTGTGAGGTCAAGATGCAATTTGGCACACTTAGACACTTTGCCTAGTAATCGTCTCACCCAGGGACGATTGCTAAATTGAAATCGTCTCACCCAGGGACGATTTTTGAAATCGTCTCACCCAGGGACGATTGCTAACTTGAAATCGTCTCACCCAGGGACGATTTCCAAGTTTAACGGGAAAAAAGACAAATGAGGCCAAGTGGCAGCCCAGAACAGTCAGTTGATGACTCCTGCCTCGCACGCGTGTGTGGGTGGACAAATAGGCCGTTTGAGGACTGTCACAAGGGCAGTTATGAAAGCCCAAGTCAATGGAGGACTCCCCTCCCTCATGGGAAGACAAGACTGCCACATGGCGCCTATGACCAACACATGGCATTTGTGCTTCCCTCCCAAAAGAGACCCCATGGGTCTATAAAAGGTGGGACTTTTCTCACCCAAGATATACAGGTTGAAGGAGTTTTCAAGCAACGAAGTGCTGCCGAGTTGAAGACCCACTTGCATCCCTTTTGGTTCACCTTCCCACATCCACCAATCTCTTTTGCAAGGGAGGTTGTTGGGTGGCTTTTGGAAGCTTGAACCGGACCCAAATCCAACACATGGACACCTGAACCAACCAATTCGCCGACCCCCCAATCCTAAGAGGTTTTGGGCCCATCCCTAGTGGATTGGCGCCGGAATCAAGTGCCAACGGTGGGAGGCCCACTTGGGCATCCCCGCACTTTTCTTAAGTTTTATTTCAGAAGCATTCTAGTTTATTTTCTCATGTTGCATATTGTGTTTCCTGTTTGGTGAATTCATAGCTGCAATTTCGTAACCTTTGATCAGATTCTAGTATGTTTTGTGTCGTTTTGTAGTTTCACTAACTTGCAGGAGGCGATATCAAATTCCCGAGGGTAGAGGCCAAATTGGGAGAATCCGACCATCTGGGTCGTCCCAAAATGGCCCCAATTACATAACCCCCTTGTCTGCAGGTGTTTTGGAGACCTCGGGAGTCGACATTGGAGCGTGTCAGTTCGGCTTCCCCAACACAGAAGAAATCGTCCCACCCGGGGACGATTTACGATCGAAATCGTCCTACCCGGGGACGATTTCCACTTGCCGGTCGTCCCCCGGTTGTCAAAAATCGTCCTACCCGGGACGATTTCCGGTTGAAAGCAGATTGGCCGATTGTCTCGGTGGCAATGGCTCGTTGGTAACATTTTCTGTCTTCTGGCAAGTTTTCGGGCTGTTTAGAATCATTTTGTTTACTGTTTTAGATAAATGTTTGCATGCATATTTCGTTAATTTTAAAGAACAAACACCTTTCATTTGCGAGCGAGTGCTACCGACATCTTGGTTGTTTCTTTGTTCGCAGGAGAAGCAACAGAGGTTAAGAACTCATCGACATCGGCGGCGGCATCATCTTGGCCCGCCCATTGCAATCGTGGGCACGCGGAAAGAGGAACATTGAGTGATTGTAATCGAATTCTTTTAACGCTCCTAGCCCCCGAAAAGGGAGGAGACATCATTGTAACAGAGATCAAGGGATATTAATGAAAGGGTCTGTGTTTTCTCCATTTGCTTGTGTCTCTTCCAATGCGTTTCTTTTCCATTTCATGCACTTTACGTTTCTAGGACTTAAGCGCATTTGATTTTGAATGCAATCGCAATTAGTGTTTCCTTTGCCCGGAATCTCGTGCTTTCAGTGGCGATCACGGTGGGACCTGTTCCCTATTTTTAAGATCATAGAAAACTAATCGGGTTTTTGTGTTTTGTGTTTTACAGGTACATTTTTTTTTGCAGACTGTTAATCGTCTCTGACTGTTGCGATTACTTTACTGGAAATCATCCCACCCTGAGACGATTTTAAAATCGTCTCTGGGAGGGACGATTTCCGTTCCGCAATTCGTCTCACCGAGGGGACGATTTCTCGCCTATGGATTTTCGGAGCAGAAATTCGAAGCAAGCTGGAGCGAGCGAGAGAAGAGGTAGGGATTTTTATCATCTCTGTTAAATTTTTTGTTTCTGTTTTCTATTTCTTTGACTGTTTTCATTTTTATCCTGCATACTTAGGGAAAATCATTCATGCTTGTTTCATTTTCGCTAAATAAAATGAACCTCACACACTCCACGTAACAATTTTAAACCAAGGAGCTGGTCGTAAGACCCCAGCCCTTGATCAAGACCATTGGTGGATTTCATCACCACCTTGGCTTGATTTGCATCCATTTCCCGATTGTCAACTGTTGTTAGGCGTAAATCCTGACGAAGACAGACCGAGTGTCGTTGGGGTGATTCCCATGCGCGCGAGGATAAGTTTTCTATGGTAGGTGCCATTAACAGGACAATCCCCCTTCCGTACCGCCTACGTACCATGTACCTTCTGCTCTCACGTACCTATAGTCTCCCTCTCGTAAGGGCGGGTATATAGAGAGGTTGGTATATCGGTCTGGTTGGTATATTGAAGGGGCTACCATTTTGGGAGTTATATGAGCCGTCATAATGCATTTAAACGATCTTCAAAACCTACAAAAACAAAACAAAACACCAAAATGCACTAAACCAGTTTAGGGCACACCAATAATCCTTAAAAGAGATAATCACGGTTTTGTGAATGTGTGTGCTTAATTCTGCTTAGTGTAGACAAAAAAAATCATAAACGAGATAAAAACTTATTTAGATAGCATAGAAGCACCGCAATGGTGTACACCCACGCAGTCAAGCCCAATCAAGGGCCGAAGCTCCGAAAGGTACACAAAAAGCAGGCACAAGTCGCCTTCACTTCGGTCCTGAGGATTTGGTCATACCGCCTTATAGGTCTAACCTACAAAAGAATCCAATTCAGAATCCTCGGTGGGGTATGCCTATTCAAAGCAGCCCCTTTCGGGAAGATGCCTTACATGTAGACCTTGACATAAATAGAGAATCACCTCTTGAAGTTAGGCATGAGTGGCCACCGCGCGATGAAGCGCTAGACGAGCACACCGTCCATTTGGAGGGGCAACGTGGATATGGCGTCCCTTCTTTACCTATCATCAGAACAGAGAGACCAAATCCGGAGCGCAGGGCTCCTTACATAGGGCGACCTAACTCCGCCCACCCCCTTTACACCCGTGAAAGGGAGTACGAGGAAAGCCATCGCATTCCTCGAGGGCAACAAACAACGCGGGAACCTTGCATTTCCGCACCAACAGGATATCATGATCACCCCTTGAGGCCAGAACCTCGAGCACATACCGCTTACCTCGACAGAGGGAAGCGACCCATTGAAACCTTAGACCAGCAAACTCGAGGTAAACACATAGGAGAAACATTCGAACCTCCTGAGAAAAATAGGGTAGACCAAATTGACCCAATTGTCGCCAGATATACCACCCGTCAAGCCCAAACCATGCGGCTTAAACCAAGTTATCAGGAAATAGAGTACCGACACCGCTTGGATAGAGAACGCATGCAACGCGAAGCGGATGAGTTACGCTATGAAATACCTGAGAGGGGGCCAACCCCTCGCATCCAAAGAGCTAAAAAGTATGAGAGGCGTAATCCGTTGGTGCAGGACAGGTCTCCACGACCTCGTCAAGCTCTGCCTCCAAGACCTCATAGATTCGAGAGGGAGGCAACTCCCCAAAACAATGATGGGTACCTTCAGCAAGAGCTTGATCAGGGTCATAGGTTTCGCCCGAGAGACTCCTCAAGAATTTTACGAGGAGTATGAACCGGAAGAGGAATATGTTGAAACTCCCCATCAAGGCAGGAGGGATGCCATTCGGCCACCCCTCCATAGGCCTCCAGTTTATCGTAACTTGCAACAAGAGCGAACAAGAGAGGAAGAAATAAAATCTTCCGATGCATACCAAGCGCTATTGGAGCGTTTGGAGTCTGTGGAGACAAAAGCTGCTGGGCATCAAAAACCCACATTACGTCTACTCCATAGTAATCCGGTGCATCCCTCAGTGCCTACACCTCTTTACCCCGAACACTTCAAGTTGCCTCAATTGGCAGTTTTTAAAGGTGAAGAGGACGCACAAGAACACGTTACATGATTTCTAAGCCAATGCTTCGGCATCCAAGATAATGATGCATTGTTGCTTAGAACATTCATAACCACATTCAGAGGCCCTGCCTCGGATTGGTTCACACAACTGCCCAAACACAGCATAAGCAATTTAGATCAATTAGTAGACGCGTTTCTTGAACGCTTTGCCTTCAACACAAGGAAGAAGGCATCACTAAGTGATTTAGCGAGCCTCAAGCAATTTGAAGAGGAAACAATGGCAGCGTACGGGAATCGATGGAGAGCTTTGCTTTCTAGGTTACCCTACCGTCCTCCTATGTCTGATCTCACGCGAGATGTTCGCAAAAAGTTGCTTAAAATCAATCTCCGGTCTATTGTTGTTGCGACAATACGACAGCTTAGAAGAAGCTTTGGCGCAAGCCAGAGTCATAGAAGAGATTAAGATAGGCGAAGGCGCAATTGCCAAGCCTAAGAAGAAAGAGTGGAATAAAACCACTAAAACTGGGACAACGCAACCACAACACGCTGCGATCAACCAAGTTGCGATAAATGTTCCCGCGCTTGTGCAAGAAACGTAGCCTCAAAAGGCTAACTACCGAGCAGTGCCTCCTGCTTATGAAAGAGATAATAGAAGACAGGAGCAAAATTACCCGCGTCGCCCTAGGCAAAATTTCACCCCATATGCGGAGTCTAGGGACTCCTTATTTGACCGCTTGTCAGCGGAAAATTTAGTCACTCTACTGAAAATCCAAATTATAGACCCTAACATTCCCAAGCCTAGGGGGTACAGAGAGGAATTGTATTGTAGATTCCATAGGCGCAGAGGACATGACTTGAATGGGTGCTGGAAATTCAAAGACCTAGTCTAGGATTTGATCGACAAGAGAACATTGGTTGTGGACAACCCCATCGCACCAAACAACCAACAAATGGGGGTATTCAAGGACCCCTTGCCAGCCCACGAGGCACAAACAAAACCACTCCAGATTAACGAGGTGCGACAAGATCTTCCCACACAGGGATTTGTGGGAATGATTAGCATAGTAACAAGGAACAGAAGGTACCCAACAACTGCCCCCGAGGTAGCTACGAGGGAAGTTCCGGCAACATCGCATCCTCAACAACGCCCAACGCAGTTACCTCCGCCTAGACCTGAGGTCACGATACGAACCAAACTCACGCAGAGTTTGCGGACCACGTCGGCTAGGTTGTCCATCTACGAGCTTATTCAACAATCAGCTCCCCATAGAGAAGCTCTTATGGACATTTTAAAAGCCATTGAATTACAACCCCACGAGGCAAATTCTTTCAACGCCTTCGTGGGACATGTGAAACAATGTACGGAGCCGGTCATCACATTCGGAGAAGATGAGGTCAAAACGATATCAAATGACATGGCAGATCCACCCCCGCACGTTATCGCGCGGGTCAACGGGATTCCGTACAAGAGAGTGCTGATAGATACTGGCTCGTCCGAGTAACATCATAACCACTGCAGCCTTAAAGCATTTGAAGTTGCCAGCCTCTCACATCACAGCCTCCACGTACACACTGCGAGCTTTTAATGATGCAATATGCTCGACAGTCGGCACAGTCATTCTTCCAGTCCAGGTAGGACAAAAGTCAATACCTACACTGTGCCATGTGCTTGAAGGTGAAATGGCTTATAATATACTGCTAGGGCGGCCTTGGATCGGGGATATGAAATGTGTCCCTTCGATCGCCCACGAGTGCTTGAAGTATGCTTATGAAGGAGAAATACATGTAGTCCCAATGGACTTAGAGCCCTTCAAGTATTGCAATGCGGTACAATTCATACCTCAATCGACCCTCCCTTCAACGCATTTGGATTTCCAATTAAATCCATCTAAACAAGGTCCAATACCGCGAGCACCACCGGTGGCCAACAAGGCAAAATCCCAGCCAGGTGAGACTTCATCATCGGCTCCTTCATCATCAACGCCACCTATCATGGCCCAACAGAAGGACAAGGGAAAACAAATCATGGAAGAGGTTAAGCCCTTAGAAGAAAGGTTGCCCACAATTTCAACAATAACAACAGAGGAAGCACCCAACGCAACGGAAACCAAGATTCCTGAACCACCAAACATGGAATGGACTCAGGAAGGACTACCGTTTCCTCCCACCCAATCATCAACAATCACTGTTGAAATGGCCGATACAGGCCTGGGGGAATACTTAGTGCAAAATGTTGTGGCAACCCCCACATTGGAGTCAGTGCAAGACATGGGAAGACCTCGCCTTCCCATTGGGACAATCGTCCCTCTAGGCTACCCACCGAACCAGACAAATTTTGTGTATGGGGGCTTTGATCATGGTCTTGAACCATGCCAACAAAAGGAAACAGACGAAGAGCCTTTTGTTGAAAACATCAATTATCTGTCAAACCCAGAATTTGCCCTAAAATATCTCGGCCAATGCAATTGGCATGGATACGGGCTCGGAAGATATGAGCAAGGGATGCGGATCCTTTGCCAACCAAGATATCAGATGCCATATGACAAGTCAGGGGTAGGGTTCAACCATCCCCTGCCATTAGACATCTTGGTTGAAAATATGCAAGGCCTAGAAATAGGCAACAAGGGGGGATTGGCATTGGGTCCTTATGCCAATCCGAATACAGAATACACATTGGGAGACTACCTCCCATGGTCAACAAACACCCCTGGCAGCAATAGTAATCCCTCTTCTTTGCTAGAGAGAGGCGAAAGTTCAGAGATTAATCCTCAAAGAGAACATCAACGGCTGCCAGACATCTTTCTGAAACTGTTCCCCTTAGAGGTTCCAGATGAAATAACACAGTCTCAAGAGAATCGGGTCCCTCCACCAAGAGTGGAACAACCGCAATGGGACCAGATTAATTCACTGGAACAGGAAGAGTCCTCAACGTCGCAAGCAACAGATGCTTGAAGAGGATGAACAATTTTGGATCTATGAAAGCGATTCAGAAGATGAAACTGAAATGGACTATCTCAGACATGCACGACGACATCACCGTGCTCTAACTCATGAAGATCTAATGGGACAGATGGGCATATTGCTGGGGCATGAATGGCATGTAGACCCAGCGAGGTGGGACCAAGTGTTGGATCCATGGCTCCAAATTCAAGATGAGCATCGTCCACCTCGAGATCCCATCATGACAGTAGTGCCGAGGGAAGACCCCGCCCTCCTTTTCGCAAAATTTGCACCTAGGGAAGATCCATTCGTGCCCGTACCTCTAGAGCCAGATCCGGAGTGCAAAGACCATCAAGCTGGGGGTACCTCTATCCCCTGAAGAACCATAATCCAAACCAAAAAGCTCCAAGGATTATCGCAATCTCTTGGTCACCCAAAAAGCTCCAAGGATTATCGCAATCTCTTGGTCAATCCAAAAAGCTCCAAGGATTATCGCAATCTCTTGGTCAATCCAAAAAGCTCCAAGGATTATCGCAATCTCTTGGTCACCCAAAAGCTCCAAGGATTATCGCAATCTCTTGGTCAATCCAAAAAGCTCCAAGGATTATCGCAATCTCTTGGTCAACCCAAAAAGCTCCAAGGATTATCGCAATCTCTTGGTCAATCAAAAAGCTCCAAGGATTATCGCAATCTCTTGGTCACCCAAAAAGCTCCAAGGATTATCGCAATCTCTTGGTCACCCAAAAAGCTCCAAGGATTATCGCAATCTCTTGGTCAACCAAAAAGCTCCAAGGATTATCGCAATCTCTTGGTCAACCAAAAAGCTCCAAGGATTATCGCAATCTCTTGGTCACCCCAAAAGCTCCAAGGATTATCGCAATCACTTGGTCAAACCCAAAAAGCTCCAACGATTATCGCAATCGCTTGGTCAAAAAAATCAAGAAATTCAAAAAAACAAAACAACAAAAATCATCAAAAACAACAAATATTTGCATCTCAATTCTAGGCATACTCAAATTCATCAAAAAATTCATATTCTCGCACCTCATCTTCACCTTCACCAAAAACAATCCATCAAAATTACAAAAATACATAGCTGCATTAAGCATTGCATCCATACATTGCATATTTGTAGTCATATAGGTCAAAGGCACCATAGGCTGCAATAGCTCTGATAGTCCATCTTGTTCCGCATTGTCTCATGTTACAAAAACAACAAAAACACCATGCATAACTTTTACCACACTACAGTCAGTGGTCTGGGAATGTACCAAGAGTTTCAGTGATTCAGTCATCATTTTCCTCTTTAGCCATGTAATGTATCAAGTCAGACAGATTTTACGAAGGTAGAGTCATACTTGAAATACACCTTGTTACGTAACATCCCAACACAAATCAAAACACATAAAAATTCCCAAATTGTGTGAACGAAAGACGAAACCTGCAAAATAATCTAGGTCACCACAAGCGAAACGGTTATCTTGCTCATCCCCCCGTGCGAATGACCCCTAGAATGCTGAGAGTTGGCAAAAGGACAAGCATCCTCCCTACCCAATTCCCTAAGAATCCCTAAAGTTCTCAATAGTTGCAAAACACAAAAAATTTGCAAAATGTCAAAACTCCAAAATTTGACAAACTACAGTGCACACATCAAAAGGCACAAACAACAGTGATTTTCGTCACTCCATATCCCCAATCCCTTGCTCGAAAGAAAAACAAATCAAAATAAACAGTGATCTCATCACTACAATGAGCAAGTATCCCAATACAATTGAAGAAAAGAAGGGAGTTGACCTTGAATCCCTGGAACTCTCAGCATTCTATAGGTCATAAGGCAAGCTTCAGTACCAATTTGGTTGATAGCCTATCGGTAACTGATAGTAAACCTCCCGCATGACGATATATCTGTCACATTAACTTGCGTACAGATCAATGTTTGCATGTGGATGAGCTAGCTTATGGCATCCTGGATTACACCGCAGATTAATCTTAGTACATACAACAAAGGAATTCGTGGAGCTAATTAGGTGATCCTCAGTACAGGTTCGGTTGAAAGCCCATCTGGAACTGGCGGTATCCTAACAAATACCACTAAATGAACTCAATTGCACACACAGGGATGTGAAAAATAACTGGGTCAAAAACAAGTCCGATTCATACCTTGGTCAAAAAGTCTTGTAAGATAAAGTACAGTCATGGCTAGTGAGTTAAAACCGTCTGAGTCTCAGAAAACCTTAGCTACATTTCTAAACCAACTGCGCTACTTTTCATCCTTACAATACCATCAAAAAAATACAAAAAAAGAAAAACCACATGTATACATACAAAGTCATGCATCACAACAATCACCTAAAAACAAAATAACGAGTTCTAAACAGTCCTTGGTGCCATAGCCAAACATCACAAATCCCATTCATCCATTTCATATCTGCATATCACATATAAATCAAAAAACATTTGCATTCATCATAGCATATGCATCCATCAAAATAAATCAACATGCATACATCCATATTCATCAACCATCATGCACAAGATCAAAGAAAATCAAAACAACAAAAACAACAAATAAATGCAACACAAAAACAAAAAGCAATAAACATTGCCAGACACAAGTGCTCTTGCACTTAACCTCTTGGCATAGCAAAACTGATGTCGGGGTCTACATTGTCACTATCCTACTCCCTAAGAAGGCTACCATAGCCGGACCGCTCCACGGGAAGACGGATTGTCGACAATTTCACCCCCAAATGACGTCACAAATGGGTCAAAGCCCACTCAAAAACAATAAGAAAATCAAAACAACAAACAACAATAAACATTGCGAGACACAAGTGCTCTTGCACTTAACCTCTTGGCATAGCAAATCGACATCGGGGTCACAAATTATCACTATCCTACTCCCTAAGAAGGCTACCATAGCCGGACCGCTAGGAGAGGAAAATTTAACCGCAAACACTCAAAAACAAGAAAATAAAAACAACACAAAAAGCAATAAACATTGCCAGACACAAGTGCTCTTGCACTTAACCTCTTGGCATAGCAAAATTGATGTCGGGGTTTACAATTATCACTATCCTACTCCCTAAGAAGGCTACCATAGCCGGACCGCTCCACGGGAGGACGGATTTTCGACAATTTAATCCCCAAATGGTGTCACAAAAAAAAAAAAAAAAACAACAAAACATGCAACATAAAAACAAAGCAATAAGCATTGTCGGACACAAGTGCTCTCGCACTTAACCTCTTGGCAAAGAAAATCGATGTCGAGGTCCAAATTATCGCTCTCCTACTTCCCCAAGAAGGCTACAATAGCCGGACCGCTCCACGGGAAGTTAGGTTTTCGATGATTTCACCCCATTCAGGCATCACCAAAAGGGTTAACACCCACCAAAAATAGGTCCAAATGTTGGAAAAATTGCACACGCTTAACGGTAAACCCTCTAAAGGCACCCTTGCACAAGTCATCTTGGGTCAAGCGACTCGTCGCTTCTCTCACGAAGGTCATTCCCTCATCGATTCGTCGCTTGAGGGGGTAGTCACACTTAGTCACCAACCAACAATCACACACCCAATTAAGGAAAACGACATGCATTCAAAGAATCATTGACAAAGACAATCACGCTCCTGCTTGGGGGAGTAAACAAGCAACAATCAAATCAATCAAACACTTGGCATTTCGTGAATCATGAACACAAGGTTCCCCCCGAGGATAAAAATGCCCTTTGCCTGTTCATGATCGATCAATGTCTAAGTTCAAGTCACACCTCACCAAAACAGGTTAATACTTGAAATCAAATTCCTTAGCTCGTCGAAGCAAGGATTCAAGAATGCATGCCCTTTCCATACTTGGGGCATCAAAAGTTGGTTAGGTTACCAAGAAACCCTAATCATTAGTGCTTTGGTTATCTATTTTTGCTCAGCATTGCGTCACCCGCAGCGCTTCCCAAAAAGGGGCATCTGTAGACACCAAAACAGCACCAATCCGATTATGTGACTGCAAACACTGATCGCTTTGACAAACACAGCCCCAGGGGCAGCCCTCAGAGGTCAAACAGTGGTCTTAACCACTTTCATAGCAATTTTGTGAGGTCAAGATGCAATTTGGCACACTTAGACACTTTGCCTAGTAATCGTCTCACCCAGGGACGATTGCTAAATTGAAATCGTCTCACCCAGGGACGATTTCTGAAATCGTCTCACCCAGGGACGATTGCTAACTTGAAATCGTCTCACCCAGGGACGATTTCTGAAATCGTCCCTGGGTGGGACGATTTCCAAGTTTAACGGGCAAAAAGACAAATGAGGCCAAGTGGCAGCCCAGAACAGTCAGTTGATGACTCCTGCCTCGCACGCGTGTGTGAGTGGACAAATAGGCCGTTTGAGGATTGTCACAAGGGCAGTTATGAAAGCCCAAGTCAATGGAGGACTCCCCTCCCTCATGGGAAGACAAGACTGCCACATGGCGCCTATGACCAACACATGGCATTTGTGCTTCCCTCCCAAAAGAGACCCCATGGGTCTATAAAAGGTGGGACTTTTCTCACCCAAAATATACGAGGTTGAAGGAGTTTTCAAGCAACGAAGTGCTTTCGAGTTGAAGACCCACTTGCATCCCTTTTGGTTCACCTTCCCACATCCACCAATCTCTTTTGCAAGGGAGGTTGTTGGGTGGCTTTTGGAAGCTTGAACCTGACCCAAATCCAACACATGGACACCCGAACCAACCAATTCGCCGACCCCCCAATCCTAAGAGGTTTTGGGCCCATCCCTAGTGGATTGGCGCCGGAATCAAGTGCCAACGGTGGGAGGCCCACTTGGGCATCCCCGCACTTTTCTTAAGTTTTATTTCAGAAGCATTCTAGTTTATTTTCTCATGCTTGCATATTGTGTTTCCTGTTTGGTGAATTCATAGCTGCAATTTCGTAACCTTTGATCGGATTCTAGTATGTTTTGTGTCGTTTTGTAGTTTCACTAACTTGCAGGAGGCGATATCAAATTCCCGAGGGTAGAGGCCAAATTGGGAGAATCCGACCATCCGGGTCGTCCCAAAATGGCCCCAATTACATAACCCCCTGTCTGCAGGTGTTTTGGAGACCTCGGGAGTCGACATTGGAGCGTGTCAGTTTGGCTTCCCCAACACGGAAGAAATCGTCCCACCCAGGGACGATTTATGTAAATCGTCCTACCCGGGACGATTTCCTTCGAAGAAATCGTCCCACCCGGGGACGATTTACATAAATCTCCCCCCACGATTAATCGAAATCGTCCTACCCAGGGACGATTTCCAGTTGAAAGCAGATTGGCCGATTGTCTCGGTGGCAATGGCCTGTTGGTAACATTTTCTGTCTTCTGGCAAGTTTTCAAGCTTGTTTAGAATCATTTTGTTTACTGTTTTAGATAAATGTTTGCATGCATATTTCGTTAATTTTAAAGAACAAACACCTTTCATTTGCAGCAGGTGCTACTGACATCTTGGTTGTTTCTTTGTTCGCAGGGAGAAGCAGCGAGAGGTGAAGAACTCATCGACATCGGCGGCGGCATCATCTTGGCCCGCCCATTGCAATCGTGGGCACGCGGAAAGAGGAACATTGAGTGATTGTAATCGAATTCTTTTAACGCTCCTAGCCCCCGAAAAGGGAGGAGACGTCATTGTAACAGAGATCAAGGGATATTAATGAAAGGGCTGTGTTTTCTCCATTTGCTTGTGTCTCTTCCAATGCGTTTCTTTTCCATTTCATGCACTTTACGTTTCTAGGACTTAAGCGCATTTGATTTTGAATGCAATCGCAATTAGTGTTTCCTTTGCCCGGAATCTCATGCTTTCACGTGTCATTAGATCATGATCCACCTAACATAACCTTCTTCTAGGCTTATCCTTAATTCTTGGACCTGATCTACATTCAACTCTCGTATCCCGACCTGACCCCCCATTCCTATCCCACTTAATTCATACTCATCTCTACCCAACCTATATCTATCCTAGGCCATTCCTATTAGCACCATTTTATTAAACACTCCACCAACCACTTCACCAGGGTCTCCTTTCTTCACCCAAAATCTACCTTATTGGTCCCTCGCACCCCAAGCCACATGATTACAATGAAAACCACTTATGTGCCTACCATCATCAACCTAGGCACGACATCGATGAATGCCACACATTTGAGACTATTATCCAAGATATTTTTTTCAACGATGCCCACTCACATCGTGCAATGCCACACATTTGAGACTATTATCCAAGATATGTTTTTCAACGATGCCCACTCACATCCTAAAAAAAGCCCTTTGCCCATTTGATTATAGATCCTACCATACTAGTAGTACCCCATTTCATTCCATCATGAGACTCATTCGCTCCTACACATCGCTACTTTGAGTAGCTATCAAACTACACCAACTACCAGAATCCAAGTCACTTTGTCACTTCACCAAGTTACTCATGATCCGATCTGCATCATTTTACATAGTCCTTGTTTTGTTCTATCTAGTTTATTTTCTTCCATTCCATATCCTCACCTCTTTAATTTTTAGCATTTTTTAATGGTCATGCTTCGAGTAGCTACATTCCTATGATTATTATTCCTTACTCTTATCTCTCTTATTTTTTTCTTTATAGTGTTGTTTCATCCTCTCATATTTATTACATTTCATCACTATCAGTTCTTCTACACTCCTTATCAGGATTCTCTATCCACACTCATCAGGACCATACTTACTTTCTTTCTTATTTTACTTTTCTTCTTGTTTGCTACATATCCCCACACATTGAGGCAACTATTATCTTAAATTCCTCTTCTCATCATTACCCTCACATATTTATTCTATAGATACGGTTACTAGTTCCATGTAGTTACATTGTACATATTTCTTCTTGTAGATATTATTCTCTCATACTACATCTCATACTATTCTCATTGTAGATATCCATACTTCTTATAGAGTTTCATTCATGTTTGTATATTCCATCTATATAAATGTACCCTTAGTAGGAATAACATACACACATGTTAGCATTACCACTTGGATGTCCACTCCATTTCTTGGGATTACAGGGTATATAGTGTCTTGCATTTTCCTTACTATTTATTATTTTAGTAAATCAAATTTTATCTCTAGCTGACAGGTTATTATACCACTTATAGCTTCCTTTGGTTGAGTCAACTTCTTTCAAGTACCATGCACACAGGTCACATTTTAAACAAATTTTGAGTCTAGGGAACATAACACCTTGTGTAGATATCACCATCTAGAAAATGGTTTCCTCTTCTCATCCTATCATTTGCATGGTTAACATACAACCTAGGGATAAACTAAGGGATAAACATAAGAAAAAATTATAAAAGGAGTAGAAAAAAAAATCCAACGCCCATACCAAAAAAAAAAAGAATAAAAGAGAACCACAAAAAGATAAGCAATAAACAAGAGGTAAAAAACAAAAGGAAAAGCCCCCAAATACCACAATTTTTATGCTTCATCACCTTTGGTCCTTAGGTTTAACATAACATGATGGGATGATTTCCATAATTAGAAATAGGCCCTAAGCATTTGACTACCAGTAGAATAGTCATACAAGTGGCAAAATGTGGATGAGCTAGCTACTTTGGCTATGTTTACAACGGGTTAATCCTGCCTCCCTCAAAATGAATAAATGAACATCATTCATTTGCACCCACAAGTCCTTGATAGACTTTGACCTAGCCATGTTAGTTATGAGTTGTCAATAGATATCGCTTAGTTTTTCATGAGGTTTGATTACTATAACTATGATTGTCAATTTTGTTGCATACACACCACACTTTCCTACATCCTTGATATTAGGAAACGGATCACATTCCCATAGGTTATGTTATGATACAAGTGCTTCCTCAATGCATTTTAGCATTCACATCATGCATCATTGCATCTATCTTACATACATCTACCTCACATGCATTTATTTACATCACATACATGCATTCATGCATCTATTTTACATGCATTTATTTACATCCTAGCATACATCATCACATATATCTACATGCATTTACACTTCATCACTTCATAGTATCTCTACACTATAGTGATATTACTTTTTATATACTACCATATGCACATATATTCATCCATGGTATGCCTACCTATCAATATATCACACAAAAAAAACACAAGAAATCACACACACACATTCAAATAAAATCACAACACACATATATAAGAGCCGCAATACAAAATATATCTATATATATCAAAATTAAAAATTCCATTAGGCTACAAAATGGGTACAAGTCCACAAAACATAATCATATCCACTTGTAGGCTATAAAATCCAACGATACATCAATACAAGGCAAAGCATTAGCTCTATTAATCACCAGGATTCTCTCCACTTCGCTCATGAGATGCCTTATATTGTGCTTATCCACGTGCTATTGCCATCCTACTAGACTCTAATTCTACCTCAAATTTTTGAATCACCATAGGTGCAACACCTCTTCCTTGAAATACTATTGGTACCTCTATCCCCACCCCCCTCTATGCCATTGAGGCTATACTATGATGACTCTATTATGAATATGTATGCACTCATGATTATGACCTTAACAATGACCATGATCTACCATAATTTGGTATTGTTATCCCATTCATCATCATGAGGATCTCATAATCTGATTGCATCACCATCTCCTCCCTCATCTACTCTGCCACATCCTCACTATCCTTATATAGTAGCTCTATCTTGGATCTTAGTGAAACCATATCTATAGGGACTTACTCCACCACCCTTGCCTACTCTACATCCTCTCGTACCTCCCAATGCCGCTCAACCTTAGTGTGCATCTCAGTAATATCTATCAAGTGTGCTACTTACTCCACATCCCTCATCTCTATCACATACATCATATTATGTATCTTGGCCTTCAACATATTTTCATCCTCCATAGTCTCTCTAGTTAGACACTCCAAATTTACTACTTTCTTTGCATGCCTCAACTCCACCACCTCAAATTGCCCATGCTTCTCAATAATCTAAAGCTCTAACTCCTTCTTCCTAGTGGTACTCGCTTCATAATCATGGGATCCTCCATAGGCTCCACCCTATCACTCATTGATGCCTTTGCTACTATATTTGTAGCTAAATTAGAGATGACATACAACTACCACCTCGATTGATGAAGTGGTACCTTAGCCTCATTTATCACCCCCTCGTACCCTCAATCAGGTAACTCTCACTGCCTGCTCTTCTAGAATAGGAACTCCACTATTTGGATGTACCCATTGATCAATATCTCCTATACCTACCTCCCAACTCTAAGTCACCCACCAGGCATCATACTCTAGTGTTGTATCTACATCCACCATATTTAGAATGACCATAAGTGTATCCCTCTCACCAATCCATAGTAATACCATAGGATGACTCTCTCTATCAACTTGTTGCCTATAAATCATGACAGGTGCCTTTGGCACATCCTACCACAATCTAAACTACCACATCACCTTGCTAAACTGGAAGAACTTAGCTTGCTAAGTATATCAACCCACCAACCATCACCCTTGATGAAAATATCCTAGCTACTCCTCATCCTTTTCCCACACTACTCTACATATACAAGGCCTGATACAAATAACCTTAGCCTTCAACTCCCCAAAATTCACCCTCTAAAAAAAAGGGTCACCCTCATGTGGCCTCTTCATCCTCTTCTCCTTATCTATCCTCCATATTAGTACATATAGTAAGTGCATCTTCCCCTCCACATGAAACTTACAAGGCAAAAATTATGGTCGCTCTATCACAATATGCTCCCATGCCCATACCTATAAAAAAGGAGTCCAACTCAATCCCTTCTACCCCAAGTGCACTACATCATGCAACTCCCTATACATATGGGTCAATAGTGCAGGTACCCAAACACAACTCTATTCTCCACCAATTTGTATATCACATCTAGCATATTCCAGGTAAACAACACCCCAGAAGTATCTAATAGTGCATAGGTAGAAATCATCACCATCACTACACACTAATGATCTGACAACATACCCTGATGCCAAATATACTCGTAATTCATATTCTTGACATATACCTTCCTCCACCATGCACCAAATGTGCGGTCCATCATAATATCCTAACTATAATTTGTAGTTGCCTCAATGGGCAACTTATAAATCCTGTACACATCTTCTAGGGTGATCATCATCTCACCATAAAAAAGTAGAAAATATTCCTATCTGAATCCCATATCTCACATAAGGATGATATGTAATATCTATTAGCATGAATGCTTACACATTCCCAAACTCCTTTCAACCACACTGTCTCCATCCATGCCTAATCCTCCTCGTTCTTCTTCATAACCTCCTCCAATTCAACCTTCATTGTTTGCACACAATGTTGTGACTCAATATTCTTTACCTTTTTCATTCACAATAAAATTCATGTCAGTTTTACATATAAACTAAAAATTTCACTCATTCTAGTTAATTTAATTTCAGTCAATTCACTAGAACACATTTAACACCCACAAGATCATTTATTTTTTGTAACACATATTTCAAGTCACTAAATCATGTACAATTCTTAAAACCTATCAAAACAAAAACACAGTTGCATATTTGGACATCCATTTTGTCACTTCATGGTAAAATTCCAAATAGAATTGAAAAATAGTAAATATCTGGCTCCCAACACCCAATTTTATGTTTACTCAAATACACCACATGGCACGAAATTCACAAACACAACAAATGCAACAACACACAAAAGTAAAATACATTTTTTAATATCCATTCCACCCTTTTATGGTGAAATATTCAATGGGTTTCAAAAATAACACTCCAATGCTATTAAACATCATAGTCAAGCTCAACCAATTTACACCACACAACACACATCGATATCACACACCAAATGAGCGAAAATAAAAAATACAGTCACACATTTGGATACCCATTTTGCCATTTCATGGTAAAAGTCCAAATAGATTTGAAAAATATTCCATATTTGGCTCCCAATAGCCAATTCCATGTTTACTTAAATACACCACATGGTACAAAATTCAAAAACATGCCAATACAACAACACAAAAAAGCAAAATACACTCTTGAATACCCATTTCACCCTTTTACGATGAAATTTTCAATAGAATTAAAAAATAACACATCAATCATCTCCAACATCCAATCCAAGTTCAACCAACTTACACCTAAAAAGCACACATCAACATAATACGTCAAACAAGAACAAATAAAAACACAATCACACTTTTGGATACCCATTTCCCACTTTTACAATGAACATTTCATTACATATAAAAAACAATACCCTATTTGCTCCCAAAATGTAAAGTCAAACCAAACATATACAATACCTATTAATTGATCAAACTAATACAAAACTGGTCAAAATTAACATCTGATCACACTTTTGGATACCCATTTGGCTATTTTAACACTTTGTGTTTCAATTTTTGTTAAATCCTACATGCATTTTCAAAATGATGCAAAAATCTCCTTCCCTTATTTCATGCTTTTCTAAAAATATAAAATACAACAAAATCAAGTTGTGACCACTTACTGGTGGGTCATTGTACTGGCTGCCAGCACCAGTCTATCCCCTCGCCATCATCACATCCAAATATCCAAGCTAAAAATGCTCCACATCACCTAACATTTCTCACTCCTCACTCTCTAAGTCACACACTACAAATGACCTCCACACACATCAAAAAGGCTTAAAAATACCTAAAAACCCTAATTTTCCCCCATCCCATGATTTAGGTCTAATTTCTCCCAAGCCTATGAATCTAGGTTCAATTCATACCCCACCCTACAAATTGAACCTCCTGACCCCAAAATCACAAAATTTTCACTCCAACCCCTAGAAAACCTTTCCCTCTTCCTGTCCATTTAATTTCTCAACCTTGTTATCACCCATTTTCTTCTATCAATTGCCTCATGATCACTTTATCACATTTCATTCACCTTATTTTTTATTCCTTATTTGAGGAGGTATTCATATCCAAAATCCGCTTTGCATGCAACCAAACAATCAAACATACAAATCACGAATAGCATATCTATCTACATTTTTTTTGCTAAATATTATCTCAAGATAAATTCTATTCCAAATCAGACATTTGTTAAGTCATGAGAGCATTGTGCAATATTGGATATGTCACTATGGCATTCAGTCGACCCTAAACACATTCTGAATGGTATATTTGAATAATCCATAATGGATATGTCACTTTGGTATTCATGTATGTTGATCCTGACAACATACTAAAGGGTATGTTTGAATAATCCATGCCACCCAACTCAAACGGTTTGACAAGTGTCACCAAGCACTCATCAATCAATCAAAAGCAAAAATTGAATAGACATGTTTTCTATTTGTATTTGGACTTGAATTGGTCGCATAAGCAAAGCAATCATAAGTTTACCTCATAAGCAACTAGTACGGCATTACACAATGTTGTACAAAATCAGCAAATCATCATGTTGCATCCGCAATCATCCATATGCATCCATTCACCTCCATATCATCATTTGCATTAACCCATTCTTCTTCTTCTTTTCTCTACTTCTCTTAATATTTTTTCCCCTTATTTCCTTGGCTATCGATCAAATTTGTATGGTCACGCTTCGAGTAGCTACATACCTTTGATTAGATCATATTATTTTCCCTTTTTCTTCTTTTCCCTTATTTTATTGGCTATCGATCAATATTGTATAGTCACACTTTGAGCGGCTAGATACCTTTTATTAGATCCCATTCTTTTCCCTTCTTCTTATTTTCCCTTCTTTTCTTGTCTATTGATCAATGTTGTATGGTAACGCTTCGAGTGACTACATATCTTTGATTAGATCCCATTCTTGTTTCTTCTTTCCTTTCCTTCATCCCCTCAAATTCAAAACATCTCATTACCTTTTTATATCATATTTTTGTACTAAACTGTGTTCAACACAACATAGTACAAAAAGGAGTAAATGTAGACACCTAAAAGTTGCACATTCTCACTTCTAGATACTCGTACATCTACATAAATACTTGTAGACTAACATAGGCTATCGTAGTCATATGTAGGTTTCTAAACCTACAAAGCTAGGTAAAACACCCCCAAAATACCTCCTACCCACTAGGAGACCACCTATTAGCCCCCTAAGGCAACTTAAACCCTCTCCTACACTTAATTAGCCCTCATGGTATCCTATCCCTATCTAAAAGCCTAATTAGGTTGATTAGTGATCTAATTCATCATTGACTTTCACTTAAATGCACTTTTTCACTTAAGTGATTTAAATTAGGATCCTAAGCCAAATTATCCCTAAGCACATTCCCACACGTGTGCACATGACATTAGTTAGGATATTTCCAAATGCCCTAACTAAAAACCTAATCTAACATAGGATCTAACTGACCTTTGTTAATCCTAACTCTTCCTCACACATGTGTGAGGAAGAGATATTTCCCTAAGGCATGTGGGTTTGACACCTATCAAAAACCTAACTTAACCTCATCAAGATCTGACCCTAAGGTTGGTTTACCTAACCACCCCCTGACCTTAGCATTTACTATAAATAGGGGATCCCTCCCCTCATTTTACCTCTCTCTCCCTTTTAGCTAACTTACAAAAACTTTGCAAAAATCTGACCAGAACATAATCTGACATATTTGCACTATGCATACATCATAATATCATCTCAAGAGTCCATTTGGATAAATAATTTCTAGCAAAATGTAACTACAACTCAATTCACCCCTTTCCCTTTAAATCCAGACTCTAATTCATAGGCTACCCTAATAATTTACCGTACAATAGGCCTGCAACAACAAATCTATCAGGTATACTTTATTTTATGTTTTTATAGTAATTTCTCCAGTTTATATTATTTTTATCTGCATACTTAGTGTCAATTTTTTTTCTTCAATATGGGGCCTAACTAAGGTAAGCCCCAAAACACACTAACTCTCTTTTGCAAGTCCCAAATAGGTGCAAAGGGGAAATATCAACAACAAAACTATCGATGGCCTACATACACATGAAGCCCACCTACATTGAGGAGCCCTCAAAATATATCATCAAGATTGTTGTACATTTGTGAAAGAAGAATGGGAATACTCACTATTTGTAACCTAAAGCATTTCTTTCATTAATAAAATCAGTATTTCTGGATAATTTGTGTTATATCAAGTTGTTGGATCAAATGGCATCTTTCATTTGCTTCAAAATTATCTATATATTATTTGATCCAAATGGTATCATCTCACATTTAGGTTTTTCACCTAGCTATATTTCACCTAAAAGGTGCATTAAGGGAATTATTATGTGTTATTAATGACGATACATGATTGAATTGCACTAAATTAGGGGCTACCAAAGAAAATTTGGTGCTAGAGTAGTGTAAGACATCTAATATTATACCAAAAAAGGATTTTAAGGGTAGCTAAAAGATGACAGTTTTTTGTGATGGTATAAAACTACCCTAATAGACCTTAAGAGGGTGGTTTAAAACTGCCCTTAACAATTTACACCAAAAAAGGCCTTTTAGGGTAGTTAAAGATGAAAATTATTTACGATCGTTATAAATCACCCTAATAGACCCTAATAGGGGGGTTTATAACCACCCTTAAAACACTACACCAAAAATTCATTTTAACAATGGCTAAAAGACCCTAAGAGGGTGGTTTAAAACTTAACTTATAATACTACACACAAAAACACCTTTTACGATGGTTTATAACCTCCCTAATAGACCCTATGAGGGTAGTTTAAATCTGCACTTAAAATACTACACAAAAAAACCTTTTATGGCGATTTATAACTGCCCTAATATACCCTATGAGGGTGGTTTAAAACCACCCTTAAAAATTATCCTTAAAAAAAAAGGATTCATGGCCCTTTTGGCAAGTGAAAATTTTGGTTGTGTTAACCCTATCAAGATTTTTTTTCTAAGCTTACCATGGTCTCGATCTTTTCAAACTAGGAATGCTCAACACTCAACAATTGCATTAACCCTATCAAGATCTCTATTCTAATATTCCCATGATCTTGACATTTTCAAATTAGGAATGCGTAGTACTCGATCGATATTTTTAATTTAAAGAGAGGGGATTGATAGGCGAGAGTGATTATCCTTTTTTGACCTTAGGGGAGAGGTTAGAGTGATTATTCCTATTTTTTGAGATCTTTAAAAGGAGATTCAAGTGAGATATCATATACAAGCACACATTTTTGGGAGTTTAGTATCAGTGTGATTTTTTAACCATTAGAGAGTTAAGGTGGCATAGGGCTTGGGAATGTTAAGGCGACAAGAAGCAAGTTGTAGGTAAGATTTGGGGTTTTTGTTTTTGTTTTTGCAAAATATATGAATGATGTGCCTATATGATCAAAATTATGTCATTTTTCTTGTTGTCACACACATTTGTGGATAAGATTTTTTTAGGTTTTTGGAATTTTCTACAAAATTTGTGAATATTTTTCCTTTATGGTCAAAATTGTGTCATTTGTTTTTGATGTCACACATATTTGTGGATAAAATTATTTTAGGGTTTTTGGATTTTTTTGTGAAATCTATGAGTGATTTGCCTTTATGGTAGAAATTGTGTTATTTTTTTGTTGTCACACACATTTGTGGATAGAATTGTTTAAGGGTTTCTATGTACTTTCACTCTTTATATTTCTCAATTTGTAGTAGCAACTTTCCTTCTTGTTTGACATAATTATTATAATGTCAAAGATAACAATTACTAAATATAGAAATCAAGAAATTAGGATGTTCTTCATGCTTTTAAATTTGAATGGTTTGGATTTGTTGTATGAATTGTGTTCTAAGTCTTTTCTTAAAATTTTAGGGTAACATGTAATGCAAATATCAAATGGTAATGTGCACAATGGAGCTAATGACGTCAATAATTTGGGTTAGTTGTTTTAGGAAATTGTATTATGTGCTCTAGCTAACTCTAGTGCTCCTAATATTTTTGGGATGAAAATCACACTGAAAACCTTCAAATTGTAGTTTATGCTTTTGACCTATTTTTTGTGCCAAATAGTCACTTATTGATATTGTTAGAGATGGCATCAAACTTTTTGTCATTGTCATGTTGGAACCACCTCGACTTGGGAGGTTAGTGGATAACATCAAAATATTGTAATTGTTAGCCACTACTAGAAGGCAAACGATTTTACACTTTCGGTAATTGTTAGTTGTAGTTGTACAATGAACCATTCTATCTTCCAACACTGTATTTTCCCATGTAGTTACATCCTCTTCCATAAAGGATTGTTTTAGATAGAATGTTGAGAAGGATGAAGTTAAAAATAAGAGTAAGGATTGAGTAGTCAATGGTAGTTTACATCTCACCAATGAGATCTATAGTTGCATCTATATACAAGAGACACTATTGACATCAACACATCTCTGCTAAGGTATAGACATGCCACATCATATTTTTCTCATGAATGCATCTAGTGTCTTCAAATCCCTAGATAAATATTTGGCTCATGTCCTCTCACACCCTTTCTTAGGGATTTGGCTTATGCCTCAAGGCATCTTTGTATTCCTTTGAGGACTATTGCAGTATTCTTTTGTAATGAAGATGACTGCATTTTATGGATATCTATTGTGTTTATTTCTATGTGAATGAAATTTTCATGTTAGTATTATGCCTAATATATCCTGACATAATACCTTAATTGTAGTTTTATCATTGCCAAGTTTAGCACCTTGTGTATTAGCACCATGAGTTTCATCCATGTACAATCTTGTCTTAACACCTAGTCTAAGTAGTTCCTTAGTGTCTACTATTTGACCTTGGTGTTAACACCTTAGTGCATAGTCAACCATTTTCTATTGTTATAGCATATGTCATATTCAAGTCCTAGTTGACAAAGCATTTTTTTCTTCCTTCCTTTACAAGTACAATCAATTTATTATTGGTTAATTCCATAGTGTCACTTTGGATCGTAACTTACCTAACACTACAAGTTGGTTTAGGGGATTTTTCCTTCACATAATTGTTGAAGCCCATAGATCAATAAAAATTGGGGGACATCTATATAATCATCCCCTTGTATTATCATTTGTGCCAAGATGTGCATGGGATGCCCATATGTCCACTTGAGAAATGTAGTATGCCTTAGAGTCCCCAATGTAATATACAATACTTCACAGCTTAAACTAGACAATTAATATAGAGAGATGATAATATGGAGAGTTTTTTTAAATATAAAGAGTTTTTAGATTAGATAAATAGTTGATATCTAGAAATCTAATTATCTTCATATTCCAAAATGTGAAGATTTTAGTAACACAAGAATGCAAAAATGTGGTTGCCTACATGGATTCTATATAAATTTGAAACATCAAATATTAGCATCCCTAAAGAAGTTTTACAATTCATTTATGTACATATCCTTATTTGTTTAGCTCCCCAATAACATTGAATTAATCATTATAATATTCTAATAATGCATCATTATATTTTTAATTTTTCTATGATAGTTGATTAGTAACAAGTAAACCAATGATTAACATAACGGTTTTACCCTTCAAAATGTTATTTCATTTGTAATTCTATATTTTAAATAATTATATATTATTTATCTATTTGTCATCCTAGTTTTACTAAAATTTAGGGGTCTTTTCTAGTTGTCACCTTTTTGCTTCTCCTTTATTTGTTGCCACTAAAGGGTACTCTATGTATCATAGGCTGTAAGACTTTAGACTTGAAAATTTAATTATTTGTCCACTATATCTTACCTAAAATTGCAATCAGGTGTATTTGTCAATCCTATCTTGGTTGATAATATTTCATGAAGAATTAGTCCTTCCAATATATATTTTCATCAAAACCAATTATAATCTTCTATACTTTGACATTTATAAAGGTATCATTCCTTTGGGTTATGGGCCTCCCACATTTTGTATGGTGGTGAGGAGAGAGAATAATTTGTCATAGATATATTGATTGATGTAACAATATTAGTTATATTTTCAAAAGGATTTTTGGGAGTTCATATCCATAGAAATGTGTCTTGATATCATCCTAAAAGTAGTCAAACATGATTTGATAGGATGTACAATGACATAATCACCTAGTTTGATAGCATTGATCTAGATTTAGGAGCAATTTCAATAACAATACATCAAATTGCAAAATTTATTTTGTTAAGGTACTAGCAATAGGATGCATTCAAATCAAGTACATAAAATCAAAAGAAATATTGGAATCCAAAATATTACTTGTAAAGAATGGTCCATTTTATGACTAATAAATTGTTAGCACTTAAAACAATGATTATACAAGAAAACTATATTTTATGCTTTCAACATAGTAAACTATTATCAATAAGGAGACAACTCAGTTTAGAGTTTTTTACCTTATCCTAGAACTTATCTTCCTTGTAGTAATATATTTCTCTCAAACCATATATGTATGGTATTTCTTCCTATCATTCTAGAACTAGGTAACAATTGACATTCTACTATTTTTTAACTTGCAAAGGTTGTATATCTCTAATAGTTTTTAATGAAAAAAACATTGGTTTATTGATTGTTGGCCCTTGTACTTCCTTTATTTTGAAGAATTAGAAATATATATAATCGTAATCATCTAAAATTGACTTTTTAAGGGTTGTATTCCTATTTGTGGCCAAGAATAAGATTTTGTGATTTTTTCTTTGTCTATTCAATTACCTTATTTTCTAAAAATAGTGCATAAATAGATTTTTTGATAATATGATCAATTCAATTTATTTTCTCGTAGAATATATTATATTATACCCAATAAAATGATTGTATTCTATAAAATTTAAGGTGTTATATGTATAAAAATATATATATTGAAACTACATCACTTATTGACTCACACACTTTTTGTTTTGGTAGATAAGATACTATAGCATTAATATCGGGGTTTACAGGTTGACCCAAAACATTTTACAAAAATTAGTCTAGGGTTGTTGATGAACATGTCCTTACTAAGGATCCTATACATGTAAAATTTACATACCGCCAAATCCATTACATCCAGTAAGGCACATAATCTGTTATCAAAAATAAACTTCCCATACAACATTTTGGGTATACCCCGAGAAAACACACTTGCTTCATAATTACAAAAAAAGAAATAGACACAGATCCCTTCCTTGAAATAGTGGAGAAACAAAAATCTGCAGACACACATAGCAGAGTACTGAAAAAACTCCCACAAGCTTTGTATTGACAGTTACTCTTAATAATTCTTTGGTAATTTCTTTCTTTTGTATATGACATGCTTTGGGACCACATCCCGTCTTGGCCAATCAGCCTTGGAGAAGTGAACCTGCTGGCTAGATTTATGGCGATGGCTATTTGGTGGTCCATGTGGCTCTGGTTAGAAGTCTTATATTGTCATTTATTTCTTGCCCTGTGATTATCAACCAAACTCAAATTACTAAGATGACTAGGAGCCATGTTGTCTGACATATGATTGTCCCCATTAGTCTTTGTGGTATTTCCAAGTAGCATCCACCAAGACTAATAGCTCGAATAATTTTTATTGTGAGCCCATTTCAAAAAAGAAACGAGAATACTCATAGCCTTTGAACTTACAGTGCCTTCCCTATTGGTAAATTTGACTATCATTCTTGGCATTCTTGTTGAATAAGCTCCTCTACTTCATTTGGGACACTGTGTTCCCATTTGAAAAGTCCATCATGATCGACACCCAAATTAGCCAACTTATCAGCAACTTTGTTAGCTTCCCGAAAGACATGTTTGGCTTTTCTGTCCTATCTTCCCTGGAAAAGGATCTTAGCATCTTCAACAATTGTTTTAATCCTTTAAGGAGGTGTTTTCCAATTATTAAGGAGATTTATAACATGCGTAGAGTCTCATTTTTTGATCAAATTGCCTTCTAAGTCTTGAGTAATTTGAAGGCCTCTCCACATAGCTCTAGCTTCAAATTTGTTGTTCGTCCTTGTTCCTAAATATTTAGAAAACACAAGCATCATATTCCCATTATGATCTCACACAATATCACCAGCACCTGCTCTTCCAAGATTTTCCTTAGCTGCTCGATCAAAATTAATCTTAAACCAACCCATAGGAGGTGGGGACCACTTAACATTGGCTCTGGGGTTGACTACCCTAGGCACAAACTCATCTAACAAGGTTAAGCTTAAATATTGAGCAATTGTGGTCTCCTACAAATGAGGTTTACGACTATCAAAAGAGATAAGGTTCACATTCTCATTGGCAAAGGATAGGTTCTTGGAAATGATAGTTTGATGATCATGGATAGACTCATGAAAGACTCTATGGTTCCTTTCTAACCACACCTGCCAAAGATAGCGATTGAGACAAATTTTCCACATGTATATAAGTATTTGGATTGTAAATGGGCAAGGCCACTGGACAAACAAATCAAGTACAATGGCTGGTTTAACCCAAGAAATATTGAAGGCCTAAAAAACCCCACTTAGGATAGTCAAGGAAAAAGGGCACTCAAGGAAAATGTGATAAATGGTCTCCCAATTATCCCTACATAGATAACAATGATTAGTGATACAAATACCTTTACGCATCATAATATAAATGGTTAGAATTCTTCCTTGGATAACTAGTAATGAAAAGACTGCAATTTTTGGAATTATATTTTTTATCCAAACTAAGTTCTTTTGGAGGAAAAAATCCTCATCATCAAGCAGAAGCTTGTAAGCTGATTTAACAGTGAACTGCCCATTTTCCATAGGAACCCATGTCACTTGATCTTCCTTGGGTCTCATGGGGATAAATTATTTCCCAAGAATGTTACAAATATCATTTGATTCTGCTTGAAATCCCTAAATTCTTATTTGTTTCCACTTCATTCTACCTCTATCCTCAACAATATAATCAAAGACTTTTATGCCATTGAGTTCTTCCATGATATCTCTGATTCGGGCTAAGTTAGGATATTTCATCAGTGGTTCATCCTTAGCCCACCTATCATTCTAGCAATTTATCCTCTCACCATTGCCTAAAACCCATATTAAACATTTTTTTATGATTTCCTTACAATTGAGAATTGCTTTCCAAAAAGTAGAACCTTTGATTAGAACTGATTCACTTAGAAATTATATATTTTGAAGATACTTTCATTTGATGATAACTTTCCATTAATTTTCTTCACCAGAAATGAGGCATCATGCCTTTTCAGCTAGTAAATCTAAATTCATATGAGCAATTCTCCTCGTACCTAAGCCCCCGTTTTCCCTAGGTCTGCACACTTTGGTCCATTCTACAAGGTGTATCCTTTTTTTCTCCTCTAATCTAGTCCATAAAAATTCTTTTTGAATTTTCTGGAAAACCTTCATAAGGGATTTGAAAACAGAGTGGAAATAGACTAGAATGCTCTGAAGAGAGGCCTTAGTGAGGGTCATATTTCCTGCTTGAGATATAATATGACCTTTCCATCCAATAAGTTTTTTTTGAATTCTTTCAATAACCCTGTCCCACATTGACTCTCTCGGAGAACCAATGAAAATAGGGAGACCAAGATATGAAGTGGGGAGGTTTGCTATATCACACCCTAAAATTTTTGCAATCCTTCCTTACCTATGAATGGGGGTGTTCAAGAATTATAACTTGATTTTACTGAAATTAACATTATGACCAACAGCGCCCTCGTAGAGTTGTAGGATGTATTTAATTATTTTGACCTCAACCACCGACACCTTAGTCAATAGAAGGGTATCATCGATGAATTTTTGGTGACAAACAGACCTAGTGAGAGATGTTGCCTTGATTCTTGATATTAGCCTTGAAATGTAAAGAATTTTTATGGTTCTGCCTAAAGCTTCTGCCATAATGATGAATAACATGGGGCTGATAGGGTCCCCCTGTCGAAATCCTCTGACTTTGAAAGTAACCAGTAGTTATTCCATTAACCAAAATTTAGAACCATGCTTTAGAAATGTATTATTTGATCAAATTAACCCATTGGTGGTGAAAACCAAACTTAAGGAGGACAACAATCAGAAAGTCCCAATTTAGCTTATCAAATGCTTTGTTCATATCAAGCTTGAGGGCAAAAACAAACCTGTTAGTCTTATGAGTAGAGTGCAGAGCTTCATGAACTGTGATAACTCCATCCAATATTGACCTGCCTTGGACAAAGATTCCTTAACATGGATCTATGATGTAGGGTAGAACATCTCTCATTCTATTTGCAATGGCTTTAGTTAGGATCTTGTAAGAAACATTGCATAGACTGATTGACCTGAAGTCAACCATAGATTCAGGGGTTTGCTTCTTATGAATTAGAGAAATAAAAGTATATTTGAGACCTTTTGGGATATGATTGCTTTTTTGGAATTCTATGATAGCAAAAATTATATCCTCACTTACGATATCCTAAAAATATTTATAGAAATGAGGGGGAAAGCCATCAGGTCACGGGGCTTTGTCTGTCTCCATGCTAAACAAGGCTTCCTTAATTTCCTCATCAAAAATGGGAGCTAGAAGCTTAAGGTTTATATCATCATTTATTAGGCTAGGAATGGATTGCAAGATAATATCTTTTGCCTCCTCATTGCACTTTGATTCCTGACCAAGGATAGAATTGAAATAAGTTACTGCCTCCTTTCTGATTTCTATTAAGTCCTAAGTAATAGAACCATATGATTTAAAAAAAAAAAATATCTTGTTAGTGATTCTTTTTCTAAGTGTGCTGATGTGAAACAAATTGGAATTTGAATCTCCATATTTCAACCAAAGAGCCCTTGATTTTTGCCTCCAATAGATTTCCTCACAGGCCAAAATGTTATGAAACTCTACTAGTTTTGTTCGTTCCTCCTGCCTAGTAGTTTCATCAGCATCACCATGTTGAATCCTCTGTTCAATTATCTTCAAACTTTTAACAACCTTTTTTTCATTTTCAAAGAGGTTCCCAAAGACCTCTTTGTTCCAAGTTTGAAGATTTTCCTTAACAAACTTTAATTTTCCAGCAAGTTTAAAAGTTGCACTACCCCTGATAGGCTGTTGCCACCACTGAATTATCTTTGAAACTGGAATTTTTGATCCACATAGATTGAAATATGAAAGGTTTAGTGAAGGACAGAGAGTTAGGGATCTCCAACAAAATGGGATTATGATCAAAGGTAATTTTAGGAAGGGCTTGCAAGGTAGAATCACCGAACATAGTTGTAGCCTCCTTTGATAGAAAAAACCTATCAAGCCTTTCTTGAATGAGATGAGACCCTATCCATCGATTACTCTAGGTATAATTCGCTCCTCTAAGTTTTACATCCATAAACATGTTGGAGTTCACAAATTCATTGAACTCATCCATACTTCTGATAGGTGGTCCATTTCCACCCATTTTGTTTGAAGGGTAAATAGGAGTGTTAAAATACCCAACCAGAATCCAAGGGATATTATGAAAGATTTCACTCAGATTGCCTAAGTACTCCCATAGTAGAGCTCTCCCTTGAATTGAAGTCGGGGCATAAATATTTGAAAGGATTCATAACCTCTTGCTATTTATTTCCTTAAATAAGACACTAATAACCCTATCATATTTTGAAAAATTGGTGCCTTCCACTATCCGGGGATCCCACAAAGTCATAAGGTCCATAGATGCTCCTCTATATGATTTGGAAACCATCTCCCCTTGATTCCATATTTTTTTGCTACTTTTTTGACTAAATCTCATTAGTTTTTTTTTCTTACAACATGATAATAGTTGGATTCACTTGATTTCTTATTGCACTGACTTCCATATGTTTGGGTATTCCATTGAAACCTCTCACATTCCATGATAGGAACATCATTTAGATTGTTTGGGATTTCTTCTATCCCCCTCCCTTGAGGGGGTTTTCCTAATTTTTTGTCTTTAGAACCCAGACTAACCTGTTGAAACAAGGTTCTCTGTTTTCCATTGGCATTGTCATTATCAATTTTAATTTTTTTATGCTCAACATTTGATATTCTCCCTCTTCTTTTTCACTACTAAAATCTATAGGAGACTTCATAGTGCTCTTGGTTTGTTTAGGAATAAACTTGGGGGAGACAATTTGTTGCAAAACTGGACTGTCATATTCCTCAATCTAAAGAGTTTCACATATCTCCACCCCTACATCCAAATATTATCATTTTTTCCTGTATTCCCCTGGTCTGCAGGATGGCCCCTTAGTAGGATTCACCTAGCTCCTAGTGATGATGTTAGGGAGATGAGATTTTTTTTTTCCAATGCCTAAAATTTCTTCCTAAGTTCTTCAGCATTAGGGTTTGGCTTTGGTATGCCCACTGGGCTTGAAGTATTTTTAGCATTGGGGTTTAAGGATCTCGACTTGGATGGGGATTCTAGAGATCGGGCATTAGGGTTTGGATTTGTGATGCCCACAGGGCTTATAGTAATTTTAGAATTAGGGTTTGAGGATCTTGACTTGGATGGGGATTCTAGAGAGTTAGAAAGGTTAGCCTGAAGAATCTGGGCTTTCATGTCTTTAAATAATCCTCTTACTCCCATATTGGATAGAATTGAAACTTTATTTGAAACTAGAGGATTGTAACTTACCTGAGTATTTTGGTTGCCAACAACCTGTTGTTTTCCTTTGTCTTGTTGAGACCCTGCACCCTCTCTTTTCTTTTTTTGGTAGACATAGTTTGCCTAATTGAAATCGCCTCTGCTATGGAAACTCCTCAAATTTCCTTTGTCTACCATTCCATGTTTCTAATTTTCTCTATTCATTGCTAGGTTAGGGCATTGATTGCATAAATGTCCTTGATTTTTGTATTCTGCATAGAATGACGATCTGTTCTCGTATTCTACCAGCTATTTTTGATAGTATTCTCCATACTCTAGCTCCACAAACCTTGGCAATTCATTATCCAAATTAGCATTTACGTAGATTCATGCATGAGTCATCTTTGTCCTAGACAAGGTTGCATGGTCAATGGAGATCAGGTCCCCTATAGTTTTTGCTATGCCCTATAGCCAATATTCATTGAATAACTGGGTAGGTAGACTCAAGAGACAAACCCAAATAGGTGTAATGTTAATATTTTGCTTTTTAGGGTTGAAATATTCACCCCATCATCTAATAAAAAGGCTCCTTTTGACCAAAAACCAAGGACCTCCTATTAAAATGTGGTTAGCATCCTCCATATTGTTAAAATGAGTAATGAAGAACCCTTGAGTTAGAGCTACCAACTCCAAGCTGCATACCAATCGCCATTTACCCACTTCCCAAGCCTTGATAGTATCCATGTCTGGTATACCTCCCAAAAACTTGCCTACCAGGACCTTGGAACTTGTCGAGACATTTTTGAGGAGGGTCGGGCCCCCGCGTGATTCTCACATCCAAATATTCTATAGCCTAACCGCATTCCTCTAGATCCTCACTTGATCCATGCTCGAGGTTCCCACCTACCCCTTCCATACTTGCTCTACCTTTTTTGCCTTGGCTAAGATTATTGCCCATAAAATTCAAATCCTCACTCCCGTCGCACCTGCTAAACCTCAACTTACTCATTCCACATACAATTCTTGGTGGATCCATTGGGAGCCAAGGTGACCATGAGTTTGTTGTATTTCCTCTACACTCGAGGAATTGGGGGATCGAAGGTCACACACTTTATTTTTTTTGACATATCCACATATTGGGATTGTTCCATTTGTAAATTCTAAATTTTTAATAAATAATATAGATTTACATGTATATTTTATTTCTTACAATACATAAATTTATAAGTATGAGCAATTGAATTTGATTTTGGAACCAAATATCCCATGGCAAAGCCTCATATCTCAGGTTAAAATTACAAAAGAGTAATTGCCCTTAATAAATTTGAACTTAAATTTATTAGTTATAAGTCCCTATGAACATAGGTAATTGTTGACAAATTAGCAATGGAATACTTGATTGTGACTCATCCCATAATTATAGAATTCCTAGATAATTCTATCCTTAATCTCAAAATTGACCACATTAATTCCTAGAACCTATACTTTGGTGGTGCCATGTGTGTCAAGGGAGTAGGGGTAGGAGTTTTTCTAGTCTAACCATAATGTAGTATCATCTCATTATATTTAAGCTTTGGTTTTAATGTACTAATAATACCTAAGATTATAAGGCTCTCATCCTTAAACTCCATGCTACTTTTAATTTGAATGTTAAGGCTCTCTCTACTTTTGGGGATTCCCAACTTATCATCAACCTAATAAATACAATCTATTAAAATAAATATGGGAAGATAATTCCATATAAGAACATTATCAATAAAGTAATGGACTCCTTAGACAATGTTATTATTGATGTTATCCCATGATACAACAATGACCCTATTGATTCTTTGCCTATAGCTACCTCCCTTATTTCTCTAGATCTGGAAGATATTTAAGCCATGATCATTGTCTAATAAATTAAGGAGCCTACAACCCTTAATTCTATCTATAATCTATTAGAAATATTTGTTGTTGAAATAGTACCCCTACCAGATCCTTGGTATAAGATTATGTTTACTTTTCTAAAGGGTGGTACCTTGCCTAAAGCCTTAAAATTACATTTATTATAAGAACTTGAGGCAACATACATGTCAGTTTGCATCATAAATGATATCTTTTATAATTTATCCTTTTATGGAATCCTTATTTGATTCCTATACTCTAATTAATAATAAATAGTCTTTTACAATGCCCTTGAAGTAACTTGCAATGGCCATTCTAGTAAAAATGCCATTACGAAGAAACTTTTGGTTAGGTTATTACTTGTCATCCATGGAGAAAGACTCTTGTGACTATGCCTAAAAATATTATAAATGTAAAATATATGACAATGTTATCAATGCTCTATCTCAGGAGATCAAATCACTAGCTTCTCCCCAAGAAGTTTTTACAGAGAGCCCTGAAATTTTTGGTAAAATTAATCCACCACCATCAAATGGACATAATATTTTTATCATACCAACTAAGTGCTTCACAAAATTGGTAGAGAAAATACCTCTATTCTATTGTATTAATATTCAAGTATCTAATTGTATCGTTTATCAAATATTATCTCATTATGATAGCCCCACCATAGTAATATCTAACAAAAATATGTCTTTTAAGAACAATGATGTAACCAAACTTTGTGCCAAATACAAAGTACAATACAATTGGTCAATGCCTTATAATACATAATGCAATGACCAAGAGAAGGCATTCAATAAAACCTTAATCAACATATTAAATAATCTTGTTAACAAAATAGGACAAGATTAGCATGTTTAGTTATATCCTATCTTATAGGTCATTGTATTAGTGTTCATACTTATCACATCCCACCTCGACCCAAACCTTTGTGCTTGGCGAAAAGAAATGAAAATAATGCTTAAATTATGAAGACCTAGAAAATATTTGAAATTTTCAAGATATCAAAAATAGTGGTGATTTATTTAAATTTTTTGAAAAATGCATCCAAGAAAAGAAATAACATATATATTAATAGAAAAAAGGAGTTGTCATGTGAATTTAATTATTAGTGTGCTTTGCAAACTAATATGGTGTTAAAATATTTTGAAAAAAGTATTTTGGTCCCAAAATGCCATTAAGAGCCATGAGAAAAAGAATTTGTACCCTCCATATTATTGAAATAATTAAAATATATATATGTCATTCAAAGTCCTTCAAAACACTATTGTCTTCCCTTTGATGTGCATCATGTCCTCAAAGCTATAGAAAAATACTATGCCACTAATTTTCCTATGTCACCCTCCACTTAATCTCTCCAACAGGTCATTACCTAGACTACCCAACACAATTTTGGAAGATACCCCTTGAATGCTATAAAATTCGACCATGGGTTAACATAAAGGGTATGCTAGAAAAATTCTAAGGAAATATTGATAGGTAAACTTTGGCTTAGGGAGTATGCTCTTTACTCTTTGGTAAATCAGAAGCCAAACAAGCCTAAGTTTTAGAGACTCTTCATAAAGGCATTTTTATAAGGGAGAGCAAGCTGTAATGACCCTTTTTGGAGAAATAGGGTCATGTAAATATTTTATGTAAATATTATCATATTATGTGTGGAGTGTCCTAGCTTAAGGGGATTTATATGGTGTGAGAGAATAATAATAATAATAATTATTATTATTATTATATGGTGTGAGGAAATTATTATTATTATTAAAATACATTATGTGTGTGTAACTTAAGTGTGGGACCAACTCAACAAATAATTATAACATGAGGTCTGTATATACATAGAACACCTATATTCTCAGCATGTTATTGTTGTTATTGTAAAAATTGGAGAGAGGGGTGTGCCCTAGCTCAAATTCTATGAAATTTGGGGGAGTGATCAAGGTTTGTAGAAGAGAATTCCATTCTGGTAGACAAGGTTGACCCTTGCTACCTTGACTGAAGTGTGAATCCACTTAGGGTTCACATTTTGTGCTTAATTAATTAGAATTAGGAATACATATGAATAATTCAGCCATTGAGGGCATTGACGTCAGGGTTTTATCATCTATCTTTGCAAAGGAGGCCATAAGGACTAAGACGTCCCCTATAGGGAGACTACTTCAACGATTTAAAGTAGCAAAACTAATATCTAGCAGTAATCGAATCATTTGGAGGAGAGAATCAGCAATCTGGTGGCTTTGTGAAGCCCACGTTCCATATTAGAACCCCATATTACCTTTGTAAAATGGACGATGCACTTAAGGAGGGATTTTTCAAAATAGTGAAGACAAATATTGGCAGATTTCAAGTTCCAGTGTAGATTAGAAGCTAAGGAGAGTAGACGTACCCATTGCAAGGATAAAATATCAGAGTTTGGAGGTTAATTCTAGTAGTTTGGCAATATTTCATGCCCATGTCCTGGTATTAGTAGCACTTTAGTAGATTCAAGGTGTTTCTACAAGTTATTTTTGTGTCCTAGGTTCAACGTCCCATCTATATTCTATTATAATTGTATTTTGTGAGCATTATTGGTCATATTTGTGATTTTTAGTCTTCTACAGCTCTCAAGAGTGTGATTTTTTATTTGCATGTGTTGATATAAGTATTATCATTGTATTTCTATTTTTGGGTTTTGAAGAAAATTAATAAAAATTCCAAGAATATTTCAATTTTGCAATTATCTGCAAGATTTGTGTATTTGGTGTTTTATTTTATATTTTAGCTCATTATAGTGGTATCAGAGTGAAATATCTGGCCACCTGTGAGGGTTTTTTTTTATGCATCCAACCCACCATTATTATACAAGGAGAAATAAGCAAAACCCTAACTTTAATTCTCAGCAAGGATTCATAGATTCAGCTATGCCAGAAGAGGAAATACCAGTTTTGGAAGCAAAAACATCTCAAATGGCTGACAAAATTGAGGAACCAGTGGATGAGATGGAACATAAATTTATTACTATGGTTGATTTGTTACAGATATTGGTAACTAGGTTGGAGCACCCCAACCAACCTCAGCCTCAGATAAATGAGCCACAAATTCAGTCTCAGGTAGGGCAAACGGCCCAAGGGGAGTCCTCTTCTAGGGCCACCACATAGGGAGGAGGTGAAATATCAGTAAAATATTCTCATACACCCTTACCAAGGCCTTCAAAATCCTTATTTATCAATTCAACAGAACCAGATCCAGATCAGGTTGATGGAGAAATGGATGCCCTGTTTGCAAGATACATGAGGAATTCATATTCATAATTATATCATTAAGGTATTTCCCATACCAATAAGGAATTCATATGTCCCTTTAAACTCATGATGCAATTAAAGAATCTATTGATTCCTTCCCCTAATCCATATTAATAATTTTCATATGTTTATGATAATCATCAAAATCTTATTTTGGAGAAGTCATATCGATGTTAGAGAGAACCATAAAAGTTCCCTCGAGAATGAATTCCAAATTCATTCTACATAATTGACACAAAGTCAATACATAAAGTAAAGTCCCATACCTTTAATTCATTAATAAACCATTCTTCCTAAATTAATATTTTAATCTAATAATTTAAATTATCTCTCATTTCATAATTATATCCTATTATAAAAACCCATGTCAACCACATTTATCCTTAACATTAGGTTAATACAAGTAAACCCTTAGAGGTTTTTTTCTTTTTTTAAGCGAAAAACCCCTTGCGGGGCTGCCTTGGTCTGAGAGACCATGAAAAAGGGGTTCTACACCATCAAAGTCACCCGGGAGTCACACCGACCCTGCCCGCACCAACATTATCAATTGGATTTTGGATACCCAATTCAGCTTTTTGGTAGGGTGGAGATTTGAACCCGGGACCTCCCTTGGAGGATTGCCCTCTCCTCTCCAACTCACCTACAACACCTGGGTAAACCCTTAAAGGTTTAGCATGGGTAATATAAAGCTCATTATACTAAAGCTATTTCCTTTGATTGTATACAAACCAAAAGGGTTATAATTCTTCATTGGATACAACATATTAATCTATTTAATTGATTCTCAATTGCTATCAAATTTACTTCCTAAATTTGATCCAAGAATCATTTCATTACTTTCCAAATCCTATAAGTTCTCTTCCCAAATGTGAGCTAAAGATGCATCAAATATCCTACATATTTTTTATATTCCAATCCAAGCTTAGCTCTTAAATCAATTAATTTCCATAATTAGATCCCAATACGCATTCAATTATTTCATCCTCTATAATAAAGTTTACAAGAATGCATTGGTAAATTGTTATCAAATTTCTTTCCAAAATATGATCCAACATAGTCTCTAATTATCTCACTAATTTGGTTATCAACATTCAATCCAAATATTTTTTCTTTAATACTATTCAATTAATCTCTCAAAATAGGGAAACACCATAAATACCCATAAATCATCTAGCATCAAGGTCCATCTCTAAATAATTTACTTTTCTAATCCCAATCAACATGAATGCCATTTGGAAGAGTCCCATACCTCAATCTTCATGGACACCAAGATCATCCATTATTCTAGTGGATTCCATTCATTAAAATTTTCACAATAAATCATAGTATATATTTTACATACAAAATATATAATTTCACTAAAATCATAACTTCTATTTACTTATCACGTTTAATATGGAAAAATCAAAAAGCATGAATAAACAATTCATTCATCCTGAATATTTTCATAACAAGGATTAATTCTTAATCCCATTCATCATTTGTTTGGATTAGAGTCCCATACCTCTTCCAAAGGAATGGACACCAATCCATCCTTCCCAAAACTAGAAGATATTTTTCATACTTCTAGTTGATTAAATTCAGTTACAATTTCCATTATAGCACATATAATGAAATACAAATGCAAAATATATATAATTTTACTTTGTTCATTCAATTATTCTCAATTCAAAATGACATATGATTTCTATGTCTTATAGATCATTCTACTTTATGATAACAAACTAATATTTACAATATTAAAGAAATTAGATCTATAAAACATATACAACTAATAAAATATATTATGAAATTCATCAATTAATGAAAATTAGTTCCCATAAAATTAGACATATGCATCATATAAGATATAAGGGAAAATCCTCTACATAATCAGTTTATAAATCTATCATCACTATTAAAATCATTTAGATTCCTATGGGTACAACCCAATAGGATTCTAAACACAACATAACCTACCCTCATGAACCAATGCAGATGAGGTTTATCTAAGGTTTTATCACCATAACCCTTAATCGGAATCGATTATGGACACTACATTTTTCCTAGAACATACGTCATCCCAAGAGAAGGAAACCATGTGAAATGCCTTGCTATCCACCTAAACAAATAATTTTTATAAAATATTTTTTCAATCCTCACACAGTAAGGCTTTTAGAATATGTCCATGTATGATTAATGATGTAATGGTTTTATGAACATAATATTAACATTGTGAAGGATCAGTTCACCGGGAGAACAAGAAAATCCAGTTACCATATTTCAACATAGCACCTTTTATTCATAGGAGGTTATTTTTAGAGAAAGGGGTCAATTACAAATTTATACTCAATTATTTGTAGGCATCACAGTGTATACAAATAAATACTCATTAAATAATAATAGTGTTCAAATGTGTAACAAAGGGTGATTAAGCCATCACAGATTTTGGCCTCATCACAAGTCATAATAATGGTAGAACAATTTTTTTGAGATACATTAGTGGATTAAATTGGTTGACAAAGGGTACTTACAGTGCAGTAATCATAAAGCTTAAGATTTTATTTTAAACACAGTCAAAAGAAGCATTAAAGTGGAACAAAAATTCCAATTGGAGATTGACATGTCCATCCGACTAAGGGTCCACCATTGGTGACATATAAAATTTACATATGGATGAACAATAACTTACAGTGTTTCACAGATAACATTCACTAGATATTATAGTCTAAAAACTAGCAAAGGAGAACTAAATAAAGTAACACCATCAACAAAGTGTGAAGATATCAAGGAAATATTCACCATGCTAATGTAAATCATAAGAAAAATGGATCATCATTAGGCGGTAATAAAACATAGTATAAATAATTTATATCACAATTCCCAACACATGATGTAAATTTCTAATATAATCTTTGATAGTCTTTAACAGAGCTCCATCCATGGACAAAAAAGCTTAGTTTAGTGTCTTCTTTGGATTAGATGACATGAACATAGAGTTTGTGAGGTAAGAGTGAGAGTCCAAAGAGGTTTGACCTACCTATCCAAATATTGATAACCAATTGATAATGATCTAATGAAATTGTTGATGACAATTGCAGATTGCTATGGTTACACAGTCCAATGTATAAGTATTAAAGGACATTAACAAAAATTCTATGAACTGATAGAGCATGCCTTCAAAATTGGGGTTGGCTACGTGTTGAGGAATATGGTCAGATAATAAAAAAATATCTAAGTTATAACCAAACTAAAGTCAACATCGAATTATACTTGAATTCAAGCAAGGCTTTGAGAAATGTAGAAGATAGACAATTTACATAGCAATTCCCAATACTAACTTAGTTCAATAAGTCTAAAGTTTAGAATTATATGAGCTTATCACAACATTCATCCTTTGCTTCTGGAGTAGAACATAAATAATCCAACTTATCCAATAATGCAAAATCAAATAGTATAAGAGCGGAAAGCTCCCACCTGGAACTCCAACAAGGTGTGACTCCTCTAGACTTGTATATCCTTCTCCTATCTTCTCCAGTCTAGCATAACATAACATAATGCCATTTTTTTCAACCTCAATGGTATTTTATAGCTCTCTTTATTCTTAGACAAGAAAGATGCTTCTAAATAAATATTTTATTTATTTTATTTTTGCTTTATTTCTTTATAGAAAAAATCCTTCTATATATATATATATATATCTTCTTTTTCTCACCCCAATTTAAATCTTCCTTTAATATATATATATATTTTAATGGAAAGGAAATCCATAGAGATAAGAAAAGAATCTTATCCACCATTTCAACCTTACCAAAGTAGCTATGTGAATGAAATATTTATTATTTAAATCTACAAGGTGGTTTTTTTTCTTTTCATGTTTTAATCCAATTTAAAATTGAACAAGCTCATAAAAAAAAATACCTAATTTCCTTCTAAAATAGGATCAACTAGATCAAATTAGCATGCTCAACCCAATAAATATTTTACTTTAAAAATTGCTCAAATTAAGATTTCACTAAATCATGATAAATTGCATGATATTCTTTTCACTATTATTTTTTGAGTAATTTGTAAAATGCAAGATATTATTTAATGTGCATTTTCCAAGTAAAATTCAATTAAAATAAACTCATGCAAATTAATCATGAAATCAAATATAAATCACACAAAAATGGCATACAAGCACTCGAAGTATGTTCTCAGTATCCCCCATCACCATTTTTCCTTTGATTGTGCGGGAATTTTAGAGTAATACTCAAGTAACACCACCATCAAGGAGGTAACTAGTGATGATAGAAATATAAGATTTACTTGATGAGTTGTCATAGTCATCATTAACCTTTGGTGATTAGTCTTCCACCTATGAGAATAAATGTTCCTGCAATAAAGCAACACAACATCATTTTATTTTGACAAATACATTGCAAATATATTAGAAATTAAAACCAAGATATCACTAGACAAATATCATCTTAAAAATAGTCCTCCAAGGTGGTATGTGACATGCTCCCCTCCTTAGATTAAACACAGTCCTCTGTATTTTCCTGCATTATTACATAACAAACAATAAAATATAGTTTTTGGCATAATTTCTACTTTGCATAAGTGGTCCAAAGTTCAGCATGTATTATTACATAACATCATTAAATAAATAGGGATAGTGTCTTTTCATATCTTCCACTTTTTTCCAAGTGGAATTATTTTTAGAATACTGGTCCTACTGGTCCTTACACTAATCGGTATTACACTTCTTCATAGTCTTGGAGTGAAACTCTAGAATCTTAGTTGATTCCATTATAATGACTAAGCGATTCACCATCATTCATGAGTAAAAGAGTGGCTTACCCACCCCATTTTGGAATTTCAGTAGCAACGTGGATTTTGTGATTCATGATAATTTTACTTGTTCCTACAATTTGTGGGCATTGTTTTGCATAATGTTGTCCTTTACATGTAAAGCATACCACAGAGGACCCACATGTTTATTTCCATTTTAATGCACAAAGGAAGATGATTCTTGTAACTTATTAGTCTTGGTTTTATGGAGTCCCTTCCTGAAGTAAACTTACTTTTTTTTTTTTTGTTCTTGCTCCCACTTCTTAAAATCGATACTCTTTCTATTTCTTAAAATTTGTCGTTCGAGTTTTGAAAAAATGGCATAATTGAAAATAGGCCTCTTTTCTTGTAAATTGGACTCGACTTGAATTAAACCAAATTTACACTTTTGAGCTTCCAAGTTATCTAGCAGTTAACCCTGTTGGACTAGTTGTTCCTTAAGATCATTTGCTCGTTCTTTCAACTCAAAATTCATCACAAAAAGTTCCTCCACCATTTTGCTTAATATTTTCAACTTTCCTCTAAGAATTTTAGTTTTCTTCATATTACGAGATAATGTGTCCTTTCCACTTCCTAATTTAAGGGCCATTTCCTTTGTTCATGACTACTATTGCTAGTCTATTAAGGCTATAAAAAACTAGCTTATTCATGGAATAGTAACTTCTTATATAAAACACATGTTTATGACCTTCTAGAGTTTTATCTATTGATGCACAAAACAATTTTGCTTTATGACATATTTTAGTGCTTAAATAATGTAAAGCACATCTACTACTTTATGATAAAGCAAGATGATATCTTCAACCAGGGTAAAGGTTCAGGTTGCGGCTATATCTAGGTGAACCTTTGCTAAAAAAAATAGAAATCTACTAGAATTCATCATGGTTGAGATGTTTGAAATCTTGAACAAATTTCAAATTATAATGATAATTAATTAAATAAAACATTCTTTTATCTTGTCTTATGTACTACAGTATGCCAAATTTAGATATGACCAAAATTTAATCCAAGAATATCTATAGTCTGATGATGGGTAGTTCTATGAATACGCTATTTGAAATACATTGAAGATATTTTATATTATTTTAGGCTATCTATAGGGACTAAATTTCAACTCACTTAATTCTTATTCACACAATGTTCCACTTTGAGTCATTTGGCCTAGAAAATTAATAAGTTATCCATAATAATTTGATAACCTTAATTCAATGGGTCCTTAAGTGGATTTGAACCAACTTATGATCCCTCTTATTCATATACACTTAAAAATAATGAGTAAGTCAGTCAATAAATATATATATCGAGTAGTTTCCCAAACGATTATGAGGTACACCATTTAAAACCTATGGAAGGAGGGTTCGCTTAGCTCTTCCACTTTCGAATGATTGTGGATATATTCATGGGGGATAGGAATGTAGGTATTGGTAATATCAAGTACTTACCTTGTCCTTAATGAGTATGCATAATTTAGAGCTATAGATATTATATTTGAATTGTTTTGTTTCATTCCCAAATCTTTTGCCAACCTAGATCTAGCTAGAGTCTACTAGTTATCCTGGGATATGATACCAACTGCAACAACCCCATTTTTTACCATAATATTATATATATACATATCCATATTTCATGAAGAAAGGGTTATAATAATAAACTAAGATAGAATAATTCCATTTGGATTGTAAGATATCAAGAAAAATAACATAAAGAGTTAATATGACTTGATCAGAGTCACTTTTGAGTAGAAATGACCAGCTTCTATGAAATCCTCATAACAATTGGATATGAGACAGCTGGCCAAGCATTAGATATCATCCCTCTTAAAAGGTAAATTGCCCTTAACCATACTATCAACTAAGACCAGTATATAGGTGAATACCTTGAATATGGAAACCCATCATAATGAAATAACCTTAACAATGGTTATTCATAAATCTTAGATTTCTACCCACATATTCTCGATGGGGTCACTAAGATAACAAAATCACTATACATGATCAATTCATATAATCCTTGGAATGTCATATTAAGCATGATTATATAACCTTATACCTCTTAAGGCTTATTTCAGGTTATCATAATGTTTTAGGTTATACCAACCAGGAATGTTTATGAAGTGATCATAACCCAATTAATTCTTAAGGAGTAGAATCCATTACTTTATGATTCTTGATACTGTAGCACACATGATATATCGAATTGAGAAATTTTTACATTACATTACATTCTAATTTTTACATCCATACAACCATGGAATACATCAAGTGCTAGTTGTTGAAAGGTAAAGCTATATAACTACATCAATCATAATTACCCAGTACATTCCCAAAAATAGTTGACATAATTGTAAATCATTAATTCATCAACATAATAAAGTTAAGCATACATTCCTTACATAAGAGTACACATTGAAATATTCTAAGAATTGCATAACTATTTCATCAAGCATTTAACCATCTCATCCACTTAAATCATTTTTATTTTGAATTAAAAACAACATGCACAAGAATTAGCACATCAAACCACAAATAGAGTGACACATTGTTTATCCTGGGAACCCTCATGGGGAATAAACCCAACCTCCAAAATATGTACTTTCATCATATTCATAAACTTAGGATGTCAAATATTACAAATATAGAAGGGCCACTATGGGTCCCTTTTCAATCAATTATACATGGCAAGGAATACAACCATTCCTTATCAAATTCAATATGCAATTGAGAAATTTTCCTAATTCATTTCTCTAAGTCATCATTATATCATTAATATATTTCCCATACCAATAAGGAATTCATTTGTCCCTTTAAACTCATGATGCAATTAAGGAATCTATTGATTCCTTATCCTAATCCATCTTAAGAATTTTCATATGTTTATGATAATCATTGGAATCTCATTTTTGAGAATTCATATTGATGTTAGAGAGAACCATAAAATTTCCCTCAAGAATGAATTCCAAATTCATTCTACATAATTGACACAAAGTCAATTTATGAATTAAAATCTCATACCTTTAATTCATTAATAAACCATTCTTCCTAAATTAATATTTTAAGCTAATAATTTAAATTATCTCTCATTTCATAATTATATACTATTGTAACAACCCATGTCAGCCACATTTCTACTTAACATTAGGTTAATACAAGTAAACCCTTAGAGGTTTATCATGGGTAATATAAATCTCATTATACTAAATCTATTTGCTTTGATTGTATACAACCCAAAAGGGGTATAATTTCTCATTGGATACAACATATTAATCTATTCAATTGATTCTCAATTGCTATCAAATTTGCTTCCTAAATTTGATTCAAGATTCATTTCATTACTTTCCAAATCCTATCAGTTCTCTTCCCAAATGTGAGCAAAAGATGCATCAAATATCCTACACAAATTTTATATTCCAATCCAAGCATAGCTTTTAAATAAATTCATTTCCATAACTGGATCCCAATATGCATTCAATTATTTCATCCTCTATCATAATTTTTACAAGAATGCATTTGTAAACTGTTATCAAATTTCTTTCCAAAATATAATCCAACATAGTCTCTAATTATCTTGATAATTTAGTTATCAACATTAAATCCAAATATTATTTCTCTTATCTCCAAACTATACCAAATTTACCTCCAATATTTGCTTTAATACTATTAAATTAATATCTCAAAAGCTGGAAACCCCATAAATTCCCATAAATCATCTAGCATCAAGGTCCATCTCTAAATAATTTACTTTTCTAATCCAAATCCTTTGATTGTCAGGACCATTTACATGAATACAATTTACATGAATACAATTCCTTTGATTGTCAGGACCATTTGGAAAATTCCCATATATCTTACTGTATGGACACCAAGATCATCCATTCTTCTAGTGGATTCCATTCATTAAAAAATTCATAATAAATCATAGTATGTATTTTACATACAAAATCTATAATTTCACTAAAATCATCACTTCTATTTACTTCTCACATTTAATATAGAAAATCACAAAGCATGAATAAACAATTCATTCATCCTTAATATTTTTATAACACTGATTAGTTATTAATCCCATTCATCATTTGTTTGGATTAACATCAAACAAAAGGAAGAGTCACATACCTCTTCCAAAGGAATGGACACCAATCCATATTCCCAAAAATAGAGGATATTTTCATACTTCTAGTTGATTAAATTTAGTTCCACTTTTCATTATAGCACATATAATGAATTACAAATGCAAAATATATGTATAATTTTACTTTGTTCATTTAGTTATTCTCAATTCAGAATGACATATGATTTCTATGTCTTATATATCATTCTACTTTATGATAGCAACTAATATTTACAATATTAAAAAAATAGATCTATAAAACAGATACAACTAATAAAATATATTATGAAGTTCATCAATTAATGAAAACTAGTTCCCATAAAACTAGACATATGCATCATATAAGATATAAGGGAAAATTCTCTACATAATCAGTTTATAAACCTATCATCACTATTAAAATCATTCAGATTCCTATGGGTACAACCCATTGGGATTATAATCACAACATAACCTACCCTCATGAACCAATGCAGATGAGGTTTATCTAAGGTTTTATCACCATAACCGTTAAAAAGACTCAATTATGGATAATATGTTTTTCCTAAAACATACCTCATCCCAAGAGAAGGAAAACCATGCGAAATACCTTGCTATCCACCTAAATAATTTTTTTTTATAAAATATATTTTCAATCCTCACACAGTAATAATTTTAGCATCTGATCAGGTATCATTAAAGATGTGATGGTTTTTTTATGATAATTTTAACATTGTGAGGGATCAGTTCACCCAGAGAATAGGTGAATTCAGTCACCATATTTCAACATAGCACCTTTGATTCACAAGAGGTTGTTTTCAGAGAAAGGGATCAGTTACAAATTTATACTTGAATATTTGCAGGCCTAACAATGTATACAAATTAAGACTCATTAAATAATGATAATGTTTAAATGTAACAAAGTGTGATTAAGCCATTATAGGTGTTGGCATCATCATGAATCATAATAATGATGGAAATATTTTTTTGAGATACACTAGTGGATTAAATTAGCCGATGAAGGATACTTCTAGCATAGTGATCATAAAGCTTAAGATTTGAGTTTAAACACATTCATAAGAAGTATTAAAGTGGAATGAAAATTCCAACTAGAGATTGACATGTCCATATGACTAAGGGGACACCATTGGTGATAGATCAAATTTACACATGGATGAACATTAAATTATAGTTTTTCATAGACAACATTCATCGAATATTACAATTTGAACATTGGAAAATGAGAGCTAAATAAAGTAACACCATCAACAAAGTATGAATATATCAAGGAAATATTAGCCATGTTAATTTAAATCATAAGAAATTTGGATAATCACCAGGTGGTAATACAGTATAGCATAAAAAATTGATAAAATAAATCCATGCACATGATGTAAATTTCTAACACAATATTTGATAGTCTTTAAGAGAGATCCATCCATGGACATAAAGGCTTAGTTTAGTGTCTAATTTGGATTAGATGACATAAATGCAGAGTCCATGAGGTAAGAGTGAGAGTCCAAAGAGGTTTGACATACCTATCCAAATATTGATAACCAATTGATAATGATCTAATGAAATTGCAGATGACAATTGTAGGTTGCTATGGTTACAAAGTCCAATGTATAAGTATTAAAGGACATTAAAAAAATTTATGAACTGAAAAAACATGCTTTTGAAATTGGGGTCGACTACGTGTTGAGGAATATGGTCATGTAGACACAAAAATCTGGTCAATCTTATTAGGTGACCAAGATAAGGTCCAATTGACACCATATGGTCCCCTTGGGAAACCCTCAAAGGTTTACTAGTGGTCCTAACCACTTTTGGAAGGCTCTACCTCACTTTTGGGAGATTTTGGGCCATATAGGCATGACTTTCCTACCCAAGGATGGCCATAGTTTGTGGCTATCCCATTCCAGGACGATGGCAACCTTGCCATCCTGGGGTGGGATAGTCATAATGTTTGACTCCTAAAAATTCAAATATGGACAAATGGTGCCCAAAAATTACCATTTACCATGCCTATTCGACCATGCAAGTCAAAGGACGGATTATCCTTATGACATACTACATGTAAGAGGTAAAATATGGAGATTCTCTTCTCCCTCCAATGCATGCCATCCTGTTGGCCAAATGGTGCCTCTTGCCCTACATACCCTCACATGCCTTCTTGCCCAAAGCCCTCCTTTGGCTATAAACTGGATCAATTTTCCACACAAATTAGAGATAGAGAGAGGATTTTTGGATACATAGCAACAAAGTGCTTCCAATTTTTCCCCACACCCTTTTGTATCATTTTCCCTCCGAATATCTACCTAGAAAAGGAGGTTTGCAAGTGAACTAGGAGGCACAATATGCTTACAAAACCAAACCATATGAGTGATTTTTATCACCATATTTGATGAAAAAACTATTTAGGATATACCCAACCAATTCATAGAGGAATTGGTGATAAAATAAGTGTAGAACTGGTGGTCGTCCTACCCCAGGACGGTCATTATTCTATGATAGTCCCAACCATCCCACCCTATGATGGTGGCTTATATATGGATTATTTATTTACTGTTCCTTTTTAGTTAGATTATATATTATCATATTATTCTACTATCCAAATTTCATGCATTTTGGAGCTATACTGATCAAGATATCAAATTTTTAGTGTTTTGTAGGGTCTTATGCAGGTCTATAGAGGTCATCTGGAAAGGCACCTGAAACTATTATTTATTTTACAAATATGACCACATGGGTTGTTTTGAAATGTCATTTTATTTTTTATGTGTAATTTTCATGTGTTTTGAATATGTTTAGGGGTATAAATTGCTTGCTTTGGATTTTGCAGGTTGAAAAAGTGCACTACAATTATGCCACACCATCGAATGCAATTTTGATTCTATTTTCATTGATAAATTCCCCAAAAAATCTATTTTACATCACTCTAAAATTTTAAGTCATTTGGAACTTATTTGGTATAATATCCATGCATATTCTCATTTCTAGTCTTTTAGTGCCTGTGGGGATTACATGTTTTTCATCATACACACTTGCTATTTGACATTTATGATTTCCTTGTGTGTAGGTGCAGGTTTCTAAAGCACATTAGGAAAGAGCACAAGACATCAAGATCAAAAATGCAAGCGACGACAATATTAGCCTGCCCAACTCGATTGTAGGTATGAGGAAAGACACTGAAACTGCACCAAATTACTTGAAAGACTTGATCCTCGGGCACCCAAAATTTGTAAAAACTATATCATATTTGATCCCTAAAAGATATTTCTATGTAACCTTGGATTTTATCCACCAAATTAATAATAAATATACTTGCTTTACTTCATTTCTTGCTATTTGGTATTTCTTCCATTTTACTTGCATGCTTTCGATTTGATGCTCATGAGACATAGGAGATAGATGCATATTGTTCCTATTCATTAGGTGCACCATTTTTCCCCTAATTCAGGTAAGATAATAAAAAAAATCTAATTTATAACCAAAATAAAGCCGACATCGAATTATACTTGAATTCAAGCAAGGCTCTGAGAAATGCAAAATATAGACAATTTACATAGCAATTCCCAATACTAACTTAGTTCAATAAGTTTAAAGTTTAGAATTATATGAGCTTATCACAACATTCATACTTTTCTTACAGAGAAGAACGTAAATAATCCAACTTATCCAATAATGCAAAATCAAATAGTATAAGAGCAAAAAAGCTCCCACCTAGAACTCCAACAAAGGTGTGACTCCTCTAGACTTGTATATCCTTCTCTTATTTTCTCCAGTCCAGCATAACATAACATAATTCCATTTTTCTCAACCTCGATGTCACTTTATAGCTCTGTTTCTTCTTAGACAAGAAATATGCTTCTAAATATATTTATTTATTTATTTATTTTCTTCTTTTTCTCACCCCAAGTTAAAGCTTCCTTTATATATATATATATATATATATATATATATATATATATATATATATATATATATATATATATATATAGATATAGATATAGATATAGATATATTAATGGAAAGGAAATCCATAGAGATAATAAGAGAATATTATCCACTATTTCAACCTTCCCAAAGTAGCTATGTGAAGGAAAGATTTATTATTTAAATCTACAAGGTAGTTTTTTTTCTTTTCATGTTTTAATCCAATTTAAAATAGAACAAGCTCATAAAAATAACTACCTAATTTCCTTCTAAAATAGGATCAACTAGATCAAATTAGCATGCTCAACCCAATAAATATTTTACTTTAAAAATTTCTCAAATTAAGATTTCACTAAATCATGATAAATTGCATGATATTCTTTTCACTATATATTTTTATTTGTTTTGAGTAATTTGTAAAATGCAAGATATTATTTAATGTGCATTTTCCAAGTAAAATTCAATTAAACTAAACTCATGCAAATTAATCATGAAATCAAATATAAATCACACACAAATGACATTTAAGAACTCGATGCATGTGCTCAGTATCCCCCATCACCATTTTTCCTTTTATTATATGGGAATTTTAGAGTAATACTAAAATAACACCACCATCAGGGAGGTAACTAGTGATGACAAGAATATGAGATTTACCTGATGAGTTTTCATTGTCATAATTCCCCTTTGGTGGTCAGTATTCCACCTATGAGAATAAATATTCTTGCAATCAAGCAACACATCATCATTTTCTTTTGATAAATACACTGCAAATATATTAGACATTAAAACCACCCATCACTACACAAATAACATCTTAAAAATAGTCCTCCAAGGTGGGATGTGACAAAAATTGATTGTATTATTACTTGTTTCAAAGGCATGTTCTTAGGAAGAAGGAGATGAGATGAAAATGAGATTTTAAATATTAGGAAAGTATGGGATTTCCTTGATATGAATTATTGAATGGTTTAGATATTTACATTGTGAACAATGTATTGTGTTTAGTCGAAAAAGTATTAAATGCTATTGATTTTATAGAATGCATTTAGTATACATGTATGGGTTGTCCTGATCCTGAAAACATCTACAATTTAGTACTGGTGGTCTGAATAGAACCAAGTGAAAGTTGGAACTAGACAATTCTTATTGATTATGTACACATAGTTTAACAAGGGTCTCTTTAATGAAAGGTTCAATTTGGTAAACTATATTTATTGAGATCAAATGTAATTGATTATATCACTCCTTGAGATGATGTGTATACAATGTAATAATTTACTTCAAATAATCATAAAATAAAACGTAGAGTTATCTTAGGATATGAAGTTATCTTATGAAAAGTTTTGACTCTTTAAAAGTAAATTAAAAATTGTGTCTATTCAACATAGTGTATTCTTTAAACTAGAAGGAATGTATGATTCATGCATCTCACTTAGATATTAACTATTAGAGGTTGGAGGCTCAAAACCCATCTACGACAATTTTTTTTTAGATGTTCAAAACAAAGGTGTTAAAAGAGACTTTGCTTGTTTCATATCCACACAAGCGGATAGCACAAGTCGTCATGGATAGCCTTGACATGCTAGAGGTTGGAGGCTCAAAAACCATATGCACTTGATAATATTTTGTCAAAAGGTATGAAAATAATTATTCCTTTTTGTGATTAAATTTTTGAAAAGAAAATTAAGGTCCAGGGGAGTTATAAGGGTTTTCCTTTTTTTTTTTTTTGGAAATTTTATAAGGGAGATATAAGGTATTATATTGAATTTTGTTTTATGAAAATTCAAAAGGGGATATATTTTATTTAATTAGGAGTGATAAGGTGTAAGTGGTTTATTTAAATTGTAAATTCCTGGTTTGGTTATTAAAATGGTTTGAAAGATACTTTATGTTAGAGGGAGATAAAAGGTGTAAAAGGTAATGCTATTATTTGTAAATTTTTGTTTTATAAAAGGAGAAAATTGTTGAGAGAGTTTTTTGTGAGCTTTAATGCATTGTCCTTGAGAACTAAAGAAGAGCCCTAGAATATTATTTTTAGAATTCTTTGAGCATCTTGGTGAGATAATATTCATGTGGAGGTTTTGAGATAGACTATTGTTATCTAACCTTGGTGTGGCACAAAAGGAATTGATTGTGAGTGAGATAGGTTTTGAAGACATATATCCATAAAATAAAAGAGGTATGGGCACATCATATTTTGTTTGAAATGTTTGAATAAATGTTTAGAAATATAAGGTCGAGTGAAAAGGATTGTTTGATAAGCATTGTTGGAAATATTTGAATGAGTTCTATATGCTTCATTATTGATTGTTTAGAGAACATTTGAGATAGATATTGGGAATTATTTGAGTTAGGTTTTGAGACCCACATTGTGCTCTTTGTTTGAAGAAGTATGAAAATACTTTTTTAGGGGTTATAATCAAGTTGTGTTTCATTGGTTGAATGATTAAGTGAAACTTCTTGAGCATTTGTTTTGAGTGATATTAAAAGTGAATGTGTAAACATTAGAAATAAGATTTGTGAAAGCAAGAGTGTAGATCAGAAATATAGGTGTCATGTGCTAGATTGAATCTATCTTTAAAATATCAATAAAAGGAAGACATGTGGAAGTGATAAAATTCACAATTGAGTAGAACATATTGAGTTTTGATAGAGTACATCATTATCTATATGTTATAGAGGCTAAACAAAGTTTGTATAGAATATGTCTAAACTTCTTCAAGTTAAAGAAATTACTTTGAATATTAGATAAAGCATTTGATAGCATTGTGATGAAGATTTGAGATTTATTGAGCATATTTTATGAGTTGTTTTGAGCATGTGTTAGAGCAGGTTTGAGCATGTGCTAGAGAAGATTTGAGCAAGTCTTTGTAAAGGAATTAGAGCATAATTGAGCAAATTATTTAGTGGACTTGAAGGTAAATTTGAGCAAGTCTTGGTGAAGACAAGAGCATATTGAGCAATTTATTGAGTGAACTTGAAGGTAGATTTGAGCAAGTCTTAGTGAAGACTTGAGAGAATATTGAGCAAGTTCTTGAGAGGACTTGAAGGTATATTTGATCAAGTCTTGTGAAGACTTGAAACAACATTAAGATCATGATTGATTTGTTCAAGCTTTGTGTTAAGGCTTGGGACATATCTAAGCAAATTTGATTGATTGATTTGATCAAACTTTGTGTTAAGGTTTGAGGACATATTTGAGATAGAAGTTAGTGCATATTTGTGAGCATATTTGTGAGTAGAGATAGAGTAGATTTGTACTCTACTTGGGATAGAGTTTGGTGAAGATTTGAGATAGATCTGAGATTAATCTTTGGAGGTGATAAAGTAAAAAGGACAATAGTCTCTAGTGGATAGAGATCCATTAGCCAAAGAAATGGGGACAAAAGTCTTCTAGAAGATCATTAGTTAGAGTAGAGGGGAAAGAGTTCTCCTGTGGATATAATTCCATGAATCGGAGCAAGGGGATAAATTTTTCCTATGGATAGAGCTCCAAAAATTAGAGCAAGGGGATATAATTCTCCTGTGTATAGAGTTCCATAAACTAGATCAAGGGGAAAGAGTTCTCCTATGGAGTGTGATCTGCGAACCATATGGGAAAATAGAGTTATTTTGTGGAGATATATCCATGAACCATTTGAGGAGATAAAGTTCTCCGGATCAAGTTGAACAAACTAGATAAAATGAGAAATAATTCTCATGTGGATAGAGATCCACATATTAGAGCATAGGTGATTGGTATCTTGTTTGGAAAGAGGTCCATAAACATTGTAATAGAGAATTAATTCCCAAGAATATTTGTTGAGAAAATTTAGTAGAAATATTTTCTCTATGGAGTAGCCCACATTGGGTGAACCACATTAAATTGGTGTCTCTATTGTGTGTGATGATTTGTGCATTGATTTTATTACTGTTATTGATATTAGCATTGATATAATTGGATAATATTATTTGGGAAAGAAAAATTAAAGTTGGTATTATACTATTCATGCCCCCCTCTCAGTATAATTTTGTGTTCTTCATTTTATCCCATAAGCTTGAGTTATCCTTTTCAGGATTCTAATGAGTATTTCAATCAATTAAATTATTTAATACTAAAAAAAATTCATCTAGCATATAAATTGAAGAAGAAAACCTAAAAGTAGCCAATATGTGCATATAACCATTTATTACTACACATCAATATATTTGCTTATTTAATAATGAACAACTTTCACTTAGTGACACCACTAAGCATGAAGATCCCAAAAACTTATGATTGTAAGAGTAATTACCAAATCCTTTGCTAGAGCAAACCTATAGACATTAGTATCATCCTTTAACCAAAAATATAGAAGAAGAGCTCAACATCATAACATGGTTGCATAAAATAACCAATCTCTAGGAAGGTACCCAACATCTAATGACAAAGTTTCCCTACAACCACATGTTCATCTTGTAACATGGGACCTAGTCTCAATTTTTGAAATAAAATCCCATATAACTTCATTGGTAATGATGTGACCATACATATAGAATATTTTTATTGCATGATAAGTCTATGAGTAGTACACAACATTGAAGAGTAGAACATGGTCCTCAGAATGTTAGCAATATGTTTCAATGGAAAAGCATGAGTGGTATCCTTGACCCCAAAATAAATAAAAAATTAGAACCACCAAATAGACCTACTTTTGGATATATTTAGATAGAAGGTAGACAATGTATCCATATTGAAGTAACTAATGACCATCATAAATAATACCTATAAGATAATGGATGACTTCTATTATTGGTTTCATAAGACATAGTAAAAAATGCTTTATGAGATTTATCCTCTCATAGATATGGGCTTTATTTACTTCTTAAAAGCTATTATTTCTAAAATAGCTATAAAGATCAAGTCTATAGGAGGTAACTCTCTACAAATAGCCTATGGGATAACCATCAAATATAATAAATTATTTAATCCAAATAGGAGGGCTATCCCTTAAATCCCCATGTCTTTATTCCCAAGCGTCAAAATACCATGCTAACCACATCCAACAATTAAATTAACCCCTTTCTACCCAATTCCTATCATGAACCCAATAAATTCTTAGACCCCTCTTCTTCCACCAAAACACCCCTTGATGAGTCATTACCCTTATAATGAGATAGGCAAAATAAAAAACTTCTATAGGATAGTCTCTAGCAATGTCATAACCCTCAAGAGACAACACGGTATCCATTGGTTTTAGTATTAGATCTATCTAATATTTCCCTTCCAATAAAACAACTAAGTCTATAGGCCTCCATGTAATGGATACTAGAGGTTCTTATTCAAGGTCAATAGGCATGCAAGCCAACCATAAAGATTAAACCAAAAGAGAGTGCTTTAGATCCCCTTATAGTATATTTATTTTAACCTATTAAGGGATATAGTCACCACATAGAACAACTACATTGGGTATACCAATAACTATTACTACCCTTACCCTAATATTTGTCCTCCCAATGCTTATATTGGAGGATATTCTTAGCATATCATAACCACACCCAAAAAATTTGTGTAGGTCTATCCATCTACCTATTGCTCAAGGTTGGATACAAAACTATATAGTCAAATATCTCCTAATCAACAACTAAAATCTATCATAAGGACACATTTATTCACAAAATAAATTCTAATAACCTAGAATGAGGAAGAGGCATATGTTGTATATCATTGAGTAATTACTTTAGGCCATAGAAAATCATAACTTCAATTGGACCATATGACTAGGGATAAGAGGAAGGTGATAGAAGAATGAGTGAAGGCTGATCAAGTGGGTCTCAACCAATAAAGTAGGCCAACGAATCCTAGAAAAATTCTTCCTCTCAAGTTTTTCCTAATTAGAATGGCCAAAAATTGCTTACGTATCCTAGGAAAAAATATCACAAATCTCCAAGGCAATGCATGCTATTTGTAGAGAAGCCCATACCTCAATGGGTATTAAGAATGGATCAAAATGTCCACTCTATTGGGTCATGTAATGTGGTATAAAATTAAATATGTCTACTATGGCCATGTCTCTATGGGACTTCTCACCAATACCTAAATGGATAAAATACTTGGATGAAGTAATAGAGAGACAAAAACTATTTGATAAGAAAAATTCATTTATGGTCCTATAGACATTTGACCCTAAGGTAAATCGAGCTAAATATATGTCATTCTACCTAAATATAATCTACAATGATAAATTGATATATAATTGTAAGGTAGACTTAGAATCAAGTACATTGGTCATGTAAGGAAGGATGGAAGATGCATTAGGGATAACATATGAGCCTATTAATAAAGGAGTGGTACAAAATGTATAGACCCCTTGTTTAGATTTTTGGATCATTTTAGAGCCTCACCCTCACATTACAAGCCTACCCTAATCTCACAATCCATCGAGGCATAACAATGATTGGAATCCTAGTTGCTTTTGTCATCTCCCTATCAAGGGATCTCAATATTATGATAAGGGGTTATTTTCCACTAGATTGGATGCACATGCTACTCATAACTAGATATGAGAGCAAGCCAAAAATATTAATCACAAGGATTATGTATCATTGATTAAGCTAAATGCTACCAAAATATTCATTGTAGAGAAAGGGTAGTCTAGATCAAACTTGTCTATCGATGAAGTTTGCTCCTCTATTCCTAATAATTATATGGATCAATGGTTAGTTGATAATTGGGATCCTACTATTTATAAAGCCTTAAATTAGGTAAGTATAGGTTGAAAATCTATTTGTGATAACATTGTATATATTATAAAGAAAATAAATATTTTTAATTTAAAGTTGTACTTTAGTTTATTTTTTATTGTAAGATTAATATTTAGGTGCTCAAATCCATACCATTGATCATGGTAATCTCTTAAATAAAAAATCATGGAGGATTGTAGGCTCAAAGTAGTTACAAAAGGAGTTATGGATTGATTTATTTCATTTAAGGACATCACTTAATCAAAATCAATGGCCCATGTGACTCTTAAGTGCCGAAATGAAGACTTTTTATTTTGAGGTAATCATGGCCAATTAATCATAGAGTTACTATATACATTAAAATATTACATGCAATCAAGAGCTATTGAGAAAGATACTAATCTTGATTACCATGATTCACCTAACTAAAAAAAATCCATAGGTGATGCTATTTGTTGGTGAAATCAACACAATCATGACCTCTAAAATTTTGGCTAAGGAAACGATCTATATATTGTTTGATCCACATAGTCTCCTCTCATATATATGTTTCTCACATAGCTATATTTCATCCAAAAGGTGCATTAAGGGAATTATTATGTGTTATTAATGATGATACATAATTGAATTGCACTAAATTAGGGACTACCAAAGAAACATTTGGTGCTAGTGTAGTGCAATACATCTAATACTATACCAAAAAAGGATTTTAAGGGTAGCTAAAAGATGATAGTTTTTATGATGGTATAAAACTACCCTAATAGACCCTAAGATGGTCTAAAACTACCCTTTAAAATTTGCACCAAAAAAGGATTTTTAGGGCAGTTAAAGATGATATTTATTTGTGGTAGTTATAAACCACCCTAATAGACCCTAAGAGGGTTCTTTATAACCACCCTTAAAACACTGCACCAAAATATCCTTTTAACAATGGCTAAAAGACCCGAAGAGGGTGGTTTAAAACTTCCCTCGTAACACAACACACAAGAGTACCTTTTACAATGGTATATAACCTCCCTAATAGACCCTACGAGGGATGTTTAAATATGTCCTTAAAACACTACACACAAAAAAGCCTTTTGTGGTAGTTTATAATAGACCCTATGAGGATGTTTTAAAACCACTCTTAAAAATTAGCCTTTAAAAAAAGAATTCATGGAACTTTTGGCACACAAAACTTTTGGTTGCGTGAGCCCTATCAAGATCTTTTTATTAATATTACCATGGCCTCAAACTTTTCAAACTAGAAATGCTCAACACTCAATAGTTGTATTAACCCTATCAAGCTCTCTATTCTAAGCTTCCCATGATCTTGACCTTTTCAAATTGGGAATGCTCAGTACTCGATCAATATTTTTAATTTAAAGAAAGGGGCTTGAGAGGTGAGAGTGATTATCCTTTTTTGACATTATGGGAGAGATCAGAGTGATTATTCCTCTTTTTTGAGCTCTTGAAAAGGAGTTTCAAGTGAGCATAGGGCTTTGGAGTGTTGAGGCAACAAGAAGCAAGTTACAAGTAAGACTTAGGCATTTGTTTTTTTTTTTTTGTAAAATATATGAATGATTTGCATTTATGATTAAAATTGTGTCATTTTGTTGTTGTCACACACATTTGTGGACAAAATTATTTTAGGTTTTTGGATTTTTTTGTAAAATTTGTGAATGTTTTACCTTTATGGTCAAAATTGTGTCATTTTTTTTGTTGTCACACATTTTTGGAGAAAATTATTTTAGGTTTTTGGATTTTTTTGTGAAATATATGAGTGCTTTGCCTTTATGGTCAAAATTGTGTCATTATTTTTTGTCACACATTTTTGGATAAAATTGTTTTAGGGTTTCTATGTACTTTCACTCTTTATATTTCTGAATTTGTAGTAGCACCTTTCATTATTGTTGGAAATAATTATTATAATGTCAAAGATAAAAATTACTAAATATATAAAGAAATAAATTAGGATGTTCTTAATACTTTTAAATTTGAATGGTTTGAATTTGTGCTATGAATTGTGTTCAAAGTCTTTTCTTAAAATTTTAGGGTAACATGTAATGCAAGATCAAATGGTAATATGAACAATGGAGCTAAGGACATCAATAACTTGGGTTAGTTATTTTAGGAAATTTTAGGATGTTCTCTAGCTAACTCTAGCGCTCCTAATATTTTTGAGATGAAAATCACACTAAAAATCTTCAAATTGCAATACATTCTTTTGACCTATTTTTTGTGCCAAATAGCCAATTATCAATATTACGAGAGATGGCATCAAAAATTTTGTCATTTTCATGTTGGTACCACCTTGACTTGGGAGGTTTGTGGATAAAATCAAAATATTGTAACTGTTAGCCACTACTAAAAGGCAAATAATTTTACCCTTTTAGGAATTGTTAGTTGTAGTTGTACAATGAACCATTCTAACTTCCAACACTATCCTTTCCCATTTACTTACATCCTCTTGCATAAGGATTTTTTTAGATAGAATGTTGAGAAGGAAGAAGTTAAAAGAGTGAGGATTGAGTATTCAATGGTATTTTACATCTCACCTATGATATCTATAGTTGCATTTGTATACAAGATACACGATTGGCATCAATACATATCTACTAAGGTATCTGACATGCCACATCAAATTTTTTCTCAGGAATGCATATAATGTCTTCTAATATCTATATAAATATTTGGCTTATTCCATATCATACAATTTTTTAGGAATTTGGCTTATTCCCCAAGGTATATTTGTCTTCCTTAGAGGACTATTGTAGTATTCTTTTGTAATGAAGATGGATGCATTTTATGGGTATATATTGTGTTCATTTCTAAGTGAATGATTTTTTTCAAGTTAGTATTATGCCTAATATATCACGACTTAATCCCTTAATTGTAGTTTTGTCATCGCCAATTTTAACACCTTGTGTATTATGACTATGATTTTCATCCATGTACAGTCTTATCTTAACACAGTCTAAGTAGTTCCTTGTTTAGCGTTTACTAGTTGATCTTGATATTAACACCTTAGTGCAGAGTCAACAATTTCCTATTATAGCATGTCATAGTCAAGTCCTAGCTCACAAAGAATTTTTGTCTTCCTTCCTTTAAAAGTACAATCATGTTATTGGTGGTTAATTCCACAGTTCCACTTTGTATCGTAACTCACCTAGCACTATAAGTTGGTTTAGGGGAGTTGTCCTTCGTACCAATATTTGGAGACCATAGATCAACAATAATTAGGGGACATATATAAATACATCCCTTGTACCGTAAATTGTGTCAAGATGTGCATGGGATGCCCATATGTCCACTTGAGGGATGTGGTATGCCTTAGAGTCCCCAATGTAATATACAATATTTTTCAACTTAAACTAGACACTTAATATAGAGAGATGATAATATGGAGAGTTGTTTGCATAATATCAAGAGTTGTTATATTAGATAAGTAGATGATATACAAAAATCTAATTATCCCCATATTCCAAAATGTGAAGATTTTAGTAACACAAGAATGCAAAAATATGGTTGCCTACATGAATTCTATAAAAATTTGAAACACCCAATATTAGCATATCTAAAGAAGTTTTACAATTTGTTTATGTACATATTTTGTGTGCATGATGCTACGCCATAATATCATTATATGTTTAGTGGCCCAATAACATTGAATTAATCACTATAATATTCTAATAATGTATCATGATATTTTTAGTTTGTCTATGACTATTGATTACTAACGAGTACACAAATGATTAACACAATTGTTTTGCCCTTAAAAATATTATTTCATTTGTAATTATTATTATTATATTTCTATATTTTAAATAAGTATATATTGTTGTTCCATTTGTCATCCTAGTTTTACTAAAATTTAGGGGTCTTTTCTTTCTCTATTGACACTAAAGAGTAGTCTATGTAAAATTGGTTGTAAGACTTTAGAATTGAAAATTTAATTATTTTTACACTATATCATGCCTAACAGCAAGAATAATGAGTGAGTCAAGGTTTAGCAGGTGCGGTAGGAGTGAGGGTTTGAATTTTTTGGGCAGAAATCTCAGCTAAGGCGGTAGAGGTAGAGTAGGTATAGAAGGGGCGGGTGGAAACCTCACGCATGGATAAAGCATGGATCTAGAGGAATGTAGTCAGGCTATGGTATATTTGGATGCGGGCATCACACAGGAGCCCGATCCTCCTCAGAAAGACCCCAACAAAAAATATACGAAGGACAATGCAGAGCCCAAGAAGTGGTTATATTTTGCTGAGACTCTTAGAGGAAAAAGAAAGGAGGTCCTCTCTCTTCCACTCCTAGTTCTAGTAAATAATAAAATTTTAGCCTCGGTAAGTTCCATGAGCCCTTTTATTTTAATGGAAGAATTATCCTTGGTAGGAAATTTTTTGGGAGGTAGGGCGGACATGGAGACTATCAAGGCTTGGGCGATGGGCAAATGGTAACTGGTAGGCAGATTGGAGTTTGTAGCTCTAACTCGAGGGTTTTTCATTATTTGTTTTAATAATATGGAGGATGCTAACTACATTTTAATAGGAGGTCCTTGGTTTCTAGGCAAAATGAGCCTTTTTATCAAACAATGGGGTGAATATTTCAACCCTAAAAAGAAAAATATTAACATTACCCCTATTTGGGTTCATATCTCAAGTCTACCTGTCTAGTTCTTCAATGAATATTGGTTGCAAGGCATAGCCAGAACTATAGAGGACTTGATCTCCATTGACCATGCGACCTTGTCCAGGACAAGGATGACTCATGCACAAATATGCGTAAATGCTAATTTGAATAATGAATTGCCAAGGTTTGTGGAGCTAGAGTATGGAGAATACTATAGAAAATAGTTGGTAGAATACAAGAATAGATCAATATTCTATGCAGAATGTAAAAATCAAGGACATCTATGCAACCAGTGCCCTAACCTAGCAATGAATAGAGAAAATCAGATGTAGGGAATGCTAGACAAAGGAAATTTGAGGAGTTTCTTTAGAAGAGGCGATTTCAATTAGGCAAACTATGTCTACCAAAAAAAGAAAAGAGAGGGTGTAGGGTTCCAAAAAGACAAAGGAAAACAACAGGTTGTTGGCAACCAAAATACTCAGGTAAGTTTCAATCCTCTAGTTTCAAATAAATTTCAATTCTATCCAATATGGGAGCAGGAGAATTATCAGAAGATATGGAATACCAACACCTTCGGGCTAACCTTTTTGACTCTCTTGAATCCCCATCCATGTCAGAATCCTCAAACCCTAATGCTAAAATTATTGTAATCCCCATGAGCATCACAAATCCAAACCCTAATGCATGATCTCTAGAATCCACATCTAAGTTAGGATCCTGAAACCCCAATGTTGGAAATACTTCAATCCCAGTGGGTATACCAAATCCAAACCCTAATGTTGAAGAACTTAGGAAGAAATTTGAGGCATTGGAAAATAAAAAATCCCATCTCCCTAACATCATCACTAGGAGCAAAGTGAATCCTACTGAGGGGTCATCCCGTAGACTAGGGGAATACAGGAAAAAATGAGAATATTTGGATGTAATGGTGGAGATATGTGAAACTCTTCAGACTGAGGTATATGGCAGTCTGATTCTACAACAAATTACCTCCCCTCAGTTTAGTCCTAAAAAAACCAGGAGCACTGTGAATTCTCCTATATATTTTTGTAGTGAAAAAAGAAGAGGGAGAAGATCAAATGCTGAGAATAAAAAAATTAACACTAATAATGACATTGCAAATGGAAAATAGAGAACCTTGTTTCAACAGGTTATTCTAGGTTCTGAAGACAACAAATTAGGAAAACCCCCTCAAGGGAGGGGGAGAGGAAGAAATCCCAAAAAATCTAAATGAAGTTCCTCTCATGGAACGTGAGAGGCATCAATGGTCTACCCAGACATGGGGAAGTCATTGCAATAAGAAATCAAGTGAATCCAACTATTATCATGTTGCAAGAAACAAAAATTGATGAGATTTAGTAAAAAAATATATCAAAAAAATATGGAATCAAGGGGAGATGGTTTGCAAATCAGCCAGAGGAGCATCTAGAGGCCTTATGACTTTATGGAATCCCCAGATAGTAGAAGGTACCATTATTTAGAAAGATGACATGGTTCTTAGTGTTTTATTTAAGGAAATAAACAACAATAGGTCATGGATCCTTTCACATATTTATGCCCCAAATTCAATTCAAGGGATAGTTCTACTATGGGAGTGCTTAGGCAATTTGAGTGAAATATTCCATAATGTCCCCTGGATTCTGGCTGGGGATTTTAACACTCCTCTTTACCCTTCAGAAAAAATGGGTGGAAATGGACCACCTATTAGGAGCATGGATGATTTCAATGACTTTGTGAACTCCAACATGTTGATGGATGTAAAAATTAGAGGAGCAAATTATACCTGGAGAAATTGATGGATATGGTGTCATCTCATTCAAGAAAGGCTTAATAGGTTTTTTCTATCAAAGGAGGCTACAACTTTGTTCGATGATTCTATCCTGCAATCCCTTCCTAAAATTACCTCTGATAATAATCCCATTTTGTTGAAGATCCCTAACTCTCTGTCCTTCAATAAACCTTTTAGATTTTAATCTTTGTGGATCAAACATTCCAGTTTTAGAGATAACTTAAGTCAGTGGTGGCAACAGCCTGTCAGGGGTAGTGCAACTTTTAAACTTGCTAGAAAATTAAAGTTTGTTAAGGAAAATATTCGAACTTGGAACAAAGAGGTCTTTGGGAACCTCTTTGAAAATAAAAAAAAATGTTGTTGAAATTTTGAAGATAATTGATCAGAGGATCCAACATGGTGATGCTGATGAAACTACTAGGCAGGAGGAACGAAAAAAACTAGCAAAGTTTCATAACATTTTGGCCTGTGAGGAAATATATTGGAGGAAAAAATCAAGGGCTCTTTGGTTGAAATATGGAGATTCAAATTCTAAGTTTTTTCACGTCACCACACTTAGAAACAAAAGCAATAAAAAGATAATTTTTTTAAAAAAAGCAGATGGTTCTATTACTCAAGACTTAACAGAAATAAGAAAGGAGGTAATAACTTATTTCAATTATATCCTTGGTCAAGAATCATAGTGCAATGAGGATGCCAAAGATATTATCTTGTAATCCATTCCTAGCATAATAAATGAGGATATAAACCTTAAGCTTCTAGCTCCCTTTTCTGATGAGGAAATTATGGAAGCATTGTTTAGCATGGAGCCAGACAAAGCCTCAGGACCCGATGACTTTCCCCCTTGTTTCTATAAAGATTTTTGGGACATCGCAAGTGAGGATGTAATTTTTACTATAAGATAATTCCAAGCAAGCAATCATATCCCAAAAGGTATCAACTCTAATTTTATTTCTCTAATTCCTAAGAAGCAAACCCCTGAATCTATGGCTGACTTCAGGCCAATCAGCCTGTGCAATATTTCTTACAAGATCCTAACTAAAGCCATTGCAAATAGAATGAGAGATATTTAGCCCCACATCATAGATCCATGCCAGGTAAGCTCTGTCCAGGGTAGGTCAATATTGGATGGATTTATCACAGTTCATGAAGCTCTGCACTCTGCTCATAAGACTAACAGGTTTGTTTTTTCCCTCAAGTTTGATATGAACAAAGCATTTGATAGGCTAAATTGGGACTTTTTTATTTTTGTCCTCCTTAAGTTTAGATTTCACCACCAATGGGTTAATTTGATCAAAGAATATATTTGTAAAGCATGGTTCTCAATTATAGTTAATGGAGCAACTGTTGGTTACTTTCAAAGTTGTAGAGGAATTCGGTAGGGAGACCCTATCAGCCCCATGTTATTCATAATTGTGGTAGAAGCTTTAGGCAGAACCATAAAAAATACTTGCAGTTCAAGGCTAATATCGGTAATCAAGACAACATCTCTCACTAGGGTTGGGTTGTTTCTCACCAACAATTCTTCGATGATACCCTTATATTGACTAAGGCATCAGTGGTTGAGGCCAAAAAAATTAAGTACATCCTGCAAATCTATGAGGATGTTGCTGGTCAGAAAGTTAATTTCAGTAAAAGCAAGTTATATTTATTGAACACCCTCATTCAGAGGAAAGGAAGGATTGCAAAAATTTTAGGGTGTGACATAGCAAACCTCCCCACTTCATATCTTGGTATCCCTCTTTTCATTGGTTCTCCGAGAGAGTCAATGTGGGACAGGGTTATTAAAAGAATTAAAAAAAACTTGTTGGATGGAAAGGTCATCTTCTATCTCAAGTAGGAAAGATGACCCTCACTAAGGCCTGTATTCAAAGCATTCCAGTCTATTTACTCTTTGTTTTCAAAGCCCTTGTGAATGTTTTCCATAAAATTGAGAAACTCCAAAAATAATTTTTATGGACTGGATCAGAGGAGAAAAAAAGGATACACCTTGTAGGATGGGGGCTTAGGTATGATGAGAATTGCTCATATAAATTTAGCTTTACTAGATAAGAAGGCATGGCATCTCATTTCTGGTGAAGAAAATGAATGGATAGTTATCATGAAATGAAAGTATCTTCAAAATATAGAATTTCTAAGTGACTTAGTTCCAATCAGAGGTTCTGCTTTTTGGAAAGCAATTCTTAATTGTAAGGAAATAATCAAAAAAGGTTTAAGATGGGTTTTAGGCAATGGTGAGAGGATAAATTGTTGGAATGATAGGTGGGCTAAGGATTAACCACTAACGCAATATCCCAAATTATCCCGAATTAGAGATATCATAGAAGAACTCATTGGCAGAAAAGTTTTTGACTATATGGTTGAGAATAGAGGTAGAATGAAGTGGAAATAAATAATAATTTAGATATTTCAAGCAGAATCAAATGATATTTGTAACACTCTAAGGAAAAAAATTATCCCCATGAGACCCAAGGAATATCAAGTGACCTAGGCTCCTACGGAAAATGGGCAGTTCATTATTAAATCAGCTTACAAGCTTCTGCTTGATGATGAGGATTTTGTCCTCCAAAAGGACTTAGTTTGGATAAAAAAATTAATTCCAAAAATTGTAGTCTTTTCATGGTTGGTTATCTAAGGAAGAATTCTAACCATTGATAATATGATGCATAAAGGTATTTGTATCAGTAATCGTTGTTATCTGTGTAGGGTTAATTGGGAGACCATTTATCACATTTTCCTTGAGTGCCCTTTTTCCTTGACTGTCCTAAGTGGGGTTTTTCAGGCCTTCAATATTTCATGGGTTAAACCAACCACCATACTTGATTTTTTTGTCCAATGGCATTGGCCCTTTTCAATCCAAAGAATTAGATACATGTGGAAAATTTCTCTCAATCACTATATTTGGTAGGTGTGGTTAGAAAGGAACCATAGAGTCTTTAATGAGTCTATCCATGATCATCAAACTATCATTGCTAGGATCCTATCCTTTGCCAATGAATGAACCTTATCCATTTTAATAGTTGTAAACCTCATATGTAGGAGACCATGATTGCTCAATATTTAAGCTTAACCTTGTTATATGAGTATGTGCCTAGGGTAGCCAACCCCAGAGCCAATGTTAAGTGGTATCCACCTCCTATGGGTTGGTTTAAGCTTAATTTTGATGGAGCATCTAAGGACAATACTGGTAGAGCAGGCACTGGTGGCATTGTGTGAGATCATAATGGGAATATGATGCTTGTGTTTTCCAAATATTTGGGAACAAGGACAAAAAATGAAGTTGAATCTAGAGCTATGTGGAGAGGCCTTCAAATGAATCAAGACTTATAATGCAATTTTATCATAGAAGGAGACTCTATGCATGTTAAAAATCTCCTCATTAATTGGAAAAAACATCCTTGGAGGATTAAAACAATTGTTGAAGATGCTAGGACCCTTTTCTAGGGAAGATAGGACAAAAAAGCTTTCAGGAAGCTAACAAAATTGCTGATAAGCTGGCCAATTTGGGTGTCGATGGTGACAGACTTTTCAAATGGGAACACATTTTCCTGAGTGAAGTAGAGGATCTTATTCAACATGAATGCCAAGAATGATAGTCGAATTTAAGGGAAGACAATGTAAATTCGAAGGCTAGGAGTATTCCCGTATCTTTTTTGAATTGGAATCACAATAAAAATTATCTGAGCTATCAGTCTTCGTGGATGTTGCTTGGAAATACCACAAAGACTAATGGGGATAGTCACATGTCAGATAACATGGCTCCTAGTCATATTAGTAATTTGAGGTTGGTTGATAATCACAGGGAAGGAAAGAAACGACAATATAAGACTTCAAACCAAAGCCACGTGGACCACCAGATAGCCACTACCATAAATCTAGCCAACAGGTTCACTTCTCCAAGGATGATTGGCCAAGATAGTATGTGGTACCAAAGCATGTCATATACGAAAGAAAGCAATTACCAAAGAATTATTAAGAGTAACTGTCAATACAGAGCTTGTGGGAGTTTTTTAGTACTCTGCTATGTGTGTCTGTAGCTTTTTGTTTCTCCATTGTCTCAAGGAAGGGATCTATGTCTGTTTCTTTTTTGTAATTATGATGCATGTGTGTTTTCTCGGGGTATACCCAAAATGTTGTATGGGAAGTTTCTTTTTGATAACAGGCTATGTGTTTTACCCGATGTAATGGCTTTGGCGGCATGTAGATTTTACACATATAGGATCCTTAGGAAGGATATGTTCATCAACAACCCTGGGTTTATTTTTGTGAAAGGTTTTAGGTCAACCTGTAAAACCCGGTATTAATGCTATAGTATCTTATCTACCAAAAAAACTATATCGTGCCTAAAATTGCAATCACTTGTATTTGTCAATCTATCTTGGTTGATAATATTTCATGAATAATTAGTCCTTACAATATATTTTTTAATGAAAATGAATTCTAATATTCTATACTTTGGCATATATAATGGTATAATTCCTTTGGGTTATGGGCCTCCCACATTTTGTATGGTGGTGCGGAGAGAGAAGAAATTATCATAGATATATTGATTGATGTAACAGTCTTAGTTACATTTTCAAAAGGATTTTTGGTAGTTCATATCCATAGAAATGTGTCTTGAGATCATCCTAACAATAGTCAAACCTGATTTGATATTATGTACAATGACATAATCACCTACTTTGAGAGCATTGATCTAGATTTGGGAGCAATTTCAGTAACAATACATCAAATTGTAAAATTTATTTTGTTATGGTACTAATAATAGGATGCATTCAAATAAAGTACATACAATCAAATGGAATATTTTAATCCAAAATATTACTTGTAAAGGTCCATTTTAGGAGTAATAAATTGTTAGCACTTAAAACAATGATTATACAAGAACATTTTATTTTATGCTTTCAACATAGTAAACTATTATCAATCATGAGACAAATCACTTTAGAGTTTTTTACCTTATCCTAGAACTTCTTTTCCTTGTCATAATATCTTTCTCTCAAACCATCTATGTATGGTATTTCTTCTTATCAGTCTAGGACTAGGTAACGATTGATAATATACTAATTTTTAAGTTGCAAAGGTTGTATATCTCTAATAGTTATGAATGAAAAGAGCATTGGTTTCTTGATCGTTGGCCCTTGTATATATATATATCTATATATATTTAAATTGTAATCATCTGAAATTGACTTTGTAAGGGTTATATTCCTGTTTGTGGCCAAGAATAAGATTTTGTGATTTTTTCATTTGGTTGTTCAATTACCTTATTTTCTAAAAATAGAGCATAAATAGATTTTTTGATCAAACGATCAATTAAATTTATTTTCTCATAGACTATATTATCTTATGCCCAATAAAATAACTATATTCTAGAAATTTTAAGGTGTTATATGTATAAAAATATAGATATTACAACTACATCACTTATTAACTCACACATTTTATTTTCTTTGACATATCCACATATTGGGATTGTTCTATTTTTACATTCCAATTTTTAAATGAACAATAAATAATCAAGAGTTACATGTATATTTTATTTCTTGTAATCCATAAATTGATAGGAATGAGAAATTGAATTTGACTTTCAAACCAAATATTGTTGTTTTGCTTATGGATTGGGTTGTTGCACTATACCTTTTTCATTTGAAATAATTATTATTTTTCCTTTGTTAATTGTTGGAACCCATGAGTTGTAGGTGAGTTGGAGAGGAGAGGAAAATACTCCAAGGGAGGTTCCAGGTTTGAATATCCATGCTACCAAAAATTTGAATTGGGTATCCAAAATCCAATTGATAATGTTGGTGCGGGCAGGGCTAGACACAACTCCTGGGTGAATTTGATGATGTAGAATCACCTGGTTGTGGTCTCTTAGACCAAGGTGGTCCCGAAAGGGGTTTTTCAACTTCTATATATGCGTGTGAAAATAATCATTTGAAAAAATTTCAGCACTTTATAAAAAATTATTGACATGGTTTTGTTTCATTGTTGTACCAAAAATATTTTCTTTATTTTAAATTAATGAAGGACTAGTTGATTCAGTAATAATTGAATACAATTTTCAGTAAAACCCTTGTATTGTTGTTTGTGTTGTCTATGATTGTGATGTTATTGTTTTGAGTGGATTTTTCTCCTTTATCTTATTTATACAAGGAATTGGATATTGCAACTGCAATACCTTTCCTTAGTATCTTAAGTTTTCTTATGAGTTTGTATAAAGTACAATTCTTTATTTTATTTTTTCTAAAAAAAAAAAAAATATGGATATTATAGTCTTAGTCCTAAGATAGTTAGATACTAGCATGAGACTATTGATCAATAATTTATATTTAGCTCTAAAATTTACTACAAAATTCAAAGTGATATGATAGAAAGGATAAGATTTTGTGATCATAATTTCATCCATTATCTTGTCCACGTGAACTTGCTCAACTTTATACAAACTTAGTGTAACATTATCTTTTAGAAGGATAAGTTTAGCAACTATTAAGTCTCTACAAATAACTTAGTGATATCATTGCTTGGAGCTATGATGACTTAAAAGTTTATAGTAAAGGGATAATTTAGCATGCTATAGAATTATTACTCAATTCTAAGCCATTCTAGTAAAATAAAAGGTTGATAAATCCAAAAATATAAGCACTTATGAAATAAGAATTGTTGAATCTATTGAATGCAAAAATTTCTACCTAATCAGACATCCCATGTGGGTAGCCAATTTGGTCTCAATCATGAAAATAATAGATATATTTTCCAAAATCTACATGGTCATAAATAATGCTATAATTTCATATATAAAAAAGTATTTTCTCTAATGAAATCACTTAAAAATTTGAAACATTATATTTTCCATAGCAAAACATTAGCATATGTAATAAACCTAGATGTCCGAGGTTTCATAGTGTAAGGATAATTAGGCAAAAATGAGTCAGCTAGATCACAAATATGTAAGAGTATAATATATAGAGATTAATATGACTAATTTAGTTAGAGGAAGAGCACTATGTAAAGAATTGGTAATTTTGTAGAACTAGACTCTAATTTATTGGTCGAACAACTAGAGAAACATCATCCAAAAGAGACCTGGAGAGAGCAATATATTGGGATAAATCAGATGGTTAATTTTATTAAGACTAGTAAATTTTTGGATGGGTTTATAGCCTCTAAAAGTTGTAGGTATATATTTTAATCCTTTGATTACACTCTAATTATCGATGTCTTATACCCCAAACTTTTTTATGGTGTGTTGTTGAGGTGCATACAAACAAATAAGACAAAGGAAATAATAAAATAATTTTATGTTGGTTTCTTATAAGGACATTATTCTAGATAAACTATTGCTACTAATGTTCTCAAAGTTAGATATTATAGGCCTACATTATTTTATAACGCTTTTCAAATTGCTAGTGCATGTGACCAATGCCAAATATTTATTGACATGGGCAAGAATTTGGTAATGCCTCTATAACTAGTTATTATAGAAGAACCCTTTCAATAATGCGAGCTAGAATCTAATGAGATGATTAACCCAAATTATTATATCAAGAACAAATTTATATTAATAGCAACTAATTATTTCACTATGTGGTTTGAAGTAGAAGCAACTAGATGTGCAAATCAAGATACCATTATAGATTTTTTAAAATGATTGATCACTAAGTTTGAGTCTTTGGTACAATAGTGTTCAATAATATCTAAGCATTTATAGGGGCTAAAACTATGAATTTTATGATAAAATATGGTAGTTACTAGAAAGAATCCTCAAACTATTATCCTTAAGGTAATGGACTAGTAGAGTCCACCAATAAGAATTTGATGAGAATAATTAAGCAAAATATTGGTGACAATAAAAATATTTGGCATTTAATGCTAAACCAAATATTATGGGTGGATAGAATCATGATAAAAAATATTTAAATACATTATGGTTTATGGAAAATAAGTCATATTGTGAATCAATCTCAAGTTGCCTACCTTGAAATGCATAGACCAATCAAAATTAGAGGACATCAAGCCAATTGAGAAAAAAATGTTAGAATTGTTGCTATTGGAGAAAATAAGAGAAATAGCCTATAATAATTTATATTAGCACCAAGTAGCTATTAAGCGGTGGTTTGATATAATGTCATCATTATAATATTTTAAATATGGTGATCCAATGCTCAAGTGGGACTTAGATCAAGTAATATTCTGAAAGCATGATAATATAGAATCATTGTGGTCTAGTCCATATCTAATTTAGAGAAGGAAGGAAGTAAACTCATACAAATTCATGACATGGATGGTAATATTTACCAATTCCAATGAATGACTAATATTTAAAGCATTATGCATAGAATATTATGTCACTAATGTGTACATATGCAAATAGCAACGCATGTAAATAGTTTCATAGTGGTACTAGTGCCTTATAAATAGAATCAATTTATCGACTAAGGATTGTACTTTGTATGTACCATGTTTTGAATTCTTAGAAATATCATTGGTTGAAATATTTGGCAATATTAAAAAAGGACATGCATCACAAACACTTACACAAAATTTTAGTTTTGAGAAATGATGTCATTGTAGAAGTTGAGCATGCACAATCCCTAACATTAAATTAACAACCTTTGTTTGTTTTAGGTATTTATTGCTATATAAATAGGTCCAAAACAAGGTAATATGCATGAGAGAATTTAGTGGTTGGAGGACTAAGATACTAAAAAACTACTAAAATACATTGTGTGGGAATAAAGTTATACAATTTCTTCAAATTTGTGTTCATAGAGGAAGTTGAATGGTGCATGATGGCTTGAGTTAAAAGAGGGTAGAAAGTATAAAAGGCTACAAAATAGCTACAAGATGATCTGGCAGATATCCATGACCCAATTATCATAATAAAACTAAAGTTGAAGAGCTTTAGAGAATGGTCAGAGAGAAAAGTAACAAAGATGTCACTTAGTAAACTTGAGGCTAATACTTAGAATTTGTTCTTATCTAGATATATGCCTAGATCCATCCATTCCTATTCTAAACTCATCAAAGCAATTTAAAAATTATGATTCAGATATAGTTATGGTGTATGACACAAAAAAGAGAAATCCATCATGGAGGAGGGAATTAGAAGAGTGTTTCCACTAGGAGTACAACCAAATAAAAGAATTAAACCCATTTATATAGATGAGAAGAAGATTTATTTTGATAAAGATACTTTTAGAACTCAACTAACTAAGCTTATAGGTGAAATACCAAAGTATTTTCTATAAAACACCCTAAATCTTGGATATTTCAAAGATATTTTAAAAATAATGCTATATTATGATGCATTAGTATATGACTATCAAATTTTATATTTCATATGTAGTTACTAATGTGCACAACTATGACTGTTCTAGTGCTAGTAAACTTGTATTCCTTATCTGGGCCCATTTCTAAGTTTTCAAATTCATAATAAACTAGTTGCCCTTAAGTTGAAAGAAAGCTAGAAATTTTTCTACCCATCATTTTTAACATGGTTGTTTCTTTTCTATACACCCCCAAGTTTACATAATATTAAGCTCCTTAAGAACAACAATGATCAATTATATTTTGTAGTTGATTGGAATTCAATCCTTAGAAAAATCTCTTTGTACCTATATTTTAATAAAATATTTCTTGGGATTGCATTAACATTCAACTATGGTCAAATACCTTGCCTCAAATCTAAATATATAGATAAGCTAAGAGGTAAGAAATATGAAATAGGGGATTGGTATTTTTTCTTAGACGACACTATAATAAAAGTATATAGTTTTCTCATAATGCCTTATCTACTACCATATTATATCATATACTAGGTGTTTGGAATGGGGCCATGCAAGCAATATATGAGGTGGATTAGCACTTTAGGAATGGGTCCCAGATTGCTTTCACCTATCACTACCCCTTTATATTTGAATATACGTATGACAACAACAAGCCAAGCAAAAATTCTATATGAAAAGCTTAACACCCTCCAATTGTCAATTGTGCCTCACATGTGGCATTATGAATCATAAGGTAAGTTCAAAGTAAAATTAGTAAAATTGAATAATAAGCCACCAATATTTGACCACTTATCATGGTTGGAAATTTAGTTATTCAAAAACAATGATGATGATTAGGTCATGGAGATCAATATATATGAAATACAAGAAAGATACCATGTAGAAAATACTATTAGTTCAAACAAGTGTATGACTTGGAAAGGAATAGAGATAAATGGATAAGTGAAGAAATCATAGATAAAAGCAGAGATGATCTAGATTGGAATTACAAGACTAGATAATGATGGATATCACATTGTAAATATGATAAATAAAAGACCTTTCTCAATCCCTGTGATAAGTTGTTTGAAAGTGAATTCAAGGCAAAATATGAGAAGTGGAAGGAGGACCAAAGGGGATAAATATATCTAGAACTAATGATACTAAAGGATTCATAGGAAGAAGTATATCGAGAGGAATAATAAGAGTAAGTTCCTTAGCCAACTTCCACACAAGTTGGGTCTTTGGTAGGCTACAAGGACTTAGAGGAGGATGCCAGCTCACAATATATGGCTCTATATAGAAAAAACATAATCCAAAAAGATTTATACAACTAAAAATATTCTAGTAATTAGGATTACATAAAAATCTAGCAAAGAATAGCCAACAAAGTAGAGTATCAAAGCTAAAGTAGCTCAAAAGGTAGTATTGCAAGAAAAATAGTTACTACAACAAGAGTAGAAAATATCACACCCCATCAATAGGCTTAACACAAGAGGTTCAGTTAAAATGAAAAGTGGAAAGATCATCCAAGTACTAATAAAAAGGAGCTAATGAGACTAGCAAAAAGATAATAAGTATAGCAAGAAGCACTAAGGTCTAAAGCACAAATTATAATATTCTATGCAATAATCTAGGAACCAACATAAAAAGTGAGAGGAACAAATATTTTTTTACACCTTCTACTTTGATTAAAATTTATTGACCTCCTCTATAGCCTCCACCTAAATAGTTTCCCCCACAAACTACTCCTATTTATGAAGAAATTCCTCTACATAGTATATTGTTGGTGATAATTTCCACATTCCATGTACATGATGTACAAGTAGCCCCAATCAACGTCTATATATATATATATGAACCCCTACAAATACCACCACTATAGAATTAAATCCTTCATCCATGAATTTCTCACCTTTCCAATCTACTTTTATACCTTCCCCTGCTGCTAATCGTCCATTGCCAAAACCATTGTCTATGATTCAAAGTATTGATATGAAAACTCAAAAATGGATAGAGCAACAAGAACCATGAGATGAAATAGAGCAAGCAACCACCCAAATATATGATGGAGTGGATCCACTTTCAATAGAATGGGTCAATATGGTTGCATATCCTAAGGTCAAAAGGCTAGTTGTAGAGATGACATTAGGAGATTATCATATCAAGGTGTAGAAGTATAATATTTAAAATCTCCCTAAAATCCATATGTTCAGAGTTCTTCACACTAAAGTGGATACTCTATTCCTCCAAAATAACTAGATGAATATAAAACTTGTGGATATAGAAAGAAAAATTAAAGCTCTAGATAAGAAGATAAATAAACAGAATGTTGAAAATGAGTCTGAAGATTGAGATTTTGGAGCTTAAATGCATAATAGATAAATTTTCTACTAAATAATAATTATAGTAGAGGGATAAAAATATCCAAATATTAGAAGAGCAATTACAACAAGGAAGCAAAAAAACATAAGCATAGGAAAAAGTGTTGTAAACATTTAATTCAAAGCTCCAAGGCTAGGAAGATAATTTGGTTGTAGTACAAATAGAATTGGATAAGACAAGAGAGAATCCTCAAGTCCATGTAATATCCAAGGATATGCTAAAATAGTTTAGAAGCCAATATTGGATCAAAATAAAAAGCGTTAGAGATTTTCCTGTGGTAAAAAGGATAGCAAATATTATAAAATTAATATAAAATGCCAGGGAAGAATTGAATCAAGGTAAATATAAGCTAATGAACAAAGTGAAATATGTAAAGGTTGTATTACATATGTTAAGGAATAAAGGAAAGTACCCCCAACTGGCAAAGCACTCACAAAGATACTTCAGCGAGTCCAAGTTTTGTAGAGATCAAATCTAGATGGAACTCAACCAATTATATGAGGAAAAGTAATCAATGCTCTTAGAGTAAGCATTGAAAAAAAAAATTGGTAGTCCAAGAAGTCACTATTCTTATCTTTCCAAGATTTTGGGATGTAAATGAATAATTCTATAATGAAAATCAAATCAACCAACATTTAGACTAGTAAATAAATAATGAAAACGAAATTGATGCCTTTCCTAAGTCTCTAATAATAGACTAAATTATTATTTTATTCCACAAGCTCTCTAATATGTTATCAAAGACTAAAGAGTTGGCACAAAGATATAAGGATCCTTCCTATTATTTCTATTTTTAGCTATAATAAGTCCTATAAAAATTTAGAGAAATACATATCCCTTATCAAAAGGCATGGGATAAAATGTGTAGGTTAATTGAACTACCAATAGCTCCTTCAACAACCCAAGCAATTGGTAAACATAGTAAAAAATCTAGAATAGCATTGGAAGGACAAGAGCAATCTAGTCGCGTAACTAAGACTTAAAAAATAGGAAACATTTAGAAAGTTGACCCTTTTGCAAGAAAATTTTTATTTTCATTTCAGTTTTTACTTTATTTTGATTCCATTTCTCAAGTGGATAAGGCTAGATGGATTTGATGCTTCTACAAGTAGAAACCTCCCTGTGATGTACCAATAATATGGGTAGAATTCCTCACCCACATCCATGTCCATAGAAGGAGATGAATATTAACATTAGAATACTTTGCCATTTTTGCTAAAAGAGATTGTTGGACACCTGAAATAGTCACTGAACTAGAGGAGGGTATGGTAGGAAAAAGTGATAGCAAATTTTACTAAGTGTAGAAAGTTGCCAAAAAAATTTAGATGATGTTAGCAACAAGGATGAAAATATTTTTCACTAGGCAACTAAAGGCAAGAGATCCCAGACTAGAATTTTGACTGAGAAATATGGCTAAAAATTTGAGATGTTGATGTTAGCAAAGGGATGATAAAAATTCAACATCTAACATTGAATAAAAAAGCAAAAGAACGAAGCATTCCAAATAGATAATAATGATGATATCATGAGGGTAGCATAAAACATCTGGTATAACATGAAGAAGAATCTGGTACATTGAGAGATTTTTGGTCAAGTATGTATGAGAGCCCAACATCCAACTAAGTAGTAAATTCTATGAGGTACAATAAACTTAAGCTACATGTCAAATATAATGTCCTACAATTTTGGGTGCTTATATCAATGAAAGTAGCATAAAAACCAAGTGCAACAAAAGAAAGAATATACAAAAATTTCTAAGACATAAAATTTAATGCACATTAAGTAGTGTAAAATACATCTAGCACTTGGTATCTAGTAAAGTGTTTCATATATCTAAATATAAAAGAAGAATTAAATATTTTGAGTTTTGATATCATCCTAAGGTGCATAAAAATTCAACAAAAATAAAATAATGCCAGATGAATATTGAAGCCTATCAAAAAAATACCTGATGCCCAAAAAAGTGTGTAGTAGAGGTGAAAGAGACATGAAATAGAAAGAAGACCTTGAAATGTACGCATTATAAAAGGAGGATTGAGCCTAGTTGGAGTTCCCTAGCATGCTCCCAATAAGAAAAATCTACTATAAAAAAAATCTAAATAGCCTAAGGCTATCCTAACTAAAGGTGATAGTGGGATAACTAAAATAGTACAAACCTATCAGAAGATCTAGTGTACTAGATGAGGACACAAAATCCACCACTCCTTGAGATAGAATAAGGGTAAACCACATTAGTGCCACAATATCAAATTGGCTACAATAGAATGATTTGGAGGAGATGCAGATGTGCTACAACAATCTAAAAAACCTACAATGTATTGTTAGAACAATAATGTTAGGCTAACCAAATGCATTTGTAGAATTATATATATTTCAATTTAGATTAGGATTATGCGTAAGGGGTCATCCCAAAAATGTATTTATAAAAATTTGGTGAATCAGATGAATAGTATTAAAAAACATGTATGAGATTCACTATTATTAGGGGTAATGTTAAAAATTTAAACTGAAAGTAGTCAAATTATTATAAATTTGTGGCGAACCGACCCAAAAAAAAATTACACCCAGAATTTTTTGGCTAATGGGCCCTAGTCAAGGGTCACAAATATTAGCCAATTCCAAATTTTGAAAATCATAATTTTAGCCAATTTGGTTATAAATAGTCATTATGCATTACTCTGATGTAGGTTATTCAAATGGTCATACTTTTAACATTTATAATTACATAATTGTATGATTGATGCTATATGTATTTTGAATGAAGATTTGATTGTTGTTTGAACTCTTGCATAATTCTTTGCAAAACACATATGTATGTCAACTAAGTGATTAAGCATTTCTACTAAAATAGTGAATGATTAATTTTTTAAAAGTTTTTTTTCTTTCTATATTTCTCCTTAGATTTTTTTTCATTAGTTCTAGAATGCTTGATAATACTTAGAGTTTTTTACAATTAAATGTTTTGTCATAAGAAAAGTAATTAGGTCTATTAGGCAATTATAATTTAATTCATATTACAAGACTCTCATGTACCATGTCTCTTGATGTTGCTATACCTGCACCACTTTTGGCTTAGCTTCTAATATTTTACATTTCTTACTTTAGTCTACAACCCCCATTTTAGTTAGTTTAGCTAGGAGCATAGGAGTCGGTCTACTTTGATGGTTGACTCACAAATCCCTATTTCTAATTCATCCAATATTGGTTGAGGTATTGAGTGTGCAACTCATCCACTTAGGTGAATTTCAAACCAATATGAAGTTTATCCCAATATATAAATAATTTTCTAATTCTTGTAGGAGAAATTATTCAATGTAAAAACTTAACTAATGCTTTTATTTTTTGGAAGAAAATAAAATGATGGTTTTGCTAGTATTTACTTGCATGTTTGCACCCTGTAAAATTCTACCAAGGCATTTAAGTAATATTTTAGCCCCTTTGTTGACCTTTTAATCAAAATAAGAAGAAGACTCACTATAAATTCTTCAAATTAAATACCATCTTTTCATTTTAGATTTAGCTAGTATTTATTTTTTTATTGATGGTTAAATAAAGGGATTAGAAGGGCCCCATAACTTTTGTAAAACATATCAAAATATTTTACATCTCAAGCTCACCATCCAAGACAATTATTGGAATAAAACAACTAAAAACAAAAATAGTTACAAGATAAACTTATAAGGAAAACATCAGTAACTAGATTAGCTAAGAAATGAAAAACATATAAAGGCCACACTTTTAGGGAGTCCCATTTCCTTTTCTATATAGACCATTGTAAGATTCTTAGAATCTATAATCTCTTTTTCTTCACCTCTAATTCTCATTAATTCTACTTTCTTTAATCTCTTATCTAGATGTAATTTTAGTAATTTGTATTGGGAAGTCATCCTTCCAAGTGATAAAATATTCATCCTCCACCCCTATATTAGCTAAGATATCAAAAAATCTATTTCCTTCATGATATACATGATTTAACTAAAATAAGTGAAGAGAACATAAATTATATTTTTTTTCTAGTCATATCCTCAATACTCCATTCATATTCTTGGATGCCTTTTAGAATATTGATCAAATTTAATAAATCACATTCTACTATAATGTTCTTAGAATTAATATTTCTCATCAACTTATCTCCTACGTAAAAGGCCTAGGCCTCTACAAAATTATTTAATTGATTTCGAAGAGGCTTATTAAAATCTAATAGGATCTTATAATTTGAGTCTCTAAAGATACCTCTAGCCATTGCTCACCCTGGATTTCCTTTCGTTGTGCCATCCACATTAATTTTTATTTAAACATAGGGTGGGGGTATCCATTTGGTATCACATCTAGAAGGTTTTGGTCTATTTTAAGGATGTAATTGTAGAAGGTGGTATCTTAGCGCAATCACTTCTTCCTATTTATTTTCCAACACCTCCTTAAAATTGAAGATTCTTATAGTTTTTTTTGTTGCACTTAGAATATGAAGATCCACAAAATATGCTTTTCTCTTGTTGTCTTTAAATATTCTACTATTGTGCTCCTTCCATACCTCCAAAAGGAAATGAGGGAGGCAAATATTCCATAGAGTAGTACGCCTTTTAGTCTTAAATTATGAGTCTCACTATAGACACAAATCTACCATAAATATAGTCTTCTAATTTTTAAATATATAGAGTAAATAAGATAGGAGATAGTGGCCATCCTTGTTTGACCCTTACATCAATTTTAAAGGATTCTAAATAGTCATATTGGATTCAAATGTTAGGTTAGATCTCCTCATAATATATTTGAAACATTGTTCTATATTTTTTTGGTATGTCTAGGCCAACCTCTCTAATCCATAACTTACTTCTAGATGGTGTGTGAAAAATTTTATTGAAGATCCCAAAACAATAATAGGATTTTTCATTCTAATTAATATTTTTCAATGACATGTACCAAAGTGGTAATGTGACCTATTGTTAAGATTTTTTATCTTAAACCTACTTTTAATTTCACCCTCATTCTTTTTTCATCTAATCCACTTGTTGATTTCACTCTCAACTATGTTTTCAAATAGCTTTACAAATAGAAATTAATATTAATATTTTAAAATTTTAATTTTTTTTACATCTCAATACTTAAATAAAGGTATTGTTAGATTTATTTTCCAATCCATTAAAAAACCATGTTGAACGTTGTTGTTAAATATACTTTTCATGTATGGGACTCCCTATAGTTTCTATTTTATGTATTCTTTCTATAATCCATCTACATCACAAGTCATACTTTAAAAATTCTTAATATGTTCATTAACCTTTTAAGGTGAATATATTTGTTTTTATCTTTGATTATTTACAGATCCTTTTTATTTTCTTGATATCCATTCATATACACAAGTCTTACTTGTTCCAATCTTCTTAATATCTTTAACCTAAACTATTTATTATCTTGATTATGAGATTATCCTCTTTCCTTTGTTAGTATTCATACAACAACTTTGCATTTTCTAATAATTGAAGTCTTACAATGTTATTTTATATTTTTTTCTTCTATATATAGTTCCTTCAAAAATTACTTTGAATTATTCTTCCAAAAAATAAACACTTAATCTTATTTTCGTGCTTTCCGTAAATATTTATATAATTTTTCTTTTTCTAATTATTTGATTCGTATAGGAAAATATAAATTTTCTTTTTACTAGTTATTTGATTCTTATAAAATTCTCGTATTGCTTTTCATTCTTCGTTATACCATAAATTTAACCAAAGAAAAAAACTATGTTTTTCTTCTTCTTACCTTTAACATTTTATATGCTATTAATACATGTCAAATTATATGGGTTAACCCATAACTTTATAGTGACATAACCATTGGACAACCCAAGTTACGCACTAAAAAATAAATCTTATATTATAATGGAATCAAACTCCAAACATACAAAATATTAATTATATTTTATTTTACAAATGACTTTTAAAATTACATACATCACATAGATTAATTTGAAAGAGGACTAACTCCTCCAATGCCAAAGAGGGCTATCTACAACAACGAAAAATGCCACACTATTTAAATAACACGCGTCTCATTCTAAATGCAAAAATTGGTTTGGCAGCATATTGATAATAAACAAACCACCTATCTTCAAGTGAAAAATACAAATAGAAAGTGTTAACAATCACCTTACTATTTCTAAAATGATGAAACCAATGTCTTTTAGTTTGTCACACCTAGTAGAATACAGTGTATACTATTTTTCGGTCACAAATGAGCCAGACTTAGAATTTATAGTAACGTTTCTAACCATAGCTTGAGGAAGGTTCGAGCTGACTTCAATTTTTCCTACATGGATTCAATCCATGGCTCTGCATACTACCACTCTGAAATTTGAATATGAGCTTCTTCGGCGTCAAACATGGTGCATGGGTTTACGACCAAGCTTGGGCATTGAAACAAGATTGAACAGTCCTTAGGCAAGGCAGTACCGTTACAACAGTGCTGCCATGGTTTGTTGAGGTCTATCTGAGGTGCAAATAAACACCATTGTACGCCCAATAACAATTATGCATTTATTTACAAGTCCAGGCAGAAAGAACATGCAATGCTGTTCCTTTCCACCCAACAGTCATTGCCAGTCCATTGCGCTCAAGAGTAAGGCACTCCGACATGGGAAATTGGTTCAAAAACAATCTTGCCTGATACCAAGCCTGACGACTAAAACCTATCTCCTCAAACCCTGCCTGCACGAAGAAACCCCTCCATATATCCATCCTAACATGTCTAACTCTTCTTTCGTTCCCCTCGCAAGCTATGATATTGCTTATCTGAGCTCCAACCATATCCTCAAACTTCACCCTCCTAACATCATCCCTGTCCAGAACAGCGTCGAACATATCAAAATACGAACCAAAATAAAAAAGAACTTCAATGAATCTTTTCACAAACGAAGAAGAATTGTGCTGTCCTTCTACTTCCGAATTCACCACGATCGAGGGCTTCAGTTTCTTGATCACTTTCATCAGATTATCCAGATGAACGGTATCGTATAACAGATTCCGCAGCACTGTCGGGGCATACACGGCCACGACCTCGTCAGATTTAACATCAAACATACCCTTTTCTAACTTCTCCATGTTGGAGAGCTCCACCATCTTGTAGAAAAACGGGACCCCCATCGATTTGGCGAAGTCGTGAAGTCTTCTTCCACTGTTTTTCAGCTCTTCTACATTCATCCCCACTGCTGTAATCTTCAACATTTCAAGCGAACCAGACGCCTTCAGCGCAAGAGACTGAAGGAGCACCGTCCACTGTGACCCGGTACGAATGGCTAGATCGATCACATGAATTCTCTTGGAATTCTCGACCTTGTCTATGATCGCCTGGACGCCCGTGAACTGCATGACGTTTGGAAGGGGAAAAAATTTGAGAAAGGATGCCAAATGCGCGTACAAATCCTTTCCGCCATTTTGGACGTTGAAGGATGCCAAATTCGCGTACAAATCATCTCCGCCCTTTTCGACATTGAACGCGGAATTCGGGTTTGTTTCGACTGCTTTCTTCAACTGGCCGGTCTGGCGTTCAATTCTTTCCCACAGCGCTTTGGATAAATAGTAGGACAACCTTTCTGTGGGATTGCCAAACTCGGAGGACAAATACTTGCACTGGCTGAGCAGCCGCATTGCTTGATTATATTGCTTTTTGTTGATCAATTCTGCGGAGGATAACATAAAATGGACCAGATCTATGCTCTTCTGTTCTTCCCTCGGCTGCGGCGGAATGCCGAAGTAATGTGCCTGATCTTCTTCGGCTCCCGTGTACTGGGTTCCGGCCGATTTTATGATTTCTTCCATTGACATCGAGGCATTCGTTGCCGACGTCCCGCTGGGGAGTTCAACCGGCGGGTGCCCTGGAAAGGCGTCCACATAGGGGAAAATTTCATTAAACATTTGTGCTACTGAAAATTCCGGCAAGATTTCTGTCACGACATGAGAGCCTCGAGGCGCCCCGTTGTTGATGCTTGAATGTGGACACATTTAATGGTTTGTCCGTCCAAATCTCTTACCTTGGGTGAGCAAATTCTTTAGGCTAGGCCGGGATTAAAGTGGATTGACACAGTCTGAGAGACATGGGGAACTACATCGTCAGTGCGCTTGAAATTTTTTTGCATGTTTTAAAACAAAAGTAGAATCGTAGAACACACTGAAAACACAATTCCCTGAATTTAATTCGGATTGCAATTCTATTGAATTAAAATAACACCTTCTAATTGATTAGAGTGATTGAATTGAACTAGGACAGATCATAGATGGTATATTACGTACCTCAACCTTGGTAACTGCTCAAAATGCCAGCTTGCTTTAGCTGTTACTTGGGCTTACATAACGCTTATATAAGCAGGAGAAACAAAAAAAAATGGCCAGCTGGACATAAAATTTCACAAATGGAAGACGGCTGAAGAATCAAGATTGCCTGTTCAATACAAAAGAGATATTATTTCTGTCATTGTTGCACTTCGTGCAAATCGATAAACTAAAGACAATTTGTGTGTACAAAACTAAAGTAAATCCATCATTTTGATGACACAAGATTCCTCCTTCGCCTGCTAAACCTTCTAGGATATGTAAATCTCGTCACTAGATTCCTCCTTCGCCTGCTAAACCTTCTAGGTTATGTAAATCTCGTCACTAGATTCCTCCTTCGCCTGCTAAACCTTCTAGGATATATAAATCTCGTCACTAGATTCCTCCTTCGCCTACTAAACCTTCTAGGATCTGTTGTCACTAGATTCCTCCTCCGCCTGCTAAATCTTCTAGGATCTCTTGTTATTGCTGCTTCCGTGAATGTTCCCGCTCAGAAGAAGAGAATGTTGTAGCACGATACATGTCAATATCGGTGGAAGGAGTCTCTTCCTCATGTTGTTATTCTTCGTTCTACACGTTAAAGTTATAATAGGGTATTAGGATACACGTTAATATCAGTGGAAAGAAGGGTCTCTTATGTTGAAATTTCTTTTTACACATTAAAATTATAAAAAGTTTTAGTAATAATTTTTTTAATATAATTAATTAAATATGTTGAAGGTTAAATTGCAAATTTAAATTTTATGTTTTCATAATATATTTAATAATTAATTTTATATTTTATTATAAATTGATTTATATAAATATAAATAATTTGTTGTGGTTTAGATTTAAATCTTCCAAAAATCTCTTAGAAGAACAAAATTGGTGAAATGATATGTCTCTTATCCCACAAGGTGGACAGTTAAAACAAAAATAGTATTATTAAAAAATAAATCTTGAAATGGATGATATAAAGTTAATATTAATAATAAAATAATATTCAGTAACAAGATAGAAAATTAAACATTATCCAGCTAATGAAATTTGAGTAGAAAAGATTGAAAAGGTGGTTGATTAATTATAAGTTCAAAAAAATTATTGTAATGGTGTGGTATCTTTGAAATATTTAGGGATCATAAGATATAGACGAGAAATTGCTGGAAGTGATATTAAAATGTAGTATAATTTAATTCACATTAATATGAGCTAATAGATTGAAGAAGTACACGGTTAAAAAAGAAAGTATAGGTTTTTGTCTACCAAGTAGATTGTTATGTTTACATCAATTATAAAAATAAGCATTATAAAGATAAATATCAAGATGGTTACTTACTAATTGTTTTGGTTTATAACGTTTGCCTAATTACTATGGATAATTCTTCTTTCACAGTTTATAATTAGAAGCTATAAATTTCTTAGTTTTTTGAGATTGTGGATTTGGCTCAATTTTTTTTTATATTGAATTGAGATTACTAGGTTTTTTAACAGTTTGTTTTTTAACATAATTGTTATGAGATATTGGCTTTTTTTTACTTTATTTTGATTACATGATTTACGATTAATGTATAAGGTTGAATAGGCTTTTTTAACTATGACTCCTTCTAAAGTGGAGAGCCATCACACACCCACCCCTCACAAACTGGCAGTGATTTGAACCTTAAACTTCCCAAAAAAAACCAAATCCCGAAGAGTTACTCTTGAGACTCAATTTTGGATTTTTAGTTATGATATTATGTTGTAATATATTATATAATCGACTTAACACCTTAAAATACAATGCATATGAATCTTTATTAAATAATAATACGTTAGTTTAACATTTATTATTTATTACAAAAACAAGTATTTTATTAAAAGATTATTGGAAAGCGTTCATTGATTGGTGATCATTTATTTCATTAGTAAAGAAAAATAATTAGTGTCTAATGACAGCTAACTCATATTTTTTTTCTCGTGTGCAATTGTTGATAACTTGTTGATACCATTTGCTCTATTTAGAATGTTTTGAAATGTTACATATACTTTTTTTGTATGAGTGATTCAAAAGATAAATAAATTTATAAATGAATCATCTATGATATAATACTATTCTTTCATCCATGTTTGAACAAGACACCCTAAGTGGATATATGGATATAAACCCTATGCGGTAAAACATATTTAAATTCTAAAAAGGAAGTTTTATCAAGTTTTTTTAAGTAAAGTCTATGAATATTTTGTTATTAGTAATATTTGATAAGTTAAAAAAAAAAAAATTGTCATAATCACGAAAGATTATGTTAAGTATATTGATTTTATGAGAATTTTTTTAATGAATACTTACTATTATATATTTATAATATGGCACCTGTTCTATTGGAAGATATTTTCTATTGTGGTAAATGAAATATTTCTTAATATTTTATTTTAAGATCTAGAATTTTAGATTCTTCTAAGAATTAGGGTTTACTAGGAAAAATAGAGGTTTTACTAAGTTTTATGTGTGATATTATAATTGATGTGTATGATGCCTGAAGAAAATGTATGGTTTTTAACCCTTAGCTAGATTTCAAAGGTTGATGGTACCCTTCTCTAGATTAAAATTGAAGGGATTATCGTAACCTACTATTTAGTGAGAGAAGGTACATTTTTCTTCTTTATAAATAAATTGATATTTTTCCTAATCTAGTTTAAAAACTAGGGATAGTGCTTCTTATAGATATTGTAACCATAGGTTTTATGTCATAAATTTTATCACCAAATCTAATCGTCCTTATGAAAAAGGGTATATATGATAAGTTATATACATTTGTGTGAGATATAGATGAGTGTTTTGAATAAATCTAGATTTTACCTATAGGTTGTATGATGTTGATATTTCATACCATAAATGATGATTCTTATATTATAGGGTATAGGTAAGAGGATACCCTACATGTTATGGCATATTTAGGTGGACATAGCATATCCATGGTGATAGTTTTTCTATATATTTGACTTCTAAGACTATTCTAACTACTAGGAATACATGAAGGTTTATTTTTGCGGTAGCTCAAGCGAAATCCGTAGAGAACATAGTGAAAGGAGGAAGTGAAAGAATTTTTTACGATGGCTCAAGCAATGACAGAAGTGAAAGAATTACTATGTTGCAAAGATCCATAGATGGATTTTTAGGGTTTAATTTTTTGCGATGGCTCAAGTGGTGGAGGGAGTGAAAGAATTGCAAAGATCCACAGATGAGTTTTTAGGGTTTATTTTTCATGGTGGGAATTTCTCAAGATGATGGGTGTTTCTCCTCAAAAAGTATAGCCAAATAAATAAATTTGAGCAAGAATTCCTATGATGAGAGTCAAATAATTTTAATTGAGTAATGACGGGAGGGCGTAGGTAGGGCTCAATGATGGGTAGAAGGGTGAAATTAGTATCAGTATGTAGGCGGTGCAGGTCAAGGAGAAAGTGTCGATTCATAGGATTTAATCGGTCAGGTAGCTGCTAGTGGATAAGATAATGGTGAGCAGGTAGCCATTCATAGGAAGGTGAGTTTACCTAGCAAGTTAGACTCTAATGGCCTAGTGATTGAGGTAATAGTTCCTGATGGTGAGTCTCCCAGCTCATTGGTTCATGAGACTTTATTCACCAATACTACAAGTGGGTTCCCAAGTTTTGGTACCCTCCTCAAGCTAGGTAAGCTATCCTTTTTTGAGATCACAACCAAGGGTTTTGGGTCTCTAAATTCTTGTTCTCTTTTTGACATCTCTCCTAATAGAAAGAAGTTAGTTATTTTGGATGATCTTATGGTGGTCACCATGGAGGAAGGGTCATGGAAGCTTGTTGATAAATTCTATGGTGGTAGATTTGATATTGATGCCACAAAGATATGGGCAATGGTCAAATAGAAATCAAAAGGTTTTCTAGATATTGTTGTGGTTTCTAATATGTTCTTCTTTATTAAACTCAATTGCAAGGACTCAAAGTAGATCTTTAGAGGGGGTCCCTAGTTATTTATAAGAAAAGGGTTGTTTCTATGTAACTTGAGGCTATATTTTAATCCATGAACCCAAGAGATCAATCTGGATCCTTTATGGGTATGTCTTCCTGATTTTCCCTTCCATATCTGGCATGAAGACATCCTATGCGATATAGCTTAGGTGATTGGTGAGTTAGTGTTAATAGACTCAGTCACCAAAGAAAAATATTTTTTTCTTAGATATGCATAATGGAGGATCCTAAGGTGGAGTTACCAGGTCATATTGATCTTATTTACAAACACGTTGTATGGATTCAAATGATAATCTATGAAAATAGACTTCTTATGTATTTAGTTTGTAGCAGGTTGGGCCACTCGACTGGTTAGTGTTCAACTAGAAAGGAGGTTTCCAAGAGAAAATAGGTTAGAAAGTAGGGAAATTTTTAGACTTAGATCCATCCTCATATGGGACCATCTAAGGTCTTAGGATCTAACTAGTTTTCTTAAAAAAACTTAGGACCCAACCAAATTGAGAATTATTTTAGGGTGATGGAAGTTAGCAACCTAGATCTAACTACTATCAGTTAGTCTAGCGATTATTTTGGACTCTCGTAGGTCTACAAAGTAGATCTAGTGACTACAATGGGTATCCTATCAAATTTTCTTCATAATTTCTTTTAATACTTAAATTTTGAATATGATAACCCTAAGGAGGAGAAAGTAAATTAGGATGAGCTATACGTGCTTGTATCACCTCAGAAGATGGTGATATACTCTAGCTCTTCTCCTAAGCTGAATATGCCCATATCACCAAAGTGGGAAGAAGGTTAGTTAGGGGTGAAATATTCTCATCCAAAAATAAGAAGTTCTCAAAAGATATTATCTGATGTTGGAGTACCCATGAAGATGGGTAAGCCCTCTAACAAAAATGTAATAAATAGGGAAGCAAAATTAGATATTACATATATCTTGCAAAGCCGGTTAAAATTTGAGAAAGCATCTAAAGGGAAGTAACTTAAACTAGATTTATTTTGTCACTCGCCACAACATGGAATATTAGAGGCCTACACATGACTGCTAAAAAAATACCATTGGCCTCTCTAAGGAAAGATTTTAATTTGGATATTATTATTATATAAGAAAAAAAAATAGATAGTTAAAATGTTGAATTAGTTAAAAATTAAATTTGTATAGAATCAAATTTTGTTGCCAACTCAACAAAGGGAGCTTCATGAGGTCTATTATGTATGTAGAACCTAGAATCTACTGAAGTATTGACTCTTCTAGTTTTTGATAGAGTTATAAAAATTTTATTTTCTTCCAAAGTCTTAGGGGTCAAGTGGGTTATTTTGAATATTTATGCCCCTAAATCTCCTCAAAATACATTAGTATTTTGGAACTCCTTGTGAATTATGAGAGATATTTTAAATAAGGAAGCATGGCTTTTGGTGGTAGACTTTAATACCCCTTTGTACCCATATTATAATAAATGAGGAATTGCAGTCTGTAAAAGCATGGAAGAGCTTATGGATTTGGAGCTGAAGGGGTTCAAGTATACATGGAGCAATTGATGATTGGGGTGCCAGAATATTTATATTACTCTAGATATAATCCTAATATCTAAGTAAGGACTATCTTATTTTGGAGATGCATCTTTGCTGCCTCTTGCTAAAGTGTCCTCCAATCATAATCCTCTAGTATTGGAGCAAGTTTAGAATTAAAAATGTTTTCCTAGGCCCTTCAGATTCGAGGTCATGTGGCTCCCTCACCCATACCTAGAAGTTAATATCAAGGAATGATATATTAAGGGATTTTCGGGCCATCCTATTGCTCAAGTTGCATCGAAGATGAGGTATATTAAGGTAAAGTTGAAGGAATGGAATACATTCATTTTTGGTAATATTTCATTAAGAAAATATGAACTCATTGAGCAGCTCAAACAAGTCGAAGACATTTCAGCCAAGTCATAGGTAGTGGAGGCGGTGAGAATAAAGAAATAAATTATCTTGCAGATTTGCACAATGTATCAGCTTAAGAAGAGATTATGTGGCATCAAAAATCATGGAATTTATGGCTCAAAGAAGGAGATAAAACTAAAAATAAAAAAATCATACATTTGTGTTGAGGCATAGGAGTCACAATAGGATCAATAAAATTAGAAATGCAAATGGTGAGGTTACTAAGAAATTTAACAAAATTAGGGAAAGTGTTGTGGAGTTCTTCAAAGACTAGTTATGCTCCTCAGTTCCCAAAACCTTGCAAGCAAAAAATCATCTTCTCTGTAACATCCTGACACTGGTTTTGAAAGATATTAAAAAGATCCTATGTGATCCATTCAATGATGATGATCTTAGAATGGCAGTATTATTAATGGGATGTCTTAAGGCTTTAGGTCCAGATGGTTTCCCACCTATATTATTTTAGATATTTTGGCATATTCTGGGTCCTGATATTTGTAATGCAATCAAAGATATCCAAATATCTAATTTTATCTCGGTGAATGTAAATTCCACCTTTTTGGTTTTACTACCTAAATCACCAAGTACCAATGAATTTACATATTTCATATTGATCAGCCTATGTAATATGAATTTCAAAAATTTGGCTAAGTCCATGGCCAATAGACTTAAATTTTTGCTTTCTTTGATAATTGATGCGTCATAGAGTGGTTTTATGCCCCAACGATATATTTTTTATGGTGTTATTATCGTGCATGAGATCATACACTCTGCTAATAAAAGTGGGAGGCTTAAGACTCTTCTCATGTTGGACATAAATAATACGTATGACATAGTGGGTTAGGATTTTCTTCTTAGGGTCCTTGACAGGTTTAGCTTTGCCTAGTGCTGGCTAAGACTGATTAAAGATTGTATATATTAAACCATATTTTCAATAATTATTAATGGATCTTCGATGTACTGATTTTTTAGCAATAGAGATCTGCATCAGGGAGACCCTTTATAACCCTACCTTTTATTCATATGGTTGAGGCATTGGGTAGGTTCATCAAAGCTAATCAAGTTATTGAAGTTTTGAAACCAACCCAATCGATAAATCCCATATCCCATATCCAATTTACTGACGAAACTCTTCCTTTCTTCATGGCATAAATCCCTTAAGCTAAACCAGTTAAATTAATTTTGATGGATTTTGAGAATACGGTAGGTTAGAAGGTGAATTTAAAAAATATCTACTTTTTTCTTTCACACATCGATTGATAGGTAGAGGAAGATAGAAAATATTCTAGGGTGAAGCATTAGTTCCCTTTCCTCAATTTACTTTGGGATACCACTATTCAAAGGTGCATCGAAACCATCATTGTGGTATTCAATAGTTGAAAGAGTTCAGAAGAATTTAGTAGGGTGGAAATTTATCCTTCTAAGTAAATTGGGGAAGATTTTATTGGTCAAAGCCACTTTAAAAAGAATCCTGGTGTACTTCCTCTCCTTGTTCAAGATTTCGAGCAAATTTATTGATAAGTTAGAGAATATCCAATGGTCCTTCTTGTGATCACAGGCTAAAGATATGAAGAGATTCCACCTAGTGGAATGGGATCAAGTATGCATTAGGAGAGAATAAGGAGGCTTAGATTTGAGAAGGCTAAGAATATTTAATAGAGCTTTTATTTCAAAATAATATTAGAAATTAGTTCAGGATGACAATGTCAACTAGGTTAGGATTGTGAAGGCTAAGTATATTGGTGGTGGCAGTAATTTCCTGAAATCCTAAGCTCTTCTGGTAGGATCTACTTTTTGGTCCAACATAGTTGGTAGTTAGGTGGAAGTGTGTAAATGCCTTATTTGGGTGGTGGGGGATGGTTATTCCATTTATTTTTGAGGAGATTCTAAGACCTTTCCATCCCCTCTTAAATATTTCCTGACCTTCATCTGTTTGAAGCCAATTACAGATAGGTTATTTGATCCTAAAGTTTTTGAATTTTAGAATTATTCAATGGTCATATTCAATGGAATTCCTTTGTCTTACTAAATATTTCTTAGGAGGAGGAACTTACATTTATAAATTTTAAAAACTCCATAAAATGGTTCTTAACCCTACGTGTTAGTCTTCATGATAGGCTGGTTCAAGAACCTAAGAAATATGGTAAGTTTTTCATTAAGTCTTCTTATGGCTACTTGGACTATTATTTGAATCCTTGGTTCTTGATGAATAAATTCTAGATTAAAGGCCTGGAACCTACCTAGAATGTGTTCTTTTGGATGTCAATTTAGGGAAAGTAACTTAATCTTGATAATATTTAAAAATATGGAATGATTTTCCCTAATGTGTGCTTCCTATGTGATAGGGCTTTTGAATCACCTTTCCAATTGTTTTCTCATTGTTCCTATACCCTTGAAGCATTTTGTCAGTTCTTTTTGGATATGGGTGCTTCTTGGGATCTTCCCAACTCACTATAGGACCTGGTTGTTCAATGGGTCTCCTCCTTCTCCTCTCCCCACCTATGCCAATTTTGGGAATTTAGGTTACCACATATTTTGGTGGTGGGTGTGGAAGGAAAGGAATACTTACATATTTAAAAATATTTACCATATTGAGTATTCGGTCTCCTTGAGGGCCATTGTAGATATAATAGAAAATGTTAAAGCTTTAAAACTAGATTCGATAACTTGTGAAGGGGATATCAATTTGGAGAGATCGTTGGGTTTTTTAACTCAACCTCAAAATATAGTGAGTAGGGTGATTTAGGATAGGGGTAGCATGACTTGGAAACCCCATCAATCGGGTTGTCTAAAATTCAAATTTGATAGAGCTTTTAAAGGGAACCTAGGTTCGGTAGGTGTAGGGGGTTTGTTTAGAAACTCAAAGGATAAAATCCTTCTTGCCTTTGTTGGAAACTTGGGTAACCAAACCAACCATTTTACTAAAGTTCGAGCATTATTTTAGGGTGTTTTCTAATTAAACTTGGTGAAATGCAGGAAACTAATCATAGAAGGAGATTCATACAATGTTATCAACATGATTAATTCCAACCAAAATCCCTCTTGGAAAATTGCAAATTTTATAATTGAAGCTACGAGAATGATTCAAAATTTATAAGAAGTCCAATTCAAGCACCGATTTAGGGAAGGTAACAAAGTTATGGATTTCCTAGATAATCAAGGTCTTACATAGTAAGATCTTCATATTTGGAGAGGTAATTTTCTAGATGGTCTTAGATCGTTGGATAATGAATTTAGGAAAAGGTCAAACTTGATTCAAAATACTTAGGGTGGGTGACTAGAACCCTCACCATTGGATGTTACTTTTTGAATGTTTTAGTTATGCCTGCGTACCCAATTTGTATCCATGTTTATCTATGCAAGCCTACATGCCCAACTTTTGTCTCTATTTGACTTATGTGTTTTAGGCTAGTATATTTTGGTCTGGGTGTAGGTAGTTGTGTCCAAGTGCTGGTTGAATTTAATGTTTGAAGTGTCCTCAGTCTCCTAGTGGCTGCATATTAGCTTCTTTTTGTTATAAGGTTCAAAGGTCATTTCAAAACCCCTTTTGTCCAACTAATTTAAAAAACAAAAACTACTAGGAATACATAATAAATAGTTGGACTAGATGAACCATGTACGAGACATGAATAGATGAACCATGTACGAGACATGAATAGGGGTAAGCTTTGGCTTGATAAGTAGTTTAAAATTTTATCCATTTCATTGGAAATTTAGATATATGTTGCAAGTTGGTTTTCAAAATTTTTTGAATGAATTTATACATCTAAAATTTATATTTAATATATGTTTTTAATTTATTTTAATATTTATACATATGTGCTGACTGTGAAGTGGTTCATCATGGAGATAAATCATTCAGAATTAGATAATAAGCTAAGAAGAACCCATTAATAATCATTTACACTAATTTAAAAATATATAAAATCTATTGGAATATTTGGATTATTCTCCTATGAGATGTAATCTTGTATTTCATGTACCTTCTATTTTAATTTTTCTACAACCTCTTTAGAAGTTAATTTATTTTAAATTTAATAAAATATACTATCTTAGAAATAATCCACTTAGTTAAGAATAGCCTATAAAATATTCTCTTTATCTGTTTTATATAAATGACTAGATATCCATAACTTGCTTAACTCCTATCCTTCAATATAATATATTATATTGATATCCTTTATGCAATACATTGTTTAATATTTTTGTGGGATATTATGAGTTAGTTTTATTGGTTATATGATCTTGTGGCTTAAATGGAAATACTATAATTTATGGTATGGTACTGGAGCCATTCCTAGCCTAATTTTTTTCTTAAATTGCATCATGTTTTTGGGTCACATTTAAAATTATGCATAGGTTATTTCTCCAATAGCATAATAATGTCCTTGTTATTGAAAATTTTACAGCCAAACTAAATGATCTCAGGATTATACTTATGATCCTAGAAAAGTGACTCCATCAAGATATTATTTTTAGTGAATTCAAAATTGGCTATTTGTTGTTAATTTTTTTATTATGTACATGTTTTTTACAAACTTATTTATCAACATATATGGAGATCACAATATATTTTTAATAAAAAATACTTTATTACCTTTTGGTTTATCATGAATTCTTCATATTGATGGCAACATATGATGTTAAAGTCAATGAATGATTTTGGTCTCATGTAGTTACCAAATTTTAGTGTATTATATTAAACATTAATTATTGGATCTTTACAAACCTATCAAAAATGTATGTTATTGATAACTTTTTCTTTATATTAATGGTTGGTTATAGACGACCACTTCGTTTCAAAGTACGTGTTCACTTGTGTGCATTGTGCCAACATTGAAAAAATGAGTTAAGATAAAATGAACACTCCACATGGATATTAATTTCCCTATGGCACATATGCTTTATATATTATGTTGTAATAAAGGTATTCAAAGGAATATTGGTTGACTAGTGCAATTCCAAAAGAATCATGTGTATAAGTACCAAATATGAAAAATTCTCCATAAATTTTATATGCATGATTTATGCTCATTCCTAGGATATTATAAGTGTCTGTTAGATATTTTTTAGTAACTCTCCCTTAAATATGGAACAACCTAAAAATAACCATAAACCAACTAGCTTAAGAAGTTTAAAGACCCAATGATATTAGCATATAATTATCTTCCACTCTCATAGTACACATGATAATTGATCTAATATTAGATCCAATCCATTCCATCCTTCCTAATAGCACACCATAATTCTAACAAATAATACATTTGGTTCCTTCATCAATGACGAGATTATTTTCATTATTCTAGCTATAATCTATGTGAGGAATTAACCTCAACTTAGATAATATTATCCTATTCTATTGTACAAAATAAGAAATTTGATTCATTTTTAGATGCACTCATAGATATGATTGTATTATATTATAAGTTGGTCCCTATATAATACATGCTTAAATTTCGATGAGATATTATGAGTTAGGTTCATAGGTTGCTTGATATTATAATTTTAATGAAAATAGTATAATTTTGAGAAAACTTATAATAACATGAGGTGAAGTTGTTATTTATTTTAATTTTTGAGATTACCACTTCAGTTCAAATCTTGCTAGATGATATACATTGTTGTAATTTGTATCATTATACTAAGATTATGTGGCTTGTTGAAATATCATGGTAATATGATCATGGTGTAATAAGGATGGTAACAATTTTAATGTTATCAAACCAATTAAATAATATTTAAAAAAACTATAAAATCAAATTTACCACTTATATGCTTGTATTTTCAAGCAATATGGGTAGGAATAGGACTTCAATACCGAATCCTAAGAATATATTTTGATTGAAAAAATGTGCTTGTATTTTAATTTTAAAATAAAAATAAGTGTGCTTTATATAAATAAAACATATTTTAAAACTATATATTATTTTTATAATGCTTTACAAAATATGTTGCATCTTCATCAAGCATGAAAAAACATACATATATTTTATAATGTACACACATTTTGGATTGATAAATTTAAAACAAGATACATATGTATTTTTCATAAAATATGAATACATATTAGAAGTAAAAAATACTATTTAGAAATACATATTTAAATTATTCTATTTGCCCTAAAAGCAATTGTACAAGCTATACTTTATGTAATAAATATTACCAAGAGGTCTATATTCATTTTATTAGAAAATGAATCCTTATTACAGATGGACCAATGGTCTAGACTTGAAACTTATCTCTTTGATAAATTTTATTTTGATTTATGTATTAATGTTCATATTGACTAATAATTAAAACTTAAATATAGGATTTACAAATACATAAAGGTACATTTAATAGTTAAGATATCATATATTATATCATCATTCTACTTGAACTCATACTAGTAAAAGAGATGTTGACTTTGAGTGTGTCATTTATATCTCTAACCATCCTTAATGAGTATAAGGATACATTTTCCTTTAATCCATTTGACATTAGGACTATTCAATATATTTCACCATAATTTCTTCTAGCTCCTTGGACTCTTCTAGTAATGAGTGATCTATCACCTTTTTTTACTAAGGATATTTATCATGTTTTTAGTATTGCTCATAGTAATGAGTTTATTATTTTATGATATTATTACGTCATAAAAGTAAATTTAATGACCGGATATTATAAGTTTACAATGAATGTGTTATAGAGTATCATTTTGAAATAGTGCAATCCCTATTCACTTTTATCTTCTAAATCATATGGATACAAATTTTTATGCTACCATGTATAACAAAATGATATAAAATATAGGAGTTCATAAGCATCAAATACAATTTGGAATAAATAATTAGACTTAGAATATTTTTCTAAAATCAAAGGGTAAGAGGATTCTTTGATGTATAAGGATCCACATGTCTAAGTATGGAATTTGTAGTAAGGTTAAATGTAAGTATTCAACTTATCTTAGTAAGAAGGGATTCCATTAAAGGCGTGTATTGTTATAATATATTTTCTCACATTGATAGTATGGATTCTATTTATATCATTTTTTCTTTTTTTCTATATTTTGGATAGAAAGTTGATAAAATAACTTTAAAGTGTATTTCTCTTCATAGAGATCTACAAGAGGTTATTTATATAGCTTAAGTATCGTTATTTGTACATGAGGGATAATATTGTCTATTTAAATACTTAATAGGTATCTGTATTGGATTTAAGAAAACACAATATATAATGTAAACATGCTCATGTTCTTCTATGGCTATCGTTGCTAGTGCAAGTATTGTGACCATATTACAAATATTGATGATTATGTTCTAATAATAATTGTTTTTGATGATGAAATAATTATCATTGGAATATTAACATCCATGATTTGAGGTACCAATATTTAGCTTCAAGAGTCATTTCAAAAGATAGATTTTAAATTATTAGATTATCTTTTTGTTCTAGTTTTTTAATTATACAAGGATCTCTCTTTATTAAGTTATTTATTCTTTATACTCTATATAAAATTAGGATTGAGGAATGAAAATAAATTTTGTTCTTATTAACTAGAAAATTCCTTAGTTTATGGTTGATTACTCAGTATTCTTCTCTACTTGAATTACATTAGTTGATGATATACATATTACTGAAAAAAATTAACTTCCATTATTTGAGGTACAAAGCTCTAGTTTCAAAACTCATTTAAAATGATAAATTTGAACTTACTAGATTTTTTTTCTATTTTTTTATTATAAAAGGTTATCTCTTTCTTAAGCAATTTATTTTTATTTTCTATATGAAATTAGAATGGAGGAATGGGGATAATTTCTATTAAATATTCATATTCAATAGTAAATAGTCCCTTTTGATGGTTGATTACTCCATATTCTTGTGTACTTGAATCATTCTAAAACTAATATCTCAATATAATGAGTCATTAATAAGATTTAAATAATATGTTCTATAAATAGTACATTTTAATTTTATACTCTACTATAAACATTCATTTTCTCTTGTAGGGCTATTCAAATATAGGTTGGATAGGAGATTATTATGATTGAAAATCCATATATAGTTTTTTTGATATAAAATTTGGCTTTACTTGTTATAATTATAAGAAATAATACTATACACCTATATCTTGTACAAAGAAAAAATATTATATTGTCATGATTATCTTAAATGGAATCAATGATTTTAGTATTTTGGCACATCGTCAAAAATTCTTAATTATATTCTATTATGAAAATAGTGTGGTACTTGATAATGATGAAATACCTACAACTATTGTTGATGTATCCTACAGACATGTGTTATGTAAGACTTTGGGTATTATATACATAAGCATATGGGAATTCTACATGTAATGCTATGTGCATCTTTCTATGTAAGCCTATAAGCATTCTTCTATATAAGCCTATAAGAATTCTTCTATGTAAGCCTATAAGCATATATATGTAAGCTTATGAGGATCTTGATATAATACTAAGGGAACCCTTCATGTATTCACCCTTAGTCGCATTGGGTAATTTTTTTATAACCTTGATTACAGATAATAATATACTTATTATTTTATAAATTTTTATTTTGATTGGTGAAACATGTTTTGAAAGGATCTTCTAACCTTTTACAAAATCTAGAAGGCTAGGATGGGATGTCTCAGCTGAAAGGAAATAAAAATAAGAACTATTCTTTGTGGTAGAAAAGGGGAGCTACAAAAGAAAATAAAGAGGCCAACATAGGGAAAGGGAGAAAAAAATTAGAGGTGAGAAGAGAGGCCCTCAAAGGGGTAAATGAGAAGGAAAATAGAGGAACATAGTAGATATTCCTCCACAGAGACAAAAATCCTCACAAGGATGGAACACAAAAAATATTTGAGTTAATTTCCAGTGTTGTCGACATCATGGCTTGCATCAGCTCAACCATCTTTGTCCACCAAATTTTTGAAATCATCCAAAATTTTATGTTAGTATTTGTATTCCTCTAGAAGTGCATCTTCTTGAATTAGTAGGGAGGAGGTCATCTTAGCATATTTGGAGAGAGATTTCATGATATCAAGAAGTTCTTGGAGGTGGTTGTTATTAGAAAGAGATGGTCAATAATAAATACAAGAAGTCAACATAGTCTATTTGGAAGAGCATTTCAATGAGTGGTCTCTTTTGGAAATAGGGGTTCTCTCTGGTTTAACCTAAAAAGAAAATTATTCCTTTGACTAGTCTTGATTATCTATGATGATGGGTGCCTTATGTTTCCCTCTAGCAGACTTACTACGAGTGGAGTAGAAATGGGGCTTAGACTTCATTGTGCTCAGGGTTTCCTCTATTTTTACCTTAAACATAAGAATGCAGTTGGATCTTGGGGATGATGGACTGACATTAGCCACAAGTGCAACAGTCATGACCACTACTCTTCTAGCTTCCCTCTCTAACACATGCTTGTAGATGACCAGATGAAGTCCTTGATTGACTAAATAAGATAATCCTTTTTTGGTATTCAAGATAGAGTGCTCAATCGACCTATATATGATTGAGGAAGGCTAAGTAGAATCTCATCATAATAGCACTAAGACCATCCATCATAAAATATTGCAACACAATTACCATAACAATATCCCAAGGTTTGGGAAGTGTCCCTTTGCTGATCCTCCATTTATCTCTTCCTAGCTTCTCCTCATTGTCCTTGAAGAGGAAAATTTTACTCTACAAGGAATACTTTTCTTTGTGGATAATATTCCCATCATTGGATAGACCAATGATTTTGGCTATAATATCTATGGTGATTGTAAAACTTAGGCCTCAAAGGGTGACATTATTATTTTATTTCATAATTTAATATCCAATTCAAGTTATTTTATCTTAAGGTTAATATCTAATTGGGGTATTTGTATCACTATAAATACTTACAATAACTAATCAATTATAATTATCTAGTGATATATGATATTGTGGGGATACCTATGGACACCCAACTCTTACTGTCTCTCTAATATATATATATATATAATCCTTTATTTTATACTTCTTGTTTTTTATATGTATGATCATGGTCAATGTATGTTTTGGGATGTTTTTGGAAAATAATGTGAACTCCAACATGGTATTAAAGTCAAATTGAAGTAAATTTTCTCAATTAAACAAAAAGGCTATATATAATTAACATGGTAGATATGGATAAATATTTCATTCCAATGTATTACTTGGAATATTTTAGGGTGAGAACCAGTTCACCACTTTTGAAGATTATGGTATTTTAATGTTTATTCTTCATGTCTTAAAAGTATTTCTATCTTGACTACAATTGTTGCAGTTCATAACATTCATGTAATAATCCATTATGCATTAGGAGAAGGTATAGAGGCACATCTAGTTTTTGGTAATACATTTTAAAAATATCATTAAATTATAAGGGTTTCTAGTGAGCACCTGGTAGTGAAATAGTAGCATGCTTTACTTAGAGAACATAGGTTCTACATCAAATTCACATAAATAGTTGTTTTTTTCAAATGGAGGTGCAAATCATCTATTTTAAAGAAAAAATTTCATCCTTAAATTGTCTAGACAAAATTTATTCCTATTGGCTATGGTAATGCAATAGCGGGCTAGGTGTTTTGGACTCAAAGTTTCAAGAGTTCAAACTACAATGGTAATGATTAAGTTCTTGTTTCTTTTGTACCTATAGTATTAGAAGTAAAAATAATTTTTTTAATATTGGAGGTCAAATATTTTGATAAACCATCATATTACATTGGTTACCTAGTTGCTTTCCATGTGGGATGTCTCATATTTGAGACTTTGCCATGGTATTTTTTCTCAACATATATATATATATATATACATAACTTATCATTGATGCTTCCTTTAGGGGAATATGTTTTCAACCTAAATTATTTCCAAGCCTCATGCATTTTGGTTACCAAGAGCATTGTAAATATTTAGCACTCACCATTGACCTAGGTTCAAACATATATGTTACTTGCTAAGGTAATTAAATGCATATATTTAGTCAGTGTAGACACCCAAATGCAATACAAATTTCAATCACATAATTAATCATACCCTTTAACAAATTAAACAAAATTATCTCTTTTATACCCAAATATGGGGAAAGAAGTGACATCACCTTGGATGAATATAAAACTTTATCAAATTAACATAAAACTTGATAAAAGTGGTACCACTAGAAAGTTCTCAAAGAGGGATTTCCAATAATAATAAATGTGTCTATTTTTGGTTGAGAACTACTTCTCTAAAATTATCCACATGTTAATGTGACATAGATAAAAAAACGTCATTTAGAATTATATATGAATCTTACATTATTGCCATATGAAATTCTATACAACACTTTCATGTTTCCAGCAAAAAAAATTGAATATTAGTATTTTAACTATCCATCACCATCTATTCCTCATGAATATTGCCTACGAAAATATTTATCATATATCTTGACTACCAACCAAACCACATAATTTCCAATCAAATTTGTTAACTACTCAATAAAGACATGAAACTATCAATAAAACTACTTAAATTCCTAATAAACCTTGTGCACCTACTCCTAAATAATGAGTCATCTATCATAAATCCTATAAAATCTACATATCACTCTACAAGTTAGACATATCATCCTCCATGCACACACCTATAACAAATATTCTAAGGATAACATATGCTACCAAAATCATAAGGAGAATGGATTCTCTCTATCCACATGGTGCTACAATTTTGAGGTAACATTCATGCACATTTGGAATCGATCACAAGGCATAATCAATAGCATCAAGGGGGATATTGAAAGATAGTTTATAATCATTTTTTACAAGCACTAGGGAAGCAATTTGGCATCTCAATTTATAAATTCATTTCTCATCCCTTTAGCCTTCACTTTATATTCTTTAATTAGCATTATTCCCTTTACATGGCAATGATATTTAATGTATTTGTATATTATTTTATTGACTCACATCAAGGGATAGGGTTTTGATACCTCTAGGAAGAAATATCAATATTTTTCAAGATCCTAGATAAACCCTTTGGTGCTAATGCAATTGCATTCTATTTTTTGTTTGTAATTTCATTTTTTTTAGATCAAATAAAAAGTGCTACAACCCTATGACAACATTGTATGATGCACTTGTTTCTTCATGTTGCTTTCATCAACCCTTGACACTTCTACTATAATAACTTGCATACTCGACCCAAGGGGAGAGAGCTAATTTTTTTTCCAAGGATTAACTCACACAAAGAAGACCAAATATTTTATAAGGTATAACCACATTTTAAGTTCATTATCGCTAGAGATGAAACTCAAGTGGATAGGAGTGGATAAATTCCCATATTTTTTGGGTTTATTTTTCTAACCTCACCATTAGAAAATATACCATTAGTGATGCCCTACGTTTTTATATACACTCACCTATGTAGGGTAACTTGACCATGACATATGTATTATCCTTTAAAGCCCATCATACTTAAATGGTATACCCATTCCCTAATCCTACATAATTCCATCTATGTAGGAATACTCTAATATGATGCATTAGTAATTGGTTAGCTTCAACTCATGATGAGCTAGCTATGACCATTACTAGTCACATAGTACTAATTATGGTAGCTCTTACCTCAATTCAAGTTGCCACCACTGTATTATCTTGTGAATTATCCGATGGATTATCCCATACCAATTCACCATTAATATTCCTAAGCCTTACCAATAGGAACACATCCAAGCCTTACCACTTAAGACTTGTCCAAGCCTCACCAATAGGACTACCCAAGCCTCACCACTTTAGACCACCCAAGCCTCATCTCTTAGGGTGTATCATTCATAATTACCTACTCATTACCTCACCATAACTCAACTAGATTTGGTACATCTTGACTCAAGGGTTTTCTAACATGGCTCTAATATCATACCCAACAAAACCACCATACAAACCAAAGAGTCTTAAAATTCATAAATATCACTCTCAAAAATAAAATATAGTGCTATATTAAACCATAAATAAATTTAACATAACACAATGCTAATGACTAGAAATTTTAAATACTTCTTCAATCACAAATCTAGAATTTAGCATTTCCTTTATTTAAAATGAAAGGAAAAAAATAACATTTAAGAGAATTATAACCACAATCCATCAAATATATTCTATCATTCTCTTCATTAGCACATCCTTTATATTTTGCAATAACTAATTATTTTCAACATATTAACATAAAAGAATAACATTACTAATAATATTAATAAAATTATTTTGAAGATATTCTATTTTTTACACAAATATAAATTAATATAATAGGAATAGTTTGCATGAATTCATAATATATACCATAAAATAAATTCCATAGTAGATACTTTCCAAGTATTTTCTCATCTTCAAGTACAAAATTATATATACATACAAGTGTCCCTAGTCTCCTTTTCCAAGGACTTCCTTTTGATAGATATTCTCCCATAAAAAAATTATTAGAATTTTAGGGATCAAGACAACTCTTGAAATGCATATGCAAGCATAACATGAACTATGCAAGAATTGATACAACCATACATCAACAAATATAATGCATCAACATTGAGAAAATCTCATACTTCTCTTGATTATGAATTTCTTAGCTACTCAAGTCATATCCATAAAATAAACAAAATATTATTTTTTGATCAAAATCCTCTATATTTAATCTTTAATTTCCATCCCTACAACTATTGATTGATTACATAAATAAATAATAAACAACATGGAAAAAATCATCTATTTTAACCAATAATTTTCATCCCCCATAACTATTGAAAAAATAAGCAATGTATTAAATATTAATAAGAAAATAGTTTTCAATGTTTCTTAATAATTTCATCTATATGTTGTTAATAACTATTAATAAACTTCATAATCAATATATGAACATTGATCAATATATTATCCAAACAAAATAAATAACACAAAATATTTGTTATTAATAATTTCATTATTGTATAGAACATACATATAAAAATAAATAAGAAAATATCTTAATCTTATACTATAATCATCAATTAGTATAAGAATGTAAATAAGAATCATAAAACATGCTTTCAATGTTCAACAGGATTACATAAAAAAGTATTGCACACATGTCTAGTACAAAACATTTAGAAAAGACATGAGTTTCAAATGTTTAAGGGCTTAGGTATAGTAACCAAGAATGGACATTGCATTACAATAAAAGAGTGGCATCATAAAGCTACTCTTTCTAGTCAATCAAGAAAGACTATAACATAATATGATTAAATACATTGTCCAAACAATCAAAAATCTTAAAAGAATAAGTGTACAATGGTAATATCAAATTCTTAACCATCACAAAACATAGTTCTAGCAACTAGAACAGATTTTTCACTCTGTAGTATAAGATGTCTCACCATTTAGAGAAAATTCTTATGAATATATAATTTACTCCATTAAATGAGTTTGGATGGTCCTAGCATGTTTAGGCACCCATTCCAAAAATGAAACATAAAATGACAACCATTTTATCTATATGTTCATAAATATACATATTTAACTAAAAAAACATAATCATTCTCTATAAATGCATAAGAATAGGCTAGGTGTACAATAAAACTTAGATCCTTCAAACAATTTTCCATGCTAGACTAGCTAACCTCTAAAATAGTAGCATTAATTTTTTTGGTCACACTATCAAGACAAAACCATAGTGTCATTCTAAGACTCTATGAATATTTTTATTGGAGCCCTGTGAAGCTTCTTTGCCATTCAAAATTGTGCTAGGTTGCTTCTTAGGACACCATATATGACACTGCTCATAATATGGAGCTCTATATGGATAATAGAATAAAAATGCAATAATAAAAATATATTTTCTATCCTATAAAATATAATAAACTTGGGCTATTCCTATGCCCAAATATTTCTCATTAGAAATGTACTTACATAAACAATAAGTGATGTAGAAATGATACATACATGCCAAAAATCATGCACAAAACATGTGTTAATTTCTAGCAACATTATGGAAAAAAAGAAAGGGAATGCATCCATCCAAGTATTGCAATTAATTTCTTCAACTCTTCGATGTTTACTCCCCACCAAAAAATGCCCAAAACTTGGCAAATTAGGTATTCAAAAAATCTTCGAAAGAACAAGGAAGGTCAAAATTTGAGAGTGGTTTCTTCATGCATGCCTTCCCATTACATAGAAAGTATAACACTTCAATACTTACATTGGAAAGATGTCCACTATGACCACTTTTCCAAAATTTCAAATTTTGAACATTTAAAATATAAACTTTATAAATATTAGTTAAATTTCCTTTACAAAGGTTTACATTTTCTAAAATCATAAGGTAAAATATTAATAGTTAAATCATTCACTTAAAACACTATTTAATAGCAATACTATTTTCTAATTCTATTGTTATTTACTAAAATTAGTGTAATATAATAATTAAATTAATTAATTTAGTATTAACCATTAACATCAATATTCAATAATTTAAGTGTTAGTAATACTAGCATTATTATTAATACTTAACTTGATAAAATTGTTAACTAGACAATTTCCATGCTTCAAATACATACAACAACACAAGGGTTATTGGAAATCAAAATAATTTCAAACAATATTTTTCCTTGAGTGGGAGGTTTTACAATAGCTACAACATTATCACCTACCTACAAGGGATGGCTTTTAAACTTTACAACAACCTCCTTGCTTGATGATGTATTTAAATAACATAGACATATGCAATGCATCTATCTGAGGGTTTTTACCCTTGTCTTTTTCAATGATAATTTCATCCCTTATTTACCTTTTCTCTCAACCTTGGTGGTTGTCTCATACCAATCCATCCCTAAGAGTACCTAGTCATACAACCACAAAATTCAATAGCAGTACCATATTCTAAAAATAGCATAATCCAACATTAAAAAGCATTAAGTACAACTATTAACTCATCTTGATAGAATAAATTAAATAGGATCTTACATTATATATTGACACAAAATTACATCAATCAACAAGGGAAAGTCCTACTAGGTTGGGTCATTACATACTGTAGACACCAAAACAGCACCAATCCGATTATGTGACTGCAAACACTGATCGCTTTGACACACACAGCCCCTAGGGCAGCCCTCAGAGGTTAAACAATGGTCCTAACCACTTTCATAGCAATTTTGTAAGGTCAAGAAGCAATTTGGCACATTCAGGCACTTTGCCCAGTATTCGTCTCACCCAGGGACGAATACTAACTGGGATTCGTCTCACCCAGGGACGAATTCTGAAATCGTCTTTGGTCAGGACGAATTCCAGGTTTAACAGGCAAAAAGAAGAATGCCGCCAAGTGGCAGCCGAGGACAGTCAATTATTGCCTCCTGTCGTGCATGCGCGTGTAGGTGGGTAGATTGGCAGTTAGAGGACTGTCACAAGGGCAGTCATGGAAGCCCAAGTCATGGAGGAGTCTCCTCCCTCTTGGGAAGGCATGGCCACCACATGGCATCCCTGCATGCCCCTCCAAAGAGACCCCCTGGGTCTATAAAATGGTGGACTTTCCCACCCAAATGAGGACAAGTTGGAGGCATTTTCAAGCAACGAAGTGCTGCCAAATTGAACACCCTATTGCACCCTTTTTCGATTCACCTTTTCACATCCATTAATCTCTTTCGCAAGAGAGGTTATTGGGTGGCTTTTGGAAGCGTGGATCCGAACCCAAACCCAACATTTGACCACCTTAATCCACCAATTTTCCGACAACACAATCCCAAGAGATTTTGGGCCCATCCCTAGTGGATTGGCGCCAAAATCAAGTTCCAACGGTGGGTGGCCCACTTGGGCACCCCGCACCTTTTGTTAGTTTCATTCTAATTTCCTTTCTGTCATTTATTCATTTCACATTACACTCTATGCTGTTTAGATAGTTTACAATCTTGATTTCAGAAGACATTTATCAAATATTATCATGCTTTGTCGATTTTGTGGCCCTCACTAACTTGCAGGTAGCGACATCGAATTCCCATGGATAGAGGCCAAATTGGGAGAATCCGACCATCTGGGTCATCCCAAAATGGCCCCAATTACTTAACCCCTTTGTTTGCAGGTGTTTTGGAGACCCCGAGGTTCGACATTTAGACGACATCACTTCGGCTTTCCTAACACAGTCGAATTCGTCCCACCCGAGGACGAATAACAGTAGAATTCGTCCCGCCCAGGGACGAATTCTAGTTGAAAGTAGATTGGCCGACTGTTTCAATGGCAGTGGCCCTCTGGTAATGTCTTCTGACCTCTATCAGATTTGCAGGTGATTTAGATTCATTTTATTCACTGTTTTCGACAATCTTTTACATGCATCTTTTGTTAATTTCAAGGAACAAACTTTTCCTATTTGCAGCAGGTGCTACTAACTCTTTTTGTTGTTTCTTTGAACGTAGGAGGAGCAGCAAAGATCGAAGACCCATCAACACCAGCGGTGGCAACGCTTTGGCCCGCCCATTTTGCATGTGGGCACGCGGAAAGGAGATCACTATTCACTTTTGTAATGGAAACATGCTAACTCTCCTAGCCCCTAAAAAGGGAGGAGATGTATTGTAACCGAGTTGGAATCACATTAATAAAAAGGGTTGTGCTCCTACTTTCTCCTTTTATGTTTGTTTTTGATTCGATTATATCCGCTTTATTTCGTGCATCAAGCTAGTTAGTTTACATTGCAGCAATTAGTGTTTCTTTTTATTTTCGAAATCTCGTGCTTTCAGTGGCGATCATGGTGGGACCCTGTCCCCTAGTTTTTAAGATCAAGTAACTGATCCATTTTTGTGTTTTGTGCTTGACAGGTACAATTTTTTTTAAAGCAGACTGTTATTCGTCTCTGACTGCGATGAATACTTTACTGTAATTCGTCTAACCCTGAGACGAATTCAAATTCATCTCAGACAGGGACGAATTCTGTTCTGTAATTCATCTCACAGAGGGACGAATTTTTGTCTATAAATTTTTAGAGCCGAGGATCAGAAACAGCAAGTCTGGGCAGAGAAAGGTAAGGGTTCCAAAACTGTCTTTGTCATTTTTTGATTTTTTGCTTTCACTTTCTGTCAATTCTTGCGTGCTTAAGGAAAGTAGTGGTTGCTTGCATGTTTCAATTTTAAGTAAAATAAACCACACACACATCACGTGGCACGTTTTTAACCAAGGAGCTGGTCGTAAGACCCCAGCCCTTGAGCAAGACCAACGGTGGGTTCATCACCACCTTGGCTTGACTTTGCATCCATTTCCCCGATTGTCACTGTTGTTAGGCGTAAATCCTGACGAAAGCTGACCGAGTGTCATTGGGGTGATTCCCATGCACGTGAGGATAAGTCTTCTATGGTAGGTGTCATTAACAGGACAATCCCCCTTTCGTACCGCCTATGTTCCACGTACCATCTGCTCTCACGTACCTATAGTTTCCCTCTCGTAAGGGCGGGTATATAGAGAGGTTGGTATATCGGTCCGGCAATGGTATATTGAAGGGGCGACCATTTATGGGAGTCATATGAGCCAACATTCTGCATTTAAACGTTCTTCAAAACTTTCAAAAACAAAACAAAACATCAAAATGCACTAAACCAGTTTAGGACACACCATTAATCTTTAAAAGAGATAATCACCGTTTGTGTATGTGTGTGTTCATTTCTGCTTAGTGTAACAAAAAAAAATCATCATAAACGAGATAAAAATCTGCTTAGCTAGTAGAAGAGCACCACAATGGTGTACACCCGTAGCCAAGCCCAATCAAGGGCAGATGCTGTGGAAGGTGCACAAAGAGAGGGCGCTGGTCACCTTCGCTTTAGCCCTGAGGACTTGGCCATACCGCCTTGGCGGTCTGGCCTACAAGAGAGTCCACATCAGGCCACATCAAGAAGGAATTATTGGGACCCCCCTCTGTGGGGTATGCCCATTCAACACAGCCCCTTTCGGGAAGAAGCTTTACATGTGGCACTCAACGTAAATAGAAAACCGCCTTTTGAGGCTAGATATGAGTGGCCACAGCGCGATGAAGCGCTAGAGAGGCACAGTGTCCATGAGGAGAGACAACATGAATATGGCACCTCTCCTTTGCCTCCCATTAGAACTGAAAGACAAAACCCAGAGCGCAGGGCTCTCCACACAGGGCGAGCTAACTCCACCCGCCCCTTTCACACCCATGAAAGGGAGTACGAGGAAGACCATCGCATTCCTCGAGAACAACATATAATGTGGGAACCTTGCATTTTTGCACCTGCTAGATATCATGGTCACCCATCGAGGCCAGAGCCTCAAGTAAATGCCACCAACCTCGACAGAGGGAAGCGACCCATTGAAATTTTAGATCATCAAGACCGAGGCAAATACATAGGAGAAACATTCAAGCCTCCTGAGCAAAATATGGTAGACCAAATTGACCCGGTGAGGGCCCGACATGCCGCCCACCAAGCCCGAATCACGCAGCTTGAGCAAGGTCATCAGCAGTTAGAGCACTTATACCGCCTCAATAAAGAGCGCATGCAACGTGAAGCGGATGAGCTACGTTATAAACTACCTGAGAGGGTGCCAACCCCTCACACCCAAAAAGTAGAACAATATGAGAGGCATAACCCTTTGGTGCAGGACAGGTCTCCGCGACCTCGTCAAGCTTTGCCTCCGAGACCTCATAGACCCGAGAGGGAGGCCACTCCCCGAAACAATGATGGGTACCCTCAGCGGGGACTCACTCAGGGTCATAGGTCTCGCCCAGAGACTCCTCAAGAAGTTTATGAGGAATATGAACCAGAAATAGAATGGGCCAAAATGCCCTATCAAGGCGGGAGGGCTGCCATTCGGCCACCCCCCCATAGGCCTCCAGTCTCCCACAACTCACAACGGGAGCAAACAAAAGAGGAAGAAATTAAATCTTTCGATGCATACAAAGCGCTATTAGAGCGTTTGGAGTCTATGGAGACAAAAGCTTCTGGGCATCAAAAGCCCACGTTACGTCAACTCCGTAGTCATCCAAGTGCATCCCTCGGTGCCCACACCTCTTTACCCCGAACATTTCAAGTTGCCTCAATTGGCAGTCTTTAAAGGTGAAGAGGATGCTCAAGAACATGTCACAAGATTCCTGAGCCAATGCTTCGGCATTCAAGATAATGATGCATTGTTGCTTAGGACATTCATAACCACATTCATGGGCCCTACCTCGGATTGGTTCACACAGTTACCGAAGCACAACATAAATAACCTAGATCAATTAGTAGATGCGTTCCTTGAACGCTTTGCCTTCAACACCAAGAAGAAGGCATCACTGAGTGATCTGGCCAGCCTCAGGCAATATGAGGAAGAGACAATGGCAGCATACGGGAATCGATGGAGGGCTCTGCTTTCTAAGCTACCCTACCTTCCCCCTATGTCTGACCTCACACAGATGTTTGCACGAAGTTGCTTGAAATCGATCTCTAGGCTATTGCAACTACAACAATACGCCAGCCTAGAAGAAGCTTTGGCGCAAGCCAAAGTTATAGAAGAGATCAAAATAGGGGAAGGCACAATCGCCAAGCCTAAAAAGAAAGAGTGGAACAAAAACACTAAGACCGGGACTACGCAATCACAACCCGCTGTGGTTAATCAAGTTGCGATAAATGTCCCCAAGCCTATGCAAGAAATACAGCCCCAAAAGGCTAATTATCAGGTAGTGCCTCCTAATTATGAAAGAGAAAATAAAAAATAGGAGCAAAATCAGCAGCATCGCCCTAGGCGACAATTCACCCCTTATGCGGAGTCTAGGGACTCCCTATTTGACCGCTTGTCAGCGGCAAATTTAGTCACCCTTCCAGAAATCCAAACCGTAGATCCTAATGCTCCCAAGCCTAAGGGATACAGAGAGGAATTATATTGTAGGTTCCATAGGCGAAGGGGACATGACCTGAATGGATGTTGGAAATTCAAGGGATTAATACAAGATTTGATCGATAATAAAACATTGGCAGTGGACAACCCCATAGCGCCAAATAATCAATAGATGGGGGTATTCAAGGACCCTTTGCCTGCCCACGAGGCACAGGAAAAACCTCTTCAGGTCAATGAGGTGCGACAGAATCTTCCCATGCAAGGATTTGTGGGAATGATCAGCATAGTGACCAGGAACAAAAAGTACCCAGGAGTTGCCCCCACGGCAGCTACAAGAGAAGTTCCAACAACGTCGCAACCTCAACAACACTCGTGCAGTTGCCTCCGCCTAGACCCGAGGTCACGATACGGACCAAACTCACGCAGAGTTTGTGGACCACATCGGCTAGGCTTTCCATTTATGAGCTTATTCAATAGTCAACACCCCATAGAGAAGCTCTCATGGAAATTTTGAAAGCCATCGAGTTACAGCCTCACGAAGCAAATTCTTTCAATAACTTCGTGGGACATGTGAAACGATGTACGGAGCCGGTCATTACCTTCAGAGAGGATGAAGTTAAAACAATATCGAATGACATGGCAGATCCACCCCTGCACGTTATCATGCGGGTCAACGGGATCCCGTACAAGAGAGTGTTGGTAGATACTGGCTCGTCCAGTAACATCATTACTACCGCAGCATTAAAACATCTGAAGCTGCCAACCTCTCATATCATGGCTTCCACATACACACTGAGAGCATTCAACGATGCGATATGCTCGACAGTCAGCACAATTGTTCTGCCCATCCAGGTAGGACAAAAGATGATACCTACATTGTGCCATGTTCTGGAAGGCGAGATGGCATATAACATATTGCTAGGGCGGCCATGGATCAGGGACATGAAGTGTGTCCCTTCGATCGCTCACCAGTGTCTAAAGTATGCATTTGAAGGAGAAGTACATGTAGTCCCGATGGACTTAGAACCCTTCAAATATTGCAATGCGATGCAATTAATGCCTCAATCGACCCTCCCTTCAACGCATTTGGATTTCTAGTTAAATCCATCTAGATAGGGTCCAATACCGTGGGCACCACTGGTGACTAAACCATCAAAATCCTAGCCAGGTGAGTCTTCATCATCTGCTCCTTCACTACCAATGCCACCTGTCATGGCTAAATAGAAGGACAAAGGAAAATAGATCTTGGAAGAGGCTCAGCCCCTAGAAGAGGTATTGCCAACAATATCAACTGTCTCAACAGAAGAAATACCTAGCACAATGGAAGTTGAGACTCCTAACCCACCAAACATGGAATGGACTCAGGAAGGCCTCCCGTTCCCTCCCTCCCAAGCATCAACAATTACTGTTGAAATGGCTAGTACGGGCCTGGGGGAGTATCTAGTGCAGAATGTTGTGGCAACGCCCACGCTAGAATCCGTGCAGGACATGGGGAGACCTCGCCTTCCCATAGGGACAGTTGTTCCTTTAGGTTACCCACCAAACCAGACTAATTTTGTGTATGGGGGCCTTGATCATGGTCCTGAACCATGCAAGCAAAAGGACGAGGATGAAGAGCCTTTTGCCAAAAATGTCAATTATCTGTCAAACCCGGACTTCGCTCTGAGATATCTCGGCCAATGCAATTGGCATGGATACGGGCTAGGCAGGTATGAGCAAGGGGTGCGTGTCCTTTGCCAGCCAAGATACCAAATGCCATATGATAAGTCGGGAGTAGGGTTCAACCACCCCCTGCCCTTAGACATCTTGGTGGAAAACATGCAAGGCCTAGGAATAGGCAACAAGGGTGGATTGGCATCAGATCCTTATGCCAACCCAAATACAGAATATACATTGGGAGATTACCTCCCATGGTCAACAAACACCCTTGGTAACATCAATAATCCCTCTCCTTTGCTAGAGAGAGGTGAAAGTTCGGACACTAATTCCCAAAGAGAGCATAAACGGTGTCCAGAGATCTTTTTGAAACTGTTCCCTTTAGAGGTTCCAGTTGAGCCAATGCAGTGTCAAGAGAATCAGGTCCCTCCACCAAGAGTGGAACAACCGCAATGGGATCAGATTAATTTGCTAGAACAAGGTGAACCCTTAATGTCGCAAGCAGTTGTGGAAGAAAATGAACATTTTTGGATCTTCGATAGTGATTCGAAAGATGAGACTGAGATGGCTTATCTCAACCACATGCGACAAATGCAACAAAGGCAACAAGTGCAACAACGACGTCCCTTAGGGATTGATGACTTATTTGCATAGATGGGCATACTGCCAGGGCATGAGTGGTATGTAGACCCAGCGGGGTGGGACCAAGTGTTGGATCCATGGCTCCAAATTTATGATGAGCACCGTCCACCCCGAGACCCTATAATGACATCAGTGCCGAGGGAAGACCCTGTCTTCCTATCAGCACATAGGGCAGATCCGTTCGTGCCCGTTCCCCTAGAGCCAGATCCAGAGTATAGGGAGCATCCAGAATGTTCGAGTTATCATACCCATGGTAATGGAGACCAAATTCATTCCATCCACATGATCTCCATTGATTTGACCGCACCCATCCGCAATCCGGCCGATCCAGCACGGTCATTGCATCTAGACACAGATGCCATCGACTGGGATCACGTCAATTCACCTCTCTCACCATCAGAGTACTGGCCTTTCGGTAAGATGCCTCATTTTACCCTAGGGACAACTCAAGATATTTTTTAGGCTGAAGAGGAACCCAAGGTTCCCAACGCAGATTTAAATTCAGCTGATGATATCCATTTGATCCCGACTCCACATCAGTTGGAGGACGGATCCCACATGTCAGTCGAGGAGACGACTGACGTAGATATCGGCTTGGATCCAATGAATCCATAGATTATCAAGTCGGGGGTAAGTCTTTCCCCTGAAGAGCAAGCCGACTACATTGCCCTTCTCAAAGAGAAGAAGGAGGTTTTTGCATGGTCATACAAGGATATGCCAGGACTAGACCCGTAGCTAGTCACGCATAATTTAACGCTTGATCCGAAAATCAAGCCCGTAAAGCAAAAACTATGTAAGATGCACCCAATAGTGGCCTTGATGGTCAAAGATGAATTGCAAAAGTTGTTGGATGCACAGTTTGTCATCTACGTGGATTATCCGCCATGGCTGTCCAACATGGTGCCCATCAAAAATCCCGATGGGAGGATTCGCATATGCACTAATTTTTGAGATCTAAACAAAGCGAGTCCTAAGGATGATTTCCCCTTGCCGAGCATCGACGCGTTGGTAGATGCTACAATAGGTCACGAAATGCTCTCCCTCATGGATGGTTTCTCAGGATACAATCAGATTCGTATCAATCCTGAAGACCAACTAAAAATGGCGTTCACAATGCCTTGGGGGACATTTTGTTATAAGGTCATGCCTTTTGGCCTTAAAAATGCTGGCGCCACCTACCAACGTGCCATGACGTACATCTTCCATGACTACATGCATAAAACTTTGGAAGATTACATGGATGATTTGTTAGCCAAGTCTCTTTTGCGCTCAAATCATATCGATGACTTAAGCAAGATCCTCGATCGCCTCATGGAGCATAAAGTTAGACTAAATCCCAAGAAGTGCGTATTTGGCGTCACATCTGGAAAACTCTTGGGTTTCATAGTCTCAAAGCGAGGCATCGAGGTGGACCCAAAGAAAGTCAAGGCAATCCTTGAAATGGTTCCCCCAACTACCATTAAGCAGCTCGGAAGTCTGCAGGGAAAGGTCACGTCGATTAAGCGCTTCATAGCGCAACTATCTGACAAGTGCCGACCCATGAACAAATTATTGCACAAGGGGGTTACATTTCACTGGGATGAGGATGACGAGTGCCAGTCAGCCTTTGATGAAATCAAACAATACCTGGCTTCGCCACCGCATTGGCACCACCTAGACCAGGAGTGCCATTCTACTTATACATCTCAGCTACTGAGGTGGCACTGGGTGCCATGCTAGCCCAGAAGAATGAACTTCACAAAGAATAGGCTACTTACTATCTTAGCCGCACCTTGGTCGGTTATGAACTTAACTATGCATACGTTGAGAAACTCTGCTTGGCAGTGGTGTTTGCTACCAAAAAGCTATGCCACTACATGTCTGAGCAACACTACGTATGTTGTGTCTAAGGAGAATCCATTGCGATACATGATGAGTCGTACTTATCATAGTAGTCGCACGGCGAAATGGATCATGTTGTTGACGGAATTTGACATAGAGTTTATTGGACAAAAATCTATCAAAGGACAGAGTCATAGCCGATCAACTAGCGGAGGCTCCTCTTGAAGACGATCAGCCTCTAGTCATAGAACTACCCGATGATGGGGTCTTCCATGTCTCAGAATCGCCAGATTCTGATGAGCCTGAGTCACAGGCCGACATAACCCTATTCTTTGATGGTTCTAAATGTGAGCAAGGTGGTGGCACGGGAATAGTATTCTTCACACCGCAGGGTGCTCCAATGCCCCTGTCATTTAAATTAAACTTCCCATGCACCAACAATAATGCAGAGTATGAAGCCTTGCTCATAGGTCTTCAGACAACAATCGCCATGAACATCAAATGACTGAACATCTTTGGTGATTCGCTGTTAATAGTCAATCAAGTCAAAGGGGTATACCAATGCAAATGCCCAGTTCTGCAGGCTTATAAAGCCCTTGTGGACAAATTCTTGGCAAAACTTGAGTGGTATGACATCGAGGCACTCCCTCGATCATCGAATCATTTTGCGGACACAATGGCCTCCTTGGGGTCACTAATCCCGCAAGACCTTTTCGGTGATATGACAACCATTCAAGTCAAAACCTTATCGCAATCCGTGATGGAGCGTGCAAGCTCAGACTTGACGCCAGGAATCCACATGATCCAGATTGAACCATCCTCGGATAAGTTCTCTCGAATCCAAGATCATCTGAAACATGCCAACTGGGGGTCCTTGTTCTCCCCTACTCCCATTAATAGCAACACAACGCTATTCTTACAGGTTCTATCCCATTCAACGTTCGCTAGGGATGAACTTCAAGAGGGATTGGCTGTTCATACTGTCGAGGTTTCTGATCAACAGGACTGGTATTTACCCATTAGAGACTACCTCAAGTTAGGTAATCTCCCGCTTGGATTGACTCATGCCGCAAAATGAGCACTCAAGCAGAAAGCGGCTAAGTATGTCTTGATAGGAGACATTTTGTATCGTCGTAGCTATGAAGGAATCCTCCTTCGTTGCTTGGACCAAGCAAGAGTCCACTTGGGCAGTCGCCCAAGCGCACGATGGTACATGTGGTGGCCACTTCAGTGGTATGGCCATCGCAAAGCGCATTCTTCGCATGGGCTATTATTGGCCATCTTTAGAGCGAGATTGTTGCGCATATGTCAAGAAGTGCGTGAAGTGTCAACATCATGCCAATTTGATGCACGTACCTTCCCAGGCCTTGCAGACAGTCCAGTCTGCTTGGCCATTTTCATAGTGGGGCTTCGATCTAATTGGAAAGATCTCCCCTACATCGTCAGGCCATCACACGTTTATCATAATGGCCACAGAGTATTTTACCAAGTGGGTGGAAGCAGTTCCGCTTACCTCTACGATAGGACCCCGCATTGTGGAGTTCATTTTGCATAACATCATATGTCATTTTGGTATTCCATCCAAAATAGTCTCGGATAATGGGACGCCATTCAAGAACAAAGACGTGCATGCTTTGACCACAAAGTACAAAATTTAGCATAGTTTTTTGACACCCTATTATCCGTAGGCAAATGGGCAAGCAGAGGCATCAAACAAAATGCTAGTTGCCATCCTCAAAAATATCATTGCAGATATTCATAAGGATTGGCACATTCAAATCCCACTTGCCCTATGGGCCTATCGCACTAGCATTCGGACACCCACTGGGGCCACTCCATTTTTGCTCGTGTATGGCTCCGAGGCAGTCATGCCTCTAGAGTTGGAGATTCCTTCCCTACGCATATCAATGCAGGAGTTCATCGATGATGACTCGCATGGTAGGCCCGGTTAGACCAGCTTACGTTGCTTGACGAACGACGCGTTAATGCTCTCGAGCATTTACGTATTTATCAAGAGCGACTTAAGAAAGCTTACAACATGAAAGTTCACCTGAGAGACTTTCGGGTTGGTGATTTGGTTTTGAAGGAAAACCAATAGAATTCTAGTTTGTCATCCCACCTAAGGGACAAGTTCATGGCAAATTGGTTAGGTCCATATGTCATTGATAGCAAAATAGGACCCGAGACATACCGGCTAGCTTCTCTTGATGGAACCAAGGAAATAGAACCCTTGAACATCAGTCATTTGCACCCATTTCATATCTAAGAGAGCCAAATCCCAAAAATGCTCCAAGGATCCCTAAAATCGCTTGGTCAATCCCAAAAATGCTCCAAGGATCTCTAAAATCGCTTGGTCAATCCCAAAAATGCTCCAAGGATTCCTAAAATCGCTTGGTCAATCCCAAAAATGCTCCAAGGATCTCTAAAATCGCTTGGTCAATCCCAAAAATGCTCCAAGGATCCCTAAAATCGCTTGGTCAATCCAAAAATGCTCCAAGGATCTCTAAAATCGCTTGGTCAATCCCAAAAATGCTCCAAGGATCTCTAAAATCGCTTGGTCAATCCCAAAAATGCTCCAAGGATCTCTAAAATCGCTTGGTCAATCCCAAAAATGCTCCAAGGATCTCTAAAATCGCTTGGTCAATCCCAAAAATGCTCCAAGGATCTCTAAAATCGCTTGGTCAATCCCAAAAATGCTCCAAGGATTCTCACAATCACTTGGTCAAAAAAATAAGAAATTCAAAATCCAAAAATCATCAAAAACAACAATTTTTTGCATCTCATTTCTAGGCATGCTCAAATTCATCAATAGAGCATCTCATCTTCATATTCACAAAAATCAATCCATCAAAAATACAAAAAAATACATAGCTGCATTAAGCATTACATCCATACATTGCATATTTGTGGTCGTACAAGTCAAAGGCACCATAGGTTGTAATTGCTCTGCTAGTCCATCTGGTTCCACATTGTTCCATCTTATAAAAAAAAAAAAAAACAAACGCCATTTACCACTTTTTACCACACTAAGAGTCAGTGGTCTTCTAATGTATCAAGAGTTTTCGTAATTCAGTCATCATTTTGCTTTCTAGCCATGTAATGTACCAAGTCAGACAGATTTTACAAAGGTAGAGTTCTACTTGAAGTACGCCTTGTTACGTAGCATCCCAACACAAATTAAAACACATAAAAATTCCCAAGTTGTGTAAATGAAAGATGAAACCTGCATAGTAATCCAGTTCACCATAAGCGAAATGGTTATCTTGCTCATCCCCCTGTGCGAATGACCCAAAGAATGCTGAGAGTTGGCAAAAGGACAAGCATCTTCCCTACCCAATTCCCTAAGAATCCCAAAGTTCTCAATAGTTGCAAAACATCAAAAATTTGCAAACGTCAAAACTCCAAAAAATTTGACACCCCACAGTGCATACATCAAAAAGCACATACAATAGTGATTCTCGTCACTCCATATCCAAATCCCTTGCTCAAAAGAAAAACAAATAAAAATAAACAGTGATTTTATCACTACAAACGAGCAAGTATCCCAATACAATTGAAGAAAAGAAGGGAGTCGAACTTGAATCCCTGGAACTCTCAGCATTTCGACAGGTCATGAGGCAAACTTCAGTACCGGTTTGGTTGATAGCCTATCGGTCACTGGCGGTAAACCTCCCGCATGATGATATATCTGTCACATTAACTTGTGTACAGATCAATGTTTGCATGTGGATGAGCTAGCTTATGGTATCCTAGATAGCACCGCAGATTAATCTGACTAAATACAATAAAGGAGTTAGTGGAGCTAATTAGGTGATCCTCAGTACAGGTTCGGTTGAAAGCCCATCTGGCACTGGCGGTATCCTGACAAATACCACATAAATGAACTCATCTGCACACACAGGGATGTGAAATAACTTGGTCAAAAACAAGTCCGATTCTTACCTTGTTCAAAAGTCTTGTAAGATAAAGTACAGTCATGGCTAGTGAGTTAAAACCGTCTGAGTCTCAGAAAACCTTAGCTACATTTCTAAACCAACTGCGCTACTTTTCATCCTTGCAATATCATCAAAAATCACATATATACATACAAAGTCAGTTACCACAGCAATCGCCTAAAAATGAAATAAACAGAGTCCTAAACAGTCTATGGTGCCATAACCAACCATCACAAATTCCATCCATCCATTTCATTTTGCATATCACATATAAATCAAAAACATTTGCATTCATCATAACATATGCATCCATCAAAATAAATAAACATGCATACATCCATATTCATCAACCATAATGCATAATATCAAATCATCACATATGCATAACCACAATAAAACCGGTATATATATATATATATCATCAAAAAAAAAAAATGCCCGTAGGCTACAAAACTGGTCCTCTGACCCCGCAATCATATAACAAAATCACCCAGCCTAAGGCGTCGACCACCATGATCATGCAGGATCGGTGCGACGGGAACTACCCCCGTGGTGTGGGTCCTATGGGACCTCGTAGGGTGGCTACTACTAGCCCCCACATCACGCCTGCTATCGCCTCCCTCATCCAATCACCTGCGACGAGATGATGCTGACTGCTCAGTACCACTGTCCCTCGTCCGGCATGAAGATCCACCTCTCGATGGCTCAGGTAGCCACCCACCGAGGCGGATGACCTCCCTCTCCAAATCTAGCCGATGCCGACACCACTCTGCCTCCCGTCGATGGTAGTAAGCTACTGCATCATCACGCTGCACCAAAACCCTATCCCGCTCTGCTAGCTGAGCCCACAGGAGATCCCTCTCTCGTAGCGCATCCCCAGCCCCCGCATCCCTCAGCTCTTGATCTCGTATCCATAGCAGCTCCGCCAACCATGCATTCTCAATGCGTACCCCAGACTCCATCTCCTCCATATCCGCCTAAGGCATGGGACTCTCCAGAATAGTAGCCTGCTCTGGCTCCCACTGCTCCTCCATGTCCTGCATCTCCGGCTGATCCGGAGCCCCCAAATCTACATCCTCACCCCCCACCTCAACCATGTCTGCATCCTCCAACGGAGCTCCCCAATCATCCCCTGGTGCCTCAGCACCCTCCGCTGCCACCTCCGTGCCTCCCAGTGGCCCCTCTCCTCGCCATCGTCGTAGTACCCACCACGAGTCATACTCAGTGGTAGTCCCGACGTCATCCACATCCGGGACGTCGATCACCACATCTGAATCCTCGCCCAATGGCATGATGACCGGTCGATCTAGAGTCCTCTCATCTCCCTAGCATCGATAGACCATGGGCTCACCAGGAAACCCCTGGCGCACCCCAAACTATCGTGTAACCCGGCTATATGAGAAGAACTCATGCTCGGTCCCATGCCACCCAATCAACCATCGCTCCCTACGTACCCGTCGGAGCCACTCTCCAGCCTCCGACCAGGCTGGACAGTCCTGATAAGGGTACCAAACCACCTCCCCTGGAGTGAGCTAAGAGAAGGCATCAGCATAGTGCCCTACGACACCTGCCCACCATCGACTCTGCCCCTGCTCTCTGGACCACCGCCACAAAACTGCATACCCTATCTCCTTATCCTCCATCGCCGCCCGAGTCATCCATGGTAACCCGGTTGGCCTCTCAACTGCTATGTGCTACCAACCCCAGCACTGCAATAGATAACTGTAGCTGACCCCCTTCCGTTGCCGACAACGGACCCCATACAGCTCCCCGTAGAGCTGTGCCAATAGTGTCTGTCCCCATCTCAGGATCAGCGGTGCCTCTATCGGGCACTCTACCAACTGCCACACCAAATCCAGTAGGTTCCATGGGAACCTCGTGCCTGACGAGTCAGGTAATAACATGTTAGAAATGAGGCCCATAAGGAATGCGTGCCTCACTCCTAACACACCCCTCTCCTGCCACCATCCAACCAAAATCTCACCAACTTGGCAGTCCACCTCGACCGTCTCCACTGGGCTCTCTACCTCGCTATGCAACAGCATCTCGTTGATCACGCGGTGATGTCCTGATGGGCAGTCCATCTATCGAAATCGAAGAAGCCGATAGACATCCTCCAAAGTCACAGTCATCTCCCTGTTGGGAGATGGAAGGTGTTGGTCCACGGATCCCAAAGTTTGATCGGGGCCATCAAATAGGCCTGATTCGAGACCACAGGCTCTAGTCGAGCCACCTGCTTGAGCCCAAGGGCATCAAGCCACTCCCAGTCAGCCTCAGTCAGTGCCCCGTGCCTCAGTGAAAGCAGTGGGTACACGGTACCGGCTCCTAACAACCTGCAAAAGAAAACACACCAAAAAAATTAATTAAAATCATGGAAAAGAACTGTACAGAAAAACAACACACTTACAGTTTAAAACAAAAAAATAAACTCTAGGGAGCACTTACTGGTCTCGCTTCGGCTCCACCGCTCGAACCAGTTTGTGTACTCATGATGGCAGGGAAAATCCGGCAGCGCTTCGCTTCGCAGAATTAACCTCCTCCTCCCCAGAGCTCCAAATCGCAAGAAAAATTAGATGCAAATGAGCCCAAACTCAAGTTTTGGCCCTTAAATAGGCCTTTTGAGCTGGAATTCATCCTTCACTAGGATGAGCACTCTGGTTAGCGCTCGTCCCACCCAGGGACGAATTCTAAAGCTGGAATTCGTCCCACCCTGGGACGAATTCAGGCCAAAAACTTCAAAAAACATCAAAAATTGAACAAAAATGCACTAAAAAAGATAATAAATTTGCCCGATGAGAGTGCTGTTGCACTTGACATCCCGGGCATACAAAATAGACGTTGGGGTCACAAATTGTCATTATCCTACTCCCTAAGAAGGCTATCTTAGCCGGACCGCTCCATGGGAAGACGGATTTTTGCCAATTTCAGCTCCAAACAACGTCGCAAAAAGGGTTAACACCCACCAAAAATAGGTCTAAATGTTGGAAAAATTGCACATGCTTAACGATAAACCATCTAAAGGCACCCTTGCACAAGTCATCTTGGGTCAAGCGACTCGTCGCTTTTCTCATGAAGGTCATTCCCTCATCGATTCGTCGCTTGAGGGGGTAGTCACACTTAGTCACCAATCAACAAACACACACCCAATCAAAGCAAATGACATGCATTCAAAGAATCATTGACAAAGACAATTACGCTCCTGCTTGGGGCAGTAAACAAGCAATTATCACAAATTGATCAAACACTTGGCATTCCCGAAGCATGAACACAAGGTTCCCCCGTGGACAAAAGGTTGCGCCCTTTGCCTAATCATGACTGATCAATGTCCAAGCTCAAGTCACACCTCACCAAAATAGGTTAATACTTGAAATCAAATTCCTTAGCTCGTCGAAGCAAGGATTCAAGAATGCATGCCCTTTCCATGCTTGGGGCATCAAAAGTTGGTTAGGTTACCAAGAAACCCTAATCATTAGTGCTTTGGTTATCTATTTTTGCTCGACGTTGCGCCATGCACAACGCATCCCAAAAAGGGGCATCTATAGACACCAAAATAGCACCAATCCGATTATGTGACTGCAAACACTGATCGCTTTGACACACACAGCCCCCAGGGCAGCCCTCAGAGGTTAAACAGTGGTCCTAACCACTTTCATAGCAATTTTGTAAGGTCAAGAAGCAATTTGGCACATTCAGGCACTTTGCCCAGTATTCGTCTCACCCAGGGACGAATACTAACTGGGATCCGTCTCACCCAGGGACGAATTCTGAAATCGTCTTTGGTCAGGATGAATTCCAGGTTTAACGAGCAAAAAGAAGAATGCCGCCAAGTGGCAGCCGAGGACAGTCAATTATTGCCTCCTGCCGTGCATGCGCGTGTAGGTGGGTAGATTGGCCGTTAGAGGACTGTCACAAGGGCAGTCATGAAAGCCCAAGTCGGGGAGGAGTCTCCTCCCTCTTGGGAAGGCATGGCCGCCACATGGCATCCCCGCATGCCCCTCCAAAGAGACCCCTTGGGTCTATAAAATGGTGGACTTTCCCACCCAAATGAGAACAGGTTGGAGGCATTTTCAAGCAACGAAGTGCTGCCAAATTGAACACCCTATTGCACCCTTTTTCGATTCACCTTTTCACATCCATTAATCTCTTTCGCAAGAGAGGTTATTGGGTGGCTTTTGGAAGCGTGGATCCGAACCCAAACCCAACATTTGACCACCTCAATCCACCAATTTGCCGACACCACATTCCAAGAGATTTTGGGCCCATCCCTAGTGGATTGGCGCCAAAATCAAGTTCCAACGGTGGGTGGCCCACTCGGGCACCCCACACCTTTTGTTAGTTTCATTCTAATTTGCTTTCTATCATTTATTCATTTCACATTACACTCTATGCTGTTTAGATAGTTTACAATCTTGATTTCAGAAGACATTTATCAAATATTATCATGCTTTGTCGATTTTGTGGCCCTCACTAACTTGCAGGTAGCGACATCGAATTCCCATGGATAGAGGCCAAATTGGGAGAATCCGACCATCTGGGTCATCCCAAAATGGCCCCAATTACTTAACCCCTCTGTTTGTAGGTGTTTTGGAGACCCCGAGGTTCGACATTTAGACGGCATCACTTCGGCTTTCCTAACACAATCGAATTCGTCCCACCCGGGGACGAATAATAGCAGAATTCATCCTGCCCAGGGACGAATTCCAGTTGAAAGCAGATTGGCCGACTGTTTCAATGGCAGTGGCCCTCTGGTAATGTCTTTTGGTCTCTATCAGATTTGCAGGTGATTTAGATTCATTTTATTCACTGTTTTCGATAATCTTTTACATGCATCTTTTATTAATTTCAAGGAACAAACTTTTCCTATTTGCAGTAGGTGCTACTAACTCTTTTTGTTGTTTCTTTGAATGCAGGAGGAGCAGCAAAGATCGAAGACCCATCAACACCAGCGGCGGCAACGCTTTGGCCCGCCCATTTTGCATGTGGGCACGCGGAAAGGAGATCACTATTCACTTTTGTAATGGAAACATGCTAACTCTCCTAGCCCCTAAAAAGGGAGGAGATGTATTGTAACCGAGTTGGAATCACATTAATAAAAAGGGTTGTGCTCCTGCTTTCTCCTTTTACGTTTGGTTTTGATTCGATTATATCCGCTTTATTTCGTGCATCAAGCTAGTTAGTTTACATTGCAACAATTAGTGTTTCTTTTTATTTTCGAAATCTCGTGCTTTCACATACTCCCCTATGACTAAACATAGTCCCATGTATTTTCTAAAAACAAAGCATATATTTTATTCAAACAAAAATGAAAATTGATTCAATTCCTCAACATCTTCCCAAGTTGCACAATTTTTAGAATAGTGGTCCCACTAGACCTTACATTGATCTAGCTCATATTTTTAAGTTTTTATAATTAAACCCTAGAATCCTATAATTTTGACACATTTCAAACATGAGAAGGATCATGAACATACTTCCTAAGCAGTGATATGTGGAAAGTATCATGTATATTAAATAGATTGGGTGGTAAGGCAACCCTATAGGCTACTAGACAAATCTTATCAGTGATTTCAAAAGACCCAATAAAATGATGGCACTTTACATGGATATCTCCCTTAAGAAGATTTATCTTCCATAGAGAATTCTCTTGGTGATACTTTTAGATTAGCATAGCTCTTTTGATTATTGAATACTTCCTTGAGCCTTTGTAGAATCATCTTGAGCTACTCATCCATCTCCCTAATAGTGTCCAGTATGATCACCACTTGATATTCTATATTTTTTGAAGATAGAGGTGTTTTGAACCTTTTTCCATACAAAATATCGATAGAACCATTCCTAACGATGCATGTTATCTATTATTATATACAAATTATACCAGATGGAAATAGTCTTCCCACATAGACTTTTAATCCATGCAATACATGTGAAGGATATTAAAGAACTTGGCTAACCCTCTCTATTTTCCCATCTATTTTTGGATGGTACGAAAATCTAATATTCAAAATAGTGTGCAATGTAGGATGAAGAGTGTAGCACCCTAAAATTGGCGCAGTAAAATTGGAATAATTACATTCACCTTAGTAAATAAATTTAAATTCAAATTTAACCTCCCAAACCACCCGTTAACCACCGAGAAACCCGTTTCCTCATTTTTCGCGCCATTTTTAGCAGTTGTTTTGACCGTTTGACGATATCGTCTCCGATCAGACGATATCGCCCCAGATTTGATGATTTCATCTGGACTAGAACGTCCAGACGATTTCATCGCAAAACTAAATTTGCATAGTTGGAATTCATTCCAACGGGTCTCCAATCGGGGCATAAGCGTGTCTGCATCGTTGGGACCCTTCCCCCATTGGAGATCTCCCAAATTGGGATGATCTCCAACCTCCCAACAACTATCCTATGCCTATTTAACTCTAAGACTTTTCCCTCCCCAACCCCTGGCTGAATTTTTATGCAAATTGAACCCTTATGCTCTAAAACATCGTAATTCATATTTTGCATTAGTCCTATAGTCATTTCATTGCAGGTACACCACTAGTTTTCAGTCAGAGCCAGCACCTATCGCAGCCGACGAACCTGTCAATATCGGAGGCGATCTCGTCAAATTCAGGACGATCTCGTACTGATGCGAGACGATTTTGACTACAGCACACATCGAGGCAATAAGTGCTTGGATTTTGCTCTTCTTTCTCTTTTCTCTGTCATTTTATGTTATAAATTAGATTGTTTATTCAGTTTTTATATTATATTGCATTTGGAGTTCACCCATTTTGTCTAGTTTACATATTAAGATCATATTCTGCTATCTAAACACAGCTATTTGCATTTACTTTTATTCTTATATATTGTTCAACACTCATATTACTGTTTCACATAGTTTGCCCCTATTTGTAAAATAAAATTTCTTGTATTTTGTATCTGTTTGCTATTTTGCAGGTCTCTGATGAATTCGTCTGATGAATTCGTCAGATTGTAGACGATCTTGTCAGTTTAGACGATTTTATCAAATTGAAGGCGATTCTATTGAATTGCAGATGATCCAGACTGCTTCAAGCTTCAAAAACTCCATCAGACTTTCGGATCAGGTAATCTTCATTGGCCTCTTGCAAATTCTCTGTTTTTGTTTTCCTTTCTGTTTGCTGTATGCATTTAAATTGCATTTTCATGTATTTTAAGTTAGAATCATTCGGCAAAACCTAGGATGAATGTTTAAAAATAAAATGAACTCATCAAAACTCATTCCCAAAACCCAGGCGTGGAAACTGCCATCAAATGTTTCCTGGTGAACCCACCATCCGTCGAAAAATCACCAAAATGCACCTCCCTTGAGAGGCGGGACCTTCGCAAAGTCCTCTCATCCAATGTACCGCACCATCCTTTTCCCATCCTCCTTTCGGGCGCGGATCCAATAGCCTGAAGGTAGGGGTGCGAAAAATTTGGAGCGATACATTTTGGTGAACCCGACGTGAATGAATCATAACCTTTTGAACAAAAACAAACAAAGAAAAAAAAAAAAATTAGAACAACTAAATCTTAGATGCATTTTAAAACATTTAAGGTTCAAAATCATGTTTAGATGGTAGCTCCTAAAAAGATGTTAGCAGTTACTATAAACGTAGTAAATCAATTAGCGGCCATAGAAGTTAATTTTGTCCTTAGTGTCCCTGAAGCAAGTAGAAATCAATCCTTGTGGGACGAGCTTATCAGGAGACTTAGTATCATTTCATCTAGGTCCACACAACTTAAATAGATTAAGAGGCTAGTCTTGGATAGAATCTTGGATCCTCATCAATTAGTGTTCTATCATGAACTTCAGAGATCTTGCCATAGGTGGCTAGCCTATAGGAGAGCTCTTGTATCTGCAAAAGTTTTAACTTTCAGGGAAGATCTTGAAAGCACCGTTATAGTGTGCCCATTTCTAGTTCATATAGATTCCTTAGAAGATGATCTTATAGTTAGGAGAAGATGGAACAAAACTCCTAGAGCTATGTTATATTGTAAATATTGTCGTGAGAATTATTATTTCCAACCAGCATCTGAGATAGACAATATTACCATAGCCCTTTTCATCAAATTCTTAAAAGAAAACTTTCAATTTGAAGAAGAACATTTCATGACCCCTGAACAGCTTGAACCAATTAATGATATTCATAAATTATTCATAGAAGATTAGTTCATCTACTTTCAGCCTTATTATTATTGTGTGCATTTATTGTTTCATTTGCTGTCTCTATTATATTGTTTCAAAAAAAAAAAAACTAAAAATCAAAATAAAAAAATCAAAAAATCAAAAAACATAGTAAAAAACTTAAACATTTCATTTACAATATTGCATTAGGTATATATATAAATATATACCTTTTAATTTGTTGCATATATATATATATATATATATATATATATATATATATATATATATATATATATATATATATATATATTTGCTGAAATCAAAACTTAGCACCATGACTAAACTTAGGAATGGTAAAGAAATTTTAGGAGAAGGAGAAGATTGGCTACAAAATACAACTGAAAACCCAAATGTCCTTCTTGGAGATACAAATCCGAAAGGTGAAACTCTAGGTCAATCAGATGAAGACTTAGGTGAAGATAAGGAACAAGAAGGAAGTGTTAAAGAATCTTCGTCCCCTAGAATAGCTCCAAATGGAGGCATCACTTTTGACAACGCAGAACATTTTCAAAAATTTCTTAATCAACATATCGACATCCTTAATGTGGCAGTCCATATTGATAAAGGGGAAATTAGTGATGCTCAAACAGCCTTAGAACGGGAGATTGATATGCAAACTAATCCCTTGTCTTTCATTGATCAAGAAAGTGATAAGGGTGGACCATCTAATGCGAATATGGTCACTATAGCCCAAGCCATGACCAAACAATAGGTCACCCAACCTCCTAAGCAACCTGTTACTCAAACTAAAATCACTCCCGCACAAAAGAAAATTCCCTTCACTACTTCCTTCCTCCAAACAGTTGAGCAAAATGCTTTAAATAGACAAAAATCTAAAACAAAGCCAAATACAAACTTTCAACAATCTACAATACAACACAATCCAACTTCAAAACTCCTCCATAATATTTTTCCTACCAATTTTTTACACAATAGTAACATGGCATCTAATCTGCATGTTCCTCCATCCTACACCCATAACACTTATGGCAATGCCCCACCGAATCAATATGGGGGGCAAACTAGTAGTTTGGAAGCTATGGTGAAACAATTGGCTTCATGTATGGACCAGATAGATCCCTACCATCCCTCGTATAATTATCGAGAGATTTGTAGCCAACCATTGGATCCCATAGTGGTAGCTCAACCATACCCTAAACATTTTCCCATGCCCGTCTTGCCTATCTATAAAGGAACCGAAGATCCCATAGAACATCTTCGCATGTTTAGGATAGCATGTCACGACATATCGCATAACGACTTGCTATTACTAAAAATTTTCCCCAAAAGTTTAGGTGGAATGGCGTTAGAGTGGTATTATCAATTGCCCACTCATTCCTTAAGAAACTTTGAAGAACAGCTGAGTCATTTGTTCATCAATTTAGTGCCTAAATCAAGAGGCATGTAACTATTAAAGACCTATACAATTTAAAACAAGATAAAGACGAATGTTTTGCTGATTTCTTAGCAAGATGGAGACAATTTACAGGAAAACTACACTTTGTGCTACCCTATAGGGAAATGTTAGACATTTTCATTAACAATTTACCAGAACAACTTTCTTATGAGCTATCAATAACTACTTTGACTACCTTCGATCAAGCTATAGACTTAGCTCGAAGAGTAGAAGATGCCCTCATTAGGAGAGGCCAACTTAGAAAGAAGGATGATGAGAAAACATCTAGAAATCAATATAAAAACAAACAGGTTGTTGGTGATGGAGTCACTGATAGCAGAAATGTTGCTAATGTCAATGCAACAAAAACAACAGAAAAATTCATCTTGAAACCTCCTGATAAGCCTCCTCGAGAGTTTACTAGATTAAATCAACCTTTATCAAATATTTTACCTCAACTTCTTGAAAGAGGTTTAATCCAACTGCCAGCTATTCGGGGACCCGACCCAAGCATACCCGGATATAGAGCTGATTTGCACTGTGATTTTCATAGAGGTCCTGGACATTCTACCAACGCTTGTAAGAGATTGAAACATAAAATACAAGATTTGATTGACAATAATGAAATGGAAGTGCAAGCCTTCCAACCTAAACAAAACCCTCCTAATAATACCCAAAATATTGTTCCCCAAAATCAAAATCAGAATGCCAATCAAACTTTAGACATATTTCAACACCCTTTACCAAGACATGGTAAAGAGGTAGCCAATCAAATTGAACATCACAATGTTCCCCCTCCTACCCGATATGTAGGAACCATTAGCGGGCAATTACTTGTTCAGGACTCTCACACATTCGACACAACCTTATCCCTGGTTACAATCAGGCCCTTACATAATTTTCAAACTTTTGATTCTAGCGATACAGAGTCAGATAGTGAGAGTGAAGTAGACACCATTCAATCGAATAGTTCTGAAAATGAATCAGATCCAGTTCAACCTATCACAGATGCTAATGTTCCAGAAGAACCATTTCCTAGAAGAGTCACTACTCGACCTTCTTCTAATGAAGTCCTTCCTTATGAACAAGCCATAAACTCTCAACCGAGACCGTTTCAATGTCGTCACTATAACATTGTAGGTACCATCGGAGTCGTCACCCGACAACAAGCTCAAAATCCCCAACAAGAACCAAACCAGAATGATGGATCAACTCCATTTGTTCTGAAAAATCCTAATAAAGGAAATCATGCTCCTATTGTTCAAACTAAACCTCCTTACAGCATTAATGAGCAATTGTCTAATACCACCGCCAGAATCTCCCTTTTAGATTTATTAAGATCCTCCCCCACCCATAGGTATGAATTGATGCTTACTTTGAGCTAGATGATGGTACCTCAAAACATCCAACCCAAAGCTATGGCCAATAATATCATCACGCGAGAGATTGATTGTATTGACTTTCGAGATAAAGATATCCCACAACACAGTTTACACAAGGATAATCCCTTGTATATTACAGCTTTAATTGGGGATGTAGCCATCAAACGAGTCCCGATTGATAATGGCTCATCTCTAAACATTTGCACCTTTGACTTCTACCAACGATTTGGTTTTAGAAGTGATGAAATGAAGAAGACTGATATGATTATCAAAGCCTTTAATGACGAAACACAAGAAACATGTGGAGTCATTACTCTCCCATTGCAAGTTGGTCCTAGAACCCTTGAGACAACTGTGGTTATTGTACATTGCCCAGCATCGTACAATATACTTTTGGGTCACCCTTGGATTAACGCCATGGGAGCAGTCCCATCAACTTTACACCAATGTGTTAAGTTTGAGTTTAAAAATTAGTTGGTCACTATTCATGGTGACCCTAGACCTTTTGATATGTGCGCATTGGCAGAACCAGTTGGAGTGCAATTTTGCCCTGCTCTGTCATCCACATATCCTACTTCTTCTTCATCTAAAACTATGAAATATAAACCCATCATTTCATCTATTCCTCCTCCATTAACTTCATCTTCACATATAGATCAACCACCTTCTAAACAAATTACTGTAGAACTTCAAAAAGCTCTTAAAACTACAACCAATTCTTCAAGTTCTAATCCCATAAATTCAAAACCTTCAGACACATCTATCATACCTCCCACATCTCAAGACATAGGTAATAAGCCTTCTACATCTTATGCCCTTTTTGATGATATTTTACCAGATTTATCTACAACCTTAATATAAAAAAAAATGAATGCTTTCATGCAAGATTCAGACCTTTTAAATCAATTTTCGCCATCTCCTCGTACTTTGGGCCTCCCACAACCTATGGGAAGTACTTACCAAGTCGGGAGTTGCGCCTTCATGTACAAAGGATATGACTGGGGAAGAATCCCTCAGAATATCAAAACCCATCATGATGGATATGCTCGGTGCTATTTTACCAACGATTATATTAAAGCTAAACCCATGATGCTTAAAATGGGATATAAAGGGAAAGGCTTAGGACCTTTCCAAAATGGTATGAAAGAACCTTTCGAGGTAGAACCATGGCCTGCCCGATGTGGTGTGGGCCTATTACCTAGTAAGGGTCAACCCTTTCCTTTTGAGGATGATGATCATCTCATATGCTATCAAGACTATTTGGATAGACATGTTGATTTACCTCTTAAAAATATGTCATTTTCATGCAACATGCTATCCATAGCATACCCTAAAATGATTGTTGACCCCGATGAAGAGTTGGAAGGAGATATCTTCCATGATGTCTCTGTTGAAGAGATGTTGTACAACGGGTTTTATTTTGATGGTTCTATACCAACCATAGCTCAACTTGAGGCCGCTGACCCTCAGAACGAATTATCTAAATTAACTTTACAAGAGTTACAAGAGTTGGGCGTTTCACATGCCCCACCTAATTTTGAAAGAGATCTACACATGGAGGTAGAAAATGTCATTAAAATTAATATTGGAACTGAGGACAACCCTCACATAATCAACATTGGAGCAGAACTAAGTCAAGAAAAACAAGAACAATACATTGCATTTCTTAAAGAGTATGAAGATGTCTTCACTTGGACATATGAAGATATGCCAGGTCTAGACCCTTTTGTAGTCATGCACCATCTAGTGGTCCATCCGGATGCTAAACCTGTTAAACAAAAACTTAGAAAAATGCATCCCAAAGTGGCTCTGCTAGTCAAAGGGGAGTTAGAAAAACTCCTGAATGTTATCTTCATACAAGCTATTGATTATGCTAAATGGATCTCCAATGTAGTTCCAGTCACCAAGAAAGAAGCCACCAAAGTTAGGGTTTGCACAGATTTTAGAGATATTAATGTTGCATGCCCTAAAGACAACTTTCCTCTTCCAAATATGGATCAAATTATTGATTTTACTGCTGGAAGTGGGATGATGTCCTTAATGGATGGATTCTCCGGCTATAATCAGATCAGGATAGCTCCTGAAGACCAGGCTAAAACAACCTTCATTACCCCCTGGGGTACCTTTTGCTGGAAAGTGATGCCCTTTGGCCTAAAGAATGCCGGGGCAACTTATCAACGGGCTATGACCTACATATTTCATGATATGATGCATGATATCCTACATGATTATGTAGATGATATTATAGTGCGCTCTCTTATTGAAGATCATCATTTAGACGATTTAAGAAAAGTTTTTAATCGATTACGAGAATTTCTCATTCGATTAAATCCAGCAAAATGTATATTCGGAGTTAAATCCGACAAGTTATTAGGGGTTTTAGTTTCTTTACGTGGTATCAAAATTGACCCTCTCAAAATTGTGGCTATCACTGATATGCCCGCACCCACTAATATATCTGAATTATGAAATTTACAAGGTAAACTTCAAGCTATCCTTCGCTTCATTGATAAGCTGGCGGACAAAACTGGGCCCTTTCTTAAACTCCTTAAGAAGGACGTCCCCTTTAATTGGGACACAGAATGTAGAGAAGCTTTTGAACTTCTCAAGCAATATCTCCTTAACCCTTCGGTGCTTTCACCGCCTAAATCTGATCACCCATTTCTTTTAAATATTTCTGCTTCAGATTCTGCCTTAGGAGCTATGTTAGCTCAGCTTGATGATGAAAAATGAGAACGTGCTAATTATTACATTAGCCACACCCTCATCAGTTATGAAACCCGCTATACAACGTTAGAGAAGTTATGTCTAGCAGTCGTGTTTGCTACGCAAAAACTACGACATTACATGCTTAGCCAAAAAACGTATGTCATTGCCAAATATGATCCTTTAAGATATCTCATGAGTCGACCTTATTTATCGGGTCGCACGACCAAGTGGGTTCTTGCTCTAAGCGAGTTTGATCTCACCTTCATAGGATAGAAGTCTATTAAGGGTCAAATCATAGCAGATCAATTAGTTGTTGCACCCTTAGAGTCTACTCATCCCCTCATTATCGAGTTTCCTGATGAATGCCTTCAATTAGAGGCAGACCTTGTTGAACAATGGTCCTTATACTTTGATGGAGCCCGATGCATGAGTGGGGTTGGTGCGGGTATTATTTTAATATCTCCATAAAAACATCTTATTCCTCTGTCCTTCAAACTAACCTTTGCTTGCACCAACAATACTGCTGAGTATGAAGCTCTAATCCTTGGATTACGAGCTACTTTAGCACTTAAAATTAAAAAACTCTTAGTTTTTGGGGATTCCCAATTGGTTATAAACCAAATTAATGAAGTTTATCAGACCAGAGATGATAAAATTTGCCCATATAAGGCCTATGTTTTACAACTAATGGCCTTGTTTAATCAAGTTACCTTGGAAGCCATTCCTCGAACTAGCAACCGTGCAGCCGACGCCATGGCCGCCACTGCATCTCTCCTACCCTTGGATTTAGACGATGAATATGCTACTATCATCATTCATCGACTCCAGGAAACCGCTTCACATAAGTCATGCTTAGAGCCTTTGGATGTGTTTCTAATCAAGGAAACTACTCCTGAACTCTGGTATACAGACATATTTGATTTCCTCAAAAATGGGACTTTCCCTGCTAATTATAATCGCAACCAGCGTCGGTTATTACGTCGATGAGCAAGTCAATTTGTAATCATTGGCAATACTTTATATAGGAGATCTTTTGAAGGTATCCTATTAAGATGTCTAAATTTAGAAGAGTCTAAATCAGCTTTGAGTGAAGCCCACGATGGATCTTGTGGAGGACACTTTAGTGGTAGCGTCATTGCTAAAAAGCTCCTTCGAATAGGATACTTTTGGCCTACCATGGAAACGGATGCACATGAATATGTGCGCCATTGCGACAAGTGTCAAAAACATGCTGACCTTGTCCATGCGCCTGCACAAGAGCTGCAGGCTATTTCTTCTCCTTGGACCTTTTCTAAATGGGGCTTGGATATTATTGGTAAAATTAATCTTGTGTCTTCTGATGGACATAAGTTCATCATAACCGCCACTGAGTATTTCACGAAGTGGGTTGAAGCTATGCCTTTAGCTTCCTGCACTGGTTCACAGGTCTCTAAATTCATTTTTAATCAAATCATCTACAGGTTCGAAATTCCTGCAAATATCATCTCTGACAATGGAACTCCATTCAAAAATAAATATGTTAAAAAATTATGTCAAAAATATAAGATTCAACATCGCTGGTCTACTCCCTATTATCCTCAGGGTAATGGTCAAGCAGAAGCTTCTAACAAAACTCTAATCAAAATTCTCAAAATACTAGTCAATAAAACTAGCCGTGACTGGCATATTCAATTATATCCAGCCTTGTGGGCTTATCGAACTAGTGTTCGAACCCCCACGAGCACTTCACCATTTGTTTTGGTATATGGTGCCGAAGAAGTTTTTCCATTTGAATTAGAAGTTCCTTCTTTGGCTCTGCTACTTCAAGACACCGAAGTAGGAGATGAATATCGCAGTCGCAGACTCGACCAATTGGAACTCCTAGATGAAAAATGCATCAATGCTTTAGAGCATCTCCGTGCATACCAAAACAAGCTTAAAAGAGCATATAATAAGAAAGTTCGTCATCGATCCTTTGAGATTGGCGATCTTGTTCTAAAAGAAAATCAAAAAAATACAAATGCAACCAATGAACTGAAAGGTAAATTTGAGTCCAACTAGCTCGGACCATACATCATTACCGCAAAATTTGAATCAGGAGCATATAAATTGTCTACCTTAGATGGTAAAGAACTTAAAGAACCCATGAATATTTTACATCTCAAACGTTATTATGCATAAATTTGATTATTTCATCCATGTATATATTTGTTCAAAATCATTATCTTGTATTTCTTTCAATTTATTCAAAAACCTCAAAAAAATTCATAAAATCTTCAAAAATCTTCAAAAATATTTATTGCATTTATTTTGTAAAGTTCCTTTTGCTTTAAAAACAAAAATCAACATAAAAATCCAAAAACAGCTATATGCTTGACTCTTTCGAAACAAAAACAATATACAGAATAAAGAGAGAGCCAACATTCTCAAAACTTTCTCAAAATCATTATTGTCTTACAATTATTGCAATTATATGTTTCAACTTATTTTGGATAAAACTAGCATTTATTTGGCATCCCTCACTTGCACACTCACAACAATAAATATCTTGATTTTATCTGGCATGATTACTAATCTCTCTTATATCAAAGTTCACAAAAATCAATTAAATAAAGTTTGAGCATAGAGAATTGATCTTGGTATTTACATAAACCAAGCACATATTTTCACAATAAAATGATTATATTTGTAATTTCTATGTTTTGCTACATAGTAGAACTGATTTCTTGGGTGAAAAGTTTCCCCTGCTATCCTATCATGCACATGGTCTAGAATATTTGAGAATTGGCAAAAGGACAAGCTCACCCCTACCCAGAATAAAAATCCCTTGCTCTACAGCTAATCCGAGCAAGTATCCCTAGCAAAGAAAAATAAAAAGAAAAAGCAAAGAAAAATTCAAGAAAAAGAGAAAAGAAAAATGTTATGTCAGCAATATTCCAAGCATTATCAAGCAAAAGAAATACAAAAATAAAAATAAGCAAAGTTCAAAAGAAAGCAAGAAAAGCAATAAAATCCCTTTCCCTACCCTTTGAAAAGAAAAGAAGGGTGAATGAGCTTGAATCCCTGGAATTCTCAATTATTCGAAAATCGTGAGGTAAGCCCCATAACAGGTGGTTTGTGCCCAACCCGCTTGGCCTTGGGTAACTCCTAGTGTGGCGATATGTCTGTCACATTAGCGACCTTATTTTGTACAGACCTCTGTCTGCTTATGGATTAGCTAGCTCTTGATAATCCGATATACATAGTAGCCTAGTATGGTTATATGCATCTACATCATGGTTAATGAACACTTAGTTGGTTTATTCAAATCACTTGTATCATAGTATCTTGCTCAAAATTGGTAACTGAACCATACAATTGCACACACATTTGTATTTGAGAGATTTTGTCTATCATTATGATAAATCAAGATTGGCAATGAATTCACTTATGCACATGGGATTCCTTATAAATCTAATTTTTGTCTTCAAAATGCTTTGAAATATTATTTTGCAACTTGTTTGGAATAATCAAGTACAATTATTTACCACAAAGACAACTATATAATAGAAGAAATCAAAAATTTCAATCAAAACATATCATATATATCTTATCGACTTTCGCAACGATGGTATAATTCCAAAACCAAAATTGGAATTTTATGCTTAGCGCAAGTCATCATTTTCATCTTTTCTGTTCATAAAAAATCAATCATGCAATAAAACTATCTATTTTCTTTGATCTTCGCGATGATGGTATAAGTCTATACCTACATATTCTATGCCTAGCGCAAACCATTGTAACAATATTTTTTCCCAATTTATCAAAATTTATAAAAACCATATGACTTCATTTTATTACATAAATTATGCTTTTCAAAAGCAAACACATTTTTATTACTTCATGTCATTATGTCAACCTTTGCATTTTGCAATGATGGTATAATTCTTAAGGAATTATTCAACAATTTTTATCACACTTAGGAATTTATGCCTAGCAAAAATTCATTTTACAATATTTCATGCATAATATTTTCATGGAAATCTGAAAACAAACCATCATCATCATAATTTGCATCATCACAACAAAGTCTTAAGACAGTCTCTTAAGCACTCTTTTCTTTTAACAATATTTCTATCCTGGGACTAGCTTGACGACCGAGTGAGCAGCGACTCCATGAAATGGTCTATAATAGTGACAATGTCCTTTGAAATTATTGTTAGAAATCTCTTTTTATTTTTATCACATTTCATTACAACCAATCAATTTGTTACATCAGATTATTTCATTTAAAATATTTAAAGCATGACATCCAAGTTATAAATTTTTCCAAAATGACATAATTACATGACTCATCAATAAAATCATTACATCAATCAACTCAATCAATCAATAAAACATAAAAAGCATCATAAGCATTACATAAGACAAGTCATATGATCAAAAATATCTCATCTATATATATCAACAGAATATATACATCATCAAAACTGGATTGGTATGCCACAATCTGTACCTCGGCATACTCAATCCTCTATCAATACAAGTATAATACAATGTCAGTGGCAGTATCCTGCCCTCTAGCCTCGAGAGCCTCTAGAGCTCTCGACCTCATCTCCTCCCCCGCCCTATGGAGGACGAGGTGGTCCCATCGCAGTATGTGTGGTACTGCGAGTCCTCATCATTGATCGAGATGAGCTTCTCGTCGACCCTGTCCTGATAGGATCTGCTATGGCAGGTGGCAGCTGTACCCTCTGGCCCTCTAGCACCGCCTGGTAGTATAGCGCCTGATAGAATGCGATCTGAGAAATTGACCGTAGCAGCTCTTGAGTGCTTACCCCTCCGCCTCGTGCCCTGAGACGAGCATTCTTGTCTCGTAGCTGTGACATATCAGCCTGGTGCTATGCAGCTGCATCCTGTAATGTCTGCACCTGAGCTCACAAACGATATCTCTCTGCCCGAAGAGTAGCCATCTCGCTACTCTCTTCAATGTCCACACCCTTGCCCTTATCAGGCGATGGTGGCCTCTATGGAGATGAGGGTCTCGCCTCCCTCCTCTCCCTCTCCCTCTGCCATGGCCTCTCCTATGCCTGTGGCCTCCTCTGCTCTCCTCTGCCATGACCCCGGGCTGCCTCTACCACCGCCTGGCATCGTCTACCTATCCGACGCACAACTGTGTGGATCGGTCCCTGAGCCCTCGTCATCCGAGGAGGGCGGATGCTTGCGTACCAGGCATCATAGCTATCGACTACCCCTGCGTCGTCCCCATCCACTGGCTGAATGGGGGCATCGTCCATGTCCTGACTCCACAATTGTTGCATAGCTGGAGCCCCGCTGACTGTGGTGTTATCCCAGACAGTCCGGGAAAACTCGTAATCCCTGAGAGATGGGATCCCCTGCTATAGACCGAACTATCACAAAACCCGGTCATAGCGGTGGAGCTCCACCTCTCCCCTCTCCATCCATAGCCAGTAGACTCGCCTGATGTGAGACAGCTCCTGTGCATCCTCTGGCCACCCTGGATGCTCTCTCCATGGCATCTAGGTGATCTGGTCTGGGACCAAGTCATCCAGTAGTCTCAGGGACACCGGTAGGTCGATCCGTCACTGTGCCCCTCTCCGGAGCCACCAGTAGAAGACTCGGGGCCTCTCCTCGTCAACCCCTATCAGTGGAAGCCCTACCAGCCTCCGCACCAGACGATAGAAGACCCCTCACCAAACCTGTAGGAGCGATGTCATAACCAGACATCGGCCGCCCTTGTATACGACCCCATGCAGGATCCTATACAATCGGCATAGAACAAAGCTACCCCAAGAAAATCTATAGCCATGGTCGCGCATGTCGTAGATCACATCTACCAGCATCCATGGTACCCTAAATCCACTCTGGTGGCATAGTAGAAGTCCACCAACCACCCCAGCCAAAACTCGTGTCAGTGTAGATGCCCCAGGCATCTGGCACAGTGCCTCGATGTTCACTCCGCCCTTCTCCAAGGTGAAGCTCGGGTCACCGCAGAGTCATCCCATCACGTGGCCCTGATTGGCCGCAGGTGTGATCATCCTCCCTTGTATGGGGATTCTAAGAATCCTCCATACATCCTCTAGTGTGGGAGTCATCTCCCCTGTCGATAATCGAAAGCATGAAGAGCCCGGGTACCACCTCTCTGCTAGGGCCGTTAGTAGCCCCATGTCAGTAGAAACTTGTGGCATCTCTGCCACATGTAGTAAGCTAGCCTGTGCCAGCTGATCTCGCTCTGCCTGTGTCAGAGCGGCCAAGTCATCTCTTAATCCTCCATATTTCCACTCTCTACTCTTTAGTAATCCTCTCTGCAATCATAAACAACAAACAATCATTAATAACAATTTTAGCAATCAATAATGCAACTTAAAGATCAAAATTTTGCAATTGATGATATCGCCCACTATTGGTCGATATCGTCCAAAATTTGAGCAAAATCGTCTCCGATTTCGCGTGTCGAAATCGTCTCTAATTTGACAAAATCGTCCCCTTTTCGTCGATTTCGCCCTTGGGCGAAATTGACGAACTTGAGACGATTTCGTCAAACTAGGGACGATTTCGTTCGGACACCGTCGACGGCCAAAAACGGCCGCAATGCTCAAAATTCATCCTAAATTCCTCTAAAAAGCATGTAAAATTCAAATTAAATCAATCTAAACTAAGTTTAAACCCTTACCCGTAGACCGCGGTGGACCTCTGCAGATCTGTGCGCTGTCTCTACCATTTTTGCTCCAGAGCTCTAAAAATAGTAAAATGAACAGTAATAATGAATTAGGGTTTTACCCTATTTTTCTTAATTTTATTCAAAATAATTCAACAATAATTTTTGCTTTTTTGTGTTTTTACCGCAAACGTTCGATTTGGGTAAAAACACGGAGGGGGCACCATAGTAAGCTGTCATACGATTCGACCAAGAATCGTCGCCTAAAAATGGGTATATTTTTTTGCTTTCTCGTAGATCGAGAAGAACTCATCTTTAACGCATTTTATTCGAAAAATTTGTTAAAGAGGGGGCAAAATGTAGCACCCTAAAATTGGCGCAGTAAAATTGGAATAATTACATTTACCTTAGTAAATAAATTTAAATTCAAATTTAACCTCCCAAACCGCCCGTTAACCGTCGAGAAACCCGTTTCCTCCTTTTTCGTGCCATTTTTAGCAATTTTTTTGACCGTTTGACGATATCGTCTCCGATCAGACGATATCGCCCCAGATTTGACGATTTCGTCTGGACTAGAACGTCCAGACGATTTCATCGCAAAACTGAATTTGCATAGTTGGAATCCGTTCCAACGGGTCTCCAATCCGGGCAGAAGCGTGTCTGCGCCGTTGGGACCCTTCCCCCGTTGGAGATCTCCCAAATTGGGATGATCTCCAACCTCCCAACAACTATCCTATGCCTATTTAAATCTAATACTTTTCCCTCCCCAACCCCTGGCTGAATTTTTATGCAAATTGAACCCTTATGCTCTAAAACATCGTAATTCATATTTTGCATTAGTCCTATAGTCATTTCATTGCAGGTACACCACTGGTTTTCAGCCGGAGCCAGCACCTATCGCAGTCGACGAACCTGTCAATATCGGAGGCTATCTCGTCAAATTCGGGATTCGACTGTAGCACACATCGAGGCAATCAGTGCCTGGAGTTTGCTCTTCTATCTCTTTTCTCTGTCATTTTATGTTATAAATTAGATTGTTTATTCAGTTTTTATATTATATTGCATTTGGAGTTCACCCATTTTGTCTAGTTTACATATTAAGATCATATTCTGCTATCTAAACACAATTATTTGCATTTACTTCTGTTCTTGTATATTTTTCAACACTCATATTACTGTTTCACATAGTTTGCCCCTATTTGCAAAATAGAATTTCTTGTATTTCATATCTGTTTGTTGTTTTGCAGGTCTCTGATGAATTCGTCTGACGAATTTGTCAGATTGCATATGATCTTGTCAGTTTAGATGATTTTATCAAATTGAAGGTGATTATGTTGAATTGCAGACGATCCAGACTGCTTCAAGCTTCAGAAACTCCATCAGACTTCTGGATCAGGTAATCTTCATTGGCCTCCTGCAAATTCTCTGTTTCTGTTTTCCTTTCTGTTTGCTGTATGCATTTAAATTGTATTTTCATGTAGTTTAAGTTAGAATCATTCGGCCAAACCTAGGATGAATGTTTAAAAATAAAACAAACTCATCAAAACTCATTCCCAAAACCTAGGCGTGGAAACTGCCATCAAATGTTTCCTGGTGAACCCACCATCCGTCGAAAAATCACCAAAATGCACCTCCCTTGAGAGGCGGGAACTTCGCAAAGTCCTCTCGTCCGAGGTACCGCACCATCCTTTTCCCATCCTCCTTCCGGGTGCGGATCCAATAGCCTGAAGGTAGGGGTGCGAAAAATTTGGAGCGATACAAAGAGATTGGCACATTTTAACTTAAATCTAGAGTTTATATCTTATATGATCACCTCTATAAAACCGTGTATCTTGATTATTTCCTTAACAAACTTATTTTTCACAATTGATGCATCATTGTTAATATTTATTGATATAAAATATGTAACTTTATTCAACTTTCCTACCATCATAAGTATTGCTTCATGTTGGTACCTTATTTTAGGTATACACATAATAAAATCCATGGATATGACCTGGCACTTCTAAGTAGGTATATCATGTGGGTATAATATTTCTACTCCATACTAATATTATGCCTTTACCTTCTGGTATTCTAAAAATCTAGCAATAAAAAAAATTAACATCATATTTCATTATAGGCAAATAAAAGGTTTTTCTTTGTATTTTGTCTCATATTTGCACCTCTTAAATGAGTAGAATATGGAGAACAATGCACCTCCTACACAATTTTTTTTCTTAAATCACTAGTATTGGGTATGATAACCCTATGCTTGAAACATAAAATCCCATATTTTATGTTAAAATCCCCATTTTCCTCAGGATTTACCTCAATTCTAGTCTATATTTCAATGCAAGACTTGTCCTATAACTGCATTTCCCTAACTTTATCAATCAAGTCTATATAGCTTTGGGTTAATATTTTTATATGCCTTATTCTACTTAAGGCATCAAAAACCTTATCTTCTTTTCCTTTGATATAATCTATACCAAAGTCATACTCATCTAGGAAATCTTTCCACATTTGCCTTGCATTCAACATTGGTTGGGTAAAAGTGTAACTTAGGCTTTGGTGATCTATCCTTAGCTCAAATGCTTTTCCCTAAAAATAATACATTTATACCATAAGAGAATGTATGTCATGACCATATTTGGTAGGATTTATGACAAGAGAAACTATGTATTTATTTATGATGCTTTGATGCATAGTTTTATGAAAATGGATAAACTATGTGATGCTTAGTTTAATCTTTTGAAAGAGCATGGTACTACTGATATATTGTTAATATGCAAAATCAGGTACACTCACAGGTTGAAGAGGTAGAATCCTACACCAAAAGTGGGGTACATGAGGTTGGGGAAGTGATGAGTAAGGTAATTCAGGGGTAACATGGATGGATACCTTCATATAGGCATGCATTATTGATTAGGGATAATCATCAATTAGCTAGCCACCTAGACCCTTAGTTAATAGTCTAGTATCTATCATAAATTCTTTGGCTAAGATGGGTGACTAGGTTGATGGAAAGACTCCCTCATTGATTTTTGCATCTGTTTGTTTATATTTCACTTCACCACTCAACAACATATTAATTTTGGAATGTGTGCATGATTATGGTCACCTTTGAATTCTTGGAAAAACTGTTGTTAGTGTAGCATTTTTCTAGTTGTTAAAATAGCTTATTATTGGATAATAAGAAACCTATATTAAATAATAATGAAGATTTATTTAAATAGATAAATAAATCTATGTTAAATCATAATTATTAACTCTAATTTTAATAAATAATAAGACCTTATTCAAATAAAGGAAATTGTGTATAGATCTTCTATTAATAATAAATTTCCATTATTTGGAGCAAATGATAAATTCAAAATTTAATAATATGAATTTAACCTAGGTATAAAGCTTTAGTTTTATTAAAACATAAAAATAAAGACTTTATTTAAACTCAAGGTAGATACTTTATTTAATTAAAATATGGAACTTTTATTTAAATAATAGTAAGACCATACTCTAATAATAAAATATTATTATTATATAAAAAAAATCTTCAATTAATAAGGTTGGTAACTTTGTAAAAAATCTTGGAAAAATCCTTTGAATTGAAGAAGCTTCAGTCGACCTTGGTGTGGAATTCAATGGATGGCAAGATCTAGTAAATCATAGGATAATATTTTTATCCCTCATCAACCGATTGAATGGTAACAACATTGATGGCAAGCTGGTGAAGGAGTAATGGAAAGGGATAGAGATAGTGGAAGGGAGGGACTCAAACCATGTGTAGAGGGAGATAGTAGGCAATATGAAAGAAGGAGATCAAAGAAGTATTGAGGAGTTACTCATCATGTGAAAGAAAAGTTGCTCGGTGTGTGAAAGAGAGTCACTTGTAGTAGTGAGAGGATATTTGCTCATTTTGTGGAAGAGAGTCATTCACAGTAGTGAAAGGAGAGTTTCTCGTTATGTGGAAGAGAGTCTCTCATAGTAGTGAAAGGAAGTTTCTCACCATGAGAAAGGAGATTTGCTTGTTGTGTGAAAGAAGAGTTTCTCACTATGTGAAATGGGAGTTGCTTATCGTGAGAAAGGAGAATTGCTCACTGTGTGAGATAAGATTTTATCACTACATGAAAGAAAGGACTACCACTCACCATGTAAGAATGAGATATGACATACAGAGGGACCATAAGATTGAAGAAAATATAGGCACCCATATCACCGAAGTGAAGAGTTTCTCACTATGTGGAAGAGAGTCACTCATATTATTGAAAGGAGAGTTGCTCAATCTATGGAAGAGAGTTACTCTCAGTAGTGAAAAAAGAGTTGTTTGTTATGTGGAAGAGAGTCACTCATAGTAGTGAAAAGGATTTTCTCACCATGACAAAGGAGAGTTGCTTGCAATGCGAAAGAAGAGTTGCTCATTGTGCAAAAATAGAGTTGCTCACCATGAGAAATAAGTGTTGCTCACTATATAAGAGAAGAGTTACTCATTGCATGAAAGAGGGGATAATCGCTCATCATATAAGAAAGAGATGTAACATACAGAGGGATAGTAATCTTGAATAAAGGTATATGCCCATATCATCAATTTTGGTTGTTCTAATCTAAGTTTTTCACCTAGTTAAAATAAAGAAAATGAATGGGTTATTTATCTTTGTTTTTTGTTGTCCTCTACCTGGTAGCAAGAAAGGGACTACTGTATGTCTCCTTTGTCATGTTAAACTCTTTGGGTTTTCCTACCAGTTCATTTTGAGGAAGGCATTTTCCATTTTTTTGGATGTTTCTTTCTTCCATAGAACTGATGCACAAAATCCCCTTTGTAGCTGGCCTGTTGTAATAATTGTAGTGACAGTAGTGATTGTTAGTTGCTTCATTTTTTTTTGGAGTTGAGATTGTTTTTCCCCCTACTAGCTCCTTTGGTTGTATATCATGTTGGGTCATATTGGTTGGTTATATATTGGAGAAACCTTTGCTTTGTAGTCACCTTTAGAAACCAATCGTCCATTCAATGCTCTTCAGCTCAACTCCCTTAGGGTTGATTGGTCAGGAAAGGTCATTATGGGTAGATTGCCACCTACGCCTTGTAGTAGAGCATGGTTGATTAGTATTGATGCTTGGTTAATCATGGGTTAATCATTTTCCTAAGTTTTCGGACCCTTTGAAGTCCAAAACCCCCTATTATCACTTAGGCTTGTTTAATATTTGGTTGAGGGTTTATCTTTAAGAATGAATATAAATATATTTGATTAAATTTAGAATTGAAACATTAGTTAACTAAATTAATGCATTTCTAAATATATTTGATTAACTTTAGAACTAAAACTTTAATTAATTAAATTAATTCATTTCTAAATATATTTGATTATCTTTAGAACTAAAACTTTAGTTAATTAAATAAATACATTTCTAAATATATTTGATTAACTTTAGAACTGAATATTTTTTTAATTAAATTAAAACATTTTAATTCATTTTCTTGATTAAATAAAGGAATCTTTGATTATGTTGAATAAATAAAACATAATTCATATACATAATTAAGGCTATGGGACTTTGATTATGTTGAATGAAGGAAATATAGTTTATTTACATAATTAAGGGTATGGGACTTTGATTATGCTGAATAAAGGAAAACATAGTTTATTTTCTTTATTAAATAAATGAATATTTGATTATGTTGAATGGAGGAAACATAGTTCATTTACATAATTTAGGGTATGGGACTTTGATTATGTTGAATGAAGAAAATATAGTTTATTTACATAATTAAGGGTATGGGACTTTGATTATATTGAATAAAGGAAAACATAGTTTATTTGTTTAATTAAAGAAAGGAATTCTTTTATTATGTTGAATAAAGGAAATATAATTCATCTACATAATTAAGGGTATGGGAATTTGATTATATTGGATGAAATAAATATAGTTTATTTACATTATTTAGGGTATGGGAACTTGATTATGATGAATAAAGGTTTGCAATGTTTGATTAAAGTAGGATTTGTTATCTAGTTGTTTATGTTGAAAATACTCTCTAAGCAAAGGAAAGAGGAAAAAAAAATGAGAAAATTATTATAATTCAGCTAAACAATTTATGGGTAAATACTTTAACTGAATTTTTATAGTTATAATTTGGTAAAGTATTCGGTAAATGCACTAGTTCATGTTATGAGTAGATGCATTTAGATGAATGCCTAAATTTGTTTGAAGTGATAGCTATATTGTATGCTTCGATTTGATTTAATTTTGAAATGATTTATTTATGTTCATAATAGACTATTCTTGTAGGGAGAAATCCCTAAATGTTTATAGATGCATTGCTTTAATATTTTAAAAGTATGGATATTTTACCATACTTATAATATGTATTAATGTGTTGAATGAATGGGATGTAAACCTTTCATTTATTGCTATGTGTCATCTTTTATTTGTTATCTAATTGTCTTTTTTACTCTTTTTATTTTCTTTTAAATGTTGCTCCTTTATATGCAACTATGTGTACCTTATGGATTTTGTTCTTTGATTAATTTAGTTATAAATTTAATTTGTCTTATTTTTAATAATGAAAGCAACCTAAGAAAAAATAACCTTAGGATGAACCTAGATTTGACCTAAGAGATTAAGGCCTCTTAGGATGAATGTAGAAAGACCCAAGGGATTGAGAACCCTTTGGGGATAATGTAAGCTAAGTAAACTAAAATATTACATCATGAGTTAAGATAGTTCATCATGAATATGATATGGATGGATTAACTCGCAATAGGCATAGCATACCTGCATAGGTAAACTGTGTATGGTATGGTGATGGACGTATACCTTCGACTGTACTAAAGGTGATAATTTTAGCTCATAAATATGGATGAGATGGATAAGCATTTTTGTAGTATCAATTAGAATACCTACACAAATGAACTTGTGGAAGGTTTCAAGTGAGATGTAACTCTTTAAAGGAGTTAGAAAACGTAGTGGTCAAAATAGTAGTTTAACCAAAGGTTATATGGGAATTTATAAATCCCTCTCTATAGTTAGAAAAAAATATTTTATTTTCTATGTGTTTTTCTTTATAGCTTATTTTGTGGTAATTACATTTGGTATCAAAGATCTTGGTATGAGGGTATAGATCTTATTAATGTGTTTCAAGGATTTGAATATTTTTCTTTTGAGGCTTGTATAATTATAAGCTAAAGTTGGAATAATCTAGAATCCCCTAATTTTTAGAATCTAACGGTGATTAACCCCAAGGGTAATTGGACTATTATGATACCTTACTATTAGTAGGTATGGAATTTGATATTGAAGTTACATCATAACATTGGAGCACTACCCTAATTATATTATTGATGTTTTAGCAAGAGAACTCTACATTATGGTTTTGTTAGTAGTTCAATTCAAATATGGAACTATAACCTCTCATTCTCCTATTGGTTGGCATAGGATAAATAAAACCTAAGGTTATAAAAGAGAGGCCTACACCTACAACTAGGTATACTCAATAGAATAATATCAAAGAAGATATTTTGAAATGAGAATACTAAAAATTCTAATAGAGAAGTGGAAAATCTCACTGCTATAGTTGCCACCATGTAGGACCAAATGAATCAAATATTGGAAACCATTTCAAATAAAAATTCATAAGCTATAGGTCCATATGTTAACTAAAATGATGTTCTAACTATAGAATAGTTGGAAGCTAGAGCTCTTCTAGAAAAGGAAGTGGCTAGGAATCTAAAAAACATTCACATCAATAAGTTTGATGGGGAAGGAAACGAGGATGTGGACGAAGCCTAGTTAAGGGAATTAGAATTATATTTTATAGTGAACGAATATTTCCCAGGAACCCAAATAGTTTGTACCATGATATACCGATAAAGTGCTACTTTGGATTGGTGGGAGACTTATTATGAGAAGTCTAGGATAAAATTGGTCGACATTAAATGAAAATATTTTATCAAAATATTCAAAAATAGGTTACTAAAAGAACACTTATATGTATTAAAGTTTTAGAAATTTTCCACAAGGAACCAAGACTGTGGATATATATTACAAAAATATGGTATGATTACTAAAGTATGTACTCGCTTATGATGAGAATATGAGGGTTCATAATTTCATTCTTAGGTTAGAATAAAGTGTGAGGTATGATGTGAATATGAATGAACCTAGGTCACTGCAGAAGGTACATGACCTAGAAAATAAAATAGAGTCACACTTAAAATTTAACTATTCCATCCTGTTTGAGCAAGATCGGCAAGCACTTACGAAAAGGAATAGTCAAGGATTCTTGAAATGGGAAGGAGAATAAGAGAAAAATACCAAGAACCCTAAAAAATTTAAGAAAAAATATAATGGAAAGTTGGGAAGGTTCAAAAGAAACTTCCAAAAGTAAACCAAAAACAATCCCAACAATGCAAAACCTTAGTCTCAAAAACTACAAACTTCAGCCCCAACAAGTAATGCAGGAAAATAGAAGCCTAAAAAGTAGCAAAGTCCTAAGGATGGATGCTTTAATTGTATAGGCCCTCACTACATTATTCAATGTCTACATAAACTAGGACCAAGTACATTTAGTTCCAAGGGAAAGGAATCCACACACCAAATATATACCACTACCAAAAATAAAAATTTGGAAGGACAAGCCCTCACAATTATTATAAAAGGTAAAGATTATTAATAAAGATGTAAATATTTTAATTGATAGTGGGGCCACGAATAGTTTTATTTCTTATATTTTAGCAAGGGATATGTTGGAAATGCTAGGATATTTGGTTTATGGAAGGTCAAGTATATTTTTCGGTAAACCTACTAAGTAAACCAATATTTTCCAATGGTAGAAATTACTTTAGCTAGTGGTATCATGAAGAGTTATTTGTATGTAGCTCCACTTCATGCTTTTGATGTGATCTTAGACATGGATTGGTTACAGGATCATAAAGCCTAATAAACTTCCAAGATAGGTTGATAGAGTATTTAGAAAATGATAAATAGAGACTAAGAATTTATAGTGAGTAAGGGGTATTCAAACCCTCAATGGTATCAACTATGCAGTTGAAGAAAGTCCTCAAGAAGGGAGGGATAGTCTTGTCATGAAACTCAATGAAGTTGGATAAGATAAGAAAAGGAAAGTGTTTGATAAACACTTGATTTTACAAGATTTTAAGGATGTATTTCCTGAGGATCTACTTGAACTCCCTCCTATGTGGGAATTTGATTTTACTATTGACCTTGTTCTAGGAGTAGAACCTATCCATAGATCACCATATAGGATGAATCTTATTGAGATTAAATAACTAAAGGTATAACTAGAAAGGCTATTAGAAAAGGGATTAATAAAACCAAGTGTGTCACCTTGGGGTGCACTAGTTTTATTTGTGAAGAAGAAGGATGGTTATTTGAGACTATTTATCAATTACAAGATGCTTAATAAGGAAACAATCAAGAACTGATATCTTCTACCTAGTATCAAAGATTTTTTTGACTAATTGAGAGATTCCATGGTATTCATAAATATTGATTTAATTCTAGGGTATCATAAATTAATAATCATGAGGAGGACACTCACAAAATGGTATTCAAGACTAGGTATGGGTATTATGAATTTATAGTCCTACCCTTTGGACTAACTAACACCTCAACTGCATTGATGAATCTAATGAATAGTGTGTTAAAAAGGCATATATATCTGTTTATCCTTGTAATATTAGATAATATTTTAATTTACTCTCAAGACAAGGAATAACATGATAAAAATCTCAAGATCATGTTAGAACTTCTAAGGGAAAACCGAATCTATGGAAATATAGAAAAAAATTATTTCTATACCTCATAGGTACAATATCTTGGGCACATTATATCAGCTAAAGGAATGATTGTTGATACATAGAAAATTCAAGCCATTCTAAATTGGCCACCCCCTACCAATGTGATAGAATTGCAAAGCTTGATTGGGTTAACATGCTACTATAGATTTTATATAAAGGACTATAACCAATATCCAGAAGAAAGGGAAGGAATTTAAGTGCTTAGAAAATTTCTAAAACTTATAATCACTACAACACCAATATCAAAAATTCTAGACCCTCAAGGGAATTTTTTAGTATGCATAGATGCATCGCTAGAAGGTTTAGGAGGAGTACTCTCTCAAGATGAGTCAGTAGTAGCATACACTTAAAGGAATATTAAGAATCATAAAATTAACTATGCATGATTTAGAGCTTGTTGGAGTGGTGCATGCTCTAAAATACTATCACCATTAATTTGTAGGAAGGCCCTTTGAATTAAAAAACTAACAATTAGAGTTTGAGGTATATATTCACCTAGCCTAAACTCAATGTGAGACAAAGAAGATGGGTCATGTTTTTTGATGAATATGACTTTGATATTGAGTATATAAAAGGGATGGAGAATAAGGTCGTTAATGCCTTAAGTAGAAGGAATCACATAGCTACCATAACCATAAGTCACATGGGTTTAATGGATCAGGTGAGGGAAGGGTAATCTCAAGATGAATATTACAAGGAAATTCAATATAAATTAAGAAGAGATCCTAAGGATAATAAAGAATTTGGCATGAATAATGATCTTTTGTATTACAAAAATAGAAGCACCATACCAAAAATGATCGATTTAAGGAAGTTAATAATGTAAGAAGCTTGTATATCCCCTTATTTTGATTATATTGAAGGGGCTAAAATGAGTTAAAATGTGAAAAAACCTTCTTATGTATAGGAATGAAGAAGGATATCACCGATTTTGTTGCCTGGTATTTTTAATATCATAAAGTTAAGGCTAAATGTAGTCATTCCACAAGATAGTTGTATCCACATGATGTGCCAACCTAGAAATGGTATGTCATATCCATGGAGTTTATAGTAGGTTTACCCAGTAACAGGTATCAACATGATGCAATCCTTGTAACAATTGATAGATTGACTAAGATTGTGCATTTTATACTAGGAAACATCAAGGATGATGCTTAGGTAGCGGCTAACCAATTTTCTGAAGAGGTATTCCGATTGCATAGTTTTTTGAATAATCATTTCATATTGGAATTACATATTTACTTAGGAGTTTTAGAAATCCCTTTGTCGGGCAGTAGGCACAAAATTGAACATGAGTTTGATATACCACCCTAATATATATGGTCAAATATAATGGATAAACAAAGTACTTGAGGACATGCTCTGCATGTACTACATGGATAAAAGATCTCATTAGGAAGACTATCTTTACGTTGTGGAGTTCACTTACAATAATGACATCAATCCTCACTAGTATGGCTCCTTTCGATACCTTGTATGGGATAAAATGTAGAATGCCATTGTGTTGGGATAATCCACAAGATAGGGTTGTAATTGGGCCAAGTACGGTTAGAGAAATGGAGGATCCATTGAAGGTAATATCGCAAAGGCTGAAAGAAGTCGCTAATCGATAGAAAAGTTATGTTTATTTTAAAATAACCCTGAGAGAATACTCAATGGGTGATAAAGTTTTATTAAGGGTTAAATAAAAGAATATTTCTATTAAATCCACAAAGTTTGATCCTCAGTATGTGGGACCCTTTGAGACCACTAATACGATTAGTCTGGTTGCATGCAGACTTGCTTTACTACCCATATTTTCAAAGATCAATGAAACCTTCCACATATTCATGCTTAGGAAATATGTTGTTGGCATTGAACATGTATGGGATGTTTCTAAATTGCAAATGACAAACCCAGAGGTTATTAAAGTGATGCTAATAAATATTCTCTAGTTTCATTCTAAGTCTATGCAAAATCAAAATCTTGAACAATGTAATATCTAATGGGACTATTTCTCTAAAAGGAATAACACTTGGGAGAAATTCAAGGAAATGCAAAAAATATTTCCCCTTCTTCTTTGATTTTATAATGTAATATTTTTATTTTTTTGTAAAACCAAAAACACCTAGGATGGTTTTTAGCCCTAGGGGGTAGTATGTCATGACCCTTCTTGGCAAGCTTCATGGCATGAAAAATTATGTATTGATTTATGATGCTTTGATTATTAGTTTTATGAAAATGGATAAACTATGAGATGTTTAGTTTAATATTTTGAAAGAGTATGGTATTGCTGACATATTGTTAATGTGAAAAATATGTACAATCATAGGAGGAAGAGGTAGAATCATCTACCCAAATCATGGTACTTGAGGTTGGGGAAGTGATGACTAAGTAAAATCGAGGGTAACATGGATGGATACTTTCATATAGGTATGCATTATAGTTTGTATAATTATCAATTAGCTAGCCACCTAAAGCCTCATTTGATAGCCTAGTAGCTATCATAAATTATTTGACTGAGATAGGTGACTAGGTTGATGGAATGACTCCATATTTGCTTGTTGCATCTATTTGTTTATATTTTACTTCATCACGTAGCAAAACCTTGATATTGTAATATGTGCATGATTATGGCCACCTTTGAATTCCCAAAAAAAAATACTATTAGTGTAGCATTTTGCTAGTTGGTAAAAGAGCTTATTATGATTAATAAGAAATCTATATTAAATAATAATGGAGCTTTATTTAAATAGATAATGAAATCTATGTTAAATAATAATTGTGAACTCTTATTTTAATAAATAAGAAGACCTTATTCAAATAAATAAAATTGTGTATATATCTTCTTTTAATAACACATTTCCATTTTGTAGAGCATATGATAAATTCATAATTTAATAATATGAATTTAACCTAGGTATGAAGATTAAGTTTCATTCAAAAATAATAATAACAGACATTATTTAAACTCAAGGTAGATACTTCATTTAATTAAAATATGGAACTTTTATTTAAATAATAGTAAGACTATACTCGAATAATAACATATTATTATTATAAAAAATCTTCAATTAATAAGTTTGGTAACTTCGTAAAAGATCTTGGAAAATTCCTTTAAACTGAGGAAGCTTCAACCGACCATGGTGTGAAATTCAATGAATGGAAAGATTTGGTAAATTACAAGACAATGTTTTTATCCCTCATCAACTGATTGTATGGGAACAACATTCATGGTAGGTTGGATAAGGAGTAATGAGAAGGGACAAATATAGTGGAAGGGAGGGACTCGAACCACATGTAGAGGTAGATCATGGACAGTGTGAAATAAGGAGATCATAGAAGTATTGAGAAGGAGTTTCTCATAGTAGTTAAATGGAGTTTCCCACCATGTGAAAGAAGAGTTGCTCGATGTGTGGAATAGAGTCACTCATAGTAGTGAAAGGAGATTTGCTTGTTGTGGAAGAGAGTTGATTCTAATAGTGAATGGAGAGTTGCTCATTGTATGGAAGAAAGTCACTCTCAGTAGTAAAAGAGAGTTGCTTATTATGAGAAAGGAGAGTTGCTTATCATGTGAAAGAATAGTTGCTCACTATGTGAAAGGAGAGCTGCTCATCATGAGAAAGGAGAGTTGCTCATTGTGTGAGAGAAGAGTTGTCCATTGCATGAAAGAATGGATGACCACTCACCATGTAATAATGAAGTACAACATGCAGAGGGATAGTAAGCTCGAAGGAAAGGTAGATTATGATATCTCAAAGGCAAATAGTTTCTCGTTGTGTGGAAGAGAATTTCTTGCAGTAGTGAAAGGAGTTGCTAGTTGTATGGAAGAGAGTCACTTGTAGTAGTGAAAGGAGATTTTCTCACTATGTTGAAGAGATCCACTTGCTATAGTGAAAGGGAGTTGCTCACCATGAGAAAGTATAGTTGCTTTTTGTGTGAAAGAAGATATGCTCACTGTGTGAAAGGAGAGATGCTCGTTATGAGAAAGGAAAGTTTCTCATTATGTGAGAGAATATTTGTTCACTACAAAAAATAAGGGATAACCTCTCATCGTGTAAGAATGAGGTACGATGTGTAGAGGGATAGTAAGATTGAATAAAAGGTAGATGTCCATATCATCAAGGTTGGTTGTTTAATATAAATTTTGACCTGGTTAAAATAATGAAAATTAATGGGTTGTTTAAATTTATTTGTTGTTTTCCTTGACCTAGTAGCAAGCGAGGTTTTGTTGTATGTCTCATTTACCATATTAAACTCTTTGGGTTGTCCTGCTAGTTCATTTTTTAGAAGTCCTTTTCCTTTCTATAAAATATTTCTTTCCTTCATAGAATGTATGCTTGAAACCCCTTTGTAGATAGAATATTGTAATAATAATAGTGATAGTGGTGATTGTTAGTTGTTTCAAATATGTTGGTCTTCGGGATTGTTTTTCTTACCTACTAGCTCATTATTGGTTGTGGAGCCTGATTAATTTGGAGGTCCTATTTTTAGCCATGCTTGGACCCACTCCATGAAGGGGGTGTAGGGGACAACACTCCCACTACTATTATCCACAGGGGGTCCAGGAGGTGGCCAAAAATAGATGTTTTTTCCCTTTGTAAATCTAGACCATTTATTATTAGGTCACAGATCAGATGATAGATTTTATGTGGGTGTTTTTACCCTAATTTGTAACTCTATTTTATAAAGAGGTTTTCAAATGGTGATTAAATATGAGAGAGTGCATGTATTGTAATTGATGACAATATAGGGAAGAGAAAGTTACAACAATTTTTTTGTAGGTTGTATCTCTTCGATTTTGCTAGACTAAATAAAAGGCCTAGTTATTTTCTTCATGGACGTAGCCTATATTGGTTGAACCACATAAATATGTGTCTCTTGTATTTGTGTATTCTTCTGCATTTTTTTTGCATTTATTTATTGCTTACATTTTATTATGTAATCCTAGCAACTGGTATTGGAGTCTAGAGTTCGAAAAATGCACTTTAAAGGAGGTTTTCTTGGTTTGAATAGAAGCAATGGCAGAAATAAAATGCTTTGAAATATGGAAAATGGAGGACTATATATATCAAGGTTTAATAGCTAAAATTACTAGTTATAGAATATGCATATGGAGGACTATCTATATTACAAGGATCATTACCTAAAATTAGGCAGAATAACAAAGAAATTGGTGAAGCTATTAGATTAATAATAGGAATTTATTGACCAAAATACATTAGGAACAATACCACTATGCCTGGCAATGTCAATGGATTTCAACATTTTAAATAAAAATGTAATGGAGAATCTAATGAAGGCACTAGCTAAACTATATGAAAAACTCTCAACTTTGAACAAGATATTTCTTATAAAGTGTTCATTTAATATGTAGATGTCAAAAGGTGGGTAGGTTACTAATCATTTAGCAACGGTAGAAATAAAATGCTCTAGAATATGGTAAATGGAGGACTATCTATATCAAGGTTTAAAGAAAAAAATCACTAGCTATAAAATATGCAAATGGAAGACTATATATATTAGAATTATCTTTACCTACCATTAGGTTGAATAGCAAAGAAATCAGTGAAGCTATCATACAAAGAATTGGAATTTCTTGACAAAAATGTTTTAGGAATAATACGACTATGTCTGGTAGTTTTGGTGGCCTTCGACATTTTAAAAGAAAATACAATGGATGATCTAATGAAGGCATTGACTAAACTATATGAAAAACCCTTAGCTTTAAACAAGTTATTTCTTATGAATTATTTATTTAATATGTAGATATCATAAGGTGGGTCTCGAAAAGATTAAAAAAAAAAGAGATGAAAACCATGATAATAATTAGGAAGTAAATATACTAGGTTATGTGTTGCAATATGCTTTAATCCTTTCATTAAATAATATTAATGATTATTGGGTGCTATACTCAGGGGCTTTATATAATGCCACATCCCATAGGAAATATTTTCTAGACTATGTTCAAGGTAATTTTGGATAGGTTTATTTGGGTGATGATTGACCATATAAAATTATTGAAATGGTTAAGATACACTTAAAATTATCAAATGGGAACCAATGATTTCGGAAAGAGGTAAGGTATATTCCTAATTTGAGAATAAATATAATTTCAATAGGGTAGTTGGACAATGAAGGCTATACTGTTACATTCCCAAAAAAATTGTGGAAGGTTGCTAAAGGATCATTGTTATTAAAAAAAGGAAAGAAGAAAGGTATGTTGTATGTATGTACTGTTAATACTAATATTTCTATTGCTTTAGATTCGACATGAGTGGATATAGTTTTGTAACATCATAGGCTTGGAAAAATGAGTGAGAAGGGGATGCAAATCATCCACTCAAGAAATTTATTGCTACGTTTGAAGCAAGTTGATTTGGAATTTTGTGAGCACTATGTTTTTGGAAAATAGAAAAGAGTCATATTTCTTAGATTTGGGAAGGAAAAGAAGAGTGAAAGGTTAGATACTAATTTATGGGGGCTAGCTCAGGTATCATATATTGGTGGGTCTTATTATATGTTACTTTTATTTATGATGCAACTAGAAAAACATGGGTTTATTATATTCGAAGAAAATATGATATATTTGATACTTATAAGAAATAGAATTCTTTGGTTGAGAATGATATAGGAAATAAGTTGAAGTGTTTTAAATTAGATAATGGAGGAGAATACTATAGAAAGGATTTTGATAATTACTATTCATACCATGGGATTCGTAGAGTGAAAATGATCCCAAAAACACCACAAGAAAATGGTGTGTCAGAAAGTATGAATAGGACAATAATGGAATGTGCTAGGTGGATAATATTGCATGCAGGATTACCATTATAGTTTTGGGTATATGTTGTGATACTATTATTTACATGATAAATAGGGACCTTAAATTTCTATGGATGGTGGTATTCTATAAGAGGTATGGATAGGTAAACTTGTTAACTCCTCAGTTTTGAAGACTTTCGGTTGTGAAGCATTTGTTCATATTGATAAATAAAATAGACCAGAACTTGAGGTAAATTCTAAGAAGTGTACTTTTATTGGAAATGGATTTCCTAATTTTGGTTATCACTTTTGGGATTAAAAAAATCATAAAATCATTAGGAGTAGATATTTTGTATTCAATAAGGTGGTCATATATAAACACTAGTTGCAGAGAGATAAATAGGAAAAGGTAAACAAAGAATACACAGTGCTTGATTAATTCATAGAAAATGAAACTCCAAAGGTGGTAGGAAATCAAAATATTCAACAATAGTATTAGCAAGCACCTCAAACTCTTGCAAGTGTTGTTAGAATATCTACCATTTTAAGTACACCCCCTGATTGTTACTCTCCTTCAATGTATTATGTATTATTGACTGATTTTGGTGAACCGAAAACATATGAAGAAGCAGTTATTAGCTTTTTTAGCTATATGCTAAAATGTTATGAAGCCACAAGTAATGAAAATAAGAAATCAATATAAAAACTATAATAATATAAGCTAAACGACCATGAAACTAAGATAGTATACTTAAAAAATAGCTCACGTAACATCCATTAATGGAGGCTCATGAAAATGGAAAATGGATACAACATGAAGCTCTCACTATACTAGTGGATTGTGTAGAGGATACATACTTCCTTATAATAACCCCTATATATAAGAATATGAGTTACTTGGGCATCATTCTTCCTAAGTACATGAGGGACACATGCCCTTTTACATTATTGCACATATACAACTTGCATATAAACACTTGGTCATTTATTCCTTTGTGTATTATAACACTTGTGCATAGGTTACTTCTTCCCCAAGTAACTCCTACTCTAATAATGTACCTAAGGTGGTACATAGACATGTACCTAAATAATGTAATATAATCTAACTCTAACACCCCCTTGTACAACATTATTTAGGTGGTAAATACTTTATTCTTAAATCTAGATCTTCATCTGGTCCGATATTTAATGGATATCTCCAATATCCATTAGTCATAAAGACTCATATCCTAGAGTCTCTTATTGAATCTACTACAAGTCTTCTAGGGCATTTTCTCCTTCTACAATCTTGTAGGTTTGTAATATTTAGCAATGGGATATCTTCTCAGGCCTCCAAATCTAGAATCTTCCATTCCTTATATAAGGTCTTCCATCAAACAATCTCAAAGCAACAAAATTTATCTATAATGGGGCAAACAACATCTGATTGTAAAAACTATAGTAATGGTGTTTGGATCAATTGTAGCAATAGTACTTTCTTGTGGCTTGCTCTACCACTTGGATTTCTCTAAGTATTTTTGTAAGGGTCTTCCACTGCTTTCATAGGTAACTAGCCATCTCTGAATCTACCCTATTCATTTTTTCTTCAGGTGCTTTATTGATTCTAAAGAAGATATTTTTTCTAAATTTCTTGTAGGAAGCTTCCCAACTCACTAAATTTCCTTTCCCTACAACAAAGTATTAGTACTAAAATATGAATCTAGAACTGATGAATCTTCACTAGTTGATTGTCAAACTAGTGGTTGCAATGCTGAGTTCTAGTCTTCATGAGTTCTTGTAACTCTATGGAAAAACTCTAGCCAGATGCTCCAATGTGGCTTCCTTGACCATTAGGTCTATCTTGGAGTCTTCAATCCCTATTAATCTACAACAAAGAACTAATATTTGCACTATGAAAGTATGTCGACATTTGGGTAATGTAGTTGAAATATCCTAGATGTTTGTCATAGGAGGTGTCCCAATCATATGAGAATTAATTCTCTACAATAAAATAATAGAATATGATAATATAGATCTCAATAGAAAATAATATTTAGCTCTGAATCTGTCATGGATGGATAAGTAATATGTCTGCCTCTAGATCAATGTATCTGAGTTACCTCTAGGTTTTGATCTCTAGGTCACTACCTCTAAAATGCTACCACTAGTACTACCTATGGGTCACTGCCTCTGGGTCACTACCTTTGGGTCACTACCTTTGGGTCACTACCTCTAGATCACTACCATTGGTATCACTATCTCAGGGTCACTGCCTCTGGAACTCTGCCTTTGGGTCACCTCAATATAATCATTGTCTCTGGGTCATCCACTAGAATACCCATAAGGGTATTGCCTCTATAGGATCATCACTATAGATTACCTCCCAAGTTGTGCTTGGATCATGATCATTTATCTCCTATTTTTGCATGATAATATTAGTAACATTCTTTCCATTCAATGCACTTTGATTCTCCATTATACTTTATTTAAGTGCAATATGTTTGTATGATGTAGCCTACCTTATGACTCCCTAGATAAGAGTATATAATCAATCTTGCTAAGATCTCTTCAATTTTATAGATTTTGAAGAATACCTTCTATCTAGCAAGTGTTTAGATGCAATATGAGCTTTTAGCTTTCTAGGTTTTAGTAGAATCCCTTTTGACTCCCTAGTTTAAGTATTGTGAACTAATTTGATAAAACCTTTCTTGGATTAGGTTTTGTAGGCTTCCTTATATCTCCCTAGTAGTTTAGAATGTGTGGTATGAATTGATAAAGTGCTTTAGTAAGTAATAATTCATTTTAAGTTTATCTTGTAATGTTTTGTAAATGATAATAATCAACTTCTATTTCACCTTATCTCTCTTAATGAACTATGCACTTATGAATTTGAAGTTTTCTACAGTTGGATTTCTTTTGTCTCTTTAGTATGAGAATGAGACAAGTATGAATAAACAATTCCAACCTCTTTAAGTAAATGATGAACTTCCTTTTCTCACCCATGAATAGTTCAATTTATCTAAATTCCAATAACTATGTTTGGTGTAGTATACCTTATATCTTACTAATTTGGAATATTAGAAAACAATAACAATGATAGTATTTGCAAAAAAATTATAATTGAAAGGGTGGTCAACCTTATATCTCTTACTTGATTTGCAAATAATTATTAATTATTTCTTCTTTTGTTATATTTTGTTTCTTGCTTTCTAAGGTTGTTGGTTTTAATAATCAACCAATTATATTTAACACCTTATAACTCCAATTTTTAGAAAGAAAATAATTGAGAAATATACTTATCTTTTCTTCCACATAGATGGATGGGTTGGCAATGATTTTTAACACTCTCTCACTGATGATGATGATGTGCCCAATATTGCTTCCTTTGATAGCAGTTTGCTTCTTATTTTATGACAGTTTTGCAGGTGGTTCTCTCTTCCTGTGATAATAATAAATGTGGTTTCAATCTCCCTTTGACAGTGAGATTACTCCTTCCTTGATGGCACTAGTATTAATTAGGCATTCAATTCTCTACTTATTTTTTGATCTTGACTTTGATGTTGCTACTACTATTCACTTTATTGTTTGCTTTACTACTTATTTTTAGTTCACATCACTCCTTCCTTTGGTAACCTTGATCAAACACATGGACAATATAATGGCTAGCTAGATTTGAAAGTGCATTAATCTAGTAATAGCTCCTATTTAGGTAGGTTGTAATGGACCTCCACACATCCGAGCTGAATGAGGGCGCTCCATGAAATAATTTTCTTTGAATGATGTGTTGTAACTCGATGTTCTCTCCCTGACTATGTGTGTTGGTTGTAAGTGATGCTCGAGCGAGTTATTTTGGCTAGCTCCTAACATATAAATTCCTTGCACAACTTTCAAGCAATTTTTTAATGTACTGCATGAGTAACTATAAGAGTTATTAATGCCCACTATGTGCACTGGTCAATTTTGTATTGAATGTGTGCACGACTCTTTTCCATGACCTTAGCATAATATTAAAATTGTTTTTATTTCCTCCTATGCACATGCATCTACCACTTTATTAGTTATGGTTCCTGTAATGACTCCTTCGTGTACTGATATGTTTGACCACTATGTTTGCTAATAACAATGGTTTTTTTGAGTCTTTTCTCTATGTATTTGTAGCTAAGATGCATTATTATTGATGCATCAATGTAACAACTATCGAGTATGACCATTAGCCTATTCTACTAGCTATTTCATGATGAATATCTTCCTTCTGTACGATCTTCTAAATATTTGAATCATAGCTCTGATCTATGCGCTCTTGTCATTCCTTTGATGCATTCGTCTTTCTTGACTTGCTATGTTATTTCTCCTACAGGTCCTCCAACTTTACCTAGTATCTCCTTCATGGTGTTTCGAATGAAGAACAACAACTCTGGTAGTCTATGGTAGTGGAACATCAAGTTCAATAGGTGGTATGAATGATCGAATGATGATCAAAATAGGAAATCCTCAGGTAACGGATGTAATGGTAGTAGCTCTCTTGTTAGTGCACATGTATGTTTTCTTCTCATGTGATCCAACGTAAATATAAATGTATGAATATCTTCTTCTTTGAATAGCTGGAAGTCTAACTTGGTAATAGTTCTATTGAGCAATGACTCATTGGTGTAATTATTTGATGTAATGACTCATTTATCTTCTATAATGACTACTAGTAATGATGCTTTTCTCCAAAAACATGCATAATGAAATTACTTGGGTTAACATCATCATCTTGCACTGCTTGTAATCATTTTCTTAATCACCAATGGGCTAGAGTGTTCTTTACTTACCTTGTTCCATGTTATATAACTCCTCTAGTTGAATGTAACAAATAATAATAGGTAGTAATGCCTCTTCTTGATAATACCTATAGTGGTTTGGAATGAACGCATCTTGTGCTAGCTCTATCTGTAATGAATTCATTGAAGCAATCTTGTAGTGGCTATAGTGACTAGTATCTCCTATGCATTCATTGGATGTCTCACATGATGAACAATTCTATCTCCTATTGTGGGTCAAATTGGAACTTCTCTTTACTAGATGGTTTCCAAGAACAAGAGCTCCCACATCTTTGGATAGTGAAAACCTCCTTTCAATTAGTTTATTTCCTTAAAAACACTCAATTCATGAGTTGTTTGATGAATGAACAAATCTTCCTTTCAAGAGCCTCCCTGGCTAACTTTATGGCATCAAAAAAATAGTGCATTAACCTATGATGTGATGATATCTAGTTTGAACAATTGAACTAGCTATGTGATATTTAGTTTATTTACAAGGGTATGTTATCACTAACATATTGGCAAGTGTGCAGGATCAGGTACACTCGTAGGTGGAATAGGCAGAGTTACCCACCAAAAATAAGGGTACCAAAGATCAGGGGAGATGATGATTAAAGTACTTGGACGTAACATGTATAGATATCTTCATATAGATATGCATTGACAGAAGGGATAATCATCGATGGTTGATCACCTTGAGCTTTAGTTTATAGCCTAGTAGCTATCATAAAATCTCTAGCTAATATGGGTGATTGAATCGATGGAAAGACTCCCTCTTTGATTGATGGTATAAATGTGTTTGATCTCTACTGCATCATAACTTGAATGGTTTGGTGATTTAGTTTCTATATGGGAACCACTGCAAGATGATTATAGATGCATAAGGTTAACTACCATATTGGAAATGAAAACAAAACATCCTTCTTGTGAAAGAAAACAAATTTAATTCTTATTTTGAATTTAGATGCCTTTAAATTAATTAATGAAGTTAAGAAAATAATTATTGGCTCATTAGAGCTCTTTTGTAAGCTTCATTTGCAATTAATTAAGGAGTTTTCATTTAATTAATTAAAAATGGTTATTTTAATTGATAGTGTTTATTTTAATTAAAAGTGGTTATGATCTTTTAAAATTAATTAAAAAATGATTATTTTAATGATAAGGGAGAATTCATTAAAAGGGGTTTAATTAATTAAAAATAAATGAAAGAGATATTTCATTTGAATAAAGAGAATATATAGATATTATAAATATCTTTGAATATTAAAAGAATAAAAAAATAAAATGTCATGATCTCTGTTCTACATGGTGCAACCTATGGAAAAGCCTACAAAGCTATGTATTTTCAAAAAATGGAAAACATAGGAATAATGCACAGAGGTTATGTCATGACCCGTTGCCCTCCTACCTTATTTAAAGAATACTAATTGATCTTGGGGGAGCAATTAATGCCTAATATAAGGGGCATGACACCTAAATAATCTTACAAAAATTGTAATAAAAGAATTTTATAAGGGTTAAGAAATATTAATTAATTTATGGGTTATTTATGAGGTCTGGTAAAAGATAAATTTAAAGAATTATATTTTACAAAATTAAAACCATACAATAAATCATGTGCAAATTTAGTGGACCCAAGGTGGATGGGGCCCAAAAGGGACAAAGGAATTTTAAAATGACTCATGGGTCATCCTACCTTTTGGGAGGTACTCCTGTGGATGCTTGAGATTGGTGAAGGATCTCATAGCTTATCAAGAATAGTTCTAATCTTGTAACTATCCTATACCTCAATAGTTTGAGCCTTGTCACTTACCTCATCCCTAGAGAACCTTTGAAGGACATGATGAGGTCATAATGGGCCAAAGCATCTTTCTAATATTATTATAATATGGACACTATTTGGCCCATGATAGGAAATTTCTCTATAAATAGAGGTCAGTTTGGTGAAAAAAAGACCATCAAAATTTTAGGAGTCTTAATGGTCCCGGGAGTATGCTCTCCACCTTAATGGATCAGAAACCAGAAGACTTAAAGAGATTTTCTAGTTATGGAAAACAAAAAACACTTCGGGAAGAGCATAGGAGAATGGCCAAGAGGAGCCTACTTGGAAACAAGCGAAAGAGGAGGAAATAGCTTAAAGTTTAGGTTAGATCTCTCCTTGCTGTATCTTGGAAATGTTATAAAAAACAAAATTCACTAAAGTTGTAGCTTCACTGGGAATTTTGTTTTGTAGATAAAGTTTTCTAGCATAATGTATTTTTTTGGCTTTAATAATTTGACTTTGAACCAAAGCTCAAGTAGCTTTGTTGGTAGTCCAAGATCCTTGCTATATTTTAAAAAATATAATGAACGGTGGTTTAAGACCCTCTGCCCTGTAAATGACTTTAGGAACACTCCATGGAGTGCCTCAATGGTACTTAACCTCGCGATCTTGCGCGAGCGTGAGTGATAATCAAACAAGTTGGAGCTGACATGATATGTTATTAATGTCGACATTACTTAATAAGCTCTAATTCAAAAAAAATAAGGAATGATTAATCTCGGATTTATTTAAGCCTTCCACAGCATTTGACTAGAGGGAAATTTTGTGATCCACATGACATTTAGGAGGGGTTATTCAAGTGATTCACCCAACTGAGTTTATGAATACTCTATCACTGAATACCCATGGGGATAGAATCTTATTGGAACTCTAGTTCTTCACCTTGAAGAACCGAAGCTACTTCGGTTTCGGTCATAACAGAGACATTAATCTATTAGGACTGAAGGGTGAGTTTTCTTCGCCAATCCTTTAAGATTTATTTTGCAAATATTGTTAATTAGGATTCTTTGACCACTGTCGGGTGGGGATATGATACGTCTGCAGATGCACCTGATAATACCTAAGCCCCATGATGGACCTCATGTAAACTGTTTAATCTATTGATCAAATATCGATTTAAATCTAATGGACTGTCGTTGTGTTAAACCCCCCTGTGAGCACTGTGATAGATGGAATGAAGCTAATCAATATAGCTCACCCACAGACCATAAGAATATTTGAAGCCAAATAAAAATCCTGCTCTAGCAGAAGGGATGGCTATTTGAGGGACGATGTGACCCGCGTAAACCCCCCTGCTATTTAGCCGTCTTTATTCAACTTTCTTTTTCTCTGTTCAACCGTGAGACAATGAAAGCCGACTGTATATGCCCAATCTCTAAAGTTGGAAGAAAAATGAATTGGAATGTGATGTCAATTACTAGAGTAAATCAAACCTCCACTTCCAATAATGTACTACTCTTCTTCGCCAACAACAATATCTTCAACATTACCGGTCAGATGAGAGATCATTAGATCTCCTAGGGCTTGTAGAGCTCTTTAACTCTTCGTCTATCACCTATTGGCGTTTGTTGAAGCCTATCTAAGATCAATCCTGAAGGCAAATGGTCACTCTGCTACGCGTTTCGATATTGCTCTGTGACAATTTTGAACTCTAAAGATTTCACCCTAGCGGATGGAGCTATGCTCAGCGGTAACCTCACTAGTGATAAGAAATTCCTTCATCTCCTTTGATTGCGACCACACTGGAAGACCCGGGAAGCAACCTACTTGTACCCGCACCTAATATCTCGAAGACCTAAGTTAATGCATTCGTAACTTCTATTTTACACATCTGTCAGGTTGGATACAATTGTCGATGCGACATCGCCTGTACTTGACAGCTGCGTAATTAAAAGAGCCACCTCTCTCCCTGAATCGACATATATTAATAAATTGGTGTGAGGCACGAAATATCCTGTCTGCTCAATACTCGATCATCGAAGGTCGGAAATCACATAGAAATTGCATAAGAAGACTCTATGACACTATGGACTATTTATGTTATTAAACCACTGTCTGGCTCGGATCAACCCCCGCATGTCTACCCCCGTTGGTCCATGTGGACCACGTCCATGTAGTAATTTTGCAATGCCTGAGTTAATATGGAGAACCTTTAAGGAGATACATCGACACGAGGTTGTGAACATGAATTCAATGGAACAAATGACCATTTAAGGTTTTGAAGCTCCTTGAATCTGTCAACAAAAACAAAATCCACATACCGGTGGTCGAGCGTTGTCCGTGACGACATGTATTCGATCGGATGCTCTACACTGTATTCGAGCAGTTGTCTTGACCCCATGACATTACCCTTACTGTTCGTACATAGTAAAGACTGGTCATGTCATAGCTAATGTTCCAATATTTGATGACATCCGAATGGATTCGTATTAGTTTAAAATTGCATAAAGTGTTCATAGGGTTGTTTAGATTATGCCTCAAAATCTAATATTAATATAAATCATAGAATACTCGAAAATGCTGTAGTAACCATTGGGTCAAATGAAAATACTTACGTGATAGGGCCATTGGAAGAAATAGATGAGAATGTGTGTCGAGAAGGTAAATTTTCCCTACAGGTATTCCGACAGTTCCTTATTGAACGCCGAGTAAGATGATCCAACATTGGTGTTAGTCATTAGCCAAATGATTCTGGAACATTTAAGTAGGGAGTTGGTCATTTGGGAAAATACATCTGTTATAAAGTAATCTCCTAGTATTAACATCAAGACCATTATCAGGTAGCTCGACGGCTTCGATTATGAGAGACCATCGGATCCGTCGGGGTTAATAGAAGACTAGATTAAACAAACGACCTTGGGCGCGAATCCGAAGCATGATAAAACAAAGAGAATTAGGCCTTTCATTAAATATATGAGTTAAACTTGCTTTGAGAATAATGATGAGTTGGGTGACTTCTTAAATAAAGTTGGTTATTTGCACTCCTTACTAAAAGATTTTATATTAATATTTATATGTATAAGAAGTATTTACTTAATAAAAAAAAATCTTTATTTTATTAAAGGCTCTCTAAAAATAAAAAAGTTCCCATAGAATATAGATGAAAAAAAACTTTATATTTTATCCTAGTAAATAATTCTATATTTTATAAATGATGTCTTATTAACGTTAAGAACCAGACAATAGACTTTGAGTTAGGAATTAGATGTATAGAAGGTCTCAGCCCAATGATTTGAAATTGGGCTTAGTTCCTTATTAGGTGTGAGCTAGGTAAGATTATAATGGTAATCTTAAAGAAAGTGATTTCAATAAATGGGTATACACCAAATAGGGTATAAGTTATAATGGATATAATCTCAATTATCGATTAATGTATAGTTGTGGTTTATTGATGGATTGTGACTTAAGGGAATAATTATCGATTTGTCTATGGATTTGAAGGTATGGGATTTTAAATTCATTATAAGAAGGAATTTATGAGACTCCCTATAACCTTAATACAATTTCTCCAAAATATAATCTGATGATTATCATAATCTTACATGAGATGTTATTACTCAATAAGATGACTAGAGGGTAAGAAACAGTAAATTCCTTTGTTGTATTATAAATTTTGAGGAAAAGGTTGGTTTTCTTATGGGTACGGAAAGTACCCTAATGTGATGATCACTTAGAGAAAGGAATTGAGAAAAAATCCTTAATTGCATCATAAAACTATAAAGGGATAAGGGTATTCCTCAATTTGTGGGATTGTTTTAAAAAGGGTTCCGTCAATGCCCTACTTTAATTGTAATTTTTACATCTCGGATTATGAATATGAGGAAAGAGAATATTTTGGAGGTTGGGTTTTTCCCATAAGGTTTTCCAGGATAAATTATGGTGTCACTCTATTATGTGGTTTGATTTATTATATCTTGTGAATGTTGCAATGTAAATGATTTATGATAGAATGATGTATGTTAGATGTAATGTTTATTTATGCACTGAAATTTATGATAAATGTTCAGTAGGCTAAATATGTATGAATGATAAATAGTATGCTCAATTTCTAATATGTTGATAATTTAATTCCATTTATTCTAGAATGTAATGGGTAATGATGAAATATTTTAGTAGGTAGAATTGTTCAAATAACAACCTCATGTGAAGGATGGATGTTTACTTAAATGTGAAAATAAATTAAAGGTATTTGCCTAATTTACTATAACATTATGAGATACTTATTTATGAATGGTGCACTTCTTCATATTCAACACCATTTATATTCTTTCTATGGAAAACAAATCTTGAGGGGATAAATCAAATTTATGCAATATATCCTTATTATTGAATGAAACACAAACCCGATTAAAAGGAAAGTTTTATGTAATAACCTAAGGAAAGATGTAATGAATCTTGCTTCATGGATTAAATGCACTCAAGATGGTTTAGTTGAAATCATATTATGGAATGAATCTCTCAAGATGGCAAAACAAATTTGATTCTCTAACCAAGATAGACTCTACCCTCTACACTTAGAGATTAGGGTTACTTGGAAAGGAAAGCACCCATAAGGAACAAGTAATGTTCTTTTGTAATATGGGCAGTAGGAAGGTTGCCTAAGCAAAGGGTGTACCAATATGATAGGAAACCATATTCAAGAAGACATTCCAAGAATTCTTATCACAAAAAATATTATAGTGGTCTTAGGAATCCTTTCTAGATGGATTAGATTGGTGCTAAGACTTAGGAATAATCATGGGTGTCATTATTCCATCTATGATGGTTTACCCTTGGTGGGGTTCTCCATATTCAAGGTATTCACCTGGTCTTGGTGGGCCAAATGGTGATTTCTTCTTTTAAGGGGATGAAACTAGTACGCTTGGCTAGCGTACTCATACCAAGTGGGGTATGAAGGTTTCATAGAAAATGATCACTTCTACTTAAGGGACTCTGATCAAGTCTCTCTATAACTCTTGAAGCTATATGCCTTGAAATATATAATCCAAATATAATAGGTCTATCTTAGGTTGTGGATTAGATCTTTGCCACATAGATAAAAGAAAAAAAAAATTATATGGATAAGGACTAATGATATGGGTTCGTTACAGGTTAGGGGGTGGGCATTGAAGGGAAGGAGGCTCAAGACGGTGGTAGAGTTTTCAAGAATGTGGTGAACAAACCAATTGGATGGATGGGCATGCAAGGTCGGTAAGAAAGGGAGATGAACGGGGAGGAAGAGAAAAATAAATGGGCAAGAAAGGGAGACATACGAGGAAGGGAGGAATAGAGGAAGCGTGAGGAAATACACCAGGAGCTGATGTTATCAAACTTTCATCACAATGGAGACCTATAGGTTGGGTTATTCTAAGCCTAGCTATGGTTTAAAATTTTATTGGTTAATTATGAAACCACCCTATGTGTGTGGGCTTGGAGTCTGGTAGAGTAATGTAAGCACCTTACTTTACATTTTGGCTATGTGCTATTTGGAGTTGCTTTATATTCCTTGTGGAAGCACCTTGCTTTATGTTTTGGTTGTGTGGTGTTTGGAATTACTTTGTGTTCCATGTATAAGCACCTTGCTTTATGTTTTTATTGTGTGGTGTTTATAATTACTCTATGTTCCTTGTGGAAGCACCTTGCTTTATGTTTTGGTTGTGTGGTGTTTGGAATTACTCTGTGTTCCTTGTGGAAGCACCTTGCTTTACATTTTGGTTGTGTGGTGTTTGGAATTGCTTTGTGTTCCTTGTGGAAGCACCTTGCTTTACGTTTTGGTTGTGTGGTGTTTGGAATTGCTCTGTGTTCCTTGTGGAAGCACCTTGCTTTACATTTTGGTTGTGTGGTGTTTGGAATTGCTCTATGTTCCTTGTGGAAGAACCTTGCTTTACATTTTGGCTATGTGGTGTTTGGAATTGCTCTATGTTCCTTGTGGAAGCACCTTGCTTTACATTTTGGTTGTGTGGTGTTTGGAATTGCTTTGTGTTCCTTGTGGAAGCACCTTGCTTTATGTTTTGGCTATGTGGTGTTTGGAATTGCTTTGTGTTCCTTGTGGAAGCACCTTGCTTTACATTTTGGTTGTGTGATATTTTGGAATCAATTTGTGTTCCTTGTGGAAGCACCTTGCTTTATGTTTTGGTTGTGTGGTGTTTGAAATTGCTCTATGTCCTGTGGAATGTCATGCACTATGTCAGCGTTATGTTTTGTTTGGAAATGATGCTATATCTTGTGGAATTCCATGCACTATGTCAGTTGTGTGTTGTTTGGAAATGATGTTATGTCCTGTGGAATGTTATGTGCTATGGCAGCATTGGGTGTTATCTGGAAACAACATTATGTTCCTTGTGGGAAATGTCATGCGCTATAGAAAGTGTTGCATGTGCTTGTAGTTGCCTAAGCAACATCAGATGCTCTGTACTATTGGAGCAATGTTGTGTAAGTCAAACGTTGTGTTCAGTAAAAGGAATCCACCTTACATCTAAGAAGTGCATGGTTATGAGAAATTAGTTAGCACCATAGATGTTTAGTATACCTTCGAATGCGTTAGTGCTAATTGTAGGCATTGCTTTAAATTTTGGCTTTGTAGCTAGGATTAATTAAAATTACCCTTAAAATTATATGAGATTTATAAAATAGGATTTTCATGGAGGAAACTTGTGATTTATATGAAGTTATGTAATAGGAATTTTAATTAAAAGAAGCTTTGATTTATATGCAGGCATATATTATGATTTTAATTGAAGAGACCTTGGATTTATAAGAAGTTATATAATACGGTTTTAATTAAAAGAAGCTTTGATTTATATGTAGTCATATATTATGCTTTTAATTGAAGAGACCTTGGATTTATAAGAAGTTATATAATAGGGTTTTAATTAAAAGAAGCTTTGATTTATATGCAGCCATATATTATGCTTTTAATTGAAGAGGCCTTGGATTTATATGAAGTTATATAATAGGGTTTTAATTAAAAGAATTTTTTATTTATATGCAATCATATATTATGCTTTTAATTGAAGAGACCTTGGATTTATAAGAAGTTATATAATAGGGTTTTAATTAAAATAAGATTTGATTTATATGCAGTCATATATTATGCTTTTAATTTAAGAGACCTTGGATTTATATGAAGTTATATAATAGGGTTTAAATTAAAAGAAGCTTTTATTTATATGGAGCCATATATTATGATTTTAATTGAAAATACCTTGGATTTATATGAATTTATATAATAGGGTTTTAATTAAAAGGAAATTTTATTTATATGTAGCCATATATTATTCTTTTAATTGAAGTAACCTTTGATTTATATGGTATATGTAAATGTTAGGTTTTGATTAAAAGGAACCTTTGATTTTGTGGAAAGATACTGAAGGTTTTAATTTAAAGCGAACCCCTTAGATTAATGATTATATTAGGAGCTTTAAACATAATGGGATAAATATTTATTCTTTAAATTGAAGTTATGGGGCTTTGGTTTAGAGAATGAATAAATTATTGTTCTGGAGATTAAGGGTATGGGAAATTAATTCTCTAGGACATTAATGAATTTAATTTAAATTTTAACCTTGATCTAAGTGAGAGTATGATGGGTGACTCTCCAAAGGGATTTGGGGAGGTGAAAATAAAAGTAAGGTTTCTTTTATGTTGTACATTATGCATTAGATGGTTAGAAACTTAAATGTAAATATTGTATAGTTACAATTTGGAAAAGTAAATGATTAGATGCATTTAAAGGCATGCCTTTCCTAAACCATGAGTATCTTGATCCCCTACTACCCTCCAAGAACCAAAGGGAAGCAAGGAGAAGCAAGGAATGCAATGGAGACAAGGAATAGGTATTTGTATCTCACATTTATTTAATTATGTTCAATAGAATATAATTATGGGGAGATATCCTCAATGTAGTTAATGTGATACCTTTGATAAGAAAAGGCTTATTATGCAAGAAGTAATGAGATAATTTCTATTGGGTTAGTGAAAGTAATTTTACTATATTTTTATATTTATTTATGTTATGTAGTAGATTTGATTTTAGTGCGAGCTTGCTTTATTTTACCTACCATTGTTTGATTACCTTCTGATGTGGTAGCAGCTAGTAGAATTATTGTGTGATTGCTTTATGAAAGGAATTCTAGCATAGAGTTATAGGGTGAACTCAGAGGGAACCTAAGGGGATTGAGAACCCCTTAGGGTGAACATAGGAAACCTAAGGGAATTGAGAACCCCTTAGGGTGAACATAGGAGACCTAAGGGAATTGAGACCCCCTTAGGGAGATAAGGACTAAGTGATGAAGATATTATATCAGATTTAAGATAGCTCATTATGGTACGATATGGATAGCTTAACTCACGATACTCATAACATACCTACATATAAGGATTTGTGTATGGGATGGAGATATGTGTATACCATTGATGGACTGAAGGTGATAGGTCTAGCTCATCAAGGATGATGTGACATATGGGATTATCCGCAATAACACATTATACACCTACACATATTAACTTATGTTAGGGTACTTTATGGGATGTATCCTTCCAGGGAAACTTAGGTGATCAAAAATTTAGGTTATAATTGTGGGTTAGGGGTCATGAAGGGTTCATGTATCCCTCTCCCTAGGCAAAAAAAAACTTTTCTATTTTTATATTTTTCTATTTGTGTGTTTTTTGGTCATTACACTTCCTCATGTAAGCTTAAAACTCAAAATTCTTCTTTTGACATGGATACACATCTCATTCGTTGGTGATAAAACTATAACAACATCACAACAATTTTACTACTTGTTGAGATTTAACAGAGTGTTCTTTGGTAGGAAAATAATGTTTATTAGTAATTCCACTCGATTTTTGCTTTTTTTTTATGAACATCCACATTTTCCTTGCGTTAACTTGATCCTCAATGATTTGAACATGACCAATAAAGTTAAGTCACTCACTGTTTGATCAATATTTTCTTCTCTGGATGAGGGTGAGTTGATCGAGTCAGATGGCAAACATGGTGATGGGCTTATAATTCCAAGATTTTGTATTGCAATATATTAAACCTCCAAAAATTACAAGCAAAATTTGAAAAGAAGTGATGGTGATATTTATGGTCACTATTCAACCAACCAATCCATAGCTTTGAAACCTTATGGCTCTTGATTTACTATGGCACTCAATCGACCATGGATTTGATACCATGTTAGATTTTTGAGCTATATGCTAAAATGAAATGAAGCCACAAGTAATGGAAATAAGCAAGCAATCTAAAAACTATGATAATGGAAGCTAAAAAAGCATGAAACTAAGACAAGATACTTCATAAATAGCTCATGTAACAACCATTAATGGAGGCTCATGAAAATGGAGAATGGATGAAGAACACAAGCTTATACTGAGAGGGGGGGTGAACAGTATAAGACTTAACCAATTAATAATTTTAACTTTATATAGTAGAGGCATCAACACAACATTAATCAAGACAGAAAGCATCACACATTGAAGACCCATTTTAACATGGTTCACCCAAAAAGGTTGGGCTACATCCTTTCACTAAATTTTATCAATCCAAATTATGGGAATACCTTTCCTGATTACAATTTTTATGGGCACCAACCCAAATGAGACACCAATCCCCTAATCTCAAGTTTGTGGGCACCAACCCACAGGAGACACCAATCCCCTAGCTCTATTATGGCTGGTGATCCTCTAGAAGATCTCTGCTTCCGCTATCCTTAGCAAATGGAACTCTATCCATAGAAGAAACCTATCCTCCTTGCTATGGCTGGAGACCTATGTCCTCAACTCTATCACGTCCAAAGTTGGTCCTCGAATTTGCACTAAACATAGTCCTTCAGTCTAGCACAAATGTCCTTGTTCATCTTTGCCTGTTGTGCTCACTCTACATGTTTCGACATCATCTTGCCAATTCTACACTCTTGTGCTCTTTCGGCTACATATTGCACACTTCGATGCACATTCAACTGTCCATTCAATCACACTTAACTCTCCAAAAAACCCTCTATTTATACTACCACTTTCAATATCAAAACCTTGATCTTAGTCAGCTGCACAACCCTAAACTACGTCGGCTGCAAACCCTAAACTACGTCGGCCCAAATTTAACTTTGTCGGCTTCACTACCTCTACAACTCTTTTGTATCTTCTGCCACGAAACTACAACATGTCACGATATCGTGACACCTTTGCAACCATATACTGTCGTTTGGCTTTTGTCACGATATCGCGACATGTTTGCCTTTGTCGACTTCAACTAAGCTCTTGTCGTGATATCATGACACTTTTGACTCAGTCAGCATCAACTTTGATTTTATCGTGAAATCGTGACACTTCTGTCTTCATAGCCTTCCTCTTTGCTTTTGTCACGAAATCATGACACTTCTCCTATAGAAGACCTACATTATGTTTCTGTCACAAAATCATGACACTTTCTCCAACCGAATGTTGCCATCTCAATCTGTCATGAAATCGTGACACTTTCTCTTCCTTGCACTCTTGTCTACTTGCACTAGTGAAAATGGAACATGTCGCAAAATCATGACACTTTCGCTGCTGAGCTCTTCCTCCTTGAATTTGTCACAAAATCGTGACACTTCTAGCTTATGTACGTTTTCTTTGCAGCCTGTCACAAAATCGCGATGCTTTCAGCTTTCGTATGACTTCTCTGCAACCTATCACGAAATCGCAACGCTTCTCATTTCAGACTCTTCCCTTTGCTGTATGTCATGAAATCGTGACAGTTCTTACTTGGAACATTTTCATCTGTAGCATGTCGCAAAATCATGACACTTTATCTTGCTTCCACTTTGTCTTCTAACTTGTCGTAAAATCATGACACTTTTTCTCCTTAGCGCTTTTCTTTTCTTCGGGTTGTGAAAACCCGACATGTCGCGATATCGTGACATTTTTTCTCCTGGACTCTCTCTCCTGCATTATGTCACGAAATCATGACAATTTTTCATCTATTCAACTTTCCTTGCAATATGTCGTGAAATCGCGACATTTTTGACTCGAACATTCTCTCTCCTCTTTGACTCACAAAACTGTGACATGTCATGATATCACGACACTTTTCTAACTTGCATTCTCTCTCCTACTTAAGTCACGAAAATGCGACATGTCGCGATATCGTGACACTTTTCTAACTTGCTTTCTCTCTCCTTCTTAAGTCACGAAAATGCGACATGTCACGATATCGCGACACTTTTCTAACTTGCTTTCTTTCGAACCTATCAAGCCGTAACCTTCATCAAAACAAATTATTTTACATCAAATCAAATTCCTCCAACAGCTTCTTGACATCAATGACAACTTATTCACTTGAGCAAATGCAATGTACCCAAGGTACCCAAAATTGCCAACAATCTCCCCTTTGTCATTGATGGCAAACCTTTACTAAAAACACGTCTCAAGAGCCAAAACTAAAACCAACTGTGCTAACAACTGAGAAACTATGCCCACAACTAAGAATATTCCTTTGAATTTTTGCTCCCCCTGACTTGAAGCTAGCTCTCCCCCTTACTCATATCTCTCCCCCTTTGTCATCAATGGCAAAGGGTCACCTTTGGGGCTCGAGACTAAGAATGAGCCTCTTAGCTTAGTCCCTCCCCCATCTCCGGATGAGGTGATTAATTCTGGGGTGGGAGTACAACTCCCAATTTCTCCCTTAGATACTCAAACGTATCTCTTGGAAGAGGTTTAGTGAAGATGTATGCAATATGTTCTTTAGTAGACACATACTCTAGCTTGACCTGCTTGTCTTGCACTTTCTCCCTTAGAAAGTGATACTTGATGGAAATATGCTTTGTCCTTGAGTGCATTACCTGATTTTTGTAAATACTTATGGCACTTGTATTATCACAAAATATGGAGATGGGTTGTTCATGCCTGACTTTGAAATCCTCCAAGGTGGTTTTCATCCATAAAACCTGTGTACACCCAGCCACTACAGCTATGTATTCAGCCTCTGCTATAGATAAGGAAACTGAAGGTTGTTTCTTACTTAACCAAAAATCCAAACTCTTTCCCATAAAGAATGCTCCACCACTAGTGCTTTTTCTGTCACTAATACTACCTACCCAATCTGCATCTGTATAAGCTATGAGGGTGAAATCATCACCTTTGGGATACCAAAGCCCAAAGTCCATAGTGCCCTTCAGATATCTGAATATCCTTTTAACTGCTATAACATGAGAATATTTTGGAGCTGCCTGAAATCTTGCCACTAACCCAACTGCCTGCATGTTATTTGGTCTGGTAGCCGTAACATATAATAAGCTGCCAATCATTGATTTGTACAATCCTTGATCTGTTGTTGGAGATTCATCATATTTACTCATCTTGCACCTTGTAATCATTAGAGTACATACTGGTTTGCTGTCCATCATCCCAAACTTCTTCAACATTTCTTTGATATACTTTCCTTGAGAGAGAAATACATCGTCTTTTGATTGAGCAATTTGAGGACCTAAAAAGAATGATAGCTCTCCAATCATAAACATCTCAAATTCCTTCTGCATGGTGTTAGCAAAAACTTTGCACATCTGAGTATTATTTCCCTCGAAAATAATATCATCAACATAGACAACCATAATCAACATGTCATCATCTTCATTCTTAATATACAAAATGCTATCTGCCATGCCTTTCCTGAAGCCTTGCTCATGAACATAACTGTAAAGTCTTGAGTACCATGCCCTTGGTGCTTGCTTTAACCCATATAAAGCCTTTTTCAGTTTACACACATAGTCTGACTGTTTTGTGAGAGACACTCCTAGCTGTTTTATGTAGACTTCTTCTACCAACACCCCATTTAGAAAAGCTGACTTTATATCCATTTGATATACCTTGAATGATTTGAAGCTTCAAAAGGCCAAAAACATTCTGATAGATTCAATACCAGCAACAGGAGCGAACGTCTCTTCGAAATCAACACCTTCTACTTGAGCATAACCTTTGCAGACTAACCTAGCTTTGTTTATGAAAATCTTTCCATCCTCATTGAGTTTATTTTTGAATATCCATTTTATGCCAATGACATTCTTGTCCTTAGATATTGGAACCAAATCCCAAGTTTCACTTTTCTCTATTTGATTTAGCTCTTCATCCATTGCTTTTACCCAAAATTTATCTGCATATGCTTCACTGAAATATTTTGGCTCAATCTGAGATAATAATGAAACATTTGTAGAATCGTGTGAAGGAATGACTCTTCTTCTTATTTTCCTACTTTTTGGATCACCAATGATCAAATCTTTGGGATGATGTTTCTGAACATATCGTGAAGGATTTTTAGGAAGCAGTTGTTGTTTTTCCTCTTCTTCATCTGAAACCTCTCTAAATTCTTCTTGACAAATTTCATCACTGAGTTCCTTGACTGGTTCTCTTATCCCTGTCTTTTCATCAACTATTACATTTATGCTCTCTACGACTGTATGTGTTCTTTTGTTGAAGCATTTGTAGGCCTTGCTTCTGCTAGAATATCCAAGAAAGATTCCCTCATCACACCTAATATCAAACATACCCAAATTCTGATCTTCCCTTCTGATGAAGCACTTACTCCCAAACACTTTGAAGTATTTTACTATGGCCGGTCTTCCTTTCCACACCTCATAAGGAGTTTTATGATGATTGACTCTAAGTTGGGCCCTGGTGATAATGTAGACTGTTGTACTGGATCGCCTCTTTCCAAAAGCCATCCGAGAGTTTTGACTCATTTAACATAGCTCTAGCCATATTTTCAATGGTTCTGTTTTTCCTTTCAACTACTCCATTTTGTTGAGGAGTTCTTGCTGCTGAATATTCTCTTTTGATTTCTTGTTGCTCATAGTATTCCATAAATTCATTTGAAGTGAACTCTCCTCCTCTGTATGATCTTAAGCATTTGATTCTCTTGTCAGTCTCATTTTCAATCATTTCTTTGAAAGCTTTAAATTTTTCAAAAGCTTTAGATTTTTCTTTGAGAAAAGTAACCCAAGTCATTTTAGAATAATCATCTATAAACAACATGAAGTAGCTTTCTCCTTGAATGCTCTGAGTTCTGGTGGGGCCACATAAATTAGTATGAATAAGATTCAATGGTTTTGAAGAAGTATACCCTTTTGATTTGAAACTGGTTCTGGTATGTTTTCCATGTTGACAGGGACCACAAATGATATTATGGGGCCTTTTTATTTTGGGCAAGTCTCTAACTACTTCCTTGTTACTAATATTGACAAGATTATCAAAGCTCAAATGCCCCAATATTTTATGCCATAGCCAAATCTCATCTTCTTGAGTTAGAAAACACTTTTCCATTTTTATCTCACTCAGCATGTAAAGATTGTTTGGAGTCCTTGTAGCCCTAGCAATAAGTTTTCCATTTTTTTATTTACTTATCTCACATCTATCTGAAAAGAAAGATACTATGTGCCCTTGATCACAAAGTTGACTCACACTTAGAAGATTATGTCTTAGGCCTTCTACATAAAGCACATTTTCTATTTTGGATTTCCCATCCAAACTAAGAGTCCCTTTACCACAGATTTTAGTTGACCTATTATCTCCAAAACTGACTGTTCCTCTGTTTGTTTTTTCTAAGACCAAAAACTTTTTCTTTTCACCAGTCATATGTTTTGAACAACCACTATCAAGATACCATTTTTCTACTTTGTCTTGAGCATGAAAAGTAGTTTGAACTATCATTGACTTAGATTTGATCTCATTTTTTCTTTTTAGTGAACTCAAGGCTAGATCTATCCAAACTGCACATCCTTGCTATATGCCCAAAATTCTTGCACTTGTAACACATGAAATTTTTATTCATAAGAGGTGCAAAAGAGTTAACATTTTCCTTACTATGGCTACTCAGGGATTTATTGCAATGCATAGCTTTGTGACCAAAATTCTTGCAGGAAAAACAATAGCCATGGAAAGTATTATGTAACCTGTTTTGATGCCTTGGATGATTGTTCTTCTTGTGACCAATTGGAATCCACCGCTCTTCAGGATGAAGATTGGTCTTGCTCGAAGACCCTATTTCATGAATAGTGATGCCATCCTTTTTTTGCTTTTCATATGGAATATTTTGTCTAAGAGCCAATTGTTCCAACTTCACTCTAAGAGACATAACCTCTTCTTCTAGTTTCTCGCAATCAGCTTTCTTTCCTTTTAAAGCCTCTATCAGAACCTGTTCAACCTTATTTCCTTCTTTCCTAGGCAATCTCTTCTTCCTAAATTTGATGCTTGAGAACAGAATTTTCTTCCCTAAAATTCTCAAGATTTTTTAAAGCCAAGAAGAATTCACCTTTGAGATCGAACTCAACCTCTTCATCTCTTTCTGAATTTGTATGTTCCTCTAATAGATCCTTCTCCAAGCTGTTAGGCTCTTTCTGGAGAAACCCGCTCTGATACCAATTAAAGAACACAAGCTTATACTAAGAGGGGGAGGTGAACAGTATAATACTTAACCAATTAATAATTTTAACTTTAGATAGCAGAGGCATCAACACAACATTAATCAAGATAGAAAGCATCACACATTGAAGACTCATTTTAACATGGTTCACCCAAAAAGTTTGGGCTACATCCACAGATAAAATCTTTCACTAAATTTTATCAAACCAAATTCTAGGAATACCTTTCCCGATTACAATGTTTATGGGCACCAACCCATAGGAGACACCAATCCCCTAGCTCTGCTCTGGCTGGTGATCCTCTAGAATACCTCTACCTTTGTTGCCCTTAGCAAATGGAACTCTATCCACAGAAGACACCTGTCCTCCCTACTTTGGCTGGAGACCTCTGTCCTCAACTCTATCACCTCCAAAATTGGTCCTAAAATTTGCACTAAACATAGTCCTTCGGTCTAGCACAAATGTCCTCATTCGTATTTTCCTATTGTTCTCACTCTACACGTTTCGACATCATCTCACCACTTTTGCACTCTTGCGCTCTTTTGGTTGCATCTTGCACACTTCGATGCACATTCGAATGTCCATTCAATCACACTTAACTCTCCAAATAGCCCTCCTTTTATACTAACACTTTCAAGATCAAAACCTTGATCTTAGTCGGCTGCACAACCCTAAACTATGTCAGCTACAAACCCTAAACTACGTCGGCCCAAATTTAACTTTTTCAGCTTCATTGCCTCTACAACTCTGTTGTAGCTTCTGCCATGAAACTACAACATTTCGCGATATTGCGACACCTTTGCAATCGTATACTGTCTTTTGGATTTTGTCATGATATCGTGACATGTTAGCCTTTGTCGACTTCAACTAAGCTCTTGTCGCGATATCACGACACTTCTGACTTAGTCAGCATCAACTTTGCTTTTGTCACAAAATCATGACACTTCTGTCTTCATAGCCTTCCTCTCTACTTTTGTCATGAAATCATGACACTTCTCCTATAGAAGACCTGCATTCTATTTCTATCATGAAATCGTGACACTTTCTCCAACCGAATGCTGCCATCTCAATCTATCGTGAAATCGTGACACTTTCTCTTCCTTGCACTCTTGTCTGCTTGCACTAGCGAAAATGGAACATGTCACGAAATCATGAAACTTTCATTGCTGAGCTCTCCCTCCTTGAATTTTTCATGAAATCACGACACTTCTAGCTTCTGTACATTTTCTTTGCAGCCTGTCACGAAATCATGATGCTTTCAGCTTCCGTACGAATTCTCTGCAACTTGTCGCAAAATCATGATGCTTCTCATTTCAGAATCTTCCCTTTGCTGTATGTCACAAAATCATGACAGTTCTTACTTGGAACATTTTCATCTGTAGCATGTCACGAAATCATGACACTTTATCTTGCTTCCACTTTGTCTTCTGACTTGTCACAAAATTATGACACTTTTTCTCCTTAGCGCTTTTCTTTTCTTCGGGTTGCGAAAACCCGACATGTCACGATATCACAACATTTTTTCTCCCAAACTCTCTCTCCTACATTATGTTATGAAATCATGACACTTTTTCGTTCGTTCAACTTTCCTTGCAATATGTTACGAAATCATGACATTTCTGACTCGAACATTCTCTCTCCTCTTTGAGTCGCGAAACTACGACATGTCGCAATATCGCGACACTTTTCTAACTTACATTCTCTCTCCTGCTTAAGTCGTGAAAATGCGATATGTCGCGATATCGTGACACTTTTCTAACTTGCTTTCTTTCGAACCTGTCAAGTCGTAACCTTCATCAAAACAAATTATTTTACATCAAATCAAATTCCTCCAACAGCTTCTTGACATCAATGACAACTTATTCACTTGAGCAAATGCAATGTACCCAAGGTACCCAAAATTGCCAACAATGGATACAACATGAAGCTCTCACTCTACTAGTGGATTGTGTAGAGGATGCATACTTTCTTACATTAAAACCTATATAAAAGAAGATAAGTTACTTGGGCCTCACTCTTTCTAATTGCATGAGGGAAACATGTTATTTTACATCATTGCACATATACAACTTGCATATGGACACTTTTCCATTTATTCCTTTACACATTCTAACACTTGTGCATAGGTTAATTCTTCCCCAAGTAACTCCTACTATAATAATATACCTAAGGTGGTACACAAACATGTACCTAAATAATATAATATACTCTAACTCTAATAGCAATGCAGGTAGAAATTATAAAGAAGTGGTAGCAAGGCATGAAAGATGATATGGACTCTTTGGTATATAACCAAACTTGGTATTTGGTTCAGTTGCTTGTAGAAAAAAGAGCATTGCAGAATAAATGGGTTTATAGGGTTAAGGAAGAATATGGAGGTAAAAAGAGGTATAAGGATAGACTTGTTATAAAGAGGTTTGCAAAGAAGAAAGGTATATATTATGATGAAAATTTTCTCCTCTTGTTAAAATGACTTCAATTAGAACTATTTGAAGTCTAGTGGTTGTAAAATATTTGCATATTGAACAATTACATGTAAAAAAAGATTTTCTCCATGGGAATTTGGAGGAAGAGATTTATATATAGGAGGCACATGGGTATGAGGTGAAAGGGAAAGAGGAACTAGTATATAGATTGAAAATATCTTGTATGGCTTGAAGCAAGCTCTAAGATAGTGGTATGTGAAATTCAATAGATTTATGACAAGACAAGGATATAGTTGATGTTGTTTTGACCCCTGTTTTTATTTTAAGAGATTATATAATGGTAACTATAGTATCTTTTTATTTTATGTATATGACATGCTTGTTGCAGGGTATAACATTCAGGATAAAAATGTGCTCAAAATAAAATTACCAAATTCATTTGCAATGAAGGATTTGGGTATTGCAAAGCAAATATTTGGTATGAGAATAACAAGAGACAAGAAAAAATCATAAATTCATAGTGTCTCAGGGTGAGTACATTGATAAGGTGTTGAAAATATTTAATATTTAGGATGTAAAACTTGTTAGTACACCTCTACCCAATCATTTTAAACTGACTAAAGAGATGTGTCCTAAAATAGAGGAGGAGATAGACTACATGTTCAAGGTTCCTTATTCATAAAAAGTTGGTAGTTTGATGTATGCAATGGTGTGCATAAGGCTAGATATAGTAAATACAATAGGATTTATGAGTAGGTTTATGAGAAACCCAAGAAAAATGCATTGGGAGGCATTGAAGGGGATTCTCAGGTATTTGAGAGGTATTTTCATTCAAGTATTATGTTTTGGAGGTTCTAACACTATTCTACAAGGATATACTAATGTAGACATGGTAGGCGATATAGATAGAAAAAGGAGTACCACATGTTATGTCTTTATTGTACGTGGAACTACAATAAGTTGTATTTCAAAATTACAAAAATTTGTTGCACTTTCAACAATGAAAGTAGAGTATGTTGCTATTACAAAGGCTAGTAAAGAGATGATTTAATTATAGAGGCTTGTGGAGGAGTTGGGAAAGAAGTAGAAGAATAACAAATTATATAGCGATAGTTAGAGTGTTATTCATATTGTAAAGAGCTCATCCTTGCATTATAGGACTAAATATATACTGACCAAGTACCATTTCATATGATCAGTTTTGGAAGATGGGCAGTTGAAGTTGGAAAATATACACACTAGCTATAATCCTGCAGACATGTTAACAAAGGTAGTAATCAAGGATAAGTTGATTTCTTGCTAATTTTTAGTTGGAATTCAAGCATGACAATAAAGGTGAGAAAATTTCTAGGTACAAAGTTGAAGCATAGTCCATAAGGTGCAGTAGTGGTGGAGTTATTGTGATCAGTCTTCAAGTGGGATATTATTGGTTGAGAAGCCTTATTAATTTAGAGCTCTTATTTCCAACCACATTTGGACCCACTCCATGAAGGGAGAGTATAGGGGGAGAAATGCCCTCCAAATATTGTTCGCTAGGGGGGTCTAAGGGGGGCAAAGCCAAAAATAGATGTTTTTTTCCTTTGTAAATCTAGACCATTTATTATTAGGTCATAGATTGAACAGTGGATTTTAGGTGGGCACATTTGCCTTAAATTATACCTCTATTTTATAAAGAGAATTTTGCATGGTGGCTAAATATGAGAGAGTGCATGAAGAGGAAGTTACAACAGATTTGTTGTAGGTTGTACCCCTTCAGTTTTTCTAGATGAAATAAAAGGCTTGATTATTTTCTTCATGGATGTAGCCCATATTGGGTGAACTACAAAAATTGGTGTCTCTTGTATATGTGTATTCTTTTGCATTTTATTTTTGCATTTATTTATTGCTTATTTTTTATTATTTAATCCTAACACTCATTTGGTTGTATGTTGTGTTGGATCGTATCTATTGGTTATATGTATTGGTGAAACCTATGCTTCGAAATTATCCTTAGAAATATATCATCTATTTAGCTCTCTTTAGCTGAGCTCCCTTAGGGTTGGTTGGTCAATAAAGGTCATTGAAAGTAGATTGTTGCCTATGCCTTGTAACATAGCATGGATGATTGGTCTCGATGCTCGGTTGACCATGATCATTTTCACAAGTCATTGGGCCCTTTGAAGTCCAAAACCCCCTCCTATAGCTTAGGATATTTTAATATTTGGTCGAGAGTATATATTTGGAAATGAATATAAATAGACTTGACTAAATTTAGATTTAAAACTTTAGTTAATTAAATTAATGCATATTTAAATATATTTGATTAAATTTAGAACTGAAACTTTAGTTAATTAAATTAATGCCTTTCTAAATATATTTGATTTGGTGATTTCAACAGCGTAAAAGGTTTAAAATGATTATGGCATGGTGGTTATAGGTGCGGACTACGCGAAGATCTGTGTGGCGACTTTCGGGGTAGACAACGCAAAATACTATGGCGGCCATAAAAGCTGGACAGCCTGCCCGCATTCGTGGCGGCTACCGATTCCACCATGTATATACAATATATATATATATATATATATATATATATATATATATATATATATATATATATATATATATATGATTAACTTTAGAACTAAGAATTTTGTTAATTTAATTATTGCATTTCTAAATTTATTTGATCTACTTAGAACTGAAACTTTGGTTAATTAAGTTAATGCATTTTTGTTATTTACTTAATTAAAGAAATGAATCTTTGATTATGTTGAATAAAGGAAAATTAGTTCATTTACTTAATTAAGGGTATAGGACATTGATTATGTTGAATGAAGGAAATATAGTTTATGTATATAATTAAGGGTATGGGACTTGGATTATGTTGAATAAAGGAAAACATAGTTTATTTGCTTAATTAAAGAAAGGAATCTTTAATTATGTTGAATAAATGAAACAAATTCATTTAGATAATTAAGGGTATGGTATTTTTATTATGTTGAATGAAGGAAATATAGTTTATTTACATAATTAAGGGTATGATACTTTAATTATGTTTAATAAAGGAGAAAATATTTTATTTTCTTAATTAAAGAAAGGAACTATTTGATTATGTTGAATTAAGAAAATATAGTTCATCTACATAATTAAGGGTATGGGACTTTGATTATGTTGGATGAAATAAATATAGTTTATTTACATAATTAAGGATATTGAACTTTGATTATGATGAATAAATGTTTGCAATATTTGATTAAAGTAGGATTTGTGATTTAGTTGTTTATGTTGAAAATACTCTCTGAGCAAAGGAGAGGGGAAAATAAAAATGAGAATATTTGTATGATTTAGCTAAACAGTTTATGAATAAAATACTTTAATTGAATTTGTATAGTTACAATTTGGTAAAGTATTCAGTAAATGCACTAGTTCATGTTACTAGTAGATGCATTTAGATGCATGCCTATCCTAGAACCATGAGTTGCCCTGATCCCCTACTACCCTCAAATGAAATATGGAAAGGCAAGGAGGTCCAAAGTGGTAGTTGGATTGTATGCTTCGGTTTGATTTACTTTTACAATCATTTATTTATGTTCATAATAGACTACTATTGTAGGGAGAAATCCCTAAATGTTTATAGATGCATTGCTTTATTATTTTAAAAGCATGGAGGTTTTACCATACTTAGAATATGTGTATTAATGTTTTGAATGAATGGGATGTAAACCTTTAATTTATTTCTATGATTCATCTTTTCTTTGTTATCTAATTGTCTCTTTTACTCTATTCTTATGTTCTTTTCAATGTTACTCCTTTCTATGCATCTTTTTGTGCCTTATGAATTTTATTCTTTGGTTGATTTAATTATAGAGTTAATTTGTCTTCTTGTTAATTATGAAAGTCGCCTAAGAAAAAATAACCTTAGGGTGAACATAGACTAGACCTAAAAGATTAAGTCCTATTAGGGTGAACGTAGAAATATCCAAGGTATTGAGAACCCCTTGGGGAGAATGTTAGCTAGTTAAATTAAAATATTATATCATGAATTAAAATTGCAATATGTGTAGCATACCTACACATGTAAACTATGTATGATATGGTAATTGGGGTATACCTTTGACTATACTGAAGGTGATATGTTTAGTGAAGAACACAAGCTTATACTGAGATGGTGGTGAATAGTATAAGATCAATTTTTACTTTTCTTTCCCAAACAATATTATCCAATATTATCAATGGCAATATCAATAGTAGTAATCAAAGCAATGCATAAGTCATCACACACAATAGAGACACATGGGCTACTCCATGGAGAAAATATTTCTACTAAGTTTTCTCAATAAATCTTCTTGGGAATCAATTCCCTATTACAATGTTTATGGATCTCTGTCCAAAAGGAGATACCAATACCCTATAATTTAATTTGTGTATCTCTCTCCATAGTAGAACTATTTCCCCTTTTCTATGGTTCATGTAACTTGATCCAAGAGACCTCTATCTCCTCAATTGGTTCATGGATCTCTCTCCATAGAATAAATTTATCTTCCCAATTGGTTCGTGGATCACACTCCCCATGAGAAATATTTCTCCTTGCTCTGGTCTGTGTATATTTATCCATAGGAGAACTATTTCCCCTTTACTCTTGTTGATTATCTTATAGAAGAATTATGCCCCCACTGCTTTGGCTTTTGGAACTCTCTCTACAGAAGACCTTTGTCCTCACTACCCTAGCTTATGGATCTCTATCCACTGGAGAATTCTATCCTTTGATTTATAACCTCCAAAGCTTACTCTCAACTCTATCTTAGATCTGCACCAAACTCTATCCCAAGTGTAGTAAAAATCTACTCTAACTATGTCTCAAGTCTAGCACAAATATACTCACAAATTTGTACCAAACTCTGTCCTCAAATCTATCCTCAAGCCTTAGTATAAATCTTTATCCACTCATAAATCAAATCTTCTTAGATTCATCTCAAGCCTTAACTCAAAATCAATCAATCAACTCTACTCTCAAGTATTCATAAATACTTACTTCAAACCTATCTTTAAGTCCTCTCAAGAACTTGCTCAATCTTCTCTAAAGTCTTCACTAAGACTTAAATCAAATTTACCTTCAAGCCCTCTCAATAACTCGCTTAATGAAGAACACAAGCTTATACTGAGAGGGGGGTGAACAATATAAGACCGCTTTTCTACTTTTTCTTTCGATTCAACTTGCAGTTCAAAATCATGCAGTGAATATATAACAGTATCAAAAATAGAAATCAAAGCAATGCACAGAATATCATCCACAATAGAGACACAACAATTTACGTGGTTCACCCAACGCGGGCTACTCCACGGATAAAATTTTTACTAAATTTTATCACCTCAAATTCTGGGAAACATGTCCCGATTACAAAGTTTATGGGCACCAACCCAAAGGAGATACCTTCCCCTAGCTCTGCTTAATTTGGTGATCCTCTAGAGAACCTCTGCCTCTACAGCCCTTAGCAAGTGGAACTCTATCCACAGAAGACACTTGTCTTCCCTGCTCTGGCTGGAGACCTCTGTCCTCAACTCTATCACCGCATAGTCGATCCTCTTATCTGCACCAAAACATAGTCCTTCGGTCTGGCACTATTGTCCTCGAACTTGCACCTCTACGCAATTACAACACTCGATCAAATATCCACTTATGCACCTCTATGCAAACACAGCAACAATGTCTTCGCACACTCTGCTCTTCGACGATCGAACTTCTCCCTACACTCTGCTTCTGCGAAAGTCGCACTTCGAACGCACACTTCGATCGATGCCCAAACTATTCAAACAACCCTCCTTTTATAGAGTAAGATTTCAAGATCATTACATTCAATCTTAGTCGGTTGTTACTCTTCAACTACGTCGGCTGCAAAACCCTATGCTACGTCGGCCCAGATTTTAACTTTGTCGGCTCAAAGTTAACTCTGTCCTTCAACCGCCTCTGGTTCTGTAGCTGTCCCTACGAAACTACAACATGTCACGATATCATGACATTTTTACAGTCGTACACCTTCTATAGCCTACTGTCGTGAAATCACGACACCTTGGCCTTTGTCGACTTCCTTTGTGCTTCTATCGTGAAATCGTGACACCTTTGCCTCTTGCTGATGTCATCTCACTTGTCATGAAATCGTGACACTTTAGTCTTCATGGCCTTCCTCTCAGCTTTTGTCATGAAATCATGACACATCTGCTTGTTGACGTCATCTGCAACTCTGTCATGAAATCACGACGCTTTCGCTGCCTTAAGCTCTTTTCTGCCATATGCCCATGAAACTAGAACATGTCATGAAATCATGACACTTTCGCCTTCAAGCTCTTCCTTCTTCAATTCATCATGAAATCGTGACGCTTCTTCTGTTTAAGACTTGCTAACTATTTCTATTGCATGAAATCGTGACACTTTCTCCAACTGCAAGCTGCCAACTCAACCTATCATGAAATCGTGACACTTTCTGCATCCGTACAACTTCTTTGTAGCCTATCATGAAATCGTGATGCTTTCAGCTTTCGAAAGCTTTCTCTACTGCTTGTCACGAAATCGTGACACTTCTAGCTTTCGTACGTTTTCTTTACTGCCTGTCGTGAAATCATGACGCTTCTCCTTTCAGGCTCTTCTCTTTGCTGCATGTCATGAAATCGTGATAGTCCTCAACTCGACCTCTGTAGCATGTCACAAAAATGCGACAGCCCTTACTTGGAACTTTGCATCATGTCACGAAATCATGACAGTTCTTGAATCACTTTCTCTCTCTTCAATCTTGTCGCAAAATCGTGACAGATCACACTGCGGACTTTCTCTTCTGCAACATGTCATGAAATCGTGACACTTTCTTGTCCGTACAACCTCCTTTGTAGAATGTCATGAAATCGTGACACTTTTCCTTCTCTGCCTTCCTACACTTTTCGAGTCACGAAAATGCGACATGTCACGAAATCGTGACAGTTTTGCCTGCTTCGTCTCTGCCTTCCCGCATGTCGCAAAATCATGACACATTTGCCCAAAATTTCTCTCTCCTCAAACATGTCACGAAATCATGACAGTTTTGCCGATGCTTTCTCTCTCCTAAAACATGTCATGAAATCGCGATAGTTTTTCCAGTCGCCTGCATACTTTTTCTTACTTGTCTTTTTCTTGATCTTTTGCAACTGGGCTACCCTGATCTTCCTTGGAAACTCACTGTCCATGCTGAAACCTTCATCAAGACACATTCTTTGACATCAAACCAAATTGCTTCAAGACCTTCTTGACATCAATGACAACATCTACACTTAGAGTAAGAGCAATGTACCCAAGGTACCCAAAATTGCCAACAATCTCCCCCTTTGTCATTGATGGCAACCCTTAACTGAAAAACACTACTCAAGAGCCAAAAATGAAACCAACTATGCCAACAACTACAATTGAAGTTTTTGCTCCCCCTGACTTGAAGCTCTCTTCTTTGCTAAGAAGCTCTCCCCCTTACTCATATCTCTCCCCCTTTGTCATCAATGGCAAAGGGTCACCTTTGGGGCTCGGGACTAAGAATGAGCCTCTTAGCTTAGTCCCTCCCCCACCTCCCCGATGAGGTGATTTAAAACAAGGGTGGGAGTGAAACTCCCATTAGGCACTCATCATCATCGGTGTCTATAATTTCTTTGTCGGGCCTTCTCTTGAACTCTTTGTCTGTGTTTCTGTTCTTGTCACTTTTCTTGTTCTTGTTCTCATCTCTTTTCTTGTCCATACCTTGATCCTTGGACCTGTTTATACCACTGTTCCTATTCCTGTACCTTGGAAGATCAGCTCTGCACTGTCTGGCTGTGTGACCTGCATTGTTGCACTTATAGCAAGTAACAATATTATTTCTTTCGAGCATAGTTGTTCTTTGAATCCTCCTGTTCTGACTAACCCAGTTCCTGTTATTTGCCTTGCAAAAAATTGCCTTGTGCCCGAACTGATTACAAGAGTAGCAATACCCTTGAAATAAATTACGGCCCCTAAAATTGTCATTTATCTTCCTTACTTGAGTCATGCACTGCGAAGCCATGTGGCCAAACCCGTGACACGCAAAACATCTACCGTGAAATATTCTTCTGTTTGACCTCTTGGGTCCCGAAAACTTCTTTTTCGTATTCAGAATTCTGTTTTCTGTTTCTGCGCATTTATCACTCATGGACTCTTTCTCTGAAATACTCTCTTCATCAGAACTCTCTTCTTTCTGAAATCTCTTACTTGATTCCCCAACCTATTTTTTGTGTGGTTTAACAAAACCAAGACCTGTTTTATCTAATGGATTTCTTTGACTTTGGATGAGAGACTTAACCCTTTTGGAGCTATCTTGAAACTTGTACAACTTATCCTTGTATTCTTTATTTTCCTCTTTCATGGCAGCCATTTTCTGTTCTAATTCACTATACTCAAGCATCTTAGATTCTAACTCATTCTTGAGTTCTTGTGTCTTAGCCATAGAGATGTCAAGACTTTCTATGAGTTCATATTTCTCCATACAACATTCATCTAATTTATCCTTAAGTCGAGCATTCTTCTTTCTTTCCTTTTTCAAAACACTAAGAGCATTAGTAAGTTCACATTCAAGATCCTCTATATTATTGCATTTTGAATCATCAAGGCCTTTTTCAGATTTCTTATCACTAGAGGTGCTATCCTTTTCAAAAACCATACAAGCATCTTCCTTATCATTTTCTGAAGCATCCTCATACATACTAGCAACCAATTCATTATTTGTGCAATCATCCTCAAGGTGCCCAAAATTTCCACATCTAAAACATTTCATGACAATGAATTTATGTTTCGGTTCTTCCTCTTTTTTTGAAATGAACAACATCTCATTTTCATCATCACTAGAAGAACTTTCACTATCACTTCTAGAACACTTACTTGCTTTGTCTAGGTAGAAGCTCTTCTTATTCTTGTGTGAATGCCTCTTTCCTTGATTGTTGTGCTCATCTTTGTTCTTTCTGTAATACCTGTGCTTTTTAGAATCCTTGCTCTTAACATCTTGTATATCTTCATCACTTTCATTCTTGGAAACAGATGACAGTCAGTAGCATAATGACCAAACTTTCCACAGTTGAAACATCTTATGTTTTTCTTGCTTTTGTGTTTTCTAGAGAACTTGCCCTTTTTGCTGTAATATGCCTCTTCATCACTAGAAGACTCATCACTCTCTTGAATCTGTTTGCCCTTTGATTTCTTGGTAGCTTTGAAAGCTGCCTCTTTCTTGACATCAACTTTCACTTGAGTTCTCAGCTCAAATGTTGCAAGAATACTATGGAGCTCATCCTTTTTCAACTTATCTAAATCTTTAGCTTCCTCAATAGCAAAAATATTTTCACTAAATCTATTAGGAAGAGATCTTAAAATCTTATCACACACATCATTTTCAGCAAGTTCAAGACCTAAGTCTTTCATAGAATTAACAACTTCATCCATACGGAGCATGTAGTCACTAATATTTTCATCATCATTCATCTTGAGTTGTTCAAACATACCTTTAAAATGTCTCAATTTGGCCTTTCGGACATTTGCATCACCTGTATGAACCACCTGCAATTGTTTCCACATTTCACTAGTTGTCTTGTAGTGAATAACTTTGGTGAGATCTACTTTCTGTAAGCCTCTCAGGATTGCATTCATGGCTTTTGAATTGCTGTGAAGCATGAGCCTATCTTCTTTGGTATAAGGACCATGTTTAGGAATAGTGTATTCATCTTCAATCACTTCCCATACCTCATTACCAAGGGCCATTAGATAAACTCTCATTCTCGCACTCCACAGACCGAAATCTGATCCATCAAGAATAGGTGTTGCATTGCCACCTAAAAAATCCATTGTGTTCTTAACCAGTTCTTCCTTTCGATTGTTAAACCTTTTCGAAGGAACCTGCTCTGATACCAATTGAAGAACACAAGCTTATACTGAGAGGGGGGGTGAACAGTATAAGACCGCTTTTCTACTTTTTCTTTCGATTCAACTTGTAGTTCAAAATCATGCAGTGAATATATAACAGTATCAAAACAAAAATCAAAGCAATGCACAAAATATCATCCACAATAGAGACACAACAATTTACGTGGTTCACCCAACGCGGGCTACTCCACGGATAAAATTTGTACTAAATTTTATCACCTCAAATTCTAGGAAACATGTCCCGATTACAAAGTTTATGGGCACCAACCCAAAGGAGATACCTTCCCCTAGCTCTACTTAATCTGGTGATCCTCTAGAGAACCTCTGCCTCTACAGCCCTTAGCAAGTGGAACTCTATCCACAGAAGACACCTGTCTTCCCTACTCTGGCTGGAGACCTCTGTCCTCAACTCTATCACCGCACAGTCGATCCTCTTATCTGCACCAAAACACAGTCCTTCGATCTGGCACTTTTCACCTCTGTGCAATTACAACACTCGATCAAATATCCACTTATGCACCTCTGTGCAAACACAGCAGCAATGTCTTCGCACACTCTGCTCTTCGACGATCGAACTTCTCCCTGCACTCTGCTTCTACGAAAGTCACACTTCGAATGCACACTTCGATCGATGCCCAAACTATTCAAATAGCCCTCCTTTTATAGAGTAAGATTTCAAGATCATTACATTCAATCTTAGTCGGTTGTTACTCTTCAACTGCGTCGACTGCAAAACCCTACGCTGCGTCGGCCCAAATTTTAACTTTGTCGGCTCAAAGTTAACTCTATCCTTCAACCGCCTCTGGTTCTGTAGCTGTCCCTATGAAACTACAACATGTCATGATATCATGACATTTTTATAGCCGTACACCTTCTATAGCCTGTTGTCGTGAAATCGCGACACCTTGGCCTTTGTCGACTTCCTTTGTGCTTCTATCACGAAATCGTGACACTTTGCCTCTTGCCTCTTGCTGATGTCATCTCACTTTTGTCGTGAAATCGTGACACTTTAGTCTTCATGGCCTTCCTCTCAACTTTTGTCACGAAATCGTGACACATCTACTTCTACTGACGTCATCTGCAACTCTGTCATGAAATCGCGACGCTTTCGTTGCCTTAAGCTCTTTTCTGCCATATGCCCGCGAAACTGGAACATGTCACGAAATCGTGATGCTTTCGCCTTCGAGCTCTTCCTTCTTCAATTCGTCGTGAAATCGTGACGCTTCTTCTGTTTAAGACTTGCTAACTATTTCTGTCGTGAAATCGTGACACTTTCTCCAACTGCAAGCTGCCAACTCAACCTGTCATGAAATCGTGACACTTTCTGCATCCGTACAACTTCTTTGTAGCCTATCATGAAATCGTGATGCTTTCAGCTTTCGAAAGCTTTCTCTACTGCCTGTCACAAAATCGCGACACTTCTGGCTTTCGTACGTTTTCTTTACTGCCTATCGTGAAATCACGACGCTTCTCCTTTCAGGCTCTTCTCTTTGCTGCATGTCACGAAATCATGACAGTCCTCAACTCGACCTCTACAGCATGTCGCAAAAATGCGACAGCCCTTACTTGGAACTTTGCATCATGTCGCAAAATCGTGACAGTTCCTGAATCACTTTCTCTCTCTTCAATCTTGTCGCGAAATCGTGACAGATCACACTGCGGACTTTCTCTTCTGCAACATGTCATGAAATCGTGACACTTTCTTGTCCGTACAGCCTCCTTTGCAGAATGTCACGAAATCGTGACACTTTTCCTTCTCTGCCTTCCTGCACTTTTCGAGTCGCGAAAATGCGACATGTCGCGAAATCGCGACAGTTTTGCCTGCTTCGTCTCTGCCTTCCCGCATGTCGCAAAATCGTGACACATTTGCCCAAACTTTCTCTCTCCTCAAACATGTCACGAAATCATGACAGTTTTGCTAGCGCTTTCTCTCTCCTGAAACATGTCGTGAAATCGTGACAGTTTTTCCAACCGCCTGCATACTTTTTCTTACTTGTCTTTTTCTTGATCTTTTGCAACTGGGCTACCCTGATCTTCCTGGAAACTCATTGTCCATGTTGAAACCTTCATCAAGACACATTCTTTGACATCAAACCAAATTGCTTCAAGACCTTCTTGACATCAATGACAACATCTACACTTAGAGCAAGAGCAATGTACCCAAGGTACCCAAAATTGCCAACACTCAATATACTCTCAAGTCATCACCAAGACTTACCTCAAATATACCTTCATGTATCCTCAAGAAATTTCTCAATTCCACCTTTAAGTCCTCTCAAGAACTTGCTCAATCTGCTCTCAAGTATTCACTAAGATTTTCTCAAATCTACTCTAAAGTCTTCACCAAGACTTGCTAAAATCTTCCTTCAAGTCCTTTCAAGAACTTGCTCAATCTGATCTCAAGTCTTCACCAATATTTTCTCAAATCTGCTCTCAAGTCTTCACCAAGACTTGCTCAAATCTACCTTCAAGTCCTTTCAATAACTTGCTCAATCTACTCGTAAGTCTTCACCAAATTCTATTAAATGCTTTGTCTAATATTCAAAGTAATTCATTTAACTTGAAGTATTTTAGACACATTCTATCCAGAATTCTCTTAACCTCTAGAACATACAGAAGGACCTCAATATTTTCTACTCACAAATTTTATTTCTAATGTTTGCACATTCAATTTTAATATCACTCAAAACCAATGCTCAAGAAATTTTACTCAATCATTAAACCAATGAAATACAACTTTCTCACAAACCCTAAACAAGTTTTTTCATAATTCTTCAAAAAAAGAGCACAATGTGGGGTCTCAAACCCTAACTCAAATGATTCTCAATCTCTATCTCAAATGTTCTCACAACATTCAACAATGAAGCATATAAAAACTCACTCAAACATTTCCAACATTGCTTATAAAACAATCATTTTCACTCCACCTTATATTCACAATATTCATTCCAACAAATACTTCAAACCAAAGATTATGTGCCCATACCTTCTTGCTTTCATGGATATATGTCTTCAAAACCTGTTTTACTCACAACCAAATCCTTTTGCCAATTCTAGGTTAGATAGCAACAATCTATCTTAAAATCTCCACAAGATTTTTATTCAATGGTTTCTAAAATAATACTCTAGGTATTTTACTTTAGTTCTCAAATGCACTAAGGCTCTCAAAATTCTCTCACTAATTTCCCTTGCATGAAACACAATTTTCAATAAAAATAAAACACCTTTTTCCTCCACTCTCATAAAATAGCTTTCAAACCATTTTAGTCACCAAAACAATGATTTACAATTGCAAATAAACTACTTACACCTTATTACTCATTTAAATACAAAATAATATTCAACCTCAAACAAATCACAATGACCCTTATTACTCCTAAATTTTCTTTTTAATTTTCACAAAACAATAAAAATAAAGCCTTATAACTCCCAACAAAATCAATTACAAAAATTATTATTTTTCATACCTTATAACTCCCTCTATCATAAATCTCAATATACTACCCCTTCTTCAAAACCGTACAAGAGACATTTTTTTTAAATAATAAAATATTATTCAAGGACAAATTCCTTTTAATTAGCGCTACATGATCTTTCAATGCTGTGAATTTAGCATCCCAAAAAAACTTTATCCTCGACTCGCAGACCTGTGCTGCAACAACGCTTTCACAAGTGCTTTAACCACTTTCTCTACCGAGTCTTTTGGAACCAAAGGAGGTTCCACTTAATCTTATTTTTATCGTGGACTTGATAACAAAAATATTTCAAACTAAATTGTCACCACCAAGACACAATCTCAAGACCTCGTTTATACCACACCTTATGCGTAGTCCATCTGCCAACCAAGCTACCTGCTTGATTGAAACAAAACATGCATCACTTCTATTTAAACCTTAGGCATTGTATCTTTGACTTCACTCAATAATCATGTGCTTTTTCTTAAATCATTTGTTGTTCATCGGTAAGGGTCTAAATATATGCATTGTTGCATCGAAGAGAATACTCCATCCATTCATTGATCTTCTTTACTTCATCAGGCACCATCAATCATCATTTTAAAACATTGAAAACTCCTTTATATATATGGTATGGTTTTTAATTAGAAACCATAGGCACTTGTTATTTTAATAAAGTTGCTTTTCTAATGAGAACGTTGGTGAGCAAGAAAAGGTTTAAATAACTTTCGACAAATTAAAATATTTTAAATATTTAATTTTAAATTATTTAACTATTACATAGTTTAAATATTTAAAACCTTTTTTTAAAAACCTTTTTTCCTAGACATTATAATATTATAATATTATAATATCATTTATCTTGAACCTTAGCCAATTGCTTTCTTTTGAACCAAGTTCTTAAAATTAGGCCTTCAAATCTTCTTCAAACCTTTTGACCATTACCTTAGAACCCATTTTCCCAAGTGCTTCGAAGAGAACCTTGCCTTGATTGCATAGCACATTGACCTTTGAAATCAATGAACATGCACCTTTGACATCAATGACAACCAACATGTTCAAATTTTTTACAATATCCCCCTTTGTCATTCGTGAAAACCTTTTATCCTTAAGCATTCCTTTTACCTTTTTCCAATTTTGCTCCCCCTGTGAAACTATTCCCCCTGATTGAATGCTCTCCCCCTAACTCAAATATATCCCCCTTTGACATCAATGTCAAAGAGACTTATTTGGGGATAAATATAAGACTCTTAGCTCAGCCACCTCCCCATCTCCTCTCCCTGAGGTGATTAATTTTGGGGTGGGAGTAAAATTATTTCCAACATACAATGCTCTTTTCCTTTGTCATCTTTCTCTTTCCATACTTTTGAATTCATACCTTTTTGAAACTTTTGAGAATACTCTTTCTTGCATGTCCTTGGAAGTTCTGGAATTTTTTTCTACACCACTTGGTTATATGCCCAACACTATTGCACTTATAACATTTAATGTTGTGGTCCCTCAAAGGTGAAAATATCTTGAAGTTCCTCCTGGTGAAGCCATACCCATTGCTATCATGAAACCTACAATTAATTGCTTTATGACCAAAATGATTAGAAGAGTAGAAATACCCTTTGAAAGAGATGTCCATTTTTTAAAATTCTCTTAATGAAACCATATCCCTTATTTTCATGTGTCCTACACTACATAGCCTTGTGACCAAACCTGTTACATGAGAAGCAAAGTCCTTTGAAGAAATCTTATTTTGCAATCCTTGGTCTCCTAGAACTTTCTTTGCCTTCTCTATGATGATCCATGTTTCTAATTTGTGCATTTTCTTCTTCCTTGGTGATGCTTCTATTATTCAACTTATCTTCGTAAGTCTCATTTTCTTCCTCTAAAACTTCTTATTTTTATCTTGATCTTGATCTTTATCCTACTTCTTGGTTCCCTTGTCCTTCTTAAAAACCAAGTCTTGTTTTAATAGATGGATTTTTTTGTTCTTTTGTAATGTTATCCAAAGCTTTTGAACCTTTCTCAAACTTGTGTAGCTTATCATTTGCATCATTCACTTCCATCCTTAGAGAAATTACTTCATGTTCTAATATTTCACACTCTAGATCTTTTACCTTTAATTTTTCAGCCATACCTTCTTCAATTTTCCTTGCCTCTTCAACCTTAACCTTGAAGTTAGTGAGATCTTGTAGAAAATTTGCCTTTGTTTCCTCATCCTCTTGTTCTTGGAATTTCAATCTTGAGTTCTCCCTTTTTAATTCTTCAAGATCAACAACAAGTCTTTCACATACTAGCTCTTTTACCTTTAACTATTTAGTCATACCTTTTTCAACTATTCTTGCCTTTTCAACCTTATATTTCAAGTCATAAAGATCTTGTAGAAGATTTGTTTTAGTTTTCTCATCCTCTTGTATTTGAAACTTCAATTCTAATTTCTCCCTTTTCAACTCAACAAGTTCCTTAACTGTAGGTTCCTCCTTTTCTTTTTCTGAATCATCCTCTTCTTCTAGGTTTTCAATACCATCTTCATACTCTTCAATATCTGAAAGACTTTCATCACTATCACTTGAAGCAATGATTACTACTTCAATAGGAGCGTCTCCCTTTTCTTCTATTGCCGAAAGTATAGTTTCCTTTGTATACCTGATTTGACTATCCTTGTTTTTTTTTTCATCTTCACTATTACTGAAACTATTATAATAAGCTGCATTGTGGCAAAAGTTACCACAACCAAAACATTCTTCTTCACTTCTACTATATCCAATTTTTGAAGAATGATCTTCAAGATGATCAATGTTACCACAATTAAAATATTTGAGTATTCTTGATTCCTTGTTATTCCTTTTTGCATAGTTAACTTCTTTTTTGCTGCTTGATTTTTCACTTGATCCTATTTCTACTTCTCCTCTTAGAGAAAAAAATCCTTTTGTTATTTACTGCTATAATACCCATTTTATGTAAAATAAAGTGCCATGTTACCATGCTTACCACACTCAAAACATCTCACAGATTTTTCTTCTTCCGTTTTCTTAATAACAATCCTGTTGATAAAGGGATCAAGTTCTTCTCCCATCATAGCAATGTGTGTTCCTTTTTTATTATATCTTATAGTTCTTATTTTTCCTTTCCTACCCATGTGTTCTTGTATATATTTATTCAAGATGTTAGGATTCCCTGAAGTAACCTGCTATAATACCAATTGAAGAACATAAGCTTATACTGAGAGGGGGGGCAAACAATATAAGATAGACTTTTACTTTTCTTTCCCAAATAATATTATCCAATATTATCAATGGTAATATCGATAGCAGTAATCAAAGCAATGTGCAAATCATCACACACAATAGAGACACCAATTTAAGGTGGTTCACCAAATGTGGGCTACTCCATGGAGAAAATATTTTTACTAAATTTTCTCAACAAATATTCTTTGGAATCAATTCCCTATTACAATGTTGATGGACCTTTGTCCAAAGGATATACCTATCCCCTATGCTTTTATTTGTGGATCTCTCTCCATATTATAACTCTTTACCCTTTTCTCTGGTTTGTGGAACTTGATCTAGGAGACCTCTATCTCCTCAATTGGTTTGTGGATCTCTCTCTACAGAAGAACTCTATCTTTCCATCTGGTTCATGGATCACACTCTAAAGGAGAACTCTTTCCCCTTACTCTAGTTTATGGATCTATATCCACATGAGAACTCTTTCCCCTTACTCTAGTTTATGGATCTATATCCACATGAGAACTCTTTTCCATCTACTCTGGTTGATGATCTTCTAGAAGACTTCTACCCCCACTTCTCTAGCTTATGGATATCTCTCGATAGAAGAACTTTGTCCTTACTACCTTGGATTATGGATATCTATCCACTGGAGACTCTTGTCCTCTACTCTATCACATCCAAATATTGATATCAACTCTATCTTATATCTACACCAAAATCTATCCCAAGTGTGGCACAAATCTGTTCTAACTTTGTCTCAGGTCTAGCACAAATCTACTCACAAATATGTACCAAATTTTATCCTCAAATATATCCTCAAGACTTAGCACAAATATTAATCTAATCACAAAACAACTCTACTTAGATTCAGCTCAATACTTAACACAAAATAAATCAATCAACTCTGCTCTCAAGTCTTTACAAATACTTGCTTCAAATTTACCTTTAAGTCCTCTCAAGAACTTTCTCAATCTACTCTCAAGTCTTCACCAAGACTTACCTCAAATTTTCCTTCAAGTCCTCTCAAGAACTTATTCAATATATTCTCAAGTCTTCACCAAGACTTACCTCAAATCTACCTTCAAGTCCTCTCAAGAACTTACTCAATTCTGCTTTTAAGTCCTCTCAAGAACTTGCTCAATATGCTCTCAAGTCTTCATCAAGACTTTCTCAAATCTTCTCTCAAGTATTCACAAAGACTTTATCAAATATACATTCAATTCCTTTCAAGAACTTGTTCAATTTTCTCTCAAGACTTCACCAAATGCTATAAAATACTTTGTCTAATCTGCAAAGTAATTTCTTTAACTTGAAGTTGTTAGAATTTCCCAAGAATAGATATGAAAAGCATTACAAGAACTATGAAGAGAATAATAGAACTAATTTATTATTCCATGGATCAACTTTTTATAAATAGAAAAGTTGATCATTGAGAGTCGTTGGATCACAACAACACAACTAATTTGAACTAGTCTAAACTGAGAGTTCACCTGACTCATTGAAGAGTGGTAACTCAAGTAAGTCTATTCTAGTAGAATTTAAAAGAATAAATATTTATTCTAACACCCCACCTTAAGTGATACTAGGGGTGAATGTAACAAATAATTCCTGGCAATAGGGCCTAATGAGGTACTCATGTACAATTACTTTTATATGGTAAAAAAAACACATGGGAAAAAAACCATCTTTCAAAAGGAAAATAAGAGGCATGTCTTCCGATGGTGAATATTGTCCTCTTGGAACAAAAAATAAATGAGTCCCAAAAATTGGACCTGATGAGGTACTCATGTACAATATTATTACATGTAGGAGAGATGGTGAAAAAACCACATGGGAAAAACCATCTTCCAATAAGAAAAAATAATAAGAAGAAAGGAGGGGTAAAAACCTCTGTGCACTTTTCTAATGCATATGCATTACCCCAAGTTTCTCTCGCAACTGAATGTAACATGGAGAAATAAAATATTTGGTGAAGATGTTTACAATTTTATTTGTTGTGGGAATATAGTCCATGTGTATTTCCCCTCTCTGAATATGCTACCGAATGAAGTGCATGTGAATTTCAATGTGCTTATTCTGTTTATGCTCAACTAGATTATGGGTAATATGAATTATGTTCTTATTATCATACCAAAGAGTAATATGTTTTTCATGTAAAAAACCAAATTCTCTTAGTATCTGGCGAAGCCAAAGAGCTTCTTGACTAGCCAAAACTATTGTTCTATATTCTGCCTCTGTAGATGATAATGCTACTACTTGTTATTTTTTGCATGACCAAGTAATAGGTGAGGAACCAAGACAAAAGACATAGCCAGAAGTTGAAATTTTTTCTTCTATTGAACCTACACAATAAGAATATGTGTAACGAATGATATCCAAGTATTTTCCTTCATATAAGAGCCCAAAGTGAGTAGTTCCTTACAAGTAGCATAGGAATATTTTTTTTGCTTGCCAATGGCTGAAATATGGTTGATGAGAGAATCTAGATATCAAGACAACATCATATGAAATATCTGGGCAAGTATGAGTGAGGTATAATAGACTCCCTACAAGGTGTCGGTATAGAGTAGCATCACATAGAGGGGATTTGCAAGAAGTACTTAGAGTGACTCCAAACTGAAAAAGGTGTAGAAGAAGGCTTACAATCAGTTATATTAAACTGTTGAAGAAGGTCTAGAGTGTATTTCTATTGACACAATGAGATTCCTGAATATTTTTTATTTATTTGAATCCTAAGGAAGTAATGAGCTAAATCCAGATCAACCATTTCAAAATTTTCAAAAATGGAGTCTTTGATAGTCTAAATGTGAGAAATGTCAATACCAGTGAGTAGTAGATCATCAACATAGAGAACAAGTATGTTTATTTTTCATCATCTCTCCAAATGTAGACTGTTGCATCAGACTCACAATGAGAAAAACCTGAGGAAAGATGGAAGGATTCCATTTTTCATACCAAGCTCTAGGGGCCTTTTTGAGATCATAGAGATATTTCCTTAGTCTAAAAACAAGGGAGGAGTCTTGAATAAATCTAACAGGTTGTTCCATGAATATTTTCTATTTTAAGTCACCATGCAAGAAAGCACTTTTAACATCCATTTGAAATACTGGCCATTTTTTAGAAGCAAAAAGTGCAAGAACCAGCCTTACAGAATCTATTTTTGCAACTAGGGTAAAGGTTTCATAATAATCAATGCCTTCAATTTGTGAAAAACCTTTAGCTACCAAGCAAGTTTTGTGTTTGTCAATTTTTCCATCAGGTCCATACTTAGTTCTGTAAAATTATTTACATTGAACCAATTTCCTTCCTATAGGTAGAGGGACTAGATCCCAAGTTTTGTTTTTGATTAAGGAAGTAAATTAATTCTTCATGTCATCATCCCATTCTTTTATACCAGTTGCTTCTTTGAAGGATTGAGGATCTGTTAAAATGAACTGACATAAAATACCAGAACCTATGGAATTGCTCAATCTATATGATGGAATATTTTGGATGTAAGGAGTGGCTTCTTGAACTATAGTGCGGACCCATTTTGGCATTATGGAAGGATTCATGGATGTGGGTGGACTTTGAGGAGTTTGAATAATGGGAACCTCATGTTGATCATCTATCTCAAGAGTGGTGTCTTCACTATATTGGGGCTAAAATGTTGGAGATGGCTTGAGATAATTATTGTTTGAAGATGATTGAGAATCTTTATAAGGCTCAAATGTTTCATAAAATTAAACATTTCTATGAAAAAATACCTCATGATTTGTGGGATCAAAGATCCTATAGGCTTTCATTTCCTCACAATAGCCAACAAAGATAATATTCTTGCTCTTTTTATCTAGAGCCTTCCTATTTTTATTTGGGATGTATGCCCAAGCAGTAAACCCAAAAAAATTAAAAAAGGATACATTAGGTTTGGATCCAATCCATGCTTCTTCGGAAGTCAAATGACAAAGAGATTTATGAGGTGTACGGTTTTGAATATAGTTTGCACAACTAATAGCTTCAGCCCAAAAAATTGATGGAAGATTTCTTGAGTGGAGGATACAATTTGCCATTTCTTTTAAAGATCTATTTTTTCTTTCTACAATGCCATTTTGCTGAGGATTATGGGAAACTGAATGTTGATGAATTATGCCATGATTTGATAAGAATTTTGATAACTCATTATTGAAGTATTCCCCCCATTATCTGTATGAATTTTTTTGAGTTTGCAATTTTCTTGATTTTTAGCTAAGGCTTTGACGATTTTGAAGTGGAATAGCACAACACTTTTGTATTTTAGAAAGTAGACCCAATTTCTTCTTGAAAAATCATTAATGAAGGTCAAGGCACATTTTTCTCCTTTGAAAGAAGGCTCTTGGAAGACCATCAAGTCACTATGCATTAATTCTAAAGGGGATGAGCCCTTTTGAGAACTACTTTAGTTAAAAGGATCTTTATGTTATTTTCCAAGAGCACATCCATGACATACCCTTAAATAGAAGATACTTTTGGTAACCCTGCTACCATTTTATGAGTATTCAACTCTTTTAGATAGTTATAATTGAGATGTCCAAACCTTTCATGTCAAATTTGCTTTCAATATATCCATGTGCAACAAAACATGATGCTTTATCTGGATTTTTAATCCATTGAAGTGAAATAAGTAAATTTTATGATCAATATCTCCTTTTGCTATGAGAGAGTGAGGCTCTTGAAAATATCTTATTTCAACCCCTGTTGATGAAAATATAACTATTTTACCCTTTGAAGAAGTACAAATCTGATAGATGGATAGGAGATTTGCAACTATGTTTGGGACATAGAGAACATTATTGATATACCCACCATCAGTGGATATTTCACCTTTTCCTTTGATAGGGATAAAGGATGAGTTACAAACTTCTATGCTACAAGTTGAGCTTGAAGATATTGAAGATAATGACTCATGTGAAGAAGTCATATGATGAGTTGCCCCTAAATCTAGAACCCAATATTTTGGAGTTTTTATACTTTTACCTTGAAATTTTAAGGATTTTCCTGTTTCCTTCTTGATGTTTGTTTTGTGATCCTTCATTGCTGCCTCTAGTTGTAGTATTTTCCAACATTTGTTTAAATAATATCCATTCTTTTTGCAATGTGTACAAGTTATAGGGCCTCTTTATTTATTTTTGAATTTTTATTTAGTGGAGGTGGATGCTACTAATGATTTTGAGGAAGAGGGAGAGATCTCATATTTTTTAAGTTATGGAGAACATAACTAACACTAGACAGAGGACAAAGAAAACAAGAGCCAAATTTCTCATTCAATAGCTTCAAAAGAATTTACAAAAAATATACAGGCAATCTGCCATTTTCCAGCCCTTTCTCATTACAATTCTTGGGTTTTTATCGAGGCCCCGACCCTCTGTGTTTTCAAAATTTCCATGATCTGCAACAGCCACCTGGCTCAATACTGGGAAGTTGCATTGATGGGACTCTAGGTGAGGTGTGCGACTGGCCGCCATAACCACCGGGATCTTCTTCTGGAACTGTTGCTTCGTTGCTAGTTGCCATAACTGCGTCTCTAGATAAAGTGCACGAGTGGCCGACCTGTTCAGCGGGATCTTCTTCTGAGACTGCTGCTTCACTACCGCTAGCTTGTCGTGCATGAAGGAATGCATTTATGAAATCCTGGAGTGCATGTTTTTCTTTTGGTCATGATATCGTGACATGTCACGATATCGCGACAATTCTCCTCTACGCTTTCTCTCTCCTACTTCGATCGCGATATCGCGACATTCTTTCCTTCATGCCTTCTTGCTTCTGCCTTGGTCACGATATCATGACATGTCACGATATCACGACGTATTTCCATCGCGTCCCCGTTCTTCTACTTTGGTCATGATATCGCGACATGTCGCGATATCACGACGTTTCTCTATCGCGCCTTCGTTCTTCAGCTTCGGTCACGATTTCGTGACATGTCGCGAAATCGCGACGTTCCTCCGTCGCCCCTTCGTTCTTCAGTTTCGGTCATGATTTCATGACATGTCATGAAATCACGACATGTCGCGATTTCATGACATTCCGTCCTTCGCGCCTTCTGCTCCCTGCTTTGGTCATGATTTCGTGACATGTCACGAAATCGTGACATGTCACGATTTCATGACATTCTGTCCTCCGCGCCTTCTGCTCCCTGCTTTGGTCACGATTTCGTGACATGTCACGATTTCATGACATTCTGTCCTCCGCGCCTTCTGCTCCCTACTTTGGTCACGATTTCGTGACATGTCATGATTTTGTGACATTTTGTCCTCCATGCCTTCTCTCTCCTATTTTGGTCGTGATATCGTGACACTTTTTCTGTCGCGATATCGCGACACATATTTTTCTTTGCAAAACACTTAGAAAAATTTGGTTGATGCAAGATTGCTCTGCTGCCATCGGATGCTCCTGCATCAGACACCCGGGGTGGATTGAGAAGTGATCCTCACTTCTGATCTGTTAGAGGAAGACCCAGGTGGTCAACCTCTGTTTTTGACAACCAAGTTGCATCTTCTACAGGTCTGCCCTTCCACTTGATCAAATATTCAGAATACTGTTTGTTCCTGGTGCTTCTGCCTTCACGAGTGTCTAATATTTCCTCGATCTCGTCTATGGTTGGGTTAGACGCTGGAATGCTCCACAACTCCGTACTTGGTGCCTCTGTACTGTCTCCCTCATGGTATTCCATTAAATCTGAGATGTTAAAAATAGGCGAAATGTCAAGCCCACTTGGCAATTCCACTTCATATGCATTGCCTGAATCCCATTTTTCCATTATTCTGCATGGCCCAAACTTCTTCATCTTCAACTTGTTATAGGTTTTGGCAGGAAATCTTTCTTTTCTGAGATGGACCATGACTTCATCTCCCACTTCGAACTCTTTGAACCGCCGCTTCTGGTCTGCCCTTGTCTTATATTGAGTATTCATTTTTGTAATTTGTTTCTTCACTTCTTCATGCAGTCTTTTCATATGTTTCGCAAATTCCTCAGCCTCGGCACTGCACTTTTCCCCTTTATCCAATTTCCTCAGCTCAAAAACATTTCTTGGGCTGTTTCCATATATGACCTGGAATGGAGATTTGTTTGTACTCTTGTTGACAGAATTGTTGTATGCAAATTCCACCTGCGGCAAAACCAAATCCCATCCCTTTGGCTTATCCCCTATCAAGCATCTCAATAGATTACCCAGACTTCTATTTACCACCTCTGTCTGTCCATCAGTCTGTGGGTGGTATGCAGAACTGAATTTCAAGTCTGTCTTCAACTTCTTCCACAAGGTTCTCCAAAAATACCCAACAAACTTGGTATCTCTGTCAGAAACGATGCTTTTTGGTAGACCGTGAAGTCGTACCACCTCTTTGAAAAATAACCCTGCAATGTGAACCGCGTCACTTGTTTTCTGGTAGGGAATAAAATGTGCCATCTTGGAGAATCTGTCAACCACCACAAATACGGAGTCATTTCCCCTCTGCGTTCTCGGCAATCCAAGAATGAAATCCATGCTGACGTCCTCCCATGGCCTCTCAGGTACAGGTAATGGCTGATACAACCCAGTGTTCTGCCTCATGCCTTTCGCCATCTGGCATATTCTACAACTTTGCACAAACCTTTTCACATCTTGCTGTAGTTGCGGCCAATAGTAGTTCTCACTCACCAGGGCAATGGTCTTATCCCGACCAAAGTGTCCAGCTAGTCCTCCACTGTGTTTCTCCTTGACTAGGTTTTCCCGCATGGAACTCCTTGGAATGCATAATTGACTTCCTCTGAACAACATTCCATCTTGGATTAGAAAATCCAACCACTTTGTCCTGTCCAAAGTAACAGGTGCCAAGCAAGCCCTCCGAGGCTTCTACAAAATCAGGATCTTCGAGGTACAAACCCTTCAGTTCTTCAAATCCTACCACTTCCACCTTCATTTCTATCAGCAAATTCTGCCTTCTACTTAAGGCATCTGCAACTCTATTTGATTTTCCGCTTCTGTGCTTCAACACAAAGGTATAACTTTGGAGAAACTCAACCCACTTCAAGTGTCTCTGATTCAGCTTCGTTTGGCTATTGATAAACTGTAAGGCCTGATGATCAGTAAATAGAACAAACTCTTTTGGCAACAAATAATGTCTCCACTTCTTTAGAGCCTGAACTATAGCATAAAACTCTTGATCATAAACTGAATACTTTTTCCTAGCATCATTGAGTTTCTCACTAAAGTAAGCAACAGGTCTGCCTTCTTGACTCAGTACGGCTCCTATGGCACTACCACTGGCATCACAATCTACCTGAAATACCTTGTTAAAATCTGGAAGTGCCAAAACAGGTTGCTCTATGACCTTCTTCTTCAACATATCAAAGCTCCTATCTGCTCCTAAGGTCCACTTAAATTCTTTCTTATCCCCTCTCATTGTCTCTGTAAGGGGTGCACAAATGCTGCTGAAGTTCCTAATGAATTTTTTGTAAAAGCTTGCTAGACCATGAAATGATCTTACCTCAGTTGTGCTTCTCGGAGTAGGCCATTCGATGATAGCTCTCACCTTTTCTGGGTCCATTTTTAGACCTTCTACTGAGATGACAAATCCCAGGTACACTAACTCCTTCTTTATAAAATTACACTTTTTAAGATTAATTAATAACTGCTCCTCCCGCAGCTTCTCAAAAACCCTTCTGATGTGCATCGGGTGCTCTTCCAGGGTTCTTGCTAAATATTAATATATCATCTAAATAGACAATGACAAATTTGCCTAAAAATTCTTTCAGTACCTCATTCATCAGCGCATGAAGGTACTTGGTGCATTGGTTAGCCCAAATGGCATGACCAACCACTCATACAAACCCTCTCTGGTCTTGAAGGTTGTTTTCCACTCATCTCCTTCTCTGACACGGATCTGATGGTAACCACTCTTGAGGTCAATCTTGGTGAAGTACTTGGCTCCACTCAAACAGTCCATTATGTCATCCATCCTTGGCAATGGAAATCTGTATTTTATTGTGATCTTGTTGATGGCTCGAGAGTCTATACACATTCTCCACTCTCCATATTTCTTTGGTGCTAGCACTGCAGGCACTGCGCATGGACTCAAGCTCTCCCGAATCAGTCCCTTCTCCAGCAACTCCTGGACCTGCCTGTTTAGCTCCTCAGTTTCTACAGGCATCATTCTATGTGCAGCTTTATTGGGCAAGCTCGATCCTGGCACCAAATCTATATGGTGACTGATCTTCCTTACTAGGGGTAAACCCTCAGGCACATTATCAGATATAATATCTAGAAATTCCTCCAACAGATCTAGGACTTCTGTTGGGGTATCTTTGCATTCTTTCTCCCTAACTCTAGGAATTAATGCATAACACATATGTTCATGCTTCAAACCATCTAAAAATTTTCTCCCATCAACTAAGCAAATTTTGGAACTGCCACATACCTTTTCGTCCACCTCCTTCAGGGGTTTCAGCTTATGGCGAACTCCATTCTTTGTTACGGAGTAGGTGTTGGCATGGCCATCATGAACCGTGCACCTGTCAAACTGCCATGGCCTTCCCAATAGCAAATGGCAAGCATCCATGGGCAGGATGTCGCACAGGACTTCATCATGGTAATTCCCAATATTGAATTTTACCAGGCATTGCTCACTGACCAAAGCCCTATGGTCCTTCTGTAACCACGCGATCCGATATGGATGCGGGTGTCTCTTCCTCTCTAGTTGTAGCTTTGTAACCATTCCTTCTGAAACAAGGTTATCTGTACTACCATTGTCAATAATAATATTGCAAATCTTACCCGTGCATTTACACCTTGTGCGGAATAAGCTTTTCCTCTGATCTGCGTCCCCCTCCTCATTCAGCAGGACTCTCCTTGTGATCAGTACTTCTCCTCTCTCTGCTTCTTTAGAGTGCTCAGATCCAACACCTTCTTCAGCGACTGCGGCTCTGGCATTACCTTTCGGCCTCCTATTAGTCCTTTCTTGTTGTTGTGGACACTCATATTGGTGATGTCCCTCTTCTCCACACTGGAAACAAGTTCCATAGAATCTTCCTCTTCCCTGGCCATGTCCAGCTCTGCCCCTTCCCCTTCGGTAATCATTGTTCTGATTACGGGGGTGGTAGGTATTTTCTCCCCTTTGTTCCTGATTACTGCTACCTTCTCCATTCTTCTGAGAATCTTCATTTCTTCTTCCACTGGTCCTTCCGTCGGTTCTTCCGCCATGACCTCTTCCTCTTTGCTTGTTCTCAAACCTCCTATTGAGCTTTTCTTCAACTCTTAGGGCAAATTGGTAAGCGTCCTCTATGGTGGTCATCCTGACCAGACTTAATTCTTCTTGAATACTTGCTCGTAACCCATTAATATAATGGGCTACCTTCTCCTTGTTGGCCTCTGAGTGGCCTGTTCTGATCATAATTTTATGAAACTCCTCTGTGTATTCTTTTACAGACTTACTTGATTGCCTCAAACCTTGCATTTTCTTTAGCAGGTCTAACTCATAATCACCAGGGATGAACTGCCTCTTCAGCTTTTCTACCATCCGCTCCCATTTTGTTATTCTCTCTTTTCCTCTTCTATTTCGCTCCAGCTGCACTCCCTTCCACCATATGCTGGCATGACCTTTCAGTTTGGTCTTAGCGAATCTGACCCTATCAGGGTCCTCAACCTCCTCGTACTCAAAGTACTCTTCCAGATCGTTGATCCAGTCGATCAATTCCTCTGGATCAAGGTTCCCAAAATACGTGGAAACCTCCATCTTCGACCTCTTCCCAATCTGGGATATGGCTCTGTATAGTCTAGCTTGTGTAGGATCTACTGCTTCTTCTTCTTCCTCAGGTTGGCCCTCTTCTTCGTCATCTTCCTCTTCACTACCTTCATCTCTTCTTGGCTCCAATCTTCTACGCATCTCTTCTTGCAGGGCTTGCATTTGCCTCTACAAAACTCGGACATCTTCTGCTACCGCCATGCCTCTCCCACCAACAGGGTTTCTTCTTGGAGGCATTCTGCTCACTCAATCACAAGCCCTTCCACAGATCCTGGTGCAAACTACCTCACTTTCGACGATCTGCTTGCACACTCAGGAACTTCTGGCTCTGATACCACTTGATGGAGAACAAAACTAACATAGGACAGAGGACAAAGAAAACAAGAGCCAAATTTCTCATTCAATAGCTTTAGAAGAATTTATAGAAAATATACAGGCAATCTATCGTTTTCCAGCCCTTTCTCATTACAATTCTTGGGTTTTTATCGAGGCCCCGACCCTCTGTGTTTTCAAAATTTCCATGATCTGCAACTGCCACCTGGCTCAATACTGGGAAGTTGCATTGATGGGACTCTGGGTGAGGTGCGCGACTGGCCGCCATAACCACCGGAATCTTCTTCTGGAACTGCTGCTTCATTGCTAGTTGCCATAACTGCGTCTCTAGATAAAGTGCGCGAGTGGTCGACCTATTCAGCGGGATCTTCTTCTGAGACTACTGCTTCACTATCGCTAGCTTGCCGTGCATGAAGGAATGCATTTATGAAAGCCTAGAGTGCATGTTTTTCTTTTGGTCACGATATCGCGACATGTCGCGATATCACGACAATTCTCCTCTATGCTTTCTCTCTCCTACTTCGATCGTGATATCATGACATGTCGCGATATCGCGACATTCTTTCCTTCACGCCTTCTTGCTTCTGCCTTGGTCGCGATATCGCGACATGTCACGATATCGTGACGTATTTCCATCGTGTCCCCATTCTTCCGCTTTGGTCACGATATCACGACATGTCGCGATATCGTGACGTTTCTCTATCGCACCTTCGTTCTTCAGCTTCGGTCGCGATTTCATGACATGTCGCGAAATCGCGACGTTCCTCCGTCGCCCCTTCGTTCTTCAGTTTCGGTCATGATTTCATGACATTCCGTCTTTCGCGCCTTCTGCTCCCTGCTTTGGTCACGATTTCATGACATTCTGTCCTCCGTGCCTTCTGCTCCTTGCTTTGGTCACGATTTCGTGACATGTCACGAAATCGTGACATGTCACGATTTCGTGACATTCTGTCCTCCGCGCCTTCTGCTCCCTGCTTTGGTCATGATTTCGTGACATGTCGCGAAATCGTGACATGTCATGATTTCGTGACATTCTGTCCTCCGTGCCTTCTGCTCCCTACTTTGGTCACGATTTCGTGACATGTCCACCGCATCTTCTCTCTCCTATTTTGGTCGCGATATCGCGACACTTTTTCTATCGCGATATCGCGACACATATTTTTCTTTGCAAAACACTTAGAAAAATTTGGTTGATGCAAGATTGCTCTTCTGCCACCGGATGCTCCTGCATCAATAAGTTTTGTTTCCTCTCTAGTTAGCCTATCACAAAACTCCTCAAAAGAGGGTATTTTAAAAATTGTACCAAATGCATATTTTGTAGACAAAAAAGTGGTAGCAAAAATTTGAAAAAATCCATTTCACTTAGAAATAATAAGATAGATGCATTATTCTTATATTTTATCTTGGCCACTACCTTTTAGTTGAGTGATGACTTCTTTAAATTTGATGAGAAAGTTAAAAATTTTGTTGAAGTCTTTAGGAGATAATGTTGTTAACTCTACCTCTAGCTGCATTGACCTTATTTGATCCACTTTACCAAACAAGTTCTTTAGTTTTTTCCAAATTTCAAATGGGGTTTTACACTCTGAAATGTGAAACCATAAGCTTTAATTTACATTGGTGCTTATAATACCCATTGTTTCATACATCTTTCCCTTATGAACAAATTTTTCATATTCTTTTTCAAATTCAAGTTTCTTCTCTTCTATCAAGTGTGTGAGCCCTTTTTGAGAAATGAGATTTGATATTTTGGGCTTCCATGTGTGATAGTTATAAGGGGTGAGAGGATCAATTGTATTCACTTTGCCAAAGAAAATTGAAGTGTACCAATAATCCCCCCTTTAGCTTCAAGAACTTATTTATATAATACAAGATGTTGAAGCAAAACCACCTTTTTTTTAAGGATGCAGTAGAAGACCGACCTTTACCAATCTCCTCAAATTACTCACACAAACATGAGGGAAACTATAATTAAATGAGAAGGAATGATATGCGAAACTTAGGCTAAATAAGCAAGAATTTTTAGCCAGACATTTATACACTATCTTCTCAAATACTCGCTCTTACATAAGGGAAACTATAAGTAGTTGAGGAGAATTGATACGTCGAACATAGACTTACGAAGCAAGAATAATCAGCTAGATCATTGTACCATTTCTTCTCACTTGCCCGCCCTTACGAAAGGGAAACTATAAGTAAATGAGAATAATAATACATGCAACATAGGCGATTATAAGAAATATTTGAAATCTGATGTGCTTTTAATTATTATTTGCTTTTGTGTTGAAATGTTCCTATGTTTTTAAAAAAGCATTTATGCTTTTAGAACATTTAGAAATTTGTGAGTGATTACTTTGTGTTTGTGAGAAAACTCCTTAATGCATTTGTTGGCTTAAAATGTAGATAAGCTAAAAGAAGGAGAATGAAGCAACAAGCTTGAAGTGGCCAAGGAAGGTGCCACACAAAAAAGGAGTCCACCGAGACACAAAAAAAAAACTCCCCTCCTCAAAGAATCCACCAAAACATTAGGTGTAAGAACCAGCACCAATAACCCCCCAAAAAAAAAACTTTGTATTGCCAAGATTACAAGTAGACTCCTCACTATTGGATTGCCTAGAACAGGCTAAAAAATAATAGTGACAGGAGTCAAGGAGAGAGATGTTTACAAGGTTTACAATGCTTCTTCAGAGAAGAATAAATATTATTCATCTGTATAGCAATATGCAAAAGATATTGAGCACCTTCAGCCTACCAAATATTGCACCTATTACAATTGCTCTTTATCCTTAAATGAGAGTCCTTAAAAATTCTCCTTTTACTTTAATTATCAGATTCAAACGAGTGACTCTCTAACAAAATCAAGCCATTGAATAGCTATGCTTTATAATAGAAGGTCAAACAAAATTTAGAGAAAATGATATTGATAATCACAGCTGAAAAAGGGCAGTGTAACCCTTAACCTACAAAAAATCAGTTTGTGCTCTGTGAAAGGCGATGGGTATTCAGAAAGGGACCTGTGGTAGAGCTTGTAGAATACTTTACACAGTGGAGTAGGCACTTTATTACAATGAGACACAACCTTTTTTGGAGGGCTCTGACCGTTGTAGGAGCAATCTCTTTTATGATGTCACAGGGCTTTGACAAGTGTAGGAGTAGTTCTCCGAAGCATACGAGATGTTGCAAGTTATTGTAGGTTTAGTTCTCTGAAGCATACGAGATGTCCTAGATTCTGGCAGAAGCAGTTTTCAAAGACATCACAGGTTCTGGAAAGAGTAGGAGACTAGGCATCATAAATCATCATATAGATTTCATACCCAAAAGAAAGATACCAGAAGGAAAAATGTGAATGCATCCTTCCTAGAATACAAAAAGAAATAGAATACTGGATGGATAATAATTCTCTAGCCGAGATTTACTTAAATAGCCTCACGACTACAGAGAAAAATTAGAGAACCATGTAACTAATGCTAATGAATCATTGGTACTCAGCATTTTGAAGAGAGCGCACCATTCCAAATTGGAGAGGGATTGGGCACTATCTTGTTACGTGTCGAACAAAAAGAGTATCCCACATGATTTAATGTTGAATTGATGAGATATTCCTAACGATCACAGAGATACCAAATATAAGCTTTATTTATAGTGAGTACACAACAGATGGTTACCCGTCACACGATTGATGCTTCAGTTATATTTTAGAGAATATGCACTGCAGCATATGAACGAAAAGTATGGTTCAAACCTGGCAGCTCATGGTTGCCTCAAGAAGAATAAACAACCTGTCTCTAAAAATATAGAATTATCTTTTAGCCTTGCTAGCAAATAGGAATCATGTGCTTGAGAATAGTTTGGAACACATTGCGTTAGCTTGGATTATGGAAAACAACATTGGACTCCAGTGATGAGAGACAATGACACGAAGTTAGAAGAGGGAGCGTGCTATCAAGAATAGCACCAATAGTAGAATACACTCCGATGAGCCACTTGGATTAAAAAAAGGGTCCAACTTATTCAATGTTATTAAAAGATGACCACCAGCCGAATATCCTTTTGTGAACCACTAAAAAATGTTGACCACTGACAAGGATAAGAGAGTGTCTTTCTCAACACATGAATTTCTTAAACTAATGCACAGGAAAATGACATCAAATATATACTTTCAAAAAAATAAAATGATTTATTTTGTTGATTTTTTTATGGAGAAGGGATACTTTTACACAATATTTCATCAAGCTGTGAGAAAAGCATAAGTCCTTCAAAACAAAAAAATTCCAAGCTTCCACTTAAGAAATATGTAGATGTGTAACAAATGCAATGTGAACAATCTACAATAGATATATATTTTGTCAAAAAATAGGCCTGATATTTGTGGAGACAAAGAAGGCTTCAAAGGAGAAGACAAAAGACAAAGAGCCAATATCTAGAAGATCCTTCAAGGAACAAAAAATGCTAGCAAAATATATCTTGCTCTGATACCATGTTAGAGTACCATGTTAGAGTTTCCCAAGAATAGACATGCAAAGCATTACAAGAACTATGAAGAGAATAATAAAACTGATTGATTATTCCATGGATCAACTTTGTATAAATAGCAAAGTTGGTCATTGAGAGTCGTTGGATTACAAAAACTCAACAAATATGAACTAGTCTAAACTGAGAGTTCAAGGGACTCATGGAAGAGTGGTAACTCAAGTATATCCTAGTAGAACTTAAGAGAATAAATATTTATTCTAAAAGAAGTAGTTTAGACACATTCTATCAAAAATTTGTTTAACCTCTGGAATATATAGAGAGACCTCAATATGTTCTACTCACAAATATGATTTCTAATGTTTGCACATTCACTTTTAATATCACTCAAAACCAATGCTCAAGAATTTTCACTCAATAATTCAACCAATGAAGCATAACTTGTTCACAAACCCTAAACAAGTGTTTTCAGACTTCTTCAAACAAAGAGCACAAAGTGGGTCTCAAACCCTAACTCAAATAATTCCCAATAACTATATCAAATGTTCTCATAATATTCAACAATGAAGCATATAAAAATTAACTCAAATATTTCCAACAATGTTTATCAAATAATCCTTTTCACTCCACCTTATATTTTACAATATCCATTCCAAAAAACACTTCAAACCAAAGATGATGTGCCCATACCTTTTTTCTTTGATGGAAATATGTCTTCAAAAATTGTTTTACTCACAACCAAATCCTTTTGCCAATTCTAAGTTAGATAACAATAGTCTATCTCAAAATATCCAGAAGAATTTTCTTCAATGGTCTTTGAAATAATACTCTAGGGATTTTTCTTAGTTCTCAAATGCGCTAAGTCTCTCAAAATTATCTCACTAATTTCCCTCACATGAAACACATTTTTCAATCAAAATAAATATCCTTTTACACCTTTTTCCTCCACTTTCATAATATACCTTTCAAACCATTTTAATCACCAAAATATTTACAATTTCAAATAAACTACTTGCACCTTATTACTACTTTACTTTCAAAATAATATTCAACCTCAAACAAATCCCAATGACCCTTATTACTCCTAACTTTCATTTTAATTTTCACAAAATAATAAAAATAACGTCTTAAAACTTCCAATAAAATCAATTACAAAAATTATTATTTTTCATACCTTATAACTCCCTATATAATAAATCTCATTATACTACCCCTTCAAAACTGCACAGAATAATTTCTTTTTTTAAATAATCAAATATTAGTCAAGGACAAATACCTTTTAATTAGTTTCGCATGATCTTTCAACGCTGTGAATTTAGCACCCCAAAATAAACTAATCAAATATTAGTCAAGCACAAATACCTTTTAATTAGTTTCGCATGATCTTTCAACGCTGTGAATTTAGCACCCCAAAATAAACTTTATCCTCCAAAGCATGTTTTCGACGGGATTCGACCCGTAGACCTACTATCCTACAACAGCGCTTTCACAAGTTCTTTAACCACTTTCTCTGCTGAGCCTTTTGGAAGGAAAGGAGGTTCCACTTATTCTTATTTTTGTTGTGGAATCGATAACTAAAATATTCTTAACTAAATCATCACCATATAGACTCGATCCTGGGATCGAGTTTATGGCACACCTTACGTGCAGTCCATCTGCCAGCCAAGCTACCTAATTGATTGAAAAAAAAAAACAGAAATTCTATTTAAAGCTTGGGTATTGTCTCTTTGCCTTCACTCAATAATCATTCACTTGTTCTTAATTCATTCATTGTTCATTGGTAAGGGTCCAAATATATCCGTTGTTGTGCTAAAGAGAATACTCCATTTATTCATTGATCTTCTTTACTTCATCAGGCACCATCAATCATCATTTTATAACTTCGAAATCTCCTTTATATATATGTTATGGCTTTTAATTAAAAACCATCAACACTTGTTATTTTAAGAAAGTTACTTTCCTAACGAGAACATCGACTAGCAAGAAAAGGTTTAAAGAACTTTCGATAAATTAAAATAATTTAAATATTTAATTTTAAAATATTTAAATATTTAACTTAAATAATTTAAATCTTTAAAATCTATTTTAAAAACCTTTTGACCCATACATTATAATATTAAAATATTATAATATCGTTTCTCTTGAACCTTAGTCAATTGCTTTCTTTTGAACAAGGTTCTTAAAATTGGGCCTTCAACTCTCCTTCAAACCTTTTGACCATTAACTTAGAACCCATGGTACCATGTGCCTTGGAGAGAAAATTTCCTTGATTTCATAACACATTGATATTTGACATAAATGACATAAATGACCATGCACCTTTGACATCAATGACAACCAACATTCTCAAATTTTCAACATTTAGCTCATCAAGAATGATGAGATGGATAAGCTTACTTACGGTATCACTTAGAAAACCTACATAGATGGACTTGAGGGGGGTTTAAAGTGAGATGTAAATATTTAGAGGAGTTGGGAAACTTAGTGGTCAAAATAGTATTTTAACAAAATATTAGATGAAGATTTATGAATCCCTCTCCGTAGATAAAAAAAATATTTTCTTTTTTCTATGTTTTTATTTATAGCTTGTTTTATGGTTATTACAATGTACAACCATTGCTAACTCTAGGTTAGGTGTATCATAGTTCAGCTCATGCTTCTAGATTTTCATAGATTCATATGCTATTGTAGCTTTATTTTGGGATAACACTCCTCCCAATCCTTCTAAAAAAGCATTTTTGCATGCTATAAAATTTCGAAAAGGATTAGGTATTTTTTAGAATTGGTGTCATAATTAGCTTATTTTTAAAGAGTTTCAAAGGTTTCCTCACACTTTTTATTCCATTTGAACTATTTTTCCTTCATTTCAATATTTTTAATATAGTAGGTAATTCTCGATTAATATTTCAAGAATAACCTATAATGGCAAGTTATTCCCATAAAGCTTCTAACTTCAAACACATTAGTAGGTGCAGGTCAACTAAATATGGCTTCAATTTTCTTAGGATCCATAGAAATCCTTTATGTAAATATAATATGCCCCAAATGCAAAACTTGTATAGCATATAATTCACATTTTGACAACTTTCCATAAAGTGGATTCTCCTTCAACACCTCTAACACTAACCTCAAATGTTGTTCATGTTCTTCTCTAGTGTGGGAATATATGAAGATGCCATCCATAAAATTTAAAACAAAATCATCTAGATATTTATTGAACACATTTTTCATCAGGTTCATAAAAATTATCAGTACATTTATCAATCCAAATGGTAGCACTATGAACTCATAGTGTCCAAAACTAGTCTTTAATATTTTTTAAGGAGTGTCCTCATCAAAAGTTCTCAAATGATGATATCCTTATCTCGAAATTTTTGAGAAGATAGTGGCATCCTTCAATAGATTAAAAATATTATCAATTCTTGGTAAGGGATACATATCCTTGATGGTCACCTTATTTAGCATGCTATAATGAATGCATAATCTTAAGGAGTCATCATTCTTCTTAACAAACAACACTGGGGCACCCCAAGACAACACGCTAAGTTTAATCAAACATTTCAATAACAAATATTGGAGTTGCACATTTAGCTCTTCCAACTTGATATGAGTCATTCTATAAGGTTTTCTAGCAATAGGTTCAACTTTAGAAATTAATTCAATAGTGAAGTCAAATTCACATCAAGGTGGAAGGCCTGGGAGATCTTCCAAAAACACATAACTAAATTCAAGCAGAATTGGATGTTTCTTAAAAGTTCTCATATCCCCATTACCTCCTTCCTTGTCATTTATCTTAACCACATACAAAATTATACCTCTTTTTATTACCTTCTTATGCTGTGTAGCTGACAATAAATATGGTCTAAAAGACACTTGTTTGCATTGAACCCTTAATATTATCTTATCCTTATCATTATAGTCCATACATATTTCTTAGAAATTGATTAACGATCCATGGGATTTTATCCAATCCATCCCTAAGATAATATCAAATGCATGTAGTAATGTGGCATATAAATACCAAATAGTTGATCCATTGGATAAGGAAATCTCATTAGTGGACAAGCATTGATTCATTGAGTAAGTTTGCCTAGACTCATACTTAAATTTTCATCCTTATGCAAAAAATACAAATTTTTTTAGCTTATCACCAATAATTCCATTGGAAATAAAACTATTTGTAGCTCCATAATCAATTAAAAACTTTACATTTATATTGAACAACTTACCATTTAATAGTATGGGAGTTGCTTGATCATCTAGGTTTTGACATCCTATGGCTGCATAGATTTGATAAATGTTTCTCCTCATAAATACCCCCACAAATAGGGTTATGCACAGTGGTGAATATTCATAAATTGGATGAATATTAGAATTTACAAAATTATAAATTGGTGAATATGAGGACCATCGACGTCGGCCTATTCGCTTGAAATTTTTTAGACTAATTTTTTCTTAGGATCAATTCACCACAATATATCCAAACATAGACATATTTGTACTTGTTTGAAAGATCTTTTTGAGCTCGATCTAATGGTGGTGTTTTTATGAAGATATAGGGTGATTTAATAGGTTAATTTTTTTCCAAATATGACCATACTTTTTAGGGCTTCAAATACCTCAAATTTTGGTGTGAAGATGATTGATTTGATTTGTTTAAGATTCATCTTGATTTTGATTAGGATTCAACATTTTTTACAAGTACATTTGTATTCCAACCACTTATGCATAACCCTTCCCATAGTGAAACAACTTGTGTTGGGTGCATGAAGTTTTTTCTATTGTTGGTCCCTTATATTTTTCCTTCTGAGCTTAATTATTCTACTTCTAAAGGTTGGGGTTTTGGATTGTCATTCCTTGAGAATTTATTATTGTAATTTTTTGTATTTCCATTGTTCCTATTTATAAATATTAGGTTTCATTTTATTTTCATATTGCTCTTTAACCCATATTGTAAATCCAACACTCTTCCTCTTATTGAGTTCCTATCTCTCTCCTTCTATAAACACTCCATAGTTGAAGAATAACTTCTTGCTGTATTTATTTGTCTCCTCTTATCAGGCCAAATCATAATATTTCTATAGAGTTTTGTATTAACCAAATTAATTTTTATTTGAATCTTAGGATCCACTCCTAAGCTGAACCTTTGCACCTTCAAATTTTCCATGGTCTCATACTTAGAAATATGTTTCAAAAGCTTGATTATTTTTTTATAATATTCCTCAATAGTTAAGGTTCCTTCTTGAAGTGTAGAAAATTCAAATTTCTCTATGTAAAATTGATTCATTAGGAATATTTTCTTAAATACCCTTACAAAATTATCGCACTTTAGGTTCACTACTTGGATTCCTCTGCCTACCTTGAATGTATTCCACCATTACAAGGTTGTATCTTGGAGATGAAGGATTGCCTAGACAGTTTGGATTTTTGGTGAGTAATTCTTAATGGAGAAGTATATTTTCAATTTATTCAACCAATATTCAACTGCATCACCCCCTTATTTTCAATTAAATTTGGGTACCTTGACATTATTTACGTCCTTGGAAAGCTCATAATCAATCAAATATTTACCCTAATGGACTCCTATGACATGATTTTATTCCTATATACCCTTTGGATTCCTATTATTGGATTCCCTATTAATAATTATTTCTAACATTTTTCATTGTTGTTCCATATGCTCTAGAAACAACTTAACTATAGAAGGTTTTCCACCCTCTTACTAGAGTCCATTGTTCTTCCATACTTATTTTAGGGATGAGCTATAGCTTCCTCCTATGTAGCTTACCCTAAATTCTTAGAATATCCTCCTATTAAAATAGGTATCATATCTTATCCATAAAAAGGAGTTGGATAAGTTACAATTTCCTCAAAATTATACTTTCTATTATTAGTTAGTTTCATCTTCCCATGAACTAACTTAGACCATTATCACTCACCTGATAATGATCATGGTTATAATTTCTTACCTAAAATATTATATCTATTATAAGACCATTATAACTCACCTAATAATGATCATGGTTACACTTACCTACCCGCAAGGTGCCATCCCTAATAAGTAGAAATTTCTAGGATTTTTAAACCTTGTTTTGACTATTCAAGATGGTATGCACTACCTTTCTTGTCCTATATAATATTAAGGTCCCTAGAAGTATAATTCTTATTGAAATTAGCACATCAATTCAAGGTTCAACCTAGGTTATCTTAATGAAATATTTGAGTCTTATGACCTACGCTTTGATACCAACTATAACAACCCACCAACTCGATCCAAGAGATAGAGCTAATTTTTCTCCCAAGGATTAAATTGAATAAATAAGACCTAATATTTTTATCAATATAAGGTATAACCACATTTTGAGTTCATTGTTGCTACAAATGGCAATCAAGTGAAAAGAGTGGTCAACTTATCGTACTTCTAGGTTTCACTTTTCTAACCTTATTGTTAGAAAATATGTCACAAGTGATCCCTTCACTTTTTCTATACACTCACTTGAATAGGTTAACTTGACCATGGCATATGGATTATCATTTAAGGCACTTAATATTGGACATTTTGAGCTGGTTTAGTTTTCATTGATGTCAAGGTGAGAGGTTGCCATTGATTCCAATGTGAACACATGAAGTTGTCATTAATACCATGGAGTACACCATCATTGACACCAGAAGCAATGCGAAGAGTTGAAGAAAAGTTATCAAAACATTTTTTTATGAAGGTTTTTATTAAAACCATGGTGGGAGAATAATTTTCATCAAATCAGTGAAGTACAAATGAAGGTTTAGATTTTATCTCAAGGAGGCTTTAATTTTTATTAAAGTCAAAGGTTTATAAATATAATTTATAAAATTTACATTCTTTTAGAATTTAAATAATTTAGAAATTATAAATGATATAAAAGCGTTGATGTCATAAAATTTAATGGAGCACTTACGTGTAAGCCATATGATGAATTTCATGTATAAATAATATGCCAAATAGGCATTCAAAACTTATCCTTCTTTGATTAATTTTTCATACGACTAAGAAAAGAGTATTTTCATGAAATCATTGATTAAGAAGACAAATAATTCATTGTATTTTAGCTCCAAGAAGAAGATGAAAGGAGAGGTCTTAAGGCCTCACTAACATTGGACAGTGTGGTCCATTGGTATTGTGCATTTTGTGAGAGTGTTGGGAGTGGAAGTGACCACAATCGATTTACGTGGAGGTTGTTGGCATGTTTGCCTTGAGCGTTGAGGATAAAAAATTTTGGCATGCACTCGTTGAGAGCACCAAAATTGGAAGAAAGAGCATGAGGTGCTCTTAGCATTCCAAACATGCATCTAGCACACACGGTTGGTAAGCCTGCAGCTAGGGTCCATGAGGACGCAGTGATTGGGGGTTCGAATCCCACTAGTGGCAAAGGTAATTTTTATTAAATATTTTATTTGCCTAATGTTTTCATAAGGTGTTATTTGGAGTTACAAGGGTATATGAAAGGTTTCTTGCTTGGAAATTTATTAATGTTATTGGAGTTATAAGGAATGTGGATTTGATTATTGCCAAATTTCTTCTTGCCATTAAAATTTAATTAAAGGGTTTTTGAGTTAAATTTTGGTGGATGTTAAATTTATTTTAGTTGGGATATTATAAGGTGTTATTGGAAAAATATTTTATGTATGTTAATGGTTGTTTTTATAGATGGAGTGATAAGGTGTAATTGAGTTTTTTAATTACATTGTGAGAAATATTTATCTTCTAACCTCTTTGATTTTGGCATAGAAGTGGTTGTGATTGTGATAGATATTTGAGGTTCCTTCATCATAAATAAAATGTATGAGCACATTCTTCCATAATTGAGTTGATTGATTGGTTTTTTGAAAATAATTTTAGAGTGAAAATGATTTTGTTAGGGCTTCCTTATTGAGTGTGTTTGAGTTAATGCTTCAAGGTTTTCTAGAATAAATAATTGTTATGTGAACCTTGTTTTATAAGCATTGTTGTTGAAGCTATTGGTTGAGCAAATAACTAGGGTTTGAAAAGAACATGAGTATCATTGTTATGTGAGAGTTGTTTTATAAGCATTATTGTTGAAGTGAGTTGTTGAGAAAAGAACTTGAACTAGGGTTTGAAAATAACATGAGTATCATTGTTATGTGAGATTTTTTGTTGAGCATTGTTGGAATAATTTTGGGTGAATATCATATGCCTGGACTAGGGTTTGTGAGCAAGGATTATTTCATTGAGTGATTGGTTGAGTAGAGTTGGTTCAGCCTAGTCAAGTGGGTGTGTGAAGTGATTGTTCAAGTTCCATAAAAAAAACTATTCTATATTTTGAATTGAATTGATAAAGTGATTGAGTTGAAGCATATTGAGTCTCTAAAAATTCTCTGTATGTTTCTGAAAGAGTGATTGAAAGTGATTGATCATTGTGATGAGTATAGAGCATATTGAGTCTCTAACAATTCTCTTTATATTTCTATGAGATTGGAAAAGTTCTAGTGTGAACTTTTTTAGTAGGTTTGAGGCAAGTCTTTGAGAAGACTTGTGGACAAAATTGAGTAAGATTTTATGGAAGCTTACAATACAGTTTGAGAGTAGATTTGGTTAAGTTCTTGTAAGGACTTATTGAGCAGATTTGGTTAATTTCTTGTGAGGACTTATTGAGTAGATTTGGTTAAGTTCTTGAGAGGACTTATTGAGTAGATTTGGACAAGTTATAGAGAGGACTTGTGGATAGATTAGTGTGAGATTTTTTGGAAGGTTACAAGGTAGATTTGAGACAAGTATTTAAGAAGACTTGAGAGCAAAGTTGATTGATTTGTTCAAACCTTGAGTTAAGGTTTGGGGCAAATCCAACATAGTTGATTTGAGATTGAGTCAAGCTTTGAGTTAAGGTTTAAGGATAAATATTGAGCAGATTTGTGCTAGACCGAAGGACTATGTTTAGTGTAGAATTAAAAACAAAGTTTGGTGTAGATTTGAGGATAGGTTTATGCCAGACCAGAGATAAAGATTGAACAAATTTGTGGTAGACTGAAGGACTATGTTTTGTGTAGATTTGATATAGAGCTTTGGAGGTGACAGAGCAAAGGATAATAGTATCCAGTGGATAGAGATCTATTAGCCAGGGTAGTGACGACAAGTCTTCCAAGTGAGGATAAGATTCTTCAGTGGAGAGAGATCCACAATCTAGTGTAGTGGAGGTAGTAGTCTTCTAGAGGATCACCAGACAGAGTAAAGGAGAAGAAGTTATTATGTGGATAGATATCCATGAACTTGATTTAGGGGATTGGTATCTCCTTTGGACAGAGGTCCATAAACATTGTAATAGGTAAAGGATTCCCAAGAGATTGATTGAGAAAATTTTAGTGAAATATTTTCTTCGTGGAGTAGCCCACATTGGGTGAACCACGTTAAATTGGTGTCTGTATTGTGTGTTATGATTTGTGCATTTATTTGGTTACTTCTATTGATATTGCCATTGATTATATTATATATTACTATTTGGGAAAGAAAAGTAAAAAGTGGTCTTATATTTTTCACCTCCCCTCTCAATATAAGCTTGTGCTCTTCAGTTAATACTTAAATGGGATGCCCATTCCCTAACCCTATATAATTCTATCTAAGTAGGATTAATTTGGAGTGATTCCTTAGTGATTAGTTAGATTCACCTTGCTATGATTTAACTAATACTGTTACCACTCACTTGGTCACTCTTATCTCAATGCAAGGTGCCACCACTATATTTTTTTATGAATTATCCAATGTATTATCCCATATCAATCCACCATTAATATTCCTAAGCCTCACTGCTAGGAATACATCCAAGCCTCACCACATAGGACTTGTTCAAGCCTCATTGCGAGGACTACCCAAGCCTAACCACTTATGATTTATTATTCACAAATACCTAGTTATTGCCTCACTACAACTCAACTAGGTTTAGTACATGTTGACTCAAGGTTTTTTGAATATGGCTTTAATATCATACTCAAAAAAATTATCATCCAAACCCAAGATTCTTAATGTTGATAAACATATCTCTTAAAAAAGAAATAGAGTGCTATATTAAACCATAAATAAATTCAACATAATGCATTTCCAAAGACTATGAATTTTAAATATTTTTTCAATCACAAACCTAGAACTTAGAATTTCCTTTATTTAAAATGAAAGAATGAAATCAACAATTAATATAATCATAACCATATTGCATAAAATATATTCTAGCATTCTCTTCAATAGAACATCCTTTCCATTTTGCAATAACTAATTATTTTTAGGATCTTAACATAAGAGAATGATGAGGCTAAACAAACACAAAAAAAAAAACATCCAAGGAGCCAAATCACAATAGAAAAGAATCACTTTAATAATGCTATCCAAAGGGGTATAAATTACAATGCCAGAATTGTTGAGACTGAACAAACATGAAAAAAACTATCCAAGGAGTTAAATCACAATAGAAAAGAATTATTTTATTAATGTTAGTCAAAGAGGTAGAAATTACAATGCAAGATCGTACAATCTTGGAGCCCCGATCTATGATACCAGACTCCCTCGGTAATCTTTATTCCCTCTATTAATAAGTTCCCAAAGAATGTTCTAGTAAGTGTAACTCCTTTTCCTGCCTCTTATTTTCCCACCATAAAAATATTCATTTGAAATTTTCATTTTCATTTTCCCACCTAGGAAAATATTCACTTGAATCTTGATTTTTTTTTAACATATGGGTCTAAACATATGGGTTTAAACATATGGGTCTAAACACATGGGTATAAACATATATGGATCTAAACATATGGGTCTAAACATATATGTCTAAATATATCTATCTATATATATATATATATATATATTATATATATTATTTATTTATTTATATATATTTTTTGGTGATGCAAGATTGCCCTTACATCATTGGATGCTACTGCATTAGAAAACTAGGGTAAGTTTGAGAAGTGATCTCACTTATTTGTTGTTGGAGGAAAACCAAGGTGGTCAACCTCGAAATTGGACAACCAAGTTGAATCTTCTACAGGCCTTCCCTTCCATTTCACCAGATATTATTCATACTATCTATTTCTTGTACTTTAACCGATGAAGGTATCTAAGATTTCCTCTATCTCTTATATCACTGGATCCAATGTCGGAACACTCCATAACTCTACAACTAGTTCCTTAGAACTATAAAATTCATGATACTCCACAAAATCAAAAATATTGAACACATGTGATATGTTTAATCCACTCGACAACTCCACCTCATATGCATTTCTTGAATCTCTTTTTTGTATGATATTTCATGGTCCAAACTTCTTCATTTGTAGCTTGTTATATGTTCTAGCTAGAAACCTCTCCTTTCTCAGGTGCACCATGACTTCATCACCAACCTAGAACTCCTTAAACCTCCTTTTCTGATCAAATTTTATCTTGTACCGAGCGTTCATATTATTGATGTATTGTTTTACTTCTTCATGCAAATCCTTCAGATGCTCTGCAAAGTTCTTAGCTTCAACACTATTCTTTTATCTCCTATCCAGCTTCCTCAACTCATAAGCATTTCTTGTACTACTCCCATATACAATAATGAATGGTGATTTACCAGTACTCCTATTGAAAAAATTGTTATAGGCAAATTCTACTTGTGGTAAAATCATATCATATCCCTTGGACTTATCTCCTACCAGACATCTCAGTAGGTTATCCAAAATCCTGTTCACCACTTCTGTCTGTCCATCAATCTATGGATGGTAAGAAAAATTGAACTTCAAATATATCTTCAATTTATTCCACAAGTTATTCCATAAATACCAATGAACTTTGTGTCTCTATTGGATACTATACTCTTTGGTAGATCGTGAAGTCTTACCACTTCCTTGAAAAATAGTCCAACATGAATTGCATCACTAGTTTTCTGGAAGGGAATAAAATATGCTATCTTTTAAAACCAGTCAACTACCACAAATATGGAGTCATTTATCCTTTGTTTCCTTAGCAGACCAAGAAAAAAGTCCATGTCGATGTCCTCCTAGGGCCTCTCTGGTATAGGCAATGGTTGATATAACCTGGTGTTGTACCTCACACCTTTGGCCATTTGGCATATTCTACAACTTTGTACAAACTTATTCACATCTTGTAGTAATTATGGCCAATAGTAGTTCTCATTCACCAAGGCAATGGTCTTGTCTCTACCAAAATGTCCATCCAATCCTCCACTATGCTTCTCTTTGACTATATTCTCCCTCATTGAACTCCTAGGAATGCACAATTGGTTCTCCTTAAATAACATTCCATCTTGGATCATAAAATCCAACCACTTAGTCCTATCTAGAGTAATTGGTACTGTACAAGCTCTCCAAGCTTTAGCAAAATCTGGATCTTCAGGGTACAAACTCTTAAGTTCTTCAAACCCTACAACTTCCACTATCATTGCTATCAGCAAAATCTACCTTCTAATTAAGGCATCTACAAATCTATTTGACTTCTCACTCCTATGCTTCATCACAAATGTATAGCTCTGTAAAAACTCAACCCATTTTAAGTGCCTTTGATTCAATTTCCTTTAACTGTTAATATACTGTAAAGCCTGATGATCAGTATACAAAACAAACTCCTTTGGCAATAAATAGTGTCTCGACTTATTTAGAGCCTGAACTATAGCATAAAACTCTTGACCATAGACAAAATATTTCTTCTTGGTATCATTAAGCTTTTATATAAATTAGGCAACAAACTTACCTTCCTGAATCAATACAACTCCTATGGCACTACCACTAGCATCACAATTTACCTGAAACACATTATTAAAATATGAAAGTGCCAACATAGGTTGCTTAGTGGCATTCTTATTCAACAACTCAAAGCTCCTATCATCTCCTAAGGTCCACTTAAAGTATTTCTTATTCCCTCTCATTGTTTCAGTTAGGGGTGCACAAATACTACTGAAATTACTAATATTTTTTTTGTAAAAACTTGCTAGACCATGAAATGATATTACCTCAGTTACACTCCTTGGAGTAGGCCATTCAATGATAGACCTTACATTCTCTGGATCTGTAATAACCCTCTCTATCTTATTATCTAGGGTTTTGTCAATTATTAACCTTTTTCATAAATTTTTGATATACAAAATCACAAACACAGAGCAATCCAAAATTCTCAAAAATGTTGCTTTATTCTTATATCAAAACTAGGGCACAAATTAAAATGCAAATACCTCAAATTCTAATGAAACCCTAGTTGCTCTATACTCTATAAATTATTATGAAGGCTCAACCCTTCTGATGTGAATATTGTGTGGTTTCCCAGCTCCAAATATTTTGTGTATAATCTTTGTCAACCCTGTGTGGTAACCCAACACCAAAAGTATTTAAAATTGAAGTCCAATTGCAATCCTTGTGTGCAAATTCCAAAATTGACCTAAGGGTAATATTACAACCCCAAATCCAATGTCCCTGTAAGAGGTTTCCATCTCTCACAAGCTCCAAAATCTTTGTAAATGACTCTACCAGAGAGTCCTCCAAAAACCAGAGAGAAAAATAATAATCTTCGCATATCTCCAAATGAACTCAAAACCTCCTTTTATCTCCTCCATAGGTTGACCTAGGGTTAGGTCACTTTTAGGGTGAGAAAATATAATTTTATCAATTTTTAATTCCACCTTATTTCTCCTTAATTTATTCACCCCCTTATGCCTAGGCTTAATGACTTTTTAAGTCGTCACTTAAAATGGCCCCTTTTAAGTATAAAATGATTTTATAATAAAATAAATTCATTGACTTTACAAAATTAAATTAAATAATCACTTTATTAATTTTATCTTTGACCATTAAAATTTCCAACCTCTACCCATCCAAATTGAAATCCGTGAATGGTTTTGGACACCCATTTCATTGAAGAATATCACTACACTGTCTATTGTCCATCGAAACCCTAAAAATAAACATGGCTAAAAATAGTAACTCTAATTAAATAAATCTTTGAATGAGCCCAAACGACCATCAATAAATAGCTCTCTGGGTATTGACAAATATTATGATATCTCCAATGGCTCCCCTCCATCTGACTTAGCCTATGGGAGCTCGTGTATAGGCTAATCTAATCTGCACCTAACTGCATAGAAAAGGGGACATTACAGTCCACCCTTCCCAAATATTTATTCTTCTCAAGAAATATGTATACATACTTCAGTAAGATGCTACATATCGATTTATATCACATCAAATCCTATGGATCCCATAGCAACCTCAAAAAGGAACCACCACACTGATGATGCACCACTCTGATCATCACTACCCCTCTAACATGGTTAAGTGGTAAAAGTATAAACTGTAATAGCATGATGAAATCTCTCTCCAAGCTGGAAATGAAATGTCTATCTGAGCTGAGATGTAATATCATGTACCACAACATACCTAAGGAATCAACGTCATAGATTACTACAAACACAATGCTGGAAGTGCCTCTATAGTCATCACCTAACCAGGTCAACTCGATGTTCACACTCCTGGAATCTCCCAAATAATCCCATGTAGCCCAATCTACTGCAGTCAATGTAATATCCTCTAGAAATATGATGTCCCTCATCATACTCAACCAAGTAGGGTGTAAATGTATCTGTATAATTCTTGAAATATCAACCACACTCCACTCTGGCAACTCAATAAGAAGCTTAGCCTCACCATAAAAATTGGTATGCCCATTATGACTGCACCCTATGCCAAGTAACATCTCATGCATAGGTGACTCAACCAAGCCTATCTCTACACTTTCACTAATTAAATTGACCCCTTGAGAGGGCACTATGTTCAAATAAGAAGTAAGATACTCCATGTAATGCCAACCAAATTGTGGATCCATCTCCATCATGTAAATATTATGGCTTTCCAAAAAGTGAACAACGACATATATCTCATACCCATGATCAACTATTGCCCACAACATGCTCCTACCATCACTCTCGATGCCCAGAAAGGCAAACATACAATCCTGGGTAAGATAACTCAACTCCTGGTCATCCGGATTAGGTTGTAGGATGCTCATGGAATCACCCTCAGACTCATGTCGGAGTAGACACCCTATCTCAAAAAATGTATCCTGATGATCTATTACAATAAATGAATCAACACTCTGCATCTCAAAAAGTGGATTGCCCAAAAATGTCACATGATCCATCTCATATAATGCATTGTCAGTCCATAAAAAATAGTTATCTCCCTTGTGCTTATCAAGGTTATTTTGTTGATCCCAAATTGTGTAATTTGTTTTCATGGGACAATGTGATAAGTCATAGTCCTACTAAATGCAATCTAGTTTGTTAAAAATTTGCCCAATATTCTTGGCTCTATCTCGATTCAATTGTTTAGTAGATTCTAAAACAAAATCGAGTTTCAACTTTGTCTCATGCAATGAAAAGTGTGCCTCTAACAAAGAGCTTCTACTCCACTCAAGCTCTTCAGTTAGCTGATTGAATTCTTCTTATTTGCTTTTGTATGCACTAAGGGTCTCTTCGACGAGCTTAACATAGTGATCTATGTCTGCAAGAGTGTTCATGAAGTCTAACTTCATATTTTCTAAGGCTGCCCTCAAATTCTGTAAATCAGCACTGAAGATTACTCCTTCTACACCCTTCTGTCTCTTATCAACTTGTGCCCTCCAATATAGTTCTTCGGTGAACTTATGGATGGCATCAAAATGAGATAATGCTACAGCAATTCTGTCCTCATCAAACTTGAAACTAAAATCAGATTTATGTACCAAATTTTTAAAATTTTGCATCTGGTCTCCCTCTTCGCAACTCTTGGTGTTTGGCTCCTTGTATGAAGATGTAGTAGGTATATCATAAATGGGATGACCATAATAAGGTGTTGATCCACTCAGATACTCATTAAGCTTATCATGAATACAATATGAAATGGGATTATAACCAGCAATAAACTCAACATCTATGGAGTCCTCATGGCTGTCTTGAAGAGATAAAATATCCTTATAATCTGATTTTAAATTAGTAGTAATATCAACTATATTATGGTCTAAAAATTCATGTGTGTGCTCTTCAAAAAAGGCTACTATGAATTCTGTAACATCAACATCATGTGTATCATCCACCACGGACTCCATATGCAACTCACTCTACAAATATCCAAAGAAGATGTAGTTATCCAACGCACGCATCCTACCCTATTCTGATTGTGAACCCGAATCCATAACACTTGCCTCTGAATGGGTCTCAACCTCATATTTTGACTCAACAACAATGTGTACCTATATATCAACTAAACTAACCTATGATCCTACCCCACGTACCTCATGGGAAGAGGACTCTTCATTCTCAAAATTTGCTGATTTATTTTTCTTTCTCCACAACCTGGTCACCAACTATGTCATCTCATTAAGATAAATAGGATCACTTAAAATAACATTCATATTTTCTAATAGGTGTATCATTTCTTGTTGATTTCTAACCCGATATCCATGTGGGTCCATGATTTTATTCTCTTCGGATATGTGAAGTCTCATCTTTGCTCACTATCTGTTGATGTATAAATCTTGAACTGTCCCCCTAAGAATTATTGCTTAGTTTGAAGCAAGACTTCACACATTCCTTAATTCTGTCACCCATATATGGTATGGTACATATTTTTAAATAGTGTAGGACTATGTACTTTTAGAATTGAATTGATTATTTTTTCCTTTAAAAGGTACAACAGAAGCAACCAAAGGGTCTTCACCAATACCTCTATACATAGGCTTCAAAATGAAGTTGCCCTATGAAGGAATATTAGTTATTGTGACTTAATCAAACTCTATTATTTTAACTATAGGTAATCTAAATATTCAGTGATATAATGGTATGTCCTAGGTATTATGCTATTCAGTCATATTCAAGAAAGTTTCAACACTATAGTTCAAAAAGTGGCATGTATATCAAAGGATTCATCGTCATTTATGACATAATATTTTTCCCCTTGCAGATACAAAATAATGTGATCACCGATATTGTTCATTACGAAACTGTTAATTTTTTCAATGGATTTTAAAAAAAATAGTGAATATCTGTCAAAATTCCCATTCATCAGTGCAAACAAAGAATCTTATTATTTCATATTTGTTTAACTTAAACCAATCTTCAAATGTAGCTTTTTTTCAACTTATATTCATTTCCCATGACCCCTGATAAATAAATATAAATTCACAAGCATAAACTATATTCCTGCGGGGACAAATATTCATATAGAATCACCTTTGTTAAAAAAATGCCAATATTTTATTTGGCCACTAGATTTTTGTGGAGTCGATGCCTCCAGTATTACATCGTTGCTCCACATAGTATGTTGGCATGTTATATTTTTAAAATTTATCCTTATATATGATTCATAAATTTCTTGAATTTACCATCATTATGATTCAAGAAAACCCTAATAGGCAGGAAGGAAAAACCTGCTCTAATACCACTGTAATAACCCTCCTTATCTAGTTCTCTAGGGGTTTGCCAATTCTTAATATTTTTCATGAATTTTTGATATACAAAATCACAAACATAGAGCAATCCAAAATTCTCAAAAATATTGCTTTATTATTATATTAAAATTAGGGCACAAATTACAATACAAATACCTCAAATACTGATGAAACCCTAGTTGATCCATACTCTATAAATGATGATGAAGCTCAACCCTTTTGATGTGAATATTGTGTGGTGTCCTAGCTCCAAATATTCCCTGTATAATCTATGTAAATGCTATGTGGTAACCCAACTCCATAAGTCTTTAAAACTGAAGTCCAACTGTAATCCCTATGTGGAAATGCCCAGATTGACCTAAGGGTAATATTGCAACCCCAAATACAATGTCCCTATAATAGGTTGCCATATATCACAAGCTCAAAAATCTCTGTAAATGGATTTGCCAAAGAGTCCTCCAAAAAATAGAGAGAAAAATAATAATCTTTGCATATCTCCAAATGAACTTAAAACTTCCTTTTATCTCCTCCATAGGTCGACCTAGGGTTAGGTCACTTTTAGGGTGAGCAAATATAATTTTATCAATTTTTAATTCCACCTTATTTCTCCTTAATTTATTCACCCCCTTATGCCTAGGCTTAATGATTTTTTAAGCCGTCACTTAAAATGACCTCTTTTAAGTATAAAATGATTTTATACTAAAATAAAGTCACTGAATTTACAAAATTAAATTAAATAATCACTTTCTTAATTTTATCTTTGAACATTAAAATTTCCAACCTCTACCCATCCAAATTGAAATCTGTGAATGGTTTTGGACACCCATTTCATTGAAGAATATCACTACACTGTCTATTGTCCACCGAAACCCTAAAAATAAACATGGCTAAAAATAGTAACTCTAATAAAAAAAATCTACGAATGAGCCCAAATGACCATAAATAAATAGCTCTCTGGGTACTGACAAATATTATGATATCTCCAATGGCTCCCCTCCATCTGACTTAGCCTACGGGAGCTCGTGTCTGCTCTACACCTGACTGCGTAGAAAAGGGAACATTATAGGATCCATATTCAGACCTTTAGTTGAGATGACAAATCCCAAGTACACCAACTCCTTCTTCACAAAACTGCACTTCTTCAAAATTATTAGTAGATGTTCCTCCCTCAACTTCTCTAGAATTATTTTGATGTACCTCAAGTGTTCCTCCAAGGTCTTGCTAAAAATCAGAATGTCATCCAAATAGACAATGACAAAATTTCCCATAAAATCCTTCAATACATCCTTCATAAGCCTCATGAATGTGCTAGGTGCATTGGTTAGCCCAAATGGCATGACCAACCACTCATATAAACCCTCTTTGGTCTTGAAAATTGTCTTCCACTCATCTCCTCCTCTAATGTGGATTTGATGATACCCACTCTTCAAATCAATCTTCCATTATGTCATCCATCCTTGGAAATGGAAACCTATACTTGATGATCTTGTTGATAGCTCTAGAATCTGTGCACATTCTCCACTCTCCATCCTTCTTTGGTGTTAGTACTATAGGCACTGCACATGGACTTAGGCTTTCTCTAATTAGTCTCTTCTCCAGTAGATCCTAAATTTATCTTTTCAGTTCCTCATTCTCCATAGGAGTCATCCTACGGTCAGCCATGTTTGGCAAACTAACTACTGGTATCAAATCAATATGATGGCTAATCTTTCTCATGAGTGGTAAAATATTTAGCACATTATCAGATATAATATCTGAGAAGTCTTCTAACAGGCCTGAGACTTCTATAAGGACATATTTTCTTGGTTCTTCCCTAACTCTAGGAATTAATGCATAGCACACATGCTCATGCTTCAAATCATCTAGAAATTTTCTAGCATCAAGCAAATAGATTCTGGCATTGTTACATACCTTTTAATCCATATCCTTCAGTGGCTTCAGTTTATGGCATAATTCTTCATTTTTTAGGGAGTAAGTGTTGGCATGTCCATCATGGATTGCACGATGATCAAACTGCCATGGTCTTTCTAAAAAAATATGTTAAGCATCTTGTATTGCTCCAAATTTTTCGCACCCTTACCTTCAGGTTATAGGATCCGTGCCCTGAAGGGGGATGTGAAAAGGATGGGACAATACCTTGGACTGAGAGGCCCTTTGAAGGTTTCACCTCTCAGGGGAGGGGTATTAAGGTGATTTTTCGACGAATGGTGGGGTTCACTAGGAAACTTTTAGTGGCAGTTTCCATGCCTAGGTTGATAGTGTGTTTGATGTGTTTATTTTTATGCTTGATAATTCAACTCCTAGGTTTTGCCAAATGAATCTAAGTTGTTCTATTATGAAAATTCAAATTAAATGAATACAGGAAATAGATTTGAACAAAAAATAGAGAGAATAAGCTAGATTAAAGAGCCATACCTGATCTGAATGTTTGATGGAGGTTCTAATTTTTGAAGCAGTCCAGATCGTCTAGAATTTGATAGGATCATCTCCGATCTGACAAGATCATCTGAGATCTAACGAATTTGTCAGACGAATTCATCAGAGACCTGCAATCAGATAAATAGAGACAAACTACAAAAAATGCAGCTATGCCAATAGAGGGCAATGATGTAGAATGATATCAATAATATTAAAATGATAATTATAGACAAAAATATGAGTGTGTTACAATTATTTAATGACTAATCATGATTTTATGATGCATACAAGCTACATGGGTGAACTCCAAGATGCAGAATAATAAGGAATAACCATAAGATTAACTAAATGCAGAATAATGCAGTAGAAAAGAGTGAAGAAATGCAAACTTTGGGCACTGATTGCCCCCAATGTTGACTACAATCGAAATCGTCTCGGATTGGTACAAAATCGTCTCATATTAGAAAAGATCATCTGCGATGATCTGAGCTTGCTTCGGCTAAAGAATAACAAAGTTCCTGCAAGAAAATTTGAAAAGGGACAAAGGCAAACAATAGTCTAGGATATTCTAATGCATTTAAAACTTGAAGTGCAAAAAAATTCAGCCAGGGGGATGTCAAGGGGAGGGCCTAAGATTAAATAGGCATAGAAAAGAGGTTGGGAGGTTGGAGATCATCCCAATTTGGGAGATCTCCAATGGGAGGAGTCTCTAACAGCATAGACATGCTTTTGCCTCGGTTAGATACGTCATTGAAACATAAGCTAATTATGAAAAATCAATTTTGGGACGAAATCGGCTGGATGTTCTGCTCCAGATGAAATCATCCAATCTAAGGCGACATTGTCTGATCGGAGACGATATCGTCCAACGGACAAAAAAAACTCTAAAAATGGTGTGGAAAACGAGGAAACAGGCAGCAGCGATTTTGGAACGATTTTGGGGTTAAAATTTGAATTTGAATTATTACTAAGGTAATTTTAATTTTTGCTAAGGTTTACTGCACCAATTTTAGGGTGCTACATTTTGCCCCCTCTTTAGTGAATTTTTTGAGGAAAATGTGTTAAATATGAGTTCTTCTCGATCTATGAGAAAGCAAAAATTTATTCCCATTTTAGGCGAAGATTCTTGGTCAAATCGTACGATAGCTTACTATGGTGCCCCCTCCGTGTTTTTACCCAAATCGAACGTTTGAGGTAAAAACGTGGAAATTTTTTTTTTTTTTAAATGTTGTAAATTGTTTTTGAATAAAATTAATAAAAATAAGGAAAAACCCTAATTCATTTTTACTATTCATTTTCTCTGATGATATTTTTGATGATATGACTTGTCTTTGTTGGCAATTTTGGGTACCTTGAGTACATTGCCTTTGCTCAAGTATAGTTGTTGTCATTGATGTCAAAGGAGCTCTTGGTAGTTGTTGTCTTTGATGTCAAGGAGTTCTTGAAGCAATTTGATTTGTTGTCCAAGCATGTGTTTTGATGAAGGTTTCAGTATGATCAGTAAGTTTCTATGTAGCCCAGTTGCAAAAAGATCAAGAAAAAGACAAGTAAGAAGAAGTATGCAGGCAGCTGGCAAAATTGTCGTGATTTCGTGACATGTTTTAGGAGAGAGAAAGCATTGGAAAAATTGTCATGATTTCACGACATGCTGGAAGGTAGAGGCAAAGCTGGCAAAACTGTCACGATTTCGTGACATGTTTGAGGAGAGAGAAAGTTCAGGCAAAACTATCATGATTTCGTGACAAGTTGAGTTAGCAGTGTTGAGTTGCAGGAAGTGTCGCGATTTCGTGACAAGTTTCAATGAAGTTGTACGGATGCAGAAAGTGTCACGATTTCGCGACAAGTTGAGTTGGCAGTGTTGAGTTGCAGGAAGTGTCACGATTTCGTGACAGGTTTCAAAGAAGTTGTACGGATGCAGAAAGTGTCACGATTTCACGACAGGTTGAGTTGGCAGCTTGCAGTTGGTGAAAGCGTCACGATTTCGTGACATGTTCCAGTTTCGCGAGCAGTTGGCAGAAAAGAGCTTAAGGCAGCGAAAGCATCACGATTTCGCGACATGTTCCATTTTTGCTAGTGCAAACCGAGAAAAGGTTGAAGAAGCAAGAAGTGTCACGATTTCGTGACAAAGTTGCAGATGACGTCAGCAAGAGGCAAAGGTGTCACGATTTCATGACAAAGCTGAGAAGAAGGCTTTGGAGTCTAAAGCGTCACGATTTCACGACAGAGTTGCTTGATGACGTCAGCAAAAGCGGATGTGTCACGATTTCGTGACAAGAGCAGAGAGGAAGGCCTTGAAGACTACGAGCGTCACGATTTCATGACAAGAAGACATGATGACGTCAGCAAAGTCAGGTAGTGTCACGATTTCGCGACAACAGACCAAAGAAGGCGCACAACAGGCAGTAGTGTCACGATTTCGCGACAGCAAGCAATACAAGGTGTACGACAGACAAAGGCGTAGCGATATCGCGACATGTTGTAGTTTCACGAAGAAAAGCTACAAGACAGTAGAGGCGGTTGAAGCCGACAGAGTTAACCTTTGTCGACGAAGTGTAAGGTTGTGCAGTCGACGATTGTTTTAAGGATATACAACCGACTAAGATCAAGAATTTAATCATGAATTATTGCTATAAAAGGAGGACTATTTTCGAGTTTCAAGTATCGAATGTGAGTGTCGAGTTTGCGCAAGTGAAGTCTGCTGTGCACAAAGAGCGATCGTATCGAATCGATCGAAGTGTGCGTTCGAAGTGCGACTTTCGTAGAAGCAGAGTGTAGGAAGAAGTTCGATCGAGGAGAAGCAGACTGTGTGAAGAGGGTGCTATTGTGGTTGCACATAGGCGCATAAGTTGTTGTGCGATCGAGTGCTACAGTATTTACACAGACTGTGTAAAGAAAGCAGAGTATGCGAAGACTGTGCCACGGTGGATGCACAAAGGAGCAGAAGTTGTTGGTATTGTGACTTTCGGAGACAGTGCGTAGAAGTGAGGAGTTCGATAGCCGAAGTGCTACTGCATTTTGCAAAGATTGCACTACTGTGTTTGCGCAGAAGTTGAGAAGACTGTGCTGCTGTAGTTGCGTAGACAGTGAAAAGTTGTTTTCAACCAAGTGCAGAAAAGAACAGAGGAAGAGGACAATTGTGCCAGACCGAAGGACTGTGTTTGGTGCAGATAAGAGGACCAGCTTTGCGGTGACAGAGTTGAGGACAGAGATCTCCAGCCAGAGCAGGGAAGACAGGTGTCTTCTGTGGATAGAGTTCCACTTGCTAAGGGCAAAGGAGATAGAGGTCTTCTAGAGGATCACCAGCAAAGCAAAATTAGGGGAAGGTATCTCCTTTGAGCCGAGGCTCATAAACATTGTAATCGGGAAGGATTCCCAGAGGACTTTGATATAACTTTTAGAGGAAAGTTTTATCCGTGGAGTAGCCCACCTTGGGTGAACCACGTTAAAATGGGTCTTCTATGTGTGATGCTTTCTGTCTTGTTTAATATTATGTTGATGCCACTACTATCTGAAATTAAAATTATTAAATGGTTAAGTCTTATACTGTTCACCCCCCCCTCTCAGTATAAGTTCATGTTCTTCAATTGGTATCAGAGCGGGTCTCTCCAGAAAAAGCCTAACAACTTGGAGAAGGATCTAAGAGAGGAACATATAAATTCAGAAAAGGTTGAATTCGATCTCAAGAGTGAATTCTTCTTGGCCTTGAGAAAGCTTGAGAAACTCAGGGAAGAGAATTTTGTCCTCAAGCAGCATTGCCAGGAAAAAGAGATAGCAAGATCAGAATTGGCTCAAAGTGTTATAGATTTCAAAATTCTAGCTGAAGAAGGGAAGAAGATTGAACAAGTTCTAACAGAGGTTCTAAAAGGAAAGGTAGCTGATTGTGAGAAACTAGAAGGAGAGATTATGTCTCTTAGAGTGAAGTTAGAACAGTCAACTCTCAGACAGAATATTCCGTGTGAAAAGAAGGATGGCATCACCATTCATGAAACAGGGTCTTCAAGCAAGAACAATCTTCACTCTGAAGAGCAATGGATTCCAGTTGATCGCAAGAAGAACAAACTTCCAAGGCATCAAAACAGGTTACATAATACCTTCCATGGATATTGTTTTTCCTATAAAAAATTTGGTCACATAGCTATGCATTGCAATAAATCTCTGAAGAGTCATAGTAAGGAAAATGTTAACTCATTTGCACCTCTTATGAATAAAAATATCATGTGTTACAAGTGCAAGAATTTTGGGCATATAGCAAGGATGTGCAGTTTGGATAAATTTAGTTTTGAGTTCTCAAAAAGGAGGAATGAGATAAAATCTAAGTCAATGATAGTTCAAACTGCTTTTCATGCTCAAGACAAAGTAGAAAAATGGTATCTTGATAGTGTCTGTTCAAAACATATGAGTGGTGAGAAAGAAAAAAAAATTTGTCTTTAAAAGAAACAAACGGAGGAACAGTCAGTTTTGGAGATAACAGGTCCGCAAAGATCTGTGGTAAAGGGACTCTTAGTTTGGATGGGAAATCCAAAACAGAAAACGTGCTTTATGTAGAAGGGCTAAGACATAATCTGCTTAGTGTGAGTCAACTTTGTGATCAAGGGCACATAGTATCTTTCTTTTTAGATAGATGTGAGATAAGTAAAGAATTAAATGGAAAACTTATTGCTAGGGCTACAAGGACTCCAAACAATCTTTACATGCTGAGTGAGATAAAAAGAGAAAAATGCTTTCTAACTCAAGAAGATGAGAGTTGGTTGTGGCATAAAAGATTGGGACATTTGAGTTTTGATAATCTGGTCAGTATTAGTAACAAGGAAGTAGTTAGAGACTTGCCCAAAATAAAAAGGCCCCAAAACATCATTTGCGGTCCTTGTCAACATGGTAAACAGACCAGAACCAGTTTCAAATCGAAAGGGTATACTTCTTCCAAACCCTTGGATCTTATTCATACTGATTTGTGTGGCCCCACCAGAACTCAGAGCATTTGGGGAGATAGCTATTTCATGTTGTTTATAGATGATTACTCAAGAATGACTTGGGTTACTTTTCTCAAAGAAAAATCTGAAGCTTTTGAAAAATTTAAAGTTTTTAAAGAAATGATTGAAAATGAGACTGACAAGAGAATCAAATGCTTAAGATCAGATAGAGGAGGAGAGTTCACTTCAAATGAATTTGTGGAATACTGTGAACAACACGGAATCAAAAGAGAATATTCAGCAGCAAGAACTCCTCAACAAAATGGAGTAGTTGAAAGAAAAAATAGAAGCTGTTGAAAATATGGCTAGAGCAATGTTAGATGAGTCAAAACTTTCGGATGGTTTTTGGAGAGAAGCGATAAATACAGCAATCCACATCATTACCGGGGCTCAACTCAGAGTCAATCATCATAAAACTCCCTATGAGCTGTGGAAAGGAAGACCAGCTACAGTTAAACACTTCAAAGTGTTCGGGAGTAAGTGCTTCATCAGAAGGGAAGATCAAAATTCGGGTAAGTTTGATCCTAGGTGTGATGAGGGAATTTTTCTTGGATATTCCAGCAAAAGTAAGGCCTACGAGATGCTTCAACAAAAGAACTCATACAGTTGTAGAGAGCATAAATGTAACGAGTAGATGAAAATACGGGGATAAGAGAACCAGTCAAGGAACTCGGTGATGGAATCTGTCAAGAAGAATTCGGAGAAGTGTCGGATGAAGAAGAGGAAAGACAACAGTCTGCTTCCCAAAACTCCTTCACGGTATGTTCGGAAACATCATCCCAAAGACTTGATCATTGGTGATCCAAATAGCGAGGCAAACAAGAAGAAGAGTCATTCCTTCACATGAATCTGCGAATGTTTCATTGTTATCTCAGATTGAGCCAAAAAAATTTAGTGAAGCATGTACAAATGATTTTTGGGTAAAAGCAATGGATGAAGAGCTAAATCAAATAGAGAAAAGTGAAACATGGGATTTGGTTCCAAGACCTAAGAACAAGAATGTCATTGGCACAAAATGGGTATTCAAAAATAAACTTAATGAGGATGGAAATATTGTCAGGAACAAAGCCAGGTTAGTCTATAAAGGGTATGCTCAAGTCGAAGGTGTTGATTTCGAAGAGACGTTTGCGCCTGTTGCTCGTCTTGAAGCGATCAGAATGTTTTTGGCCCTGTCTAGTTTCAAATATTTCAAAGTGTTTCAAATGGATGTAAAGTCTGCTTTTCTAAATGGGGTGTTGGATGAAGAAGTCTACATAGAACAGCCAGAAGGTGTGTCTCTCTCAGAACAGCCGGACTATGTGTGTAAACTAAAAAAGGCACTTGTACGGGTTAAAGCAAGCACCCAGGGCTTGGTACTCAAGACTTGATGGGTATCTTTATGAACAAGGATTCAGGAAAGGCATGGCAGATAGCAACTTGTACATTAAGAATAAAGGTGATGATATGATTATCATAGTTGTCTATGTCGATGACATTATTTTCGGGGGAAATAATACTCAGATGTGCAAAGTTTTTGCTAACACCATGCAAAAGGAATTCGAGATGTCTATGATTGGAGAGCTGTCATTCTTTTTAGGACTGCAGATTACGCAATCAAAAAATGGTATATTTCTCTCTCAGGAAAAGTATATCAAAGAGATGTTAAAAAAATTTGGGATGATGGACAACAAACCCGTATGTACTCCAATGATTACAAGGTGCAATCTGAGTAAGGATGATGAATCTCCAGCAGTAGATCAAAAATTGTATAGATCTATGATTGGCAGTTTACTATACGATACGACTACCAGACCGGATATCATGCGAGCCATTGGATTAGTAGCAAGATTTCAGGCAGCTCCAAAAGAATCTCATGTTATAGCAGTCAAGAGGATATTCAGATATTTGAAGGGCACTATGGATTTTGGGCTTTGGTATCCCAAAGGCGATGATTTCACCCTCACAGCCTATATAGATGCAGATTGGGCAGGCGGTATTGATGATAGAAAAAGCACTAGTGGTGGAGCATTCTTTCTGGGAAAGAGTCTGGTTTCTTGGTTGAGTAAGAAACAACCTTCAGTTTCCTTATCTACAGCAGAAGCTGAATACATAGCAAGTAGTGGCTGGGTGCACTCAGGTTTTATGGATGAAAACAACCTTGGAGGATTTCAAAGTCAAGCATGAACAACCTATCCCTATTCTTTGTGATAATTCAAGTGCCATAAGTATTTCTAAAAATCCGGTAATGCACTCAAGGACGAAGCACATTTCTATCAAATATCATTTTCTAAGGGAGAAAGTGCAAGAGAAGCGAGGTCAAGCTAGAATATGTACCCACTAAAGAGCAGATTACAGATATCTTCACCAAACCCCTTCCAAGAGATACGTTTGAGTATCTAAGGGAGAAATTGGGAGTTGTACTCTCACCTCAAGATTAATCACCTCATCAGGAGGTGGGGGAGGGACCAAGCCAAGAGGCTCTTTCTTAGTCCCGAGCCCCAAAGGTGACCCTTTGCCATTGATGACAAAGGGGGAGAGATATGAGTAAGGGGGAGTGCTTCAAGTGAAGAGAAGAGCTTCAAGTCAGGGGGAGCAAAAACTTCAAATGCAGATTCTCAGTTGTTGGATCAGTTGTTTCAGTTTTGGCTCTTGAGATATGTTTTTAGTTAAGGGTTGCCATCAATGACAAAGGGGGAGATTGTTGGCAATTTTGGGTACCTTGAGTACATTGCCTTTGCTCAAGTATAGTTGTTGTCATTGATGTCAAAGGAGCTCTTGGTAGTTGTTGTCTTTGATGTCAAGGAGTTCTTGAAGCAATTTGATTTGTTGTCCAAGCATGTGTTTTGATGAAGGTTTCAGTATGATCAGTAAGTTTCTATGTAGCCCAGTTGCAAAAAGATCAAGAAAAAGACAAGTAAGAAGTATGCAGGCGGCTGGAAAAACTATCATGATTTCGTGACATGTTTTAGGAGAGAGAAAGCACTGGCAAAACTGTCACGATTTCGCGACATGCTGGAAGGCAGAGGCAAAGCTGGCAAAACTGTCACGATTTCGCGACATGTTTGAGGAGAGAGAAAGTTTAGGCAAAACTGTCACGATTTCGTGACAAGTTGAGTTAGCAGTGTTGAGTTGCAGGAAGTGTCACGATTTCATGACAAGTTTCAATGAAGTTGTACGGATGCAAAAAGTGTCATGATTTCGTGACAAGTTGAGTTGGCAGTGTTGAGTTGCAGGAAGTGTCACGATTTCATGACAGGTTTCAAAGAAGTTGTACGAATGCAGAAAGTGTCGCGATTTCATGACAGGTTGAGTTGGCAGCTTGCAGTTGGTGAAAGCATCATGATTTCGTGACATGTTCCAGTTTCATGAGCAGTTGGCAGAAAAGAGCTTAAGGCAGCGAAAGCGTCACGATTTCGTGACATGTTCCATTTTCGCTAGTGCAAACCGAGAAAAGGTTGAAGAAGCAAGAAGTGTCACGATTTCGTGACAAAGTTGCAGATGACGTCAGCAAGAGGCAAAGGTGTCGCGATTTCATGACAGAAGCTGAGAAGAAGGCTTTGGAGTCTAAAGCGTCGTGATTTCATGATAGAGTTGCTGATGACATCAGCAAAAGTAGATGTGTCACGATTTCATGACAAGAGCAGAGAGGAAGGTCATGAAGACTACAGTGTCACGATTTCATGACAGAAGACATGATGACGTCAGCAAAGTCAGGTAGTGTCGCGATTTCATGACAATAGACCAAAGAAGGTGCACAACAGGCAGTAGTGTCACGATTTTGCGACAGCAAGTAATACAAGGTGTACGACAGACAAAGGCGTAGCGATATCGCGACATGTAGTTTCACGAAGAAAAGCTATAGGACAGTAGAGGCGGTTGAAGCCGACAGAGTTAACCTTTGTCGACGAAGTGTAAGGTTGTGCAGCCGACGATTGTTTTAAGGATATACAGTCGACTAAGATCAAGAATTTAATCATGAATTATTGCTATAAAAGGAGGACTGTTTTCATTTTTCAAGTATCGAATGTGAGTGTCGAGTTTGCGCAAAGAGCAAGTCGTATCGAATCGATCGAAGTGTGCGTTCGAAGTGCGACTTTCACAGAAGTAGAGTGTAGGAAGAAGTTCGATCGAGGAGAAGCAGACTATGCGAAGAGGGTGCTATTGTGGTTGCACATAGGCGCATAAGTTGTTGTGCGATCGAGTGCTACAGTATTTACACAGATTGTGTAAAGAAAGCAGAGTATGCGAAGACTATGCTGCGGTGGATGCGCAAAGGAGGAGAAGCTATTGGTATTGTGACTTTCAGAGACAGCACACAGAAGTGAGGAGTTTGATAGCCGAAGTGCTGCTACATTTTGCGAAGATTGCACTACTATGTTTGCGCAGAAGTTGAGAAGACTATGCTGCTGTAGTTGCGCAGACAGTGAAAAGTTGTTTTCAACCAAGTGCAAAAAAGAACAGAGGAAGAGGACAATTGTGCCAGACCGAAGGACTATGTTTGGTGCAGATAAGAGGACCAGCTTTGCGGTGACGAAGTTGAGGACGAGAGATCTCCAGCCGAAGCAGGGAAGACAGGTGTCTTCTATGGATAGAGTTCCACTTGCTAAGGGCAAAGGAGATAGAGGTCTTCTAGAGGATCACCAGCAAAGCGGAATTAGGGGAAGGTATCTCCTTTGAGCCGAGGCTCATAAACATTGTAATCGGGAAGGATTCCCGGAGGACTTTGATATAACTTTTAGAGGAAAGTTTTATCCGTGGAGTAGCCCACCTTGGGTGAACCACGTTAAAATGGGTCTTCTATGTGTGATGCTTTCTGTCTTGTTTAATATTATGTTGATGCCACTGCTATCTGAAATTAAAATTATTAAATGGTTAAGTCTTATACTGTTCACCCCCCCTCTCAGTATAAGTTCATGTTCTTCAGTCTTATGCATTTGTATGATGCTTTAATGTTTTGGTGTGATTGATTTGATGATTCATGTAATTATGTCATTTGGAAATATTATGGTTTGAATGTCATGTTTTTTTTTAAATTTAAATGAAATAATCTGATGTAAACAAATTGGTTGTTTGTGATGTGATAATTTGATAAAAATAAAAGGGGACTTTTAACAATAATTTCAAAGGACATTGTCGCTATTATAGACCATTTCATGGAGTTGCCACTCACTTGGTCGTCAAGCTAATCCTAATATAAAAATATTGTTAAAAAGTAAAAGAGTGCTTAAGAGACTGTCTTAAGACTTTGTTGTGAGGATGCAAGTGATGATGATGATGATGATGATGATTTGTTTTCAGATTTCCATGAAAATATTATGCATGAAATATTTTAAAATGATTTTTGCTAGGCATAAATTCCTAAGAGTGATAAAATTGTTGAATAATTCCCTAAGAATTATACCATCATTGAATTTTTGACATAATGACATAAAACGGAATAAGTGTTTGTTTGTTTTAAAGCATAATTGTGTAACATAATGATTTAAGTCATATGTTTTGATGTTTTTAAATAAATGGGAAATAAAATTAGTGCATTGGTTTGTGCTAGGCATATAAAATTTAGGTATAGACTTATACCATCATCGCAAGATCCAAAGAAGAAAATAATATAATAGTTTTATTGCATGGTTGATCTTTAATTTTTGAAAATAGTCAAAAAATATGAAGATGAGGACTTGCGCTAGGCATAAAATTCCAATTTTGGTTTTGGAACTATACCATCGTCGCGAAAGTCAAAAGTTATATATAAATGTAACTTTATTGCATGTTTTTTGAAAATGATTTTGATTGTAGTTGTCTTTATACTAAACAACTATTCTTCAAAGAAAAAAATGAATTTATTCCAAACAATTTGCAAAAATATTTCAAAGTATCTTAAAGACAAAAGTTATATTTATAAGGAATCCCATGTGCATATGTGAGTTCATTACCAATCTTGATTTATCATAATGATACACAAAATCTCTCAAATACAAATGTGTGTGCAATTGCATTGTTCATTTACCAGTTTTGAGCAAGATAATTTGATACAAGTGATTTGAATGAACCAAATAAGTGTTCATTAACCATGACTTAGATGCATATAACCATACCAGACTACTATGTAGGTCGGGTTATCAAGAGCTAGCTAATCCATAAGTAGACAGAGGTCTGTACAAAAGAAGTTTGCTAATGTGACAGAAATATCACCACGCTAGGAGTTACCCAAGGCCAAGCGGGTTGGGCACAAACCACCTATTATGGGGCTTACCTCACAGTTTTTGAATAATTGAGAATTCCAGGGATTCAAGCTCATTAACCCTTCTTTTCTTTTCAATGGGTAGGGAAAGGGATTTTATTGCTTTTGCTTTTGCTTTCTTTGTTGTCTTTTTTTTTTTTTTTGTACTTTTGTATTTTAACTTGATATTTGAGATAATGCGGAAATGACTTTTTTCTTTTTCTCCTTTTCTTGAACTTTGCTTTTCTTCCTATGCTAGGGATACTTGCTCGGATTAGCTGTAGAGTAAGGGATTTTTATTCCGGGTAGGGGTGAGCTTGTCCTTTTGTCAATTCTCAAAGATTCTAGACCATGTGCATGATAGGATAGCAGGGGAAACTTTTCGCTCAAGAACCACTGCTACTATGTAGCATAGCATGGAAATTACAAATATGATCATTTTATTGTGAAAGGATGTGCTTGGTTTAAGTAAATAACAAGATCAGTTCTTTATGCTCAAACTTTATTTAATTGAATTTTGTGGACTTTGATATGAGAGAGATTAGTAATCATGCCAGATAAAATCAAGATATTTATTTTTGTGTTTGTGATAGTGAGGGATTCCAAATAAATGCTAATTTATCCAAAATAATTTGAAAATATAACTGCAATACTTTAATAAGAAATATATACAACAAATATTTTTGAGGAATTTGATAATTTTGATGTTTTTGTATTTTGATCTTAATTGAGGAATTGAAAGAAATACAATGTGATTGTTTTTTTTTTGAAACTTTTTATATAAGATACAAAAAAGGAAATAATATACAAAACAAATATATACAATGATAGAATAACCAAATTTTATGCGTAATATCGCTTAAGATGCATAATATTCATAGGTTATTTTAAATATTTACCATCTAAGGTAGCTAATTTGTATGCTCCCGATTCAAATTTAGTAGTGATAATATATGGTCCAAGCCAGTTGGGCTCAAATTTACCTTTAAGGTCTTTAGTTGCATTAGTGTTTTTTTTATTTTCCTTTAAAACAAGGTCACCGATCTCAAAGGATCGATGATGAACTTTCTTGGCATATGATATTTTAAGCTTGTTTTGGTAGGCACGAAGATGCTCCAAAGCATTGATGCGCTTTTCATCTAGGAGTTCCAGCTAACTGAGTCTGCCAGCTCAATATTCATCTCCTATTTCAGTATCTTGAAGTAGTAGAGCCAAAGAAGGAACTTCTAATTCAAAGGGAAAAACAACTTTAGCACCATAAACCAAGACAAAAGGTGAAGTACCTATGGGAGTTTGAACACTAGTTTGATAAGCCCACAAAGCTGGATATAATTGAATGTGCCAGTTGCGACCATATTTATTGAAAAATCTTTTAAGAATTTTGATTAAAGTTTTGTTAGATGCTTCTGCTTGACCATTGCCTTGAGGATAATAGGGAGTGGACCAGCGATGTTGAATCTTATATTTTTGGCATAATTTCTTAACATCTTTATTTTTTAAACAAGTTCCATTGTCGGAGATGAGATTTGCAGGAGTTCCGAACCTACAAATGATTTAATTAAAAATAAATTTAGAGACTTGTGTTCCAGTGCAAGAAGCTAAAGGCATAGCTTCGACCCACTTCGTGAAATACTCAATGGCGGTTATGATGAATTTGTGTCCATCAGATGACATAGGATTAATTTTGCCAATAATGTCTAAGCCCCATTTTGAAAAGGGCCAAGGAGATGAAATAGCCTGTAGATCTTGTGCAGGCGCATGGACAAGGTCAGCATGTTTCTGGAACTTGTCGCAATGGTGCACATAATCATGTGCATCATTTTCCATGGTAGGCCAAAAGTAGCCTATCCTAAGGAGTTTTTTAGCAATGACACTACCATTGAAGTGTCCTCCACAAGATCCATCGTGGGCTTCACTTAAAGCTAATTTGGATTCTTTTAGATTCAAACATCTCAATAGGATATCTTCAAAAGATATCTTATATAAAGTATTGCCAATTATTACAATTTGACTTGCTTGTCTACATAATAACCGACACTGGTTTCTATTAGAATTGATAGGGAAAGTCCCATTTTGAATAAAATCAGATATTTCTGTATACCAAGGTTTAGGAGTAGTTTCATTGATTAGAAACACATCCAAAGGTTCTAAACATGACTAATTTGAAGCGGGTTCTTGAAGTCAACGAATAATTATGGTGGCATATTCGTCATCTAACTCCAAGGGCAAAAGGGATGCAGTTGCGGCCATAGCATCAACTGCACGGTTGCTAGTTCAAGGAATAGCTTCCAAAGTGACTTTATCAAACAAGGGTAACAATTGTAAAACATATGCTTTATATGGGCACAATTTATCATCTTTGGTCTGATAAAATTCATTAATTTGGTTTATAACAAGTTGAGAATCACCAAAAACTAGCAGATGTTTGATTTTTAACGCCAAGGCAGCTCGTAATCCAAGGATTAGAGCTTCATATTCGATAGTGTTATTGGTGCAAGAAAATGTTAATTTGAAGGACAAAGGTATAAGATGTTTTTACGGGGATATTAAAATAATACCCGCACCAGCCCCACTCATGCATCGGGCTCCATCAAAGTATAAGGACCATTGTTCAATATGGTTTGCCTCTAATTGAAGGCATTCATCAGGAAACTCAATGATGAGGGGATGAGTAGACCCTAAGGGTGTAGCAGCTAATTTATCTGCTATGATTTGACCCTTAACAAACTTTTGTCCTATGAAAATGAGTTCAAACTTGCTTAGAGCAATAACCCACTTGGCTATACGACCCGATAAATAAGGTCGACTCATAAGATACCACAAGGGATCATATTTAGCAATGACATGTTTTTTGACTGAGCATATAATGGCATAATTTTTGTGTAGAAAATAAGACTACTAGACATAGTTTTTCTAATGCTATGTAACGGGTTTCATAACTGATTAAAGTTTGGCTAATATAATAATTAGCACGCTCTCTCTTCTCATCATCAAGCTGAGCTAACATAGCTCCTAAGGCAAAATCTGAGGCTGAAATATACAAGATAAACGGGCGATCAGGTCTAGGCGGTGAAAGCACAGGTGGGTTAAGGAGGTATTGTTTGAGAAGTTCAAAAGCTTCTTTACATTCGTCGTCCCAATTAAAAGGGACATCCTTCTTAAGCAGCTTAAGAAAGGGACCTTTTTTGTCTGCCATCTTATCGATGAAGCGACGGATGGCTTGAAATTTACCTTGTAAACTTTGTAACTCAGATATATTGGTAGGTGTGGGCATATCAGTGATAGTCACAATCTTGAGAGGGTCAATTTCGATACCACGTAAAGAAACTAAAACCCCTAATAGTTTATCGGACTTAACTTTGAATATGCATTTGGCTGGATTTAATCGAATAAGGTATTCTCTTAACCGATTAAATACTTTTCTCAAATCATCTAAATGATCATCTTCTTTAATAGAGCGAGCTATAATATCATCTACATAATCATGTAGGATATCATGCATCATATCATGAAAGATATAAGTCATGGCTCGTTGATATGTTGCACCTGCATTCTTTAAACCAAATGACATCACTTTCCAACAAAAGGTACCCCAAGGGGTAATAAAGGTTGTTTTAGCCTGATCTTTAGGAGCTATCTTGATCTAATTATAGCCAGAAAATCCATCCTTTAGGGACATCATTCCACTCCCGGCAGTAAAGTCAATAATTTGATCCATGTTTGGAAGAGGAAAATCATCTTTAGGGCATGCGACGTTAATATCTCTAAAGTCTATGCAAACCCTAACTTTGGTAGCTTCTTTCTTGGTGACTGGAACTACATTTGAGATCCATTCAGCATAATCAATAGCTTGTATAAAAACAACATTCGGGAGTTTTTCTAACTCCCCTTTGACTAGCAAGGCCACTTTGGGATGCATTTTTCTAAGTTTTTGTTTAACGGGTTTAGCATCCAGATGGACTACTAGATGATGCATGACTACAGAAGGGTCCAGACCTGGCATATCTTCATATGTCCAAGCGAAGACATCTTCATATTCTTCAAGAAATGCAATGTATTCATTTTGTTTTTCTTAACTTAATTCTAATCCAATATTGATTATGTGAGGATTATCCTCAGTTCCAATGTTAACTTTAATGACGTTTTCTACTTCCATGTGTAGATCTCTTTAAAAATTAGGTGGGGTGGGTAAAACGCCCAATTCTTGTAATTCTTTTAAGGTTAACTTAGAGAATTCATCTTGAGGAGTTGTGACCTCAAGCTAGGCTATAGTAGGTATAGAACCATCAAAATAAAAACCATTGTATAACAACTCTTCAACGGAGACATCATGGAAAATATCTCCTTCCAACTCATCATCGGATTCAACAATCAATTCAGGGTAAGCTATGGATAGCATATTGCATGTAAAGAGATTATTCTTTGGACACAAAGAATCTTGTTTATCTAGATAATCTTGATAACATATGAGTTGATCATCATCTTCAAAAGGGAAGGGTTGACCCTTACTAGGAAACAGGCCTACACCACATTGGGCAGGCCATGGTTCTACCTCGATAGGTTCTTTCATACCATTTTGGAAAGGTCCCAAGAATTTCCCTTTATATCCTATTTTAAGCATTATAGGTTTAGCTTTAATATATTCATTAGCAAAATAACATCGGGCATATCCCTCATGATGAGTTTTGATGTTTTTGGGTATTCTTCCCCAATCATATCCTTTATAAATAAAAGCACAACTCCCGACTTGGTAAGTACTTCCCATAGGTTGTGGAAGGCCAAAACTATGAGGATATGGCGGCAAGTTATTAAAAAGAATTGAATCTTGCATAAAAGCATTTGTTTTTTCTGATATTAAGATTTTAGATAAATCCTATAAAAGTTCATCAGAAAGAGCATACAATGTAGAAGGATCATTCCCTATATCTTTAGATGTGGAAGGTATGATAGATGTAGATAATGTGAAGGTGTTAATAAATGGGTCTATAGGTTTTGAAATTATAAGGATAGATCATGAAGGATTGGTTGTAGATCTAAGATCTTTTTGAGGTTCTAGTGTGGTTTGTTCAAAATATGGTTGAGTTAAATGTATAGGTGTAGTTGATGGAGTAGATGATGTTATGGGTGTGTGTTTCACACATTTAGATGAAAAATAAGAATTAGGATGTGTGGATGATAGAGCGGGGCAAAATTGTACTCCAACAGGTTTTGCCAAAGCACACATATCAAAGGGTCTAGGGTCACCATGAATAGTGACCAATTGATTTTTAAATTCAAATTTAACACACTGGTGTAAAGTTGATGGGACAACTCATATCGCATTTATCCAAGGGCGACCCAAAAGTATATTGTATGATGCTGGGCAATGTACAATAAATGCGGTTGTATCTAGGGTTCTAGGACCAACTTGCAAGGGTATAGTAATGAATCCACATGTTTCTTGTGTCTCGTCATTGAAAGCTTTGATAATCATATCTGTTTTTTTCATTTCATCACTTCTAAAGCCAAATATTTGGTAGAAGTCAAAAGTGCATATTTTTAAAGATGAACCATTATCAATCAGGACTCTTTTAACAGCTACATCTCTAATTAGGGCAGTAATATATAAGGGGTTATCCTTATTTAAACATGTTGCGGGATATCTTTATCTCGAAAATCAATACAATGGACTTCTTGAGTGATGATAGTATTGGACATGGCTTTGGGTTGAATATTTTGTGGCACCATCATTTGGCTTAATGTAAGCATTAACTCATCCCTATGGGTAGGAGAAGATCTTAACAAGTCCAAAAGGGAAATTCTTGCTGTAGTATTGGATAATTGTTCATTAATATTGTCAGGAGGCTTAGGTTGAACATTAGACATATGATTCCCTTTATTGGGATTTTTCAAAATAAATGGAGCTGATCCATCATTCTGAGTTTGATCTTGTTGAGATTTTTGAGCTTGTTATCTGGTAACAACTCCGATGGTACCTACAATGTTATATTGAAGACGCTGAACTGGTCTCGGTTGAGCATTTATGGCTTGTTCATTAGGAAGGAACTGATTAGAAGAGGGTCGAGTAGTAACTCTTCTAGGAAATGGTTCTTCTAGAACTATATCATCTGTGATAGGTTGAATAGGATCTGATTCATTTTCAGAGCTATTCGATTGGTTTGAGGTGATGTCTACTTCACTTTTAGTATTCGATTCTACATCACTAGGATCCAAAATTTGAATATTATGTAGGGGCCTGGTCGTGACTATGGATAAAGTTGTACCAAATATTTAAGGATCCTGAACAGGTGATTGTCTGCTAATAGTCCCTACATATCGGGTAGGAGGGGGAACATTATGATGTTCAATTTTATTAGCCACCTCTTTACCATGGTTTGGTAAAGGATGTTGAAATATGTTTAATGATTGATTAGCATTTTGATTCTGATTCTGGGGAATGGTATTTTGAGCATTATTAGGAGCATTTTGTTTAGGTTGGAAGGCTTGCACCTCCATTTCATTATTATCAATCAAGTCTTGTATTTTATGTTTCAATATTTTGCAAGAGTTTGTAGCATGTCCAGGTCCTCTATGAAAATCACAATGTAAATCAGCTCTGTATCCGGGTATAGTTGGATCAAGTTCCCGGATAGATGGTAATTGAATCAAGCCTCATGCTAGTAATTGAGGTAGAATGGTTGATAAAGGTTGGTTCAATCTAGTAAATTCTCGAGGAGGTTTATCAGGAGGTTTTAATATAAATTTTTTTGTTGTCTTCGTTGTATTGATATTAGCAACGTTTCTACTATCAATGACTCTGTCACCTACAACTTGTTTGTTTTTATACTAATTTTTGGATGTTTTCTCATCATCTTTCTTTTTGAGCTGACCTCTTCTAATGAGAGCATATTCTACCCTTCAAGCTAAGTCTATAGCTTGATTTAATGTGGTTAAGGTAGCAGTTGATAACTCATAAGATATTTGTTCTTGCAAATTATTGATAAAAATATCCAACATTTCCCTATAAGGTAGCACAAAGTGCAGTTTTCCTATCAACTGCCTCCATCTGGCTAAGAAATCAGCAAAACATTCATCTTTGTCTTGTTTTAAGTTGTATAAATATTTAATGGTGACATGCCTCTCAATGTAGGCACTAAATTGATGGACAAAAGATTCAGTTGTTTCTTCAAATTTTCTCAAAGAATGAGTGGGCAATTGATAGTACCACTCTAAGGCCATTTCTCCTAAAATTTTTGGGAATATTTTTAGTAATAGCAAGTCATCATGTGATATATCATGACATGTTATCCTAAACATGCGAAGATGCTCTATGGGATCTTCAGTTCCTTTATATATAGGCAGGACGGGCATGGGAAAGTGTTTAGGGTATGGTTGTGCTACAACTATGGGATCCAAAGGCTAACTACACATCTCTCGATAATTGCATGAGGGATGGTAGGGATCTATCTGGTCCATACGCGAAGCTAACTATTTCACTATGGCTTCCAGATTACTAGTTTGCCCACCATATTGGTTCAGTAGGGCATTAATATGGGATTTGTGAGCATATGATGGAGGGACATGAAGATTAGATGCTATATTGCTATTGTGTAAATTGTTGGTAGGAAGGGTGTTATGAAGAAGTTTTGAAGTTGTATTATGTTGTATCCCAGATTGTTGAAAATTGATGTTTGTCTTAGTTTTGGATTTTTTTTTATTTGAAGCATATTGATCAATAGTTTGGCGAAATAAAGCAGTGAATGAAGGTTTATTTTGTGTGGAAATGATTTGAGGCTCAATAACAGGTTCCTTACGGGGTTGGGTAACCTGTTATTTTTGCATGTTCTAAATCATAGTGACCATATCTCTATTGGATGGTCCAGCCTTATCACTTTCTTGATGAACAAAGGACAAGGGATTAGTGTGTATGTTAAACATATCTTCCATGGTTGCTTGAGTGTCACTAATTTTTCCTCTATCAATACAAACTGCCATATTAAGAGCACCAATGTTATTATTGAAAAATTTCCAGAAATGATCTATGTTATCAAAAGCAATAGTTCCGTCTGGAGCTATTCTAGGGGATGAGGATCCTTCCTCTTTAAGATTTTTTTGTTGTTCATTTTCTTTAGCCAGCTCATCTTCTGGCTATTCTAGAGTTTCTCCTTTTGGAATTGAATCCTTAGGAAGGACATTTGGGTTTTTTTTTTTGTCTCCTAACCAATCTTCTTCTTCTTCTTCAGTTTTTTTACCATTCCTAAGTCTAGGCATTGTGCTTAAATTTAGATTTCAGCAAATATATATATATATATATATATATATATATATATATATATATATATATATATATATATATATATATATATATAGTATATGCAACAAGCTTAAGAGGTATATATTTTAATTATATACCTACTATAGTATTTGAAATAAAACGTTTTTGGTTTTGTTATGTTTTTGGTTTTTCTTGTTTTTGTAAAAATATTATAAAGATAACAAACAACACACTAAATGCAAGAAATAATAATAATGAAAGCAATGATCTAGTTTTCTATAAACAATTTATAAATATCATTAATGGGCTCGAGTTATTCAGGAGTCATGAAGTGTTGTTCTTCAAATTGAAAGTTTTCTTTCAAGAATTTGAAAAAAGTTCTATAGTGATATTATTTGTCTTAGATTTTGGTTGGTAGAAGTAAAGCTCGTGGCAATACTCTCGATATAACATAGCTCTAGGAACTCTATTCCATCTGTTTCTAATCATAAGATCAGTTTCTTGGACTTCTATATGAACTATAAATTGGCGTACCTCAGCTACGTTCTCGAGGTATTCCTCGAAGGTGAACAATTTTGAAGACACAAGAGCTCTCCTATAAGCTAACCACCTATGGTAGGCTCTCTGAAGTTCATGATAAAAAATGAATTGATGAGGATCCAGGATCCTATCTAGGGTAAACCTCTTGATTTTTCTAAGTTTGGTTGATCTAGACAAAATGATACCTAGTCTCCTATCAAGTTCTTTCCACAGAAGTTGGTTTCTATCTATTTCAAGCACACTAAGCACAAAATTAACTTCTATGGATGCTAATTGGTTTTCAACATTTATAGTGACAACTAATATTTTATTAGGAGCTACCATCTAGACATGATATGAAACTTAGTAGTTTTCTAATTATTTTAAATGCGTCTATGTTTTTGTTTGTTTTTTTGTTTTTTTTTCAAAAGGTTTTAGTTTCACGTTGGGTTCACCAAAATGTATCGCTCCAAATTTTTCACACCCTTACCTTCAAGCTATAGGATCCATGCCTAGAAGGGGTATGTGAAAAGGATGGGACAATACCTCGGACTGAGAGGCCCTTTGAAGGTTCTGCCTCTTGGGGGAGGGATATTAAGGTGATTTTTTGATGGATGGTGGGGTTCACCAAGAAACTTTTAGTGACAGTTTCCATGCCTATGTTGATAGTGTGTTTGATATGTTTATTTTTATGCTTGATCATTCAACTCCTAGGTTTGGAAAAATGAATCTAAGTTGTTCTATTATGAAAATGCAAATTAAATGAATACATGAAACATATTTGAACAGAAAATAGAGAGAATAAGCTAGATTAAAGAGCCATACCTGACCCGGATGTCTGATGAAGGTTTTGATTTTTGAAGTAGTCCAGATCGTCTAGAATTTGACAGGATCATCTTCGATCTGACAAGATCGTCTAAGATGTGACGAATTCATCAAAGACCTACAATCAGAGAAATAGAGACAAACTACAAAAAATGTAGCTATGCCAACAGAGGGCAATGATGTAGAATGATATCAATAATATTAAACTAATAATTATAGACAAAAATATGAGTGCGTTACAATTATTTAATGACTAATCATGATTTTATGATGCATACAAGCTACATGGGTGAACTCCAAGATGCAGAATAATAAAGAATAACCATTAGATTAACTAAATGTAGAACAATGCAGCAGAAAAGAGTGAAGAAATGCAAACTCTAGGCACTGATTGCCCCTAATGTTGACTGCAATCGAAATCATCTCGGATTGGTATGAAATCGTCTCGAATTGGATAGGATTGTCTATGACGATCTAAGCTTGCTTCGGCTGAAGAATAACAAAGTTCTTGCAAGAAAATTTGAAAAGGGACAAAGGCAAACAATAGTCTAGGATATTCTAATGCATGTAAAACTTGAAGTGCAAAAAAATTCAGCCAGGGGGATGTCAAGGGGAGGGTCTAAGATTAAATAGGCATAGGAAAGAGGTTGGGATGTTGGATATCATCTCAATTTGGGAGATCTCCAATGGGGGAAGTCTCTAATGGCACATACACGTTTTTGCCCTGGTTAGAGATGTCGTTGAAACAGAAGCTAATTATGAAAAATTAGTTTTGGGACGAAATCAGCTGGACGTTATGCTCTAGACAAAATTGTCCAATCTGAGGCGATATCGTCTGATCGGAGACAATATCATCCAACAGACGAAATAAACTCTAAAAATGGCATAAAAAATGAGGAAACGGGCAGCAGGCGGTTTTGGAGTGGTTTTGGGGTTAAAATTTGAATTTGAATTATTACTAAGGTAATTTTAATTATTTGCTAAGGTTTACTGTGCCAATTTTAGGGTGCTACACATCCATAGGTAGTATATCACACAATACCTCATCCTTGTATCTCCCAATATTAAAATTTACTAAGCACTATTCATTGACCAATGCCCTATGGTCCTTCTGCAACCACACAATCCAGTAGGGATGTGGGTGTCTGCTCCTCTCTAGCTATAAATTAGTAACCATTTATTTAGAGACCAAGTTATTAGTACTACCATTATCTATAATAACATTACTTACCTTACCTTAACATTTTCACCTTGTGCAGAACAGGCTCTTCCTTTGGTCTAGTTCCTTGATGCAGGAGCATCCGACGACAGTAGAGCAATCTTGCATCTTCCAAAATTTTTCCAGATTTTTCTAAGTATTTTACATTCTGATTTGTTTCATTTTTTTTAAGGGGGAAGTTTTCTTGTAAAAGCAAGGGGGAAGGAGGTCACGAAATCATGACATGTCGCATGTCGGAAATCGCGACCTCAATAGCTTCGACTTGGCTTCGGCAAGTTTCGTCGCGATATCGCGATGATATTTCTAACAAAGGCGTAGGGGGAAGTCCCGTCGTGATATCGTGACCAGTTAAAAGTTGCCACGTGGCAGTGTTACCAAAGCAAGGTGAAAGACAAGGCTAAAGGCTTCAACAAGGCACAGGCAAGGGTGGGGGGTCACGAAATCGTGACATGTCATGAAATCATGACCCCAAGAGGCTCGGCATGACGAAGGCAAAAGGGGGTCACAAAATCGTGACATGTCACGATTTCGTGACATGTCACGAAATCGCGACCCCAATGGGCTCGACAGGGTGAAGGCGCTTTTGGTCGCGATATCGCGACATGTCACGATTTCATGACCTGTCGCGATATCGCGGCCAATAAGAAGGCAGACCAAAGTTTGCACGCGGACGGCCAGGCAAGGCTGAATTTGACACGTGGCTGCCACGTGTGTTAAAAGTAGCGCAACCAGTTGGGGGTAAGGTTGAAATTGACACGCGGAAGCATACATGTATTAAGTCAAAGATGAGGGCCACGTAATTTGAAAAGAAAGATGTCGACCACGCATATGTTTCTTTTTATTATTATTTCTGGTAGAACAACAATTACAGGCGATGGACTTTATGGTTGAGACAGCGGTACAAAAGAACAGTCAGAACAAAATGGCGGGTGCAGGTTAAGGGAGGCCATTAATGCAAGCTTCATGGCGGATCGGGCAGTTGCCCATTTATGGCAGAAAAATTTGAAAACTCGATCGGGGGGAAAATCGAATTTGAATTTTTGTTAGGCGGGGGCATTAATTGCCTAGAGGATCGAGGCCTCGATAAAAACTCGAAATTTGTAAGGGCAGGGGATGGTGAGTTCGGGATTGAGGGGGAAAGGAAATATGCCTGGAAACTGTAATGTAAGACTGTATTGAGCTATTTGCAGAAAAATTAATTTGAAGTTCTATTGATTGAATCTCGGCTTGCCATCAAGTGGTATCAGAGCGGGAGCTCCTGAGCGTGTAACAGATCACCGAAAGAGAGGCAGTTACACCAGGATCTGTGGAAGGATTTGTAAGGGAAGAAAGAAAAAAAATGCCTCCACGAAGAAACCATGGTGGAGTAGGAAATGTGGTGCCGACCGAAGACTTTCGAGCCTTGCAGAGACAAGTTCAAGCCTTGCAAGAGGAGCTACGCAGAAGGCACGAGCCCGAAAGGGATGAGGGAAGTGAAGACGAAGTTGATGAAGAAGAAGACCAGTCTGAGGAAGAAGAAGAGGTTGTGGATCCTGCACAAGCCAGGTTGTACAAGGCCATCTCTCAGATTGGAAAGCAACCAAAAATGGAGGTTTCTACATACTCGAGAAACCTAAATCCAGAAGAGGTGATTGACTGGATAAATGATTTAGAAGAATATTTCGAATACGAGGAGGTTGAAGACCCTAATCGGGTCAGATTTGCTAAGACTAAGTTGAAGGGTCATGCCAGCATTTGGTGGAGGGGAATACAGTTGGAGAGGAACAGAAGAGGGAAGGAGAGAATAACAAGATGGGATAGAATGGTGGAAAAGCTGAAAAGATAGTTTATTTTGGCAGATTACGAGTTGGATCTGCTAAGGAAAATGCAGAGTTTGAGACAGACAAACAAAATTGTCCAAGAATACACCGAGGAGTTTTACAAGATCTCTATTAGAACTGGACATTTAGAGGCAAACAAAGAAAAGGTAGCCCGTTATATCAATGGGTTGAGACTCGGTATCCAGGAAGAGCTGAGCCTAGTTCGGGTAAGCACCATTGAGGATGCTTACCAGTTTGCCTTAAAGGTGGAAGAAAAATTGAATAGGCGGTTTGAAGGCAAGCAAAGAGGAAGGGGCCATGGTGGAAGAACTGGTGGGAGAACCAATGGAGAAAAATATAAAGATCTGAAGAAGACTGGTGAAGCCGGTAGCAACCAGGATCAAAGGGAAGAGGATGTTTATCAGCCCCGTGATCGAAACAGCTACCCAAGAGGACGGGGTGGATCTGGACGAGGGTTTGGAAGAGGAGTATTTCGTGGGACATGTTTCCATTGTGGTGAAGAAGGGCATCGGGCATTTGAGTGTCCACAACACCGAGAAAGGACGAACAAGAGGCCTGAGGGTCCAGCCAGGGCTGCTGTGGCAGAGGAAGATGCTGAGTCTGAACATTCTGAAGAAGCGGAGAGAGGGGAAGCAATGATCGTAAGAAGAGTCCTATTGAATGAGGAGAAGGACACAGATCAGAGAAGAAGTTTATTCCGCACAAGGTGTAAATGCACGGGCAAGGTTTGCAATATTATTATTGATAATGGTAGCACGGATAACCTGGTTTCAGAAGAAATGGTTACCAAGTTACAATTAGAGAGGAAGAAGCACCCGCATCCATATCGGGTCGCATGGTTACAGAAGGACCATAGGGCTTTGGTCAATGAGCGAGTGCTCCATTAAATTTAATATTGGAAATTATTGTGATGAGGTCCCGTGCGACATCCTGCCTATGGATGCTTGCCATATGTTGTTGGAAAGGCCCTGGCAGTTCGATCGGAGTGCAGTGCATGACGGCCGTGCCAACACCTACTCATTGACAAAGAATGGTGTACGCCATAAGCTGAAACCCATGAAGGAGGCGGATGAAAAGGTGTGTAACAGCTCCAGAATCTGTTTAGTTGAAGGGAGAAAATTTTTGGACGGTTTGAAGCATGAACATTTGTGTTATGCAATAATTCCCAGAGTTAGGGAGGAGGAATGCAAAGATACCCCGATAGAAGTCCTAGATCTGTTGGAGGAATTTCCAGATATTGTATCAGATAATGTGCCTGAGGGTTTACCCCCAGTAAGGAAGATCAGCCACCATATAGATTTGGTGCCAGGATCAAGCTTGCCAAATAAAGTTGCACACATAATGACACCTATAGAAACTGAGTTAAACAGACAGGTCCAGGAGTTGCTGGAGAAAGGATTGATTAGGGAGAGTCTTAGCCCGTGTGCAGTGCCTACAGTACTAGCACCCAAGAAGGATGGAGAGTGGAGAATGTGCACAGACTCTCGGCAATCAACAAAATCACTATCAAATACAGATTCCCATTGCCAAGGATGGATGATATCATGGACTGTTTAAGTGGAGCTGAGTACTTCACGAAGATTGACCTAAAAAGTGGTTATCATCAGATCCGGATCCGAGAAGGAGATGAGTGGAAGACAACCTTCAAGACAAGAGAGGGCTTGTATGAGTGGTTGGTCATGCCATTTGGGCTGTCCAATGCACCAAGTACCTTCATGCGGCTGATGAATGAAGTACTGAAAGAGTTTCTGGGAAAGTTTGTCATTGTTTATTTAGATGATATATTAATATTCAGCAGAACCCTGGAGGAACACCTGATGCATATCAGGAGGGTTTTTGAAAAGCTGCGGGAGGAGCAGTTATTAATAAATCTAAAAAAGTGTAATTTTGTCAAGAAAGAGTTAGTATACCTAGGGTTTGTAATCTCAGCAGAAGGTCTAAAAATGGACCCAGAGAAGGTGAGAGCCATCATCGAATGGCCTACCCCAAGAAGCACAACAGAAGTAAGATCATTTCATGGTCTAGCCAGCTTTTACAGGAAGTTCATAAAGAACTTCAGCAGCATTTGTGCACCTCTCACGAAAACAATGAGAGGGGATAAAAAAGAGTTCAAGTGGACATTAGGGGCTGAAAGGAGCTTTGATGCATTAAAGAAAAAGGTCACAGAACAGCCTGTTTTGGCACTCCTAGACTTTAACAAGGTATTTCAGGTGGACTGTGATGCCAGTGGCAATGCAATAGGGGCTATGTTGAGTCAAGAAGGCAGACCTATTGCTTATTTCAGTGAGAAGCTAAATGATGCTCGAAAAAAGTATTCAGTTTATGACCAAGAATTTTATGCTATAGTTCAAGCTCTGAAGAAGTGGAGACACTATTTATTGCCAAAGGAGTTTGTTCTATTTACTGATCATCAGGCTTTACAGTACATTAACAGTCAAACAAAACTGAATCAAAGGCACATGAAGTGGGTGGAGTTCCTCCAAAGCTATACCTTTGTGCTGAAGCACAGAAGCGGGAAATCAAACAGAGTTGCAGATGCCTTAAGTAGAAGGCAGAATTTACTGATTAAAATGACAGTGGAAGTAGTGGGATTTGAAGAACTGAAGGGTTTGTACCCTGAAGATCCGGATTTTGCAGAAGCCTGGACGGCTTGCTTGACACCTGTTACTGTGGATAGGACAAAATGGTTGGATTTTCTAATCCAAGACGGAATGTTGTTCAGAGGAAGTAAATTATGCATTCCAAGGAGTTCCATGCGGGAAAACTTAGTCAAGGAGAAACACAGCGGAGGACTGGCCGGACATTTTGGCCAGGATAAGACAATTGCCCTGGTGAGCGAAAATTACTATTGGCCGCAACTACAGCAAGATGTGAAAAAGTTTGTACAGAGCTGTAGAATATGCCAGATGGCAAAGGGGAGAAGACAGAACACGGGATTGTATCAGCCGTTGCCAGTACCTGAGCGGCCATGGGAGGACGTCAGCATGGACTTCGTCCTCGGATTGCCAAGAACACAGAGGGGAAATGACTCTGTATTTGTAGTAGTTGATAGATTTTCCAAGATGGCACACTTTATTCCATGCCAAAAAACAAGTGATGCGGTTCACATTGCAGGGTTATTTTTCAAGGAAGTGGTACGACTTCACGGTCTACCGAAGAGCATTGTTTCTGATAGAGATACAAAATTTGTTGGGTATTTCTAGAGAACTTTGTGGAAGAAGTTGAAGACAGATCTGAAATTCAGTTCTGCATACCACCCACAGACTGATGGACAGACAGAGGTGGTAAATAGAAGCCTGGGTAATTTACTGAGATGCTTGATAGCAGATCAACCCAAGGGATGGGATTTAGTTTTACCGTAGGCGGAATTTGCGTATAACAATTCAGTCAATAAGAGCACCAATAAATCTCCGTTCCAGATAATATATGGAAACAGCCCAAGAAATGTGTCTGAACTGAGAAAGTTGGATAAGAGAGAGAAGTGCAGTGCCGAGGCAGAAGAATTTGCGAAACATATGAAAAGTCTGCATGAAGAAGTAAGAAAACAAATTATAAAAATGAATACTCAATATAAGACAAGAGCAGACCAGAAGCGGCGGTTCAAAGAGTTCGAAGTAGGAGATGAAGTCATGGTCCATCTCAGGAAGGAAATATTTCCTGCCAAAACTTATAACAAATTGAAGATGAAGAAGTTTGGGCCATGCAGAATACTGGAAAAACGGGAGTCAGGAAATGCATATGAAGTGGAATTGCCAAGTTGGCTTGACATTTCACCTGTTTTTAATATTTCAGATTTAGTGGAATATCATGAGGGAGAGAGTACAGAGGTACCAAGTACAGGATTATGGCAAATTCTAGCATCTACTCCAACCACCGACGAGGTCGAAGAAATATTAGACACTCGTGAAGGCAGAAGCACCAAAAACAAACAGTATTCTGAATATTTGATAAAGTGGAAGGGCAGACCTGTTGAAGATGCAACTTGGTTGTCGAAAATGGAGGTTGACCGCCTGGGTCTTCCCCTAACAAAATAGAAGTGAGGATCACTTTTAATTTACCCCGGGTGTCTGATGCAGGAGCATCCGACGACAGTAGAGCAATCTTGCATCTTCCAAAATTTTTCCAGATTTTTCTAAGTATTTTACATTCTGATTTGTTTCAGTTTTTTTTAAGGGGGAAGTTTTCTTGTAAAAGCAAGGGGGAAGGAGGTCACGAAATCGTGACATGTCACGATTTCACGACATGTCACGAAATCGCGACCTCAATAGCTTCGACTTGGCTTCGGCAAGTTTCGTCGCGATATCGCGACGTCGCGATATGAGAAATTATTTCAACAAAGGCGTGGGGGAAGTCCCGTCACGATATCGTGACAGGTCGTGATATCGCGACCTGTCGCGATATCACGACCAGTTAAAAGTTGCCACGTGGCAGTGTTTCCAAAGCAAGGCGGAAGACAAGGCTAAAGGCTTCAGCAAGGCACAGGCAAGGGTGGGGGGTCGCGAAATCGCGACATGTCACGATTTCGTGACATGTCACGAAATCGCGACCCCAAGAGGCTCGGCATGACGAAGGCAAAAGGGGGTCACGAAATCGTGACCCCAATGGGCTCGGTAGGGTGAAGGCGCTTTTGGTCGCGATATCGTGACATGTCACGATTTTGCGACCTGTCGCGATATCGCGGCCAATAAGAAGACAGACCAAAGTTTGCACGTGGACGGCCAGGCAAGGCTGAAATTGACACGTGGCTGCCACGTGTGTTAAAAGTAGCGCAACCAGTTGGGGGTAAGGTTGAAATTGACACGCGGAAGCATACATGTATTAAGTCAAAGATGAGGGCCACGTAATTTGAAAAGAAAGATGTCGACCACGCATATGTTTCTTTTTATTATTATTTCTGGTAGAACAACAATTACAGGCGATGGACTTTATGGTTGAGACAGCGGTACAAAAGAACAGTCAGAACAAAACGACGGGTGCAGGTTAAGGGAGGCCATTAATGCAAGCTTCATGGCGGATCGGGCAGTTGCCCATTTATGGCAAAAAAATTTGAAAACTCGACCGGGGGAAAATCGAATTTGAATTTTTGTTAGGCGGGGGCATTAATTGCCTAGAGGATCGAGGCCTCGATAAAAACTCAAAATTTGTAAGGGCAGGGGATGGTGAGTTCGGGATTGAGGGGGAAAGGAAATATGCCTGGAAACTGTAATGTAAGACTGTATTGAGCTATTTGCAGAAAAATTAATTTGAAGTTCTGTTGATTGAATCTCGGCTTGCCATCATTCCTTCTCCTCATTCAACAAGGTTCTCCTTGTAACCATAAATTATCCTCTCTACCTCCTTAGAGTGCTTTGATTCAGCTCCTTCATATGTAATAATAGCTCTGGAATTACCTGTTAGCCTCCTATTTGGCTTCTCTTGGTGGTATGGACACTCATATGCTCAATGTCCTTCTTCTCCATAGTTAAAGCAGGTTCCACAAAACCCTCTTCCTCCATTTCCTCGGCTAGATCTACCTCTTCCTCTTCGGTAGTTATTTTTTTGACCACGGGATCTATAAGCATTATCTTCCTTTTGGTCCTGACCATTGCTAGATTATTCTTTATTCTCGCCTCATCCTCCATTTGTTCTTCCACCAGTTCTTTCTCCATGACGTCTTCCTTTCTGCTTACCCTTAAACCTTTTGTTCAACTTCTCTTCAACTTTTAGAGAAAATTGGTAAGCATCCTCAATGGTGCTCATCCTAACTAGACTAAGCTCTTCTTGAATACTGGTTCTCAAACCATGGATGTAAAAGGCTATTTTCTCCTTGTTAGACTCATAATATCCATTTTGTATAAAGATCTTGTAGAACTCCTCGGTGTATTCTTTGATAGACTTTTTTGACTGTCTCAAACTTTACTTCTTCAGCAGATCCAACTCATAATCTACCAAAATAAATAACATCTTCAGCTTTTCCACCTTTTGTTACCATCTAATGATCCTCTATTTTCCCCTTCTATTTATGTCAAGTTGTACTCCTTTCCACAAGATTCTAGCATGACCCTTTAGTTTTGTCTTAGCAAAATTGACCCGATCAGGATCTTCCACCTCTTCATATTCAAAATATTCTTCTAGATCATTGATCTAGTCAATCAACTCCTTCGAGTTAAGATTTTTTGAGTATGTGGAAACCTCCATCTTTGATCTCTTCCCAATCTGGGATATGGCCCTATACAACCTTGCTTGGGCAAGATCTTCTAACTCTTATTATTTCTCAAATTGGTCTTCCTCTTCTTCGGCTTCATCTTCACTCTTTTCCTCTCTTCTTCGATCAAAATCTCTACGTAGCTCTTCTTGTAATAACTAGAATTACCTTTGCAAAGCTCATAAATCCTCTGCTGGAACTATGACATTAGTGGTAACACCTCAATTCCTTCATGGGGACATCTTACTCCAGCTTCTCCAAACCCAAACCATAGATCTTGGTGTAAACTACCTCACATTCGGTGATATTCTTACACACTCAGGAACTCTCACTTTGATACCACTTGATTATTATGAACAAACATGAACAAAACCATCCAAGGAGTTAAATCACTATGGAAAAGAATTATTTTATTAATGTCATCCAAAAGGGGCAGAAATTACAATGCCAGATTGCACAATCTTGGAGCCCCGATCTATGATACCAAACTCCCTCAGTAATATTTATTCCTCCTATTAATAACTTCCCAAAGAATTTTTTGGTAAGTGTAACTCCTTTTCCCACCTTTTATTTCCCCCAAGAAAATATTCATTTGAAATTTATATTTTTATTTTCCCGCCCAAGAAAATATTCACTTGAATCTTGAATTTGTTTTTAAAATATGGGTCTAAACATATGGGTTTAAACATATGGATCTAAACACATGGGTCTAAACATATATTGATCTAAAAATATGGTTCTAAACACATGGATCTAAACATATGGGTCTAAACATATATATCATTTTTATTTTTATTTTTATTTATATATATTTTTTTGGTGATGCAAGATTACCCTTACACTATTGGATGCTCTTGCATCAAAGAATAGCATTACTTAATATTTCATTTATTTATACAAATCTCAAATAATATAACAAGAATATTTTACATGACTTCATAATCTATAACATAACATAAATTCCATACTAGATACTTTCCAAGTATTTTCTCATATTTAATTACAAGATTACATATCCATATAAGTGTCCCTAGTCTCCTTTTTCAAAGTCTTCCTTTTATAGATATTATCCCATAAATAATTGATTAGAATTTTAGGGATAAATATAGCTCTTGAATTGCATTTGTAATCTTAATATGCAATATGCAAGAATTTATGCAACCATGCATCAACAAATACAACACAAGAACATCAAGAGAATCTCATACTTATCTCAATGATGAATTCCTTAGCTACTCAAGCCTCATCCATAAAATAAATAAACCATTAATCTTTAATGAAAATCCTCTATAATTAACCAATGTTTTGCATCCCTAAAATTATTATTAATTACATAAATTATATATAATAAACATAAATTATACTGGTTTTTCAAAGAAGAAGCTATGAGAGGTAGAGGAAGAAGTTCTAGTAGAGGTGGAGTAAGCTTCAATATGCAAGGTCATAGAAGATGGAATGTGTGGAGATTGAGAGAAGTAGAGACTATTGGTTACTCTTTTGGCTCAATCATGATTGAATGGAGGAAGATTTGAGATGAAAGTATAATGGCTTATGATGCAATAAATCTCTACAAGCTAGTCTTGTATTTATAGGTATTAACACTTCCCTTTTTTTACCTTATAGGAATTCTGGTCCTTCTTCCTCTAGGTCACAAGCTAGTCTCAAGTATGCTAGTGGATTTCTTATTGTTCATCTTAGTTCTTATCAATATTACTCAGAAGATGCTTCTCACCTTTTTGAAGGTGTTGTACTACTAGTTTTTGAATATTTTTCTTCGCATTTGTCCAATAGAGTGATCTATGGAAATTCTATTGAGGATATCTATCCTCCTCATGTTAGTGCTTACTTATCACAATTGTCTTAGAAATTTGTATCCCAAAAAGAGAATATTCCTTTAGAGGGAGGGATATACTCTAAGATGCTAACAATGGTATACATAGATACTAGCTCAAAGTGTGAGCTTATAATGGAAATACGTTCTCCTTAGGATGATATAGAGACTATTAGGGAAGAGTCTCCCTCCTTCTCCCTCTTATATAATGGTGAGTATAGAGGAATTGTTATGAATATGGGTATTCAAACATCGATGGGCTAGATGTTGACTACTTACTTGGTGCTTAGTGTGGACTAGACATTTCTTGCTAAGGTGGATAACTTCTCTGATCCAAATCAGTTTTGTTAATCTAGATTGGATAATCCCTTGTATTTCCAACAGAACATGACCAAAGTGTCAAAATAGCCTTTGGTGCACCCTTCCCATCAGGTGGAGATAGATCCTATTCTCGAGAAGACCTGCACTACTATTATCTCTAATAAAGTATTGAAGTCTCTCCTTTTAGAATGTTTGTTTAAGCTCAATCCAAAGTAGCACTCCTTATTTATGCCTATTGATTTGACTAAAGTGACCATGGAAGAAGGTAAGATTTCTCTTGTTGGAAAATTTTTGGTCACTCTAAACCTAATATAGACATAATCAAGAGATGGGTAGCCTCCAAGTGAACTCCTAAAGGTCATATGAAATTGATCACTTTACTGAAAGGTTTCTTTCTTATTATATTATCTCTAAATGAGGACTATCAAGACATTTTTGGAGATAGAACATGATTTTTTGGCCATAGATACATATTCGTATGAAAATGGGGAATAGAGTTTGATCATAAAATGCAAAAAATTAACATAGCTTTGATTTGGGTTAGGGTACCAAGGCTTTCATTTTGTTTATTTCATGAAGCAATCCTTAAAATAATTACAAAATTTTTGGGTGATTTGGTCTCTATTGATCCAACAACTCGATCTAGATCATGTATGGTTCTTTCTTGCACATGTATTATTCTGGACTTAGATGCACCACTTCCTAATCATATTGATATTTTATCAAAGGCTAGCTACAGGGTGCAACCTTTATTCTATGAGAATAAATCTCTATTTTTTTCTAGTTATAGTAATTATGGTCATGATTAGTCCAGATATCCTTAGAGAAATACCATGTCTCCTACCTCACAAAAGAAAATTGTTAGTGAAAAGGAGAATTTTTTAGATACGCAACCAAATAGAGATTCTAAAGCTTTCAATTTTTTTGATCAATCCTCAAAGTAGAAAAGTTTTTTAACACAATATCTTCTTTGGATACCCCTAATGAGCCTACCTTCTTTAAGGATTTTGAACCTTTACTACAAAATACTTTTGATAGCCTTATGTTATAATCAAATATTATTGTGAATGAAGGGCCTCTAGGCATTCGTTTAGGCTATCTAGGATCCATTTTAGCCTTACAAAGGGAAAAAACTATTGGGGCCTCTCCTAGTATAATTACATGGGGGCAAGCTAGTAAAGGAAGACCTCCTCAAGCTAGAGTTGAGCTTAAGAAAAATACAACCTAATACTCTCCCTCTTGAAAGCGTAGAGGTGTAAGATGATGTACAATTATATGAGGCAGTTTGCAGGTTTGATGGGTAAAATTTGGGTAGTTTTCATTAGGTCCATTTCAAATTTAAAATTGTGTAGCTCATATCTTAATTCATGTATATATTGATTTATTATGTCAATCTCCTCTTTTTATTCCGTGGGAACATTTCCTTCCATTTTTTGGTTGGTGGAGCTTTGATTTTTTCTTTAATGGTGTTGTGTTTTCTTACATTCCTAGACTGATTGGTGTTTAAATTTACCTTTATTAGGCTACTTTGCATGTGCCTCCTGATGACCCATCTCTTTTAGTTGATATAGGGTGGTTTATAGTCGATTATTTTTTTCAACCTCATCCTTGCTAGTTCTTTTTTTTGTTTGTCTTAGAATTTGGATTTGGGTTCTATTTGTAAAAGGTTTGGGGAAGCCATTCAAAACCTTTTTTTTCTCCACCAAATAAAAAAGAAATACAAAAAAATTCAACTATTTTAACCAACATTTTTCATCCCCTAGAACCATTAAAAATTATAAGTAACACATTAAACATTATTAAGGTAATAGTTTCAAAAAATGCCAAATAGTTATATCTCTATGTTTTTAATAATTATTAATAAACTTCATAATCAATGTATTAATATTAATGAATATATTATCCAAATAAAACAAATAAGAAAAAGTATATATTATTAAAAAAATTGTTATTGATTAAGACATGTATAAAAGGAAATAAGAACATATCTCACTCTTAAACTATAATCATAAATTATTCTAAGAATGTAAAGAAGAAGCATAAAGTAGGCTTTCAAAATTAAACATTATTAGATAATAAAAATACTACACACATGTATAAGACAAAATATTTAGAAAATATATGAGTTTCCAATGTTTAAGGGTTTATGTCGAGTAGCCAAGAATAGACACTGCATTACAATAAAAGAGTGGCATCATAGAGCTACCTTTTTCTACTCAATCAAAAAATAATTTAAGGTACTTCAAAGTTACTTTGACTAAACACATTGTCCAAACACTAAGAACTAATAAAAAAGTAAGGGTACAATGCTAAACTCATATTCTTAATGATCATAAAGCATAGTGCTAGCAACCATAATAGACAGCTCACTCTCTATAATAGAAGGTGTCTCACCATTGAAAGAAACAGTTGATGGATCTAGAATTTAATCCATTAAGTGAGTCCATATAATGTTAGCAAGTTCAGGCACCCAATCCAACAAGGAAATGTATAATGACAAGCCTTTGCTCTAGTCATACATAAACATATAAATATGACTACAAAAAATAATAGCATTATCTATAGAGGTAAAATAATAGGCTATGTGTATAATAAAACATAGCTCCTTCCAATAGTTTTGCATACTAGACTTGCTAACCCCTAAAACTATAGCACTCCTTGTTTTGATCAAAATATCAAGACAAAACTATAGTACCCTCCAAATACTGTAATTTTTTTGTTGGAGTCTTGTGAAGCCTCTTTGGCATTCAAAACCACACAATTTTTCTTCCTATATCACCGTCTATGACGTTATCCATAACATGGAGTGACATAATAATAAATCTAGGATAAGATAAGAGTTTTCATCCTATTAGATTTACAAGCTATGAGTTATTCTCAAGCCCAAAGTTTACTCATTTGCAACACACTTACATAATTTGAAAGCAGTGAAAAAATTATACATACATGCCAAAAACAATACACAAAGCATATGTGTTAATTTTGAGTAACATTAGGAAAAATTAGAAAGAGAATACCTCCACCCAAGTATTCCTTCACTCCTCAAATATTCACCTTGGAATTACTTCTTTGAGCTCTTCAATATTTACCCTACTAGGAAATGCCCAAAACTTGGAAAATCAGGTATTCATGTAATCTTTAAAAGAACAAGGGAGGTCAATAGTTGATAGTGGATTCTTCATGCATGCCTTTCTATTATGTAAAAGGAGCAATGCTTCAGTATTTATGTTGAAAATATTTCCTATCATGACCCTCCCTAGCTGACTTTAAGGCACAAGAAAACAATGTATGGACCGATGATGTGGTGATACTTAGTTTGAACATTTGAACCAGCTATGTGATGTTTAGTTGATTTATAAGGGCATGTTATTGCTAACATATTTCCAAGTGTGCAGGATCAGGTACACTCGTAGGTGGAACAGGTAAAGTTACCCACCAAAAATGAGGGTACCAAAGATCAGGGGAAATGATGATTAAGGTACTCGAAGGTAACATGGATAGATACCTTCATATAGGCATGCATTGATGGAAGGGATAATCATCGATGGCTGATCACCTTGAGCTTTAGTTGATAGCCTAGCAGCTATCATAAAATCTCTGGCTAAGATAGGTGATTGGGTTGATGGAAATATTCCCTCTTTGTTGATTATGTAAATGTGTTTGCTCTTTATTGCATCATGGTTTGAGTAGTTGATGTTGAGTTTCTATATAAGAACCACTGCAAGATGCATATAGATGCATAGGGTAAACTGTCATATTCAAAGTAAAGATAAAGCATACTCCTTGTGAAAGAAAGTAAACTAAATTTATATGTTGAATTTAGATTCTTTAAATTAATTAATGAGGTTTAAGAAAATAATGTTTGGCTCATTGGAGCTCATTAGTAAATTCATTTGCAATTAATAAATGGGTTTTCATTTGAATTAATTAAAAGTGTTCTTTTAATGTTAATAGGGTATTCATTGAAAGGCTTTAATTAATTAAATAAAAGAGAATTCATTTAAAAAAAAAAAGAGATATATGAAGATATATAATAGATATATTTATTAAAAAAATAATAATAAACAAAGGGGCAATAATGAAATTGGGCAAATAAAAAGTAATGTATTTTAATGTAAATAAATATCTTAAGAATGATATTTTAATTAAAAGGCCATTCTTTAGTTTAAAAAAAAAAAGGTAATGAAATGTAATCATCCCATTCCTAAACGATGAAACCTAGGAGATATCCTACGATGCTGCTAAGTTTCCAAATGTGGGAAATATGGGAGGAGCACGTAGAGGATAGGGGATGGTGCATTGAAGAATGGAGGTGGATGACGGAGCTCGGGGTTCGAGAAGATGGCGGATGGGCACGTTAGGGAAGAAGGAAGGAAAAGTGAGAAAAATGGGAGAACAGAGCATACGGGGGGATACGAAGAGGCAAGGAGGAGAAACAGAGATGCAGAGAAGAGATGGGCATAGCGGGAGGAACGCGCCAGAGGCTGAGAGGAGAGCCTACCAGATGATGCCATCTTTCCAATATCCGTAGGAGTTAAGGTTGGGTTGTTCTGAATTTAATCCTGGTTTTAAATTTATGTGGGATTATGCTATGTAAGCATTGTGCGCCATGTTTAAAGAAGAACCTTCCCATGTTACTTGTAAGTGTGTGTGCTATGTTGCTTTGTTTGGTGGAAAGAAAACTCTCCATGTTGCTTGTAGAAGTGTTGTGTGCTACGTTGCTTTGTTTGGTGGAAATAAAACTCTCCATGTTGCTTGTAGAAGTTTTATGTGTGCTTTGTTTGGTGGAAAGAAAACTCCCCATGTTGCTTGTAGAAGCGTTGTGCGCTACGTTGCTTTGTTTGGTGGAAATAAAACTCCCCATGTTGCTTGTAGAAGCGTTGTGCGCTACGTTGCTTTGTTTGGTGGAAATAAAACTCCCCATGTTGCTTGTAGAAGTGTTGTGCACTACGTTGCTTTGTTTGGTGGAAATAAAACTCCCCATGTTGCTTTGTAGAAGCACTGTGTGCTACGTTGCCTTGCTTTATGGGAAAGAAACCCTCTGTGTTGCAAGTGAGCATCGTGCGCTATGTTTAATGAAGAAACCTATAAACGCCTTATGTGTGTGTGTTTAAAAAAATCCCCCTAGAGGTGGGTGTGTAATCACCCTAGGCTACATTGAGAGCTATGCACGAGGTTTAGGAAGGAAACCATCTCTTGTTTGAAAGCGTTGTGCACTGTGAAAAGTCGTGAGCTCTAGTGAGCGCTTAGGAGAGAACCTTAGCGAGCATTTCAGAGAGAGTAAACACTAAGGAAACTAGTGGGCATCGGCAAGGAATGTTGTGCATGTCCGAAGGTCATGCCACATCGAAGGGAACACTATGAGTGTTGTCGGGTCTAGTTTGTATAGAGGCTAGGAATATCGTGGTTGCCTAGTATCCGTTTACCTTTAGTTGTAAACTCCCACTGTAGAAAAGGTGTTGTGTAACATGATCAAAATAAAGATAGAAACCTTGTTCTTTGGAAAAAATGAAGGGTTGAATTGGAAGGAAGACCTTAGTCTCCTAAAATATATTGAAGGCTTTTATTTAAAAGGAACCTTAGATTTTATGAAATGTATTTAGGGTTTTTAATTAAAAGGAACCTTTGATATTTATGAGATTTATTTAAGGTTTTTAATTAAAAGGAACCTTAGATTTTATGAAATGTATTTAGGGTTTTTAATTAAAAGGAACCTTTGATATTTATGAGATTTATTTAAGGTTTTTAATTAAAAGGAACCTTAGATTTTATGAAATGTATTTAGGGTTTTTAATTAAAAGGAACCTTTGATATTTATGAGATTTATTTAAGGTTTTTAATTAAAAGAAATTAGATTTTATTAAAATGTATTTAGGGTTTTTAATTAAAAGGAACCTTTGATATTTATGAGATTTATTTAAGGTTTTTAATTAAAAGGAACCTTAGATTTTATGAAATATATTTAGGGTTTCAATTAAAAGGAACCTTTGATTTATAAGAGTTTTATTTAAGGTTTTAAATAATAGGGAACCTTTAGATTCTTATGAAATGTATTTAAGGGCTTTAATTTAAAGAGAGAACCCCTTTGATTAAGGTTGAATATCTTAGGAGTTTTAAATTAAAGAAATGTGGATTTATTCATGAATTGAAGTTATGGGGCTTCAATTTAGGGAATGAATGAATGTTGTTTTAAAGGTTAAAGGTATATGACTTTAATGCTTTAGAAAGTGATTGATTGATTGGAAATGGTGAATTAAAAAGGATGTAGTTTTATTCTTTGAATTAAAGTTATGGGGCTTTGATTTAGGGAATGAAAAGAAAGGGATTGTTTTAAAGGTTAAGGGTATGGGACTTTAATGCTTTAAAACATGAATGAATTTAATTTAAGTTAGACCTTTATCTAAGTTGTATATGTGGGATGACTCTCTAAGGGAACTTGAGAGGTGAAAATAAAAGTAAAGGTTCTTTTATGATATCCATTGTGCATTAGATGGTTAGAAACTTAAATGAATTTTGTATAGTTGCAATTTGGCAAAGTAAATGAATAGATGCATTTAAAAGGTATGCCTATCCTGAACCATGAGTATCCTGATCCCCTACTACCCTCAAAGTACCAATGGGAAGCAAGGAGAAGCAAGGAGTTCCATGGAAATGAAGAATAGGTAATTGTATCTTGCATTGATTTACTTATGATCAAATAGAACTAGAAATGTGGGGAGATATCCCCAATGCAGATAAGATGAGATTCTTAAGAGTAAGAAGGATTTGTCATGTAAGAATTAATGAGATAATTGCTTAATGGTTTAGTGAAGGTACTTTCCTTTATTTTTGTATTTAGTTATATTATGTAATTGATTCTCTTTAGTGTAAACTTGCTTTATTTTCCCTTTCTGTTTGATTGCTCCTTGATGTTATAGTAACTAGATGTATCATTGTTTGGTTGTTTGATGATAGAAATCTAGAGTAGAGTTCTAGGGTGAACTCAGAGGTGACCTAAGGGAATTAAGAACCCCTTAGGGTGAACATAGGTAACCTAAGGGAATTGAGAACCCCTTAGGGTGAACATAGGAGACCTAAGGGAATTGAGATCCCCTTAGGGAGATAAAGGACTAAGTGGTGAAGAGATTACATCTGAGTTAAGATAGCTCATCATGGAGATGAGATAGATAGCTTAACTCATAATACTCATAGCATACCTACACATAAGGATTTGTGTATGGTATGGAGATGCGTGTATACCTTCGATGGACTGAGGGTGATAGGTCTAGCTCATCAAGGATGATGGGATAGATGGACTTATCTATAGTAACACACATTATGCCTGCATAGATAGACTTGTGATAGGGTACTTCATGAGATGTAACTTCCAGGGAAACTTAGGTGATTGAAACTTTAGGTTACACTAGTTAGGTTAGGGGTTCATGAAGGGTTCATGTACCTCTCTCCTTAGTAAAAAAAAAACTTTTCTATTTTTGTATTTTTCTGTTTGTGTGTTTTTGGGTCGTTACATTTGGTATCAGAGCTCTAGGTATGAGGGTATAGAGCTTCTATGTGTGCTAAAGGGAAATTAGATGCATCCAATGAAGGCTCGCTTATGGCATAGGCTAAAGCTAGGATGATCTAGGATACCCCAATTTCTAGAATCTAACAGGAATTAGCCCAAGGGAGTGTGGAGTGTCAGGATGCCTTAGTATGGGCTTTGGTATCGGTGATGCATCCCAACCTAGGGTATTGCCCTAGTTAGGTTGATGATGCATATAGAAATAAAGACTTATGGGTATTATGGCTTGATTAGAGATACAACTTAAGATGAAACTATAATCTAATCCCCTTGCTTGGATGGAATCAGGTTAAGATGCCACCTAAAACCAGAAGAGGGAGGCCTACACCTAGACAAACTCGACAAAGTGAGGTGGAAGAAGAAAACCAAGATGAGGAACCAACCAACCCCAATAGGGAGGTGGAAGACCTCACCGCTACGGTCACTGCTATGCAGGATCAGATAAGACAATTGCTTGAAATGACTGCAAATCAAAATTTGCAAGTTTGAGGCTCAGAGGTTGGCCTAGATGGTGGATTAACTATAGAACAAGTACAAGCCAGAGCCTTAGAAGAAAAATAAATAGCTAGGGACATGAAAAATATCAACATCTCAATTTTTTATAGAGAAGGTGATGGGGATATAGCGGAAGCATGGCTGAGAGAGGTAGAGGTTCATTTTATGGTAAAAGGTTACTCATCTGGAACCCAAACACTATGGGCTATGATTAACCTAGAAGGAGCTACTCTGGAATGGTGGGAAACCCACTATGAGGAAACCAATATTGAACCCATTGATACTCCATGGGAAGAATTTATAAACATCTTCAAAAAGATATTTCTAACAGAGCATTTCTATGCCCTAAAATTTGAAGAATTTGCTAGTCTTAGACAAGGAACCAACATAGTGGAAGTGTACTATAAGAAGCTAGTAAGACTATTCAAATATGTGCCTATTTATAATGAGAAAATGTGAGTTCATAAGTTCACCCTTGGATTGGAATCTAGGTTAAGGCACGATGTGGAGATGCAGGAGCCCAAATCATTGCAAAAGGTATATGACCTAGCAAAGAAAGCAGAGTCACACTTCTATTATAAGTATGACGCTCTACCCGAGCAAGCGCGACAAGAACTTAAGAAGAGGAATAGTAATGGGTTTGTAAAATGGGAGGCTGAGCAAGAGTGAAAAGCCAAGAATCCCCAAAATCCTGAGAAGAAACCCTATGGGAATTGGAGTAAGTTCAAGAAGAACTTTTGGAAGAAGGATAACAAGCCCAACAATATGAAACCTCAGCCACAGAAGTCACATACTCCAACTCCAGCAACTAAGAATGGGAATGAGAAGTCTAAGAAATAGCAAGGACCCAAGGAAGGGTGCTACAATTTTCGAGGACCTCATTACTATAATCAGTGTCCATATCGAGTAGGGACTAGCTCGACGGGTGTGAAATGGAAGGAACTAGAACATCGGATCTATGCCACAATCGAGAAGCAGAAGCTAGAGGGACAAGCCACCCCATTACTTGTGAAAGGTAAGGTTTTCAATAAGCAAGTAAATATTTTAATAGATAGTGGAGCCATTAAAAATTTTATTTCATCTAGTCTAGCAAGGACTATGTCGAAAAGGCCTAGGTATTTGGCTCAAGGGTGGAAGGTAGAGTACGGTTCTAGGTAAACCTACTTGGTAAACCAATGTTACCCTATGGTAGAAGTTACTCTATCTGAAGGGACTACATAATGTTGTTTATATGTAGCTCCCCTACACGCCTTTGATGTGATTCTTGGGATGGATTGGCTACAGACTCATAGAGCCTTAGTCAATTTCCAAGACCGTTGGATTGAGTATTCAGAGAAAGGCGGAGAAAGACTAAGAGTTCATAGCGATCAAGAGGCTTTTGAACCTCAAATGTTGTCCACTATGCAAGTGAAAAAGGCCCTCAAGAGAGGAGGAATAGTGTATGTGGTAAAACTCAATGAGGTGGGAGACCAAGAGAAAGGAAAAATACTAGGACGACATCCAATCCTATAGGATTTTTAGGACGTATTCCCAGAGGACCTACCTAGATTACCTCCTGTATGGGAATTCAATTTTACAATTGAACTTATGATGGGAACTGAACCTATTCATAGATCCTCGTATAGAATGAATCCTACTGAAATGCATGAACTAAAGGTTCAATTGCAAGGATTATTGGAGAAGGGTTTGATAAAACCAAGTGTGTCACCGTGGGGTACACTAGTTCTATTCATGAAAAATAAGGATGGTTCACTAAGATTGTGTATTGATTATATAATTCTAAATAAGGCTACAATCAAGAATCGATATCCTTTACCTAGGATCAAAGATTTATTCGATCAACTAAAATATGCCAAGGTGTTTACCAAAATTGATCTGAGGTTAGGGTATCACCAGTTGAGAATTCATGAGGAAGATACTCACAAAATGATATTTAAGACTAGGTATGGGCATTATGAGTTTACGGTCCTACCCTTTGGACTGACTAATGCCCCAACCACTTTCATGAACCTAATGAACAACGTGTTCTAGAGATATTTGGACCAATTTGTTCTGGTATTCCTGGATGATATCCTTATATACTCTCGAGATAAAGTAGAGCATGATAAGCATCTTAGGATCATGTTGGAATTGTTGAGAAAGAATCAGCTTTATGGAAATATGGCTAAGAGTGAATTCTATGTTCCAGAGGTAAGATACCTCGGACACGTTATATCGAAAAAGGGGATTGTTGTGGATCTAAAAAATATAGAGGCTATTCTGAATTGGCCACCCCCGACTAATGTCATTGAAGTGTGAAGTTTCATGGGGTTAACGGGCTATTATAGATATTATATAAAGGACTACTCTAAGATTGTTGGACCCATAATGAACCTTCAGAAGAAAGGAAAAGAATTCAATTGGTCAGAGAAGTGTGAAGTTGCCTTTGAGCTATTAAAGCATAAGCTTACTACTGCACCAGTACTAAAGGTTCTCGATCCTCAAGGGGACTTTTTAGTGTGCACAGATGCATCAATAGATGGGTTGGGTGGGGTACTCTCACAAGAGGATTCAGTAGTGGCATATACTTCAAGGAAACTTAAGAAGCATGAAGTTAATTATGCTACGCATGATTTGGAGTTGGCTGTAGTGGTGCATGCTCTAAAGGTTTGGTACCACTACTTGGTGGGAAGGCCCTTTGAACTAAAAATAGACCATCAGAGTCTACGGTATATATTCACCCAACCAATACTTAATGCAAGGTAGAGAAGATGGGTAGAATTCCTCATTGAGTATGATTTTGAGATTGAGTACATAAAAGGAAAGGAGAATAAAGTGGTTGATGCTTTAAGTAGAAGGAGATATATAGCAACCATCACTAGAGCTCACATGGATCTGATGGATCAAGTGAGATAGAGGTAATCTCAGGATGAGTATTGTCAAGGAATTCGAGTCAATATGGACAGAGATCCTGAAGGAAATAAGGAGTTTAGTGTGAAATATGACCTTCTGTGCTATAAGGGAAGGGTCATTATACCAAAGATAGGTGATTTGAGGAACTTAATCATGCGAGAAGCTCATAGATATCCTTATTCTGCTCATCCGAGAGGAGCCAAAATGCGAGAAAACATGAAAAGAGCCTTCTTTTGGGTAGGAATGAAGAAGGATATCACAGATTTTGTTGCTCGATGCCTCGAATGTCAGAAGGTTAAGGTAGAACGCCAGCATCCTATAGGAAAACTTCATCCGCATGAGGTACCTATGCAAAAATGGTAGGTCATATCCATGGATTTTATTATGGGGTTACCCAAGACTCGGTACCAACATGATGCCATCTTTGTAGTGGTCGACAAGTTGACTAAGGTTACCCACTTCATACCAGGAAATACCAAGGATGATGCTCAGGTAGTAGCTAGCAGATTCATCAAAGAGGTATTCCGATTGCATGGGTTTCTAGAGGTAATCATCTCAGATAGAGACTCCAAATTCACTTCTAAATTTTGGAAATCCCTTCATAGTGCAGTTGGTACAAAATTGAATATGAGTTCAGCATACCATCCTGAGATCGATGGAAAAATAGAGTGGGTAAACCAAGTTCTAGAAGACATGCTCTGCATGTACTGCATGGATCATAAATCTTAGTGGGAAGACTATCTACCTTTGGTAGAATTTGCCTACAATAATGGATATCACTCCTCGCTAGGAATGGCACCTTTTGATGCCTTGTATGGGTGAAAGTGCAGAACACCATTGTCATGGGATAACCTAGAGGATCGAGTTGTGATTGGACCAGAGATGGTCAGGGTAATGGAAGAGCAGCTAAAAGAAATTAGGCAAAGGCTTAAGGAAGCTACGGATAGGCAGAAGAGTTATGCAGATCTAAAAAGGACTCCTAGAGAGTATTCTATTGGAGATAAGGTGTTCTTAAGGGTTAAGCCAAAGAAAAGTGCTATCAAATCCATGAAGTTGGATCCACATTTTGTGGGGCCCTTTGAGATCATAGAAAAGATCAATCTGATTGCTTACCGACTTGCATTACCACCTAATCTATCCAAAATCCATGACACCTTCCACATATCCTTGCTTAGGAAATATGTTGCTGACCCTGAACATGTGTGGGATGTTTCTAAATTGTAGATGGCAAATCCGGAGGCCATTGAAGTACTGTCAATGAATATTCTTGAGTTTTGATCCAAATCTCTACGAAATCGGACTCTTGATCAATGTAAGGTCCAGTGGGACCAGTTCTCTGAGAAGAATGCCACTTGGGAGAAAGTGGAGGTTATGCGAAAATATTTTCCCTTTTTGTTTGAATATTATATGATGTAATAATTTTATTTTCTTCTAAACCACAAAAGGAAAATGGGAAACATCGAGGATGATGTTTAATCCTAGTGGGGGAGGATGTCATGACCCTCCCTAGCTGACTTTAAGGCACAAGAAAACAATGTATGGACCGATGATGTGGTGATACTTAGTTTGAACATTTGAACCAACTATGTGATGTTTAGTTGATTTATAAGGGCATGTTATTTCTAACATATTGCCAAGTGTGCAGGATCAGGTACACTCGTAGGTGGAACAGGTAAAGTTACCCACCAGAAATGAGGGTACCAAAGATCAGGGGAAATGATGATTAAGGTACTCGAAGGTAACATGGATAGATACCTTCATATAGGCATGCATTGATGGAAGGGATAATCATCGATGGCTGATCACCTTGAGCTTTAGTTGATAGCCTAGCAACTATCATAAAATCTCTGGCTAAGATAGGTGATTGGGTTGATGGAAAGATTCCCTCTTTGTTGATTATGTAAATGTGTTTGCTCTTTACTGCATCATGGTTTGAGTAGTTGATGTTGAGTTTCTATATAAGAACCACTACAAGATGCATATAGATGCATAGGGTAAACTATCATATTCAAAGTAAAGATAAAGCATACTCCTTGTGAAAGAAAGCAAACTAAATTTATATGTTGAATTTAGATTCTTTAAATTAATTAATGAGGTTTAAGAAAATAATGTTTGGCTCGTTGGAGCTCATTAGTAAATTCATTTGCAATTAATAAATGGGTTTTCATTTGAATTAATTAAAAGTGTTCTTTTAATGTTAATAGGGTATTCATTGAAAGGCTTTAATTAATTAAATAAAAGAGAATTCATTTAAAAAAATAGATATATGAAGATATATAATAGATATCTTTATTAAAAAAAAAATAATAAACAAAGGGGCAATAATGAAATTGGGAAAATAAAAAGTAATGTATTTTAATGTAAATAAATATCTTAAGAATGATATTTTATTTAAAAGGCCATTCTTTAGTTTAAAAAAAAAGGTAATGAAATGTAATCATCCCGTTCCTAAATGATGAAACCTAGGAGATATCCTACGATGTTGCTAAGTTTCCAAATGTGGGAAATATGGGAGGAGTGTGTAGGGGAGGATGATAGAGCTCGGGGTTTGAGAAGACGATGGATGGGCATGTTAGGGAAGAAGGAAGGAAAAGTGAGAAAAAGGGGAGAACAGAGCATACGAGGGGATACGAAGAGGCAAGGAGGAGAAATAGAGATGTAGAGAAGAGATGGGCATAGCGGGAGGAATGCGCTAGAGGCTGAGAGGAGAGCCTACTAGATGATGCCATCTTTCCAATATCCATAGGAGTTAAGGTTGGGTTGTTCTGAATTTAATCTCGATTTTAAATTTACGTGGGATTATGCTATGTAAGTGTTGTGTGCTATGTTGTTTTTTATGGGAAAGAAACTTATGTTCTTGTAGAATAATTGTGTGCTACGTTGCTTTGTTTGGTGGAAAGAAAACTCCCATGTTGCTTGTAGAAGCGTTGTGCGCTACGTTGCTTTGTTTGGTGGAAAGAAAACTCTCCATGTTGCTTGTAGAAGAGTTGTGTGTTACGTTGCTTTGTTTGGTGGAAATAAAACTCCATTTTTTTTTTTGGTGGAAAGAAAACTCCCCATGTTGCTTGTAGAAGCGTTGTGCGCTACGTTGCTTTGTTTGGTGGAAATAAAACTCCCCATGTTGCTTGTAGAAGCGTTGTGCGCTACGTTGCTTTGTTTGGTGGAAAGAAAACTCCCCATGTTGCTTTGTAGAAGCATTGTGCGCTACGTTGCCTTGCTTTATGGGAAATAAACCCTCTGTGTTGCAAGTGAGTATCGTGCGCTATGTTTAATGAAGAAACCTGTAAATACCTTATGTGTGTGTGGCTTTAAAAGTAATCCACCTTACATCGGGTGAGTGTTGTGTGGGTGTGTAATCACCCTAGGCTGCATTGAGAGCTATGCATGAGGTTTAGGAAGGAAACCATCTCTTGTTTGAAAGCATTGTGCACTGTGAAAAGTCATGAGCTCTAGTGAGCGCTTAGGAGAGAACCTTAGCGAGCATTTCAGAGAGAGTAAACACTAAGGAAACTAGTGGGCATCGACAAGGAATGTTGTGCATGTCCGAAGGTCATGCCACATCGAAGGGAACACTATGAGTGTTGTCGGGTCTAGTTTGTATAGAGGCTAGGAATACCATGGTTGCCCAGTATCCATTTACCTTTAGTTGTAAACTCCCACTGTAGAAAAGGTGTTGTGTAACGTGATCAAAATAAAGATAGAAACCTTGTTCTTTGGAAAAAATGAAGGGTTGAATTGGAAGGAAGACCTTAGTCTCCTGAAATATATTGAAGAGTTTTAATTAAAAGGAACCTTTGATATTTATGATATTTATTTAAGGTTTTTAATTAAAAGGAACCTTAGATTTTATGAAATGTATTTAGGGTTTTTAATTAAAAGGAACCTTTGATATTTATGATATTTATTTAAGGTTTTTAAATTAAAAGGAACCTTAGATTTTATGAATTGTATTTAGGGTTTTTAATTAAAAGGAACCTTTGATATTTATGAGATTTATTTAAGGTTTTTAATTAAAAGGAACCTTAGATTTTATGAAATGTATTTAGGGTTTTTAATTAAAAGGAACCTTTGATATTTATGAGATTTATTTAAGGTTTTTAATTAAAAGGAACCTTAGATTTTATGAAATATATTTAGGGTTTCAATTAAAAGGAACCTTTGATTTATAAGAGTTTTATTTAAGGTTTTAAATAATAGGGAACCTTTAGATTCTTATGAAATGTATTTAAGGGCTTTAATTTAAAGAGAGAACCCCTTTGATTAAGGTTGAATATCTTAGGAGTTTTAAATTAAAGAAATGTGGATTTATTCGTGAATTGAAGTTATGGGGCTTCAATTTAGGGAATGAATGAATGTTGTTTTAAAGGTTGAAGGTATATGACTTTAATGCTTTAGAAAGTGATTGATTGATTGGAAATGGTGAATTAAAAAGGATGTAGTTTTATTCTTTGAATTAAAGTTATGGGGCTTTGATTTAGGGAATGAAAAGAAAGGGATTGTTTTAAA